>CM077092.1:11199735-12515001 GCA_039513925.1 Platanthera zijinensis
AAAAATAACCCCTCCTAGTGTCACTAAAGCCAGTCAGTTTTACATATGAATGCATGTATGTCTTTGAAAATAATTTTATGCATTTAAAACTTTTATGCTATGTGCTATGCATGCCTTCGCACTATTCTCTGGTCACACATCTACTCGTACTAAACACGTGACTTTCATTTTACTAACTCAAGTCCTGGCGTTCACTAACTAGTGTACTGTCTCATGTCAGGTCTATACTTGAGTTCTAGGTGGCTTCTAACCTGCTCATCTACTAGGAAGGCTCTAGGCAGAGTAGCTCCTAACGCGCAACTGAAACTGACGACCCGAGACCATCTTACGAACCCAATTGTTCTAGTGTCACGCGGACACGGTCTCGAATCTGCTAACTGGCTCAAGGGAAAATAATTCCCAAGTCTGTACTACTCATAAGGTTCCATGTACCTTATGAGAACGGTAGTGCGCCTCTACCTAGCACGGAAGAAACTCTGTGTGCCGGCTGACCTTTGTGGTCTGACGCTACTCTGCAAGGGATATCTTTTCTGGTGTACTACTAAGCGACCCTTGACCTTCTTGTGGTCGACTTGAAGGGACATTCACGCCCTTGGTTGGACAAATTCCAAGCTTACGTACGCGGGGTAACGTTTCGTACTTAAAATAATTATTCATAACTTGACTAACTGGGTCATGGAAAAGGGCGTCATCCTACACGTTTTCCGCGACCATTTTCCTACCGTCACACTTTACTATGCATGGTTATGTTGCTTGTACGAAACCTACATATGCGTATACAAAATATAACTTTTGTTATGTCTAACTAACAGGTATTAAATTTCCTTACAGCGGTGGTGCGGCGCTCGTACACACGGCGCGGCGGCATCTTCTATTTCAAAGGCAAAAACCTCCTATTGGGGACCTTCAAGTGCTGCCCCGACTCCACCGAAAAACCTGCAAAAATTAGGGCAGCCCTAAAACCAACATTTTCCCTAAGTATTTCCGATGGAAAAATCCAAAACAACTAGGGTTACCAAAATTAGAAGCTAAACTTTACTAATTTACCTTTACGCAGAGCGATGGAGGTTCCCAAGGCGTTCTACTCGAATTCCGCGGTGAAACTCGAACCCCAAAACCTAAATAGGGCAAATAAATCCAAAACCTAGGTTATTTTAGTTTCCAAAACGAAGGATTTCCACAAAGGAATAGAGAAAAAGAGAAAACGGACTTACCGAAACCAAAACGAAACTCAACACCTCCGGCTAGGGTTGAAATCGGCTCTTCCAAGGCCAAGGAAGGAAAAGGAATGCTTGTTGGCGCCTGCAGAGGAGGGAGGAGGAGTCGAATCTACGTTCCGGAGGAGAATCGGGCGGCGGTAAGCCTAGCGGAAGGCGTCGGCTACGGAAGTCGGGAGCGTCGGGCTCGCCTTATGCGGGAGACGGAACAGGACGGGAGGGTTTGCTGATCGGCCTATTCCTAAGAGAAATAAGAGGCATGCGGTTTTCAATCGTGCCTTGCGGTTTTTAATTAAACCGTGGGATCGGTTTATACCCATCCTCCCCTTAATTCTCAAATACCAAGCCTAAAACGCTATTGGCACACCCAACTCACCAAATCTTTGAATACTACACATTTCACCGCGCGCGTCACAATCAAATATTTTTAAATGTATTACGCACAATAATTTACGCGCTAAATCAACTAACATACGTTAATGCTAGGAAAAGTAACCTTATATCTTGACGAAGCGCTGTCTCGATCAGAATCCGTGGCGACTCGATCCTACAATTTAAGTGAATTTTTGCGTCAAAATTTACGGATGTTACAGGGACACGCACACGCCGATGAGACACCATGGCGAGTCCCCACGTAGAGGGAGATGATGACGGGTTCATCTGGAAGAAGAGAGACCGAAGACGCACCGCCGACATGATTACTTTATTTGCATTCGTTATGTTATTTTAATTTATGTGTATGTTTTATTTTCATGCTGCTTTTCGTTATTCGCACCCTGCACCTATAAAGGGTTGTGTTGTACTCTTTTTCATTATGCTGGGATGTATGAAATTTGGGGTTGCTCCCTAGGTTTAATTCTCGTTGTCTCCTCCTTCCTCTTCCTCACCTTCGTCGGCCCTCCCCATTGCCGGATTCCACTCGGGATCGTATCACTTATATACCCCGCTACCTGTTCCACACCACTCATGGGAGGATATTAATATGAACTTCGTGCTCGAGCTACCTCGCACTCTGGGGAAGCACGACTTCATCTTTGTTGTCGTCGATCAATTTTCTAAGATGTCCCATTTTATTGTTGTAGTAAGAACGCTGACGCATCCCACGTCACGGCGTTCTTTGTGAGTGACATTTTCATATTACATAGTCTCCCGAAGTTTATATTGTCGGATAAGGACGTGAGATTTATGAGTTATTTTTTCAAGACGTTATGGCGAAAGACTGATACCACCCTTAAGTTTTCATCCCCCTACCACCCTCAGACTGATGGGCGGACTGGGATGGTTACTAGGAGTTTAGAGAATCTAATTAGGCGTCTAGTAAGTGAGCATGCATCTAGTTAGGATTCGGTACTTCCTATCGCGGAGATTGCATATAACAGTTCAATCAATAGGTCAACTGGCTTGAGTCTGTTACATATAGTGTCAGGGTAGGACACTAGGAAGCCTATGGATCTTATCCTCATCCCAGTAGAGTCTCTCCTTAGCGAGTCAGCTGAGTTTTGTGCGCGTCATTTGCATGAGTTGGTTTGACGGCAAATCATTACTAATAATGAATGTTATATAACACATGCAGATGAACACAGGAGAGAGCGTATATTTCCGGAGGGCGAACAGGTGATGGTGCAAATCCATGCTAATAGGCTCCATTGAGGGCCTGCCAAAAATTTAAGCGCCAAGGGAATGGGTTCCTACTTCCTACACGGACATGAGACGCATTGGGACAAATGCATGCAAACCGAATAACCATGCGAGTATGGGTATTAATCTCATATTTAATGTGGAAGACCTGACGCCATATTACGAGCCTCACAAATATGTGGATCCATACTGTGGAGAACCCCCTGAGCCTCCACCACAACATTTTCCTCACCCCACACCCAGTCCATTACTAATCCACGCACACCAGTGAGTTCGTCTACTATGACTTTGTCATTATCACCACCGATCACCCCGGATTCATCTACACGTGAATTAAGCGCCAAGAGCATTACTGAGATCGTATCAAATGAGTACATCCCCTCTTCGGACGGACCTGTGTGTCGATATTTATTACACCGGCGTGGACAGCTCTGCACCGACAACACTTAGATTGCTTCCGTAAAGCTTAATCGACTCATCTCTGGACTTCGACTACAGTACGATCGTCTTCATTCATCAAAGATGAAGACCTTTCAGTCGGAGGAGTTGATGGGGATCCAACAAAATTAGCTCTCTGCAAGGCATACTTTTCATATATTATATTGTATTGTTATGTTTTAGTTTTATTTCATGTAATCCGACCATCAGCATCTCCGGCAATCATAGTTGTCGAGTGTGGGGTGCCTTAATTTTGTTTTATTATAAATAGTGTATGTAGATGCCATGGGGGTACTGCAGATTTTGGAGAAGCTATTCCCGGAATCCGGTGATTCACTCAAGGTGACGACTCCGTGAGGCCCTATGTGACGACTCATAGGTGGTTTCCTTCATCCCCAAGATATTCTCCATCTCTAACCTTTGTTTTCCTCCTCCCAGAGCCCTAACCGCAACCCCAAGCCCCCCAAATCCCAGTCGCCATTTTCCCTTGTTGTTCCCCACCTAGCAAGTTTAGATCCAAGCATTTCCTTCTTGTTATCATTCCTAGGAGGTAAATCCGAATTTCCCCTCTATTCTCATGCCCAGCCCATAGAACCGACCCCAGCCCCTCCAAAACCCCCATGTGGCACCTTCCCTGCAACAAAACAACCGCCCAACCCCTCCACAAAGCCTGCCGCTTCAACTCAAATCCAACCCCCATCCTTACAGATCCAGCCCTATATCCCCAGATTTCAGTAGTCGCACCATCGTACCTTGTCGGGTTTACCCTCTTACGGCAACCCTCATGCTTTGTGAGTTGTTATTGATTGTACGGATCTTGTTTTTTTCTAAATTAAACATAGTGTTGTGAACTCTTACTTGCTTGGATATTTAGTATTGTGGAAGTTTGTCCTAGATATGCTTGTGATTTGCAGGAAGGAAATATTCGTCGCGCGCTTTACTTTGGTACTCCACACAAAGGAAAGCCTTTGCATGTTATCCCAAAAGAATATTGTTTATCGCTTGTTTATTTATTATTGCATGAGTTTAATGTCTATTGCTCGATTTCGACTAATGTCGTCGTGTTTTGCATGGTTACATTTCATTTATTGTTGAGGCCATATGTAAACAAGCCACCACCCACTAGGATTGCATTGTAGTCGCACACCCCACACCCTAACCTACATCAGAATATACTACTTTGCAGCATCTTACACACCTAATGGAAGACCAGGCAGAACTCAAGCATAATGAAAGGTTGCTACATTTCCCATTTTCATGCTCTCTGCTTTTACTGTGTTTTTTATTTTATTTTATTCTCCCTCCCTAGATTATAACTCAATAGTAAAAAAAATCTCAGTATATTAAAGGGATAATGCATTTCCTCCAATACATTTTATGAAACTTGACCTCAGTATTGCACACACGTACGTGCACACACAAAAGCACGCACACCTGCACCCACATAAGCGCAGACACACGCACCTGCACAAGCACGCACGCATGCACCCATATAATCACACACGCACGCACCCACTCACAGCCACATACATGCAGACACGCGCACACACTAGAAAAATCTTGGTAGTGCACTATCACCCGTCTTTCTCAGCTCCAATTAAGTCATTCCTCATGAGTTTTTTCTACTAGAACCAGAGGCCTTCGCTAAAGGGATACATTGCCAACTTACATGTTAACTCAGTAGACTAGTAGAGTATTTCTCCATACTTTTATGGAGATTAGCGTGGTGAATAAATGTAGTGTATCGTTGTATACGATGGTACGTCAGTGTCCCACCTCATCTATTATGATTATTTGTTAGAATTCTTGGAACCTAAAAGGAGGGGATAGGGTATATGTGTGATGTTAGGAATTCGAGTGATGAACTGGGTTGCTATAAGAATAAGAGTCAAATCTATTTTAACAAAATAGCCTCTAATTGATACAACGTGTGTCAGTTGTAGGATTTGTCTCAAGGTTCCATATGGGCCAGTAAATTAATATCCCCATACTGTTAATTAGTTTGTCAATAGTGAATGTTTTAGGTTGATCTAGGTATAGCCAAAAATGGCTTGATTCATTGCAAGCTCAAATGTTGTCTTTTCATGAAAGTATTGAGGCTGCAAGGTTGATTAGTGTTGTTATGGTCATGTTTTGGCTACATTTTGTTATGTCTCCAACTGGTGTCATTTGTGTAGATTGAGAAAGAGTGCCATATTGGTTATTATGAGGGTCCCACCTCCTTAGATTAGGACTACTTGTTTTGAAATACTATTTTTTTCTGTAAATCAAACAAGGAGACGAGTAACCTCCACTTTGCTATCACTGGTCATATTTGTGTTGCAATTCAACCTAAGTGTATGAGGCCCAAGCTCCATTCAGATACAATAATTCAAAAATCAAACCAGAGAATGTTATAACTTATAACTTCTCAAACTCAGACTTATTTACATGATTATATCCCAAAAACCATATTATCAAGCTTGAAAAGATATAGCTCATATTTCAATCTCGTCAAGGGGTCGTTGTAATAAGTCACTTCAATTTAGGGCTTGTTTACAACTTCGACTCCACATACGAATTAAAGAATCCATGCCATTAACAAGGAAGCACAACTTCTAGTGATGCATGTGCATGATTATGATGTCATGGTGTGTGGGGGTGTGTGGGGTGTGTGGGGGTGTGTGGGGGTGTGTGGGGGTGTGTGGGGGTGTGTGGGGGTGTGTGGGGGTGTGTGGGGGTGTGTGGGGGTGTGTGGGGGTGTGGGGGGTGTGTGGGGGTGTGTGGGGGGTGTGTGGGGGTGTGTGGAGATAATATGCAATATACATAAATAGTGATTCTAGATAAATGTATGCCTATGTGGGCTTGTGAAGCTCACTCGTTCAAGAGTTTCAAAAATCGTAAGACATCGTAACTTTCTGCTAAATTGAGTCAGTTGAATACTTCAAGGGAAACAAACCTACCAGCAAAGATAAAAACATAACATTAAGTAAAACAGTGGGAATAAATGTCAACCATTTTTCAGTTGGTATAGGGAGAGGGTGAGATCTTGACCTGGAATTTTCACACCTCGCCTTCGGTAAACCTCTCCAATGGTAAAAAACTTAACAATTTCCTCAAGCTCAAGTCTGATATTTCCAAGCCCAGCAACATCCTTGAACTTCACATCAACGCCTCTATCGATGTACTTGGGAAGACGCTTGCCATGCGCTCGCCGCACTCGAGCACCTGACCGCATGAACTTCTTCGCCATCTGAAGATAAGCGTTCTGCTCACCTTCCTTCTCTTCACCTTCTTCCTCCCCAGTATCTACAAGTCCAGCTATCTCCTTCTCCAGTTGCCTCAACTTCTTCCTCTCCTCTGCCTCAGCTTTCTCAATCTTCAGTCTATCATCATAATCTTTCTTCTGCCTCCTATAGCTTAACACCACTGTTCGATAAAAGATGAAAAAAAACAGAAATCCCAGTGCAGTTGTAACATTGTTGTCCTTGGCCAGGCGAGCCCACTTATCTGCCATGATGCTGTAATTTTTCTTGGCTTGTTTAAGGGACTCAATGTGCTTGGCCTTCCTTTCTTCCAATTTCCTCTTCCTGTCCTCAGTTTTCTTCTGGTTTCTAAGAATCTTCTCCATCATTTCCCTCTCTTCCCTCACTCTTGCCAGCTCTGCTTTCCTCATTGCCACCAGTTCTTTCCGTTCCATTTCAAGCTCACGGGCCCGCTTCGACTTCGGCTTTGACTTTGTAAACGAAAGGATGAAGGCTGGAACCTTCGATAAAAAACCTAGATAAGGTGACGGAAGATCCGGCTTCTTCCCCGGCGGAGTGTACGCATTTACGCACAGAGTATTCAAATGCAGAGCGTCCCAAGATTCCCAGAACTTGGAATCCCTCTCGATTGTCGGGAGGACTGTTCTCAAAACCCTAGAATCATCCAAAACCACGAGAACAGGATCCGGTCTCCGTCTCAGAGCGGCAGCTGGAAGCTTGACGATGTGCTTGAGTGTTCCCTCCTCCCTAAGGCTTAAAAGTTCTGTGTACGGTATCCGGTTCTTAACGGCCGGCAGTCCGAGCGACCAAGTCTTGAGCTCATCGGCCGAGAGAGTCTCGGTAGTTCTCTTGGCCGTGCGCTTCTTCTCAGCTACCTTGGCATGAGCCAATGGCTGCGGGATCGAAGAGTAGATAGCGGTTAGGGTTATGGAGAACTGGAGCAGCCTGGTAGAATTTGAGGGCTTCTCTTTCTCTTGGGATTCCTCGGAACGTTTCAATTTGCAGGAAATGATGGAGGAAGATGAGAAAGGGATCAGTCTTCGATTACAGGAGAGGGTAGAGACGGGGCGGAAAGCGGGTAAAAATGCAGTTCGCAGAGCGGTGAGATCCATAGATCCCCGTCGAGATAGTCCGGCGGCGGCCGGAGATCGGCACACTTGAGGATGCCCCTGGGTTCGAACAAAGAGGACCGCCTAGCACATAGCATGCGAAGGATAAGTGTGTCTTCGCGTTGTGATCATTACTTAATAAATGATTAATTAGCCAATAAAGTGTAATAAAATAGTAAAATTCCCCTCTTAACTTCAATTCTTTACTAATAAAATATTTAAATTAGTGCTGTTAGCAGCACAACACACATGGCTATTAGTACTACAAAACAATATAATTTTAGGTCGTCTCAAAGAATCTTCACTCCTTCCTCTCTCATGAAGACATGAACTCCCACCCCCCCCCCCCTCGATCCGTCCTCCATCTCTTTGGCGGCCATGACTCTGATAAATCCCTGGATCGATCGTGCGTGGCTACGCCCCTGGACCGGCCGCAACCTTCTTCTCGATGATCGGCCCTGTTGCGGTTCGCTCAATGCCCTCGGTAGACCGGTTCCGGATCGGTCCGTCTTAGCCCCGAGCGATCGTGTACGCACTCAGTCAAAGTAGAAACAGAGAGATTGTACACACACAACTTTAGCGTGGAAAACCCCGGAAAAGGGGAAAAAACCATGTGGCGGGGTCTGTGCTAGCCAAAATCCACTATTTGTCTCTGTTACAGTGTTCTTGTAAAGAGAATGTGAGGGCGACAGGCCGCGCCTCGTTACAAATACTGAGGGGTTGAGAGAGCTCTCCTTGGGTGACAGACCACCGCTTAGGAGTTCGTGCACTTTGTCGTGCGTCTTTCTTGAGTGCTTGCTCTTCTGGCTTGCGCTCTGCAGGATGTCTGCACTTTATCCCTCAGACTGAGGAGGGTTGCCTTCATTGGCACTTCGTTTCCTTCCTTCTCTGGGCGGCGCTCGCAAGAGAACCTGCCAAGTTAGTGGGTGAAAGAGGAACAGAGGGGGAAAGTAGAGAGAGAAGCTCTGGAGAGTAGTAGGATTGAAGAGAGAGAAAACGACGGAGAGAATGAAGCCGGATCCCCTGAAATGAACTATTAGGGTGTGCTTATATAGGGTTTCTGAGGTGGTTAGGGTGGTTACGGTGGTTAATCGTCGATCGGAGGGCCGTGATCGCTCGTGGTGATCGGAGGGCCGTAATGGCCTGCCACGATCGGACGGTGGAGAGAAGGCGGCCCACGATGGTGGTCGGAGGAGGCGCGCCGGCCGCAAGGGGGCGGCCGGCCTCGGGCGACCGGCCGCGGCCGCCGGCCGTACGGGGGCGGCCGGCCCCGGCGGCCGGCCAAGGCCGCCGGCCACAAAGGGAGGGGGCCAGCCGCGGCCGCCGGCCGTACGGGAACGGCCGGCCCGGGCGGCTGGCCAAGGCCGCTGGCCGCCGGCCGCAAGGGGGGTGGCGACCGGCCATGGGTGGCCGGCCGCCCGTAAAGGCGGCGGCGGCGGTTGCGATTTGCCGCGCAGGAGTTACGATTCGGTGTGCGGGAATTACGATCCGGTGTGCAGGAGTTACGATCCGGTGTGCGGGAGTTACGATCCGATGTGCGGGAGTTACGATCCGGTGTGCGGGAGTTACGATCCGGTGCGCGGGAGTTAACATAATTTTCTATAAATTAGGGGGTACCCATCAGGCCCTAGTTTCTTTCCTTGGCCGCAAGGTTTGGAGAAGGATAGAGCCAGACCCTCGAACATACCGACACCAAATAGAATAAAAAATGAAATAAATTATTTAGGCTCCGTTTGGCACGGCTTTTTTGCTCCGGTGAGTTTTGGACAAACACTTCACCATCATAGAATGCATGTTTGTCAAGACAATGGTTATGACCACCACAAAGAAAAGAAAACTAATTTTGAACACAAAAGTGGATGAAGTTCCTTTGGTGAGTTCGGGCCTTCACGAATTACAGTTCATAACCACCACGTTCATGACCACCACCGTCATGCCAAACGGAGCCTTAGAATGGAAGGTTTTAATACCCCTCCTCTTGCAAATTGGTTAGTACTAGGGAATTCTGTACTTGAAGGAGGCATACAACCGGCTAGACTTCCATTCTCTGGATTATTACTACAAAGGGAATGATCCCTACTATTCGAAACCATTGGACCCCTCCCTACTGCAAAGGGAATGATCCCTAGACGGCGACATTCAACGAGGGCGACGATATTTGATGCGGGCGGCGATATTTGATGGGGGCGGCGACATTTGGCGAGCAGCATGAGCGGCAACATTAGGCGGGCGACAATGTTCAGCGGGCTACTTCTGGGTTGGCCCTCATGCAAACAGGATATCCAGACATATAAACGGGCTTCGCTCCTACTCAAATGCAAACAGGATATCCCTAATGACATAGCAGCACTTCAAATTTTAAGAAGATAATGCAACATAAAGTTCAAATTACCTTTTTTATAGAATATCCCCAATCAACATTAGAAGAAGTAAATCGAAGAGAAGTCTTTTGCATATTGTCCAGTCGTAAGAAACTCGCATAGAATCTACTTCAGACCAACACTTAGGTAAATCCCTCTTAGAATCAGAGAACAACAATATCAAGTTATAAACAACAGTAAAATTTATTAGAACTTTTGTATTTAAAACATTTACTCTATAATGTTTTATTGGCACTAGTTTGGTGTTTGATGTTGAACTCCTCAAAATTGATGAAAAATTTCAAAATCAAGTGAATGGAATACAAATGTTTAGACGAAAATCTTTTATGAAGGAAAGGATGAAACTTTTAGTTTCATCGAGCTTATCTTCACTCATTTATTGAGTATATAAAGAATTTCACTCCATATTTATTCAAAGGAACATTAAGAGGAACTTTGAATCACACACAAGCATGCACCGCACCGGGCCGGATCAGAATTTCGGATTTCAGATTACGAATTTGAGGAATAATTGAATTGTATTGTATTTTTTGTACAAAAGAGTTTTGACACGTGTAAAGTCGCTGACTTGCGTCGATAAGTTGATTTGCATCGACTTGAGTTGTGTCTACTTACGTCGATAAGAAGTCGACGCAACCGGCTTGTGTCGATGTTGAGTTACGTCGACTTGCGTCAATAAGAACTCGACGCAATCGACATGCGTCAACTTCTCCCTGCGTCAACTTCTCTTTATGCGTTTTCTCACCATTAGTCATACACGTTGGAAATCCAATGTTTCTCTGCACTATTAAAATCTACTAATTATAACCGTTGTAATTATTATGTGTTTAATTTCTTACAGTTTTACGAGACTCCTACATAGGAGAATTTTTGGTTCATTTTTAGACACGCTCTTGAAAAACCTGCTTTCCCTCTCCCGCTCTTATGACAAATTTCTTTGATTTTTTTCCATGACGTTTGCTTCATCAAGTGGGAGTTCGGTTGCTCTGTGCTTCTTCAGTGTCCGCGTACATCGAAGTTTCGGGATCTAGCTGGGTGTTGTATCATGGAGGAGTGAGTATTAGTTGAAAGCCATGTCGGATGGTGGTGCAATTTTTTTAGGACAATGATCACACGTCTTACCCAAGCTCCATTCTAAAGTATATACTATTTTGATTTTTCTTTATGTCTCATCTCTATGCTATAGAAGTTTTTATAATATTTATTCAAGATCTATTATTATTAATGTTGTTGTTATTATCTCATGTATTTATCAAAACTGAAAAATATATATTATTTGAAATATACATCAAAATACTCTAACAAATTTCAATTTATTTTGCCTTATTATATATTTAAAATCAAGATAAGTCATTTCCTCGGAACTGGATTATGTTTATTGTTCATCCATGAAGAATAAAGTTGAAAGCATTTCATCCTTCAGACCTTTACTATCTACATTCATGCATTCATAAAAAAAGAGAGAGATTTTCTTTTTTGCTATTGTTGGAATCCAGAGAAAGAAAAGGAAGCATTTTCATTTTAGGTTTTAGTGGAAGAGTTTGAAGCATGTTTTGTTAGAACTTTAAAATCGCTTAAAAACGGAAGAAAAATTATGATACCGTGATCCATAAGTGGTAAGGGATGTTTTAGAGAGGAAAAACCTTAATCTTCTAGTCTATTCACCAAGAGCCTTTTTGCCACTTTTACTAATCCGAAAATCAGTTTCCGCTCCTTATATTTTGGTGTTTGACAAGAGACCAATACTTTCATTACAAGATAACTACCATCCACTCCAAGCGGAGGTTATTTCCATAACTTCTCTTTCACAGTTCACTTAATTAAACAGTATATTAAGTTAATTCTAATAATAGTATTTGGACCGCATTATGAATTAAATATTAATAATACTAATTAATTTAATTTAATTACGAAAATTATTAATTAATATTTAATAAAATACTAACATTCTCCCACTTGGTTCATATGCTATTACTAGAATCCTTTGCGGTTGAAATTAGCCATAAAATAATGTACGAATTGAGTCCTTTGTTATGGAAAAATGTACTCATACTTACATATAAAGTTCGATACATGAATATTGGTGGTCATATCCTCAACATTTAGAATACTCCCTTCCAACTATTACAATGACCAATACTTCATATATAAGTACTTTATGAGTCTCTTTTACTTTATGAATGAACTTCTCATAAGCCATTATTGGCCCAATTTATTTTTGGCAATATCTTTATGTGCACAAACAATATTAGGTCATATATATATTGAATGTCAAAATAATACAATATGAGGTCCTTAAAAAAGGCAACTTATACATCAAATGAACTAGAAAGGCTCATACAATCCACATGATTTTTATAAACTTTAATCGATAATCCTTTAGTCATGGGATCTGCAACCATTAGCTCAGTATCAATGTGATGGATATCCACTCTATCCTCTTTCTTAGAATTGTATATTTCATTATCAATAATGACCCCTTTTGGGGTTATATATACAAGACCCGAACATATAAAGGTAAATATGGATAAGCCTCTATACATACACACAATATCTAACACTCCCCCCCCCACCTCAAACTCACGGGAGATCATACATCGAGAGTTTGGACATAAGGTAGTCATGTTGAACCCTCGTCTGGGGCTTGGTGAAGAAGTCCGCAATCTGATGCTCGGTGGGAACATACTAGGGAACCAAAGTACGTCGGCTGTACTGTTCACGGAAGAAGAAGACGTCGACTCCAATGTGCTTGGAGAGGGAAAACTTCATTGGATTTAGAGTGAGCTGAATGACACTAGTATTGTCACAAAAGAGAGTGGTCGGTCCTGAGGAGACAATGCCAAAATCTGCAAGAAGCCAATGAAGCAAGATAATCTCCTCAGCCGTAGACGCCATGGCGCGTAGCTCAGCCCCAGTACTAGAGCGGGAAACGCCAGACTGTTTCTTGGACTTCCAGGAAAGCAAGGAGGAGCCCAAAAACAGACAGAAACCAGTGACAGAGCGACGATCAGAAGGATCACTAGCCCAAGTAGCATCAGAGAAAGCAGAAAGCTGGAGGGAACTGTTGCTGGAGAAGAACAGACCACGACCAGGAGTCGCACGAAGGTAACACAGTACACGCATCAAGCGAGCATAATGGATTGATGTAAGAGTGCTGACAAACTGGCTCAACACATGGACTGCATGAGCAATATCTGGCCAAGTGATGGTGAGATGGACCAGGATGCCGACCAAATGACGATAGTGAGTGGGGTCAGCAAGAGGGATCCCCTCATCAGCTTGAACCTACAGGTGAAGCTCCATTTGTGTGGCAACAGTGTGGGTGTCAGAAAGAGCAGCTCGAGCTAGAAGATCAGTAGTATACCACTGCTGAGAGAGCTGGAACCCTGTAGAGGTGAAAGAAAACTCAATGCCCAGAAAATAGCTCAAAGGTCCCAAATCTGTCATCTGAAATTGCTGCTGCAGGTGATGCTTGACAAAGTCAATGAAAGTCGGGTCAATACCAGTGATGATCATATCATCCACATAGAGCAGAAGAAGAGTCCGACCTCGGGAAGAGGTGTGAACAAACAGGGCCGGGTCGTGCTGGCTGGGCTGAAAACCAGCGGCTGTAACGACAGAGCTGAAGCGCTCGAACTAGGCTCGAGGAGCCTGTTTGAGACCAAAGAGAGAACGGCGCAACCGACAAACGATGCCAGGAGGAACAGCAAAATCGGGAGGAGGAACCATGTAGACCTCTTGTTGTAGGTCACCGTGAAGAAATGCATTCTTCACATCCAGCTGAAACAGGGACCAACGATGGACAACAACAACAAGTGTCCTGATCGTGGTCATGTGTGCCACAGGAGCAAAAGTCTCATCATAGTCTCGACCATGCTCCTGCTGAAAACCTCGAGCAACCATGCGAGCCTTATACTGCTCAATAGAACCATCAGAGCGAGTCTTGATCTTATAGACTCACTTGCAAGTGATGGGAACAACACCAGGAGGAAGAGGCACAAGATCCCAAGTAGAGGTACGCTCAAGAACAGCCAACTCATCAAACATAGCGGTCTGCCACTCAGGAATCTGAGCAGCCTCGCGGTAGGAACTAGGCTCTGGAGTACTGGTGGAGGTAATAGGAAGAGCAGTGAGGTCGAGTGGTTGGGTGTTAAAACCGAAGCGATCTGGTGGATGTCGATCTCGAAGGGGGTAATGTCTGGCAGGAGGATCATCCACTAGACTCTCACTGAAGGCTGGGGTCACCTGTGGGGTAATCAGAGCACGATGAGTGTAGCTCTGCTGGTGACTGGTCTGACGGCGGTGGCAAAACAGGTGGTGGTACGGTAGGAAAAATAAGGAACCGAATATCAGCCGGGGTAGTGAATGATGGTAAAGCAGAGGTGGATGAAGAAAGGAAGAAAGGTTGGTCCTCAACGAAGGTGACATCGCGAGAAATGCAAAGACGACGCGCAATAGGGTCATAACAGCGGTAACCCTTGTGCTCTGAACTGTAGCCTAGAAAAACACATGCAGCAAACTGAGCAGAGAGCTTAGTCCGCTCACGTGGTGGTAATAGGACATAACACAGACATCTGAACACACGAAGATGAGTGTATCGAGGAGGATGAGAGAACAAACACTCATCGGGACACCGACCCTGAAGGAAAGTGGATGGCTGAAGGTTGATGAGATAGACAGCGGTGGAGACAACCTCAGCCCAAAAATGTGGGGGAGCATAGGAAGCCAAAAGAAGGGTGCAAGCGGTCTCAATGATGTGGCGATGTTTCCTTTCCGCAGTGACATTCTGAGAATGGGCACCAGGACAGGAGAGCTGCGGGAGCGTGCTATGAGAAACGAGAAGGTCACGGAACTTATGCGATAGGTACTCCCCCCTGAGTCGGAGCAAAAAATACGAATAGAGGCAGAGAACTGAGTACGAACCATGGTGGAGAAAGTAACATAAGCCTGAAAAAACTCAGCACGAGAACACAACATATATATCCAAGTGAAACGAGAAAAATCATCAATAAACAAGACATAATAGCGGTGTCCACCCTTGGATACAAAAGGAGCAGGCCCCCATACATCAGAATGGATTAACTCAAAAAGAGCAGAAGATCTAGACATACTAGACTGATAGAGGAGTTGTAGCTATTTTCCAAGCTTACAACCCGTACAAGAGTGACTAGTGTAAACAGACACGCGACCCAAAACACCCTGACAAACAAGAGTTGAAATACGGGCACCACTGGGATGACCAAGATGATGGTGCCACTGACGAAAGGAAACAGCGGGAAGACATAAAAGAGGAGCAGTTGGGGACGGTGTGATTGATGGCATACGAAGGTACTCAAGGAGATATAGCCCACTATGGCGACGGCCAGCTCCAATGAGGATCCCTGTAAGACGATCCTGCACATGACAAACAAACTCATCAAAAACAACAAGGTAACCACTAGAGGCAAGCTGGCTGGCGTAGATGAGGTTCATGGAGAGCTGAGGGATGTAGGCAACATCAGGAATGTGGAACTGAGGGGTGTGGAGAAGGTCACGACTGGTAATCGGAAGGGTGGTTCCATCAGCAATAATAACACGTAGGTCGGAGGAAACAGGCTGGCAGGCATGAAGATGGGTGGCATCATAGGTCATATGAAAAGAGGCTCCAGAGTCAAGTAACCACAAGGACGGAGAGATACCTGACGGGGCAGAGGCCGCTGAGGGATCAGCAGAGGTAGAGGCCTGACCAACTGTGGCTGCAGATGTACTCGGGAAGGTGCCTGAAGACAGCTGCTGAGCCAGCTGTATGAGCTGCTCAGAGAAGGAGGTTGTCAGAGAAAACTGAGGAGCAACCAAGACCCGAACTGGAGCTGCACGAGGGAGCATTCTGGAGCAGGATCGATCGGCGCTAAACAGAGACGGGTCGACGGAGGAAGCAGTCGATCGACGCAAAACTGTAGCTGCACGACGGAGGAAGACCCGAAGCAGTCGATTGAGCACAGACGGAGGAAGACGATCGGTGGAATCGGGATCGGAACACTGCAGCGCGCGAGGCGGGAACGATCAGGATGGGCAGCGGCAACCGGGATCGATTGGCATGGAGCAGATTGGATCAGAGCAGACAGGATCGATTGGCACGAGAACAATTTGCAGACGGGATCCATCGGCACGGGATCCATCGGAGAAGACGGGATCGATCGGTACTGCAGCGCGCGAGACGGGATCGATCGGAGCAGACGGTGCGATCAGCGGAAACGGCGATCGGTGGAAGAGGGTCAGAAGAGTTAAACCCTACCTCTGATGCCATCTTAGAATTGTATATTTCATTATCAATAATGACCCATTTTGGGGTTATATATACAAGACCCGAACATATAAAGGTAAATACGAATAAGCCCTTATACATACACACAATATCTAACACTTTTTAACATGACCTCTAACAACAAGAAATTTTATATTTATATGCTTACTGTGACTACTACTTTTATTATTTTTAGAGAAGCTCGTGGCAGAAGAGTTGTCACAATAGATCTTTAATGGCCTTGAAATAGACTCAAGAACATTAAGATTAGATATAAAATTTTGAATCCATAATGCTTGACATGTGGCTTCATAGCATGCAATATATTCAGCTTCCATGGTAGATGTAGCGATCATACTCTGTTTAGTACTTTTCCATGAAATAGCACCTTCAGCAAGCAAAAAATATTGCAAGAAGTAGACTTTCTTGAATCTTTACATCCACCAAAGTTGGAGTCTGTATACCCGATCACGTCTAGATGATCCGAGTATCTGTATGTGAGCTATAATCCTTGGTTTCTTGTAAGTATCTCATAACTTTCTTAGCAGCTCTCCAATGATTAAGGTCTGGGTTACTTCGGTATCTACCCAACATTCCTACTGCAAATGCTATATCAGGTCTTGTACAAACCTAAGCATACATGAGTTTCCCTACTACTAAAGCATAAGCTACTCCCTTCAAATCCTTAAGTTCCAATAGATTGTTTGGACATTGCTCCAAACTAAAATTATCACCTTTAACAATGGGTGCAGGAGTAGGTCAACAATTTTCCATTCTAAAACTTCTTAAAATATTTTTGATGCAGACCTTTTGAGATAGACCTAGAGACCTTATAGATATATCTCTATGAATCTCTATGTCAAGAACATAAGAGGCTTCAGCCATATCCTTCATCTCAAAGTTTTGAGATAGAAAATATTTAGTGTCATGAAGCAAACCTAAGTCACTACTTGCAAGTAAAATGTCATCAATATATAAGACTAAAAACATAAATTTACTCCCACTGACCTTAAGATATACACATTCATCCACGATGTTCTTAGAAAAACCAAATGAGATAATAACATCATGAAATTTTGTGTATCATTGACGAGATGCTTGCTTTAGTCCATACAATGACTTATTTAACTTATAAATAAGTTGATTATCTTTAGAGAAGCATTTAGGTTGTTTCATGTATACTTCTTTAAGATCTCCATTTAGAAAGGAAGTTTTTACATTCATTTGATGTAACTCCATATCAAAATGAGCTACTAATGCCACGATTATCCTTAATGAGTCGTTCTTTGAAACTGGAGAGAAGGTTTCATGGTAATCAATACCTTCCTTTTGAGTGAAAGTCTTGGCCACAAGTCTAGCTTTAAAACGCTCAATATTACCAGAAACATCTCTTTTAGTGTTATAGACTCATTTACAGCCTATGGCTTTAGCTTTATTTGGTAACTCAACTAGACTCCAAATTTTATTTTTGACAAATGATTCCATCTCATCTTCCATGGCTCCATACCAAAATGTGAAGTTTTTATAGCTCATGGCTTGTAAAAAAGAAATGGGATCATCTCTTAATCTGATATCAACATCGGATTCTTGTAAGTATACAACAAAATCATTTGGAATCGCTGACCTTATAATTCTATTTCCTCTTCTTAATTCCCTTGATGATTCCAAAATAACTTGATTTTTGACAACAAGTTCTTCATGAGGTGGATCTTAATAAACTAGTTCTTCATGGAGTGGTTCATTATGAATTTAACTCCACCTGAATTAATTCTTGAGGAGTTGGTCGTTGTATAACAATCAACTCATTTTTATCAGGTGAAGAATTAAATTTTTTTATCTCCTCAAATTCAACTTTACGAGAAATGTCACTCGCACTAATTTCAAAATCCTCTAGAAATTTAGCATTCCTTGCTTCGATGATTCTAGGTGTGTGCAAAGGACAAAAAAATCTACACCCTTTAGAATTTAATGCATAGCCAATAAAATATCCACTGACTGTTCTAGAATCTAATTTCTTTTTATTAGGATTATAGACTTGTATTTCAACTGGACATCCTCATATGTGTATATGTCTCAAACTAGGTTTCCATCCATTCCATAGTTCAAAAGGTGTTTTTGGAATTATCTTTGATGGAACTTTGTTTAAAATATATATCGCTGATTTAGTTGTTCACTCCATAAATTTAATGGAAGATTAGAGGTATTGTATAAATTTCTTACCATATCCATAAGCATTTGATTTCTTCTTTCCGTCATACCATTTTGTTGTGGTGTGTCTGACATGGTGTATTGAGCAACAATACCCTCATCTTGAAGAAACTTAGCAAATGGACCCAACATTTGGTCTCTTTCAATATACCTTCCATAAAATTCTCCTCCCATGTCCGACCTTATAATTTTAATTTTATTTTCCTTTTGTATCTCTACTTCTGTTTTAAATACTTTAAAAGCATCAATTACTTCTGATTTATCAAACAAAAGATAGAGATACATTTATCTTGTATGATCATCTATAAAAGAAATAAAATATCTTTGAATATTTAAAGAAGGTATATGAGAAGGTCCACATATATCCGTATGTATGATTTCTAATTTTATATTACTCTTCCTTGATCCTTTAGTGTTCTTGTTGGTATTCTTTCATTTAATATAACCAACACAAGTTTCAAAATCAGTAAAATCAAGAGTTGGTAAAACTTCATCATCTACTAATCTCTTAACTCTCTGTATGGAGATGTGTCCCAATCTCTGATGCCACAATTTAGAGGAATCTTCTTTAATGATACAACGTTTATTTCCACTATTAGAATTAATAGTCATGAGACTATACTCATAAGTGGGGTCAAGATCACACTTATATAAATCATCAATTAATTTTCCATGTCCAACTATAACTTTATTATTTGAAATTTCAAAAGCAAATTCATCAAAGATAAATTTAAAACCACATTTAACAAGTTTGGATACAAAAATCAAATTTCTAAAAAAAGATGAAATATAAAAAGTGTCTTCAAGATCTAATACATAACTAGACGATAAAAATAATCTATAAGTCCTCACTGCTTCCACTTGTGAACGCATCTGATTGCCTGAATATATGATTTGTTCATTCCTCTTTGGTTTCATCAAGTTTATGAAGCCCTGCATAGTAGTGGATATATGAATTGTACAACCAGAATCAATCCACCATGTATCATTAAGAGCATCAACAAAAAATGATTGATGACATACATATGAAATAAAAGTACCTTTCTTCTCTAACCATTTCTTGTACTTAAAGCAATCCTTTTTCATGTGTCCTTTCTTCTTGCAGAAGAAACATGCAACTTTATAATCACTTAGATTTGCATGTGTTTTATCTTCTTTCTTGTCTTTAAAGACACTCTTAATTTCTTTGCTTGACCTTTAAAATGTGCTACAAGGTGAACACTTTCAATCTTTTCATTCTTAAGTCTATCCTCCTCTTGTACATACATGGTTAAGAGTTCATTAACAGACCAATCCTCTTTATGTGTGTTATATGATATTTTGAATGATCTGAACTCTGTAGGGAGAGAATTAAGAATGAAATTCACAAGAAATGATTCAGAAAATTCAATCTTTAGGGAGTTAAGCTGAGCTGCAATGTCCTTCATTTGCATAATGTGAGCATGTACACCTTTAGCACTATCATATTTTAGACTTGAAAACTTCTTCATTAGTGTGCTTGCAAGTGCCTTATCAGATTTCACAAATTGGTCCTTAACAGCTTTCAAGAAATCTGTTACCTTAGGATATTCAGAAATAGAACCTCTAATATTTTTACTTATGTGGGTCTTTATGAGTGCTAAGCTCAAGCGATTAGATCACTCTCACTTTTCATAAAGGTTCTTTTTGTGTACTAAACTTGTATAAGTAGGAAGAGGAGGTTCCTCCATACGAAAAGCCAAACCAATGTCCATACATCCAAGCTTTAAGAGAACACTTTCTTTCCAATCCGAAATTTTTCACCAGTTAAAATTGGAACTTGAGATGAAACAAATGCAGAAGAGTTGGCTGCAATAACCAAAATTAAATTAGAAAATATGCTATGATTAATTAACTTTATATTTGAATCAACCAATGTTAAATTCAAATAAATGATAATAATAAATTCAACTTTCTTGTGGGTAGAGGTTGCTAATATGCATGAATTTATTATTCACTTAAATAATATGACTAATAAATAAAACAACATAAATATTTTGTACCTTTGGGCATAAAAATATCTACTTATGACGTAAATTCAAAATCTTATTCCAATTAAAATATAAATTTATAATCACTTCTCTCTAGGGTCGAGCAATTATATTTATAAATTAATTGCAATATTAGATGTCGTTTTGTTTTTTATGCAGTCCATTAATTTTATTCAATTTATTTGACTACTACAATATATATTAAGATGAATTAGGATGTTTTGGCTACTCCTAAATTTTTTAATATTACCTTATAAAACAACAATCTAATAAACTTTATGTTTCAACAACATTGTAGATCGATAAACATGCAATAATTACATACTTTGTAAAACGAAATTGTCACTATTATTAGTATGTTAAAAAAGATGTTATCAAAATATATAATAAATTGATATACCCATGTGATTACACTTTTCTCAAGTGACATATTGTTTACTTGATTCATAATAATAAACTCATATTTGAGTATCATTAAACAAAAATAAATTCCCAGATTTTTTTTGTAGACAAAATTCTACGAAAAATTAAATCACTAATTAAGATTTATCACTTCATTTATTTTAACCCCTCATAATCATCAAACATCATTATATAATTCATATTTTCAAATAAAATCCCTAACAAATAATGCAATCAAAAGAAAATATACTCCGTTGATTTAAACTTTCATGTCTTTATGCGGGGAAAGAAAAAAAATTTATTTTTTGAGTTCCCTCAAAAAATTGACAAAGAAAAAACTTAAAACAAAATTATTGTCAGAAGGATGATCATAATAACTTAAACCTGCTCTGATATCACTGTTAGAACTTTAAAATTGCTTAAAATGGAAGAAAAATGATCATACCTTGATCTATAATTGGTAACAGATGTTTTAGAGAGGAAAAACCTTCATCTTCTAGTATATTCACCAAGAGCCATTTTGTCACTTTTACTAATCCGAAAATCAATTTCCGCTCCTTATATTTTGGTGTTAGACAAGAGACCAATAACTTTATATTAAGTTAATTCTAATAATAACATTTGGACCACATTATAAATTAAATATGAATAATACTAATTAATTTAATTTAATTATGAAAATTATTAATTAATATTTAGTAAAATACTAACATGTCTCACTTTATTTTTCTCTTAGTTTTTACTTGAAAATCTTTATTTTCAAATTGATTTGTTGTTTGTGTGGAGTTTATCTCAGTTGAGTTTATCATTGTTGGTTTTCATTGGGGCGAATGACCAGATATTGTGCAAAGTGGGGAAGCAATCATAAACACATGAAATTTCTACACTCTACATGTCACTAAAATGAACGTCATCGAGTAAATAATGTCGTTAGGGAGCTCCAATGTACAAGGAAATAACTCAAAAAGATGTGTGGATTGTCCTAAAGAGCTCTCCCGCAAGGAGGTGCAAAAGGTGACACTCTATCGCTATGACTAGATTATATTTCTCTAGTCTGATACAACTGATGGGATCCCCTTGAAAGTTTCAAGTCAAACCGGCAAGACTTGAAGCCGACTGCGCGTGAGCCCGACCGGACATATTACACGCATCGAAGCTGCAAGCCCCAGAAACCCCCAAGAAGGAAGCATAACCCACGCGCGTATGGCAGAGCCACGCGGGTGCGCCCTAGCCTACGTGCAAGCGCACGTAGCCAGCACACGTGCGGCCTATGTACTGTCGCAACCCGCGCGGCCGCAGGGCCGCACCCCCGTGTAGTCGCACCCCGCGTGGGCGCGAGCGCGCGCTACTGGCGACTGCCGCCACCGCCGGCGACCCCCGCCGTCTCCGACGGCCGGACGCCTATGGGCACCTTGCCCAGGCCGCCCAAATAGTGCAGGGGGCACTCCCATCATTTCGCTAAATGTGGTAATCCAGATGACTTAAACGAAACGACGCTATTCACCAACACAAATTACTCCCCAGTGCAATTACCACCATGACCCTTCAGAAAACTATAAATTTGAAGACAAGTGATTCCAGAGGCAAGAGAAAGCTCTGAGGTTTTCCGACGAAATCATGGACTTAGGTCGATTCTTCTCTTAAGAATCTGCTCAGCTTCTCTCTTTGTGCTAAGGTTTAAATAAGCTCCAAGCCACCTCAACCGCCTCCGCGAGAGTGCTCCCATCAAGGCTCCTTTTCAACGAGAGCGATCCCTCCAAAAGCTTCGTGGACTTAAGGAATTTTCCAGCCGGAACGCTCCCACCAAAATTCCGTGAGCTCAGCAACATTCCAAGGTTGGAGTGCTTCCATCGAGGCTCCGAGGACTTAGCTGTTTTTTCCTCATTTTCTGTACTGAACACTTGTAACGGAGTAGCGGTCTGTCGCCCTTCGAGATCAATTCAATCTTTATAAAACTCTAAGGAACCAGTGGATTTTGATTTGTCACGATTTAGCCACGTGGTTTTTCATCCTTTTCGGATTTTCCACGTCAAAAAGCCTATTGTCATTTGCTGCGATTTACTTTGACTGTTTGTGTGTCCGGTCCGATTCTGAGCTAAGGCGATCCGATTTCTCCGGACCGGGGAAAGACCGGGCAACCCGTAACAACATCTTAGCAGTTATCAGCTCTTTGATGAGCTCAATAAGATGGTATTTGGTCATAGTTAATCAATTATTGGCTCGTGAGCTAATGAATAAGAGCATTTGAGCTCGTGTCAAGCTTTTTTCAAGCCAGCTCAACTCAACTTGAACTCTTAATATTAAGGGAAACCCTTCCACAACTTAAGAGAAACCTACCAATTTAAAGAAAGCTGAACAATGACGTCATGCTCGATATCTTCGTTCAAGCTGCACATTCAAGATGAGAGTACCTTGCTGCAATCTTACAAATTCAATATGTTCAAGCACACCACAATTCTTTTACTAGAAGGCATCAACTATTCTCATCATATAACGGGAACTCTCTAACAACATAGACATGTCCTCTTTCTTGGGAGGGAAATGCAATAACAATCAACACAATAGCCTAGTACTTCATGATTGGTGTAGGAGTCAAGAATCCGGCTCACGAAGTTTTGAATAAGAGATGGAGTAAAGCTACTTGCCTCTGAATCAGCAAGCTCGGGTACAAACGAGAAAGATATCAAGAGAGTTTGTACTGCATATAAAAACAAACTGCAAGATGCAGCAAGGAGGTTCCGACACACATTCAAGTGTGTGTCGGAACTCCCCCTTCCAAATCAAAGGATGTGCTAGGTTGAAGGGGAGAAACAAACTCGAACTAGAAATGGGCGAGTTCTAGTGTTTGGCTAAAACCCTCGTGAGCTGCTAGCATTACCTCTCCCTCCTCACCACTGGGTTGTATTTATAGGTAGATGAGACCGAGGGGGACCATATTGTTAGCGTGTGGTCCCCGCCCACACGCGGCCAGTGACTCCGTGCAAGTTGATTTTTGTCTTGGGCGAGTTATTATTGGGGGCACAGACGGGTTGCTGACAAGTTGTTGGCAAGTTGAGTAGGGTCCTTTGTATGATTGTTCATTGGTCAACGATCAACCTTCTATCACTATCAATGCATGTACTCGACGAATATGGGTCATACAACTGAAAACTAGCGATTACATATCCTATTACTGATGAAATGGGACATTCCGCTTAAATAAATTCAACAAAATATTGAAGAGCATCCCTCAAAAGCATGGTGACCATCTCTCGATTCTCTTCACGGATCTTCTCTGCCTACTTTAGGTTCTCACAGCTTGCGTCCATAGCTTAGGCGGTCTTTTGCAAAGGTGCCAAGTTTAGCATCTTTTTGTTCTTAGCAATAGGCTAATAATGCCCAAACAAACTATCCATTTGTCATCATGCGACATGGTTTCTAAGTAGTGCTCCGTGAATCGTTCTAAAATTTAGCTTGTGAATATCACATTGGTTTGAGGGGGTGCAAAACCTCGACTCCAAATTCAAGAAAGTGGTCTGGAACACCCAAGGAGAGAGATCTCTCCTCCTTCTGTAAGAAGAGACAGAAATCTTTTGGCGAACTTCGGTTCTCCTCCCAGTCGGCTACTCCATGAACTGTCAAACACAATTCCTCCTCCTTCCCGAACACAGCCGCCTAGACTCCTCCACAATCCTTGATGTCAACGCCAACGAAATCACCTAAAGATACCTCCCGATCTCGCTTTGCCTCCAAGTCACCCCTCTCCTTCTCTCGCTCTTGCTGCTATCGGGATTGCAAAAAGACTGGAATGAGAATAGCCCCCCCTCCCCTCGCGCTCCATGCGGGATATGGTGAAACCCTAGACCAGTTCAATTGAACCGGTTCAAACTAGGACCACAAAAATAACAATCTCTCACTTGGAAGTGATCCTCTCACAAGCAACATCTTTGCACTGCAAATCATGGTGGCAATACTAGTTATCTAACAACCATCAACCCAATGGAGTTTGAGCAAAAATCCATTTTCTCTTCAGGCACAATCTTTGTAAACATGACAGCTGGGTTGTCATCCATGTGTATTTTCTCCAAACTAAAGATACCTTTTTCAATCGAGGAACGTATGTGATGACATTGATGTCTGGTGTGCTTGGTTCTAAAATGAAAAATTGAATTTTTAGCCAAGTAAATTATATTGTGACTATCACTGAATAAGCTGCAACCGGATTGCTTAGAACCAAGTTCTTTCAGTAAACCTTACAGCCATATCAACTCCTTGCTAGCTTTAGATGCATTAATATATTCATCTTCTGTTGTTGACGGGGCAATAAGTTTTTGTAACCTTGAAATCCAAGTAAAAATAACACTCTATAGAGTAAACACATAACCCATGGTCTCTTACTTTTATCGACCTCCCCAGCTAAATCAGAGTTAACAAATCCCTGCAAGTGGACTTTGTGCCTGAGTATCACAACATTATATTTTTAGTGCCCGCAAGATATCTCATTATACACTTCACGACATTCCAATGCTCTTGTCCTGGATCGGACATATACATGCTCACAACTCTAACTGCATGGGCAATGTCGTGCCTGGTGCAATTCATGGCATACAAGAGGTTCCTCACATAGATGTAATATGGAACCTTTGTCATTCTCTCTCTCTCTCTCACTCTGAGACTTTGGAGTGTCCCTTTTAGAGAGATCCCTGAAGTGACCAACTAAATGGGTAGTTACAGGCTTGACATTGTCCATGTTAAAACTTTTCAACATCTTCTAAATGTAGGCCCTCTGACACATCTTCAAGACTCTATTTAGCACGTCCCTTTCAATCCTCAGTCCTAAGGTTTGCATCGCAGGACCCAAATACTTCATGGAGAATTCTTTTATCATTTGTCTCTTTAAATGTTTGATCTCCTCCATATTAGAGCTTGCCACTATCATATTATCAACATATAAAATAGTATTATATAAGAATCCTTCAGCTTCCTAAAGTAAAAACAATGGTTTGAATGACAACGAGTGACCTGCTCTTCCGCATAAACCTGTCAAATTTCATATACCACTGTTTTTGTGAATGTTTGAGCCTATAAAGACTCTTCTTCAACTTGCACACCAAATTTTTATTTACTGCTTTTATATAGCCTTGTGGTTGAAGCATATAAATGTCTTCCTCCAAGTCACCATAAAGACTCATATACCACTGTCTTGGTGAATGTTTGAGCCTATAAAGACTCTTCTTCAACTGGCACATCAAATTTTTCTTTCCTGCTTTTATGTAGCTTTGTGGTTGAGGTATATAAATGTCTTCCTCCAAGTTATCATAAAAGAACACAGTTTTTACATCCAACTGTTCTAAGTGGAAATTCCCAGCAACAATACTCAGAACAGTCTTAATAGTAGATAGTTTCACTACAACAACACAACACTCAAGCCTTTATCCCACTATAGTGGGTTCGGCTATATGGATCCTTTATCTCCATTGTGCCCTATCTTTTGTCATAATCTCACTAATGCCTAAGTACATCATGTCTTTCTTTATAGCAGGGTAGATAGCTTCACTGTAGGAGAGAAAATCTCAGTGAAGTCTGCCTTTTGTTGAAATGTCATCACAACAAATCTGGCCTTATATCTATTAGCGTCGTCATGCTCGTGTTTCAATCTATATAGCCATTTATTTTGAATGGCTTTCTTCTCAGTTGGAAGCTTAACCAAATCCCAAGTTTGATTAATAGATAGAGAATTCATCTCATCATCCATAACACTCTTCTACTCATCCTTCTTAGCAACTTGTATGGCTTCTTCATAACAACTAGGCTCGTCGCTATCAGTTAGAAGAAGATAGTAAAGAGATGGAGAGTAACGTGTTGGGGCAGTTATAGTTCATTTAGGATGTCAGGATGCAATGGGTGGAGTGATGGGCTCCACATCAATTTCTCTAGGAGTGTCAACATGCTCAATGTCTCCACTAACAAGCTTAAATCCATGATTAGTCGGCTCACTTGTAGTATCACCAAGTTCAACAAACATAGGCTCTTCATGCTTATCATGTTCCTTGATCTGATCTTTATATATCAAATTTTCATTAAAGATCGCATTCCTACTCCTGAAAGGCTTCAAGCTCATATTGTCCTATAGCTTACTACTAAAGCTAGGGCCATCATACCCCAAGAGAGTGCAGATCTTAGATTTTGGATCCAACTTTGATCTACTCTCTGCATCTACATGAGCATAAGCGGTATGCCCAAATATCAGCAAGTATAAAAGATTCACTTGATTTCTGGACCAGACTTCTTCGGGTAACTTGCAATCAATGGTTGTTGATTAACCTCTAATGATCAAGTAGCAGTATTAACCTCTTCAGCCCAGAATTTCTTTGCAAGCCTGCATTGAATCTCATGCTTTTGGCATGCTCGGCTATGGTTCTATTCATACGTTCCGCCACACCATTTTGTTGTGGTGTGTCTGGGATTGTCTTCTCTCTTTTAATATCATTCATAGCACAATATTCTTCAAACTTTTTGTTGCAGTACTCGCCTCCATTATCAGAACTTAAAGACTTCAACTTTGAACATATTTAAGTTTTTACCAAGTTTTCCACTTCTTGAGAACATCAGATGTCAGATTTCTTTTTCAGAAAATAAAACCAAAGCTTCATGGTAGAGTCATTGTTGAAGGTGACATAGTACTGAAAGCCACTAATAGAGTGCACCTTTGAAGGCCCCCACACATCCGTATGAACAAGATCCAACTTGTTTGATTTTAGAGTTCTCTTTCCTTTTGAAAAACTCACTTTTTTCTATTTTCCAAAGACACATCCTTCACAAAAAGGTAAGTCGAATAAGGATATATAATACGTCCAACTTTCCTTTTGAATCCATCACCTTCATGCCCTTCTCACTCACGTGCCCAAGTCATTGGTGCCAAATATTGACATCAACCTTTGGTGTATCCACACTGATACTTCCTTCAGTGGATATCAGATAGAGTGTGCCCTCTCTCTTTCCCTTCACAGTGACCAAAGATCCCTTGATAATCTTCCATGAATCACTACCAAATATAGCGATACACCCTTCACTAGAAAGTTGACTCCCTGATACAAGATTTCTGGCCAACTTAGGAACATTTCTCACTTGTTTTAATTTCAGGATAGACCCTGAAGTGAGGCATATATGCACTTCCCCTTCCAATAATCTCACATAGCACATCATCATTGTGCAACCCCATATTTGTCGAATGAACCCACCAGGACATGGCGTGATTGGATAACACAAAGCCACCAGGAGAGTAGAGGGGGTGAGAGGGGCAAGCTAGACCGTACTCGCCCAGGGACAGGGAGCGAGCGACAAGCCCCCAGACCATTTGGGCACCGCTACCCAGGCGAGTGGAGTGAGGCCCACACAGCTCGCCCGGGTAGAGGTGAGTCTGTTTCCAAGAGTCGCCACATTGGCCTGCCGCTGGCCACTCCAAACAGCGAGATTCCGATGTTGGTAAACCAATTTGGGTTGTGCTTAGTAAAACCAGAAGGCAGGATTCCGCTATCCGCAAATCAACCTCAGAAAACTATAAATAGACCATCAAGGGCACCTTTGCAGAGGACCTCTCATAAGATTCTCTTTCCTTTGGCAAGCTTTAGTTGGCAAGAGCTCCAGCTCACTGTTTGTAGTGGTTTCTGGGTGGTCAGTCTGGAGCTCTCTTGACCCTTCAGTGTGCCCAGCTCAGCATTGGCTTAAGAGGGGAAAGCATTCTTTGATCTTCCGGGCGTGTGGCGGGAGCTCCTCGATGTGGCTCGGGGGGTCTGTTTATAGTTTTGGTGAGAGAAGTTTCGAACTCTAAATCTTCTGCTGTGTTTTTGGCTCGGGAGAAGTACGATCTGAACGCCTCGTTGAACTGTGGTTTTCGGGTTTTGTGCGGTGAGCGTGGACTATGGTTTGTCAGGAAAATCTTGAACGAGTCTCATGGCTGAAGATGAGGGGCAAGGAACCAACCCAAAGTGCTCGCTGCTCAAATGTGGTTTTGTAATCAAAAAAGTCTTCGACGAATTTAAGAAGATCATCTTGGACACAGTGCATTCTGGCCTCATGCTCTAGATGGGCGAGTACTCGACCCTTACGGTTCGGATACCCACATCGCAAGCCTTAGTCAGAAGGCACCCGGTTGGCGAGCCGGGAAGGAGATACTGGTGGAAGGAGGTGAGTGGCCCCTCTAAGGGAGCGAGTTGTTCCCCAGCCTGTCGAATGCTCCTCAATCAGGCGAGTTGGCCTGACGAGATCCTTTAGCTCTCCCCAAGGGCTCGGGTAGCCCCTTCTGCGAGCTGATCCTCTCAGCCTCGATGCCAGATGGTTTTAGAGACTCGGTCATGTCTTTCTACACATGCAAGGAAGATCCAGTTCAGCATGTGCAGTGGTTCGAGGACACGGTTTCCATCCGACAAATGACGGGCGCCTTCAAGTGTAGGCTATTCGCTATCACCTTCAAGGGGAAGGCAAGGGACTAGTTTCACCAGCTTCTCTCAGGAACTATCTACAGTTTCGAGGATCTGCGTCGTAGGTTTCTTGTTATGCTTCTCCACGTCAAAGAAAAGAAAGAAGGGGCCAGAGGCCATTGTTATGATAAAGTAGGGGGCAGAAGAGACACTGGCAAGTTTCAATGACCGATTCCAAGAAGAGTTTCTCTTGATTCAGGAGGTTCCTGGGCACACCCTACAATTGGCCTACACCCTAGGGCTGCGCTAGGGAATGTTCAACCCCCCCCCCCCCCCGTCCTTTGAGGAGTTTATCGACCGAATCGTGAAGGAGATTGAGTGTGAAGCCACGAACCCTGATTTCGTTTCGGGGTTGGCCAAGATTAGAGGGGGTGTGACGAAGCCACAAGGAGGTTTTCAACCACAGGAAGGGATGAGAAGAGGAGCTAGGAAGGCGGGAGTTCCAGGATCACGGGTGGGAAATTCAGCCAACGATTCACCGACCAGCATGAAGACAAGCAGGAGGGCTACCCCATGGTCAAGAAAGAGGAGTTGCTCAAGGAAGGGCGAACCTTTGGGTAGGGTAGGGAATGTTTAACCTTCCAGGGTGGAGATCGGGCCTAAAGCCACTGCAACCCCCTCCCCTACAGGCCATGGCGATTGGCCGAGGAAGAGGGAGAGGAAGGAGGAATCAACCTATAGGAGTGGGAAGAAGGGAGGTGGCATTGCCCTACTTTGACTATCATCGGGAGGAGGGCCAGGCAGCGGCCACCTGCCTAGAATTCTTGGAATTCAAGGGAGCAGTGAGAGCCGAAAGATAACTACAGCCATCGTTGCAGATCGAATAAGTGGGTATAGGGGAAGGAGGAGGAAGAGTGGAGGTAGAGGAATGGACAGATGAGGGTACCCGAGGAGGGATCAGGGTAATCCATGACGGGGGGTAGGGATTGAGGCCACCCACAAAGGAAGCCTTTATACCATCTTCTGTCGGAGTGTGGCTTCGACCTCCCAAGCCCCACCCCCAAAAGAGAAGATCATATTCTCATCAAACGACATGTCAGATTATAAGGATCCGTTCTACGACGCGCTGGTGATACAGACGGCCATCAAGAATTTCATGGTCTCAAGAATCCTAGTTGACAATGGGAGCTCGGAGAATATAATTTTCAAGAGGGCCTTTGACGAGATAAAGGTATAAGCCAGGAGGGTGTTAGCCTCGTATGGACCGATGTTCAGGTTCTTTGGAGAAAGGAAGTGGAAGGAGTTGGGCTCCACGTGACCTTGGGGCATGTCCAAGAATGATTGGTTTGTACTCGTGGACGCTCCAAGCAATTATAACACCATTTTCGGATGGCCTTTCATTAGCGCTTTTTGGTGTGTGCCCTCCTTCTTACACCAACGTCTGTAGTTCAACAATGGAGGAATCTAGGTTATAGTTAAGGGATATCCCAAGGTGGCAAGAAAATGCTACGCCAAAGTTGTCAACACCATCTCTTGGATGGAAGAGGCAGAGGAAGTGGAGAAAGTGATGGAAGAATGGGCCTGACTGGAAGCAGCAGAGGAGGTGGAAAATAAGGAGCTCATCAACTGGGGTGGAAGGCCCGAGACTGTGCTGATCAATAGGAGGTTAAGCAAGGAGGACCAAGAGAGGGTTTAGAGGTGCATCCAGGAGAACATGTCGAGAATCGATGTGAATGTAGATTGTCACTGCCTAAATCTTGACTCCAACGTCTGTCCAATCCGTCAGAAGAGGAGGTCTGTGGAGACCAAGCTAGTTGAGCCCATTTAGAAGGAGGCAGAGAAGTTGTTGAAGGCAGGTTTTGTATTGTCGAGCACTTTGAGTAAGGTTTTAGCGTGACAAGCGAAGACAACGAACATGGTCTCTTCATCAACTCGAAGATGAGCAATTTTGTCGCCAAAGAGTCCAATGAGATGGCCTGGAAATGCAAAATTCAGACAACTGAGCTTGCATGCCCCTAGTTGCCATACAGGTACTTTGTTACTGATGCGGCGCTTGCCGCTAGCATTCCTCTGTGCTATAGTTTCATTCAAGTCGATATTGTACTTGACTTTCAAGAGATCCGTAGGCGAAAGCTAGTCTCCTAAACGATGGGAACTCAAGGATTCCTTGCTTCAGGCTAGATTGAGGGACAACCAGACTCTGAGCACCTTATCTGCTTATCCACTCCCGATTATGAGTCGAAATTTGCGGCAAAAGTGCATTTTTGAACTTTTCTTTGCAAGCTCTTTTCGTCCTCGAGCAAAGCGAGATTCACAGAAACGAGAAAGTCATGAAAGTCTTCCTTAACAGTCGAGCGACTTTGTCTCCTGTTCTACTCTCTTCTCTAGACGAGATTTTCTACGAAAAGGCAATCCAGGTTCGAGCGATGGTTCACCAACATAGTGATGGTGAGGAAGGGGGACAAAAGATGGTGGATGTGTGTAGACTTCTCTCTAAACATGCCCAAAGGATTATTTTCCATACCTCGGATCGACGTGCTGGTCGATTCAACCGTCATTTTTCCTGTGATGAGCTTTTTGGATGCTTTTTTAGGTTATCATCAGATACGGACGCACCCGTCGGATATGAAAGATGTCTCATTCAACGCGGATGATGGATGTTATAGTTATAAGGTGATGTTGTTAGGGCTGAAGAATGCAGGGACGACCTACCAAAAGATGATGAACAAAGTATTCAAAGCGCAGAAGAGGAGCAATCTAGAGGTCTACGTGGATGATTTGTTGATAAAGAGTAAGGATGTAGGGTCACATCTCTAGGACTAGGTTGAAACGTTCGCCACACTGAGGAAGTATAAGATGAGGCTCAACCCCATAAAGTGTATCTTTGGGGCAGGAAGAGGAAACTTTCTAGGTCATCTCCTAACCCCTGAGGGGTGGAGCCTAACCTAAATAAGGTAAAGGTGATCCTAGAGTTGGAGTCGCCTCAAAATATCAAGGAGATTCAGCGCCTGATAGGGAAGCGGGCAGGGCTAAGTAAGTTCCTCTCCCGAAAAGGGGAGAAGTGTTCACATTTCTTCAAGGTGTTACGAGGGAACCAATATTTTGAATGGTTCAAGGAGTGTGTGGAGGCTTTTCAATCCTTGAAACAACAACTCACAAAGGCTCTACTGCTCCATGGGCCAAGGGAAGGGGAAGATCTAGCTTTGTACCTCGGGTTACGGGCGGAGGCAGTCAGCTCCGTTTTCGTTTGTAAAGAAGGAAGGAAACAATTGCCAATCTATTACTCACATCAGGAGGGTTTTAAGTAAGGGGGAGCTCTGGTATCCCATCCTGGAGAAGTTGGTCTTCACCCTTGTCATCTCGACCAGGAAGCTTCAGCCATACTTTCAGGCGCACTCGATCAAGGTGGTGACCGACCACCACCTTTGCAACATCATAGAAGGGGTGGAGCACTCGGGAAGGCTAGCTAAGTAGTCGGTGGAGTTGAGCGAGTTTGAGATATCTTTAGTCCCTCGATTGTCGATGAAGGCCCGGGCAGTGGCTGAATTCCTAGCAGAATATGTCATTGGCATGGAAGAGCTCGGGTCCCCAGACCATGCAGCTTGGGAAATGCTCATGGATAGGTCATCCAAAAAGTACTCCTTGGAAGGAAGGGTGGTTTTGGTGAGTCCGCATAGGACAAAGATTGAGCAGGCCGTCGACATTTGTTTCCCAATCACTAACAATCAGGTGGAATATGAAGCAATTATCGCGGCACTCGGCCTGACCAGGGAGTTGGGAGTCCAAGATGTGAAGGTCTCTAAAAACTCAATGGTGATGGCCTCCCAAATTAGGGGAGAGTTTGAAACAAGGGAGCCAACTCTCCAGTGATACCTCATGAAAGCCTCATTGAGTTGTTACACACTTTCTCTATTCGGCATGTGCCCCGAGAGGAGAACACTCAGGAGGATTGCCTCGCCAAGTTCGGTCCCCGGGCAGGAGGGGTCGTTATTGAGTTATTTCGGCCGTCTATCGAGAAAGGGGAGCTGATGGAAATAGATCGACAACCCTCATGGATGGATCCCTTCATCGCCTTTCTGACCTCGGCGAGCTCCCGGAGAAAGTTCCATATACATGGCAGTTCAGGTACAAGTCAGCTTATTATTTACTATAAGGGGAAATGTTGTATCGGAAGACCATTTCGGGGCTCCTGGCAAGGTGTGTCGTCAAAGAAGAGGTCCTCAGGGTCCTAAAAGAAATCCACTCTGGGGAGTGCGGTAGCCACTCAAGGAGTTGGACCTTAGAGAAGAGAGTGTTGCGATAGGGCTACTTCCGGCCAACCATCAACAAGGATGTTGTAGAATACACAAAGAAGTGCCAAAAATGACAGTTTTATACACCGCTTCAACTCCAGCCAGCACAAAGGCTCAGAACAATCACGACATCATGGTCCTTCGCGATCTGGGGGTTGGAACTGGTAGGACCCTTCCCCCAAGTCAGTGGTCAGAGGAGGTTCCTCTTGGTCATGATAGACTACTTCTTAAAGTGGTTGGAGGTCAAGGCGCTAGCTAAGATAAAGTCACAGGTAATCAAGAACTTCATACGGGGAGAAATAATCTGTCGGCATGAGTTGCCCCTAGCAATTGTCACGAACAATGGGTTGCAGTTCACTAGCAATGGGTTTGTAGGCTTCTACAATGAATTAAGCATTGATCTCTGGTTCGCGTCAGTCCGCCACCCTAGGATCAATAGGCTGGTGGAGGCCCCGAACAAGATAATTGTGAATTTACTAAAGAATAAGGTGGAAAACTTGAAGGGAAACTGGGTAGAGCAGCTTCCCTCAGCCCTTTAGGCTTTGAGAACCACTCTCAATATGGCCACCGGGGAGACCCCTTTTAATCTTTCACACGACTTCGAGGTCATCTTGCCAATAGAGTTTGAGGTGAGATCCTCGAGCGTCATGGTCGCGGGGGAGGGCGAAAAGGAATGGGTAGTAAAGAATGAGGAAGGTCAATGGCTCTTGTTGGACTTCGTGGAGGTGCTCCACGTCATGACTGCCCTCCACCAAGAGGAAGTTAAGCATCAGATGGCGAAGTATTTTGATAGACACATCAGGATCAAGAAATTTGTCAAAGAGGACCTGGTCCTCAAAAAGGTCATTGTTGCAGGGAGGGGAGCCGCTGACGGGAAGCTCCATCCCAACTAGGAGGGACCTTTTGTAATCTTAGAAGCACTAAGTTTGGGGGGATATCGCCTCTAGAATGTTAAGAGAGCACATCTTGGCAATACGTGGAGTGTAGACGATCTGAAGCGTTTTTACCCTTGAATGATCAAGAAAAGTCTTTCCCCTTAACTTCCCTTTCTTTTTCTCACTATAACATGGCTGGGGTCAGAAGAGGAAGTGGAGGATGGGTAGACCGTAGATTATCAACCAAGGAATCCCCAATAGGATCCTGCTGACCGGGCTCTCACAAGCCAGCAGGGCAGGTAGGTCGCTCGGGTGGAGGATTAATTGAAATAGACTTTTAACCAAGGAACCCCTGATATGATCCCGCTGACCAGGATTTACAAGCCAACATGGCAAGCAGGTCGCTCGGGTAGAGGGTTAAACTGAAATGGATTTTTAACTAAGGAACCCCCAATAGGATCTCACTGGCCGGGCTCTCATAAGCCGGCAGGGCAGGCAGGTCACTCGGGTGGAGGGCTAAATTGAAATGGATTTTTAACCAAGGAACACCCAATAAGATCTCGCTGACCGGGCTCTCACAAGCCGATAGGGCAGGCAGGTTGCTCGGGTGGAGGATTAAAATGAAATGGATTTTTAACCAAGGAACCCCCGATAGGATCCCGCTGACCGAAAAGTTTTACCGTACTGCAATTAGACCCGCGATGCTCTATAGTTTTGAGTGTTGGGCAGTGAATTGTGTACATGAGCAAAAAAATGGGAGTTGCGGATATAAGAATGCTTAGGTGGATGTGTGGACACACAAGATTGGATAAAATTAGGAATGAATGTATCAGGGATAAAACAGAAGTAGCACCACTTGCAGAGAAGATGTGAGATGCTCGTCTAAGATGGTTTGGACAGGTACAAAGGAGACCATTAGAGGCACTTATTAGGCATTGTGAGAGTCTAGTCACTAGGCATGTTAAACGAGGGAGGGGTAGACCAATAAAGACTTGGAATGACACTATAAGGAAAGACATGATGCACCTAATCATTAGTGAGATTATGACAAAAGATAGGGCACAATGGCGATGAAGGATCCATATAGCCGACCCCACTATAGTGTGATAAAGGCTTGAGTGTTGTTATTATTATTGTAACCCCCGATAGGATCCCGTTGACCGGGCTCTCATAAGCCAACAGGGCAGGCAGGCCGCTGGGTGGTGGGTTAAATTGAAATGAATTTTTAACTAAGGAACCCCTGATAGGATCCCGCTGACCGAGTTTTCACTAACAGACATGGCAGACAGGTCGCATGAGTTGAGGGTTAAATTGAAATGGATTTTTAATCAAGGAATCTCCGATAGGATCTCGCTAACCAGGCTCTCACAAGCCGGCAGGGCAGGCAGGTCGCTCGAGTGGAGGGTTAAATTGAAATGAATTTTTAACAAAGGAACGTCTGAAAGAATCCCGCTGACCGGGCTCTCATAAGCTGGCAGGGCAGACAGGTCCCTCCGGTGGAGGGTTAAATTGAAATGAATTTTTAACAAAGGAATGACCAAAAGGATCCCGCTGACCAGGCTCCCACAAGCCAGCAGAGTAGGCTGGTCGCTCGGGAGGCAAGTTAAAAGCAAAAGAAAATAGGCCTAAAAGTGAGCCCCTAGGAGGATACCGTTGATTGGGTCCTCATTAACAAGCGGGGTAAGTAGATCATCCAGAAGACATGGTGGGAGGCAGGTCTGGAAATAAAAATTAGCCAAGTCAAAATGAATGGGGGTGAGTCGTCCGTCTAGGTCTGGTTCTCGCGTCCCTAGTCGTGGGGCACCAACAGACCCTCAGGGCTATAACTTATTTTAAACATACAAGTCTTCCCGATTAAATGGTTGCGGAGGGGGGGGGGGGGTTGCCTGGTTGCTAGGCCTGGTTCTCGTAAACTAAACTAGGGCGAGCCGATCATTTCGGTAAAGCGATTGGGCCCAAAGGGCAAGCACTCATAAACCCGGTGAACAAAACGAGCAGCGAAAAATATATACATAAAAAGGTCACCAAAAAATTACTTTCATCTGTTCCAAAAGAGTCTTTGGTGAGTCCCGCATGGACTTTACAGGGGAAAGAAAGAAGAAAAAGAAAAACTCCCTTAAGCTCGAGGGAGGATCCTTAGGCAGGAGGTCTGTTTCATCACCATTAGGTGGCGAGTACGCGTGTTCCTAGGAAGGAGAGCTCGCCATCAGAACATAGCAATCTAGGATTAGGTCCCCGACAATGAGCTCCATCCAGTCATCCCATAGTGCGTCGAGATTTTGCAGCATGTTCATTGTGGACCAAGTGGTATGCATGATCAACAGCTTGCGGGTGCTCTCCAACTCTCGCGGAGTGAAGTGGAGACATTTTCTATAATATCCCAATTTGAATTAGGCCCCCTGAGTGGCAGATGTCACTGCAAGTTGGTTGAGACTAGGAAGTGTGGCCGGGTCTTAAGAAAACAAAACTATTTTGGACTTAACAAAATGATTTTCTACTTGATAGCAGTCTTCTGTGCCATTTTTAGGTGATGTCCGTTCAGACTCAGATCTTGGGCTCAACTTGAAAGTTGTAGCCCTTAAAAATACCTTTCCAACGACTGGTTACACAATTTCTGGGGAGCTCTATAGCTCCCAAAAATCCATTTTTTAGTCAACAGTGTCAAAACAATTTCCCTATAATTATAATATAATTATTTGAAGGGTTATTGATGGAATTAAAGTTCCAAGCGTTCTCTTGTTCTCTTTTGCTGTGTCTTGCAGCATGGCCTTCCTTTTGTTCCCATACCTGTACTCATGCCTTACCTTCCTTATTTCAAAGCTAGTGTTGACATTTTGATCATATAAGAAGGTGACAAGTGGCGCTTGTCATTCAAAGATATATGAAAGAGTTTCTCATCACCTGTTAGCCAAAATCCTTAAGGGTAAAACTTCTCCTTCTCCATGAGACCTTGCTCATTTCTTTTTCACCACTTAAGAACTGAGACCAGCCATTTTCCTGAAGGAAAGCAAGCTTGGAAGGAGGATTTGGAGCTTGGCCGACCGCCACCATGCCGCCAAGAAAATAAACCCGATCCATGGACGTAAATCAGGTGACTTCCTCCCCTCTCCCTTGGTGTTAGATCTTTAGATCAAAATCAGGAGAGACATTGGGCTCAAGAGAGCTTGATTTGGTGAGTTCCATGAAGTTTCATAGGAAGAGACCACACTTGAACTTCCGTTCTAGGGCGTCGTTTGCCGCGAAAATAACTTCAATCGACTCCTCACTTCAATACGAAGTTGTAGGACTTGATCTCGTGAAGAATGGTGGCCTATTGAGGGAATATTGGAGGATGAACGGTTATGTTTATCTAGACCGTTGGCTGGAGGAAGAAGATGAACAACTGCTATTAGATCTGCTTCAAGATCTGTGCAAGATATGTTATTTAATTGATAACAGAATTGGTTTTGAGTGTGCAGTTGGGTTCAACCCATTTTTAAGGCATGATCCAGCCAAATTTAGGTCTCGGACTCAACACGAAAGTTTTAGCCCTCGAAAAATACTTTAAAAAGAGTGGTTGCACAATTTCTAGGGAGCATTGTAGCTCCCTAAATTTAACCTGAAAATACTGGGTTAAGAATTAGTTATGACTTCGGTGCTTAGTTGGTTCTGTCCAGTTTTACATAGCCGGGTTCATACCTAGTTGCAGGTAAGAAACACTTAGATTTGGACCTTGGACTCAACATAAAAAATTGTAGCCCTTGAAAATACCTTCCCAGAATGGGGTGGAACATAATTTTTGGAGGCCCGTAGCATCCAGTTTCCGTAAACTGTTTCGTAAACATACAGATTTTGATGTTTAGCGAATTTTTATTAAAATAATTATCGAATGCTTATGAAATTTGGTAAACTTATACTTGATGCCAATGAGCTCACCCCAATTAAGTTGCATAATTTTTTGGATAAGTATTTGCTGAGATTTTGTCAATACTATGTGATAAATTATCGTGCTATAAATATTTATTATGTTGTCTGAATATGCTAAAACTTGGTGGGAATGTTCAAAATAATAATTATTGGATACAATAGAAAATGTAGAGGTTCTGGTTTTGAATTGACTCATGGATTAAATATTTTGTCATAAATTATTACGATGAATGTGAGTTATGTTGAAGTAAATAGACTTGGGTTTCGATTATGATCAATGCTATTAATATTGTGTTAGTCTAATGTTGATGATGACAGATCAAAATATTGGGGCATCTTATGCTAATGATCTCATCATGTTGTTAGATATACAAGTAGTCTTATATGATCATAGAGAGTAATTTCATGACTTGTACATTCCACTGTGTTAGAGTTACGACAACTCACTACGGGAAGCGGTGATAGTTTGGTGTAGATTATAGGATATGATTATATCCCGTGGTAGTGTGTTAGGATCTGGTTGGTAGGTCCTTGGGTGCTGACTAGCACCGGTTAAACCTATAAAACAATGAATTGGGTGAGGACTTGGTTAAAATCCTTGAGTGCTTGTTAGCACGGCCTAATCATGGGAATTACATGTGTATGTATGATTGATACACGATTGCATAATGATCCTAGTGAGCGGAACACTTATGGCGGGTCTACAGGCTTGCTAATCATCACACCGACGGAAGCTGCAGATAGACTCGGGGCGGTTGGGCTGGGCTCTTTGGTGCTTACTTCCTAAATACCCCTTTCGTACCTTTAAGACTCAGATGACCGAGCAAGTAGGCAGAGACTCCACTATCTAATAATAAGCGTTGAGGTGTACATGAGACCTAGATCTGATAGTGTGCATACCCACCTAGTAGTGGAGATGTCCGCTCCACTGTCTCCGTCTGGTCACGATGGAAGGTGTCTGAGTGGTTCGCTACCCTCGAAAATTGGGAACTAAAGTCTATGCCGACATAGTGAATCAGAGGGTGTGAGTAAAATGGGTGAGTCATCATACATTCATTGCATTATATCGCACAATATAATACCCTCATCATATAAATTAATATGTGTTCTTTTATATGATGAGTTACCTTCTAGTTTACCAGATTCTTAACTTGAAAATCTATATGGGCATTTTTATAAGTTAAGTTCAATTCAGTTCTTTTATCTTGCTGGTTATTACACTGCTAGTGCTTTTGGTGCTCTTACTTATATGGTGGTACTCTTAAATATTAACTGTACTCTTTTGCTATTATTGATATACTAAACTGCTAGCTTAGGTATTTACCACCTGCCTCTACTGTACTTACTGCTTATACTTTAGCCTTCTTTTTTTCCCTCCTTGCGCCTGGTGCCTAAGAGTCGTCGGGGGAGAAGATGTAAAACTACTTAGTCTTTATGACTAACAATTGTTATACCCATATTTTTAAGATGACACCCCACAAATGAAGCAACAACAACACCCTGGGCAAGAGGGAGCCAGACTAGGGAGGCAGGGTCTGACACTATGATTCCGTCATTTCCCTCTGTTACGTTATAAGATTTTGAGCACTTTGATGTGGCCGTTGGGCAATATTAGTACTCGAAAGTTTTCAGGAGCTTTTATGTTGCTACCTAATTTTTCATGAATTTTGTGGACTTAAATGCTTATGTGATTCATAGACTTAAATTTTTTCTTTCATTGATGGGTTGACAATGTGATATTGGAATAAGCCGGTAGAATAGGCATCTTGTGATACAGATTAGCTTGTGTGCTGATGTTACCGCAAGGCGGCTGTTTTGGGCATAAGACTCCCCTCGGCCGTGTTTTATGTTTTGGGAGGGGGTCTTACAAATGGTATCAGCTTGCAACGGTTCTGAGATAAAGAAATCCATTGAATCGTGGTGACACCCCCACTTAACTCTTCAGTTTGTGGTCAAACTGAATTAGCGGAAGCAATGTTGTGCGCATGTGTAATTTACATTAAATTTGTTCACTAATTTTGTACAAGTAAACAACCTAACCTTAAATTCGTATCTTATGTGTAGATTCTGGTACATACTGAGCCAGTAATTGACACCCCCGTTCCTCCGAACTCTACTGCTTTTTCAGTATTCTGAGCTGGGACAGACATTGACTGTAATTTTAGATGTCTTCAAGTCTCAGCAGGCCCCAGGCTCAAATTGGTTGAGCACCTTTCGGGCTCTCTGTCCGCCTATTTATTACCGGACAGAGTCAACTATTCGCACGGAGGAGTGGCTGGACTCAGTGCGGGAGTTGATGGTCGGGATCCGACGCATTGCCAGCATAGTTGATACCTTAACAGTTTCTGTCCTAGACTCGCACATCAAGAGGTGGTGGAAGTATCTTATAGGTTCCACTTTCGAGGGGTGCATTTACACTGACATTAGTTGGAGTGAGTTCTTCGATGCATTCCTAGAGCACTTCGTTCCCTCTACTGCCCGTGATGAACTCGAGGAAAGGTTCCTGCAGCTGAACCAGGGATCAAGGTTAGTTGTGGAATATCAACGAGAATTTCAATATCTCGCCAGGTTTGCTGACTCCTGCGACTTGGATGGTCGTGGATATGCGAAGAGGTTCTACAAGGGTCTGCGAGACCCTCTCAGGAAGGCTCTCTTTTTTGTAGCCGACTCGAGCCTTGCTCAGATCATAGAGATGGCAAAAAGATTGGAGGTGTACCACCTTGGGGTTTAGTCTAGTGGAAAGAGACAAAGAAGAGGATGTGCTAGAAGCAGGAACCAATAAGAGGAGGCAACTTACTAGGGGTGGAGGAGGAAACCAGAGAAGAGGGGGCAGATGTTTCCGTCAGAATTTTAGGATGGAGCAGCTGGTTCCATATCTAGCACTGCCCCCACCCCAGTAGGCTCATGCATATCAGCAGTCCAGAGAGCCTTTTAGGGAGGGTTGCTTCCATTATCACAATTCAGGCCCCATTCAGTGCTTTTTCCTACAACTGGTTGGGAATGTTCCAAATCGTCATATGTTCCCTCCAACAGCTCAGCGAGGACGAGGGTGTACTCGAGGTTGAAGTCCACAGGGTAGGAACCCTGGACCTGCTCGAGTGCAGGTGTTTGTTTTGGACATGACTCGGGAGCGGGACCTGCATGACATCATTGCAAGTATCCTGGAACCAAATTCATTGTTATATTTTAAATATGTCCTTAACATGCCTGAAATTGCTTAGAAAACTTCACCTTCGAATTATTATAACTTAACATTTAGGCACCGTGACTGCTAGTGGGAAACCTGTCTATACTTTGTTCGATACTAGTGTCACTCATTCATTCATATCAGTAGACTTTGTGAAAGATCTGGATGATGTGAAACACTTCACCGGAGTCACTCGGAGAGTACACCTTCCCGACGGCTTCAAGTTAATCTCATCCGTCAAGTGCAACATGAATGTGTGCATTGGAGGCAAGCTTTTTGAAACCCTTGCGATAGTGTTAAGGATGCTAGAATTGATCTCGTTCTGGGCATGCCTTGGCTAGATCGACATCATGCCAGGATTGACTACACGGCAAAGCAGATCACATTGAGGCATGGAGATTTAGAGATCATCTTTCAAGGTATTAGATCTGTTCCCCGAGTATTATTATCTTCCATTCAGGCCATTAAGGCCCATAAGAAGGGGAGCGAAGTTTTCATGATATGTTTTGAGCTGAAGGAGGCAGAGGTTAGAGTGAAGGATGTACCAGTGGTTCGATATTTTTCCAATGTTTTCCCCAAAAAAGCTACTTGGATTACCCCACCTAAGGAAGTAGACTTCCAAATTATGCTAATTTATGCTAATATTGGGTGCCAAACCTATTTCTCGAGCCCCATACAGGATAGCCCCGAAGGAACTAACAAAGTTTCGGGTATAATTACAAGAGTTGGTGGACTCATGATTTGTTCACCCCAATTCATCACCCAGGGGAGCCCCTGTTTTGTTCATTAAAAAGAAAGATGGATCACTGCGGTTGTGCATAGATTACCAGGAGCTCAACTGGTTGACGACATGGAACACCTATCCCATACCCAGGATCGACGAACTATTTGATCAGCTTGTGGGAGCACACTGGTTCTCCAAGTTAGATTTGCGGTCAGGGAACTGTCAGTTGAGAATTCAAGAGGAGGATATTCCGAAGACCGCTTTCAACTCGAGATACGGCTTATATGAGTTCACTGTCATGCCGTTTGGACTCACAAATGCCCCCTCTACATTCATGCACATGATGAACAAGGTGTTTGAGCCTTACCTAGATGTCTTCGTGATTGTGTTCATCAATGACATCATGGTTTACTCGAGATCGGAAGAGAACCATATATGAAGCATATAGCTTTGGTACTGGAAAAGTTGAGGGGGCACCGATTGTTCGCAAAGTGTAGTAAGCGGGAGTTCTGGCTCCAGGAGGTTGCATTCCTAGGTCATGTGATTAGTGGAGCAGGGTTAATAGAGGATCCTGCCAAGGTGCGTGTTGTAAAGGAGTGACAACCCTTGAATTCGGCAGCAGATGTACGTAGTTTTCTCGGGCTTGTCGGCTACTATCGCAAGTTCGTCGAGGGTTTTCAAAGATCTCCCTTCCCCTCACCGTTTTGACTAAGAAGGGTGTACCTTTTGAATGGACACCCAAGTGCGGGGACACGTTTCAAGAGCTGAAGGACCGCTTTACCTCTGCGCTAATCCTTGCCCTTTCATCTGGGAAGGAAGGATTCCAGATTTACACTGATGCATCCTATAAGGGCATGGGGCAGTATTCGTGATTGCATATGTTTTGAGGCAACTTAAGAAGCATGAGATGAATTACCCAGTGCATAACTTGGAGCTAGGAGCAGAGGTCTTCGCCTTAAAGATTTGGAGGCACTACCTATATAACGTCCACTGCGAGACCTTTTCTGATCATAAAAACCTAAAGTACATCCACACACAGAAGGATCTGAATTTGAGGTAACGGCGGTGGTTAGAATTCTTATGTGATTATGAGTTCACGTTGAACTATCACCCCGAGAAGGAAAACTCAGTGGCTGATGCGCTAAGTAGGAAGACGCCCACATCGAGCCCAGATTCTTGATTGATGGTTATGGATTTGGCCCGAGTACTGAAAGAGATGGAGATCACACTTGTGTCTAAGGCTTACCCCAAGGTATATACGGAGTACCTGACCACCATGAGTATAGTTTGTGACATCCATGATAAGATTCAAGATGATCAAGGGAATGATGTTGCTCTAGCCCCTGTGTTCTAAGCAATTGTGGATGGATCAACCAAGGGGTACACGCTGAAGGAAGACCTAATTCATTTCAATGACAGACTTTATATTCCCGTAGGTGGTGGAATTTGTGAGGACATGTTGAGAGAAGCTCATTGTACCGTGTATTTGGTGCATCCGGGGATCGCCAAGATGTACACTGACTTGCGGAGGACCATGTTTTGGTCGGGAATGAAGGGAGATGTCACAAACTATGTTACTCACTGCGAGGCTTATTAGAAGTTGAAGGTGGAGTGCAAGAGCCCAAGGGGATTATTGCAGTCGTTGTTCATTCTTGAGTGGAAGTTTGAGGATATATCCATGGATTTTGTTCATGGTTTATCTCGCTCACACTCCGGAAATGGTTCAATTTGGGTGATAGTGGACCGTCTAATGAAGGTTGTCAGGTTTATCCCAATGAGGAAAGAGACACATGTTGATGTGTTGGTGCGTCTCTTTGTGGAACAAGTTGTTCGATATCATGGAGTGTCCAAAACTATTGTTTCAGATCATGATGGCTAATTCACCTCTAGGGAATGGAGGGCAGTTCAGGCATATTTGGGCTCTCACTTGACCTTCAGCATGACTTTCCATCCTCAAAGTAATGACCAGTCTGAGAGGACTATCGGGACAATGGAGGACTTGTTGCAGCTATGTGTTTTGGATTGGGAGGAGCCGTGAAAGAGGCTTCTACCGTTGGTAGAGTTTTCTTATAATAACAATCATCAGACAAGTATCAAAATGTCACCTTATGAGGCATTATATGGTAGGAGGTGCGTAACGCCTTTATCATGAGCCCATGATGAGGATCCAAAGGCATTGATGGTGGAGTACATCGATGACACCGACGCTATGATTAGGCTGATCCAGGATCGAATGCTCGAGGCTCAGAGCCTACAAACAAAGTACTATAATGTGAGACACAGATGGTGGAATTCTAAGTGGGTGACAAGGTGTTTCTGAAGATCAGGCCAATGTGTGTGGTTTCTTGTGTCTAGGGAAGGAAGAAGTTCAACCCTTGATACATGGAGCCTTATACTATTTTGGAGCGGATCGACCCCTTGGCTTATAGGCTGGAGCTACCATCGGATCAAGAGAACTTACATGATGTCTTTCATGTGTCGTCCCTTAAGAAAGCACTTCTTCGGCCCGATCAGTACATCACCGCTACTTCTGGTCCTATGACAACCAACAGATCTGTCCTAGAGCCTATGCTGATAGTAGATACCGAGATTCGGAAGCTGCGACGAAAAAGTGTTCTCTTGGTAAAGGTCCTATGGTCAAACCACCGGAACCAGGAGTACGCTTGGGAGCCTATGGATCTTATACAACAACACTATCCGTGGTTATTTCCCCAATGTATGTTTGAAACTTACCTTTTGTACTTTATACTTTAACACTCGTGAGCCTGACCTCAATTTTAGGGACAAAATTATTTATTTGTTTATTGAAATTGTAACATCCCAATTGAATTAGGCCCCCTGAGTGACAGGTGTCACTGCAAGTTGGTTGAGACTAGGAAGTGTGGTCGGGTCTTAAGAAAACAAAATGATTTTGGACTTAACAAAACGATTTTCTACTTGACAGCAGTCTTCTGCGCCATTTTTAGGTGTCGTCCATTCGGACCCAGACCTTGGGCTCAACTTGAAAGTTGTAGCCCTTAGAAATACATTTCCAACGGCTGGTTGCACGATTTCTGGGGAGCTCTGTAGCTCCCAGAAATCCATTTTTTAGTAGTGTCAAAACGATATGGGACTTAACAAAGAAAAAATTCATGAAATATCGACTGCACCGACTGCATGAAATATTGAATGCATCAACTGCATGAAATATCAAATGCATCGACTGTATGGACTCAAAATTCGACTGGATGACACTACAATCTTCCGTTCCATTTTTAGGCACCATCCGTTTGGATTCACGCCTATGGCTCAACATGAAAGTTATAGTTCTTGAAAATGCCTTTCCAGTGAGTGGTTGTACATTTTCCGGGGAGCTCTGTAGCTCTCAGAATTTCATTTTTAATAAACACTGTCACCAAAAAGAGAATCTCGATTTTGTCTATTCCTCTCAAAATATTACCCAAATGGAGATGAAACTTTGTATGTGTTGAGATATATGATGACAAACTACTCCTGAAAGTTTTAAAATTTTTAGGGAACAATTCCCTATAATTATGATATAATTATTTGAAGGGTTATTGATGGAATTAAAGTTTCAAGTGTTCTCTTGATTCCTTTTGCTGTGTCGTGCGGCATGACCTTCCTTTTGTGCACATACATGTACCCATGCCTTTACCCATACAAGTACTCATGTCTTACCTTCCTTATTTCAAGGCTAGTGCGGACATTTTGGTCATATAAGAAGGTGGCAAGTGCAGATTGTCATTCAAAGGTATGTGAAAGAGTTTCTCATCACCTGTTAGCTAAAATCCTTAAGGACTCATTCGTTTGCGCGGAATTGAGCTCTTGGAAATGGAATTGAATGTCTAATTCCAATTTTGTCATTCGTTTGCACGCTTGACGTTGGAATTGAAAATTAATAAATTCCGTGAAATTGATTTTGAACTAAAGACAATTCTTTCTAATTTATATAAGAATTGGATAATTCCGGTTGAGACGCGTTTTTCGCCCGAAATCACATTTTGTCGCACGAGCGCGCATTTTTGACCAAGAGAGCATTTTTTGCCCTGGCGCGTGTTTTTTGCTCGAGCGTGCATTTTCTCACGCTCGCTCAAGCGACCGTTTTTTCGCGCGGGAGCGCCATCTTTGCCCGGGGGTACGTTTTTTCGCCCGGGGGTACGTTTTTTCGGCTGGGGCGCGCGTTTTTTGACAGGTGCACGTGTTTTTCGCCTGAGGAACGTGTTTTTGCCCGGGGGGCGTGTTTTTTGTCGGCGCGCGAGTTTTTTGCCCGGGCGCGTGTTTTTAGCCCGGACTCACGTTTTTTCGCCCGACTGTGCGTTTCTCGCTCGGTCGCGCATTTTTTCGTTAGGGCGTGCGATTTTCGCCCGGGCATGCGTTTTTCGCTCAGGCGCGCATTTTTCGCCGCGCATTTTTTGCCCGGTAGCACATTTTTTCGGGTTCGGGAGAAAAAATGACTTCTAGGAAAAAAATTTCGTGTTCAATCAAAAAAATCCGGTCTGAGCGAAAAAATCGCATTCGGGCGTAAAAAGCTTCTTCGAGTAAAAAATATGCGTCTGGGCAAAGAAATCGCATCAGGGCTAAAAAAATGTGCCTGAGCGAAAAAAGCGCGCTCGGGCGAAAAAATTGCTCTCGGGCGAAAAAATTGCGCCCCTGCGAAAAATTCGCATCGGGGTAAAACACTAGCGTCTGATCGAAAAAGTTCCATCCGGCTGAAAAAATCAAGTATGACCGAAAAAATCGCCCCCGAGCAAAAAAAATTACGATCGAGCGAAAAAATGACGTGTAGGCAAAATATTCATGTTCGAGCAAAAAAATGATCAATTCAACAATATTCACCAATATTTTTTATTAGGCGAACACTAGAATTGGAATTAGTCACCAATAATCAATTCCGCAATATTCTCCAATATTAAATTCCAATTCCGTGCAAACGAACGAGCCCTAAGGGTAAATTGAGAGAATGGTGGTCTATTGAGGGACAAGTGGCGCTCTTCAATACGAAGTTGAACAGGTATGTGACAAGTGGGTTCAAGCGGTTTTCAATTCGAAGTTTTCATTCAAAGGTATGCGACATGTGGCGCTCTTCAATACGAAGTGGTAGGACTTGATTTCGTGAAAAATGGTGGTCTATTGAGGTAGTATTAGTGGTGGAAATGTTAGGTTTATCTAGACCGTTGGCTGAAGGAAGTAGATGAATAGCTGTTGTTAGATCTGCCTCAAGATCTGTGCAAGATCTGTTGTTTAATTAATAACAGAATCTGTTTTGAGTGCGCAGCTGAGTTCAAGCCATTTTTAAGGCATGATCCAGCCGAATTTAGGTCTCAGGCTCAACACAAAAATTGTAGCTCTCAGAAAATCCTTTAAAAAGAGTGGTTGCACGATTTCTGGGGAACACTGTAGCTCCCTAAATCTAACCCGAAAATACTTGGTTAAGAATTAGTTATGACTTCGGTGCTTAGCTGGTTCTGTACAGTTTTATACAGTCAGGTTCAGACCTAGTTTTAGACAAAAAACACTTAGATTTGAACCTTGGGCTCAACAGAATAGTTGTAGCCCTTGAAAATACCTTCTCAGAATGGGATGTAACATAATTTTTGGTGGCATGTAGTATCCAGAAATCCAATTTCCGTAAACTGTGTTGTAAACGTACAGATTTTGATGTTTCGCGAATTTGGTAAACTTATACTTGATGGCAATTAGCTCACCCTAATTAAGTTGCATAATTTTTGGATAAATATTTGCTGAGATTTTGTCAAGTCAACAGACTATGTAATAATATTGTGCGATGAATATTTATTATGTTGTCTGAATGGGCTGAAACTTGGTGGGAATGTTCAAAATAATAACTATTAAATACATGAGAAAATTAAGAGGTTTGGATTTTGAATTGACTCGTGAAATAAATATTTTGTCATAAATTATTACGATGAATGTGAGTTATGTTGTAGTAAATAGACTTGGGTTTCGATTATGATCAATGTTATTAATATTGTGTTAGTCTGATGTTGATAACGAAAGATCAAAATGTTAGGCATCTTATGCTAATGATCTCATCATGTTATTAGATATACAAGTAGTCCTGTAGGATCATAGAGAGTAATTCTATGACTTACATATTCCACTGTGTTAGAGTTATGACAACTCACCACGGGAAGCAGTGAAAGTTTGATGTACATTATAGGATATGCTTATAATCTGTGGTAGTGTGTTAATGACTCGGTTGGTAGGTCCTTGGGTGCTGTCTAGCACCGGTTAAACTTATAAAACAATGAATTGGGTAAGGACTTTGTTGAAGTACTTGAGTGCTTGTTGGTACCCTAGTTTGGATTTGAGTTCAGTCCTCTCTTTTAGTCTCTTGACCCAAGATTCATCTATGGTCAAAGGTTAGCTAATAGGTTAGATTCCCTTAGTTGTAGAATTGCTTATCCAGATGAAAATTTGGTTAAGTTATTTTTGTTCGACTATGGTCGAACGCCGCTCGACTATCGTCTATCGACTGTTCGACGATCGTCTATCAGTTGGTCGACGTTTGTCTGTCAGCAGATCGTCTATCTCTGAGTTAGTTCAACTCTTGTTAGCTCGACGTTTTGTGGAATATGCCTCGCCGATCGTCGAACACCGCTCGACTTCTTTTGACCAGACAGATTTCTTGATAGTTCAACTATCTGCTTGGATAGTTCAACTATCTGATAGTTCGACTATCTGTTTGATAGGTCGACTATCTGTGTTGCTTGATAGTTCGACTATCTGTCTTGATAGGTCGACTATCTGTTGTGTTTGATAGTTCGACTATCTGCTTGGATAGTTCAACTATCTGATAGTTCGACTATCTGTTTGATAGGTCGACTATCTGTTTGATAGGTCGACTATCTGTTTTCTTTGATAGTTCGACTATTTGTTTGATAGGTCGACTATCTGTTTTCTTTGATAGTTCGACTATCTGTTTGATAGGTCGACTATCTGTTTTCTTTGATAGTTCGACTATCTGTTTGATAGGTCGACTATCTGTTTTGCTTGATAGCTCGACTATCTATCTTGATAGCTCGACTATCTGATAGCTAGACTATCTGCTCTGATAGGTCGACTATCTGCTGTGGTAGTTCGACTATCTTCTTTGGTAGTTCGACTATCTGTATCGTTCGACTATCTGTTTGATAGGTCGACGATCTTTGTGCTTCGGTCGACGATCTCCGAGGGTCGTTCGACGTTCTGCTGTATGTCTTTAGTAGTTTTGTCCTCTTCTATTCTATGATTTATTTTATATTTATCTGGCATATTATTTCAATAAATTTGTGCTATTATTTCCAGGCAATCTCTGCTCCATTCCTTATGCATGAGTCAATCTCTATCTAACAAAGTGTTTTGTCTTATTAGTTGAAATATATTTTCTGCTTTATCTGCCAGGCTGTCCTTTATAGCCGTTAGACTCAGAAAGTCTTCTCTGGCCGTAAAGAGTTCTTTCTGATGTGACTTTTTCTAGCCCCTTCTTATCTGATTGGATATGCAGCTTCTTAGAAAGCTTTATCCCCTTATAGCATGTTTATCTGCAGGATTTGTTTTTGCTTTATGTTTTTTGCAGCTCAGATTGCTGATTCCAGAAGAAGACAAAGATTCAAACTCAAATTAGAGCTATTGAAAAGGCTCATATATAAAGAGTTTCTTTTGAAAAGAGAATAGAACATATACCTAGAACACATACACTCAGCAGCATAGAAAAAGAGAGAAAGCAAGAAAGTTCTACAGCTCTCAGAAATTCACATTCAACTGAGAAGAGCAAATCTTCTTCAGCATTCTTCTTCATCCTGAGTTCATCCTGCTTACAGGAAGACATTCACTCAGAGGCCTTTAGAAGAAGAAGAAGAAGAAAGAAAGCTGTTTGAAGAAGAACACCTTTTCCAAATCAAGAGTCTTCTTCAAGCTTCTCCTTCAGAACCCCAAGACAGTTCTTTGTCTTAGTTCAGAAGAGTTCCTGCACCCTGAAGCAAGACTCCTTCCTGGATATTCTCTAAGCCAGGGGGAGCCTTGATTCTTTAGAGCTTTCTAGCTCTGTGCAATCCAGTAGCTTCTCTAATCTGTTTAACAATAGAGAAGAAACCTTAACTCTCTCAACCTCCTGTACAAAGGGTTATTACTCCCTTCAAAAGTGAACTCTTGGTGGCAGGGCACCTGATCAAAAACTTGTGTTGGATTTTGAGCTCCTGATCAAAATCTCAAAGGGTCTACTTGATCTACCTGAAGCAGATCAGTTGGTGGCAGGGCACCTGAACAAAAACCTGTAGTGGATTCCTACCAGGGTGGTAGAAGAGTGGACGTACCTATTTAGAGGGAACCACTATAAAATTTCTTGTGTCGTCTGAGCTGCTTATTTAATTTATTGCACTGTGGCTGTGAGTAGAAATAACAAGGATTGCTAGTTGCTGTGATAGGATCCCAAGCTTAATTGTAATTACAGTTAGCTCTCTCTCGTGCACTACACTTTGTGTTAGGCTCTAGGGTTATCAATATCTATAAACTAATTCCGTAAATTAATTCTAAGGGAGTTGAGTAGGGTGTCATAATTTTTTGAATACTCTATTCACCCCCCTCTAGAGTTGTATCTATCATCACTTTCAATTGGTATCAGAGGGAGATTGACTGACTGTACAAGCTAACTCCTGAGTCACAAGATCCTGATAGATACCAAGCTTATAGATATTCACTTCATGGCCAAGTCCAAGGATTACTCAAGCACCAGACCTCCAGCATGCAACTTAGCTAAGTTTAGCATCTGGAAGACAAGAATAAGATTATATATGAACTCTATTGATGAGAGTATTTTTGCTTCTATTTTGACAGGACCACCAAGAGCACCTGCTGCAGCTACTACTTCATCATCAACTAATATGAGTGCAGTGCCTCCTCCAGATTACAACGATGAATACAAGAAGGCAAAGATAGCTGATGCCAAAGCTATGAATATTCTGGCTCAGACAATGTCTGATGAAGTATTCCAGAAAGTTGCTGACTGTTCCTCAGCAAAAGCAATGTGGGATACACTGAACCAGATTGTAGCTGGTTCAGCTGATGAAAGGAAGGACATGCTAAATCAGTTGAAGCAATGTACACCCGACTCAGCTCAATCATCAATGAGCTGAGGACTCTTGACAAGGATATATCATTGACAGAGGTCAATGATAAGATTCTTATGTGCTTCCCTAGCACATGGGATCTGAGGATCTGGCCTATCAAGGAGTCCAGAAGTACAAATGAAATCTCAACAGAAGCTCTCCTTGGCAAGCTCAAGTCTTTTGAGCAAGTGCTGAATACCAGGGAAGCTGAGGCTGAAGCAAAGACTCCAACTCCAGCAAGAAAAGAGCAAACTCTTGCTCTCAAAGCTGCTGATGCTTTTGAAGGAAGCCAATCTAATGAGGAGCTGATTGCACTCTTTGCCAAAAGGTTTCTCAAGATGGGAAGAAAAGACTTCAGAAAGAAATCTTCAAGATATGAAGATAAACCAAGGTATGATAGATCTCCTGCTAAAGAAATCATTTATTATGATTGCAGGAAACCTGGACACATTCTACCAGAGTGTCCAGAGAAAAAGAGCAAAGAAAAGAGAAAGGAAAAGGAACATCTCAGGAAACACTCCAAGTCCTCCTACTACAAAAACAAGAAAAAGGAGAAGAGATTTGTTGCTGAAACTTGGAGTGATTCAGATGAGGAATCTTCCTCCTCAAGGTCCAGTGAGGATGAGGAAGAGAAGAAGGCAAAGGAAATCTGTCTTATGGCTATTGATGCCTGCAGCAATCACTCAGCTGCAGAGAGTTCTGATGATGATGAAGAGATGCTTACAGAAGATCAGGTATTGTCTTCATATGACTTTTCTTCTTCTGAATTTAAAATTGAGTTTAAATCCCTTTGCTTAGATTTAATTAGTTCAGAAAAGGAGATTAAAGAACTTAGAAATAAGTTAGGTGAATCAGAATCTATCTCCATTGAAAATGCTAGGTTAGAAGCAGAACTCACTAAATCTAGTGATGAAATAAAGTTTCTTAAAAATGAACTAGCAAAGTCTAAGAGATTGGAAGAATCATTAAATGGTAGAAGCCTTAAGTTGCTAAAAATCACCAGCATGACAAACACTAGGTCAGACAATAATAAGCTAGGCTTAGGAGCTTCATCATGTGAACCCCCAATTATTCTTAAAAATCATCTTTCAACTCCAGTGAACTTTATCTCAGCTGATGGGATAAAGAACACTGAGCAAGTAAGACAAGTTAATCAAGCCTTAAACAAAGCTAAGAGAGAAAAGAGAAAACAAAAGTTTAAGGAAATATAAAAAGCGTCGAACGCTGCTCGACGATCGCAGGCTCAGTGGTCGAACGAAGCTCGACGATCTGTGCATCCATCGTCGAACGCCGATCGACGTTTTCAATATGAATTTCAAAATTATAACCAGAACCTTAGAAACCTTAATATGAATAGAAACCCTAGGTTTGTGGACCCATTAACTGCATGGAGCATCCCACCTAGGAGATCTTACCCTTTAGGTTATAAACCCCAACCTGCTTATTCTTTTATTTCTAGTTTTCATTATGTAAAGAATAATGGACCCAAGGTTATCTGGCTCCACAATGTTTAACTTAACTCACTGCAGGTGAAGACCTATCCTATCACTCAGGACAAGTGGTATTTGGATAGTGGTTGCTCCAAACATATGACAGGGAATAAAGAAAATCTGTCAAAGTTCAAGGCCAAGCTTGGACCAAAGGTGATCTTTGGGGATTCTAGCTGTGGTCAAACTGAAGGATATGGTAGGATTACCATTGGAGCAGTAACTTTCAAGAGGGTTGCATATGTAATTGGACTGAAGCATAATCTTATCTCAGTAAGTCAGTTATGTGATGCAGGATATCAGGTATCGTTCACTAACACTCTTTGTAATATTACTTTAAATAGTAATGTTGTGTTAGTAGGTATTAGATAAGGTAATATTTATTTAGTAGATTTTAATTCAACCCATTCTGAAATCTGCTTATTTAATGAAGTAACAAATAACAACACCTTATGGCATAAAAGGCTTAGCCATGTTAACCTCAAGAACATATCTAGGTTATCTAAATACAACCTTGTTAGAGGTTTACCTTCTTGCCCCTACAAGAAGGAGAGTCTATGCAAGGCTTGTCAATTAGGCAAGCAAACCAAAAATTCCTTTAAATCTGTAAATAAAAGTGATTCACCTAGAATCCTGTATCTATTACATTTGGACTTTTTTGGCCCAATAAATGTACAGAGTCTAGGAGGGAAGTATTACACTTTAGTAATTGTAGACGACTTCTCTAGGTTCACTTGGGTATTCTTTTTGAGAACTAAGGCTGATAACTTCAAAGCCCTTACAGATTTTTTATTATATGTGCAGACTGAGTACTCTACTCATGTGGCCTTGATCAGAAGTGATCATGGTACTGAGTTTGACTCTCTTCTCATGAAAGAATTCTGTGAGAGAGAAGGTATCAAACATAGCTTCTCAGCTCCTAGAACTCCCCAACAAAATAGGGTAGTGGAAAAGAAAAAATAGAACCCTGATTGAAGCTGCAGGAACACTATTGGCAGATGCTAATATGCCTCTCTCCTATTGGGCAGAAGCTGTTAGCACAGCTAATTATGTGCTGAACAGAAGTCTTATACACAAGCTTAAGTGTAAAACTCCTTATGAGTTGCTTAAAAGAAAGCAACCTAAAATAAATTATTTTAGAGTATTTGGTTGTGTAGTATACATTCATAACAATAATAAAGAATACCTTAGATAGTTTGAAGCAAAAGCTTCAATGGAAATCTTTCTTGGATATTCCCAAGTAAGCAAAGCTTATATGGTATTTAATAAATCATCTTCTAAAATTGAGGAATCTGTGCATGTGTCTTTTGATGAATCTCAGATGTTTTACAAGGAGAAGGAAACTTCCCCTTCCTCAAGTTCATTGCAGGTACCAGAATCTAGTAAAGATGTCACTCAAGAGATTCTCCATCTATCAACTCTTCATATCACTGATTCAGACAGTGATGAAGACTTTGCAGAAGCTGTTGCTGTACCACCAATAGTAGATCCAATTCCTCCTGAGGAATTAATCCCAACTGTTGCTGAAGATCACATCCCACCTGCTGATGTTGTCACACTTAGAGATCATCCTACATCTCAAGTGATTGGAGACATAACAGCAGGTGTTCAAACAAGACATCAGCTAAGACAGGATGTGATGCACGCTTGTTTCCTTTCACAGATTGAGCCCCTCACCATAACCGATGCTGAGCTAGATCCCCACTGGATCATTGATATGCAAGAGGAACTCAATCAGTTTGAAAGATGTAAAGTGTGGACTTTGGTTCCAAGACCTAAAGGCCAACTGATCATAGGCACCAAGTGGGTGTTTAGAAATAAGTTGGATGCAAATGGAATCATTGTAAGGAACAAAGCTAGGCTTGTAGCTCAGGGCTACAAACAGGAGGAAGGTATAGATTATGACCAAACCTTTGCTCCTGTTGCAAGGCTAGAGGCAATAAGGATCTTTCTAGCCTATGCAGCCTATATGAAGTTTAAGGTCTTTCAGATGGATGTCAAAAATGCCTTTCTAAATTGTGAGCTAAAGGAAGAGGTATTTGTTGAATAACCACCTGGGTTTGTTTCTTCAACTCAGCCCTCACATGTTTTCAAGTTGCAAAAAGCTCTTTATGGACTCAAACAAGCACCCAAAGCCTGGTATGAGACTCTAGCTAGTTTCCTGTTAGAGCCCAACTTTGTTAGGGGAGTAGTTGATAGAACCCTTTTCGTCAAGCATCACAAGGACACAATCCTGTTAGTTCAAGTGTATGTGGATTATATTATTTTTGGTTCCACTAATCACAAACTGTGCAAAAAATTCTCTGACTTGATGCATTCTAAGTTTGAGATGAGTAGTATGGGTGAGCTGTCTTACTTTCTTGGTCTCCAAGTAAAGCAAGATGCTGATGACATCTTCATCTCCTAATCCAAATATATTAAGAAATTGGTAAAGAAGTTTGGGATGGCTAATGCTTCAGCAATGCATACACCTATGGCTACTAATGTAGTTATAGATTCTGATGATTAGGGTAAGCCAGTTGATCAAAAGAATTATAGAGCCATTGTTGGTTCCCTATTGTATTTAACTACAAGTAGACCAGATATAATGTTTGTTACATGTCTATGTGCTAGGTTCCAGGTCAACCCCAAGGAATCTCATCTGATTCTTCTCAAGAGAATCTTGAGATACCTGAAGGGATGTCCAAATCTAGGACTATGGTACCCAGCTGAGTCAGAATTTGAGTTAATTGGATACTCTGATTCTGATTATGCTGGTTGTAGAGTTGATAGGAAAAGTACCTTAGGAACTTGTCAGTTCATAGGAGAGAGATTGGTCTCTTGGTTCTGTAAGAAGCAGGCTTCTGTCTCAACTTCAACTGCAGAGGCTGAATATATAGCAGCTGCTAGTTGTTGTTCACAGATCCTGTGGATTCAAAACCAGCTTTTGGATTATGGGTACACACACAAGAACACAAAAATCATGTGTGATAGTACCAGTGCTATCTCCATTGCACAAAATCCTGTGCACCACTCTAGAACCAAACACATTGAGATTAGACACCATTTCCTGAGAGATTGTGCGGAAAAGAACAAGATCAGCCTTGAGTTCATATCCACTGACCTTCAGAGAGGTGATATTTTCACCAAGCCATTAGATGAACAGAAGCATCTGTTCTTTTTGGTTCAACTAGGCATGATTAATGGAAAAGACTAAGTGTGATGTCTGCCTTTGTTGAAACCTGTTTGAAGATCGTCGAACGACGTTCGAAGATAGTCGATCGGATCAAGCCTATCGTCGACCTATGGTTGATAATGGCTTATCTGCTTGAAGATCGTCGACCGACGTTCGAAGATCGTCGAACAGGTCGAGCCTATCGTCGATCTATGGTTGACGACAGCTTGTTGTTTGTGAAGACAGAAATAGTCGAACGATTGATCGACTACTCTGCTTCAGGAACGATCGTCGAACGACCGTTCGACCATCGTCTCCAGTATCTTTTAAAATAGATCGACTATTGCTGTTTTAATATAAAACCGATGGTCGACCTAGGTTAAGAGATCGTTCTTTTTATCGTCGACGGAGAGCGTCTTCTCGCATTCCGTCTTTCTGCTTGCTCCCAGTCTCGCGATTTCTGCCGTTTCGCCTTCGCCGTCTCTCTCGTCTTCTCCAACCCCTTCGATGCGATTGCTCCAGTCCTCCTGTCTGTGGTGAAGTTCGATGCTGGTTTCAGCATGGACTTTGATTCTTTCGGCTGCTGTGAGTCTGCGATAGTGGAAATCCTCAACCTCTGCAAAGATCAAGGATTGAAAAAGTTCATGTCCACAAGAATAAAGATAAACGTCCAGGAGATTAAAGAATGGACATTCACTTCGTCCTCAAATGACGACTCTATGACCGGAACGATAGGCGGAGAAGAGGTAATTTTGACTCCCGCCGTTTTAACTGAAATTTTTGGATTATTGAATGTGGAAGAGGATTATGAGCAAGATACCCCATAATTTGGGAGAATGTTGACTGAATTAGGACATGCCGACGACATTCCTTCTAAACTGCTAAAGGTGAACTTTCCGTTGAAGATAAAGTTTCTTGCTGAACTAGTCGGAAAAGTGCTACTGGGAAAGCACTCTGCCCATGATAATATAACCAGGCAACAGTTTGCCCTGATGTGTGTCATCGTGAACAAGAAGCAGATTAACTGGGCAGGAGTTTTGTTTGATTTGATAAGGAAAAAGAATAGCAAGAAGGAAGTCACCCTGGGTAGGGTGCTTGGGATATTTCTAAAGGAGAAATATCCCCATCTGTTGGTCTCAGTTTCTACATCCATCAATGCCAGCAAAAAGATGGACCCAACCCTGTTTGTCAAGTGGAAAAGGAGCTTTCTGAAGCCCGCTCCAGCAGGGGTTGCTCCAGTTGCATCTGAGAGCACAAGGACTGCTTCAGTCACTCCCCTCCTTCAAGAAGCAGGCTCAGCCAATCTCTCCTTTCCATCCACTTCTTCTGCATTACCATCCACTGAAGTGCCACCATCTACTTCAGTTCTATCTACTTCAGTTGAAGTTCCATCTTCTACATCTCATCTTCTTAATTCCTCCACAATTCTCCATGCATCACCACCAGCATCTCCTCTCCCTCCTCATCTTGCTAGGATATCTCATCCTAGTTTTGATTTATTGGCGTCTGAGCTATCCACTCCTCCTCAATCACCAATTCTTCATTCAAATCATACTGATCTTTTTGCATCCACCCATCATTCTCCAGTTCACTCTCCATCTCATCAAGAATACACCATCCCTGCTGCTCATCCATCTACTGTGATTCCCCCATCTTCTTTTGAAATCACCCCAGCCTTCATCTCAAGCATCCTGGAGTTAATTACTCCTTCAATCAAAATCATGATTGAAGAAGTCATTGCTCCCCTTGTTTCCTCCATCTCTTCTCTGACTGCCTCCATCCAAGCCCTCTCAAAATCTACTGAGCCCTCTTCATCTAGGAGCCTGGTTTCAGTTTCCACTGAAAATCAGGCAGGGGGAGATGCTTTATGAAGATGCCTCTGAACTGCCCCTGGCCTCTCTTCCAGCAGATCCTCAAGCAGATACAGAAAAAGAGATAGAAGAAACAGTACCTCCACTGTCTGAAAAAGATATTGCTGATGCTATAATGAAAATTGAATTTGTTGTCAAAGTCTGCCTAGAAGAATTCTCCACTCCCCTGGTTGCCCTCTACCTAGAATGAGTCATCACCTCCTTTCTAGATGATTTATGGGAGTTAGGACATTCTGAGGAAAATCCTGAAGGTAACTCGTTTACTCATTTTCTAGACTTGATAACTGACATGTTAGTATGAGAATACCTAGAAGGAATGATACAATGTCATTTAGCAAATTTGTGTTCATAATACTACAGATATAATGGAAGAAGTGTTAGCTGTCCAAGAAATTGATCATCAACCTACTCTAGAAGTTCAACCTGATCCAGAACCACTTGTTCAAGATCCTGAGGCTGCTCAACCAGCTCAGTTAGCTATGCAAGAAGAACTGGTCTCCATGATAGTTGCTGATGAACAAGAAAAGGTTTCAGAAATTCAAATGGAAAAGTCTACAGTCTGGGATGACTCCCCTGGATTAGATCTAGACACTCTTCTGGCACAGGATGCCTTGGAAGAAGAGTTAGAAAAAGCTGCCTTAAAAGAGAAAGAGAAAGCTGTGCAAGAGGCGTTTGATCCTTATGATCATCCTCCTTCATCAAACTCTGAGGATGAGGATGATTCTGATGAATCTGAAGAATCCAAGAAAAAGAAATCTGCCAAGAAGAAAAGAAAAGCTGTGGCTCCTCCTCCTCCAAACCCTGATAATGATATCCCCTATTATATCTTGAAAGGTATTGATCCCAAGTCTAAAGAGTTTCAGCATTGGATGGGATTTTCAAAGAATCAGCAAAAGTTAAGGAAGAAGTCTAAAAGGTATGACAGTCCTGCTCCAAGATGGACTCCTAGAGGTCCTCCTCCTCCACCTCCCAGTGCAGGAGCCTCTGGCAACTTGTCTGCAAATCCTTCTGCTCTGTATGATAGGTTTACTCCATCCCAGTCTTCTCAAAGGAAAAGCAATCAAGGATATCAAGGCAGATCACAATCTGGTTACCAAAGACATGATGCTGATGCAAAAGAACAAGTGAAGGAGGTAGTTTATCAGAAACCAACCTTTTCTCCTCCTCCTTCCAAAGAATCCAAGAGCACATCTTCTTCAAAGCCAGATCATGCAGTAAAAACTGTTTCAAAAGGTAAAAGAGTTATTTTCTCTGAAAAATCGAGTAAGAAATTTGCTGAGTTTGCTCCTCCTTCTTCTCTAGCTATTCAGGAAATAAAGAGCCAGCTGAAAGCCTGTTAGATCTTTCTATTAAATTTAAAGCTGTGAAACCTGTAGATCCAACTTGTGAAAATGTGTATGAAAGCCAAGAGTTTGATCCTGATTACAGGATGGCTAGATTTCTTGAGCTAGTTGGATCAGCCCAGATTAGGAAAGCCAAAGCTGAAGGTAAAGATACTACAGGATTAACAACTATGTCCAAATTCAGAAAGAAGGAGCTTGATAAATTCCAGGTTAGACCTGAGGTATTTGACCCTTCAAAATATATGGAAAAGCATCCTGAAGCAGTTGTTCCAAGGGCATCAGAATCTAAAATTATTGGAGAGCAAGATCTAAAGCTGTCAAAGAAAGAAGCTCTAGACCGTTTCACGAAAATTACTTTTATTCCTAGCTCTTCTGAATCTAAGCCAAATTCTGAAGCTTCTTAAATTTTATTGATTGACAGTTATTTATTTGTCTGTTTGATTGATGTTATCTGTTGCTTAGATACTTTCTTTCCTGTATTTTATTTATTTCTAGTAGTTTATTTTGTGTGTTTTGTTGTTGAGAGACTTAACTCAAATAGGGGGAGATTGTTGGTACCCTAGTTTGGATTTGAGTTCAGTCCTCTCTTTTAGTCTCTTGACCCAAGATTCATCTATGGTCAAAGGTTAGCTAATAGGTTAGATTCCCTTAGTTGTAGAATTGCTTATCCCGATGAAAATTTGGTTAAGTTGTTTTTTGTTCGACTATGGTCGAACGCCGCTCGACTATCGTCTATCGACTGTTCGACGATCGTCTATCAGTTGGTCGACGTTTGTCTGTCAGCAGATCGTCTATCTCTGAGTTAGTTCAACTCTTGTTAGCTCGACGTTCTGTGGAATCTGCCTCGCCGATCGTCGAACCCCGCTCGACTTCTTTTGACCAGACAGATTTCTTGATAGTTCAACTATCTGCTTGGATAGTTCAACTATCTGATAGTTCGACTATCTGTTTGATAGGTCGACTATCTGTGTTGCTTGATAGTTCGACTATCTGTCTTGATAGGTCGACTATCTGTTGTGTTTGATAGTTCGACTATCTGCTTGGATAGTTCAACTATCTGATAGTTCGACTATCTGTTTGATAGGTCGACTATCTATTTTCTTTGATAGTTCGACTATCTGTTTGATAGGTCGACTATCTGTTTTCTTTGATAGTTCGACTATCTGTTTGATAGGTCGACTATCTGTTTTCTTTGATAGTTCGACTATCTGTTTGATAGGTCGACTATCTGTTTTGCTTGATAGCTCGACTATCTATCTTGATAGGTCGACTATCTGATAGCTCGACTATCTGCTCTGATAGGTCGACTATCTGTTGTGGTAGTTCGACTATCTTCTTTGGTAGTTCGACTATCTGTATCGTTTGACTATCTGTTTGATAGGTCGACGATCTCTGTGCTTCGGTCGGCGATCTCCGAGGGTTGTTCGACGTTCTGCTGTATGTCTTTAGTAGTTTTGTCCTCTTCTATTCTATGATTTATTTCATATTTATCTGGCATATTATTTCAATAAATTTGTGCTATTATTTCCAGGCAATCTCTGCTCCATTCCTTATGCATGAGCCAATCTCTATCTGACAAAGTGTTTTGTCTTATTAGTTGAAATATATTTTCTGCTTTATTTGCCAGGCTGTTCTTTATAGCCGTTAGACTCAGAAAGTCTTCTCTGGCCGTAAAGAGTTCTTTCTGATGTGACTTTTTCTAGCCCCTTCTTATCTGATTGGATATGCAGCTTCTTAGAAAGCTTTATCCCCTTATAGCATGTTTGTCTGCAGAATTTGTTTTTGCTTTATGCTTTTTGCAGCTCAGATTGCCGATTCCAGAAGAAGACAAAGATTCAAACTCAAATTAGAGCCGTTGAAAAGGCTCATATATAAAGAGTTTCTTTTGAAAGGAGAATAGAACATATACCTAGAACACAAGAACACATACACTCAGCAGCATAGAAAAAGAGAGAAAGCAAGAAAGGTCTACAGCTCTCAGAAATTCACATTCAACTGAGAAGAGCAAATCTTCTTCAGCATTCTTCTTCATCCTGAGTTCATCCTGCTTACAGGAAGACATTCACTCAGAGGCCTTTAGAAGAAGAAGAAGAAGAAAGGAAGCTGTTTGAAGAAGAACACATTTTCCAAATCAAGAGTCTTCTTCAAGCTTCTCCTTCAGAACCCCAAGACAGTTCTTTATCTTAGTTCAGAAGAGTTCCTGCACCCTGAAGCAAGACTCCTTCCTGGATATTCTCTAAGCCAGGGGGAGCCTTGATTCTTTAGAGCTTTCTAGCTCTGTGCAATCCAGTAGCTTCTCTAATCTGTTTAACAATAGAGAAGAAACCTTAACTCTCTCAACCTCCTGTACAAAGGGTTATTACTCCCTTCAAAAGTGAACTCTTGGTGGCAGGGCACCTGATCAAAAACCTGTGTTGGATTTTGAGCTCCTGATCAAAAGCTCAAAGGGTCTACTTGATCTACCTGAAGCAGATCAGTTGGTGGCAGGGCACCTGAACAAAAACATGTAGTGGATTCCTACCAGGGTGGTAGAAGAGTGGACGTACCTATTTAGAGGGAACCACTATAAAATTTCTTGTGTCGTCTGAGCTGCTTATTTAATTTATTGCACTGTGGCTGTGAGTAGAAATAACTAGGATTGCTAGTTGCTGTGATAGGATCCCAAGCTTAACTGTAATTACAGTTAGCTCTCTCTCGTGCACTACACTTTGTGTTAGGCTCTAGGGTTATCAATATCTATAAACTAATTCCGCAAATTAATTCTAAGGGAGTTGAGTAGGGTGTCATAATTTTTTGAATACTCTATTCACCCCCCTCTAGAGTTGTATCTATCATCACTTTCAGTGCTTGTTAGCACGGTCTGGTGATGGGAATTACATGTGTGTATACAGTTGATACACGATTGCATAATGATCCTAATGAGAGGAATACTTGTGACGAGTCTACGGGCTTGACAATCGTTACATCGACGGAAGATGACAGATAGACACAGAGTGGTTGGGTTGAGCTCTTTGATGCTTACTTCCTAAAGACAGCTTCCATACCTTTAAGACTCAGATGACCAAGCAAGTACGCAGGTACTCCGTTGTTTTGGTTTTTAGCGTTGAGGCGTATATGAGGCATAGGTTCGGTACTGTGCATACCCTCCTAGTAGTGGAGATGTCCGCTCCACTATCTCTGTCTGGCCACGATGGGAGGTGTCTGAGTGGTTCACTGCCCTCAAAAATTGGGAACTAAAGTCTATGTCGACATAGTGAATCAGACGGTGTGAGTAACATGGGTGAGTCCTCATACATTCATTGCATCATACCGCATAAGACCTTCATCATATAAATTACTATGCGTTATTTTATATGATGAGTTACCTTCTAGTTTACCCGAATCTTAACTTGTAAATCTATATGGGCATTTTTATAAGTTATGTTCAATTCAATTTTTTTACCTTACTGTTTATTACACTGTTAGTGCTTTTGGTGCTCTTACTTATATGGTACTTGTACAACCCCATATTCGCTGGTCAGGATTGGGCTAATCTCAGGCTGGCCTCGGGTTAACCCTAGGGCATACTTGGGGGGTTCTTGTCCTGTAGGAGCTCTCGCCAAGGGCAGGCGAAAGCGGAGGAAACCAGGGCAGATGGTCGAGCTCTCGGCAGGAGAGATCGTCGACCGACCAGGGCAGATAGTCGAGCTCTCGGCAGGAGAGATCGTCGACCAACCAGGGCAGATAGTCGAGCTCTCGGCAGGAGAGATCGTCGACCGACCAGGGCAGATAGTCGAGCTCTCGGCAGGAGAGATCGTCGACCGACCAGGGCAGATAGTCGAGCTCTCGGCAGGAGAGATCGTCGACCGACCAGGGCAGATAGTCGAGCTCTCGGCAGGAGAGATCGTCGACCGACCGAAGCAGAGGGCCTGACTACGGAAGCTCCCGCTTTAGGAAAAGCTTCCGCCCAGGGCAGGCGAGAAGGCTTTGGGTGAACCTTCTTTCGCATTGACATCATGACTACCTAGCGCGAGAACCTTCCTGGCAGAAGCTCTCGCCAAGGCGGGCCGAGGGGGGACCCAGCGAGAGCCTTCTAGGCCGGGGGTCTCGCCAAGTGGGCCCACGAGGTGGGACCCGGAGTCCAGAGGAGATTATTTTATTATTATCCCGAGGTAAAATTACCCAAAGGCCCTTGGGAGGACAGCGGGATTTGGCTATTGGCAGACCCCTCAGGGGTATTTCAGTATTTTCAGGTCAAAGGAAGACTATAAAAAGACCCATAGGGGCTCGTTGGAAGGCAGGACTTTCATTATTCTCCAACTCTAGTGCCTTCTGAGGAGCTCCCAGCCCAGCATTTCGCTTTGGAGGGGAAGCTCTCAGAGATCTTCCGGGTGTGTAGTGGGACCTCCCAGCTGAGGCTTTGGGTCAGTCTTTTCGACCTTAGCAGCCAGTCAAGGGTCGAGATAAGAGAGAAGTAGGCGTCGGCTACACTTTGGTTCGTGAACGTTCGTTGGGGTCATTTTTGGCTTCAATAGTTCTGGTGCGGTGAGCGTGGAAGCAGCCGGTGTAAGAAAATCTCGAGTTAAGTCCCATGGCAGGAGGCGAAGGTGAAGGATCAGGCGCAGGAGGATCCCCCACCCGGGTGGACGAGGCGACGAAGAAGATGTTTGAGGACTTCAGGCGGGAAGTCATGCAGACGATCAACTTGGCCTTCTCGGCAAGGAATGAGTGGGAGACGCCGCAGGTTCCGGTGGAGGTGGTTCCGCTGCTAGGCGAGAACGCTCCAGGGCAGCGCCCCGGGAAGGAAGTCCCGGTGGAGGCAGGCGAGAGGGACGTAGCCGCGCGAGAGCTTTTCCCAGGCCAGCGTCTCGAGAAGGAGCTTCCGGCGGATCTGGGCGAGAAGGAGGCGACGGTGCGGGAACTCTTCCCTGGGCATGGTCTCGCGGATTGGTCCAGCCAACCGAGGTCGCGAGATGTGCCTTCTCGCCAGGCGGGAGGCGAGACCCCCTTTAGTGAGCTCATTGTCTCGGCTCCAGTGCCGGAGGGGTTCCGGGAGCCGGACATGACCTACTACACCGGGAAGGATGACCCTGTTCAGCACGTGCAATGGTTCGAGGACGTAGTGTCCATCAGGCAAATGTCGGATGCCTTCAAGTGTAGGCTCTTCGCCATCACTTTGAAAGAGAAGGCCAGGGACTGGTTCCACCAGTTGCCGGCGAGTTCCATCTACAGTTTTGAAGATCTGCGCAGAGGTTTCTTGTTGAGGTTCTCGACTTCAAAGAAGCGGAAGAAGGAGGCTGAATGCCTGTTTGCAGTGAGGCAAGGGCCGGAAGAGACGCTGGGTCACTATGTCGACCGGTTCCAAGAGGAGGTTCTCCTGGTCCAGGAGGTCCCGGGGTACGCGCTGATGCTTGCCTTCACCCTGGGGCTGAGACCAGGGTTTTTCAGCATGGAGTTGAAGAGAGTGCCCCCTCTCTCTTTTGAGGAGCTCATGGAGAGGGCGGCGAAGGAGATAGACTTCGAGAGGGCGAACCCTGCGTTTGCAAGGAAGCTGGCCAGGTTGGCCGAGGATGATGTGAAGGAGCCGGTGGCGGGAAGGCAGAGAGAGCAGAGGGAGCCGAGGGAAGATAGGAGAAGAGAAGAGCCCCGAGGGCAGGGACAGCAGCATGGGGGGGCCAGGGAGCCGAACAACCGACTGGGTTGGAGGCCTCAGGAGGGCCGCCCCCAGGGGCAAGGAGGACTTCAGGGAAGAGATAACTTCCGGGAACAAAGAAGGCTGGAGCAGGGAGGATGGCGACAAGGACCAAGGGGTCATTTTCCACCGCCGCAGGAGGCTATGGAGGTGGGAAGGGGAAGAGGAAGAAGATTTCGGGGAGCCGGAAGGAGGAGAAGGAAGAGGGGGCAGGGTGGCGTTGCCTTATTGTGACTTCCATCAGGAGGAAGGTCACGCAACGGCCACCTGCCCAGAGTTTCTGGAGATTAGAGGGGCCAGAGGGGTCGGAAGGCAGGATCTGCCTATAAGGATCGTTGAAGTGCAGCGGGAAGAGGTTGAGGACAGGTGTGAAGACAGGACTGACGTGGGGACCCGAGGAAGGATCGGAGTGATCCATGGGGGAGTGGGGATCGAGGCAACCCGCAAGGGGAGCCTTCAAACCATGTTCCGCCGAGGGGTCGCCTCAACCTCCCAGGCTCCCCCCAGAGGAGAAGATCACTTTCTCATCCACGGATATGCCAGACTATGAGGATCCGTTCTGCGACGCGCTTGTGATCCAGTCAGCGATAGAAAACTACACCGTCTCCCGGATACTGGTGGACAATGGGAGCTCGGTGAACGTGATCTTCAAGAAGGCCTTCGATGAGATGAGGGTGGAAGGAAAAAGGGTCCTGGCTTCTGATGGACCGCTTTTTGGCTTCTCCGGAGAAAGGAAAGAAGTGGAAGGGGGAGTGGGCCTGCATGTGAGGCATGGGGGCGTCTCACGGAACTGTCGGTTCGTGATCGTAGACGCCCCGAGTAGTTACAATGCCATCTTTGGACGTCCCCTCATCAGCGCCTTTCGCTGCGTACCCTCCTCATACCACCAATGCCTCAAGTTCAACAACGGAGGAGTGCAGGTTAGGATCAGGGGGGATCCGAAGATGGCAAGGCAATGCTATGTGACGGCGGTTAATACCGTATCATGGATGGCGGAGGCAGAGGAGTTGGAAAAGGAGATGGCTGAGCAGGAAGGGGTTGAGAAAGGGGAGATAAGCCTGGGGGAGGCGATGGAGGTTGTTGAGGAGTTGGCAGAGGTGAAGGAGATCAGCCTAGAAGAGGCGAGAGGAGTGATGGATGAAGAAGAGCAGAGGCAGGAGAAGAGCCTGGAGGAGGCGATGGAAGTTGATGAGGTTGGGGGAGAGGAGCTCGAGTTTGAGCAGGAAGAGTCAAGGGTAAGTTGGGAGCGGTCGGGGCTGGAGCCGGCCGAGGAAGTGGTGGAGATGGAGGTGCTTACAAGAGCGGGGGAGGTGCAAAGGATTCGGATCAGCGGAGGCTTGAGCCTCGAGGATCAGGAGCGGATGCGAGCCTGCATCCAAAGCAACGTCGACATCTTCGCTTGGAGCGCGGCAGACATGCCGGGCATCGACGCGGACGTGGCCTGTCATCGCTTGAACCTGGATCCCAGAGCCCGCCCCATACGCCAAAAGATGAGGGCCATCGCCACCAAGCTAGAAGCCCCCATCCGAGAGGAGGTCAAAAAGCTCCTGGACGCAGGCTTCATCTCAGAGATCCAGTATCCAGGCTGGATCTCCAACGTGGTAATGGTAAAGAAGGGAGGAGGAAAATGGCGCATGTGTGTTGATTTTTCTTTATTAAATAAATCATGTCCCAAGGATTGCTACCCCTTGCCTCGAATCGACGCGCTGGTTGACTCAGCCGTTGGTTTTTCTCTTATGAGTTTTTTAGATGCATTTTCAGGTTACCACCAGATCCGGATGCACCCTCCTGATGTCAAGGATGTTTCCTTCATCACGAGAGAGGGATGCTTCAGCTATAAGATGATGCCCTTCGGATTGAAGAACGCAGGGGCGACGTACCAACGCATGATGGATCGAATCTTTCGAGATCAAAGGGGAAGGAACCTGGAGGTCTATGTGGATGACCTCATGGTCAAGAGCAAGTGTGTTGATTCCCACTTGCGAGACTTGGAGGAGACGTTTGCCACCCTGCGAAGGTTCAAGATGAGGTTGAACCCCTTGAAGTGTGTCTTCGGGGCTAGTCGCGGAAAATTCCTCGGACACCTCTTGACTCCTGCGGGGGTAGAGCCTAACCCCGATAAGGTTAAGGCTATCCTAGACCTGGAATCGCCTCGCAGCGCCAAGGAGGTCCAGCGCTTGACCGGGAAGTTGGCCGGGCTAAGCAGGTTCCTCTCTCGGTCAGGGGATAGATGTTCCTCTTTCTTTAAAGTACTTCGTGGTAACCAAGTTTTCGAATGGACGGCCGAGTGTGAAGAGGCATTTCAGGGGCTGAAGAGACAACTCTCCCAAGCTCCGTTACTTCAAAGCCCGAAGGAAGGGGAGGACCTGGCCTTGTATCTCGGAGTGGGGGGAGAGGCAGTGAGCTCCGTCTTGGTTAGGGAAGAGGGGAAGAAGCAGTTACCCGTCTATTATGTCAGCCGAATCTTAAAAAAGGCGGAGCTCCGATACCCCATCCTGGAGAAGCTAGCGTATGCTTTGGTCATCTCAGCTAGGAAGCTTCGCCCCTACTTTCAAGCACACTCGATTAGGGTGGTAACCGACCATCCCCTTCGCAAGGTCTTGGAGGGGGTGGAACATTCAGGAAGGTTGGCAAAGTGGTCCATCGAGCTAAGCGAGTTCGACATTTCTTTCGTCCCGAGGCTCTCCATCAAAGCCCAGGCCGTAGCGGATTTTCTGGCGGACTATGTTACCGAGGTCGAGGTTGAAGAACCAAGGCCGCAAGAGGTGTGGAAGATGGTGGTCGACGGGGCCTCAGGAAGGCACTCCCTGGGAGGAGGTGTGGTGTTGGTAAGCCCCCAGGGAGTTACCATAGAGCAAGCAGTGACTTTTCATTTCCCTGTAACCAATAACCAAGCGGAGTATGAGGCTGTGATCGCTGGCCTTCGCTTGGCGAAGGAGCTGGAAATCCAGGATGTGGAGGTCTTCACCGACTCAATGGTGGTAGCATCGCAGATCCGAGGCGAGTTTGAGGCCCGGGAGCCTACCCTCGCAAGATATCTATCAAAGGTAAGAACTATTATTGGAGGTTTCCGTTCTTTTTCTATTCAACATGTTCCCAGGGAGGAAAGCATGGCAGCTGACCGATTAGCAAAGTTCGGGCCTCGGGGAGGAGGTACCCTAACCGAACTATTTCGGCCAGCCATTGAAGAGGGGGAGGTGATGGAGGCGAATCGGCGGTCCTCATGGGTAGATCCGTTGGTGACCTTCTTGACCACAGGAGAACTGTCGGAAGAAGTCAAGGATGCAAAGAGCTTCAGGCACAAGGCGGCTCATTACCTGATGCTGGAGGGGAGCTTGCATCGGAAGATGTTGTCAGGGCTCCTCGCGAGATGCATAACCGAGGAGGAAGTTCCGAGGATCCTGGAAGAGGTGCATTCTGGAGAATGCGGCAGTCATTCAGGGGGAAGGACATTGGAAGCAAGGGTGATAAGGTAGGGATATTTCTGGCGGACCTTAAGGAAGGATACAGCTGAATTCGCAAGGAGGTGTCAGAAGTGCCAAGTACATGCTCCTCTCCAGCTCTTGCCCGCCCAAAGGCTTCGAAGCATCACGGCGCCATGGCCCTTCGCCATTTGGGGAATGGACCTGGTTGGACCCTTTCCTCCAGCTAGCGGACAGAGGAGGTTCCTCCTAGTTATGATTGACTACTTCTCCAAATGGCTGGAGATCAAGCCATTAGCCAAAGTAACCTCCCAGGTCATCAGAAACTTCGTTTGGGGGGAAATCATTTGCAGGCACGGATTGCCCCAAGCAATAGTGACGGACAACGGTCCTCAGTTTGCCAGTGAAGAATTCATCAATTTCTGCACCCAATTGGGGATTGACCTCAGGTTCGCCTCTGTCCATCATCCTCGGAGCAATGGCCAGGTGGAGGCGGCAAACAAAGTCATCGTCAACTTGCTCAAAAAGAAGGTGGAGAACCTGGAGGGTAGCTGGGTGGAACAGCTCCCTTCCGTCCTGTGGGCCTTGCGAACAACTCCGAACACGGCCACAGGAGAGACCCCCTTCAAGCTCTCTCATGGGTGTGAGGTTGTCCTCCCTGTGGAGTTCGAGGTTAGGTCTCCAAGGGTCGCGGCCGCGGCTGAGGGAAGCGAAGCTTGGAGGTTGGAAAATGAGGAAGGGTTGCGCCTCTCATTAGATATGGTGGAAGAGCTGCGGGAGGTTGCCGCCATCAGGCAAGAAGAAATAAAACGGCGAATGGCTCGGTACTTCGATAAGCACATCAGAGTCAAGCAATTCGCCGAGGGGGATCTAGTACTGAAAAAGGTCGACGCTGCGGGAAGGTCGGCCGCGGTGGGTAAGCTCAACCCTAGCTGGGAAGGGCCTTATATAGTAGAGAAGGCTCTGGTTAACGGAGGCTACTATCTCCAGGATGCGGAGGGAAGGACCTTGAGTCACACCTAGAATGGTGATGACCTGAAGCGCTTCTACCCGTAAGAGGGAAAGAAGGATTGTAATGTTGTAAACAACTGTTGCATTTTCAATGAGTTTATTTCAAAATGTTGACTGTCGCTGAATATGCAATCTTTATGTTTTTTGTTTTAACTGGCTATGATTCCTCATCTCAGTGATAGAATAGGCCTGGTCGAAGGAATCTTCATCAACACCCCGAGCTCGGCTCGGCCCCAGGTAGACCCGCTGCGCAGGCTCTCATCTAGCTGGCAGGTCCGAAGGCTCGCCTGTGGGGGAGAGGTTTGGTTATCTTCATCAACACCCCGAGCTCGGCTCGGCCCCAGGTAGACCCGCTGCGCAGGCTCTCATCTAGCTGGCAGGTCCGAAGGCTCGCCTGTGGGGGAGAGGTTTGGTTATCTTCATCAACACCCCGAGCTCGGCTCGGCCCCAGGTAGACCCGCTGCGCAGGCTCCCATCTAGCTGGCAGGTCCGAAGGCTCGCCTGTGGGGGAAAGGTTGGCTCTTGCGATACTTTGTTCTTAGCCACTTCTACGACACCCCGAGCTCGGCTCGGCCCCAGGTAGACCCGCTGCGCAGGCTCCCATCTAGCTGGCAGGTCCGAAGGCTCGCCTGTGGGGGAAAGGTTGGCTCCTGCGATAATTTGTTCTTAGCCACTTCTACGACACCCCGAGCTCGGCTCGGCCCCAGGTAGACCCGCTGCGCAGGCTCCCATCTAGCTGGCAGGTCCGAAGGCTCGCCTGTGGGGGAAAGGTTGGCTCTTGCGATACTTTGTTCTTAGCCACTTCTACGACACCCCGAGCTCGGCTCGGCCCCAGGTAGACCCGCTGCGCAGGCTCCCATCTAGCTGGCAGGTCCGAAGGCTCGCCTGTGGGGGAAAGGTTGGCTCTTGCGATACTTTGTTCTTAGCCACTTCTACGACACCCCGAGCTCGGCTCGGCCCCAGGTAGACCCGCTGCGCAGGCTCCCATCTAGCTGGCAGGTCCGAAGGCTCGCCTGTGGGGGAAAGGTTGGCTCTTGCGATACTTTGTTCTTAGCCACTTCTACGACACCCCGAGCTCGGCTCGGCCCCAGGTAGACCCGCTGCGCAGGCTCCCATCTAGCTGGCAGGTCTGAAGGCTCGCCTGTGGGGGAAAGGTTGGCTTCAGCGATACTTTGTTCTTAGCCACTTCTACGACACCCCGAGCTCGGCTCGGCCCCAGGTAGACCCGCTGCGCAGGCTCCCATCTAGCTGGCAGGTCCGAAGGCTCGCCTGTGGGGGAAAGGTTGGCTCTTGCGATACTTTGTTCTTAGCCACTTCTACGACACCCCGAGCTCGGCTCGGCCCCAGGTAGACCCGCTGCGCAGGCTCCCATCTAGCTGGCAGGTCCGAAGGCTCGCCTGTGGGGGAAAGGTTGGCTCCTGCGATACTTTGTTCTTAGCCACTTCTACGACACAACGAGCTCGGCTCGAACCCCGGTAGACCCGCTGCGCAGGCTCCCATACAAGCTAGCAGGTCCGACGGCTCGCCGGTGGGGTAGGGGTTTAATTGGTCGGAAAAATATATGAGCAGGGCCCTGACCTAGACTGGAGGCAAGGCCCCAAAGGTCTCGGCCAGTAAGGGTCTCGGCTCAAGGGTCTCGGCTCAAGGGTCTCGGCCAGTAAGGGTCTCGGCTCAAGGGTCTCGGCCAGTAAGGGTCTCGGCTCAAGGGTCTCGGCCAGTAAGGGTCTCGGCCAGCAAAGGTCTCGGTCGAAGGGGGATTCTCGCAAAAAGAGGCTCCCGGCGGACCTGAGCAGGACAACTTAATTGACGATACGAGGTTCCCGCCTAATGGATTTCTAAGAGGTTATCCTAAAGAGACTAAGGATCTCGGCGGAAGCTCGCGCGAAAGCCATTCGGCAGAACGATATACTTTCAAGCACACTGAAAATGAGAGATGAAACATTACTTTACATAAAATTAATTACAAAAAGTTGGAGCCTCTCGCTCATTACAAAAGAAACAAAAAGAAAGAAGAAGTTTAGGGGGACGCGCTGTAACTCCCGCTGGTGCTCTCGCTTGAATCATCGCCAGAGCCCTCTCCAGATGTCTCGCCAGCGGTAGAAGACCTCGGGATGTCCGAGGGAGGCGAGTCCGGCGCGCCCGGAGGTTTGGGAACTGGATCGTAGAGCCAAGGAAGAAGCTGGCGAGCGTCGATGGTCGCGTCGTCCTCCCGAAGCAGTTTGACGTCACGCAGCGTCTCGAGCGTCAGCTTGACGGTTGCCTGAGCGTTGGCTTGGAGCAGCTTGTCAACGTCGTACTCCGAGAGGTAACGACTCCGCAGCCTCGCATCTAGCTCCGGAGGCGGGACCTTCGCCAGCTCTGCGCGGAGCTGTTCCCTCAAGAGGACGCTCTCGCAGCGCGCGTTGGCCAGCTCTGCGCGAAGCTCCTTGACTTGGGCAGAATCCTGTGAGAAAAAAAGAGTTCAGCCTGGAAACATTGCACCATTGTAACTTTGAGAAACGAAAGCAAGGGTTCGGGAGGGTCTCGCTTACCTTAGTCGCGGGCCGTAGAGACAGCGTCAGTCGAGCATCCGCGAGCTCCTGTTGGGCTCTCGTGAGTTCTTCTCCCGCGGTGTGCGCCCGAGCCATCGCGTCCTCCCTCGCCTTGCGCATATCGGTGAAATTCTTGTCGAGGGTGATGCTTCGGCGCGCACACATATGCGCAAGCTCGAACCCGCGCAATAGAGCCCGGACGGCATCGAAGGCTAGAAGGCGGGTAGACATCTGGTCAAACACGTTGGCATCCTCTCGGCTGTAAAGGCCATATCCAAGCGTGAAGGCCTCGCCAGTCACATCTTCCCCCTCCGCCCAGCTGGGGAGGAGCGTCGTAACCTTGATCGAGTTTGACTCGGGGTCCCATTCCATCTGAGGCTTCCCCTCCGCGTCGGCGTACTTCATGCCGAAACCAAAGTTCCTGTGCCCTTTCGGCACCTCCCGGGGCGGAGCTCGGACGGAGGTTTCGGCGGCGAGCACTTCTCCCCCAGCCTCGCTTGCGGCTGGTGGGTTCCCGGTGGAAGCCTCGGCGCGGCTCTTGGCGGCGGCATCCATCTCGCTGGCCCTTTGGAGGATCGCTTCAAAGGAGCTGCCTGCGGGAAGGGGTTGGACAGGCGAGACGGTCGGAGCTTTCCCCTTCTCGAGAGCAGAAGGTTTGGGCCTCTTCAACGTTCGGAGGGGAGGAAGGGTGACCTTCCGCTTCTTGGCTGGTGGCGGCAAGGGAGGGGCTGGTTCGTTCCGGCAGGCGCTGGCGCTAGCTTCCGCGAGCGCAAGGGAGCCTCTCGCGGCCAGACCCTCGACACTCCGGCCTTCAGCGAAGGGTTGGCGCAGAGGGACCTCCCGCTCTCCTGCAAAGTTAAAACGCTTCAGCGCGAGAAGAACTTTGATAAAAGAGGGAATCCGAGGCGAGACCATACCTTCGCCCGAGTGAACAAGTGGGAGGGAGTCGACGTCTCGCCTGAGGTAGGGAACATCGAACTCCTTGGTCCCAAAGAATTCCAGGATTGCGCTCTCGCGCGATCCCAGAGTAGGCGGCTTGTAGGCAGCGTCCTCGTACTGAACGGGCTGAAGCGGGACGTTGCCGAAGTCTCCGCTGACATAAACAAATTTCTCGCCCCAGTGGTGGTGCTTGTTGGCGAGACCGGTAACCTCGAGCAGTTGCCCGGAGAAGAAAACCACCCCTCCCTTGGCGCGGAAGTTGAATAGCTTCCGGAAGATGGGCAAACTGAACTCGATCCTCTCGGATCGCATATAGCATATGAACGCTATAAGGATCGCGACCGAGTTCGGGTTTAGTTGGGCTGGAACCACCCCATAATAGCGAAGAGCAAGCCGAACCTCCGGCCAAAGGGGAAGGCGGAAGCCCACCTCGAAGTGCTCGAGGGGGATGGCGAGCTCTCCCGCCTCCGGAGTATTCACCCTATCGTGATTACCCGGGTTCCGCGCCGAGAAGCCGGCGGGGATGTAGCGGTCAACGATCATGTTATATTCGTCGAGGGTGAGCTTGCAAGAAGGGAAGAGATGTTTTTGGAAAGCTTCCGCGCAGTGGGCGCGACCCTTGTTCTCGCCAGGCATGGTGGGTTTACGAGTGAGAGCGAGAGCTGAAAAGAGGTCGAAGCGGAAGCAAGAACGCGAGAGCAAGGAGGGAAGGCTGAGGTTCCGGATCGAAGAAGTAAATGCGGTTGGTAGACTTCTCTATTTATAGAGAATCGTAATCATCATGGATCCATCCGACAGTGAGAGAAAGTGACAGTGGAGTACAGCTGTCAGAATCCGGGCTAACGGCGCCTCGATTTTCCTCCTCGGGATGGCAACGATCAACGGTCGTTCCGGGTTTCGACGCGACTATCGGGATTGGCGCAAGCCTCCTAAGATTGGCGCAAGCCTCCCAGATTGGCGTAAGCCTCCTAGGTTGGCGCAAGCCTCCTGGATTGGGAGAAGCCCCCTAGATTGGCGCAAGCGTCCTAGATTGGTGTGAGCGTCTTAATTTAAAAGCCTCGCAGAGCAATAAAAAGAAAAAAGAAAAGAGAGACATGGGTGACAGCGAGATCCTCGTTAGCGCAAGCTGGATAAACTTAATCAACAGTAATGTTTATTACAGGTGCATTGATAAAAGAGATACATTGAGATTCAAAGAAGGAAGGCTAGTAGGGCTTCCAGCTCCATCGTCCTCGTTCTCGCCGCCTAGTTCTTGGGGGCACCAACGGGTTGAAGTAAGACGATAGCGTGGTACACCCAAGGTTGATCCGCCTGGCGTGATCCCGGATCTGCGAGATGCACCTCCCTGGCGAAGACTCGGCGGAAGGCCCACCCGGGCAATCAGTCTCGCCCAAGAAGAAATCCCGCTCCAGAGCCTCCAGCCTTTGCTCCACGGATTCGCGGAATGCTTTCGCCGCGGCAGTATGGGCACGGTCTCGCCGGATAAGCTTGGCCAGAATGACCGAGATCTTCCTCCGTCTCCCCTTCGCGCTCCCAGCGCTGTTCAAGGTTTCCTCTATCTCGCCAGACGAAGGGAGAGGGGACTCTTCATCCTCTTCTTCCTCCTCTACTTCTTCCTCTTCTTCTCCTTCCTCGTTGACTCCCGACCGCAAGCCAGGATCACCTGCGAAAGAAACACACGAGAATTTTGGTCAGGGCATGACAATCAACAGTCCAGAAAAAGTTTTCGCATACCTGCGGTTGGGCGAGAACCGTCAACCAAAGTCGGACGAGAAGGCCCGACCCCTCCGTTGGTTCCATAAAGGAGGTGAAGAGGCTTGCCCAGCCCCGGGCGGAAGGGCTCGCGCACGATGATCCCGGCCTGGCCGGAAGCATGAGGGGAGTTGTCTTCTCTCAAGGGACGATCAACATCCTTGAGATTAGCGGAAGGTTCAGAAGCCGCCCCTCCCGCCTGCAGGATAGGATCGGCCACCGCAGGAGGCTCTTCAACGGTCCTCGCTTCATCTTCCCGGGTGGTTAGACCCGGGTCGGCGGGAGCTGGCACTGCGAGAAGACGGTTCAGAAAAGAAAGGGTCGGATTGAAATATTGACAAGGGAAAATGTACCTATCGTTCCGGTTTCGGCCGGAGGAATCCTCTCCGAGACCCGCGTTTGGTCCTTGGGTGAATGAGCGGGCAGGTTCGAAGAACTTGGCGGGATCTCGACGTCATCGTTAGGAGCGGGTTCCTGCGAAAGCTTACTTTAATCATCGGATCTAGTGCACAGTCAGCTCGGTAGGCACGGTTGAAAGGCTTACCTTCTGCGGGGAAGGATCCCCCGCAGGATTGGGAGTGGGGGAAGGAGGATCCGGTTCTCGCGAGAAAGATCCCGCCGGACCACCTTCGCCCTTCTCTTTTCCTTCTTCTTCGGGTCGGAAGGCCCGGCGGTTGAAGTCTTTCTCGCTAACCATGGAGCCACCGCCGCGCAGTTAGCCAGGGCCCGCGCTTGGGCAGCGGCTAACCGGTCTTGGAGGTCTTGCGGAAGTGGTTTGGCGGCGCGTTTCGGATGCATGGTAAGCTCGCGCAAAAATCCCTGAGGCGAGAGCTCAGTTGTAAAACAGTATTTCAAGGGCGAGGCACATGGTCGCCTATCGGTGCATATTTATAGCCGCAGTAGGGCCCACCAAAAGATTCCCCTGGTTAGCTGGCACGTGTCCAGCGAATATTTTGGGGGTTGGACTTGTCTTGTCGAGCGCAGGGCTAGCTCGAAAAGAGCGGGGATTGTGTACAACCCCATATTCGCTGGTCAGGATTGGGCTAGTCTCAGGCTGGCCTCGGGTTAACCCTAGGGCATACTTGGGGGGTTCTTGTCCTGTAGGAGCTCTCGCCAAGGGCAGGCGAAAGCGGAGGAAACCAGGGCAGATGATCGAGCTCTCGGCAGGAGAGATCGTCGACCGACCAGGGCAGATAGTCGAGCTCTCGGCAGGAGAGATCGTCGACCGACCAGGGCAGATAGTCGAGCTCTCGGCAGGAGAGATCGTCGACCGACCAGGGCAGATAGTCGAGCTCTCGGCAGGAGAGATCGTCGACCGACCAGGGCAGATAGTCGAGCTCTCGGCAGGAGAGATCGTCGACCGACCGAAGCAGAGGGCCTGACTACGGAAGCTCCCGCTTTAGGAAAAGCTTCCGCCCAGGGCAGGCGAGAAGGCTTTGGGTGAACCTTCTTTCGCATTGACATCATGACTACCTAGCGCGAGAACCTTCCTGGCAGAAGCTCTCGCCAAGGCGGGCCGAGGGGGGACCCAGCGAGAGCCTTCTAGGCCGGGGGTCTCGCCAAGTGGGCCCACGAGGTGGGACCCGGAGTCTAGAGGAGATTATTTTATTATTATCCCGAGGTAAAATTACCCAAAGGCCCTTGGGAGGACAGCGGGATTTGGCTATTGGCAGACCCCTCAGGGGTATTTCAGTATTTTCAGGTCAAAGGAAGACTATAAAAAGACCCATAGGGGCTCTTTGGAAGGCAGGACTTTCATTATTCTCCAACTCTAGTGCCTTCTGAGGAGCTCCCAGCCCAGCATTTGGCTTTGGAGGGGAAGCTCTCAGAGATCTTCCGGGTGTGTGGTGGGACCTCCTAGCTGAGGCTTTGGGTCAGTCTTTTCGACCTTAGCAGCCAATCAAGGGTCGAGATAAGAGAGAAGTAGGCGTCGGCTACACTTTGGTTCGTGAACGTTCGTTGGGGTCATTTTTGGCTTCAACAGTACTACTCTTAAATATTTTACTTGTACTCTTTTGCTATTATTGATATACTAAACTGCTATCTTAGGTATTTACCACCTACTTATACTGCACTTACTGCTTATACTTTAGCTTTCCTTTTTTCCCTCCTTCCGTCCGGCGGCTAAGAGTTGTTGGGGGAGAGGATATGAAACCACCTAGTCTTTATAACTAACGGTTGTTATACCCACATTTTTAGGACACCCTGCAGATGGAGCAGCAGGAGCTTCCTATGCAGGAGGGCAGCCGGTCTAGGAAGGAAGAGCCTAACACTAAGATTCTGTCATTTCCCTCTGTTATGATTATGTGATTTTGAGCGCTTTGATGTAGCCTTCGGACAATATTAGTACTCTGATGTTTTCAGGAGCTTTTGCGTTGCTACCTGGTTTTTCATGAATTTCGTGGACTTAAATGCTTATGTGATTCATGGACTAAAATGTTTTCTTTCATTGATGGGTTGTCAATGTGATATTGGAATAAGCTGGTAGAATAGACGTTTTGTGGTACAGATTAGCCTGTGTATTAATGTTATCGCAAGGCGGTTGTTCTGGACATAAGACTCTGGGCTTCTCAATAGACTTCCTGGCAAGGGTGAGACAAGACCCGCCTTTGTATCCACGTGCTATTCCTCCAGGGCGTAGATGTGTGCCTACATTCTATCGACGGTCTCGACATCATATAAGAGAGAAGAATCAGGGCCATGATCAAAGCAAACATCTCAATGAAAAGAAAAAGAAAAGAAAGGCAAGGCGAGGCAAACTTACCGCACCGCTTGAAAATTTGGTGAGAAGACGCTCTACAAGCTCGAGTCGAGTCTCTAGGTTGACGACTTGGTCCTTAGAGAGTTTCCATTTCGCCACAGAGTTGAAGAATTTCTTGTTAAAGCTGAGGCCTCGTCGCGCGATCATGTGTGAGCACTCAGCAGCGCGTAGCTGGACTCGCGAGTTCTCATAAGTGAGCTCCCGTAATGTTGCCTTCTCGTAGGCAGCTACGTCCTGCCGACCGTACAACCCGAAGGTCAGGGCATACATGTCCTCATCAGCGTGACCCAAATCTATCCAGGAGGGAAGGAGTGAGGACAGGGACACCCGATTAGCCTTGTCATCCCAAATCAAGAGTGAATCCCCTGTGCCATCCAGGGGCCTCTACCCCATCCCGAAGTTGGGATGCGAGTCGGGCATCCCCAACTCGCTTCCACCCTTTCTCCATGGAGGGTCCTAACTCACTCTGCTTGGGGACTTTTTTGGTTGCCACAGTTTTTTGCCGCTTCGGTGGCTCGATAGGGGAAACCCCCAAATCAATCATTGCCCTCTTCTTCAAGCCACCGCTCTCCGCGCGCGCGCTCGGGTTGCCCATGCAGGCCGCCATCGTGGACTTTGCAAGTGCGAGTGCGGGGTCTAATCTTTTCTTACCCGTATACGGTGGGTTCAATGGTATCAAGCGTTCTCCTGCGACGAAAAGCGAGGGATTAGAAAGCAAGCCCTAACATATGGGTGAGTCGAAAGTGCGAGAAAGTAGGAACTTACCTTTGCCTGGATTAACTGGGAGGAGCGAATCGATGTTCCACCGGAGGTAGGCGACCTCAAAGTTTTTTGTCCATAAAGTACTTATGTAGCTAGGGGTCCTGTCCACCCACGTGAGGAGCCTTGTAGTCGGACTCGTCCTTCTGAGCAAGCGAGAAAGGGACATTCCCGTGATTGCCCGAGATGAACATGAACCAGTTGGTTTAGTAGTAGGCCTTGCTTACTATCTCACAGACCTTTATCTGTGAACTTGCGAGAAAAGCTATGTTGTCGCTGGCCTCCCAGTGGATGAATAGCTTCTGGAAGACAGTGAGGTTGAATCTACATGTTCCGCACACAAATAACACGTGAACGCCATTAGCATGGAAATGGCGATCGAGCTTATTTGCGGAGGCACCACGCCAAAATATTTCAGGAATTGCTTCACCTTCAGCCACAGGGGGAGGCGAAACCCCATTTCGAAGTGCGCGAGAGGGAAGGCGAGTCCATCAATATATAAGGTATTGATGGACTCACGTTCGGCTGGGGAGCGAGTGATGAACCCCACCGACACGTACTCAGCAACAGACTCGACCAATTCTTCCGGTGTTACCTGAACATCGGGGAAGCAGTGGTCGTTGAAGTGGTCCACGCAGCTTTGTCCACCGTCCGAACCATCACCGTCACCATCCATTTGTGAAAAGGAAGAGCTTGCGAGTAGAAATAACAATTTGAGAGAAGCGGAAGGTAGATCGAGAAGTGCAGTTATTGAGGTAGGTGAAAGTCAGACACATGAGGGTATTTATAGAAAACAGAGGTGGAGAGGGGGATCGGCCGATTGGCGCGAATCCACTCACTTCTCACCTGCTCGCAAACTCCCCAGGCGTGTTTTTCTCCAACTTGCACTCACTAAAAGTAGGTGTGAGCCCCATGGAAATTAAAAATCATTTGACCTATCAACAAAAGCAATTCAGCGACATCAAACCGGGCCACAACAAGAATCCTTGCAAGTACTAGAGTCTCATGATAAAAGCAATAAATATTGTCGTAATCATTCGCAAGCACGAAAAAGAGAAAAACAACATTTAGTTCAGAAAAAAACAAGAGAATCACAGATTAATGCGGGATCCATCTCCACGAGCCACGACCTCGTGTCCTCACTTGTGGCCCGCCCCGTAGGGTAACCTTCTCATGGATCGCGACATCCTCATGATTAAGTATGCGTGTGCAGTCCTCGATTTGTTTCAGATGGACCTCCAGTGATGCGGTGTTGCCTCCTATAAGGGTCTGCATCTCGCCCATGAATAGGGTGCACTCGCATTCCAGAACCTCCACCCGCTACTGTAAAGTGTCGCTTACGGGTAAAGCACTTTCCTCTTGAAGCTGGAAAAGCATGAATCCGTGTTTCCTGAGTAAGCTCGTGATGCGTTCCGTTAGCTTAACAACAAAGATGGGCTTGCCTAGGAAGTCCCTTATCGCGTCAGGTGAGGGGGGTGCCAAGTAGACAGTTGCATCCTACGACTTTACCCCAATCGAGACATCTGTCACATCTAAACAAATGATGAGATTTTAATACGGGTTAGAAAGATGCCACAAGCGAAGTGGTTACGTTGATTTACCGTGGGAAGTCGCGACCTCCTTCCCAGAATGGTGAGAGGGAAAACTTGGTTGTCCACCGAACGAGTTGGAGAGAGGCAGTGCCAGGGATTTTCATGACCTCGCTCGCGGGAGGCTCAGGGCGAGACCAGATTTTTCGATAAGAGAGGAGGTGCCCACATCCTTACTTACCGACATCATTGAGGCTTTGGCGAGATCCCAAGTAAGGTCGCGAGTCGACGATTTTGCTGGGGAAGGCATCAAGGTTATATCAACGTATGAGGGGACTGCATGATGGAGGTATGGTCAATAAATGATAAGGGAAGCGCGAGTCAAAAATGATGGGTAATAACGTCTACTTACCAAGCACATGCGCGCAAGTACCAAGCTTTGTCGGGCTATCTGCAACCCTCAGTCCATCACCCGCTCGATTCTCCATCTCCCTCTCAGTAAAAATGTCAGGTTGTGAACCACGACAACATGAACTCGCAGGAGCTCGACAAAGCAATGTGAACTTAAAACGAAAGTCAGGGAATTCGCACCATTTTAGAGACGTCGAGACTCAAGTCGAATCCAGGTCGTTGGGGGTAAAGCAGAATCCCCTTCATCCTGGAAGGGTCAGGTCTCGATTTCTTGACGAATCTATCTTCGACTAGCCTCACGGGAGTGCATGACGAGTGTTCAGTAACTATGGCCATCAGGTTCGTCGTTTCCACTTTATTCTTCTCTTTATCGGCGTCAAGGCAAGCGAGAGCTACTTTCGAGATTGGCATGACAACGGGAAGCATGTGATAATTTAGAGAGGAGAAGGAAGGACACTTGGGGATAGCCTCCCTCCCCCTCTGGCATATATATATAAGCTTCGGTGGGACCCACTGAAAGATTTTCCAAATAGGAAATCACCAAGTAACGAGGGGTTGAACGTTCTTTCCGAGCTTGGGCCAAACTCAAAAAGAGTGGGGATTGTGTGCAACCCCGTATTTGTCGAGTAAACCCACCAGGCCATGGCATGATCGAATAACATAAAGCTACCAGGAGAGTATAGGGGGCGAGTGGGGCAAGCTGGTTCGCACTCGCCTAGGGACAGGGAGCAAGCGGCGAGCCCCCGGACCATTCGAGCACTCGCCACCTAAGAGAGTGGAGCGAGGCCCGTTCGGCTCACCCGAGGAAAGGTGAGTCTGTTTCTAGGAGGCCCCACTTTGGCAAGTCACTAGCCACTCTAAACAGCGGGATTCCGCTATTGACAGACCAATTTGGGATGCACTTAGTAAAACTAGAAGACAAGATTCTGCTATCCGCAGACCAATCTTAGAAAACTATAAATAGACCCCCAAGGGCACCTTTGGAAAGGACCTCTCACGGGCTTCTCACTCCTTTGGCTAGCTTTGGTTAGCAAGAGCTCCAGCTCACTGTTTACCGTGATTTCCGAGCTGTCAGTCGGGAGCTCTTTTGGCCCTCCAGGGTGCCCAACTCAGCATTGGCTTGAGAGGGGAAGCATTCTTTGATCTTCTGTGATGTGGTAGGGCCTTCCCGCTGCGGCTCAGGGGTCCGTTTGTAGTTTTGGTGAGAGAGGTTTCAAACTCTAAATCTTCGACTTAGTGTTTCAGGCTCAGGAGAAGTAAGGGCAAACCACCACTTCAGCCTGAACTCCTCATTGAACTGTGGACATTCACCGAGATAGATTTTGCCAAAATTTCCATTCTCATAATTTAAGAAAGGCTAGCAATTGGAGGTGGCATGAAACGATGCACCTGAGTCAAGAACCTATGAGTCACATTTTGCATCACATGAAAGAAATAAAGCATCATCAGATGATTCATCCTGCATAGTCAGATTTATTGATTTCTTGTCACCCTTTTCTTTCTCTTTCTTCGATGCCTTGCAGTCACCCTTGACATGACCATTCTTTTGGCAGTTCCAACATACAACTGTACCTCTAGATTGGCTTCTCTTGGATTTGCATCGTCTCTTCCATTTGGTGTCACATCTTTTTGAAGACCTTCCCCATTCTCCAACATTAAGAACTGCCAGAACTACTACTAGTTGAGTTGTTCTTCCTCTTTATATCCTCACTCAAGAGAACACCGATCACATCCTCACATTTTAAGGGATTAGATCCAGATGAGCTGCCAACTGCTATAACAAGATTATCTCAACTGTCAAGTAGACTTGACAAAATCAACAAAGCTAACATCTCATTCTCAAATATCAGTCCAACTGATTCCAACTAGCCTGTGATAGCACAAAATTCATGCAAATGCTCAATCATGGATTTTCCTTTAGTCTTTTGTATGTTTAGCAAACAACTCATACGAAACACCTTGTTTGATGCAGAGGGCTTCTCATACATTCGCATCAGGGCTGCCATAACATCTTCTGTAGCCTTTTCCTTAGATATGTTAATGACTATAGATGACGATAAAGTGAGTCTAATTTCCCTAAGAGCTTTGCGATCCAACACCTACTTCTTATCGCTCATGTATTCCCTCCACGGGGCAAGTAGAGATCCGACTGATATAGATAGTCCTCATCTGCATTTTCCAAAATCCAAAGTTCTTCTCATCGAACTTGTCAATTTTTACTTTCCCCTTTTCCATGGTTGCTCCCACTCAAGATGAGTACCAGCGAATCCTTTCACTTATCATGGAGCTGATTGTTTCAAAGATTGTGATCATATAAGATAGAGAGCGGACCGATGATCGTCACCTATCACACCAGACCACAACCCCAAATAAATCAATCGTTCGTCCTGAATCTAGCTTTGATACCACTTTGATAGGATTGCGGGTAAAATTCAAGCAATACCAACCACAACGTCAAACACAAATTTCACAATTTGCTTTATATTAATAAGCTTGGGAAACCCTCATGGAGAATAAAACTCAAACATAACCTGACATCACAATAATACTGTGCAATAACAAAGAGATGACTACGTGCTCCGTTTGACCCTCTACCAGTCAATACTATGAAGTACTCCTGCATACATTCATCACATAGACTAACAAGCTTTGCTTAGTCACTATTTGACTAATATCTTAAAGCTCCCCTATAAAGAAAGAAAGTACAATAGGAGGTGTAGGATTTGAGAGGGTGCAAAATCTCGTCTATGTATTGTAGTCGGAAGTGGGCTGGAACGCCAAGGAGAGAGATCTCTCCTCCTTTTGAAAGAAGAGAGGAAAGCTTCCAGTGATCTTCGGATCTCCTCCCGGTCGGCTACTCCACAGTCGTCGAACACAGCTCCTCCCCCTTCATGAACACAACCGCCTAGACTCATCCACAATCCTTGACGTCGATGCCAACAAAATCACCCGGAGTCACCTCCCAATCTCGCTTCGCCTCCAAACCGCGTCCCGCTCCTGCTAATAGCAAGATCGCGAAGTGGTTATGTTGATATACCGTGGGAAGTTGCGACCACCTTCCCAGGATGGTGAGAGGGCAAACTTGGTTGTCCACCGAATGAGTTGGAGAGAGGCGGTGTCAGGGATTTTCTTGACCTCGCTCGTGGGAGGCTCGGGGCGAGACCAGATTTGTCGATAAGAGCGGAGGTGCCCGCATCCTTACTCGCTGACATCATTGAGGCTTTGGCGAGCTCCCAAGTAAGGTCGCGAGTTAGCGATTTCACTGAGGAAGACATCGAGGTTATATCAACTTAGGAGGGGAATACATGATGGAGGTATGGACAATAATTGATAAGGGAAGTGCAAATCAAAAATGACTGGTAAATACATCTACTTACCGGGCACTTGCGCGCAAGTACCAGGCTCCGTCGGGCTATCTATAACCCTCCGTCCATCACCCGCTCGATTCTCCATCTCCCTCTCAGTAAAAATGTCAGGTTGCGAAGCACGACAACATGAACTCGCAAGAGCTCGACAAAGCAATGTGAACTTAAAACCAAAGTCTGGGAATTCACACCATTTCGGAGACGCCGAGACCCAGGTCGAATCCAGGTCAGTGGGGGTATAGCAGAATCCCTTTCATCCTAGCAGAGTCAGTTCTCGATTTCTTGACGGATCTATCTTCGACTCGCCTCACGGGAGTGCGGGACGAGTGTTCAGTAGTTATGGCCATCAGGTTCGTCGTTTTCGCTTTATTCTTCTCTTTATCGGCGTCAAGGCGAGTGAGAGCTACTTTTGAGATTGGCATGTCAACGGGAAGCATGTGATAATTTAGAGAGGGGAAGGAAGGACACTTGGGGACCCATTGAAAGATTTTCCAAATAGGAACTCACCAAGTAATGGGGGGGGGGGGTTGAACGTTCTTTCCGTGCTTGGGCCAAACTCGAAAAGAGTGGAGATTGTGTGCAACCCTGTATTTGTCGAGTGAACCCACTAGGCCAGGGTGTGATCGAATAACATAAAGCTACCAGGCGAGTATAGGGGACGAGTGGGGCAAGCTAGTCCGCACTCGCCTAGGGATAGGGAGCGAGCGGAGAGCCCCGGACAATTCGAGCACTCGCCACCTAGGAGAGTGGAGAGAGGCCCGCTTGTCTCGCCCGGGGAGAGGCGAGTCTGTTTCCAGGAGGCCCCACTATGGCCTATTGCTAGCCACTCCAAACAGCAAGATTCCACTATTGACAGACCAATTTGTGATGCGCTTAGTAAAACCAGAAGGCGAGATTCCGTTATCCGCAGACCAACCTTAGAAAACTATAAATAGACCCCCAAGGGCACCATTGGAGAGGACCTCTCAAGAGTTTCTCACTCCTTTGGCTGGCTTTGGTTAGCAAGAGCTCCAGCTCACTATTTACTATGATTCCTGTGTGGTCAGTCGAGAGCTCTCTTGGCCCTCCTGGGTGCCCAACTCAGCATTGGCTTGGGAGGGGAAGCATTCTTTAATATTCTGTGGTGTGGCAGGACCTCCCCGTTGTGGCTCAGGGGTTTGTTTGTAGTTTTGGTTAGAGAGGTTTCAAACTCTAATTATCTGACTTAGTGTTTCAGGCTCAGGAGAAGTAAGGGCAAACCACCACTTCGATCCGAACTCTTCATTGAACCGTTGACATTCACCGAGATAGATTTTGCCAAAATTTCCATTCTCATAATTTAAGAAAGACTGGCAATTGGAGGTGGCATGAAACAATGTACCTGAGTCAAGAACCTATGAGTCGCATTTCGTATCACATGAAAGAAATAGAGCATCATCAGATGATTCATCCTGCATAGTTAGATTTACTGATTTCTTGTCACCCTTTTTCTTTTTCTTTCTTCGGCGCCTTGCAGTCACATCTTTTTGAATTTGCATCGTACCACTGTACCTATAGATTAGCTTCTCTTGGATTTGCATCGTCTCTTCCATTTGGTGTCACATCTTTTTGAAGACCTTCCTCATTCTCCAACATTAAGAGCACTACCAGAACTACTACCAGTTGAGTTATTCTACCTCTTAATATCCTCACTAAAGAGAACACCGATCACATCCTCAAATTTTAAGGGATTAGATCCAAATGAGTTGCTAATTGTCATAACAAGACTATCACAACTGTCAAGTAGACTTGACAAAATAAATAAAGTTAACATCTCATTCTCAAATATCAGTCCAACTGATTCCAACTGGCCTGTGATAGCACTAAAGTCATGCATATGCTCAGTCATGAATTTTCCTTCAGTATTTTGTATGTTTAGCAAACAACTCATACGAAACACCTTGTTTGATGCAATGGGCTTCTCATACATTCACATCAGGGTTGACATAACATCTTATGTAGCCTTTTCCTTAGATATGCTAATGACTACAGATGACGATAAAGTGAGTCTAATTGCCCTAAGAGCTTTGCGATCCAACACCTCCCACTTCTTATCGTCCATGTCTTCTGGCTTTTCTTTCTTCCCTCCACGGGGCAAGTAGAGATCTGGCTGATATCGATAGTCCTCATTTGCATTTTCCAAAATCCAAGTTCTTCTCATCGAACTTGTCAATTTTTACTTTCCCCTCTTACATGGTTGCTCCCACTCAAGCTGAGTACCAGTGAATCCTTTCACTTATCAAGGAGCTGATTGTTCCAAAGAGTGTGATCATATAGGATAAAGAGCGGACCGATGGTCGTCACCTATCATACCAGACCACAAACCCGAATAAATCAATCATTCGTCCTGAACCTAGCTTTGATACCACTTTGATAGGATTGCGGGTAAAATTCAAGCAATACCAACCACAACGACAAATACAAATTTCACAATTTGCTTTGTATTAACAAGCTTGGGAAACCCTCATGGAGAATAAAACTCAAACATAACCTAACAGCACAATAATACTGTGTAATAATAAAGAGATGACTGTGTGCTCCGTTTGACCCTCTTGTTGAAACCGGAAAACCGATCTCTTGTGGAGTTCGCCCTTGGGGAAGGGGTGATCGCACACCTACTCTCCCGCGAGCTGGGAGACTGGGAAAAAGAACCGAGAATGGACCCAAGGGCTCGGCGAGGAGGACCCACCACACACCCAGAAGATCACTGAGCGCTTCCCCTCCTTAACCAAATGTCGGGCTAAGGTACCTCAGAAAGCGCTAGAAGGCTGGGAGACAAGTGAGAATGTCTTCTGAGATACTCTTTGGGTCCTATTTATAGGTTTCTGAAGATGACCTGCAAACAACCGTTCTCCACTGGTCTAAAATTACCAAAAGCCCCTGGGGCTGGCCTGCCAACAACCAAACTCCACTATTCTGAATGGCTATATGCAGCCCGACTGGGTCATTCTGGCAATTTGGCCCCCTGGCCTCTCGGGGAAGGATCTCTGAGCGTCTGAGCCAGCTTGCCACCCCACCGGGCAGGGGCGGGCTGGGGAGGACCCGCCTTGGAGGCGCGGGCTGGGGCTGACTCGCCTGGGAGGAGCTGGCTGGGGCTGACCAACCTAGGAGGAGCGGGCCGGGGCTGGCCCGCCTAGGAGGAGCGGGCCGAGGCTGGCTCGTTCAGTAGAGCGTAGCCGAGGTCTACCCGCCCAGGAGGTTGTGGCCGAGACTGGCTCGCCTGCTCATCCAGACCCCCTCGACGAACACGGGGTTGTACACAATCCTCGCTCTTTGTGAGCTTTGCAAAAGCTCGGAAAGAAACATCCAACCCCACGTGTTCGGAGAAAACCTTGCTAAGCTGGAGGGAATCTTCTGGTGGGGGCCCACCTCTACGCTATAAATATGTTGTCGAACCTTTGGGGAAAATCCCTCCTTTCCTTATCATTCCCCACGATTCATAGCCGGAAGATGTCTATGTCCGAGGAGATGCGGGCTCGCTTGGCGGCTGCGAGGGAGGGTACCCGGGAAGCGGCTCTCGAAGCCGCCCCATGGTTGGCGTGTGGGTCGTCTGGCCCCCTTTTCAAGCCAAAGAAGGGGAAGATCATCCGGCGGTCTCCGGCGCGCGATGACCACGCCTCTAGCTCGGTCGGCGGTGCCGAGGTCACCCCTGAGGTATGTGATTCTCCTGTTTGATCTGCCACTCGGCTTTCTGATTTTCCTTTTCTTTTGGTAGGAGACGCTTCGTGGGGATGGGGAAGATGAGGGAGAACTTGGGCGCTCCGCTCTGGTGGCAGCTGATCGGGTTGCTAGTCCTTTGTCACAGGTGCACACCCATCGTGCAACGTCTCCGTCGTCAAGGTCCCCTGGCCTGGGGAAACCCTTCGTTACTCTTGGAGGAGAACCCTTCCAGGGTCGGCCGGGCACCTCTCAGCCAACTGATGGTGCGGGCTATGTGCCGACATCGGGTAATCCCCTCGCTTTAGCCTGCTTACCATTGTCAGATTCTTCTAATCCTATTTCTGCAGGCTATAACTCGATATCCTCCTCCGACGTCGAGATGAGCGAGGGGTACTTGCCTCCCCCCGACATGGACCGCATCTCGGAGTACCTGGGAGATTCGCTAGATGCCGAGAAGATGAAGACACAAGTGACGCGACTATTCCAGAAGCACACGCTGCTGCTACGCCAAATTTTCAACCGAGTGGAGAAGGACAAGGCCGAGATGGAGGAGCGACTCACGGCTTTGGAAGGAGCGAGATGTCCAGCTGATGAGGACGAGGCGACCTCCGCGGGCGTACATATTACGCGAGCCGAGGAGCGACTCAGGCATGCCTTGGAGCAGATTGATCGGACCCAGCGGGAGCTGTCGGCAGTCCGCAAGTATCACTGTCCTCGCGTACCACCCCGAGCTAGCGCGGGGAGGGGAGGTAGGTGGAAGTGGATCCAGTATTGAGCCCCCCTCGTAAGTTGTGAACCGCCGGGTCCGAATCACCTCCACATGCAGCGGCCGAAACGCTTAGAGCGCTGACTTCTTTGCTGCGAACAATTTGAACATTTGTAATAATTCAGGACCACTCTCGCCCGCCACGGGCGAGTATTTGCTGCACTTTTCTTTTGACTGTGTTGATGGTTCGATCTCTGCGGGAGGTGCGGGCGAGACGCTCTGGCTCGGTCAGCTCTTCTTCAAGCGGGCTCGACCTTACTGAGTCGCCTTGCCTAGCCATTATTATATAGTACTGGAGAGGGCGAGCCGGCCGCTCGCGAGTCGCGTAACTGGTGACTTGCGCGCGTGTCAGGGTGGGCCCACATCGCGGCCGTTCTTCTACTATGCGGGCGCGGGTGCGGGCGGTTCGCGGCCGGGAGCTTTTCGCGGCCGACTGACGGGTTGACGAGGACCCGGGTCGGGTTCGGAAGTCGAAACGTCGGGGCTAAATTGCTATCCGCACTTTTTCCGCCAAAAGGAGTATTTTCCCGCCTTTTCTGATTCTATAAATAGGCCCTGCCGACTCCCTCCTTACCTACCGGATTTAAAGCTTCCACTCCTTCTTAGACCCCCTTGCGAGAACCCCTCTGTCCTGCTCGACAAAATTCCTGTAAGATGGTTGGTGGCAGCGGCGAGGCGGACGGGAGGAGCAAGTGTGCTTGGACTTTTTACGAGCACGACTTCTCTCTCGCCATCCTTGCCGAGAGAGAGTTTGTAGATACAGTCGGCCACTTTGTCCCGCCAGGTTTTGAGGTGAGGCGGCCCGGGAAGGAGGAGCGGATAAACGAACATTCCGTCGGCGAGCTCGCATTCCCCACGACCCACTTCGAGGCGGGCCTCCGGCTACCCTTATGGCCGAAAGTCCGCCAGGTCTTCAAGTACTATGGGGTGGTCCAAGGGCAGATGACCTCGAACTCCGTTGTAGTGATCGTCGGGTTCGCCTGCTTCCTGCGAGAGGAGAAGATCGAGTTCAGCCTCGCGGTATTCCGCAAGCTGTTCTCTTTCCGGGCAAACAAAGACGGGACCCTCTGCTTCGCCAGCAGCCAGGTCAAGGTGCGGGGGACTGTCAACAAGAGCCACAACTGGCTCAAAAAGTTTGTCTTCATCAAAGGGGACTTCGACAACGTCCCCTTCTCGCCGGTCCAACTTAGCGAAGCGAGCTATCGCCCCCGGCCCTGGGGGGCCATGAAGCGGAGTTGTTCGGGTTCTTCGTCGGGAAGAATTTTGAGGTGGCTTTCCTCTGCAGGAATCTGGACGACCTCGCCCCCGTCCCGCCCGGGGAAGGTATGCGGCTCGCACTTTTGCTCTTCTATTCGCTCTTTAAATGTTCTAAGCATTACACTTCTTGCAGGCGAGCGTGACATCCCCCTACACCCCCCATACGAGAGTGCGCGGCTCGCTTCCAGCGAGCTCGCTCGGTTCGAAGCGGCGGCCTCCGCCCACCACGAAATCACGATCTCGGCGACATAGAAGCGACCCAGCCGCGAGCAGCCTCAGGCTCCTCCACCACCCAAGAAGCCGAAGAAAGCGGGCAGGGTACCTCCTTCGGCCCACGAGAAAGGCAAGGCTCCGGTGGGCCAGTCACCCGGCGATCCCGCCCCCGTGGCCCCTCCAGCCGACAGCTCAGTTGTCGGGGAGGCTGGTACGTCGGAGCCGCAAGAAGGTATCGAGCCCGCCGAGAAGCCAGTGTCGAGAGGGCACCACAACTATGGATACGGCGAGGGGCCCGCAGATGAGCTCGGCGTCTTGCTCCTCTAGTGGGACAGGGAGACGAACCGCATCTTCATCTCCTCGCTGCTGCCGAGTTGGATGGAGACGGACACCATCGGGGGAGAGGCTTACAACCTCTCATTCGACCTCTACGGGCGGGAGGACGCCGCCATCTACGACGAGGAGGCTATGCGGGTGCTGATCTACGAAAGCGTGTGAGCCCAGTTCCGCAGCCTCGAGCTGGCCCACATGGTCAGCCGACGATGCCTTCGGTTGGAGAAGAACGCCCCCTCCCTCAAGAAGCTGATCGATGAGAAGGAGGCGGCTCGCAAGCTCGCGGCGGAAAAGGCAGACTACCAGCGGAAGCGAGCCGACGCAGCAGAGGCTGCCCTCGCGCAGTACCTGGGAGGGGTGGTGAGTTCCTTGACCCGCACCTGCCTTCCAATGTCTCCTTTCAGTTAATTATAGTGACTCCTCTTCTCGCAGGATGCGGCGACTGCCAGTCGGCTGGGCACTGAGATCTCCACCCTTCGATAGGATAAGGAAGTGCTGCAGGCACGGGTGGGCGAGTTGGAGACTGCAGCGGCTGCTCTGCCACCGTCTAGCAGCGGTTGTCAGCTCGCTCACCACAGCGAGTACGATATTGAAGTGATGATGCAGAAGAATGTTGTTGGCGCGGCGAAGTACACCCTCCAGATGCTGCAGCGGGCAAACCTCATCAAGAGCGATGGCGCCAAACTCTCGGCGAGTGAGGTGGTGCCGGAGTTGTTCCTTCTGGTACCAAAGCCGGGCGACGCCCCCTACCACCGCATATAGGGAGCTCGCCGTCCGGGGCTCGCTTATCAGGGGGCTTGCACCTCGCCCAACCTTTTTGCTTTCTCGGGAATGCGGGCCGAGCCTCGGGATTTGTAAATCACAAATTTTTGATCGACTCTATGTATTTAAGAACTTCTGTATTCTGTCTCCGTTACATTGTAAATGTTTTCTTCTTGCACTCACGATTTACTTAACTTCTTCTGATCCGATGTTGCAAGCGGGTGAGGTCGTGATTCGTTCTAGATTCGGAATTTAGGCTTAAGAGCGAGAGGCATGTTAGCCGGCCGTACGACGAGTAGGCGACTCGCGTCCTCGACCCGGGCTCGCCACACCATTCGTGTCGTAGAGCGGGCGAGAAAACTCAGCTAGAGCCCACACCTCCTTCGCGTGAGCCAGCCCTCCGGGGGTCTTGGCGCGGTCGAGCTCTCGCCGCCTAAACCCCCTCCCCGGGGATCGCTGATCCATAGGTCGGAGCCGGCGTTCCTGGCCCACCGGCTTGCCAAGGTCATCTTGGCGACCCTGCGACTCCAGCCTTCGCAATGCGGGCGGCTAATTCTTCTGCTTAGGCGCCGCGTCCGCTAAGGCTCCCCTACCCTTGCCGGACAGCGAGGGTCTGGGTGAACTCCCGGAATAATGTCCAACCATTGTCTGATTCGGTGAGGGCCCATCAGGTGAATCCGCCAGCTTGATGGGAGCCTGGCAGCAGGATCTGCTCGGGGTCTGGATAGGCTCCTCCGAGTGACATCCGGCCTGCCAGCTTGATGGGAGCCTGACAACGGGATCTGCTCGGGGTCTGGGTACACTCTTCCGAGTGACATCCGACCCTGCCAGCTTGATGGGAGCCTGACAGCGAGATCTGCTCGGGGTCTGGGGTAGACTCCTCCGAGTGACATTCAGCCCTGCCAGCTTGATGGGAGCCTGGCAGCGGGATCTGCTCGGGGTCTGGGTAGACTCCTCTGAGTGACATCCAGCCCTGCCGGCTCGATGGGAGCCTGGCAGCGGGATCTGCTCGGGGTCTGGGGTAGACTCCTCTGAGTGACATCCAGCCTTGCCAACTTGATGGGAGCCTGACAGCGGGATCTGCTCGGGGTCTGGGTAGACTCCTCCGAGTGACATCCGGCCCTGCCAGCTTGATGGGAGCCTAGCAGCGGGATCTGCTCGGGGCCTGGGTAGACTCCTCCGAGTGACATCCGACCCTGCCAGCTTGATGGGAGTCTGACATCGGGATTTGCTCGGGGTATGGGGTGATGGACTCTTCCATCCGCACTAATCATGTCATGAGCATAAGCACCTCAAGAAGCTTTTATTCCAAAAAAAAAAACAGAACGCTTACATGATTCAAGGGTAAAAATGCTTTAGGTCGTCACCACTCCATGTGAGACCCAGGGTCTCGCCTTCAATATTCCGAAGGCGATACCCTCCAGACTTCAAGGCCTCTTATACTATGTATGGACCTTCCCAGTTGGGGTTGAGTTTCCCAACGACGGCTGACCTCCCTGCGGCATCCACCTTTTTCAGGACTAGGTCTCCTTCCACGAACTGTTTGACTCGGACGTGCTTGTCAAAATATTTTGTCATTCTTCTTTTCACCTCTTCTTGCCTGATGGTCGAGTGGTCACGCAGCTCCTCCACCATGTCGAGGGAGAGCCGCAACTCCTCTTCATTCCCAGCTCTTCATTCCTCCCTGCCGTCTTCTGCTTCGACCACCCGAGGCATTCGGACCTCGAACTCGATGGGGAGCACCGCCTCGCACCTATGGGAAAGTTTGAAGGGAGTTTCCCCGGTGGCCGTATTGGGTGTGGTTCTGAGGGACCAGAGGACCGAGGGGAGTTGCTCCACCCAGCTGCCTTTCAGATTTTCTACCTTCTTTTGAGGAGGTTGACGATGATCTTTTTCGCCGCCTCCACCTGTCCATTGCTCCTGGGGTGATGAACCGAGGCGAACCTGAGGTCAATCCCGAGTTGCCCACAAAAGTTGATGAACTCGGCGCTAGCAAACTGAGGCCCATTGTCCATGACAATGGCCTGGGGCAACCCGTGACGGCAAATGATCTCCCCCCACACGAAGTTCCTGATGACTTGAGAGGTTACCTTGACCAACGCCTTAACCTCCAACCACTTGGAGAAATAATCGATCATGACTAGTAGAAACCTTCTTTAGCCGCTGGCCTGGGGGAAGGGTCCGACCAGGTCCATTCCCCAGATCGCAAATGGCCAGGGTGCTGTGATACTTCTGAGGCGCTAGGTCAGTTGCAGTTGGAGGGGTGCGAACAACTGGCATTTGTGAACTTTGCAGCGTCATGGCCCAGGGTTGGCCAGAAGTACCCTTGCCTGACGATCCTTCCTTCCAGGGTCTGACTCCCGGAGTGACTTCCACACTCCCCGGAGTGGACCTCCTCCAAAATCCTCGGGATTTCCCTCTCGGCCACGAAACGTGCTAACATCCCCGAGAGGGTCTTCCAGTATAGCTGCCCGTCGCACATGAGGTAGTATGCCGACTTGTACTTGAGCTTCTTCTTGTCCATCCCTTCCTGATACTCCCCCGTGGACAGGAAGGTCGTGAATGGATCCATCCACGAGGAGTATTGCTCCACCTCCATCAGCTCTCCTTCTTCGATGGACGGGCGGAATAGGTCGATGATGGTACCCCCCACCCGGGGGCCATGCTTGGCTAGCTGATCTACCTACTCGCTCTCCTCCCGCGAGACATGCCGGATGGAGAAGGTTTGGAACGCCCCAATAACCCCCTTCACCTTTGCCAAGTACAGCTGGAGGGTGGGCTCCCTTGCCTCGAACTCCCCGTTGATCTGGAAAGCCACCACCATGGAGTCAGTGAGGAACTTCACATCGAGTACCCCCAGCTCCCTGGCCAGTCGTAGTCCTGCGATTACTGCCTCGTACTTGGCCTGGTTATTGGTGATGGGGAAGTGTATCACCACCGTTTGCTCGATCCTCGTCCCCTGCTGGCTCTCCAAGATCACTCCTACTCCCAAGGAATGTCATCCCGACGCGCCCTCCACCATCACCCTCCAGGGGACAGGGTGAGGGGGTTCTTCCTCCGCCACTTCGACCACATAATCTGCCAGGAAATCGGCCATTGCTTGTGCCTTGATCGAGAGGCGAGGGACGAAGGAGATGTCGAATTCACTCAATGCCACCGACCACTTGGCCAGCCGGCCCGAATGCTCCACCCCCTGGAAGATGTTGTGGAGGGGGTGGTCAGTCACCACTCGGATCGAGTGTGCCTGGAAGTAGGGTCGGAGCCTCCGAGCTAAGATGACGAGAGCAAAAGCCAGCTTCTCCAAGATGGGGATACCGAAGCTCAGCCTTCCTCAGAACTCGACTCACATAGTATATTGGGAGTGGCTTCTTTCCCTCTTCCCGAACCAACACGGAGCTCAGGGCCTCCGCTCCGACCCCTAGATACAAGGACAGGTCCTCCTCCCCTTCGGCCCTTGGAGCAGGGGGGCCTATGTCAGCTGCCTCTTCAAGGCATGGAATGCCTCCTCGCACTCCACAGTCCATTCGAACTTCTGACCCCCCCCCCCTCAAAGTTTTGAAGAAGGGAGAGCACTTCTCTACGACCCGGGAGAGGAATCTGCTCAACCCTGCTAGCTTCCCCGTCAACCGCTGCACTTCATTGGCATTCCGAGGCGATCCCAACTCCATGATTGCCCTCATCTTGTCAGGGTTGGGCTCTACCCCTGCTGGGGTGAGGACATGGCCCAGGAACTTCCCCCTACTCGCCCCAAAGGTACACTTCAAGGGGTTCAGCCTCATTTTATATTTACGGAGAGTGGCAAAGGTCTCCTCCATGTCCCGGAGGTGAGAGTCGACATCTTGGCTTTTGATCATGAGGTCATCTACATACACCTCCAGGTTCCTCCCCTTCTGCTCTCGGAAGACTCTGTCCATCATCTTCTGATAGGTGGACCCTGCATTCTTCAGCCCAAAGGGCATCATCTTATAACAGTAACACCCGTCCCCTGTGATTAAGGAGGCATCTTTGATGTCGGGAGGGTGCATCCTGATTTGATGATAACCTGAAAAAGCATCTAGGAAACTCATTACAGGAAAACCGATGGCTGAGTCAACCAGCGCATCGATCCGAGGCAAGGGATAACAATCCTTAGGACATGATTTATTAAGTAAAGAAAATTCGACACACATTCTCCACCGGTCGTCTCCTTTTTTAACCATTACAACATTGGAGACCCAGCCGGAGTACTGTATTTCGGACACAAAGCCGGCCTTGAGGAGCTTGGCCACCTCCTCTCGAATTGGCTCGACCAGCTTGTCTGTCGTGGACCTCTTCTTCTGCTAGATGGGGCGAGCCTCCGGATCCAGGTTGAGGCGATGACATGCCACATCAGCGTCGATCCCTGGCATCTCCGTTGCACTCTAGACGAAGATGTTCACATTCTTTCGGATGTACTCTAGCACCCTGCCTTGAGCCTCCGGGGTCAGCCCTCCGCTGACGCGAACCTTCTCCACCCTGCCTCCGAGGGTGAGAACCTCCATCTCCACCACCTCTTCCGCCGCCTCCAAGCGAGACTGCTCTCCCCACTCTTCAACATCTTCCCCTCCGGGGGCGAGGACCTCCTCAGATTCCTCCACGGCCATCGCTTCGGCCAACTCCCAAACTTCTTCCGTCTCCTCCCGAGGGTGGGTCACCTCTACCTCCATCTCCTCTCCGCCAGCCTCCTCCATCCTTTGCCCCATCTTCTCGGCCCCCTCCTGCCATGAGATAGAGTTCACGGCGGTGATGTAGCACTCCCTTTCCACCTTAGGGTCTCCGCGGACCCGGACCTGGACTCCATCGACGTTGAACTTCAAGCACTGGTGGAAGGACGAGGGGACGCAGCGGAAGGCGCTGATGAGGGGCCTCCGAAGATGGCGGTATAGCGGCTGGGGGCGTCCACAATGACGAACTTGCAAGTGCGGAACTGCCCCCCCAGCGTGACATAGAGTCTCACTCCCCCTTCAACCTCCTTCCTCTCCCCCGAGAACCCGAACAAGGGTCCGTCCGAGGCCAACACCCTCTTGGAATCCACCTTCATTGCGTCAAACGCCTTCTTGAAGATGACATTGACCGAGCTCCCGTTGTCGACGAGGATCCGAACGGTGGTGAAGTTCTCAATGGCTGTCTGGATGACCAGCGCATCAAAAAATGGATCCTCGTGATCCAGCATGTCCTGCCTTGAGAAGGTGATCTTCTCTTCGGGGGGTGGGGCCTGGGATGTGGAGGCAATGCTCCTTCGATACATGGTGTGGAGGCTTGCCTTCCGGGAAGCCTTGACATCTACCCCCCCCCCCCCCCGTGTATCACCCTGATCCTTCCTCGGGCCCCGACATCCGCCCGGCCTTCACATCTATCCTCCTCTGCCCGAGGCAGGACCTCCTCGATCCGCACCTCCTGGCACCCCTGCTGCTGCTGCTCCCTGTTTCCCCTCATCTTGAGGAACTCCGGGTACGTGGTCGTGGCGTGCCCTTCTTCCTGATGGAAGTCGTAGTAGGGTAGCTCCATCCTGACCTCCCTCCTCCTTATCCGCACTGCTCTCGTCCTCTCCCTCATGGCTATTGTCATAGCCTGCTCCTGGTCGGGGAGAGGTGTCCTCTGGGCCTGCCTCCCTCCCGGAGGGTAAAATTGGCCTTGGCCTCCCTGGCGATAGTCCCCTCCATGGAACCCTCTCCTTGCCCCCTGATCTCTCCACTCCGGCCTCCAACCTAGCCGGTGATTTGGCTCCTGGCGCCCCAACCTGGGCTGCTGATGCTGCTGCTGCTGCGGCTGTTCCCTCTGCCGGGGCTCAGCTCTCCTCTCCTCTTGGCCTCTGGCCCCCCTGGGCCTCTCTTCTTCCGTAGCCCACCTGGCCAACCTCCGGGCAAACTCCGGATTCGACGCCTCCCTGTCGACTTCTCTCGCCGCCCTCTCCATCAACTCCTCGTAGGAGAGGGGTGGTATCTTCTTCAACTCCATCCGGAAAAAACCCTGCTGCAGCCCCAGGGTGAAGGCCATCATCAGAGTGTGTCCCGACATCTCCTGAACCTGGGTGACCTCCTCCTGGAAGCGGTCGACGTAGCTCCCCAAGGTCTCATTCACCCCTTGCTTAATGCGGAACAGGAACTCCGACTCCTTCTTCCTCCTCTTGGAGGTGGTGAACCTCAACATGAACCCCCGACGTAGGTCCTCGAAGCAGTAGATGGAATTGGCCGACAGCTGGTGGAACCACTCTCTTGCTTTCTCCTTGAGAGTGATGGCAAAGAGTCTGCACTTGAATCCATCCGACATCTGTCGGATCGAGACCACGTCCTCAAACCACTGGACGTGCTGGACTGGGTCCCCCTTCCTGGTGTAATAGGACATCTCGGGCTCCCTGAACCCATGCGGGACTGGTGCAGAGGAGACCAACTCGCTGAAGGGGCTGTCTCCTCCCACTAGGCGAGCTGGGGTGTCTCGCGTCCCCATCTCGCTAAACCTACCGCTGGCTCCCGAGCTCGGGAAGAGTACTCGTCCGGGGAGCTCGACACACCGGCCTTCCTCGCGATCTCCTTCCCCGCTCGCCTGGCGGGAGCGCCCTCGCCGAGTGCCGGATCCGCGAGAACTGGAATTGCTGGAGTCGAGCAGTCGGCACGTGCGCCGAGTGCGAATCTGACAAGACCGAGGACTTCCTGCCTGAAATACTCGAGCATCCCCATTGTGGCGAGAGGGGGAGGGGGTGTCGAGTCGGTCCTATCTGATCCCTGACCTTCTCCTCCAGTCATTGAGCTCGTTGAAGATTTTCTATGTTGATCACTATCCACGCTCACCGCACTAGAATGTTGAAACCGGAAAACCGATCTCTTGTGGAGTTCGCCCTTGGGAAAGAGGTGATCGCACACCTACTTCTCTCCCGCGAGCTGGGAGACTGGGAAAAAGAATCGGGAACGGACTCAAGGGCTCGGCGAGGAGGACCCACCACACACCCAGAAGATCATTGAGCGCTTCCCCTCCTTAACCAAATGTCTGGCTAAGGTACCTCAGAAAGCGCTAGAAGGTTGGGAGACAAGTAAACATGCCTTTTGAGGTACTCCTTGGGTAAATAGGTTTCTGAAGATGACCTGGAAATAACCGTTCTCCGCTGGTCTAAAATTACCAAAAGCCCCTGGGGCTGGCCTGCCAACAGTCAAACTCCGCTGTTCTGAATGGCTATATGCAGCCCGACTGGGTCATTCTGGCAATTTGACCCCCTGATCTCTCGGGGAAGGATCTCTGAGCGTCTGAGCCAGCTCGCTACCCCACCGGGCAGGAGCGGGATGGGGAGGACCCGCCTTGGAGGCGCGGGCTGGGGCTGACCCGCCTAGGAGGAGCGGGTCGGGGCTGACCTGCCTAGGAGGAGCGGGCCGGGGCGGCCCGCCTAGGAGGAGCGGGTCGAGGCTGGCTCGCTCAGGAGAGCGCGACCGAGGTCGACCCGCCCAGGAGGTCGCGACCGAGGCTGGCTCGCCTGCTCATCCAGACCCCCTCAACGAACACGGGGTTGTACACCTCTACCAGTCAATATTACAAAGTACTCCTATATACATTCATCACATAGACTAAAAAACTTTGCTTAACCATTATTTGACTAATACCTGAAAGCTCTCATAGAAAAAAAGAAAGTACAATAGAAGATGTAGGATTTGAGAGGGTGCAAAACCTCGTCTACGAATTGTAGCCGAAAGTGGGTTGAAACCCTAAAAAATCAAGACTACAAAAAGAACATGATATGGATGCATTTTGCTACTCTCTCTAATTAAATGGTGCATTTTTTTAATATTTAATAATTTAAGATACATTTTATAATATTTAACCATTTGAGGTATATTTTATCAAAACCCTAAAATTTGAGGCATATCTTTCTAATTACCCCCGTGAAGGCAAAATCTTTTTCTGATCTGGACACACGAAGGAAATATAGATCACAACTTTTCACACAAATAGATCAAAGATTGCAAAAGATTTAGGGAGCGACAAAGGCATAATTTGAGATTGAGGAGAAGCTGTGAACTGAGAAGGTAGTTTCAAGGTCGGTAAAATAAAATTTTACCTTCATTTCTTATCTCAGCAGTGTCATCTTTGCTTAATCTTGACACTGTCGACTTCGCTCCGTCTCCTTCGATCGGCGCATCACCTGCTCACTTCCAGTAGGAACTAGGAAGTGCCAGAGCTGCTAAAAAATTGTGCTTTTTCTATAAATTTAAGAATAAAGCAGGGATATTTTGGTCTTTTGGGCAAAGTGAAGAAGTAACGGCTGGTCTTCAGTAGACGTTGGGGATTTTAAAATTTTGAAGTTGAAGCATGGGTGATGGGACCCTTTTTCCTATTTTTGGGGAGAGCCGTATACTTTTCTGACTTCTCTCATAATTGATTCAAAAATGTATTTTTTTTCTTTGGAAAAACTGATATTCCCCTTGATTTCCATTTGAGGTTGAAAGAAATGAGTAGGAAGTAGACCCCGGGCTCCATTACGCCATCGCTGGAAGAAAATGGGGGAGTTCTCTCGATCCCCAGATGCCCACAAGAAGAACAGACAGGTTTTCCTTCTCACTTGCCAGTCTTTTCTTTTTTATTTCCACCTGCGTTGGCATCCTCTTCTTCTATCCGATGGTTTGATGACGAATTCTATAAAAAAATTCCTTTTTATGAAGAAGAAGAAGAAAAGTTCTCCATTTCAGTGGTGTCTAGCTTCTGATTGTTCTCCAAAAATGTAGTGTTTATGTTTGATTCATCGTTATCTTAAGCAAACTTTTCGTTATGAAGTTTGGAAATTTCAAGCAAAATTATTGTCAAAGCAGATTAGATTTTGGGCTTATGAATAGATGGTTCAATGAGCGTTTGAGTTTGCAGGTAGACTTAACTTATGCGTTAAGAGGATCCATCTCTTTCGGGCGATTCTTGTCAGAATCGATGGACTGGGAAAAATGGTCTGCCTTCACCCACAATAAGCACTTGGAAGAGGCGAAGAACTGCTCGATTCCGGGCTCAGTTGCTCAGAAGAAAGCTTATTTTGAAGCACATTACAGAAGGGCTGCTTCCATGAAGTCGGCAGCCGTGCTGGAGCCAGAAAATGATATGGTTGGGAATGATCTTTTATGCCATAAACTTGGAAATGATGAACAAAAAATAAACGAGTCCTCATGCTTGAAAGCTGAAAGAAGGCAGAAAACCGAGAGACTGCTGCAATCTCCATGCAAAATTGTCGACAAACACGGCTTGGAGAGGATGAAGGGTGATAATGCCGGTCCAACCAAGCTAGATGAAGTCCATGGGAAGCATTCTTTGCAAATTAAATCATCAAATAATGTTCAATACATCGAGGGTGAAGCCATTGCCACCGAAATTGATGGCCAAATGCAAGAGAAACCCCCAATGAAGGTAAATTCCCTAGCTTTTGTTGTTCAATTTTGTGCTCTATGGCAACGGTCATATTCCTGTAATTCATCGCGGCTTCAATTTTGTAGGAAGTTTTCACCACAAGTCACTCGAATGAAGAACAAAATAAAAAGGAATCAGACAATTCATTGGTAAAATCAGCTGGCATTCATCAAGAATCAAGGATTTCATCTCATTCTGCTTCTAAGGTCCAAAAGTGTCTAACAAAAGAAAACATGCCGCCTCAAATTCGCTCCGAAATTTGCTTGAGAACAAGGGACAGAAGAAAACCAGCTCCCAGACCACTCCATATGCCAGTTAGTTCCAATTCAGTTCATAGTGGACAAAAACCATATCCAGTAAATAAAACTTCACCGTTTCATGACAAAGTTGATGATCCAACAAAAGCTGTGTGCAATTCCTCAAGAGCATCAGAACGCCGTTACAGTCATTTAACAAGACAAACCAGGGTGCTTTATTTTATCTGCATCGGTGTGGTTTGTTAATCTTCCTCTTTCCCTTTATGATTCTAATCAAGTTCTATAACTGCATTGTAGGCATTCACAAGTGGATCGAAGTATACTACCCCACAGTTAGAACATACTAGGTGCTGGCACTACTCCATTATCCATGAATGTTCTTCGGATACCACATTATACAGTTGACATATTTCTGATATGTTGTTTCTGATGTGATATGCTGTTTCTTCTAGGAATCGAACGCCATCATATGGGACATCTTCGGCTAGAAAAAAAGGAGATGCTACTAAATTTTGCACACTCTCGACCAAGTTAGTTGCCCTATAGTTCTCTTTATGATAGTCAGATTTGAACAAAAGGTGAACTTGAAATATGAATATAGTTTGTTTATGTGTGTCAGCTGCTTTAGATCTCCAAGTGCTAGGGAAAACAGACAACTTCATGCGAGATCAGCTTCTTCTAGCTGTAAAACAAATGAACAGGTATGAGAGTCTAAGAGTTGACTTTAATGGATGGTATATCTTGATGGCTGTCATTTTGCACAGCTGATTCTGTTTATTATTCATGTAGATGCATGAATCATATTTTGCTATGAGCACAAATTTTCATTTACTTGTTTTAATATCTCGCTTTCTCTGTCAATTTAATCCAAATTAAACAAAAAAGGCAGAAATAAAATGTTGAATATTCTCTTCTTAGTGGATTAAAGTCTACATTAATGATATAATTTCACTGGACATCCTAACAACTACTTCTAAGACACAGAACATTTGAGGTAAGCCCGAGTTTTATGGAATTAGGAGATAATTTTTTTTGGCAATTGATGTGTATGAAAATGCAAACTACCCCAAACTTACAGCATGATGTGATATAACGTCACTTATTAATTTCTTCACAATGCGAACTACCCCAGTCGACAACCCCGCTTTATTATCGAACATGAGCTATTGGCAGTCATGGTCCATTACAATGTCATATTTTATCTTGATTTAATTATGTTATAACTTAAACATCCAACCTAAAATCAGTTGGTTGTAGGTTAGTAGGCGGAAGATCTAAAAATGCACTAATCAATACAACTTTCTCAATGTAGGTCTATTCTCAGCACTTCATCTCACCTGTAATTTTTTGGGCACCAACACATGATTTTTTTTTTAATTGGGTGACACAGAAATGTGTTGTTAGGACTAACATATTTCTGACACCAACACCTAAACATCAAACATAAATTTATTGATTGCAGGTCAAGGGACCCAAAATATATATTAAGTGCATAATGTTACATTAGTTTTTCAATGCGGAACTATTTACAACAACTTAACTCTTGGATCTTATAAAACCTCATATCTTAACATGTACTAGAATCTCAGATCATTGGCATTGACATAAAAAGAACAGACGGGAAGGTTTTTATATCCCAACAAAAATATAAGATCTGAATGTTATGATGCAATTGAAGAAACAAAGAGGAGGAAAATACCTTTCGGCTGCATACGGTGGTCTTGCAGGTTGAACCGAGCGAGAGAGGCCAAAACATTGTATATAGGTCACCCATTCAAACCCTAATGTGGGTACCATTTAGCTTGAATAATATTATTTTCAACACCCCTCACAAGCTAACTTTGTAGAGATCATGAAGAGACGACTTGATACCATTTTCTTGCAATCCTTTCTCAGATAGAGCTTTAGTAAACATGTCTGCAAGTTGATTCTCTTACATAACGAAGGAAGTACAAATGATTTTTGCCTGTATTTTTTCTCTTAAGAAATGTCAATTCACCTCAATGTGTTTGGTTATTTCATGAAAAACAGGATTACTCGATTGATTGTCATAATATAAAACATAGCTCCTTGGACCTCGAATACCCGTTCTTTAGTTATGGATTTAAGTCACATTAGTTCACATGTGGCAGTGGTCATAGTTTTATGCTTCACTAGATGATCGGGACACAACATTTTGTTTCTTGCTTTTCCAAGACGCAAGATTTTCTCCCAAGAACATACAATATCCATTGGTGGGCTCTCTATCATTGGATGATCCAACATAGGCATATCCCGATATATTCAAGTGCCATTGATTTTTATACAGAATTCCCTTCCGTGGTGATCCTTTCAAGTATTTTAATATCCTTAAAACAACATCATAATGATGGACTCTTGGTTCATGCATAAATTGGCTTATCATTGATACAACAAACACAATATCCGGTATGGTTATAGTTAGGTAGATCAATTTACCCACTACATGTTGAAACATCAATTTTTGTATCAAAAATGAGGAGTCTTGTTTGTGTCATATTTCAAGTCAATGACTCTCCGCAAGTTTAGCCCCAGCATACCCCATCTCATCAAGGAGGTCTAGCACATATTTTTGTTGAGAGATAAAGATCCCCCTCATAGACCGAGCCACTGCTATCCCCAAAAGTACCGAAGAACGCCAAGATCTTTATTATCAAAGGTGGAGTTAAGACATTTCTTAACCTAAAGAATATGACCAGCACTGGATCTAGTGAGAATGATCTCATCTAAATAAACAACAAGTATAGTTGTATGGGAGGCATCCTTGTAAATAAATACATAGTGGTCGTAGACACTTCTAGAAAAACCAACTTGTAAAAGTTTAGTGCTAAGTTTCTCAAATCATGTCCGGGGAGATTGTTTAAGGCCATAAATAGCTTTCTTTAACCTGCACGCACGATTAGACGTGAGAAATGAGAAACCTAGTGGATGTGTCATATAAACCTCTTCGCGAAGATCCTCATACAAGAATGCATTTTTGATATCCAATTGATGAAGGAGCTATGATTGTTGAGCCGTGATAGAGAGAAAGATACAAACAAAAGTCAATTTAGCAATATGAGCAAATGTTTTTTGATAGTCAACTCCATCAACCTTTGTGAAACTTTTAACCACCAACATGGCCTTATACCTTTCAATGGATCCATTCTGATTATACTTAATTGTGAACACCCAATTGACAACCAACATGTTTGCTTGTGGGATGTTCCGTTAACTCTCAAATATTTTGTTACTTAAGAGCCATCATTTTACATTCCATAACCTCTTTCCATGAAGGAATAAGGAGTGCTTCAGAGTAATTATTAGGAATAGATACAGAAAAAATAGTTGTAAGGTAAGCACAAAATGAAGGAGATAAATAATGTAACTCGCATACCTCTCGGTAGGTTACTGAGTGTGAATACTATGGCGCATGGATGGAGTAGTGTTACGAGTTCAAATATTACGGAACTACACGACGACGAGCCACCGTGACAAGTCTACACGCGTCGGGCGCGTATATCGCAAGGGCCCACCGAGACCGCGAAGAATATTTAATAATAAATAGGTTGTTATGTTTGTTGACGCATTTTTAGTATTTTCAGTATTTCCTAATTTCCAGCATTTCCTAATTTTAGTATTCTCTTTTATATTCGCTCTTTGCCACAATAAGAGGGCTGACGGACCTTGTAATCTTTATCTTGGAATGTATGAATGTTTCTAGGGTTGCTCCTTAATTTCATCTCTTCTCGTCCTCCTTCATTCTCGCTCACCCCCGCCGGCCCTTCCCCTTGCCGGATTTCTCCTGGAATTTATCCGTAATCGTATCAATTGGTCCGACCTGCCGCACCGCCCGCTCTCGCCGCCGGTGCTCGAGTTTGCCTAAGGAATTTAGAAATCTATCTCCCTGGTCCACTGACCCGCACAACACCCGATCCCCGCCGACCTGCGTTATCGCGACGCAGCCATGTTTCCGTGACACAGCACCCGATCCCACATCGCCATAGGAAAGACGAGCGGCCTGATCGTTGTCGCCATTCCGCACGACGCGCGACCCAGCCAACGCGCAGTTCATCCTTGCTGGACATCCCGACCCCGATCCGCCTCCGGCATTACGCCACCAGCGCCGATCTGCCGCATCCTGCCCTCTAGCAACCGAATCGGCCGTCCAGCAACTAGGTCGTCCCGCTCCACCTCCTACAGCAACCGGATTGGCCTCCAGCGTCCTTTCCGCACTCGATCCGGCCCAATCTGCCACAAAGCCTCCTCCAACAACCGGCTGATCCAGCCGCGCCCCAACCCCGCCGCTGCAACCCTCCAGATCTCCCACCGCTCAGGGCCTCTGTTCTGCATCGTTCTCTTCTCGGCGCCTGGTCCCGCTCCGCTCCAAGTATCGACCATCCTTCGCATTTTCAATTCTTGTTATAGCAATGTTGAGTCTCCGGGGAAACTCCTTTTGTCATTCATTTATAATTCTTTGATTCCCCGCATTCGTCGTTCTATTAATAAATTGGGAAATCCTATATAGATTATGACCTGAATCAAATCTATTCTTTTTTGAATCCCCATATAGACAATTCCTTCGAAACCTGAGGATATTCTATTTTTTTTGTACATAATTCTTAATACAATTCCTTATTTTTTCATCTTCTTGTAAATTCATGGAAAAATCCTTTGGTTTTGCGAACCAAAAAGAATGATGACTTTGAGTTGTTCCAAATCTGAAACCAAGTGGATTTATTTTTTGTCCCATATTTTTATATATTTTTTACATCCATATATATATATTTTTTAAATACGAATTTAAATTATCTTTTTTTAGATGAATCTAAATTTTTGATTTTTCTTTTAAAACAATCTTTATATGACAAGTGGTTATTTTCTATAAAATCATATGGATCATATAGATATCCCTTCAACACAACATAGGTCATCGAAAGGATCTCGGACAACTCATCAAAGCACGAAAGCCAGGATCTTTCAAAAAATGGATTCCTATTTGAAGAGTGCATAACCTCATGGATAAGCTAACACTAACCCATCCATTTTGGATCCATTTTGGAATTTTAGAGGGATCAGAAGGAATTGGAATGTAAGAATATCGATTCATACAGAAGAAAAGGTTCTCTATTGATTCAAACGCTATACCTATGGGATATAGGGATAGAGGAGGAGGAAAACCCGAAGATTTCACAAAGAAGAATCTTCTCCTTTGATCATAAATGGAAAGTGTTCAATTGGAACATGAAAACATGAATGAATTGGTCTGAGTTACTCTTCGGGACGGAGTGGAAGAAGGGAGGAGATTCTCGAACGAAGAAAAGGATCCAATTACTTCAAAAGAATTGAACTAGGAGTCGTATGAGGTGAAAAATTTCATGTACGGTTTTGTTGAGTGATAGTAAGGGTGATTTGTCTGTCAACTTATCCACAATCACCCCCCAAAAACCAAACTATGCCTTGCGTAAAGTTGCCAGAGTATGATTAACATCTGGATTTGAAATCACTGCTTATATACCTGGTATTGGCCATAATTCACAAGAACATTCTGTAGTATTAGTAAGAGGAGGAGGAGTTAAGGATTTACCTGGCATGAGATATCACATTGTTCGAGGAACCCTAGATGCTGTCGAAGTAAAGGATTTCCAACAATGGCGTTTTAGTGCGTTGTAGATTCTTATCCAAAACTCGTATCATTTGATGATGTCGTGAGAATCGCTAGAAACATGTGAAGTGTATGGCTAACCCAATAATGAAAGTTTCGGAAGGGACTGGAGCAGGCTACCATGAGACAGTAAGGGTGATTTGTCTGTCAACTTATCCACAATCACCCCCCAAAAACCAAACTATGCCTTGCGTAAAGTTGCCAGAGTATGATTAACATCTGGATTTGAAATCACTGCTTATATACCTGGTATTGGCCATAATTCACAAGAACATTCTGTAGTATTAGTAAGAGGAGGAGGAGTTAAGGATTTACCTGGCATGAGATATCACATTGTTCGAGGAACCCTAGATGCTGTCGAAGTAAAGGATTTCCAACAATGGCGTTTTAGTGCGTTGTAGATTCTTATCCAAAACTCGTATCATTTGATGATGTCGTGAGAATCGCTAGAAACATGTGAAGTGTATGGCTAACCCAATAATGAAAGTTTCGGAAGGGACTGGAGCAGGCTACCATGAGACAAAAGATCTTCTTTCTAAATAGATTCGATTCTACTATATGTTCAAAGTCCAATATTGGAATAATTTCGGAGGTTTTCCCTTCTTTTGTCTATGTCAACAAACAATTCAAAATACCTTGACTTTTTCAGAACAGGTCTGAGCCCAATAGCAATGATTCGAAGCACTTCTTTTTTCCATTACACTATTTTGGAAACCCAAGGACTCGATCGTATGGATATGTAAAATACAAGATTTCCAATTCTAGCAGGAAAAGGAGAGAAACATATGCTCAATTTAAAGTGAAAGTAAGTAAACAGAATTCCATACTCAATCTCAGAGATACATATAGAATTTTGTGGAAACCCGTATTCGACGAAAGTCGTATGTATGGCTTGGAGGGAGATTTTTCATATCTTTTGAGATCCACCCTACAATATGGGGTCAAAAAGCCAAAATAAGTGATTCGTTTTAGCCCTTATCAAAAGAAAACTGATTCTTGAACCTCTTTCACGCTCATGTCACGTCGAGGTACTGCAGAAGAAAAAACTACAAAATCCGATCCAATTTATCGTAATCGATTAGTTAACATGTTGGCTAACCGTATTCTGAAACACGGAAAAAAATCATTGGCTTATCAAATTATCTATCGAGCCGTGAAAAAGATTGAACAAAAGACAAAAACAAATCCACTATTTGTTTTACATTAAGCAATACATGGAGTAACTCCCGATATAGCGGTAACAACAAGACGTGTAGGCGGATGGACTCATCAAGTTCCTATTGATGAGACATTCTATGGCGGGTTGAGAAATCTTGATTTCGTAGAGCATGTTTACTATAGAAGCCTTGAGGCCGGTGACATGCCTTAGGCATTGCTTTAGGTTGCCTCCATAATCATATGTAGCTCTTGAATTTGAGTCAAGAAAACAACTTCTTGATGCAGGAGGGGGTTCAAAATCAATTGCTGCATAGGTTTATTGAATCTGCAGCAGAAACACAATTTTAGCAATAATGGAGGGAGAGTTTCTCCTAATACACTTTTTTTAACTTGATAAATCACTGTTATCATGCTTGATATCTTATGTGAAATAAACATTCACCAGCCTCGAGCTTTTTCGCTAACCGTTTGTTTTCCCGAAATCCATTGCTTGATGATTTCGTTCTGTAGATTCCAGCGAAGATACCAGCATCACCAAATTTCGGAAGAAGCAGCTCAAAAGCCAGGCTAATGATAGGAGAAACAGGCATGGTGCCAAACAATTGAGATTTCCATTTTTGTATCTAAATATTTTAGTTTGAGATGTTTTTATCTATAGATCTGTGAAAACTTGTTTGAAGTATGATGTTATTACAGTGTTATAGATGTGCACGTTAGTAGTGTTAGTGTGTTACCTGTCTTCTTAGGCTGTATTTAGCGCGGCTTATTTGTTCCGGTGAGGTTGGACAAAAATGTCATTGTCATATCAAAATTTTATGCTCCAAACTATTTTTTTTGGGTAATGTTAGTAACATTTGTCATGAATGTGCATCAAACATACATTCTATAATAATGACGTTTTTGTCCAACTTCACCGGAGCAAATAAGTCGCGATAAGCCGCGCCAAACGGTGGTTTACGCTTTTACATTGTTTGTTATATACTAAAACTTATGGTATTTAAAATGTATGAGTTAATGTACATATTTTAAGTAGGCAACAGAGGACAAGAAATTAGAACTTGCTAAAACTTTTTCAATTTGAACTATCTAAAACTTGTTCAATGGGAACTTGCTAAGTGAATATGTTGTAAGATCAAAATTAATGACCTCCCTATTCAGTCCACTAACTTCATTTTCAATTCCCGTCAAAGAGGTGGAGACGAAAATTTTCTTCCTTTTTGCAGACTCAAAAAAAAAGAGGGCCAAGAACACCCTTGAAGAATGTGTAATGCTGCACCCAAAAGTGAATCTTGTTTGAGGCATTCAGCACTCCGGCGGCTTCACAGGAGTGTGCTCTTGGGGTTGAAAAACTTCTTTCTGAGAGTGAGTGACTGACGACCAATTGGGAATGTGATGCACCAGGGAGCTCCGCCCCGACCGTCACCCTGGCGCACTTGTGGTCTTGCCAGGAATTCATCTGACAGGCTTTATTCAGACTTGCAGGTCATACATCCCAATCCGTCTCCGGTCCCACCACAGGACACATTGGGTTGTTGAGGCCGAGGATCAAACACCTGACCTCCTTAATAAAGAGTCTTCAAACAGACTTTCATCACCAACTGTAGCTCAGTTAATTTTTATTTTTTGCCTTATCTTATGGAAGAGAAATAAATAGTCGTGAATGATTGCTCTTTGATCCAACAATGTCGGTCGGGCATACTATTTGTGAAATTTCCTCCAACAAATCATTGGCATGAGATGATTTACCTACGAACACCATGAATTATCGCTGCACGGGTTTATACTGGGTGAAATTTTTTTCACATTAAGGACTTGGTTAGAAGTACTTTGGTGCCGAATAGCACGAGTTTATACGTAGGAATCACATGGGCGTGTTGATTTACACTGTGCATATTGATTCTGAGTGGAGAATTACTTGTGGCGAGTTTACGAGCTTACCAGTTATCACACCGACGGAAGCGGACAAATAAACTCTAGGCTGGTATGATTGCATATTGATCATGGTTGGTGGATTACTTATGATGAGTCTACAAGTTTACCGGTTTATTCTTAAGAGTTTTCATGCAAACTCTCATCATCAACTGTAGCTCAGTTAATTTCTATTTATTACCCAGCGCCAACACCGCGTTGCGCTGATAAACATGTCAGAAATACGTTAGGGTCATTTGGGCTGCAGCCCTCACGGTTTAACCAGTCGGATACCATTAAAACTCCTTGAGACAGGCCTAGGCCGTGACACAAGTGGTGGAGGTTGTGTAGATTCTCGCCTTGAGCACTAAATAGAACAATCAAAAAATTTGAGCTTTGCCCACATGGATCCCTTGATAATCGATAGCTATTGGAGGAGTCCCTATGAGTCCGTTCTTTTCACAAACATTGATATTGAAGTATTGTCTTTGAGTATATGAATGTCATTTCTCTTGTTATGACGCGAATTTTTAGCCTGGACATCACTTTTTCACCCGGACGTCACTTTTTCGCCTGAATCGACTTTTTTGCCTGGGCGAGATTTTTTTGCCCGGACACGTATTTTTTTCCCCCGGACGTGATTTTTTCGCTCGGACGCGAGCGCGATTTTTCAGCCCGGAAACGATTTTCCCTCCCGGACCCGATTTTTCCACCCAATCGCGATTTTTTTCTAACACAAATTTTCCACCCAGACATGATTTTTACGGCCGGAAGTTTTTTCGCCCGAACGCAATTTTTTCCCTGTCAGGGCAAAAAATTGCAAAGAATTATGTCCGGGTGAAAATATCGAGACCGGGCGAAAAAATCGCATCCAGTCGAAAAATTCATGTGCGGGTAAAAGAATCGCTTCCGGGCAAAAAATTTGCGTACGGGCGAAAAAAATTACGTCCAGGCGAAAAAATCGCGTACGAGTGAAAAAGAGTTTTCGGGCCAAAAAATCACGTCGGGGAAAAATTTCGCGTACCGGTGAAAAAAATTGCGTCCGAGCAAAAAAAACACGTTCGAACGAAAAAATCTCATCCGGGGAAAAAAAAGCGTCCGAGCGAAAAAATTGCGATCAAACAAAAAAATAACGTCGAGGCAAAAAATTTACGCCCTGGCAAAAATTTCACCTCCAAGCAAAAATTTCACCTTCGGGCCAAATAAATCGAGTCCAGGCGAAAAATCGAGTTCAGGCGAAAAATTGCGTTCGGGCGAAAAAATCGCGCCCGGGCGAAAAAATCGAGTTCTGGCGAAAATTTCGTGTCAGACGAAAATACTGTGTCAGACAAAAATATCGCATCCAGGCTAAAAAGACGCGTCCGAGAAAAAATCGTATCAGAGCGAAAAAATCACGTCCCGGCAAAAAAATTATGCTCACGCGAAAACATCTCGCCTGGGCTAAAAAATTGCGTTCCGAGCAAAAAAAAATCGCATCCGGGCAAAAAAACGCCTCCTGGCGAAAAAATTGCGACCGGTCGAAAAAATCATGTCAGGACGAAAAAATCGCGTATAGGCGAAATATTCGTGTCCAGACGAAAATTTCACGTTCGGGCCGAAAAAATCCAATTCGAGCGACCATGACGAAAAAACTGCGTCAAGGTGAAAAATCACGTCTGAGCGAAAATTTCACGTCCGGGCAAAAATGTTTCATTCGGGCCGAAAAATTGCGCCCTGACGAAAAAATCGTGTTCGGCCTAAAAAAATCACGCACGTGCGAAAAATTCACGATCAGACAAAAAAATCATGATTGTGATTTTTAATTGTGATCATTAAGAGCATTGATCAATGTTAATTCATATGACAAAGTTTTTCTGCAAAGAAACAGTAAAAAATGATCAATGTCAATTCTTATGACAAAAAGTCATCATGTCGCCGAACAAAAGAATTGGATTTAAATCCAATGTCATTTTTTATGTGTATTGATATTAAATTAAAACTGAATACTTCTATATCAATGTCGTCGAAACGAACGGGCTTATATGTTTTTTTGGATACATGCAATGCATGGAGTCACAATTTTACAATCAAGCCTCGGGTTGTAAGCTGCCAAGTGTACCGTAAATTTTCCCTGGCACTAAGGATCTCGATCGTAGCAATATAATATATTGTCTACTTTAAAAGGAACTAAGTGGCCCAGGATCGTACGGTTTGAGATATGACTGATGGGCTCCCTCTGAATTTTTTAAGTTAAACCAAAAAAATTCTGCCGAACAAGCCGTACTCGCCTAACAGGCCTCCGAGAAAACTCTCAATACTTGCAACTCAAAGACAAATAGTGGATTTTAGCCCATCACAGATCCGGCCACGTGGTTTTCCACCAATTTCGAGTTTTCCACGATAAAAAAAGGCTCATGTCATTGCTGCTGGATTTGCCTTGACTAATTGCACGTCCGGTCCTCCTCCGAGCTAATTTGGTGGTCCGACTCTTTGGACTGGAAGAAAATTGGGTGACCCGCAACAATAACGATTGGACAGGTCGGACCTATCTTACTTTTTTGAGTAATAAATGCACAAACATCATTACATTGAGAACATTAATTAAACATCAATAGTTATATCATTAAATAACAATTAATCAAACAACATACTACTAAATAAGTAGATAAAACTCACGCACGGTAAGAATCGAACACATGATCTCCTTGTCATCATCGGGCCTCAACTTATTCAGTTGGGTTAGACAGTATCAAGTCAGAGGAGCATAAGAGTTTAGGGGTGTTGTGCAGATGGCATGAACGGTTTTTCTCTATTATGTTTTAAAGAAAATATAAATGCTATTTTTTTGCAAGTTTAAATATGAGAATTGTTAAAGACGTCACATTTTTGACTGGTAACAACACTTTATTAGACACCATATTTTCTTATGTTTTATTAAAGACATCTAAAATTATTAATTAATTTGCACCACAGCAGTGTTAAAGACACATAAACTTAGATTTTGATATAACAAAATCATAAAATTACATTCATAAATTTTAGCAAAAAGCTAATTTGTTGCAAAATTTTTTTATTAATTTTGTCCTTCTTAATCATCATGATCTTTATATTCCTATAAGAAAACAAATCAACGTTGAGTAAAAAAGAAAATAATACAAAGCAATGATTTCTAACCATTATCAAAAATAGCGAATAAAATTGAACTTGAAACACCAGCAACAACATATTTTATAATAATCGCGCCTGTTCTCGTTGAGCAGATCTCTATACGTGAAGGCGATACTTTACCGTGTCTCCCGCCAACATGCCAACCTCAAGCTCTACATGCTCAGTCCCTTTCTCCGGTGAACGGTTGATCCAGCGAGCCTGAGATTGTAATAATAAACTCAATTTTCAAGCTAGTGCGATGCGAGTTAGTGCAGTGTCATTAGTATTTTTGATGGGAGAATTTTTAGATTAAAATAGTAGAAATTGCAGTGCGTATATCTAAAATCGCGGTGTCTTTATATTTGAAACCTTTCCTATAAAATTAATAAAATTTTACTTCAATTTCATTCAAAAGCAAGATCTGGTTTAACAAATTAAATAAATTGGGTTTAATAATTTCGCCTTCGTTGAGTACGTTGAAAGGAAATTAATGCTCACACAGTCAACATTATTTAGACCGAGTAAGAGCCTGTTTGGGAGAGCTTTTTAGCTCCTTTTCGTTTTCTGGAAAACGCTACCACATTTAATAGACCGTTTGGATTGTCTATCGGTGGGAAAAGTTACCGCAAAAAACTCTATTTGCTCATCTTTTGGAAAAGTCACATGTCACCTACTTTTCAACCTTTTCGAAAAGCACTTTCTCATCTAAAAACATTTATCTCTTAAAAAAATCTACAACTTGATTTTTTTGTCTTTACGCGATTTTTTTCCCGAGCGTAATTTTTTTTTCCGGGTGTTTTTTTTGCCCGGCGCAAATTTTTCGTCCGGGCGCAATTTTTTCGCCCGGGCGCAATTTTTTCACTCAGGCGCGGATTTTTCGCCTGAACTAGCATTTTTCGCTCTGGTTGGCATTTTTCGCCCGGGCTGGAATTTTGTGCCCGGGCACGCGGTTTTTCGCCCGGGTGAGTTTTTTTCACCCGAGTGCGGTTTTTTGCTCGTGCATGATTTTTTTTCGCCCGAGCCGGTTTTTCGTCTGGCGTGATTTTTTCGCTCGGGTGCGTTTTTTTCATCCGGGTGCCATTTTTTGTCGTTGCACGGTTTTTTTTCGCCCGAGCCGATTTTTTTGCCCAGACGCGCTTTTTTCGCCCGGGCGTGATTTTTTTGCCCCGACGCGATTTTTTTGCCCGGGCGCGTTTTTTTTACACCGACGTAATTTTTTCGCCATCACGTGATTTTTCTCCCGCGGACGATTTTTGCGCCCGCACGCGTTTTTTTTCGCCCGGTCGCGATTTTTTCGCCCGGTCGCGATATTTTCGCCTAGTCGCGATATTTTCGCCTGGGGGCAATTTTTTCGCCCGGGCGCGATATTTTCGCCCGGGCTCGATATTTTCGCCCGGGCGCGATTTTTTCGCCTGGGGGCGATATTTTCGCTCGGGCGCGATTTTTTCGCCCAGACGCGATATTTTCGCCCGGGCGCGATTTTTTTCTCCCTGACGCGATTTTTTTGATCGGGAGCGAATTTTTCGCCTCGACGTGATTTTTTGCCCGTTCGTGATTTTTTTGCCCGGTCGTGTATTTTTTTAGCTTGTAAGCTATTTTTTCGCTTTCGAGCGGAAATATCGCGTCCGTGTAAAAAATTCTCGTCCGTGCAAAAAATTCGCGTCCGGGCAAAATTTTCCCGCCTAGTCGAAAAATTAGTGCCCGTCCGCGCGCCTGTCCGAAAAATTTGCCGTCATCCGAAAAAATTCGTGTTCATCCAGAAAATTCGCGTTCGTTCAAAAAATTCGCGTCCGTCCGAAAAAATTGGCACCCGGCCGAATAATTGGGGCCCGGCCGAAAATATAGGGTTTGGCCGAAAAATTGGCGCCCAGGCGAAAATATCGCCCCCGGGCGAAAATATCGCGCACAGGCGAAAAATTCACGCCCGGGCGAAAAATTCACGCCCGGACGAAAAAAACCTGCCCCGGCGAAATAATTGCGTCTTTTTTCCCGGACGCACATTTTTAATAAAAAAAGTTACCGCAACGGAGATTTGTCAAACGATTTATAGTGTCTCCTTTTTGAAAAACTCTGCAAAAGAAGTTCACCCAAACAGTTCTCCTTTTCTAATAGACATTTTCTAAAAGCTCTTTTCCTACCATCCTTTTGCCACCGCTCCTTCTCCTTTCTGAAAAGCCTTCCCAAACAGGCCCTAAATTTTAGGTAAGATCCACGCACCACAACCGTGTCCTGCGAAAACTTTTTGCTGCGCTGCCCGCTCTCAATGGAAGGAGCGTGTGTAGCGCCGAAGTCAACCGATCGTGCTTTAAAATTTGTGTTTTATTTGGTTTTTTTTGTTATTTTTTTATTTTGTTAAAGCTCGTTAAAGGACAAATGTTGGATTTAAAGCTGAGCGGCTTGGATCTCACCCACTCCCAGAGGAGGGAACGCTACCCGTACAGAACAATTACTCTGTGCCGGGAGACATCTAGCCATCCACTGGCGCATCAAATCAGATGCACGATTTTTGATGCACGAGTGGGCGGCAGGATTTGTCCCCGCACGACACTGTAACCGTGAGGAGATCATACCTAAAATTTAGGGACTTGTAATAAACAATTAAAGAAAATAGATTTTCTGCGAACACTTTGGCTCTGTTTGAGACAACTTATGATGATGAATAAGCCGCTAATTGAAAATTGATGTTTACATAGAGATTTTATAAAATCAATGATGAAAAAGCAATCGACTGTTTGGATAGTTTGATCATAAGTGCTTATCTAAATTTCTCATTTATTCATAAAAGTGTTTGTTTTGACGTGTTTTTTTTCGTTCTTGCACGATTTTTTTGCCTGGGGGCGGTTTTTCGCTCGGGCGTGTTTTTTCGCCCGTCACGATTTTTTTCGTCCGGTCAAGATTGTTTTTGCCCAAGCTCGATTTTTTTCACCTAGACGTGGTTTTTTTCGCCCGGGCGTGATTTGTTCGCTCGGGCGTGATTTTTTCGCCAGGTCGCGTTTTTTCGCTCGATCATGTTTTTTCGCCCGCCCGATTTTTTTTAACCGGACGCATTTTTTTTCACGCGGACGCGATTTTTTCGCTCGGGCGTGTTTTTTCGCTCCAGCGTATTTTTTTTGCTCGAACGCGTTTTTTTCCGCCCGATCGCGGTTTTTTCGCTCGGTCACGGTATTTTCACCGGGGCGCGTTTTTTTCGCTCGGACGCGATTTTTTTGACCGGCCGCATTTTTGTTTTGGGCGCAATTTTTTCTCACAGGCGCGATTTTTTCCCCAACACAATTTTTTCACTCTGATGCAATTTGTTTTCCTGGACAAAAAAAAAAACTCCCGGATGAAAAAATCATGTCCAGGCGAAAAAAAGACGCCCGGGCAAAAAAATACGCGTCCGAGCGAAAAAATCACTTCTCGCCGCGCCTGGGCGAAAAAATCGCTTTCGGGCAAAAAAACCGTTTTCGGGCGAAAAAATCGCTTCCGAGCGAAAAAAATCGCTTCCAGGCGAAAAAATCATTTTCGTGCGAAAAAATCGCTTCCGGGAGAAAAAATCACTTTCGGGCGAAAAAAGCACTTCCGGGCGAAAAAATCGGGCTCGGGAGAAAAAATCGCGCCCGGGCGAAAAGAACGAGCCTGGACAAAAAAAACGAGCAAGGGCGAAAAAATCGCGCCCGGGCGAAAAAATCGCTTCCGGGCAAAAAAAATCGCTTCCGGGCGAAAAAATCGCGCTTGGGCGAAAAAATCACGCCCAGGCGAAAAAATCTCGCCCGGGCGAAAAAATCGCACTAGGGCGAAAAAAACGCGCCCGGGCGAAAAAAACGCGACCGGGCGAAAAAAAACCCGCCCTGGCGAAAAAATCGGGCCTGGGCGAAAAAATCGCGCCCGGGCGAAAAAATTGCGCCCGAGCGAAAAAATCTCGCACATGTGAATATCGCGCCCGGGCGAAAAATATTGTGCATAGGCGAAAAAACTCTTTTGGGTGAAAAAAACGTGTCATAGCGAAAAAATCGCGTCAGGAAGAAAAGAACGCGTCCGGGAGAAAAGATCGCGCCCGGGCGAAAAAATCGCGCCTTTGTGAAAAAATCACGTCAAAACGAAAAAATCTTATATGGACAAAAAATCACTCATATGGCTTTTTTAAGAGATAAGCGCTTATGAGAAGGCATAAGCTGGACCCGAATAGCTTATTAAAAATCAACTTATCATCAATTTTAAAATAAGTGATTTTATATAAGCTGCACAAACAAACAACTATAAAACTGTTTTTGCGTTTTAAATAGAGATTATTGATCAGCATAAGCTGTCCCAAACAGAGCCTTTGTATCATGTTAAGACAATAATTTATTATGTAAACAATTAATATAAACTAAAATTTCAAGAATCTCATCTACATTAGAATAGCAAAAAAATTAATGCATCAATTTAGTAGTGAGAGATTACAAAAAAAAATGAAATTCAAGATATAAAAATGCATTGAAATTCAAAAAATGTTAGCAAGAATGTCATTTCTTCCGATCAATAATCGTCAAGAGAGTAGATCCTGAAAATATAAAATTAGATACGATTGAAGAGCATTCATGATAGGGATTGACTCCATTTTATAGCTTTAGGGGTGCACATAGCAATTCCCAAAATGAGATCATGGGGTTGACTAGTCAACCTCATGATTCCCTTCATGATGGGAGAAGTGGAGGGCCCACTTTCTCTCATCTTTCATCTCCTCCATCCAATTCCCCCCTCTTTCTCTCCCACCAAAAATGAGATCCACAAAAAGGGGAAAGAGGGGAGAGAGAGAACACCGCCGCCGCAATCGACCGCCGTCGCCCGGCCGCCGCCTGCCGCCGCCGCCGCCCGCCCGCCGCCGCCCGCCGCCCGCCCGCCCGCTGCCACCCGCCCGCCTGCCGCCGCCCGCCGCCCGGCCACCGCCGCCGCCGCCGGCCACCTCCACCTGTCAACCGCCAGCCGGTGGCTCACCGCCCGAACCTCCACCGTCCTATCATGGCGCGCTACCATGGCCGTCCGATCAAGGGGAAACCACCCACTAACCCTTTAAGTTAGTGGTGGGGCCCACCATGATCTCCCCCTTGAGCCTATAAAAGGACCACAAGGGCTCTTCATTTCTCATCTTTTTTCCTCCTACGATTCTTCTTCTTCTTCCTCAGGTGAGAGCTCTCTCGCCTCCTCTACCAAGTCGGCCTCCCCTCGCCGCCAGCCACCAGCGGCCACCAGCGACCTCCAGCGACCGCCAGCGCCCACCAGCGCCCTCCATTGGCTATAGGCACCCCATCAGCGCGCAGTTAGCAAGGAGACGCCCAAGATCGGAGGAAGTCGAGCAAAGAAGACAGTCGAGGCCAGCAAGCGCGCGCCGCCCTGAGCGCACGCGCCAGAAGCATCCTGCTCATTCCACCGTTTAAGTCACTTCCGCGGAGCAGCCTGTTGCCCGCCAGAAGTTATAGTCATCCTCTCTCCCCGCAAGTTGTAACGGGAGCGGCTTGTCGCCCCGATCCACCAAAGCATACTGTAATCACCGAAAGCTAGTGGAATTTGACCGGCACAGACCCGGTCACGTGGTTTTTTACCCATTTAAGGGGGTTTTCCACGTCATCAAGACTTGTGTCTACTATTCAATTTCGTCGACTGTGTGCGCGCTCGACCGCTCCGCGAGCTAAGGCGGTCCAAGTTAGTCCGGATCGACCGGAGCGCCGAGTTTGGCCGCAATAGTTTGGCGCCGTCTGTGGGAAACATTCTCAGCATCCTTCGCAGAACAAGTTCACCATCCCTGCAACCGCGATGACAAAGAAGAGTGCCTGCACTGCCGAAGGGTCCGCACTTGGCGGACACACTGAACCAGCACGTTCTCACTCTCTGGTAGACATGTCACTGACTGCTGAAGCAGTTTTCGCCACCGTCATCGCTTTGGAGGGGCGTGTTCGCCAAATGGAAGAGCAGCAGACCGAGATGCTCACACTACTTCGAAACCTAGGAGCACCTCCAGCTCCACCAAGGTCACCGTCGCCAGCTAACAATCCTCCACCACTCAATCCACCAAGGAACCAGGAAGCCCCTTAGGGGCAAGAAGAGCTTGAAGACTACTCTGACGCCGCCAGTTCAACTCATCCCCCTCCAAGGGGAGCAAGGGCGGATCACCCCCGCCACAATCCAGTTAATGATGCTCGCATCCACCCTCTCCTCACTCGCGAAGAAGTCAGGGAGGTCATTGCTGAAGAATACCGCCAAGCCGCAAGGAGAGATTTTCACCCTCATCGGCCGCTTTGCCAAGGCTCCCCCTTGGCCCCGCAAATCATCGACCATCCGATCCCGTAAGGATTCAAACTCCCGGGCATCGAAACATTCGATGGAACCGATGATCCGCTCGAACATGTCAATCATTTTACCACTATCATGAGGATTTTCAACGCCTCTGATCCACTGCTATGTCAAGTATTCCCAACCACCCTCAAAGGACAGGCTCGTACATGGTTCCATTCCCTGAGAGCTGGCACCATTACTAACTTCGCAGAGCTGACCAGACAATTTACTGACCAGTTCATCGCAAATCGGAGAATTGTTCGCGATCCCTCTCACCTTTCAGGTATTCTACAAAATGAAGAGGAGTCTCTCAGGGACTTCTTTTGCCGCTTCACCTCTGAGGCACGTCAAATTCCAGGCGTCGACCCCGAGCTTCTCAGAGGCGTCTTCCTGGCGGACTCCGCCCCAGCGGCTTCTATTCAGCACTCATGAAGGAGACCGTGCCCAGTTATCCAGATCTCGTTCATCGGGTCGAGGCCCAGATAGCAGCCGACGAAGCTATTGAAGTGCACCGACAGCAGTTTGGAGGAGGACAGAAAAGGAAGAAAGAAGAAGAACCAACTCTCACAAGACAAGAAGAACGACACCAGAGTGAGCGTCGCCGCAATAGCCGTCAACGAGACCTTCCAAGGAATGGGGGGCAACATCCATTTCAGGAATACACCCCTCTGAATACCACCCGCACAAATGTGATGTACGCCATTCAGAATGATCCGGCCTACCAACGACCAAGAGTGTTGCGGCCAAACCCCAAGGCAGACCAAACAAGATACTGCGAGTTCCACCGCGCAACGGGTCACAACACTGAAGAGTGCGCCGGTCTCAAAGATGAAATTGAACGTCTTGTTCGTCAGGGGCTCCTCGGGAGATTTTTGCAAAGACAGGCACAGATCCCAGCACAAGGAAACGGTGGAGGAAGGCAGATGGTAGGCAACATAGAGACCATCGTCGGATCCCCAGCAATGAATACCTAGGACGGACGCTCTCCCCGACATAGGACGACCCTCTACAGCACACCTGCAGCCCGGAATTTGCGTCGCATCCATCCCTCCGCATTTTTATCTTTTATTAATGATGTTAATCGTTTGCTTTTTCCATCATCTTGTTTTGCCACTTTAGAACAGTAAAAGTCATGAGCTCAGGCTCGCGCGAACCAAGTTTATTTCCAAATACAATATCATATTTATTTTAAGGTAAAACTGTGCTTACAAACCAAACAAGCAGGTCCTTCAACAACTTTTCCCCTCAAACGTCATGTCATCGCCAGGGCCTGTCCCTCTCGCGTTCGCACCCGGATTGAGCACATATGCTCTCCGGTGCCCAGATTGAGCACCTATGTTCTCCGACGGTCGGATTGAGTACTTACACTCTCCGACGCCATTGCCAGGGTCTGCCCCCCTCGTAATCGCTCCTGGATTGAGCACATACGTTCTTCGGTACCCGGATTGAGCATTTACGTTCTCCGATGGTCGGATTGAGTACTTACACTCTCCGACGTCATCGTTAGGGCCTGTCCCCCTCGCGATCGCACCCGGATTGAGCACATACGCTCTCCAGTGCCCGGATTGAGCACCTATGTTCTCCGACGGTCGGATTGAGTACTTACACTCTCCGACGCCATTACAAGGGCCTGCCCCCCTCGTGATCGCACCCGAATTGAGCACATACGTTCTCCAGTGCCCGGATTGAGCACCTACGTTCTCTGACAGTTGGATTGAGTACTTACTGAAAGTGAAGGGATAGATACTACTCTAGAGGGGGGGTGAATAGAGTTATCAAATTTTGCACAGACAAAACTTAATAGTCTACCCAACTCCCTTGGAGTGAAGTGCGGAATGAAAAGATTATAGATATTGATTTAACCTTAAAGCCTAACACAAGTGTTGTGTACAAACACAAGCTAACTGTAATTACAGTTAAGCTTGGAAAAACCTAATCAGCAACTAGCAGCCTAGTTATATCTAATCACAGCCACAATGCAGGAATTAAACAATTGAATCCAGACGACACAAGGAGATTTATAGTGGTTCCCCAAACAACTTGGGTACGTCCACTCTTCTACCCACACGGTAGGAATCCACTCAGGTTTTTGATCAGGTGCCCTGCCACCAACAGAATCTGATTCAGGTAGATTCAGAAACCCTTTAGACTTTTGATCAGGTGTCTAAAAACCAAGCACAGGTTTTTGATCAGGTGCCCTGCCACCAAGGGATACTTTTGAAGGGAGTAATAACCCTGTACAGGAGGGGGAAGAAGGTTAAGATGTCTTCTCTATTTTACAATAGATTAGAGAAGCACAAAAAGCTTGCACTGAGCTAGAATGCTCTAAAGAATCAAGGCTCCCCCTGGCTCAAAGATGTCCAGGTGAAGTTTTGCTTCAGTGCAGAAAACTCTTCAGAAAATTCTGAAGGAAAAGCTACAGGAAGAAAATAAATGACAAAGAGAAATTTCTTCAAGCAGCTATTCTTCTTCTTCTTCTTCTTCAAAGAATCTCTGAGTTTGAACTTCCTGAAAGCAGGAGAACTCAGGTGAAGAAGAGATGAAGATCTTAACACTTCTCAGTTAGATGGAGTTTGCTGAGAGCAGGAAGCTTGAACGCTTGAAAGAACACAGGTTGGCTATTAGCTTCTATTGACTAGCTTGAATCCTTCAGCAAAGGGTTCTTTTTATAATCATCATCAAGCAACGGCTCTCTTCCATTTGAATTATTTGTCTTCTTCTGAGCCTTGAGACCTGGGCTGTAAATATCAAAGAAGACAGAAATATCTCTGCAGCAAAACATTCTATAAAAAGGAATAAACCTCTTTCTAAGAAGCTGCAGGTTTAAATCAAATAACAGAGGACTAAATAAAGTCACATCAGAAATAATCTCTTTATAGCAAATAGAAGACTTTTCAGTCCAACGGCTATAAAGGGGTGTCAGCAGATAAAGTAAATTATAATGACAGCTAATAAGACAAACAACTTTATCTTAAAAGATTTGAACTCAGGCAAACAGAATGAAGCAAATAATGCCTGGAAACTTTATCATACAGCTTGAAATAATATGCCAATAAATGTATTAAATAATTAAATATAATAAATAAATACAAAATACAAAGGCAGGCAGAAAGCGTCGAACGACCTTCGGAGATCGTCGACCGACGCACGGAGATCGTCGATCTATCGGGCAGATAGTCGAACGATCCAGATAGTCGACCTATCGAAGAAGATAGTCGAACTATCCCGGGAGATAGTCGACCTATCAGAACAGATAGTCGAACTACCAGATAGTCGATCTATCAGGACAGATAGTCGAACTATCAAGCACACAGAGATAGTCGACCTATCAAGCAGATAGTCGACCTACCTCAGAAAACAGATAGTCGACCTATCAACAGATAGTCGACCTATCAACGCAGAACAGATAGTCGACCTATCAATAGATAGTCGAACTATCAGCGCAGAACAGATAGTCGACCTATCAACAGATAGTCGAACTATCAGCGCAGAACAGATAGTCGACCTATCAACAGATAGTCGAACTATCAGCGCAGAACAGATAGTCGACCTATCAACAGATAGTCGAACTATCAGCGCAGAACAGATAGTCGACCTATCAACAGATAGTCGAACTATCAGCGCAGACCAAGGCGTCGACCAACTGATAGACGATCGTCGATCAGTCGATAGACGATAGTCGAACGGCGTTCGACTATGGTCGAACGAAAAAACTACTTAACCAAATTCTCAATTTGGAAAAGCGAGGACTCTACAGCTAGACTCCTAACCATTGACCATAGATATTTCTTGGGTCAAGGAGCACAAAGGAGAGGACTGAACTCAAATCAAACTAGGGTACCAACAATCTCCCCCTATTTGAGTTAAGTCTCTCAAAAACTAAAAACAGCTAGCAATAGAATACTAAAGAATGATTTAAGCAAATAGATAACAATAGACTGGCAGATTATCAATCAGATAAATAAATATACCACAGCAGTTAATTAAACTATTATGAATCTTTAGAGTCTGGTAAAGGATCAGAAGAACTAGAAACAAAAGAGATTTTTCTAAGCGGGTCATCTGATTCTTTCTTTGACATCTTTAGATCCTGAGCACCAATAATCTTCAGTTCTGTAGCTCTGGGGACAACAGCTTCAGGATGTTTTTCCATGTACTTTGACGGGTCAAATATCTCAGGATTTACCTGGAACTTTTCAAATTCTTTCTTTCTATAGGCTGACATGGTAGTAAAACCAGTTATATCTTTTCCTTCAGCTCTTGCTTTTCTTATCTGGGCTGCTCCTACAAGTTCTTGAAAGCGAGCCATCCTAAAGTTAGGATCGAGCTCAGGATTTTCATATACGGGCTCAGGAGAAGCAGCATCAGCTATTTTATCTAGATAAGACATTAAAGAATACTTAGCAGATAGGTTCATGCTAGATATTTTAAAGCAAAGGTGAACTATTTACCTTTTGATACAATTTCCTCAGTCTGTACTGGAGAAGGAGATGAAATTCTCTTCTTTGGAGAAGGAGGTGGGGAAAAGGTTGGTCTTTGACTCACAGTCTCCTTCATTTGTCTTTGAGAACCATGAAATGATTTTCCTTGAGAGCTTTGATAACCTTGCCTTGGCTGGGGCTGAGCAGACACAGATTTTCCAGAGGAGGCAGTAGGAAGAGCTGGAAGGTTCCCAGAGGCTCCTGCACCGGGAGGAGGAGGAGGACCTCTGGGAGTCCATTTAGAGACAGGACTATCATACCTCTTGGTTCTTTTCCTTTCTTTTTGCTGATTTTTCGAAAACCACATCCAATGCTTAAAATCCTTGGATTTAGGGTCAATGCCCTTCAAAATATAATACGGAGTATCATTATCCTTGCTAGGAGGTGGAGGAGGAGCAGCTTTTCTTTTCTTTGCAGCAGATTTCTTTTTCTTTGACTTTTCAGAAACATCAGAATCATCATCATCATCAGAATGGGATGATGGAGGGTTCTCATAAGGGTCATAGGCTTCTGAGACAGCCTTTTCTTTAAGCTTTGAAGCAGATTTCTCCTTTTCTTCTTCTATGGCATCCAAAGCCAGAAGGGAGTCTAAATCTAATCCTGGAGAGTCATCCCAGATGGATGACTTCTCAACTTGCAAATCTTTCTCTTTCTCTTTTAAAGATAGAGCTCTTAAATTCCATGCAGCTCTTGCTTGAGCTTCTTCCAAACTCAGAACTGGAGAGTCAACTTTGACTTCCTCTTTCTCAGACTCATCTTCTTTATTATCCAAGAAGGATTCCAACTCAGGGTCAACTTGAATATCGGGAATACTTGGTACAGCCTCAGAAACAACTTCTATTATTTGGGCAGCTAAATCTTCTCTAATAATATCTGTAAAATTATGAATATAGATATGCTAAATAAACAGATATCATTCCTTCAATGCATTCACAGACTATCAAATTAATAGACTCATCAACAAAACGAATGAAAGAGTTACCTTCATATTTAACCATCTCCCAGCAGTCATTCAGATAAGAAGTTATAATTCCTTCCAGGAATCTAACTATCACAGGAGAGGTTAGATCTTCTAAGCAGACTTTAACTGCAATCTCAGATAATAATATTCCATCTGCAATTTCTTTCTCAGACAAAACTGGAGCTAAAACATTCTCAGCAGGAGCTATTTCTTCCTGGGCTGGAGCTATCTCTTCCTGGGCAGACATGACAACATCTGGAGACATTTCTATTTCAGCTGGAGGAGAGGCAGGAAGGACTGAGACATCTTCATTGAACATCTCCCCCTGCCTGATTTCAGTGGCTACTGAAACCAGGCACCTAGAGGAAGATGGCTCAGCAGATTTTGAGATGGATTGGATGGAGGCAGTCAAACGGTCAATGGAGGCGGCAAGGGGAGCGATTGCCTCGTCAATCATGGTTTTGATTGATGGGGTAATCAGCTCCACGATGCGGGAGATAATCTCTGGAGAGATTTCAAAAGATGATGGATGAGAGGTGGATGGAGCAGCAGCAGATATGGTAGGGGTGCTGGGATGAGAAATAATGGGGACAGGGGATCGAGCAGGAGATATAGCAGGAGAATGAACAGGGGATGGGGAATGAATTGGGGAATGAACGGGAGATACATGAGGAGTAAGAATTCTCTCTGATCCTAACAAATCGAAGCTAGGAGCAGATATCCTAGCCAGATATGTAGGTAGAGGAGAGGCTGGAGGGGAAGAAGGAACAACCGTAGTTGTTTCAGGGACAACAGAGGAAGAAAGTCTTACTTCAACTGAAGTTGATGGTACTTCAGCTGAGGCAGACGGCAATGCAGATGAGGAGGAAGGAAGAGCTGAGCCAGCTTCAATAGGTTGAGGAGCGACTGATGCAGTCCTTGTGTCCTCAGATGGGGCTGGAGCAGATTTCACGAACGTCCTCTTCCACTTTGAGAATAGATGGGGATCCATCTTCTTGCTGGCATTGATGGTTGTTGCAGTAGAGCTCAGCAGCTGGGGATATCTTTCCTTCAGGAAAATACCTATAACCCTTCCGAGGGTAACTTCCTTCTTTCCATTCTTTTTCCTGATTAAATCAAACAGAACTGCAGCCCAATCGATCCTTTTACGATTAACAATTGCACACATAAGTGCGAATTGCTGCCTTGTTATGTTATCATGGGCAGAGTGCTTGCCCAGAAGCACTTTTCCAACTATCTCAGCCAAAAACTTAATCTTGAAGGGGAAGTTTACCTTGAGCAGCTTGGTGGGAATGCCCTCGGCATGTCCCAGCTCGACCAGCATTCTTCCAAACTCCTGAGCGTCTTGCTCATAATCTTCGTCACCAATAACTAAACCAAAAACATCAGATAGGACGGCCGGAGTCAGGATAGCTTCTTCTCCGCCTATGGTACCAGTCATCGCTTCGTCTGAGGAAGACGACGTGAAAGCCCATTCTTTAATTTCTGGAATGTTAATCTTAATTCTTTCAGACATTAACTTTTCTAAACCTTGATCCCTGCAGAGCTGGAGAACTTCCACTATTCCGGCATCGCAACTGCTGAAAGCTTCAAAATCCACACTGAATCCTGCATCGAACTTGACGACGGCTAGAACAGCTGGGGAAACCGCCATTGAATCGCTGGAGAAACGCGAGAAGGAGGAGGAAGACGAAGAGGACGAAACGGCACAAAATCGCAAGCGGGAAAGCAGAATGCGAAAGGGCACGCTCCGTCGACGATAAAGCAGAAGATCTTTTGACCTAGGTCGACTATCGGCTTTATATCTGACCGGATATAGTCGGTCTATTAAAAAGATCTTGACCCGATGGTTGAACGGTCGTTCGACGATCGGCTCAGAAGCAGAGTAGTCGGACAATCGTTCGACTATTTCTGGCTTCTCAAACAACAGGCTATCGTCATCCAGAGATCGACGATGTGCCCAACCTGTTCGACGATAGTCAAACGTCGATCGACGATCTTCAAACAGATAAGCTATCATTAACCAGAGGTCGACGATAAGCTTAAGCCGTTCGACTATCTTCGAACCTCGTTCGACTATCTTCAAACAGATTTCAACATAGGCCGATAAAGTCACACTTAGTCTCGTCCATTGATCATGCCTAGTTGAACTAAAAAGAACAGATGCTTCTGTTCATCTAAAGGCTTGGTGAATATATCACCTCTCTGAAACTCAGTGGATATGAACTCAAGACAGATCTTGTTCTTTTCCACACAATCTCTCAGGAAATGGTGCCTAATCTCAATGTGCTTCGTTCTAGAGTGGTGCACTGGATTTTGTGCAATTGAGATAGCACTGGTACTATCACACATGATCTTGGTGTTCTTGTGTGAGTAACCATAATCCACAAGCTGGTTTTGAATCCACAGGATCTGTGAACAACAACTAGCAGCAGCTATATATTCAGCCTCTGCAGTTGAAGTTGAGACAGAAGCCTGCTTCTTACAGAACCAAGAGACCAATCTCTCTCCCAGGAACTGACAAGTTCCTGAGGTGCTCTTCCTGTCAACTCTGCAACCAGCATAATCAGAATCAGAATATCCAATTAATTCAAACTCTGACTCAGCTGGGTACCAAAGTCCTAGATCTGGACATCCTTTCAGGTATCTCAGGATTCTCTTTAGAAGAATCAGATGAGATTCCTTGGGGTTGACCTGGAATCTAGCACAAAGGCATGTAGCAAGCATTATATCTGGCCTACTTGCAGTTAGATATAATAGGGAACCAACAATGGCCCTATAATTCTTTTGATCAACTGGCTTGCCGTGATCATCAGAATCAATAACTACATTAGTAGCCATGGGTGTAGGCATTGCTGAAGCATCAGCCATCCCAAATTTCTTTACCAATTCCTTGGCATATTTGGATTGGGAGATGAAGATACCATCAGCATCTTGCTTAACTTGGAGACCAAGAAAGTAAGACAGCACACCCATGCTACTCATCTCAAACTTAGAATGCATTAAGTTAGAAAACTTTTTGCACAGTTTGGGATCAGTGGAGCCAAAAATAATATCATCTACATACATCTGAACTAACAGGATTGTGTCCTTGTGATGCTTAACGAAAAGGGTTCTATCAACTACTCCCCTAGTGAAGTTGTGCTCTAACAGGAAACTAGCTAAGGTCTCATACCAGGCCCTAGGAGCTTGCTTTAGTCCATAAAGAGCTTTCTGTAACTTAAAAACATGAGAAGGCTGAGTTGAGGAAACAAACCCTGGTGGTTGTTCAACAAACACCTCTTCCTTAAGCTCACCATTCAGGAATGCACTTTTGACATCCATTTGGAACACCTTAAACTTCATGAAGGCTGCATAGGCCAAGAAGATCCTTATTGCTTCTAGCCTTGCAACAGGAGCAAAGGTTTGGTCATAGTCTATACCTTCCTCCTGTCTGTAGCCCTGAGCTACAAGCCTAGCTTTATTCCTTACTATGATTCCATTTGCATCTAACTTGTTTCTATACACCCACTTGGTGCCTATGATCAGTTGGCCTTTAGGTCTTGGAACCAAAGTCCAAACTTTACATCTCTCAAATTGATTGAGCTCCTCTTGCATTGCAATGATCCAGTGGGGATCTAGCTCTGCATCTTTAAAGGTGAGGGGCTCAACCTGTGAGAGGAAACAAGCATGCATCACATCCTGTCTTAATTGATGTCTTGTTTGCACACCAGCTGATATGTCTCCAATCACTTGAGATGTGGGGTGATCTCTAAGTGTGACAATATCAGCAGGTGGGATGTGATCTTCAGCAACAGTTGGGATTAATTCCTCAGGAGGAATTTGATCTACTGTTGGTGGTACTACAACAGCTTCAACAGCTTCAGCAATGTCTTCATCACTGTCTGATTCAGTGATCTGAAGAGTTGAAAGTTGAAGGATTTCTTGAGGGGCATCATGTACCTGCAAAGAACTGGAGGAAGGAGAATTTTCTTTCTCCTTGTAAAACATCTGATGCTCATCAAATGATACATGCACAGATTCTTCTATCTTACAGGTTGATTTGTTATAAACCCTATAAGCTTTGCTTACTTGGGAATATCCAAGCATGTTTCCCATTGAAGCTTTTGCTTCAAACTTTCTAATATATTCTTTATTATTATTATGAATATACACAATACAGCCAAAAACTCTAAAGTAATTAATTTTTGGTTTCTTTCCTTTAAGCAACTCATAAGGAGTTTTACACTTAAGTTTGTGTATCAAACTTCTATTCAAGACATAGTTGGCTGTACTAACAGCTTCTGCCCAATAGGATAGAGGCATGTTAGCATCTGCCAACAATGTGCTAGCAGCTTCAATTAGTGTTCTATTCTTCCTTTCAACTACCCCATTTTGTTGGGGAGTTCTAGGAGCTGAGAAGCTATGTTTGATACCTTCTCTCTCACAGAATTCTTGCATGAGAAGAGAGTCAAACTCAGTACCATGATCACTTCTGATCAAGGCCACATGAGTAGAGTACTCAGTCTGCACACAAAGTAGAAAGTCTGTAAGGGCTTTGAAGTTATCAGACTTAGTTCTCAAAAAGAAAACCCAACTGAACCTAGAGAAGTCATCTACAATTACTAATGTGTAATACTTCCCTCCTAAACTCTGTACATTTATTGGGCCAAAGAGGTCCAAATGTAATAAATACAGGATTCTAGGAGAATCACTTTTATTTACAGATTTAAATGAATTCTTGGTTTGCTTGCCTAGCTGACAAGCCTTGCATAGGCTCTCCTTCTTGTAGGGGCAAGAAGGTAAACCTCTAACAAGGTTGTGCTTAGATAACCTAGATATATTTTTCAGGTTTACATGACTAAGCCTTTTATGCCATAGGGAATTATTATTAAGGGTTACTTCATTAAACAGGCAGATTTCAGATTGAGATGAATTAAAATCTACTAAATATATATTACCTATTCTAATACCTACTAAAACAACATTATTATTTAAAGTAATATTGCAAGAGAAATTAGAAAATGAAACCTGGTAGCCAGCATCACATAGCTGGCTGACTGAAATCAGATTATGCTTTAGTCCATTGACATAAGCAACTCTCTTGAATGTAACTGCTCCAATGGTAATCTTGCCATAGCCTTCTGTCTGACCACAGCTGGAGTCTCCAAAGATAACCTTTGGGCCGAGCTTAGCTTTGAACTTTGACAGTAGATCTTTATTTCCTGTCATATGCTTAGAGCATCCACTATCCAAATACCACTTGTTTTGAGTGATTGGATAGGCCTTCACCTGCAAGACAATTATTTAGACAGAGTGGACCCAGGTAACCTTGGGTCCCTTGTTTTTCACATAAGAAAAATTGGAAATGTATGAGAATGCAGGCTGAGGGTGATAACCTAGTGGGTGAGATCTCCTAGGTGGGATTCTCCATGCTGATGATGGGTCAACAAACCTAGGGTTTCTATTCTCATTTAGGTTTCTATGGAATTGATTATGATTTTGAAAATCATATTGAAATCGTCGATCGACGTTCGACGATGGGTGCTCAGATCGTCGACCTTCGTTCGACCATGGAGCTTCCGATCGTCGATCTGCGTTCGACGCTTTTTGCATTTCTTTGAAAAACTTCTTTCTCTTTTCTCTCTTAGCCTTATTTAATGTTTTATTTACAAGGTTTACTTGCTCAGTGTTCTTCTTTCCACTAGCTGAAATGAAGTTCACTGGAGTTGAAAGATTATTTTTAAGCAAGACTGGGGGTTCACTGGGAGAAGCTCCTAAGCCTATTTTATCATTACCTGACCTAGTGTTAGTCATGCTGGTAATTTCTAACAGCTTAAGGCTTCTACCATTAAGGGATTCTTCCAATCTCTTAGACTTAGCTAATTCTATTTTAAGAAATTTAATTTCTTCACTACAAGTAGTGAGATCTTCCTTTAACCTAATGTTTTCAGAGGCTATTGATTCAGAGTCAGCTAGCCTATTTCTAAGTTCTTTTATCTCTTTTTCTGAACTAATTAAATCTAAACATAGAGATTTAAAATCTAACTTAAACTCTTCTGAAGTAAAATCATAAGATGAAAGTACCTCATCTTCAGTAGGCATCTCTTCATCAGAATCAGAACTCTCTGCAGCAGAGTGGTTGCTGCAGGCATCTATTGCCATGAGGCAAATTTCTTTTGCCTTCTTCTCTTCCTCATCTTCACTGGAGCTTGATGAGGAGGATTCTTCATCAGAATCACTCCAGGTTTCAGCAATGAAACCTCTCTCCTTCTTCTTGTTTTTGTAGGAGGATGGCTTGGAGTGCTTCCTGTGTTGTTCTTTGTCTTTTCTCTTTTCCTTGTTCTTCTCCTCTGGACACTCTGGCAAAATGTGTCCAGGCTTCCTGCAACCATAACATATAATTTCTTTAGCAGGAGAGCGATCATACCTTGGTTTGTCTTCATAACGTGAAGACTTCTTTCTGAACTCCTTTCTCCCCATTTTGAGAAATCTTTTGGCAAACAGTGCCATAAGTTCCTCATTAGATTGGCTGTTTTCAGAAACATCTGCAGCCTTAAGAGCAAGAGACTGCTCTTTTCTTGTTGGAGTGGGGGTCTTGGCTTCAGCTTCAGCTTCTCTGGTCTTCAGCACTTGCTCAAAAGACTTGAGCTTGCCGAGGAGAGCTTCAGTTGAGATCTCATTGGTACTTCTGGCTTCTTTGATGGGCCAGATTCTTAGATCCCATGTGCTAGGGAAGCACATGAGAATCTTATCATTGACCTCTGTCAATGATATGTCCTTGTCCAGGGTCCTCAGCTCATTGATGATTGAGCTGAGCCTGGTGTACATAGCTTCAACTGATTCAGCATCAGTCTTCTTGAAGTTCTCGTACTGTGAGATTAGGTTGGACCTTCTGTCCTTCCTTTCATCAGCTGAACCAGCTACAATCTGGTTCAGTGTGTCCCACATGGCCTTTGCTGAGGAGCAATCAGCAACCTTCTGGAACACCTCATCAGACATAGTCTGAGCCAGTATGTTCATTGCTTTGGCATCAGCAATTTTGGCCTTCTTGTATTCATCATTATAATCTGGAGGAGGCACTGCACTCATATCAGATGATGAGGCAGTGGCAGCAACAGGTGCTCTTGGGGGACCTGACAAAATAGAAGCAAAAATACTTTCATCAATAGAATTCATATAAAGTTTGATCCTTGCCTTCCAGATGCCAAACTTTGCTAAGTTGCATGCTGGAGGTCTGGTGCTTGAATAATCCTTAGACTGGGCCATGATAGTGAATATCTATAAACTCTTGGTATCTATCAGGATCTTGTGACTTAGGTGTTAGCCTATTCAGTCAGTCAACCTCCCTCTGATACCAATTGAAAGTGAAGGGATAGATACTACTCTAGAGGGGGGGTGAATAGAGTTATCAAATTTTGCACAGACAAAACTTAATAGTCTACCCAACTCTCTTGGAGTGAAGTGCGGAATGAAAAGATTATAGATATTGATTTAACCTTAAAGCCTAACACAAGTGTTGTGTACAAACACAAGCTAACTGTAATTACAGTTAAGCTTGGAAAAACCTAATCAGCAACTAGCAGCCTAGTTATATCTAATCACAGCCACAATGCAGGAATTAAACAATTGAATCCAGACGACACAAGGAGATTTATAGTGGTTCCCCAAACAACTTGGGTACGTCCACTCTTCTACCCATACGGTAGGAATCCACTCAGGTTTTTGATCAGGTGCCCTGCCACCAACAGAATCTGATTCAGGTAGATTCAGAAACCCTTTAGACTTTTGATCAGGTGTCTAAAAACCAAGCACAGGTTTTTGATCAGGTGCCCTGCCACCAAGGGATACTTTTGAAGGGAGTAATAACCCTGTACAGGAGGGGGAAGAAGGTTAAGATGTCTTCTCTATTTTACAATAGATTAGAGAAGCACAAAAAGCTTGCACTGAGCTAGAATGCTCTAAAGAATCAAGGCTCCCCCTGGCTCAAAGATGTCCAGGTGAAGTCTTGCTTCAGTGCAGAAAACTCTTCAGAAAATTCTGAAGGAAAAGCTACAGGAAGAAAATAAATGACAAAGAGAAATTTCTTCAAGCAGTTATTCTTCTTCTTCTTCTTCTTCAAAGAATCTCTGAGTTTGAACTTCCTGAAAGCAGGAGAACTCAGGTGAAGAAGAGATGAAGATCTTAACACTTCTCAGTTAGATGGAGTTTGCTGAGAGCAGGAAGCTTGAACGCTTGAAAGAACACAGGTTGGCTATTAGCTTCTATTGACTAGCTTGAATCCTTCAGCAAAGGGTTCTTTTTATAATCATCATCAAGCAACGGCTCTCTTCCATTTGAATTATTTGTCTTCTTCTGAGCCTTGAGTCCTGGGCTGTAAATATCAAAGAAGACAGAAATATCTCTGCAGCAAAACATTCTATAAAAAGGAATAAACCTCTTTCTAAGAAGCTGCAGGTTTAAATCAAATAACAGAGGACTAAATAAAGTCACATCAGAAATAATCTCTTTATAGCAAATAGAAGACTTTTCAGTCCAACGGCTATAAAGGGGTGTCAGCAGATAAAGTAAATTATAATGACAGCTAATAAGACAAACAACTTTATCTTAAAAGATTTGAACTCAGGCAAACAGAATGAAGCAAATAATGCCTGGAAACTTTATCATACAGCTTGAAATAATATGCCAATAAATGTATTAAATAATTAAATATAATAAATAAATACAAAATACAAAGGCAGGCAGAAAGCGTCGAACGACCTTCGGAGATCGTCGACCGACGCACGGAGATCGTCGATCTATCGGGCAGATAGTCGAACGATCCAGATAGTCGACCTATCGAAGAAGATAGTCGAACTACCCCGGGAGATAGTCGACCTATCAGAACAGATAGTCGAACTACCAGATAGTCGATCTATCAGGACAGATAGTCGAACTATCAAGCGCACAGAGATAATCGACCTATCAAGCAGATAGTCGACCTACCTCAGAAAACAGATAGTCGACCTATCAACAGATAGTCGACCTATCAACGCAGAACAGATAGTCGACCTATCAACAGATAGTCGAACTATCAGCGCAGAACAGATAGTCGACCTATCAACAGATAGTCGAACTATCAGCGCAGAACAGATAGTCGACCTATCAACAGATAGTCGAACTATCAGCGCAGAACAGATAGTCGACCTATCAACAGATAGTCGAACTATCAGCGCAGAACAGATAGTCGACCTATCAACAGATAGTCGAACTATCAGCGCAGACCAAGGCGTCGACCAACTGATAGACGATCGTCGATCAGTCGATAGACGATAGTCGAACGGCGTTCGACTATGGTCGAACGAAAAAACTACTTAACCAAATTCTCAATTTGGAAAAGCGAGGACTCTACAGCTAGACTCCTAACCATTGACCATAGATATTTCTTGGGTCAAGGAGCACAAAGGAGAGGACTGAACTCAAATCAAACTAGGGTACCAACACTTACACTCTCCGACACCATTGCCATGGCCTGCCCCCCTCGTGATCGTACCCGGATTGAGCACATACGTTCTCCAGTACCCGGATTGAGCACCTACGTTCTCCGAAGGTCGGATTGAGTACTTACACTCTCTGACGCCATCGCCAGGGCTTTCCCCCCTCGCGATCGCACCCGGATTGAGCATACACATTCTTCGGTGCCCGGATTGAGCGCCTATGCTCTCTGACGGTCGGATTGAGTACTTACACTCTCCGACGACACCGTGGGGGCCTGCCCCCCTCACGAAGAAGCAGCGAGCATCCCTCGCGCAAACTAAGCCGCGAGTATCCCTCGCGCAAACTAAGCCGCGAGCAGCCCTCATGCAATCTAAGACGCGAGCAACCCTCGCGCAATCTAAGACGCGAGCCACCCCCGCGAAAGTTAAGCCGCGGTCACAAACCGTGCAAATCAAGCTGCGAGCCAGCCTCGTGCAAGCACGGCGGCAAACCAGCAAAGCCGCGAGACAACCTCGTTCAAACTAAGCCGCGGTCACAAACCGTGAAAGGCAAAGTCACAAGCAAGTCTTGTGCGAGCCAAAGTCACGAGTCATGCTCGTGCGAGTAAAAGTCACGAGCCAAGCTCGTGCGAGCAATAATCGCGAGTTAGTCTCGCGCAAAATAACGATGCACGTCAAACTTACGTAAAACAGCAACAACCTCGCCAACTGAGGTATCATTCAGCCTCGATAAAAATGGAGGCGCCGTATTTACACCCATGCGCCTTGTCGTAGCAAGTTTCCCCTTTCGACCTTGTACAAGAAGTACTCGGTGATACACTCGGGGGCAACAGAAACTCCACATCTCAGTAATCTCTTCCCTTGGGCGCTTAGTCCGCCATGCATGTTATACCTTGCGCACATTGCGTATGCAGCATGCCTCGCGCACGCATCACTCACCAATCGTGCACGTTACATATCGTACACATTGTACCTTGTGCACACGTCACATACCTTGCGCCTTGCGCACACAAGGCGCAGTTGTGCATATCAAAGCAGGTGCGAAAAGGCCCATAACGGCGATTCCAGAAGCGCAAGGCGAGCAAGAGCCCGCACGCACAACACGGGCACCCAGGTTGCCCGCACGCACCCGCACGCACGGTCACGCGCGTGCCCACTCGCGCGCGAGGTCGCGCACACATGCAGGGTCGCACACGCACGCACCCGCGTGTTGGCTCGCGCACGCGCGCACCCGCTCGCAGGGTCACGCGCGCACGCCCGCGCACGCGCGCAGGGTCGCGCACACGCGGGCCTGCGCGAGCGCCTGCGCGTAGGGTCCGCGCGCAGGGTCGCGCACGCGCCCCCGCGCACCCGCGCTCCCGCGTGCGCGCCCCCGCGCACCCGCGTGCGAGCGCGCGCGGGGTCGCGCGCGCCCGCGCGTGGGGTTGCTTGCGAGGTCGCGCGCGCGCACCCCCGCGCGCGCTTGCGTGATTCCGGGTGCACCTTTGCACTCGCTCGCCGTTGCGCCGGCGCGCCTTCGCACCGTCAAGCGCGCGGACCCCCTCCGATTGGATTCGCCGGCACCTTGCCCGAATCCCCCGTCTCCGCTCCTTCAATTTGATGAAAGCCACCATCGCCAATCGTATAAGTACGAGCATACCTTCGAAGCACCATTCTTCGTCTTCTCGGCCTTCTCTCCGGAGGAAGACATGGAAGCGGAGAAGAAGATGATTAAAAATCCTAAATTGTCTCTCACACGGCTCACCAGCAACAAAGGATTTGGGGGGCAATTGATAGGGATTGACTCCATTTTATAGCTTTAGGGGTGCACATAGCAATCCCCAAAATGAGATCATGGGGTTGACTAGTCAACCCCATGATTCCCTTCATGATGGGAGAAGTGGAGGGTCCACTTTCTATCATCTTTCATCTCCTCCATCCAATTCCCCCCTCTTTCTCTCCCACCAAAAAAGAGATCCACAAAAAGGGGAAAGAGGGGAGAGAGAGAACACCGCCGCCGCAATCGACAGCCGCCGCCGGCCATCGCCAGCCACCTTCACCTGTCCACCGCCAGCCGGTGGCTTGCCGCCCGAACCTCCACCGTCCGATCATGACGCGCTACCACGGCCATCCAATCAAGGGGAAACCACCCACTAACCCACTACGTTAGTGGTGGGGCCCACCATGATCTCCCCCTTGAGCCTATAAAAGGACCCCAAGGGCTCTTCATTTCTCATCTTTTTCCTCTTACGATTCTTCTTCTTCTTCCTCAGGTGAGAGCTCTCCCGGCTCCTCTACCAAGTCGGCCTCCGCTCGCCGCCAGCCACCAGCGACCTCCAGCGGCCGCCAGCGGCCGCCAGCGGCCACCAACGCCCGCCATTGGCTATCGGCACCCCATCAGCGCGCAGTTAGCAAGGAGACACCCAAGATCGGAGGAAGTCGAGCAAAGAAGACAGTCGAGGCCAATAAGCGCGCGCCGCCCTGAGCGCACGTGCCAGAAGTTTCCCGCTCATTCCACCGTTTAAGTCACTTCCGCGGAGCAGCCTGTTGCCCGTTGGAAGCTATAGTCATCCTCTCTCCCCGCAAGTTGTAACGGGAGTGGCTTGTCGCCCCAATTCACCAAAGTATACTGTAATCACCGAAAGCTAGTGGAATTTGACCGGCACAGACCCGGTCACGTGGTTTTTTACCCATTTAAGGGGTTTTTCCACGTCATCAAGACTTGTGTATACTATTCAATTTCATCGACTGTGTGCGCGCTCGACCGCTCCACGAGCTAAGGCGGTCCAAGTTAGTCCGGATCGACCGGAGCGCCGAGTTTGGCCGCAACAATCCAAATGCATTAAAAATATTTTTTTTACCTTTTGAGTTAGAAGACTTCATTATATATTATCTCACGTGTATGCATTTGCTAATTTTGAGTTGGTAATCATGAGATGTATATTTCTTCTCATTTTCTTGCACTCAGATTACGATTGTTGCAACCAAGAAACTCGATCCCTGCTATTCGGACCAAAGGGTGATCAAAGCTTATTGATTTATTGTTTGCCCCGCAGGATTCTTGGCGAGAAGAAAATGGCGAATTGAATGAATAACTCTGGGCTGCCTATATACAAAACCTGCGTGCTGTAGCGAGGAGGTCTCGACACACACCCGAAATTCCATAGGAACTTCCCCTCCTAAAGTTATTGTTGAGCTCGGTACAAGTGAGAGACAATGTGAACTCGCCCCTTATAGGGGGGATGAAGGTCTCCTCAACTTGTGCCTTAGAGTCCTATTTATAAGAAAACCCTAATCCAGGGGCAAAATAGTCTTTTTGGCTTGTTGGAGCTCACTGTCCCTGGTCGCCTCGCAGCTGACATGGCAAGGTCGTCTCGCAACTGATATGACGAGGTCGTCTCGCAGCTGATATGGCGAGGTTGCCTCGCAGCTAATATGGCGAGGTCGCATCGCAGCTAATATGGCGTGGTCGCCTCGTGGGGGCCTACTCGCCTGGATGACTCGAGCCTAGGGGTGCAAAAAAATCGAGCTCGAGTCGAGCTTGGCAAAATTTCTAAGGGCGAGCTTGAGCTAATCATTTCGAGCTGAGCTCATCGATCTCATTTTGTCCTGGCTCGAGCTTGAGCTCGTCAATCTCATTTTGTCCTGGCTCGAGCTCGAGCTCAATGCCTGCTTATCGAGCTCTAGTTCTAGCTCGAGCTTCGAGCTTGCGAGCTCGAGCTGCTCACGAGCTTTTTAGCTCATGAACCTGATTTTCTTTATATTTTTAATTTTTAATATATATATATGAATAAAATGCTCGTAAGTCGGCTCGCTAGCTCATGAACAATAATATCCGAGCTCGAACTTGACTCATAATGAAGCTCGAGCTCGAGCTCCACAGGTTCAAGCTCGAGTCGAGCTTTTTTCGAGCCGACTCATCGAGCTTTCAAGGCGGCTCAACTTAACTTGCACCCCTACTCGAGCCTACCTTCCCTTAGGAGCGATTTGGGTTGGACTCGACAAATTAGGGTTGTACACAATCCTCGCTTCTTTGTGAGCTTGTTAGAGGTTGGAAAGAAATCATCCAAACCCGATTTGGTGAGTGGTTGAAAGGTCAACACCTCTCATGCCCTTCCCTAAACTAGCGAGCTCAACTGGGGGTGGAAGAAGAGAGGTCGATACTTCTCAGGCCCTTCGCTAAACTAGCGAGCTCAACTGAGGGTGGAAGAACCTCCCAGGCCCTTTGCTAAACTAGCGAGCTCAATTGAGGGTGTAAGAAGAGAGGTTGATACCTCCCAGACCCTTAGCTAAACAAGTGAGCTCAACTGGAGGTGGAAGAAAAATAGGACAACACCACTCAGGGCCTTTGCTAAACTAGCGAGCTCAACTGGAGGTGGAAGAAGAAAGGTCGACACCTCCCAGGCCCTTCGCCAAAATTGCGAGCTCAACTGGAGGTGGATAAGAGGCCGACACCTTTTAGGTGCCGAGCTCAACTAAACGTGGAGAAGAGGTCGACACCTTGCTGTTGAAATTGTTGAAGTGAAAGTGGCAGCCTGGGCGGACTATTCGTGCGGACAGTGCGAATAGTTTCGGTGGTCTCGGTGGTCAGACTGTGCGGTCTGAACGGACTGAACTGGCGACTAGCAAGGTCGGCCAGTATTCTACAGCGGGTTCCCTAGGAAGTAACCAGACAGGTAGTTTTATTTATCCGCGGTTGGGGCGATCTGGTGTTGATGTCTGTTCGTTCCAACGAACTATTGGTGTGGTCTGGTTCTGTTTCCAAGACCAGACGAGCTGTCCAGGGTGTTGCGCAGTTTACGCGGACTAACTATCTAGTCCACTGAGTCCGACAGCTGTCATTTGTGCCTTGGCTGTGGGCTTGGAGTGTGCGGACTGCAGCAGAGTCTAGGGTGTGCAGATTGGGTTTTATTTGTTAGTATGCAGTCTAGTGGTCCGCAAGTGGGTGGACTGGAGCGGTATTCGCAGAGCCCGCCTATTTTGTGATCAAGTCTGGCTGGGCTTTGACGACTTGGCAGTGGCTTTGTTTCCGGCCTTGGTGGTGCAACCTTGGAGGACTCGCTCTTGTCTAAGTCACATCGGTCTATTGTGTATCCACAACTTAGCAGATATACTTGGTGCTTGCACATATTATGTCGGTTTTCCTATCATCTAGGGCGGTGATCACACTCCTCTCCACACCTATAAATAGGACCCCCCCTGTCACATCAAATGACACCGAGTGAATAGTAAGTGAACTCGCGGAAAGTTGCTGCGGTTAGGGTTTTCTATCCGCGCGGGTTGAAGAGTTTGATCGGTTTGTGCTGTGCAGGTTGTGCGGATAGCGCTGAAAAATCAGGGAGTTGGTTCTGACTGCAGTCAGGGATAGTGCAAACTCTGTTGATACCGACCAGTGGTTAGCAGTACGTCGCGGTTTGCGATTAGGCGGTTTCTCTTCTACAACTTGTTTCTCAGTTCAATAAGTTGTCCACCTCTAGGCGGCTTGTTCAGTTCGGTGGCAATAGTTTGCGTGTTCTGGCAGCTAGGTGACCTCGCGGTCAGCGGATTGAAGTTCAGCGGATAGGGTTTTTTCTTCAACACTGGAATAACGGGCAGTCCGCGTGGCTTGTTGCGGTCTTGTGACCAGGAGGCTTCAGCGAACTCCATAGCAGTTAGCAGCAGAGCTGACGGGTTCTTCTTAAGTCCGCGTGGCTTGTTTTTTGGCTTGTAATTTTCTTACTTCCATCGAATATATTGACAATTATGTCTCGTCATGTATGTCTTGCTTTATAAAGGTTTTTGGTAAGTACAAGAGTCTTGCTCTTCTTGTTGTTTTTGGTTTGCTTGGACTCAGTTGGTTGAGTGTTCCTATGCCTGGTGCTTCGTTTTTCGTCATCTCAAATTTTTTCATGGTATCAGAACGATCAGAGGCTGAGCAGTGATCAACCGTCAGTTTGCATGTCTGCTTCTGTGATTCTTAGCAACCAAGGTGTTTGTAATGGAAGGAGGATTCACAAGAGGTCTTGGAATTGAGCTTCTTACGCCGACTAACTATAAGAAGTGGAAGTCATGTATGGAGAATTATCTTTTGGGCGAGGACTGTTGGGAAGTCGTCGACGGTGACAAAAAGTAGGAGGTTACTGCTGCTGCAGGTGTTGGTGTTGATGCGGTGAGAGCTTGGAGGAAGACAAACATGAATGCTGAGTTTGCTCTCAAGCAGGCTATCTTAGCGAAACTTTTTGACCACATCATTGGATGTAGGTCTGCTGCAGAAATTTGGACTTCCCTTGATGGGTTGTTCAACAAGAAGAATGTAGCTCGACTACAGTTCCTAGAGAATGAGTTAGCAAAGACCACTCAAGGTGATCTGCCCATCTTTATGTTCTTCTTGAAAATGAAGAACTTGGGCACTGAGATTTCAGCGCTGGACCCTGATGAGCCTATTTTAGAAGCGAGGTTGAAGAGACACATAATACATTGCTTGTAGAAGAAGTATGTGGCCTTTGTCACTTCAGTTCAAGGCTAGGCCACTCAGCTGTCTTTGCTGGAGCTGGAGAACCTACTGGCTTCGCAGGAGAGCTTGGCAAGGCACATGGCTGGGGTCATTATCTCTGAAAGAGATAGTGAAGTGTTCTTCTCAGGAGAGAAGAAGAGATGTACCTCATAAAAAGCATTTAATTTGATGAAGAATTATCTCCTTTCAATCTTGTAACTGCCACCAATTTGAATTCAAAATCCCAGATTTTCATCAGCATTTGTTGTAGCAATTTTGTCTTAAAAGAGCCTTTAATTCACAGAAGAAACGCCTCCTTTCGATTTTGTAACCGTCGCCAATTTGAATTTTAAAATTCCAGATTTCCGTCAGCAATTTGTTGCAACAACTCTGTCTCTGAAAAAATAGAAATAATTAAGTAATAAATAATCTGTTCGTAACAACTTTGTCTCTGGATAAATGAACATAACTTGACAGTAACCGACTTGTTGCAACAATATTTCTGAGTATTGGAGTTGATTGTATTTTATTCTTCCAACTTGATTCATTTTTTATATTTTTTCAAAGGAAAATCATAATCTTATGTTTAAAACCTGAATTATATCAGAATATAATTAAAACCTTATTTCATTTGATTTCATGATAATTTACTACTTGAATAGGATGAAAGCTTGTAAATAAAATGATGAAATAACTTCCATTTGAGAAGTTATCACACCCTCATACTTGAACTTTTGCTAGTCTCTAGCAAAGATGAATTAAAGCCCCAAATAAGGGAAAAGAATAACCATCAAAATATTAATTTAAATGACCCTTCTTTTCAAATTATTCAAAAATTGCTAATTAAAGAATTTCACTTCTTCCAATTGGTAAACACATCAATCATTTAAGATTTCAAACAATCACTCATCAATTAGTTTGATAGACGATAAAGCTCAATTATGATTTCTAGTGAGTGTGTGTTATTCCAAAGAATCATTTACTTTCTTGCAACTTCTTCTCACTGGCCTTCCACAACATTAGGCTAAGGTAGAAACATAAAACCAAAGTTGTGACTTAGCTTCCACAAAAGTTTGGAGTTGAAAGGAGAGAAAGTCATAAGAGCCAACAAAATTGAGATTAGAATTGAATGACTGGAAATTGGATAGTGGAAAAGTATTTCTCTGGATATTTTATCAACGAGACTCTCCAAATTATGGGGTGCACAAATATCTTTTCTTTGCTACTTGCCATAGTAGGGATCATTCCAAGAGTATGTAAACACTTTTAGGCCCATATCACTATGTCAATACACATTTTTATTTTAAATTTTTTTTCTTTTTCTTTTTCTTTTTTACTTGTCATAGTAGGGATCATTCCAAGAGTGTGCAAACACACTTAGGCCCATATCACTATGTCACTACACATTTTTACTTTTTTTCTTACACACTCATTAATGAGAGATAAACCAAAGTAGGGAACTTTTTGCGTGGAATAGTAGGTATCAAAAATGACAAGACAATCTCAAGAGGGTTGGTGGATGATATAAAAGGTTGCCTTATTTCTTTCTCCCACTTAATTACCAAAACCCGCGTCTTAGCGTCCATCATCATCTTAATTCTTATTTTACCCGTCGCCATTATTTTTGAAAAGCCAGCAAGAATATGTTGACAGAGGTCAACTTTCTAAGGAATATTGTGAATGGATAGAAATATATAAAAGAGCTTTAACGTATCTTATTAATTTTAAGTTCCAAGTTTAAAGTCTTTAAGATTGATGAAACCACCAATCAATTAAATATGAATTTTTTAATAACAAAAATTGATTAACCCTAGGTATAAGGATACTCAATCTAACAGGATGACGAGTTATTATCTGTCATAATTAACAGAGGTGAACCCACCCGCACACTTAAACTTTGCTAGACCCTAGGAGTTGGTTCAAATATAGAAAGAGATCAAGTAAAATTTTTATCAACTCAGAGGAAGCATTCAAACAAATAAAAAATCAAATGAGTGTGAAATCAAATGCATAAGGTAAAATATAATTTAATACTCCCCTGGGGTCATTCTTTGAATCATTGACACAATTGTATTGCCTTCTCCGTGGCCTTAGATTGGCCTCCTTGACTATATTGCCCTGTGAACTCAAATGTCATGTCTTATATATGCTTATTATATGAAGGTTAAATTATAAAGCAATAAAATGAACCATAATAATATCAGAGAAATATGAGTATCCATCCATTTAAACAAAATCCAACAGTTAGCATAGTCCAACAAAAATCAAAACAGTCAACAAAAATCGGTTCACAAAACCCCACATAACCAAAATAGTCAGAGATTTTAATGCTATTATTAAAGTTCATCAATCATTGCGGTCGTCTGCCCCGCCGATGTCTTCGGTTGGATCAGCAACCTCTCGATCCGAGTCCAAAAATTAGCCAACGTTGTTGAACCTGTTCTTCCAAGTCGATGTATCTTCAGTGACCGGGATCTTGGCCTTTTTAAACAGCTTAACCTGGTTGTAATGCAGCGCGTCCAATTTTGACTCAAAATATATGTGTTGGGCTCGCTGGTAGCTCTTTATATATTCCAGATTTGACATAATCACCTCTTTTTCATCTTGATTAAACACACCAGCGGCTGGCTGCATGGAATGGGGCATAGGAGTCTCTATGCCTGCGTCTACCTGAACTGAGGGGGATCACTAGCAGATTCTGGGACTTTTATGTTCATGGCAATTACCGCATCCGTAATATGCCGGCCAACCTTTGTCTCAACATCGTCCTCCATCGCTTCTACCCCTTCTACTCTACAAAGCTCGGTGATCAAAGTGGGAAACCAAAGCTTTCACACATTTGCCTCCTTGATCTTAATGTTTATTTGCTCTGAGATGATCTTTCCTATGTTAATGTCAATCCCTTTTAAGATTTTGAACAAGAGAGTTACCTAAGTTAAGGATGTAGTGTTGGAATGTTTGGTTGGCATTAAGCTTGCGTTAAGGAAATATAACCAAACCTTAGCTTCTCTACTTAAGCTAGTAGACTTTAGAGTGTAGGTGCTTTTGTTAGTCCATTCTACCTTGGTGTTATGGCAGATAGCGGCAACCATTTATTCGGGGGTTGCAGGAGTAATGGTTCCATCTTCTTCCTCCGGTTCTGGGGTAGGAATATTGAAGTACGCATTGATCCTCTCAACTGAAACATCAATTTGCTTGCCCCGTACTAAAACAGAGTTCCCCTCTGAAATTCGGGCATTGGCATAAAACTCATAGACCCAAGACAAAACAGCCGAGTAGCGAGGTTGACATAATGAATCCCATTTGAGTTTATGTATTTGATCTATATAGCCAATACTCACTCCTCTGGCTTCCACCTTAAATCCTCGCTCAAAGATGAAGGGGATCGTTCTTAATACCTGTACTCATCATTTAGCATTCATGTTGACAAACCGTTCCGGATTGTGGCTGGACTTCTTCTTTCGCCCTTTTTTTGTTGCCAATTTTTCGGCTCTCGAAACCTGCTCATCCTCCATCCTTTGAGTAATCGGCTCTTCGACTTCGTCGTTCATGAAATCTGTCGGTCGGGGCGTTATTTCTTTTCTTATTCCCTGTCGTGACTTCAGCAAATCAGCCGCAAGATCAGGCTCTATTTCTATCTCATTCTCCTTCTGAGGAATCGGTATGTCCACATCAATGTTCCTGCAGTCTGCCGGCTGTTTTGCGACCTCCTTATTTCTCCCTCGTCGCGAAATCGGTGAATCGACTGCGAGTTCAGGCTCGACATTTTCTCATTCCCTTCTAGTGGACTTGGTATTTCAGCATCAATGCTCGCACTGACCGCCGATGGCTTTGCCAACGCCTTCTTCCTCCGTCCTTGCCGAATCGGCCCTTCTGCCTTCTCCGCGGCCTGCGATTCCAACTCTTTCCCTTTCCGAGTCTTCGACATACCTTCGTCTTAGCTTCGGTCGGCCGAAACACACCACCGCAGGAATTTCACTGGGTTTTTGGCGCAACCTAACTTCTGTCGCAAGGAGGGAAGGAAAGATGGACTAAAAATCTGCGCGCAGGAAGTAATGATGGCTAGATAAGCGCGAATTTAGACAGCTCGGCAAAATTAATTGAGATCAAAGACCTGGGATTTTGACAGCTTGTCAATTCCTAATTAAGCTCGACGAACGCGGGTTATGACAGCTGGACAATTTTAATTAAGCGCGATGATGGCGGGATTTCCAATTATGATTGACTATATATCTAATGACGTTCCAGCTTCGTCAAACTCAATTGGAGTGAATAACCAGTGGTCAAAATGTTGCAACAAGGCCTCAACAAAGGGTATATTCAACCTCGTAGTTTCTTTTGTAATATCGCACTACATTCTTCGGTTAAAGCCACAATTTCTTTTTCAGCGAATTTTCTCTTTTTGGAGAGAATATCCTTCATGAATTTTACATAACTAGGTATCTGCTCCAAGGCCTCAGCAAAGGGTATATTTATGGTCAACTTTTTAAAGACTTCCATAAACTTCTGAAATTATTTATCAAGCTTAGTTTTAGTGAGTCTAGACGGAAAAGGTGGAAGTTCGGTAAATTTTTCTTTCCTTATCTAGATCTATAATTTTTCTTTCCTTATCTAGATCTAACATTTCTAGAATTAATTCATCTGATAATTTCCTTGAATTTCCTTGATTGTTGGGAGGAATATGATTAAATTCTGGTGGATGGTTAACATTTTGATTGTTTCTCTATGAAAAGTTAGGGTGATTTCTCCATTCAGGATTATATTGATTAGAAAAAACAATTTGTCTTTGGACACCTACATAATTAACTTCTTTCGGAACTTGATTTAATTGCTCTATGGTGAGAGAAGTGTTGGGGTTAGATAAATGAATACTACTAATAGATGGCATTACTATATTTTGACTCAACGAATCTAGTCGTTTATTTATCGTGTTAAATTGTGTTGCCATTTCTGCAGCTAATGAAGTGAATTGATCAACATGATGGACACCCATTGGATTGTTATTCCCTTGCCTTTCAAATGATTGATAATTATTAGAGGTAAGGTCTTCTATAATAGCATAAGCGTCCTCCGGGTACTTTTTCATCAAAGATCCCCCTGCAGCTCCATCAATTAAGATCATGGTAGTTGTTTGTAATCCATTATAAAATGTAGATACCTGCTGATGCACTTCTAACCTGTAATGTGGACATCGTCTCAATAACTCTTTAAAATGCTCTCATGTATCGTAAAGAGTTTCCCCATGATTTTGCATAAAAGTGGTGATGTCTCTTATTAACTTTGCGGTTTTAGAAGGAAGAAAGTATTTGTTTAAAAATTTCTCTACCAATTGCTCACATGTGGTTATAGAACCATGTGGTAACGAATTAAGCCAATCTTTAGCTTTTCCTTCTAATGAAAATGAAAATTACCTTAACTGGATTGTTTCATCAGTAGCCCCATTTACTTTAAACATGTCAAATATTTCTAAAAATGTCTTTAGATAAGAATTTGCATCTTCATTGTTTAGACCTCCAAACTTATTATGTTGAACTAATTGCATAGTAGTGGAATCTATTTTTGAAGTTATTAGCCGCTATAGTAGACCGAGCTATGCTAAAGTGCAACCCCCCCCCCCCCCCGTAAAGGTGTATTATAATCACGGCAAGTCATTCTATGCGCAATCTGTTGGCCGTTTTGGTCCACTTGCCCATTAGGATCTACATGACCCTCACTGTTGTGCCTATTGTTTTGTCCGTTATCACCCATCTCAAGATTTGTAATATTGGGATTCCTAAAAACTCTCTTGTTTTGTCTACAAGTTCTTTCGATTTCTGAATTTAAAGGCACTATTTCTGTGTCTCGATATCTGGACATACAACGATGCTCATAAATTGAAAAATAAAACTAAAAAACAACACTTGAACTTAAATTACTAAGAATTACTAATATCACAAGATAATACTTAAACAAGAAAAATTGTCCCCAGCAACGTCGCCAAAAACTTGGTACGCGAAAACTAGATATATAAAATGCAACGCAAGTATACATGTCGCGTCAAGTAATAAAGTAGAAAGTAGAGTGTCGAATCCACAGGGACAATATTTTTATTTAAGCTTATGAGTACTAGTAATATTCTTTTCTACTAAGTCAAGCAAAACATTAATTTTTGTAGAGAGATGAAAATAAAACTAACTTAGGTAAAATATCAATTTTGTAGGAAAATGAAATAAAACTAACTTGCGAATTGAAGTTTCTGAGATTAGATACTGATGAGAAATACGAGCTTTGTATATTGATCTTTATCCTTAGCTTGTCTTTGTGTAAAAATACAAATGAACTTAAATTAATTATTATCTTGTGGAAATCCTAAACTTGCGAAGTGCATCTCTTGATTTCATCTTCGCGTTATATATATTTAGTGAGTAGCTTTAAATAAAAGTTACACAAGTAAACATACGTATAAAAGCGAGAATCTTAACTCCACAACTACAATGATAGCGATACGCTAAATCATATGTAGCCAAATTAAGTTCTCGAGACTTGCGATCGCAGCTCTCGCAGCTCTCGCATATAGATCACAGTAAAAGTACAAGATGGTAATCTCTTATCGTCATCACTAAAGAAGAGAATATAATTTAAGATAAAAAACTAATATAATTCATTTGCTCATGAAAGCATATAGGCAAACTTCAAAAAATTCACAACATACAAAACTCGTTAGAGGATTAGTTCCTCATAGTCGGAAATACATGATTTTGCAATAGGAATTGAACAGCCATGGTAACAAAAAAAATTATAATACGCAAACCAAAGAGTCGCCGAGATAGCCTGTAGAATTCCGTTGCCCAAGCCACTGTATTTCGCCTTCAATTCTCCTCTCTTCGATCTCCTCAATTTCCCTCACTATTGTAACACCTCCCATGTAATGACCGTATAATATGGGTCTGGCCGGGGCCCCACAACATACAGACGCCACAGCTTCAGCATTATAAGATGATATTTACTACCCGATCTCAAAACTCAGAACAAAACACAGCGGAAGCAAACCAAACAACTAGAAGTTATCCACCACTAACAGGAGTATCAAATGGCTTTAAGGCCTTACACAAAAAAAGTCCAACACATAAAGACCACAAGGTCAAACATCAACGTGCAGAAATCACTCCTAAGCTACCTCGGTGTGCAAGCCGGACAATGTCTAAAATATAGATCATACAATCACAGAAAGCAAACTAAAAATACAGCAACACTTCATGAGGCTTAGGGCTTTTCGCCCGGCGCACTAGCTCCCGCTTGCGATCCTTGCCCTGTAAAGATTTGAAGTAATGTGGGTCAACAAAGGCTGACCTCTACTGTGTAACCAGCACATCTCCTTCCGGCCGCCCCTAACGGACCCCAGGGTACCCCTCCAACCTGCAAGTTCTCACTTCGTATACCATATACATAAATATATAAAGCTTTAAAACAGGTTTGGATGTCTCATACAACAAACACATTTTCTATGTTGAGAACAGTGTGAAAGGGGCCAACTATGCAACATGTATGCAAACCCGAGATTCGCCCAAGGCACCCTATCTCGTATGCATCGAACACATCATCAAAAAATTGGGTACTTTCGTTTCCCCATTGGCATAAAGCCGCAAACAAAAGGGAACTACTATATCCCTAACGGCCCAAGCGCCGTTACACAGAAATCTTGCAAAGGCCCCACCCGCACATGGGTATTAAACCCTAAGCTTGCCTGCAAATCCTGACTCCTCACGTCAGGATTCCGTCTCACACACAAACCGATTCTAAGAACCCTTGCTGGACCCCACCCGCTCATGGCTTCATTGCTCGGGCTTGCCCTACGCTCGGCGTTCTCATCAGTCTCATAGAAGGGTACTAGTCTCGCCGGGACACTCTCCCAACATGACTTGCGCGTCACGGGATAGCCAACCGACCACGGAAATGTAGCCACGTCTTAGCACAACACAACCATACTTTCTCACCCTAATCCACCATTTGTACTACAACGTCCCCGCGCACCAAGGAAACCATCTACCACCAAAGCGGAGCTAACCTTTTCCGGTTCCGACTATGAGTACTCACTCAAGAAAAGGGGAAAAACGCATACATTACAACAGCATCTTGCCGCAACGGATTTCTACCGAATCCTCAAGGCTCGCTATGCAACATCACCGAGTCGGACTAACGGTCGTGACTACGGTTTCACCCACAATGCTTAATCCACAAACGGAGCGGATCTCTAATGCAAAATCATGCCGGGGACAGATATAATTGACCCGGAGGTTCCTCTTGAACCATGGCAACCCAAACCCCTCTCATTTGTGAGATCTGGAGCCCAAAACTGAAAAGAGAAGATGTTAAACGTGCATCCTAAAACCAAGAGGAGAAGTGTCGTTACCTTACGACCTCTCTCCTAGCCATGGAGAACTTGGTTGGATGAACACCGCCGTAACGATCTTGCCTTTGCGAATCTGGACTCCGCTCGCGAAACGGGGCTCTGAAGCTTCACCGGCAGCCAGAGCTGATCTACTTCTTCCTCCTAGCTCTCCCCTCTCTCTAACACTTAGAAAGTGATGAAGATGGGAAAAGTGGGTTTGAAAACCCTATTTCTAGCCTTAAGATCCAGCATTGACCAACCACAGCCTTTGGATCCCAAAAGAAGGAAATGAACGACCACAATTCACCCTGAAAAATAAATTTCCTGGGCCGAACACGGCTTGTGACACGCCCGTGTCCAAGGCCGTGTTCCTCATTCGCCGTCGAACTAGAAAATCCCGACAAGGACATGGCATGTGACACGGCCTGGGACACGCCCGTGTCAAGGCCCGTATCACGGCCCGTGTGCTCTAAACGACACAGGACCAAACATCCCGAGAAGGACATGGTTTGGGACACACCCGTGTCTCATGTGACATGCCCGTGTCAAGTCCCGTGTCATGGCCCGTGTAGCTTCCTCAGCACAAGCCAACAAACGAACTCGAGCAGGACACGACCATTGACACGCCTGTGTCTCAGGTCGTGTGCCCTCACTCAATGCTTCAAAATCGTTTAGTGCTCGGTAAGGCGTTGAGTGACCGACACGCCCCTGGTACACGCCCGTGTCTCATGTCGTGTGCCCTCACTCAACGCTTCAAAATAGTTGAGTGCTCGGTGAGGCGTTGAGTGGCCGACACGCCCCTGGGACACGCCCCTGGGACACGCCCGTGACTCATATGACATACCCGTGTCAAGGCCGTGTTCCCTGTCTCAACGCTCGTCGACCGAAATTTCGCCAACCACACGATCTCGAGCACGACACGCCCTGTGACACGCCCGTGTCTCAGCCCGTGTCAGCCTTGCCAGAATCCATCTTGGCCTGAAACATGCCAACGGTTCCTCTTTCCAGTTTTGGGGCGTTACAACTATCCCCTTTTTTCCCGGTGTTCCTTGCTTCTATATATAGTAATTTGCCTCATAAAGAGCCTTTAATTTGATGAAGAATTGCCTCCTTTCAATCTTGTAACTATCACCAATTTGAATTCAAAATCCCAGATTTCCGTCAGCATTTGTTGTAGCAATTTTGTCTTAAAAGATCCATTAATTCGCAGAAGAAATGCCTCCTTTCGATTTTGTAACCGTCGCCAATTTGAATTTCAAAATTCCAGATTTCCGTCAGCAATTTGTTGCAACAACTCTGTCTCTGAAAAAATATAAATAATTTAGTAATAAATAATCTGTTCGTAACAACTTTGTCTCTGGATAAATGGACATAACTTGGCAATAACCGATTTGTTGCAATAATATTTCTGAGTACTGGAGTTGATTATATTTTATTCTTCCAACTTGATTTATTTTTTATATTTTTTCAAAGAAAAATCATAATCTTATGTTTAAAACCTGAATTATATCAGAATATAATTAAAACCTTATTTCACTTGATTTCATGATGATTTTCTACTTAAATAGGATGAAGGCTTGTAAATAAAATGATGAAATAACTTCTATTTGAGAAGTTATCAATGGGAGAAGGAGAAGAAGACTGATGTTGGTGAGGGTCCTTCTACTTCATATCAGCAAAAGGGGAGCGTTGCTCTTAAGCGGGATTAGAAGAAGGAGTGGCTTAAATACTACAGATATAACTAGCCAGGACACTTCAAGAGGGACTGTAAGGTAAAGCTGTAGCCTGTGCATGTTGCATACAAAGAGGAAGTTGGGTCCAGTGATGAGGAAGATGGATGGGGAAGTGCGTTTATGACGGGCACATATCTTTGTGCCTTGTTTACTATCAACTACCAAGTTGACTGGATCGTGGACTCTGGGTGTGGTCATCACCTCACTGGGGATGAGTCAAAGTTATCCTCTCTACAGACATTCTCAGGTAACGAAGCTATCATAACCGCTGATGATACTGTTCATGTAGTAGAGAAGGAGGGTATAGTTTCTTTGGGTAGTTATAATGGTCCACTCACGTTGAGGAGTATCTATCACATACCGGGCATGAAGAAGAATCTCTTCTTTGTGATCAATGCGGTGGACACGAGCTATTACGTTCTATTTTGTCCAACAGAAGTGAATTTTCTCCGCAACGTGTCATCGGTTAAGGCTAATATTACTCATGTAAGGAGAAGGGTGAGGGACTTGTTTATGTTATCAGCGAGTTCTTATGTTGATTGGATGAGACCCAATGATAGTGCAACTATCTAGTATGAGCGGCTGGAACATATTGGGATGGACAAGCTGAAATCCATGACAGTAAAAAGCTTTGTGAAAAACTTGCCTAAGTTGTCATCATTCGGTGACAATCATATCTGCATGGGGTGTCAATATGGAAAGTCTCATCGCCTTCTATTTGACAAGTCGCTGACAAGGTGTAAAGCACCATTGGAATGTATCCATGGTGATCTGATAGGGCCGACTGCCATAGCCAACCTTGGAGGCAACAAGTACATGCTGGTCCAAATTGATGACTACTCAAGGTACACATTATGAAGGAGAATTCAGATGCTTTTCTTTTGTTTGCGAAATTCAAGGAGTTGGTGGAGGGTCGGCTTGGCCTGCGAATCAAGAAGTTGAGAACAGACAACCAATGTGAGTTTGTTTCAACTGAGTTCTCAAACTTCTGCAGAAAGCACAGTATTCAAAGGGAGCTCACTTGTGCTCATACTCCACAACAAAATGGAGTAGTAGAGCGGAAGATCCATCAACTGATAGAAACCTGCAAGTGCTGACTTCATACTAATGACATTCCAAGGTCCTTTTGGGCGGACGGAATGGTCTGTACATCTTATGTCATCAATCAGATTTCACTGAGTGCGATCAACATGAAGTCTCCTTTTGAGATGATGTTCAAGGAGAAGCTCAGCATGGAACACCTTCGTGTGTTCGGATCGACCTGCTACGTACACATCCCTGATGCTCTCAGGACGAAGCTGGATGCAAAGGCAAGGAAGCTTATCTTTGTGGGCTATGATGAGCGGAAGAAGGGGAGAAAGTGTATGGATCTAGTGACGAAGAAGTTCGTGGTTTTGAGAGACATGGTCTTCGACGAGCTGACGTCATATGGAGGTGGCTCTTCTGTAGAGCTGCATAAGAGTAGTTCGAATGGCGGGCAGGAGGAGGTTGAAAAGGATCTTCTGGTGGAGCTGTCTGTGTCATCAGGAGCTCCAAGTGTTTCTTGCTCTAGGGCAGAGGCTTTTGGTTCAGGAAGCAGGGGGAGCGATGCTCCAAGTTTGCCCGGGAATGAAGCTGATTTAGAAGAAGCAGCGGAGGTGGTTAGCAAGGGTCAGACTCTTCGGAGATCGAAGAGGACCATCAAACAACCAGCTCATTATAGTGAAGGAAATGCGGTGAGCTTGGTCTCTTATTTCTTCGCAGACCCTCTGGACGAGCGAGAGCCTTCTAGCTTTGAAGATGCCACTGGTGTCAAGGAGTGGGAAAATGCCATGGATGAGGAGATGGCTGCCCTTAGGAAATATGAGACATGGGACCTTGTGCCCAAGGTTGATGGCGTTACTCCTGTGACCTACAAGTGGGTGTATAAGCTGAATAAGAAGGCAGATGAGAGCATCGAGTGCTACAAGGCTCACCTTGTAGCTCGAGGTTTTACTCATCAATACAGAGAAGATTATGAAGAGACGTTTAGTCCTGTGGCAAAGATGACTTCAGTGCGGGTGGTTATGGATTTGGCTGCTTGCCAAGGTTGGAAGATGTGGTAGCTGGACATAAAGAATGCCTTTCTTTATGGGGAGATTGATAAAGACATCATCATGGTTCAACCACCAAGATATGTGTCTGAAGATCATCCAGGATACGTCTACAAACTCCGGAAGTCCCTTTATAGTTTGAATCAGGCTCTGTGGGCATGGTATGAGAAGATCACACAATACCTCCAATTCTACATGTATTTTGCCTCAGATTCAGATTTGAGTCTGTTCATCAAGATGAAGGAGAGCTTTCTGTCTTGGTGTTGTTGTACGTGGACGACATGATCGTCATGGGTAACTCCGAGGAGGAGGTGGCTAGGCTCAAGGCAGAGCTAGCCATTCGGTTCGAGATGAAGGACTTGGGTAAGCTCCACCACTTCCTTGGACTCGAGGTAGAGAGTAAAGAGAGTGACATACTCGTTTCCCAGAAGGGCTATGCATATTGGATCATTCAGTGATTCGACATGCGGAAAGGGAAGAATAGCTCTACTCCTCTTGATGTTGGCATCAAGCTTTGACGAGATGAGAGGAGGATACTTCCAGATCCTCTAGTGTTCCGTGCTCTGGTGGGGAGCCTTATCTGTTTGACGATTATGAGGCTAGACATTGCATATGTGGTAGGCCGAATAAGTCGGTATATGGCAGAATCTCGAAAGCCTCATCTGATGGTGGCAAGGAGTATTCTTAAATATATGAAGTCCACTTCTGACATAGGTCTCCTTTATGGGAGAGACACGGGCTTCAACCTGCACGGTTATACATATGCTGATTATGGGGGGATTCAGCCGAACGGAAGTCAACATCCGATTATGTGCTCATATGTGGATTAGTAAGGATTTCTTGGTGTAGTAAGAAGCAGGATTCGGTGTCCATCTCTACTACGAAAGCGGAGTACAAGGCTTCGGCCTTGGCATCTCGACAAGCCATCTGGCTTAAGAGGTTAGTAGAGGACGTCCATGAAGAAGTGCGCATTCCTACTCTACTACGCGGTGATAATGAGAATGCCCTGTGTCGAAGTATGTGACCGGGCGGTCTGGCGGTTTGAGCCTGGCGGTTTGTTGACCGGGCGGTCTGGCGGTTTGTGCCTGGCGGATTGAGGTTGACGGGTTGATTTCCAGGCTGTCGCCGTATGGTATCCGACGGTCTGTCGGCTTATCTCTGGCGGCTTGGAAACCGGCCGGTCTAGCGGTCTCCTACCGCATCTCTCCCTCTTGGTTCTGGTGTTGCCGAGCGGTTAGAACATTGTCTAACCGCGCGGCCTGTTCCGGTCTCTTATTCTAGCCGCCCAGATCTGTTGTATAGCTTTAGTCCCACATTGTTAATTTGTATTCTTCTCTCTCTCCTCCATTCTATAAAAGGGAGGCCATACCTTTGTAAAGAATATCTTTTTGGATAATAAAATTTCAATTATTCAAAGTTCCGGCTTGTTTTCTAGTCGTTTGTTCGCTACTTTTAACATGGTATCAGAGGGATCGATCTTCTCCTCCTGATTCTGTGCGCCCTGTCCGCGCGGCTTGCCCCTTCTTCTCGCGACCTGTTCTCGCTGTTTGCGCCCTATCCGCGCGTCCTCCTTCTCCTGCCCTTCTGTCGCTGCGACCTGTCTCCTTGTTCGTCGCGACCTGCTTCTTTATTCGCAGTTTCCGTTCGCGCGGTCTATCTTCTAGCCGTTCGACCTCTTCCCCGTCTTGGACCTGCGGCTTGGTCGTGGCTTCTCTGGCCGCTGGTGTCGAACATCCTGACCGCCGCAGCTCGTCTTCTTTCTATCCGCGCGGCTTATATTCTAACCGCGCGGCCTCTCGCAGTTATCTCCTATGGCCCTTTCTGAGACCTCCACCACCACCACTCCTATCGCCACTCCGGCGCCGCTTCCTACACCCTCTGGCAACCTTGGCACGGTTTCTAAACTTGTTGGCTCCAACTATCCGGATTGGAGCGTCTCCTTCACTTTTCTTCTCCGCTCTCAGCGCAAACGTCATCACCTCACCGATGACCCTCCTCCCTCAGACTCTGCTGAATTTGATGACTGGGATGCTAGTGATGCGCTTGTCCGCACGTGGTTGGCTAACAGCCTCTCTGATGAATGTCTTCCTGTCATACGCCATGATGAGACGGTCAAGACCGCGTGGCTTCACCTTGCTGCTCTCTACTCAAAGGGGGCCCAGACATCCCGCATTTATACTCTCTACGCGGATCTCTTCGCTCGCCCTTCCATGTCTCCTGCTGCGGCTTATCAGCAAGTTCAGGCTCTTGGGGCCGAAATCCTCCAGAATCGCCCCTTCTCCGCGGACTTGGCCGAACAGCACAAACACTTCCAGGAACTCCTGGTTGTTTGTTATCTTCTCCGGCTTCCTGAGTCTTTTGATATGATCCGCCAGCAGATCTTGGGCGAAGCCGAGTCTCCCACCTTGGATGCCACCGCAGCTCGCATCGCCGCGGTTACTTCACTGCTCCAACGTCCTCTATTGTCTTCCCCTCCTCCACCGGACTCCTATGCTCACCAAGTCCAGCGGGGTGGCAATAGTGGTCGCAGCCAATCTGGTACGCGCGGTCCGTCCAGGTTCCTCTGCTCTCACTGTGGTCGTACCGGCCACTCAGTTGACCGCTGCTGGCAAAAACATCCTCATCTTCGTCCCTCCGGTGATACTTCTTCCTCAACCTCCTCCTCCTCTCGGCAGTCTGCTTCTGTGGCCACCACCTCAGGTAGTGCACACGTCGTTACCCAAGGTAAATGGCTCATTGACTCTGGTGCTACAAATCACATGACCGGAAACCCTCACTGCTTCTCTCTCCTAGAGACGCATGCGCGGTTACCCCCGGTTCTCGTTGCGGATGGTTCGCCTTCCCCTGTTCATGGAACGGGCATGGTTCAAGTCACTCCCTCGCTTCGCTTAGCGGACACTCTCTATGTCCCGAAGTTCCCTTGCAATTTACTCTCCGTTACTACTTTATGCAAGCAACTTCAGTGCTCTGTCTTATTCACTCCTACTTCTTGTTGTTTTCAGGACCCGAGAACCCAACGGACGATTGCTACTGGGACTGAGAGCGGCGGCCTCTACTTCCTCGACAATGTTTCCGCTCTGTCCGCCTTCTCTTCCTCGTCTACTGATCTGCTTCAATGGCATCTTCGCCTTGGACATCCTCCTCCTCGGATTCTGCATCAGCTTCTTCCCCACTTACCTCAACCCAGTCCTCCGCTCAACTGCGATGCGTGTCAGCTTGGCAAGCATCACCGTTCCTCCTTCCCGCAGAAGCAAGGCCGTGGTTCCTCCCGCCCCTTTGATCTCATTCATTCTGATATCTGGGGTCCTGCTCCTACTCCCACCGTTGGTCGGGGTAGTTTTTACTTTGTAACTTTTATTGATGATTTCTCCAGATGTACCTGGGTGTATCTTTTAAAAGATCGCTCTGAACTCTTATCTGTATGGCAATCTTTTTATAATATGATTAAAACTCAGTTTGCTATTTCTATTAAAGTATTGCGCTCTGATAATGCTAAGGAATATCTCAGTCATGAGTTTTCATCTTTTTGTATGCAACATGGTCTTATTCATCAGACCAGCTGTGTTTACACCTCCCAGCAAAATGGGGTGGCGGAACGTAAAAATCGCCATCTCCTCGATATCGCTCGCACTCTGATGACACAGATGCAGGTGCCTCGCTCCTATTGGGGCTATGCTGTTCTCCTTGCCTGCTATCTCATCAATCGCATTCCCTCTTCTGTTCTTCACGGCAAGACCCCCTTCTCCATTCTCTACCCAACCAAGGAACCCTTTCCTCTTCCTCTCCGTATCTTTGGGTGTACGGCCTTCGTGCATGCTCCGTCTGCTACTCGCGACAAGCTTTCCCCCCGCTCCACCAAATGTGTCTTTTTGGGTTACTCGACAACTCAAAAAGGCTACTGTTGCTTTGATCCTGTTCTGCGCAAACAGTTTGTTTCCGCAGACGTCACCTTCTTTGAAAATGCTTCCTACTTTTCTTTCCCATCTTCACCTCCTCCTGCTGTCTTTGACTCTCCACCATCTCTCTGTGAGCCTTCCACACAAGTCGACGTCTCCCCTCCTCTGTCGTCTCCTCCTCCGTCTCCTCCTCTCCCTATTATCTCCCCTCCTTCGTCTCCGCGGCCGTCTCTCTCTAGTCCCGGGCCAGCCTTCTCTGCCACGGATGCTCCGGTCCCTGAGGCACAAGACGACCTGGATCGTCCCATTGCCCTTCGCAAAGGGGTGCGGGCGTGTACCCAACACCCGCTTGCGGCTGTTGTTTCCTATGATCGGCTTACTCCCTCTCGCAGGTGCTTTGCTTTGGCCATCTCGGCTACTACCACTCCCCGCACTTACCAGGAGGCTCTTGTTATTCCTCATTGGAAATCTGCCATGGATGAGGAAATTGCCACTCTTACTGAAAGAGGTACCTGGAACCTTGTTCCTCCACCGATCGGTACTGATGTGGTTGGCTGCCGCTGGGTGTTCGTTGTGAAGTTTCGCCCGGACGGCACTGTGGATCGTTACAAGGCCCGCCTGGTGGCCAAAGGCTTTACTCAGACTTATGGAGTTGACTATTTTGACACTTTCTCTCCGGTTGCTCGCCTCAGCACCATCCGGGTTCTTCTTTCTGTGGCCGTCAACAGGGAGTGGGACATTTCTCAACTTGACGTCAAGAATGCCTTTCTGTATGGGGATCTTCAGGAGGACGTCTATATGGAGCAACCTCCAGGGTATGTTGCTCAGGGGGAGACACGAGTATGCCAGTTGAAGAAGGCCATCTACGGCCTAAAGCAGAGCCCTCGGGCGTGGTTTGACAAGTTTAGTGGCATTGTGGCTGCAATTGGCTTTGCAAGAAGTTCCGCCGATCACTCATTGTTTATTCGCAAAACCGCATCTGGCCTTGTGGTTCTGGCGGTATATGTGGATGATATCCTTCTTACCGGCGATGACCAGGCTGGGGTGGACTTGACAAAGAAACACCTCCGTCAACACCTTGTCACGAAGGATATGGGCTCCCCGAAATATTTTTTGGGGATAGAAATCTCTCGGAAGCCCGACTCGTTGGTTCTCTCCCAACGGAAGTATGCGCTTGATCTTCTACAAGAGGCAGGATTGACCGGGGCCAAACCGGCCCGGTATCCCATGGCCACTGGAGAAGACAAAACATGGACAGATGACTCACCGCTTATATCCGATGCCACGAGGTACAGACGTCTGGTGGGCAAACTCATTTATCTCACGGTGACCAGACCCGACATTGCCTATGCTGTAGGCAAGGTCAGTCAGTTCATGCAAGCTCCCAGGGAATGTCATCTTCAGTCTGCCTTGAAGATACTAGAGTATGTCAAAGCAGCACCAGGGAAAGGGCTACTCTTTCAGAAGCATGGTCATCTGAGAATTGAAGCCTACTCAGACTCAAGCTATGCGGATGATAAAGGTGACCGTAAATCTACATCGGGTTTCTGCACATTTGTTGGAGGTAATCTTGTGAGCTGGAAGAGCAAGAAGCAGTCTGTTGTCTCAAGGTCCAGTGCAGAAGCCGAATACCGGAGTATGGCGTCAACCACGTGTGAGTTAAAATGGTTGCGGGCTCTCATGCTTGACCTAGGAGAGGTCTACAACTATCCTCTGCCTATGTTTTGTGACAACAAAGCCGCTATATACATATCCAAAAATCCGGTCTTCCATGAGAGAACGAAACATATAGAGGTCGACTGCCATTTCATCCGAGAAGAGGTCTTGAAGAAACAGATTTGCACTCCGTTCGTCACCTCCGACAAAGAGTTGGCTGATATCTTCACCAAGCCGGTTTCTACTTCCTTCTTCCATATTTGTGACAACCTGGGCATGATTGATATCTATGCTCCAGCTTGAGGGGGAGTGTCGAAGTATGTGACCGGGCGGTCTGGCGGTTTGAGCCTGGCGGTTTGTTGACCGGGCGGTCTGGCGGTTTGTGCCTGGCGGATTGAGGTTGACGGGTTGATTTCCAGGCTGTCGCCGTATGGTATCCGACGGTCTGTCGGCTTATCTCTGGCGGCTTGGAAACCGGCCGGTCTAGCGGTCTCCTACCGCATCTCTCCCTCTTGGTTCTGGTGTTGCCGAGCGGTTAGAACATTGTCTAACCGCGCGGCCTGTTCCGGTCTCTTATTCTAGCCGCCCAGATCTGTTGTATAGCTTTAGTCCCACATTGTTAATTTGTATTCTTCTCTCTCTCCTCCATTCTATAAAAGGGAGGCCATACCTTTGTAAAGAATATCTTTTTGGATAATAAAATTTCAATTATTCAAAGTTCCGGCTTGTTTTCTAGTCGTTTGTTCGCTACTTTTAACACCCTGAAACTAGTTAATAATCTAGTTTGTCACGCGCGGACCAAACACATTGAGATTGAGCACCATTTCATTCGGTAGAAGATGTTGGAGGGGTCTCTTGTGGTTGGACATGTACGGTGCAAAGACAACATCGCGGACATCTTCACGAAACCACTATCAAAGGAGCCATTTACTCGGTTATGGGGATTTCTAGGGCTGGTCTCCACTTCTCACTTTAAAGGAGAGTGTTGAAATTGTTGAAGTGAAAGTGGTACCGTGGGCGGACTGTTTATGCAGACAGTTTCTGCGATCTCAGTGGTCAGACCGCGCGGTCTGAGCGGACTGAACTGGAGACTAGCTAGGTTGGCCAGTGTTCTGCAGCGCGTTCCGTAGGTAGTAACCAGACAGATTATTTTTTGTGTCTGCGGTTGGGGCGATCTGGTGTTGAAGTCCATTAGTTCCATCAAACTATTGGTGTGGTCTGGTTCTATTTCCAAGTCCAGGCAAGCTGTCCAGGGTGTTGCGTAGTTTGTGCAGACTGGCTGTCTCGTCCACCGAGTCGGGTAGCTGTCATTTGTGCCTTGGCCGCGGGCTCGGAGTGTGCGAACTGCAGCAGAGTCTAGGGTGTGCCGACTAGGATGTATTTGTTGGTATGCTGTCTGGTGGTCCGCAAGTGGGCGGACTGGAGCAGTATTAGCAGAGCCCGCCTGTTTTGTGATCCAGTCTGGCTGAGCTTTGGCAACTTGGCAGTGGCTTTGTATCCGGCCTTGGTGGTGTAACCTTGGCAGACTCGTTATTGTATAAGTCGCAGCGGTCTGTTGTGTATCCGCAGCTTAGCGGATACACTTGGTGCTCGCACAGGTTAGGGCGGTTTTCCTATCGTCTAGGGTGGTGATCACACTCCTCTCCACGCCTATAAATAGGACCCCCCCCTATCACATCAGATGACACTGAGTGAACAGTAAGTGAACTCGCAGAAAGTTATTGCGGTTAGGGTTTTCTATCCGCGCGAGTTGAAGAGTTTCACTAGTTTATGTTGTGCAGATTGTGCGGATAGTGCTGGAAAGCCAGGGACTTGGTTCTGACTGCGGTCAGGGACAGTACAAACTCTGGGAGTAGCGACTAGTAGTTAGCAGTAGGTCGCGGTTTGCAATCATGCGGTTTCTCTTCTGCAACTTGTTTCCCAGTTCAATAAGCTATCCGCCTTTGGGCAGCTTGTTTAGTTCGGTGGCAGCAGTCCGCGTGTTCTGGCAGCTAGGTGATCTCACGGTCAGGCGGCTTGTAGTTCAGCGGATAAGGTTCTTTCTTCGATCAGCACTGGAATAACGGGTAGTCTGCTTGGCTTGTTGTGGTCTTGTGACCAGATAGCTTCAGCGGACTCCATAGCGGTTAGCAGCAGAGATGATGGGTTCTTCTTGAGTTCGCGCGGCTTGTTTTTTGGCTTGTAATTTTCCTGCTTTCACCGGATACATTGGCAATCATGTATCGCCATGTATGTATTGCTCTATAAAGGTTTTTGATAAGTACAAGATTCTTGCTCTTATTGTTGTTTTTGGTTTGCCCGGTCTCAGTTGGTTGAGTGTTCCTGCGCGTGGTGCTTTGTTTTCCACTATCTCAAATTTTTTCACTTGCAGGAGCCGAGCTCAACTGGAGGTGGAGAAGAGGTCTACACCTGCCAGGACATTTGATAAACGAGCGAGCTCAACTGGAGGTGGAGAATAGGCTCGAACTTGGTGGGCAAGCGGGCGACCCGCAAGAGGTAATCCTATGTAGGGGTCCAAGCCATGACGTCAATTCTGTCGAGAACTCGAACTCGCTCGAGGGGCAAGTAGCTGGTATGCAGGAGAGGAGATCGCGTAGGGACCCGGACTACGACAACATCACAATTCGAGAACTTGGACTCACCCGAGGGGGAAAGTAGCCAGTATGCGGGAGAGGATCTCACACAGTGACCCGTATTACAACAACATCACAGCTCATGGTCTTTTACTCACTCGAGGTGGCAAGTAGCCGGTATGCGGGAGAGGAGCTCGTACAGGGACCTGGTCTACGACAACATCACAACTCGAGTACTTGAATCTCACTCGAGGGAATAAGTAGCTAGTATGCGGTAGAGGAGCTCGTGCAAGGACTCCGTTTACGATAACATCACAGCTCGAGGACTTGATTCTCACTCGAGGGGGGTAAGTAGCCGGTATGAGGGAGAGGAGCTCGTGCAGGGACCTGAACTACAGCAACATCATAGCTCGAGGTCCTCTACTCACTCGAGGGAGCATGTAGTCGGTATGCGGGAGAGGAGCTCGTGCAGGGACCCAATCTATGACAACATCACAGCTCAAGGACTTGAATCTCACTCGAGGGGGCAAGTAGTCGGTATGTGGGAGAGGAGCTCGCGCAGGGACTTTGTCTACGACAACGTCACAACTCGAGGACTTGAATCTCACTCGAGGGGGCAAGTAGCCAGTATGCGCAAGAGGAACTCGCGCAGGGACCTGATCTACAACAACATAACAGCTCGAGGACTTGAATCTCACTCAAGGGGAAAAGTAGCTGGTATGCGAGAGAGAGGCTCACACAGGGACCCGAACTACGACAACATCACAGCTCGAGGTCTTCCACTCACTCGAGGGGGAAAGTTGACGGTATGTGGGAGATGAGCTCACGCAGGGACCCAGACTACGGTAACATCACAGCTCAAGACGGAACAAACACGAATGCGGAAGTATCTTTGGTTTATGTTAGCGAATAACAATACAAAAATAAATATATTTTACATGACCTGATTGACGATGACTTCCCTTGCCGAAGTGAGTAATGATCAATAGCCCCTGTGAATACTTAACATGAAGTATAAGTTACTGACTTTGGCTGAATGAACACGAACACCCCAAGGCGTTGTGAGATGAACTTGCGGAATAAGAGGGAAGGTCCCAAAATCTCGCGAGTTTAGCTCGCGGAATCTAGGAGTACATTTTGTGTAATGTGAAGTCCTGGGCGGTTAATATGTTGAAGAGATGGGGTGTATACCACGATCATTGACATAATGTCCACGCTGAATAAGACGGAACACCTCAAGACTTTGCGAGAGGAGCTCGTAGGATAAGATAAGTTCGCTAAGATCTTGTGAGACGAGCTCACGGAATAAGATGGAATACTTCTAGATCACGTGAGATTAGCTTGCAGAATCGAAGATAACACCCAAAGAATCCCGCACGATGAGCTTGCAGAATAAGATAAAATACCTCCAGAGAACGCGAGATGAGTTCGCGAAATAAAAGATAACACCCAGAGAACCTCGCAGATGAGCTCGCGGAATAGATAAAATACCTCCAGAGAACGCGAGATGAGCTCGTGGAATAGAAGATAATACCCAAAGAACCTCGCACGATGAGCTCGCAGAATAGGATAAAATACCTCCAGATAACGCTAGATGAGCTCGCGAGATAGAAGATAACACCCAAAGAATCTCACGAGATGAGCTCGCGAAATATAAGAGAATACCATGTCGTTGAAGAAGAGACCTCACGAGTATAAGCTCGCAGAACTTAAAAGAATATCATAGATGTTGATGCAAATACCTCGCGAGTATGAACTCGCGAGTTTAAATAGAACACCATAATCGATGAAGCGACATCCTCACGAGTATGAACTGGCAAAATTAAAGAGATCATCAAAGTTGCTCAAGCTGGCCCTCCAAAATACAAACTCATGGTCACAAAAGAGCATACCGTATTCAATCAATCGATATACCCGCGTATATGAACTTCGCAGAATAATAAAAAGAAGAACACCGCATTGGTTGAAGCCACGAATCTGCGAGTAGGCACCCGCGAAATTAAAAAGAGCACCACGATTGTTGAATGGAAGATTTCACGAGTATGAACTCACGACACTAAAGTGAACCTGCACCTTGGCGGTTAGAATGATGATCTCGCGAGTGGAAACTCGTTGAATTAAGGGAGAATTCCCTACAGCCTTGCGAGGTGAGCTCACAGAGTAAAAGTGAGGGTCTCGCAAGTATGGTCTTGCGGATTTACAGAGCGATGTGGTTGTCGTCACAAAAACCTTGCGAGTATGTCCTCGCAAAACTAAATAAAATGTGAATGTCCCCGAGCCAATGGCCTTAGTTGGTGCAACGATGACCCAAAACGTGTATAAACTCACTGAATATAGGAGAATACCATGTTGCTGAAGTGATGACCTCGTGAGAGTGGGGGCTCGCGGGATGACACCCAAAGAGCCTCGCGAGAGTGGGGGCTTGCGGAACATAAGCTTGGCCAAACCTTATCATGTGGATCCCTATGTGACGACGACCATTGTGATCAGAATGTCCGAGACAACGCTGCTGACAAATCACATGGTCGCACTCACGGGTTTTACCAAAGAGCCCATAAGTGTTAATATGTACTATGAAGAAGAGTGTTAACGCTAAAAAGGGGGGAAATGCGGGTGAAGCGTTCACCCTTGACCTTATGACCCCCTACGTCGAGGTTTCGGGGGTTCTCTCTCCTGGGCTTTAGGATCCCTAGTTGAGGTTGCCTACTTAAGGTCATCTAGCATCTTGCTTGACCAGACCATATGCGATGCGAGCAACCCATATGTGAGTAGAACTCGTGGGAGTAAAACATATGTGAATATAACATACGCGAGTAGAACAAAGGTGAGCAGAATACCTGCAAGCATAATGCACGCGAGTAGAGTACCCGAATTGGAACTCGCCTTAGTTGGAGTTCGCCTAAGTTGGAACTGGCCTACATTGGAACTCTCCTCTGTGGTAACTCGCGTATTTTAAGTTGGAACTCACCTACGTCTGAACTCGCACAGGCTTGAACTCGCCTCACTAGAGCTCGCCAACACTGGAGAACGCCTCAATTGGAACTCGACTAGGCTTGAACTTGCCTCACTAGAGCTCGCCAGAACTGGAGATAGCCTCAGTTGGAACTCGACCAGGCTTGAGCTCGCCAGAACTAGAGATCGCCTCAGCTGGAACTCTACCAGGCTTGCACTCGCCTCGCATCCTTCTCATCATGGCTCGTCATGAGGTCCCACACTAAAATTTCTTTCTTTGATCATGATCCATGCTCACCACACCAAAATGTTGGAACCAAGAAACCCAGTCCCTGCTGTTTGGACACGGGGGGTGACCAAAGCTTATTGATTTAATGTTCATCCCGCTGGAGTCTTGGCGAGAAGAATGTGACAAATCAAAAGAATAGCTCTGGGCTGCCTATATACAAGACATGCATGCTGCATCGAGGAGGTCCCGCCACACACTCGGAAGTCCATAGGAACTTCCCCTCCTAAATCCATTGCTGAGTTCGGCACAAGTGAGGGCCAATGTGAACTCTCCTTTTATAGGGGAGAATGTGTAACATCTCAACTTTTATTGAGTCACTAAAACCCTAGTGGACCCAATAAAAGTTACCCTAACCTCTACCCGAGACCCATAACGAGGTAGGAGATGACCCTAGATAGGGATATGGAGTCAGAGAACCCCGGTCTGAGTCATGTCAGTTCCTATGGCCTCGTATAGTCGATACGAGCGCGCTGGAACTTATTGTGCTGCAATCCAAAGTCAGATGACGAGCATGACCGTTTTGACTGCTCTAGTGCGTCGCGACACGCAAATTTGGAATTTTAGCAAATGAAATATGTATGGTCAATATGAAGGCAATAGAGTTCACCCTGGTAAATTTCGATGACGGGAGGTCAGTCCGTGGTCAAACCAAGCGCTATCGTGCACCGAAAAGTGTGCGCACACCTATTATGGCACGACACCCCAACTTTGACTCGACTCCCGATGGTTTGGACCTACTTTGACTATCATGGAGGATCCACCCTAGGGTTGACTTTAGTCAAACTTTCCTTTTTCCTATTTTTGGAATTTTACAATTAAGTAGTACACCTTCCCATCTTTGTTTTACTTGGGCTCTACCCCCTTCACTCCTTGGGCCACTAAATACAACAAGGAGGTAAGGAAATGGGTTTTAGGGAAGGCCCAACAATCCTTATTTCCCCCTCCATTTCCTCTTTCCTCCAAGACCATGTCTCAACCCATCTCTTTCCTCCTTTATGATGTTTCTACCTGGATGGTACCTTGCCCCCAAATGAGTGCCACCTGGCTAAGACAGCTGGAATATGAGCTAGGAGTGCATTTCTCCTCCTATGGGATTAATCCTACATTGGCCACAACTCCAACCCTCCCTCCTCCCTGGCTATATAAGGCCATACCCACCTCGTCTCTCCCTCACTCAACTCAGGCGAGCCAAGCCCCTCTCTGCCTGAGCTCCACCATGCCGGAAACAACAAAACCAAGAATTCGCCACCTTCTTCCTCCACCACCTCCCATGGCAGCTTGGCCCAGCACCACCTGAGCCCCTCTAACACAAGTGGAACTTCTCCCCTCCCATTCCCCATCTCCCCCGACGTGTTGCATGCACCTCCCGACGGCCGGAGCGCCGCAAGCGCCACCCGAGCCTTGCTCCAGGTTGGGTGGTGGCCGCGAGCGATAAACCCGACCCAACGTCGGTGGTGGCGCTGGGAGGGTGTTACACCACCGAGGATGATCATACCTGGTGGCGGAGGGTCATGGTGCCGCTGGATTTCATCGCTGTGGCGATACCCGAGAAGAAAATGATGCTCTGTTTTATTTATTGCGGCGGCGGCCCGCGGAGCCAGACAACCGAACCATTGTCGGAAGGGAGCCCGACCCCTGGCGCACCAGCCGGGGATGGTATCTTGGTCGGGTAGCCACTAGTGAGGAGGGGCGACGCGATATCGTCGGGAGCAGAGTAGTCGCGCGCCCCGCCCTCGGGATGAAAAAATCTGGCTGTGGCCGGCGGCGCCAGGCCGTCAGACCACCGCCCAAAAATTCAGCGCCCCTCGGCAAGCCGACCGGGGGTGGCACCAGCCTTATCCGGCTGCAGGCCGGCCGTGATAGTGCCATCATCACTATCACTGCTGACGTGCAGCAGCTGGCGTCTTAAGAAGATCGGACGACCATATTTCCCTAAAATTACACGCCGCTCGATTTTCTAGTCCCCACAGCGGATTCGAGCTCGATCTGCTGTGGGGATAGAAGGAAGGAATTGCGTGTCCGACTCAATTTTAGCTGCATAATTCAATTCAAATTGACTATTTACATACCAAAAAAATATTAGAAAACTTAGGATTTTTCTTAGGAAAATCTAGTCTCTTAGGTGAAAAGTTTTGAACGTGAAAGTTGTTTTATTTTATGAGCACTATCTCCACAAAAATGTTCAAAAATGTTCTGAAAATTTTGGAAAAAAATTTAGCCTCATTTTAGGCCCTCTTTGATGTCGTGTAAAAATTTGGAGATCTTGGGGGTAAAAATTGAAGATTTTTCAATTTCTCGGTGTCTAAGGTTGCGCTTTGAAATCGATATGTTCAAATCCTTCGAAAAACGAAAATCGGGGCACATGATTACGTTTTAATTTAAATATTAAGTTCAAATAAATATTTAACGAGAATTATCGAGAAGAGATTTCAAGATCGGAGCGTTTAGAGAATTTTACAAAATCGACGGTGCCTCATTTTTATAATAACTCACGGGTGTTTGAAAGATGAAAAGTACGAGATTCGAGTTGAACGATGCCCAACCTCATCTCGGGTGAAAAATTTTCCCCATGTTTTGGAAATAATTCTTGAGGTTGAAGTTCAAAGAAGAACGAGCTTTCTAATAAGATGCTCAGATTTAATCAGCGCGAGCAAATAAGTTGGATACTTTTCCTTAATAAATAATAAAAGTGAAACTCATACTAAGCTTCTCTAGTCCGATTAAGGCGTGTTTGAAAGACGCAGGTGAATTAATATCGGATCCTAATAATTGGTGAAACTCAAAAAAAGCTTTCTAAAAACAGGCATGGAACTGAACAGTCCTCCTGAGAACGGAGATGAAACTGAATTATCCTCTTGAGAACGAAAATGGAACTAAACTTTCTTCTTGAGAATGAAGATAGAACTGAAATATCCTCCTGAGAGCGGAGATGGAACTAAGCTTTTCTCTTGAGAACAGAGATGAAACTGAACTTTTTTCCTGAAAACGGAGATGGAACTAAACTATCCTCCTGAGAACAGAGATGAAACTGAACTTTTCTCCTAAGAACAAAGATGGAACTGAACATTGCTCCTATGAATGAAGAGAGAACTGAAACCTCCTGAGAACAGAGTGATTGGACTACTAACCTTTTCTTTATTTCTTTAGCCCAGTTTTGTACTGGTACAATTCTTTTTATTACTTTCAGTTTAGTATTTTCCTTTCAGTATTCCGGTCTTGTACTGGTCCTGTTTCTTTTCAATCAGTTTAGTTCTTTTCTTTCAAGTACTACTCCAGTCTCGTACCGGTCAAGTTCATTTCAGTATTTTTTTATAGTTCTTTCTGTTTAGTACTATTCCTGTTTCGTACTGATCCAGTTTACTTCAGCACTTTATTTCAAAGCGTTCAATTTAGTAGTTCATTTTTGTAGCTTATTTCTAGAAGCATTTTATTACCGCATTTAAATTACTGCAATTTACTGTTTCAACATTATTAACACGGGTCTTGCTCTGACGAGCAGTTGGTTCTGATAGAGCATTAATTGAAGATAACCGAGAGTTGAGATATTCCTCCAGGGTTAGCTCCAAATAATATGCCCTCATGCTCGTAGCGCTCCTTGTCGAATATTGAGTGGCATGTTGTTTTAAAAAGGCCGCTTGCCCGAATTATTTGATGTCAAGTAGGGCAGGCCGCCGCAGACCATGCCTGTACCAACAAATTATTTAAATTGAAATGCTTATAAATTGCTTGAGATTAAATGTAGTTGGTCAGTCACTTCTGCAAACCGTTCGTACCGGTGCGGAAGGTCAGCGACTCATGACAACAGTGGGATATAACCATTGGTGACCGGTCATTTTATTTTCCCTGTTGGGTTCCCACCACAGTCGGCATAAATTTCCCGAATTCGCCAAATATCGCTCACGTCCAAAAGTACACTTGGTTGTACGTTAAGGCCTGGGTAGTACGATACGACCACACCCAAAAGTGGCAGGACATGCCACTATCACCGACGGCTACATCGGTGAGGCACACGGGGTTTGCTACCCTGCTTGAAGAGAAGCAGTCCAATCTATGTCGACGTAGTGGGTGTGTGCGGGTTTGAATACATGCGGTGCGTGGAGGTTTGAATATTAGCGGTGTGCGCGGGTTTGAATACCTGCGGTGTGCACTAGTTTGAACACATGCAGTGTGTTGGTAGGTTTTGAATACTTGCTGTGTGAATACATGTTGTGGGTACCTATTGGTTGTGATAGCTAGTTGAGCGTCTTTTCAAATAACTGATGTTTATGCTGCTACTTATAGTTATTTTATGATGCACTCTTTCAGATATTTGCTCATATCTTAAGAAATGATAATATACTATATTGAAATACTACTACTAACTCTCTTGTGCTTCAGCTAATTACTTATTGTTGTGTGTGTAGGCTCGTCCTCAAGATATGGATTTAGGAAGGAGATGTGTTTTCACTTAGCTCTATGACTAATGGTTATTTAAATAACCATTTACAGGAGACATAGCATCGCGAAGTACAGCTGTTGTAGGGTTGTACGCCAGCTGACATGACTACAAGAGTAGAGACACCCCTATTGTCTCCAGACTTCCGAGACGTGAGTTCCTAGTACCCAGGGTTGAGAGAGACAGTGTTAGTAGTAGAATTTTTAAGTCTACGAACTCGTTTGTATAAATAGTGGTTATGCCCTATGCTTACTCTGATAAACATATATATATTGTAATATATATACGTATGGCTTTCTATTATTATTTCTGCAAATCTATGATGTGATGTGAATATTATGATTGTAACGACCCCATTCGTTACATGACGTATAGTAGAAGGTCCGGCCGGGGCCCCACACTATATGCCACAAACAGACGGTGAGGTCACAGGATAATACCAAACCGTACACACATCCTAACTCAGAGCATGCTAGCGGAAGATTTAAGTTGTAATTTGAACTCTAACCAGGAATGTCCAATATATAAACCACTTTTATATATATAGCCACGGAATGTACAACAAATACATAGAGTTTGGCCTTAAAGCCTTACAGTTCCTCTTTCCACACCGTATGGTTTACAAACCTCAGCGCGCAGGCCGGCCATACATGAGTAAAACAAAACAAGCAAAAACATTCGCTTAGCCTTCAAGGGCCAGCCGCAGCAGCAGCAGCAACAGCAGCAAGGGCTTCAGCCCTTCATTTACCACTTGGCTCTCCAGCACCTGCATAGGGACAATCCACCCAACCGGTGGCAAACAATGCAACGGTTAGCATTCAGCTGACCCAATTATAACAATCATACCCCTTTCTCGGGGCATTGGCATTCTTTCCCTGCATAGCATGACATCATCATATAGCAACTATGTGCGCGCAGGCACATTCAAGCCATCACAACTATCGGCCACACGACCCGACAGTCCGTGCACTCAGGGCATATTCTTGGTGTACCGGAATACCAGGGTCAACACCACCGTCTACACGGTATTTGAGCATTCTAGTCTTTCCGGCACGCGGGCCTAAGACTCTCATTAGGCGCTCCAACAAAACCTATAACCAGGCTTCCAAGTCGGACGGACCTAACGCAGGTACGGATCAGCCACCCCCCGTTGCTCAAGTCGCCGTGCCACCTCGAATACGGAAGTATCCATGGCAATTTATAGGCGCGGGTCGGTTTCACCTTTCCTGTTCGGCAATCTGCCTTTTCATCGAGTTGCAGCCCAACGGCTCAACCGCACACAAAGTGGCAACGCACGGGCACAAGAGTTGCATCCAACCCTCTTCATTTCCTAGACTTCATCCAGTACTTCCTGCTGCACCAAGCCAACAGGTAGGCACAAGGCAAACAAGCCATAATCACGGAGCCTTCTCCGATATGCAAACAAGCATCACCAATCCAGACCATGTCCAGATGGGCTTCACACAGCATGCCTAGATCCGTACTCCAATTCCGGACTCTAACAAGGGGGACTTCACATATCTACCCCAAGGGACACCACAACCCACCGCACACTTGCGGGGAAGGGTTTTCCCTATGCAATGCAGAAAAGAAGGACTTCACATGTCCAAGAAGGGAGATCGTTACCCTTGACGATCTCTTGGGAGCCATCGAAAACTAGCCGGTGAGAAAGAACCGCAGCAGCTTTGCCTTCACAACGCTGGCCTCAGATCACGAATCGGACCACGGGAGCTCCACCGGTGGCTTGATCTCCTCCTCCTCCTTCTTCCTCCTCTCTCTTTCTCTCTTCCTTAATGAAATGAAGAATGACTTTCTTCATCAGCCTCTGCTGTTTAAATCCAGCCAGGAATCACCTGAGCCCTTGGATCCAAAGAGAGAACTTAAACGGCCACGATTTGCCCAAAAACACACATTTTTGCCTGACACGGCCTGTGACACGCCCGTGTCACAGGCCGTGTACCCTTAAGCGGCACACTCGGTATTCGTACCGACTGATATTTACCAGAACACGGGCATCGACACGCCCGTGTCGAACCTGACACGCCTGTGTCAGTCATGAGACACGCCCGTGTCCCCCTGCTTCATCGAGCTCCAAACTCAACCAGCAGTACACGGGTAGGCACACAGCATCGTACACGCCCGTGTCCAATCTGACACGCCCGTGTTCAAGGCTTGGTTCCAGGCCGTGTAATCTTCTGACTCAGAACGCATTTTATTTGAGTGACACGCCCTGGGACACGCCCGTGTCCCAGACCGTGTACCCCCGACACGCCCTGGGACACGCCCGTGTCCCAGGCCGTGTAAAATGACCTGCACCTCAAAACCATTTTTGAGTCTTTTTGGGGTGTTACAATCCTCCCCCCCCCTTAACAAAATTTCGTCCCGAAATTTGCACGGTAAGGAAACAAGGAAAAACAATGCTATAACTTGATAACTATGTTATAACAAAAGGTACACGGTCTACAGTTTATACAAACAACTCGGGAAATTCAGCTCGCATGGTCTGCTCTCGCTCCCATGTTAGCTCTTCACGGCCACAATTGTCCCATCGGACCTTGACCATCCCGATCACTTTGTTCCGCAACTGTTTCTCGGCTCGATCCTCGATCCGAATGGGTCTAACCCTCGTCATTAGCCCATACTCGACCGGTACCCGATCAGTCTCCACTACTTGAGCTGGATCTGTCACCGCCTTACGAAGGACTGAGATGTGAAATACTTCATGTAATCCACCCAAGTCTGCTGAAAGTACTAGTCGATAAGCAGCTTCCCCAACTCGCTCCACCACCTCAAATGGACCAAGATACCTCGGACTTAGCTTTTTCAAACGCCGAATCCTGGACACGCCTTTGAAGGGTTTGATCTTCAAATATACCCAATCACCCACCGCGAACTCCACGTTCCGGTGTTTGGCATTGTAGTACTTTGCTTGACGATCTTGGGCTATCAATAGCCTCTCCCGAATAGAGCGTATGAGCGAGGTAGCTTCTTCGACTTCCTTTTTCCCACTCAGCTTAGATTCGCCTGTTTCTGCCCAAGCTAACGGTGTACGGCATTTATGACCATATAAAGCCTCAAATGGTGCCATACCGATGCTCGCTTGGTAGCTATTATTATAGGCAAATTCGACAAGAAATATATAATCTTCCCATCTCTTACCAAAGTCTAGGGCACACATGCGGAGCATATCTTCCATCATCCTGTTGGTTTGTTCAGTCTGGCCATCTGTTTGGGGATGAAAGGCCGTACTAAACGCCAATTTTGTACCCAACATTTGATGAACTAGCCGCCAATCATTCGATGTGAATCGCCCATCACGGTCACTAACGATGCTCCGAGGAACACCGTGCAGTCGAACAACCTGCTCCACATAGAGCTTGACCAAGGTTTCCACTGAATCGTCTCTTCTGTTTGGAAGGAAGTGCGCCACTTTTGTCAACCGGTCCACAATCACCCAGATTGAATCATGACCGCGTTGAGATCTCGGCAACCCGTGCACGAAATCCATCGAAATGTCATCGAACTTCCACTCCGGAATGGGTAACGACTTCAGGAAACCGCCAGGCTTCTGGCATTCTGCTTTCACCAACGCACAAGTATGGCATTCCGCCACATAACGTGCTACATCTTTCTTTAATCCGGGCCACCAGAACAGCTTTTTCAGATCTCTGTACATCTTTGTGCTCCCTGGGTGAACTGAGTACTTTGCAAAGTGAGCTTCGTACATCAACTCTTCCCTCAATTTACCCACACTTGGGACGCACACTCGACCATTTCTTCGTAACAAACCGTTATCCCAAGAGAATTGGTCATCCGGCCCATCTTGAGCATAGCGCTGGAGACTTTCATCAAGCTCCGTTGCTCGCCGAACTCTGTCCGTAAGGTCATATTGAACCTCCGTCCAGTTCAAGCATGCATCGGTCGACGAACCCTTATCAACACAAGATATCTCCAATGCTTCCAATTCTTGGATTAAACGCTGATCATGCCTCTGCAACCAGCTTGCCCGTACCGGAGTCTTCCGACTCAAAGTATCAGCGACCACATTTCCCTTCCCGGGCGTATAGTGAATCTCAAAGGTGTAGTCCCCAAGGAACTCCATCCATCTTCGTTGTCGCATATTCAGATCCTTCTGATCCAACAAGTACTTTAGGCTTTTGTGATCTGTATAGATGTCCACTTTAACGCCATAAAGATAGTGCCGCCACAACTTGAGCGCAAAGATTACCGCCGCCAACTCCAAATCATGGACGGGGTAATTCCGCTCATGTACTTTCAACTGGCGCGAGCCATAAGCAATTACTTTACCAAACTGCAGAAGAACGCCGCCTAAGCCGCTCCCAGAAGCATCACTATAGATCTCATACCCATCTGTACCACATGGCGATGTCAACACAGGCGCCGTGGTCAAACTACTCTTCAAGTCTTCAAAAGCTCGCGCGCACTCCGGCGTCCAAATGAACTTTTGATCTTTTCTCGTCAGCGTGGTCAGAGGTAAAGCAATCCGTGAGAAGTTTTCCACAAACCATCTATAGTAGCCCGCAAGTCCAAGGAAGCTCCTGACCTCGGCCACTGAAGACATCACTGACCAATCTCGAATGGCACTTATCTTCAACGGATCCACCGCGATACCTTCTCCACTTACCACATGGCCTAAAAAGGCTACTGAAGAGAGCCAGAACTCACACTTTGAGAACTTGGCATAAAGCTTATTCCTCCGCAGGGTATGCAAGACCAACCGCAAATGGTTTGCATGATCCTCTTCCGACTGAGAGTATACCAAGATGTCATCGATAAATACAATCACGAACAAATCCAAGTACTCTCGGAACGTTCGATGCATTAGGTCCATAAATACCGATGGCGCATTACATAGGCCAAACGGCATTACCGTGAACTCATAATGACTGTAGCGTGTTCCAAACGCCGTCTTGGGAATGTCACCTTCCCGAATTCTCAACTGATAGTATCCCGATTTCAAATCCAACTTGGAATAGACCGTTGATCCTGCCAGCTGATCAAAGAGGTCATCATTCCGTGGGATCGGATATTTATTTTTCTCCGTCAGCTTATTCAATTCGCGGTAGTCAATACATAACCGTAAACTACCGTTTTTCTTTTTCACAAATAGAACAGGCGCGCTCCAAGGTGACATACTTGGGCGTATATATCCCTGCTCCAACAACTCTTGCAACTGGACTTTCAATTCAGCCATCTCTTTTGGCGCGACGCGATATGGAGAGCGGGCCACAGGTTTCGCACCTGGCACCAACTCAATAGAGAAGTCAATCTCCTGCTGGGGTGGTAACCCAGGAAGATCTTTAGGAAATACATCGGCAAACTCTGACACAACCAGAACTTCACCGGCACTGGCCTTTGGCTCAACAGCCTGAATTAGCGTGAAGAATAACTCCGCGCCCTTCCAAACAGCATTGACGACTTGGAGTGCAGACAACAATGTCCCGCCAACTCCTCGCATACCAGCGAACTTCGTCACAAGTCCGGTATTCTGGCCCAGTGTGATCTCCTTGGAGTTGCAATCAATAAAGGCACGCTGCTCCGAGAGCCAGTCCATACCAAAGATCACATCAAACTCCGATAACGGTAGCACCGCTGCACTCAAACCGAAATCCCGACTTCCTATTTGAACATCCACATCGCAAGCCCTATCCGCACGCATAACACAGCCATTCGGCAATAGCACCCTTGTACTATCAACCGTCACATGACTCGGCACCCCAATTCGAGATACGAAGTCCTCAGACAGAAAAGAATGCGAAGCACCCGTATCAAACAGGGCTCTCGCCAAATTATTCCGAATCAAGACAAAGCCTGCAACACACACACATCATGCACAAGCTATACATAACTCCAAGAAATAGCACGTAAGCAAGTAAGCTATATTCACTCGTACCTGTGACGACGTCACTTTGCTTAATCGCCTCCTGCTGGCCAAGCTGATAGATTTGGGGCTGTGCCTGGGACGCAGAGGAATCAACCACCGCTTTGCCCTTCTCAGCATAAGACGCACCCGTCTTCTTTTCCCCTTTGGGCTAAACAACCCGACAGTCACGGGCTATATGCCCCACCCGGCCACAGTTATAGCATGTACGAGAATCCGGCCTTGATGTCGCCCCCGACACAACGGTCGTAGTCACTTGCCCAGACAGCTTGGACCTCTTGCCCCCTTTCTTCTGGTAGAACGATTTGCTAGGGCGAGGTGCTTGAACCTCTGGCTTTGACACAACCAAGCCCTTGTTCCCTTGCACCCGCCGCATGTCCTTCTCCAACGCACATGCAGTATCAACCAATGCCTGAAACCCTTGGTTCACTGAACTCGAAAGCAGGAACCTCAACTCATCCCGCAATCCTTCATAGAACCTATTCGTTTTCCTTTGGTCATCCGCGAAGATTGTTTCCGCATACCGTCCCAACCTGGTAAACTCATGCAAGTAGATATCCACGCTATCTTCTCCTTGCTTTAACCATTGGAACTCATTTTCCATAGCAATGCGTTGCGCCGTTGGGACATGCTTCGCCAGAAATATTCGAGAGAACTCCTCAATCGACACTTGCGTTAATTGCTTGCCCGCCAAATGGTGTACCTCAACCTCGTCCCACCACAACCGCGCCTCGCCTTCAAGCATGAAGGTGGCCAAGGTGTCCTTTAGAGTTTCCTCCGCCCTGATCGCTGTCATTATCCGCTTGACACGCGATAACCAATCCTCTGCCTGCGTTGGGGATCCCAGTCCCGTAAACGTAGGCAGACTGAAGCTCATGAATTGCTTCAACTGTCGGTCAGCTGCTCGTGGATCTACAGCCTCAACCGGCTCGGGTCTTACAACAACACGAACTGGCTCGACTGCCGGCTGCGCTTGCCCGGTCGGCTGAATCAAGGCAAATAGAGCCTCAGCAACTAAGCGAACAGTTTCCGCAGATGGAAGAGGTGTTGGCACCTCAGCTGGTGCCGCACTCTCATCAGAGCGCTGGGGCTCAGACTGCCCAGCACCACTACGCGTCACCTATAGGTGGACAAGACACACATTAGCGATCGTATGCAAGCAAAACAACACAAAAAGGAACGCGCAGATTCCTCAAACAAGATTTTGTACATTCTTTAGTGGACATTCCAGAGTTCATTAGCGTTACAGCAGGGCGCACAAACACGCGCTCGCCACCCCACAAAAGAATTCGACCACGAATTCGAAAGAGGAAGACCGAACAAAGCTGATACCAAAATATAACGACCCCATCCGTTACATGACGTATAGTAGAAGGTCCGGCCGGGGCCCCACACTATATGCCACAAACAGACGGTGAGGTCACAGGATAATACCAAACCGTACACACATCCTAACTCAGAGCATGCTAGCGGAAGATTTAAGTTGTAATTTGAACTCTAACCAGAAATGTCCAATATATAAACCACTTTTATATATATAGCCACGGAATGTACAACAAATACATAGAGTTTGGCCTTAAAGCCTTACAGTTCCTCTTTCCACACCGTATGGTTTACAAACCTCGACGCGCAGGCCGGCCATATATGAGTAAAACAAAACAAGCAAAAACATTCGCTTAGCCTTCAAGGGCCAGCCGCAGCAGTAACAACAACAGCAGCAAGGGCTTCAGCCCTTCATTTACCACTTGGCTCTCCAGCACCTGCATAGGGACAATCCACCCAACCGGTGGCAAACATTGCAACGGTCAGCATTCAGCTGACCCAATTATAACAATCCTACCCCTTTCTCGGGGCATTAGCATTCTTTCCCTGCATAGCATGGCATCATCATATAGCAACTATGTGCGCGCAGGCACATTCAAGCCATCACAACTATCGGCCACACGGCCCGACAATCCGTGCACTCAGGGCACATTCTTGGTGTACCGAAATACCAGGGTCAACACCACCGTCTACACGGTATTTGAGCATTCTAGTCTTTCCGGCGCGCGGGCCTAAGACTCTCATTAGGCGCTCCAACAAAACCTATAACCAGGCTTCCAAGTCGGACGGACCTAACGCAGGTACAGATCAGCCACCCCCCGTTGCTCAAGTCACCGTGCCACCTCGAATACGGAAGTATCCATGGCAATTTATAGGCACGGGTCGGTTTCACCTTTCCTGTTCAGCAATCTGCCTTTTCATCGAGTTGCAGCCCAATGGCTCAACCACACACAAAGTGGCAACGCACGGCCACAAGAGTTGCATCCAACCCTCTTCATTTCCTGGACTTCATCCAGTACTTCCTGCTGCACCAAGCCAACAGGTAGGCACAAGGCAAACAAGCCATAATCACGGAGCCTTCTTCGATATGCAAACAAGCATCACCAATCCAGACCATGTCCAGATGGGCTTCACACAGCATGCCTAGATCCGTACTCCAATTCCGGACTCTAACAAGGGGGACTTCACATATCTACCCCAATGGACACCACAACCCACCGCACACTCGCGGGGAAGGGTTTTCCCTATGCAATGCAGAAAAGAAGGACTTCACATGTCCAAGAAGGGAGATCGTTACCCTTGACGATCTCTTGGGAGCCATCGAAAACTAGCCGGTGAGAAAGAACCGCAGCAGCTTTGCCTTCACAACGCTGGCCTCGGATCACGAATCGGACCACGGGAGCTCCACAGGTGGCTTGATCTCCTCCTCCTTCTTCTTCCTCCTCTCTCTTTCTCTCTTCCTTAATGAAATGAAGAATGACTTTCTTCATCAGCCTCTGCTGTTTAAATCCAGCCAGGAATCACCTGAGCCCTTGGATCCAAAGAGAGAACTTAAACGGCCACGATTTGCCCAAAAACACATATTTTTGCCTGACACGGCCTGTGACACGCCCGTGTCACAGGCCGTGTACCCTTAAGCGGCACACTCGGTATTCGTACCGACTGATATTTACCAGAACACGGGCATCGACACGCCCGTGTCGAACCTGACATGCCCGTGTCAGTCATGAGACACGCCCGTGTCCCCCTGCTTCATCGAGCTCCAAACTCAACCAGTAGTACACGGGTAGGCACACGGCATCGGACACGCCCGTGTCCAATCTGACATGCCCGTGTTCAAGGCTTGGTTCCAGGCCGTGTAATCTTCTGACTCAGAACGCATTTTATTTGAGTGACACACCCTGGGACACGCCCGTGTCCCAGGTCGTGTACCCCCGACACGCCCTGGGACACGCCCGTGTCCCAGGCCGTGTAAAATGACCTGCACCTCAAAACCATTTTTGAGTCTTTTTGGGGGTGTTACAATGATTCAAGCCAGGTAAAACAGTCAACTAGTACTTAGTAGAGTGTGTCGTTACCACTTGGGAAGCACTGAGCGAACGTCTTGGCCAGTAAGGTCCGTCTCCGACCCAACCCAGTAAAGGGGTGGGGGAGAGGGTCTTACAGAATGAAGGTCCTCTCGACTTGTGTCTTGGGGTCCTATTTATAGATAAATCCTAATCCAGGGGCAAAATAGTCTTTTTGGCCTGCTAGAGCTCACTTCCCCTGGTCGCCCCACATCTGATATGGCGAGGTCACCTCCAAGCTGATATGGTGAGGTCGCCTCGTAGCTAATATGGCGAGGCCACCTTGTGAGGGCCAACTCACCTGACTGATTCGAGCCTACCTTCCCTTAGACGCGATTTGGGCTGGATACAGTAAATTGGGATTGTACAATGATATCTTCTCCAATAGGAGATAATATGAGGTAAATGTCACCTTCCATGCATCACTAAATGTATGAAATGATTATCATCTATATAACCCATTGCAACTAGCCTTTGTGTAGGTGGCGGTGGGGAGCTCATTGGAAAAAACGTGAGACTCTGAATTGCTGGAATTTGGACAAAAGCAATATTATAGCAAGAAGCCACAACAAGACCCATGTCCGGCTCCTTAGCTCCAAGTGATAGTAAATGTTCCATCTAATTAGAAGAAACAAAAGAATTCTAAGAGATAATGTGCTTGAATCGAACAATAAACATGTCAAGATAAGAGGAATAATTGAGAAACCAAATCAATGAGTTTTCCTCCAAGTTAGGGTTTATCCCGTAGGTTTCGCCACAAATGATGGAGGAGGGATGCTCGCTAGTCATGGAAAGACAGGTTGTCGATTGTAGGTGTATAACCCATAATTCGTCGAGATCAAAAGTATCCAAGAAGACAACCATTCGTAGACCATTGGGCGAGTAGAGGCGAGCTTGGGCGAGCTTGGGCGAGCAGAGGCAAGCTTGGGCGAGCAGAGACGAGCTTGGGCGAGCAGAGACGAGCTTGGTCGAGTATCTCGTGAGTATGTGCGAGTACCTTGCGAGTATGGGCGAGTACCTCATGTGTATGAGCGAGTAAACCCTTGGAACCCGCTGGCAGAGGCTGGATACTCACCTATACCCACCCCCCACGATTTCTCTATAAATAGACTCCCAAGGGTACAAAAAATGGCACTTTTTGGAGGAGGTTGAGGTCCCCCAAATTGGATACTCGACAAGTTCATGCCAACCTAGTACCTCGCCCAGCCTTTTGTTTGCGGAGGGGAAGTTTCTCCCAGACTTCCGGGTACGTGGTGGGACCTACCTGCTGGAGCACTTGGGGTGTGCTTATAGATATTTCTCTCTCTCTCGCGCGCGATAGCCATTTGAATTATGGTGTCGGACTGCAGAATCAGTAATCTTAGGCTGCCTTGATCCAAATTTTGGAGTAGGGAATTTTCCCAGCTTCAATAGTAGGGTCATTTGGAGGAAGAATGCAGTAGGGGAGGCTGTCTTCTGGTCTTCTAGTGGAAGAATTGGGGTTGCCGTCATCGGGAATGGAGTCAGGACTGTGGTCGGATGGGGCTGCTATCGGTCGGGACTGTCATTGTCCGGTCGTCTGGAGGAAGAAAGTAGTTAGGGAAGCCGTCGGTGGGGTCGCTTGAGAGCCATGTCATCCCCATCGGGAGCGATGAAAGGGCAGGATCAGGATATACAAAGGTTTTTTGGGCGGACAGCTAGGGTTTGGAAATAAATTTTAGTTACTTTTAGGTAATTATATGATTTGTGTAGAGTAGTTCAAAAGGTCAAAAAAACTCTAAATGTTGGTTTGTAAGACAAATTCGATTTGCCTATAACAACTCTCAAAATTTAAGCTATTGTGTTAATTTGGCAGAACAAAGTGCCCTCAAAATTAAAATAAAAATTCCAAATATATATCTAAGATAACAGATTCCCAAAATTAGTTCATGTGGAAGCATATGAAGATCACAGGTGGGGACGCTACGGTGGAGATGGGGAAGAGAGTTTACTCGAGAATGGTCGTGTGTAGCATATAATGGGGAAAATAACTAAGCAAAATAACAAAAGGGACAAGAAAGAGGGTCTGACATTAGAGCTGTCACAGTTCCGATTTTACTAAAATCGTGAACTGAACCGCTAAGGTAACTGTTCTTCAAATTAAAACCAAAACTTTATTTGGTTTGAGCGGTTCCGGTTCTAGCATAATTTTTGGAACCGCCGTGTCAATGGTTCCAATTACAGTTCAACATGAACCAAAATCAAACTGGTCACTAACGGTTCAGTCCGGTTTTATTTGATTCAGTTTGGTTGCAATCAGTTTCAACCAGAATCAAAACCAAACTCAGAATGAATGAAGGAGGTAAAAAAATACCTGAGGGAAAAAGTAAATCCGTTATATTTTTTTTCAAGAGGGAATTTTTAGTCTCTGATAAAAGATATGGCACAATGGCGATAAAGGGTCCATATAGCCGTCCCCACTGTAGTGGGATAAAGGCTTTAGTGTTGTTGTTTTTTTATAAGGAGTTTTAAGTCTGAGGACTGGGCACAAGAATTTCATGTTATATCAAGGGAGAGTACTTTTTTTGTGTAATATAGTGCGTAGAGATGAAAGTTAAAAATTGAAATCATAAAATCACAAAATCAAACATGATAACACTCATTTTAAACTGCACCGAACGGTTTGGTTGTGGAGCGATTTTGTTCGTTGTAAAATTGTATAGTTTGTGGTGCGGTTTTCGGCGGTGCAAATCTACAACACTGTGTCACATTGTTGTCATCGTTCGTATCGACTTCTTTAAGAGGGTTTGACATTCTAATCATAGCTTATGAGTATATGTTACCTTCATTTTTCCGTAGCCTTGTCGTCTCCTCTTCGGCTAGTGGTTCCTTCCCCTTCGACTCTTTTTAGACATCGATTGTAGATATTTATATTAGTAACCATTTTGATATTATTCTTCCTTTTCATCTCTTTCTTGACATGTATTAAATAATATTCAGAATTTGAATTCCTAACTCCCGAGGGCTTAAATGAATCGTGAACCTCCAATCTCCATTTCAAAATTCAAAGATCACTATCGTGTAATGTTGATGCAATATTCAAACCACACCGCACAATTTTGGTGCAGTGTGATTTTGTTCAGTCCAAAATCGACTCCCTTTGATACGATTGCAGTTTGAGTTCAAACCACACCAAACCGCATCAATTTCATCCTTAATAGTAAATATAGATATTATAGATAGATTATAAAAAATAAAAATATTATAATAAACGGGTCACGCTTCGGTCCGGTTCGAATCAGGTCTAAAATTTTTAAAACTGCTTGAGACTTGTATGTTGCGAGTTCATTTCCAGTTTCGATCCGGATAATAAAATGAAATAACCATACCTGGGCCAATTTTGTTCACAGTTCCAAAATTCAAACCGGAACCCAGATAATTAGCGAACGACTCGGTCTGATTCTTTGCGGACCTGATTCGAATTACGGTTTTCGGTTTTAAGTGACAACTCATAATAGGGACTGATTTGTTAAGGTTCAACCCTAAACAATAATTTTACAGGTTTTTTGGCACTTTGCACCCCGAAAATGCAATTTTTGGCACTTTGCACCTCGAAGTTTAAATATTGCACTTTACACCCACGAATCTCAATTCTTTGGCACTTTGCACCCTAGGCCTGTTAAATCAGGGGTAATTTCGTCTTTCTATATTTTTTATGCTTAGGTTAAAGAAGCAGCGGCTCCTGATTCATTCCAAGCTCTCAGGTCGCGCTGCTCCCCATTCGATCACCTTCTTCTTCCCAGTTCCATCGTTGGATCTGCTTAGGGTTTCGACATCGCCGGATCTACCTAGGGTTTCGATGTCACCGGATCTGCCTAGGGTTTCGACATCGCCAAACACTGTGTCGCCGGATCTGCTTCCACTCCAGACGCTGCCGGCTTCTTCTTTCATGTAAGCTCTCAGGTTACTGGCTGCTTCTTCTTTCATGCCTAGGGTTTTGTTTTGTTTGAGGTGTTGATGTTATGGAAGTTCATGCAATGTTAGTTCAAGTTTTGTTCTGCTGTCCTTCATTTTTCCCTTCTTGCAGAGAATCAGCCGCCGGGCATTCGCCCAGATTTATTGAAACATTTGAGCACTAAGGTATAATTTTATTTTGTTCATTTATTCAGTTTCTTTCAAGTAAGGTTTGCTCATTTAGGGTTTAGAGTAATTTTTGTTTTGTTATAGAGATGTCTCGTTACGTAGGGATGGATTGGGATAACATAGCGGTTGACAAAAATGTTATGAAAGAGGGGCATGTAGGTAGTTCTAGTGACTCAGAGAGCATTGAAGAGGGGGAATCAACTGATGAAAAATTGTCCTTTACGGGTGATGATTTGAATGACAGTGATTTTGAGGAAGATGACAATATAGAAAACAAGATTGAGTTGGTTTGTGAGAGAGCTGAATCACATCAACCCATGCACATGAATGTTTTGGTGTTCATGTAAAAGAGCGTGGTAGTCTGTCATCTTCCAAGACTGAGAAAGGGAAGTCTCTTAAGGTTCAAGTATATGATGGAGATGCAAGTAACTCCGACTTTGATGTTGGCTTGTGCTTTAATACACCAGATGACTTTAGGACTACTGTGAGGATGTACGCTACTAAACAAAAAACCCCCTCAAATTCACTAAAATTTGTAGCTACAGGATTCAAGTAACATGCGATTGTATGTGGGTTATGTTTGCATCAATCATGTTCAAAAATGAAAAAAAAAAAATTTCAAGCTAAGACTATTAAGGAAGAGCACAGTTGTTACAGAGCTGTCAATTCTCTTCATTGTAACTCAAGTATCTTGTCAATAAATATGAGCACAATATAAGGAGCAACCCTGAGTGGCCAATTAATCCAATGCAGGAAATAACACAGAGAGACAATAAATAACACAGAGAGACAATAAAACATCTCTTAGTGTATGGAAGATGTATATGACCAAGAAACATGTCTCAATATTGAGTAGTGGAACAGAGTTGGAGCAGTATGCAAAGCTATGAGATTACTTTGAAGAAATTTACAGGATCAATTCGAACACAACAATTAAAGTCAAATGTAAACATGATGTAGACTCTCAAACATGTATATTTAAAAGGTTGTACATTTGTTGGGGTGCCTTGAAGAAAGGTTTCATGGATGGTTGTAGGCCGATTATAGGATTGGATGGTACTCATTTGAAGACATCGACGAGTGACGTAATGTTATGTGCTGTTAGTGTTGATGATAACAACAACATGTATCCTATTGCGTATGCCGTTGTTTTGAAGGAGAATACAAAAGCTTGGAAATGGTCTGTTAGCCTTCTTATAGATAACTTGTGCATTGAAAACAGTTTTACATGATCAATAATTTCAGACAAGCAGAAAGGCTTATTGAAAGTCATTGAAGAGCTCTTACCCAATGCAAAACACAGATTTTGCTTGCGTCATATGAATAATAACTTCAAAGAGAAACATAGAGGGCTCCAACAAAAAGAAATTTTATGGAAAGCTGCATCCACGACGAGGCTAGTAGACTTTAATAATGAAATGAAAAAGTTAAAAGCTAGCGATAAAAAAACGTACCAATGGGTTAAGGAAAGAAATACAAAACATCGGACAAAGTCTCATTTTAATACATGATCTAAGTGTGATATGTTGTTAAACAACTTTTGTGAAGCTTTTAACAAGGTGATTCTTAAAGTAAGAGATAAGCCAATAATTACCATGTTGGAGACTATAATTAGAGTGTTACTAATGAAGAGGCTTCACACACAAAGGAAAGTAATATTAAATATAATGGAGAAATCTGTAATTCGACACAAAGAATTTTGAAAACTAACAAAAAAATGCACATAACTATATCTTGGTATGGAATGATCATCACAAGTTTGAAGTTGAAGGGTGGATAGGAGATAAATGGATTGTTTATTTGGGTGCACGAAGTTGTAGATGTAGGCGGTGGGAAATACACTTGTTCCAACTGCGGGAAGAGAGGACATAACAAAAAAAGTTGTGTTGAATCCCCACGAGCTAAGATACAACGACTACTTCAAAATCAAAATTATTGATAATATTTTAGTCATCAAAAATTACTTTACTATGATTTTCTGTTATCTTTTACAATTTATTAATAACGTTTGTTTATATATAGATAAGCAGGAATATTTGATTGTGATCTTAATATTACGGAGGACTTTTAACTGCGAGATTTTATGATATGCTGTGGTATTGTGATTAGAATTTGGTAAAAATTTTTAATAACAATATTTTTATTAGCAGTTTTTAATAATGTTTGTTTTTTGTTAGCAGTTATTTATATAGTTAGGATTTAATAATATTTTTTTTTATAACTTGGACTTGTTAATAAGAACCCAAGCTATGACCAGGAAGAGGGCAGCTGTCGCTGTCGCTTTTGCTGTTGCAACAATCCGATTTTGATAATGCTGGCCTCGTTTGTTTTGTCGCGGTTCCTTGCGTGTCTAGCTAGAAATTTTAATTTTTGAATCCTATCACATGTTTTTGATTAATCAGACTATTTATAATGATTAGTTCTGATTTTTTTGTTTGAAATAGTGTATTTTGGACTATTTTTGTATGAAATGGAGTAATTTCTAGACTATTTTTGTATGAAATGGAATATAATCGAACTATTTTTTATATGGAATGAAATATTGTTTGACTGCAAATATCATTTTATTACGTTGTGAACTCTGATTGCGAATATAAGTAAACTATATTTGGCCTGTAAGTAAAAATTCGAAAATACTAGGGTGCAAAGTGCCAGAATGAGCGCTTTCGATGAGATCCGGACGAAATTACCCCTGATTTAATTGATCTAAGGTGCAAAGTGTAAAAGAACTGAAATTTCAAGGTGCAAAATAGTGATACAACATTTAAATTTTTGGAATGCAGGATGCCAAAAAATAGGATGCAAAGTAATATTTTGCGGGTTGTCAAGCAGAAAAAACACAAACATTCATGCTGTGAAGCTGTGATCGCAAGAATCTGTCATTCAACTTTGCTTAAGAGGGGTACGAAGTGATGTCGGCGGCGAACGGATTCCCTGTTCTCTCGTCGCAACCTTACCTCGACGGGAAAGCTGTTCGGGAGACCAGGGCGTTGGTCGCTGATCTCTGCCGTCAATTTTACACTCTCGGCTGGGTTTCCGGCACCGGCGGCAGCATTACCATCAAGGTTCACGACGACTCCATCCCCAAGCCCGACCAGCTCATCGTCATGTCTCCCTCCGGTATCATCTCCCTCTCTCTTTATCTTCCCCCACCCCTGATGGGAAACACTGAATCTATCGGGAAATCTTTTAGGAGTACAAAAGGAGAGGATGATTCCCGAGGACATGTACGTGCTTTCCAGCTGCGGCGAAGTGCTGTCGACTCCGTTCCCCAAACCCTACCCTAATAAGCTTCCAAAATGCTCTGACTGTGCCCCTCTCTTCATGAAGGTGCGTAGTTGAATTTTGATCGACCTATCTATTTTTAACCTCTGTTGATTTGGATAATCTTATAGCTTTTGATTTGATTCTACCTAGCATTGATTTTCTGTTGAAGCAATTGAGGATTAAATTTTGTATTGAAATAATAAGAACACGAGCAACCATCGTATGCCAAATTATAAATATCTGCCGGGTTAAATTTATTCTGAAATCAAATTAAATATGAAGGAGAACAGCAAGCTCTATGAGATGAGGTTGAATTTATACTTCCGAGCTGGTTCAAGAGTCTCATGTTTCTCCCAATGTTGCATATGAGACTGGTCCCAAATTTCTACCACAACGAATTCAGGCTATTGTTTCTGTAAAAAAATACACAACGTCTTTGGTTAAGATTAATGAAACTAAATATGAGATGAGATAGAATCCTGCAACAGAGGGATGATGATTGAACTTTTTGCGTTCCGCTGTTTATCTTGGAGCTGCAATACCCTCTTTATTCATTCACAATCCAAGTTCTTATTTAGGAATAAGATTATATATTATGCTTGTTGCGTGTCACCCGGTTTTTCCCTAGCCCAGAGAATCAGACCGCCTTTGCTCGGAGTTGGACCGAGTGCGCAAATAGTCAATGAAAAACAACAACAAATGACAAAAGATTTTTTTAACGTGGAAAACTCGGAAAGGGTGAAAAACTACGTGACCGGATCTGTGCCGGGCCAAAATCCACTATTTCGTTGAGTTTACAAGAGATGAGCATTTTCCCGGTGGGTGATAGACCACCTCTTAGTCACAAGTTTTAAGTGCAATGAGGAAAAGAAACTAAGCCCACGATGCTCTGACAAGAGCATCTAATGGAGTGTTCTGCTGCGGCTTCCTCTAGGGCGAAAAATTGGCTAAGTCTTTGGAGTTGGGGCGAGAGCATCTCTTTGGAGGAAATGGCTAAGTCTTTGAAGCTTTGGAGAGCTTGAAGTTGGGTGGCGAGCGTACAAGACAATATTCTTCTGACGTCTTCTCTTGCGCAGGGGGAGCATCCACGTGACCGTTGAGCGTTGAGCATTGAGCACTAACATGCCTAGAGAGAGTTGTGCGAATTCCAAGCGGAGGAATGATCTAAGTCCCACTTCCTCGCCAAAAAACCTTAGAGATCTCATTAGCCTACGGAGTTGCTTGTCCTCAAATGAAGGCCTGATGGTCTATTTATAGTTTTCTGGGGGGACATGTCGGTAATTGCGCCCGGGCTGTTTTTTAGCAGGCGAATGACATCTCTCCGTTTTGGTCACCTGGATCACCAATTTTAACAAAATGATTGACATGCCCCCCGGACGGCCTGGGAGGCCCGGGCAGGTTACCTGACGACGGTCGGAGGTGGGGGCGGCCGGTGGCCTCCGGTGCGCGACGCGCGCATGCAGAAGGGGCGCGCACTATCGCGCGCCCTAGTGCCGTGCGCAGGCCGCGCGCGCGCGGGGGATGGCTGCTCGCGCGTGGGTGCGCCGCCCGCCAACATGTGCCACTTGTGCGTGTGCGTGTTTGGATTTGCCCTCTTCTCGAGTGTTTTTGAGCCTTTTGGGTGAGCGCAGCTTTCTGCGCGCGGCTCGTCCGGTCGGGTTGATTTGCTCCTGTGCCCTCAGTCAAATCTTTCTGGTTTGACTCAGAAATTTCAAGGGGAACCCCATCAAATGCCCCCAAATTTTCGCTGGTCGTAAATCGCAAAGCGACGAGCCCAGAAATTTCTAAGCTTGGTCTCCTTGCCTTGAGGTTGATTGCTCGTACATCGCCCTTGTTTCTGATGTGGTGCTGACAGTGCGTTGCAAGAGTGTCTGCCTGCCTGGCGTTGGGTGTGCTGTGCTGGTGCGGAGGCATACTTCATTTCACGTTCCCTCTTGTATGAACGTGCAATTATGATGTTGCGATTTAGCTTGCGTGGTTGCTGGCTTGCCGCGAGGCGTTAACGCTGGAGGTGGATTCTCGGACGTGTCATGGAGGGATGTTCTGCCCCCTTGTCTTGGTATTGTGGAAGGACCAATGAGCCCATTCCTACCCGGCGATGTTGAAGGACTTGGCGTTTGTCCTCGCGTGGAAGCATAAAAGGACTTGGTGTCCGTTCTTATCAAAAGTTGAAGAAGTGCCTTTTAGGGTGGAGGTCGTTGATGACATTTTTGTTTTAGGACGTCAGAACGTCACAAGGTTTCACGATTGCAAAGCACCGAGAGTCGTAGGGCCTTGGAGCGGAGCGATGCCGGACGGCTGAGGAAAGATGACGGTCACGAGGGTCGGGCCGTCATGAGCGCGTCATTGCGCTTTGCACTCGGTGAGAGATTTTGTACAGTGCAAAGGATGCGGGGGCGTTCCGTCCCTTGAATTGGCGATGCCTCGAGGGATGGCGCTGACGTCGGCGGGGTACTTGATTACATCCGTGTTGTGCACCCACTTTGTATCTCTCTCTGGTTTGTGCATTGCCTTTGTCTCTCCCGTTGCTTAGGCGCGCAACTTTTTGCGTGATGTATTGAGCTTGCAACTGCCATTAGGTGTTAGCCATGCGCGGTAAAGATCCCGTCGTTGTCATTAGGCGGGGGATCTTGACAACTACCGAACCGTTCTTGCATTGGTGATTTAGTGCCGTAAGACACTTTACGCGTTGCGGTGGTCCAGAAGTATCTCATGCTTTACGTTCCTTGTTCGCCGTACACTATCGTTGATGATTGTTGCTGTGCATTAGTGGAGGGAGCTTGTTACTTAAGTGTGATGAGAGAGGACACCTGCCCCCTTGCCTTGGCGGTGCGGATGGACTCAGAGGTTTGTTTGTTTCGGAAGGCGGTGGCAGACCTTGGTTCGCGCATGCTTTGGAAGGACCCGATACATTGGGGGCGACAAAGAAACTTTGCTCGTTCTTGTTTGAGGAGGACCAAAGTTCGTCCATATGGTAGCAGTGACAAAAAACCTTTGCCTGTTCGCTCCTCAGGAGGACCAAAGTCCGCTCGGGTGGAGGTGGCGAAGAACCTTTGATCGTTCGCGCGTTAGGAGGACTAGGGTCCGTTCGGGTGGAGGTGACGAAGAACCTTTGTTCATTCGCGGCTCAGGAGGACTAGGGTCCGTCTGGGTGGTGGAGAAGAACCTTTGTTCGTTCGGCCCTCAGGAGGACCGAGGTCCGTCTGGGTGGAGGTGACAAATAACTTTTGTTCGTTCGCGTCCCAGGAGGACCGAGGTCCGTTCGGGTGGAGCTGACAAAGAACCTTTGTTCGTTCGCGGCTTAGGAGGACTGGGGTCCGTCCGGGTGGAGGTGGAGTAGAACCTTTCTTCGTTCGCGCCTCTAGAGGACCGGGGTCCGTCCGGGTGGTGGTGGCGAAAAATCTTTGTTCGTTTGTGTCTCAGGAGGGCTGAGGTTCGTCCGATTGATCAAAGTCTTTTTCTAGGATATTTTAACATTTTGTTGAAAAGGTCGGAGTCTCCACTTTAGATATCCAAGCACTCTGTTTAAGAGAGGTCAGAGTCTCTACTTGGGATATCCAGACACTCTGTTTGAGAGAGGTCGGATTCTCCGCTTGGGATATCTGGTCACTCTGTTTGGGAGAGGCCGTAATTTCCACTTGGGATATCCAAACACTCTGTTGGGAGAGGCCGGAGTCTCCACTTGGGATATCCAGACACTCTATTTGGGAGAGACAGGAGTCTCCACTTGGGATATCCGAACACTCTGTTTGGGAGAGGCTGGAGTCTCCACTTTGGATATCCGAACACCCTATTGTTTGGGCACACGATGAGAAACTCAGGTCTTATTGCATTGATGCATGAAATTCAAGTACAAGTGTTGGGTGCATACGTTCTATGGGCAAAGAACAAGTTCTCCCTTACGATGGTTGTCCTGGGGGTTTCCCCTATGCAGGCTCATTTTAGATTGGTTAATTCCGGGATCTTGTCTTGCGGAAATTCTCAGAGGATTCCCAGACAGGTGAATCGTTCAATTTTTTCCTTCAGTGGCGTGCAACTCTCCGTGCTGTGCCCGCGTCCTTGGTGGTAGTTGCAGTACTTGGACTGGTCCCTTAAGTTTGGAGCGAGATCCCTTGGCCTCTAAAGAGAGGGATGATCGCGGATGGCGAGCAATACTTTCATTTGCGATGTATTGAGGGGAGCAAAGGTTTTTTCCTTTTCGCTCTTCCTTTGAACTGTAACTGATGCGCCTCAATTGCCGCGTTTGTCGCGATTTGAGTCTTGACTCGGTGGACGAGGTCAAGGTAGCTAAGCACCATTTTGCTCATCATGGAGTAGAATGTTCTTGGTTGGAGTCCTCCGAGGAAAATACCGCGTAGGAGCTCGGGGTTGACCCCTGGAATCTGTTGTGCCTCCGTGGTGAAGCGACAAAAGTAATCCTTGAGCGACTCTCCCTCGATCTGTTTAATCCTCGAGAGATGCGATTGGTCTCGAACGATTCGCGGGTTGGCGATGAACTGATCCGTGAAAAGCTGAGTGAGCTCTGTGAAGTTCTTGATTTCTCCCTCTTTCAGAGAACGGAACCAGGTGCGAGCTTCTCCTTTTAGTGTTGTCGAGAACAGTTGGCACAAGAGCGCGTCTGGGGTGTTGTAGATGCGTATGACGACTTCAAAGTGACTGACGTGCTCCACAGGGTCGTCTGACCCATCAAATGTCTCAAAGTCGCGAAGTTGGATTCCGTGAAAAGCTGGGTGTGCTCTGTGCGTCTTGGTGCCCCCGTGTCCATATTCCTCCTCAATTATGCGCCTCATTTCCTCGCGAGCGAGTCTTCTATTGTCCAGAGTGGCGACCTCCTTTATTGTACGAACGTTGCCTTGCGCGTGTCCGGGAAGCCCATCAGGTAATACGAGGCGCGTGGAGCTATCAGCACCGTACGACTCGTCTGTGATGAGATCCGTAGAGCTGGCAGTGTCTTCAGACATTATCTGACTTGGGATTAGCGGTAGTTGTCCTCCTGAAGCAATGTCCGTGCTAGGGGTGTGATGAGCCCTTAAGTCTGCTTGACACTCCTTCATCGGGCGCCTGCGTTCTTCCCCGATGCTTGGAATGTGGTGATGGTGGATTCTCTCTGAAGCGAGGCGTTGCCTGTGGGCGAGTTAGTAGGGGTTGGATTAGTGCGCTCCTCTAGTGCTGCGTCACTGGCACTTTGTGCGCATCTCTTCGCTATTGTTGTCGGTCGGGTGTGCTTGCGCATGCAAGCGTTGTTTTCATGTTGTTGTTGCAGAGTTTGGGAACACTTTTCCACAAACAGCGCCAAACTATTGCGGGTTACCCGGTTTTTCCGTGGTCTGAAGAATTTGACCGCCTTAGCTCGGAGTTAGACCAGGTACACAAACAGTCAATGAAAAACAACAGCAAATGACAAGAGATTTTTTTAACGTGAAAAACCCGGAAAGGGTGAAAAACCACGTGGCCGGATTTGTGCCGGACCAAAATCCACTATTTCGTTGAGTTTACAAGAGTTAAGAGTTTTCTCGGATGGTGACAGACCACCTCTCAGTTACAAGTTTTAAGCGCAAAGGGGAAAAGAAACTAAGTACACGATGCTCTCACAAGAGCGACTAATGGAGTGTTCTGCTGCGGCTTCCTTCGGGACGAAAAATTGGCTAAGTTTTTGGAGCTAGGGCGAGAGCGTCTCTTTGGGGGGGAAATGACTAAGTTTTTGAAGCTTTGGTGAGCGCGAAGTTGGGAGGCGAGCCTACAAGACAGTATTCTTTTTACATCTTCTCTTGCGCAGGCGGGAGCATCCACGTGAGCGTTGAGTGTTGGGCGCTTTCCTAGAGAGGGAGCTAGGCGAATTCTTAGCGGAGGAACGATCTAAGTCCCACGTCCTCGTCAGAAAACCTCAGAGCTCTCTCTAGCCCCCGGAGTTGCTTGTCCTCAAATGCAAGCCCCGATGCCTATTTATAGTTTTCTGGAGGGACATGCCGGTAATTGCGCCCGAGCAGATTTTTAGCTGACGAATGTCGTCGCTCCGTTTCGGTCCCCTGGATTACCAATTTTAGCAAAATGACGAACATGCCCCCGGGCGGCTAAGGCGGCCCAGGCAGATTGCCCGGCGGCGGCCTCCGGCGTGCGTCGCGCTCGCAAGGTATCGCACGCCCTAGCGCCGCGCGTTAGCGCGCGCGCAAGGGGCGAGCGGGCAGGCCGCGCGTGCGTGGGTGCGACACCCGCACGCATGTGCCGCTTGTGCGGGTGCGTGTTTGGCTTTGTCCTCTTCTCGGGTGTTTTCGGGCTTTTGGGGTGAGGGCTGCTTTCTGCGCGCGGCTCGTCCGGTCGGGTTGTCTTGCCCCCGTGCCCTCGGTGAAAATCTTTCTGGTTTGACTCAGAAAATTTAGGGGGAACCCCATCAATGCTATAATTGTTTGAATACGCACAATAATATTCACTTCACTCATTCAATCAGCTCATAATTCACGTTGTTTCCCAGATAATTTTCCACTGAATGACCGCAACCTGCGTTAAACTTCAGACAACAATTCTAACACAAGTATTTCAAAGTCATCCACTTTACTAGACAATATATAATAAACAGAACACAACACATGTAGAGAATGTAAAACAGATGTTTCACCTAGTTGTGAATGTATGTTTTAAGTTATATAGAACTTATGCACTACCTTAAAAATCATATGTTGATACTTATGTGTCCAGGTAAAAGTTCTTTTTAGGAAGCCTAGTACTTAAATTTGTTGGTAAGGTGATTGATAACAAGCTCTCCAACTTGTTGTTACCCACTTCTCAAAATTAGGCATGGACTTTATGATAATTATTTTGATGTAGAGCAGGTTTAGGATATTTAGAAATATGAATGTCTATGCTTTCTGTGTTGATGGCACATGCTATATGGTATTATTTCTTATTTTTTACTTACACTCACTGGATTGTGTAGGCCTATCACACATGTAACGCTGGTGCTGTCATTCATAGCCATGGAATGGAGTCGTGTCTAGTAACTATGATCAATCCCCTCTCGAAGGAGTTTCGGGTAATGTTTTGAACTTCTGGCTGAGTTGATATCATATTTGAATACATTTTTATGCTTTCCGAGGTCAAAGAAAATTTACAAAAATTCTTAAACTTCAACATGAACTCTTAAGCTTTACCTTTAAACTTATAAGCTTTGTTGGTTTTATGCGGACATGAAATTTATTTTATTAAGGAATCAGTTTGTTTTGAACTTTTGGGTAATGTTTTGAACTTCTGTCCGAGTTGATTTCGCATTGAATACATTTTTATGCTTTCTCATGTTAAAAAAAGTTTGCAAGAATCCTTAGTTCAGCATGAACTTTTTATGCTTCACATTTAAACTTAAAAGCTTTGTTAATTTTATGAGGAAATGACATTTCTTTTAAGAAGGAATTAACTTGTTTACATTTGAAAAGAGCTTATTTTATTACATGAAATCCTGTATATAGAGAACATACCAGAATGCTGATGATTTTCATCATCCAGGAAAATCTGAATAAAATGGCAGCGGATATTCAAATACAAGATTAAATGATTTTAGTAGGCGATCTATTGTAGTGCATCTGAAATGGCTATACGCATCTCTTCGATATACGCAGCCCATAAACTGTTCTTTGTACACAATTTTGAGATTCGCAGCCCCAAAGCAAAAAAATTCTGTCAGCCTTCCTCTGTTAAACTGAAAAGTAGACTATCCCGTAGTAGTTATCCTATGTCCTTTTCTTGCTCTTTGTGAATGAATCTACAAGCATCTATCAGTTTTCCTCTATTAAACATGATGAAAGAAGTAAGATACAAATGGGTAATCAATTCATGAGAAAATGGCCCTGTAGCATGTAATGTGATTTTAGAGTATGAAGTATAGGAACAGTGCTTGTGAAATGCTGTTAATAACATACTACAAAGTTTTTAGGATCAAAAGAAAGAGAAAGGCGTAGAACTTATAAAATCTGAGAATTAACTGTGAAGCATACTTTAGAATCCAGAAGATACCAGAGGTAAAAATAAAATTGAGCAACTTAGAGTCTAATTATATGTCAATTGCATCCCAGTTCTGTTCTCTCTCATTTTCAGATCAATTCATCCTTTAATTCCAAGACTGAGAAATTAACTTATCTCCTATGAAATCTTGAAACAAAGAAATAGCTCAAAACAGACATCGTATGTTACCGTCGATGGAAGTAGCTATGGGGATCCCAAACCCAGTGCGGCTAGTATAGCAGAATACTCGCTCTTGCACCATGAGCCGAACCACCGGTACATTGCGAGTGCGAAAAACCCTATGTTTGCAACTGGAATAAGGCTCCGACTCCGAATCTTGCCAAATAATATGCCCTAGCTAGCCTAGGGGAGAAATACTGCTGCGAGGAGGCTCCGATGCCTAGGGCTCAGAAGATGGCGGTCCCGGTATGGGCGGCAGGCGGCGGGCGGCGAGCGGAGATCCGGTGAGGTCATGCGGGGCTCTGGCAAGGTCGTGAGGGGCTCTGACGTGGGCTATGAGCGGATCTCCTGCTTAGGAAAAGACGGATCGGGTAAAAAGGGGGGAAACAATTAGAAGGGGAATGGAGATTCTAGAATTAGTTTTAGGTATTTTTATGTGCGAATAGCCATTGCTGGTGTGCTAATATAAATCTCCTTTTAATAAAGCTAGACAAATTTGCAATACAAGATTAAGTGATCTAGGGTAGGGAGTGTAATGGAATCCTAGAATGCACGCTAGCGGTGAGTGAGGTGACTCCCGACTTCTCAACCATTCAATGCATGCCCAACTTACGCTAATAATTAATTCCAAATAATTAAATAGAATAAATAACGCTGCATCAAATTATAAACGAGATGTAAAATTTCTTTAGGCTAAGGACGTGACTTTCCTCCGCATGAAGGGCCAAAACAAGCACACGGCGAATTAGTTCTTTCTGCAGCTAGAGATTTATCTAAGAGTAAATGCGATATTAACTGAAATCCAAACAAGCATATAATAACCAAATCGCAGCAATGTTTACAACAAGTTAACCAAGACGAAAGCACAACAAAAATATTAGGGCTGCTGTTAATAAAATAGATTTGAGCGTTAGAGGGCAAGAAATGGGGTTCCGGTGATGGGGAGACTGGATCAGGTATGGGGAAGGCTGGTTAGAGGTTGGGAGGACTGGATTGGAGATGGGGGGACTGGATCTGGGTTGAAATGCCCAGATCTGGGCAAATCTAATGGTGGAAGGAGATTAGGAGGTAGTTCCACGTGGTGGTGGTGGTGGTGGTGGGGGGGGATGACAGCAAATAGGGAAAGAGGAGGGGCTGGATCTGGTTGGAACTCCCAGATTTGGCTTGTTCATGGTGTGGAGAACCAAGCTGGCTGTTTGGGGGGTGCTGGCGGGCAGCTTGGGGAGGGGATTTAGGGACGGCGGTGGCTGAAACAGGGAGGGAGGCTTCAGCAGCAGGTGATGACTTCTAAAAAGAGGTCATCTATGCGGTTATTTCCAACAACTTATTCAGTTAAAACAATTAAAATAAGTTTAAATGATATGGAAATGAAAGTAAAATCTTATTTATTTGAATTGTGGCTAATTTGGTTTTGTTTCGATGTATTTGTATCAGATGCGCCAAAGAAATTTGCCTGGAAAAGGAAATCTGCCAAAACTTCATATCTTGAAAAAGAGGTTGCAACGTCCACAAATAATTAGTTGCAACTATCAGGTTTCGGGTGGACAAGGCAGGCGCAGGCGCAGACGTTGCAACGTACAGAAAAACAAGGTTGCAACAAACTGGGGCGAAATTAAAATCCGAAATTTGAATTTTGGGGCTGGACGAAAATATGGAAGGGTGCGTCTCTTGGGGATTTTTGGGGGGAATTTAGACAGTAGTTATGGCAAGTAATAAAAGGGAGAGAAGGAGATTTTTATGGAGGTATGTAGAAATTCGAAAAAAGGAGCAAAGAGAGGAACCGGGCGGAATTCGTCTAGGGCTAGAGATCGGGAGGAAGAAGAAGCCGCGCAGCAATTCCAGATCCGTGCAAGGGGAGGCGACAACATCCTTTGTAGGGGCATTCGTAGAGATCAATTGGTTGGCTTGTTCTAACGCTTATTCATCATGTTTGTTGAACTCCCACTCCGATTTCTCATACTTTTGACTATGATGAACTAATTCGCTAGCGAGTCTTATATGTTGTGAACTATTCGACGTTTGCTTTGATATTTACATGAACAATTGAGTTAAATTTGGTTTGTATCTTAAATTTCATTCTCTTCTTCAGTGATGACGTTAAGAGATTACCATCTAGTGCTTCATACTGCGTTCTATATGCGAGAGCTGCGTTCGTAAGTCTCGGGAATTTAATTTGGCTACATATGATTTAGCGTATCGCTATCATTCTAGTTGTGGAGTTAAGATCCATAATTTTATACGTATGTTTACTTGTGTAGTTTTGATCTAAGGTTACTCACTAAATATGCATAGTGCGATGATGAAATCGAGAGATGCTCACCGCGAGTTTAGGATTTCCACAAGATAAAAACTGAGTTGAATTCAATTGTATTTCTCATCACAAAAAGGCAAACTAAGATTAGGGATCAACATATGAGATTCGTTCTTCTCATCATTATATTCTCATCTTACTTTAGTTTCGTTATTTAGTTTACTTACTCTCAAAACCTTGTGATTTTGCTTGACTTATAAGAAAAGATCATTACTAGTACTCATAAGCTAAGGAAAAATATTGTCTCTGTGGGTTCGACACTCTACTTCCATTTTGTAACTTGACACGACACGTACACTTGCGTAGCACTCATATATTCACACCACAAAGCGTGCATCAAGTTTTCTGGCGCCGTTGACAGCAAATAGGGAAAGAGGAGGGGCTGGATCTGGTTGGAACTCCCAGATTTGGCTTGTTCATGGTGTGGAGAACCAAGCTGGCTGTTTGGGGGGTGCTGGCGGGCAGCTTGGGGAGGGGATTTAGGGACGGCGGTGGCTGAAACAGGGAGGGAGGCTTCAGCAGCAGGTCTGGGCGGTGGACCGGGCGGCGACCTGCTGTGGAGGGGGCAGAATGTAGCAAAGAGGGTGGTTGTTTGTGGTGGGGCGGCTGGGGAAGCTTCAGGAGGTGGTCGGCGGTTGAGGTGGGGCGGCTGGGGGCTGTTCATAGGGTGGGTGGCGGTTGGACATCAAAAAAGGAAGGGTGGAGGACTGGATGTAGAGAAAAATTCAAAAGATACAAGACTTATACAAGGAGTCGTCACCAAGGGGTTCCACGGAGTCGGCACCACAGAGTGATCACCGGAAATGAGGAAGAAGGCTCTCCAAATTTCAGCAATGCGTAGAATGAGCAGCCCTAACATCTATTTATAACAAACTAAAAATTAGGAGACCTGGAATCAACGGCTATGATTGGCCGATGATTTCGGGGCCATAAATACATGAAATAATGTCCAAAAATAATAAAATTATATGTATAAAAAAATCGGAACACGGATCCGGACACATCCGTGGAGTAGGATAATCAATATGGGAATGCCATATATGGCAAGTCGCCAATCGGCCCCGAATGGACCCAAAACTCGTTCCTCCGCTCCACATCATTTCTCCGCTCCGAATCATTAAGTAATTTCAATAAAAACTTGATGGCGTATTGATTTACGGAATAGTACAATTTGTCATAATAAAAACAAATTGCCACATTTCCTTCAACACTTTGCAGATTGGTGAAGGTAGTTTCCATGTGGTACCAACTTTGAATGTCTGGTCATTATTTTAGGCTGGTCCTTGTAGAAGTAGCATTCATGCTTGATGTTTATGCAGAACACTATCGTTTATGCAACATGTTTAGTCTTTACATTGTTGATTTAATATATATTTTGATTATATTATATATTTATATATGTTATCGATATTTGCAATCTGAATATATTGTTCATTTGGTACCAATCTGAAGCTTCTAAAATGAGAGTGATATATGACTTCCATTTAATTTTCCTTTTTTTGTTTTTGTGCACTAATTATGCAGTTATTTTTACCTTTCTTTCTTTATGTAGATAACTCATATGGAGATGATAAAAGGAATTCTGGGACATGGTTATTATGATGAACTCGTGGTCCCAATAATTGAGAATACTGCTCATGAACGGGAGCTCACTGAATCACTAAGTGATGCGGTAACTTTACATTCTTTGAGTGTGCTTCATCTTTGTATAGTGAGTTATCAATTATCATATCATTGTTTGGCTTTGGAGATGGTTAGTGTTCTTATGTGTTTGGATTGTAAACGCCAAATGAAATTAGAACATCTGTACTACTTCACCTTAACCCTTTAGATACTCTTTTTAAAATTGAACTGGTTTTAGCAAACCTTACTGCTGTAGTAGATTAATAAATTCTTTTTCGAGTTTGATGCTTTGTCTGCTACAATTATGAGATTTTTGATGAATCCACTTGCACTGGAAATTATTGTTCCGCCCAAAAACATTTGTAGTTTGCTGAGTTATGAATATGATCCTCTGTACAATATAGTGCTCATATGTTGGTCTGATAATGATTGAAAATGTTGAGCAGCTGGCCTTTACGGGGATATCCCCCTTCCTAAATTATATAACGTGTTTACATTTAGCTGTGTAAACTTGTTAGTACTTTGTAATCTATTTAGCTCTCTGTATGAAACTAACATCATATTTTCTACTTTGCAAGCAATTTGTATATGCATTCGTGAATGTTTTTGCTCTTTAAAATAATATGATAATCACTTGCATTGGTAAAACTTTACAGATTTCAGCATATCCAAAGGCAACAGCTGTACTTGTGAGGAATCATGGGATATATGTTTGGGGAGATTCTTGGATAAGTGCCAAGACTCAGGTTTGTTTTTTCTATGGCTGGATGCCTGTTTCTTATATATATATATATATATAAATTCTTGTAAAACTTTCGAGGTCCGAGGATCACTCAACCAGCCAAGAGACCAAACCACTAACAATGAAAAAGCAAACAACAATGACTTGTATTAATTTAAAACTGATGTACAATGATGAAATATATAAGCGCGAGACATGATTTCACTTTGCATTGGACAAAGACAAGAAAAACATTAATACAAGACAACATTGACCGCACGTTCTCCTTCTTATCCGCAGAGGTCACACTCGGTTGCTTATTGAACTGCCGAAGGTCTCCAAGAGAAGATTCACACACTGGTCGCTTAATCGCATTGTCGTTGGCGGTAAGGTTACCGCGACGCAGTAGCCGCCTACTCGCCAACAATTGCTGCTCGCAACTTCACACTGAAGCCACCACTGGTCTAACCGCCAGTTTTAGACGCCTAACCGCTAGTTTTAGCCGCCTAACCGCGAGTTTTAGCTGCCTAACGACCCAATGCTAGTCGCACAATTCGCAAATGATCAACCAGAGACCTCTTCTTCTTTCCGCAACTTCCTAACCGCAGCCTTGCCTTCTTAACTGCAGTTCTATACAAATGACAGGGGTACATACCCCTATTTATAGGTTGTCAGGGAATATTCTGGAATCTAAGCTACCACACGACGGTAGTTTACCGCGGGCGGTAATAAGCGGTCAGACAGTTAACCCCGCTATCTCACTTTAATTTTTTTAACACTCCCCTTTGAAGTGAGAATCGGGAACAACACCAAGCAAACTCCGCAACCGCTTAAATGGCCCCTTCTAAAGAGGCTTCGTGAAGATGTCAACTACATTGTCCTTGCTCACATACTCTACAGTCAGAGATCCGTCCAACACCTTCTCCCGAACAAAGTGATGCTCGATCTCAATATGTTTCGTCCACACGTGACAGATTGGATTAGTAACCAGTTTCAAGGCACTTTCATTGTCATCGCAAAGCAAGGTAGGTCCCCGCACCTCCTCATGGATGTCCTTCACTAACCTGCGCAGCCAAATGCCCTCCTGGGCCGCCAAGGATGATGCCTTATATTCTGTCTCGGTGGTGGAGATGGACACCGAGTCCTGCTTCTTGCTGCACAACGAGATAGCCCCTGACCCGCACATGAAGACGTATCCAGACGCCGACTTCCGATCATTAGCATCTCCATCATAGTCAGCATCTGTGAATTGCAAAGTGAAGCTCGTGTCCTTCTCGTAGAATAACTCCATGTCCGAGGTCCACTTCACGTACTTTAATATCCCCTTCGCTGCCTCCAGATGAGGCTTCCTGGGCTTCTGCATGTATCAACTTACTCGGCCGACGACAAAAGAGATGTCCGACCTTGTAATCGTTAGATAGATTAAGCTCCCCATCAGTGCCCAAAAAACTTTAGGATTCAGAAGAATCCTTCCTTCATCCCGACGAAGTTTCACACCAACTTCGATTGGAGTAGAGCTGCTTTTCCCCTCCTTCATGCCGAATCTCCGCACGATCCGTTCTGCATAACCCTTTTGGGACAAACACTCCACTCTTCTTCTTCTTCACCTCCAAGCCAAGGAAATGGTGCAGTTCACCATGATCCTTCATCTCAAACCAGATTGATAGCTCCGCCCTAAGCTTTGCTACCTCTCTGTCATTGTTCCCTGTCACAATCATATCTTCAATGTACAACAACACAAATACTTGGAGATTCCCCTTCTTTTTCATGAACAGACTCGAGTCTGAGTCAGATGCATAACACCCGCAAAAATGTAGGTATTCCGCAATCTTCCCATACTAGGCTCGTGGTGCCTGTGTCATACCATAAATGACCTTCTTCAACTTGCAAACATGTCTTGGATGAGTCTTGGATATGTATCCCGGTGGTTGCATCATGAAGATATCCTTGCCAATCTCTCCGTAAAAAAACATTCTTCATGTCGAGTTGTCAAATCCTCCAACCTTGGCATGCCGCCAAGACAATCACAATCCGTACTGACGTCATCTTCGCCATAAGACTGAATATCTCATTATAATTCTCTCCGTACTGCTGTGAGAATCCGCGAGCAACAAGGCGAGCCTTGTACCACTCTAAGCTCCCGTCTGCCTTCTTCTTTAGCTTATACACCCATTTGCAAGTGACATGTGTGATGCCATCTATCTTGGACATAATGTCCCAAGTCTTGTTCTTCTTGAGGGTTGTCATCTACTCATCCATGACATCCTCCCACCCTTTCACTTTAATGACGTCCTCAAAGCATGACAACTCCCGCTCGTCCATAGGTCTTTCTAAGAATCATGAAACCAAGCTCACCATTTCCCTTCTCTTTATCGAGCTGGTGGTACGATGGTCTTTTTCGACCTTCGCAAGGCCGGACCACTCTTCACCACTTCTGCTACATTTTCCTCATCAACTCCCTCGCCGGAGTGACCAGGGAAATTGCTCCACCTACTTATGGAACTTGAAGCACCTGAACCTGAGCTTGATGGATTTAAAGCTTCTAGAGAAACAGACATCTCCACCAGAAAGTCATCAACGACTTTCTCCCTTCTTCCTTCTTCTCTGCTCTCGTGTAGCTTTACCGTAAAAACTTCTTTGTATGATGTCAACTCGTCGAATACCACATCTCACGAGACAATGAAATGTTGTCTCTGGATCCATGCATTTCCATCCCTTCTTCCTCTCGTCATACCCAATGAAAACACATTTCCGTGCCTTAGCATTCAACTTGGTCCTGAGAGCATCTAGGATATGTACGAAGCAAGTAGAGCCTAACTCCCAAAAGTGCTTCACACTTGGATTTTACTTGAACATCAATTCATGTGGAGACTTCTTGTTAATAGAAATCAGTGACATCCTATTAATGACATAGGTGGCACATGCCCTTTCCTCTGCCCATAAGACCTTGGGTGTGCCCTTGGCATGTTAGCCAACTCTTACAAGTCTCCGCCAAGTGACAAGTATTCCTCTCCGCCATTCCATGCTGCTGTGGAGTATGTACACAAGACAGCTCCTGCTTAATGTCGTGCTTCCTACAAAAGGTAGAAAAATCATTAGAGGTAAACTCTCCTCCACTGTCTGTCCTCAGATTTTTGATGCACAGCCTAATCACTCATTCAATGAGCTCCTTGAACTCCACAAACTTCTGGACGATTTTTGACTTCTCTTTCACAAAGTACACCCACGCGTATCGTGTGAAGTCATCAACTAGGACCAACATGTATCTGTTTCCCGAGTAGGTAGGGGTGTCGCACAATCCCATCAGATCACTGGGAATGCACTTCAATGGTGCCTTGCACCTGGAAAGAGACTTGTCAAATGGGAGACGATGAGCCTTCCCAAACTTGTACCCTTCACACACATGATCGTTGCCAAACGAAGATAACCTAGGCAAGCCTCTCACCAGACTCTTTGCCTCCATAACATTCATCTTATCCATCCCAACATGCCCCAGCCTCTCGTGATAGATGGAATCATTGCCATTTGCCTTCATCTTCTCCACATAGGAGCTTGTCGGCAACACAAACAAGTCCTACACATGTCTCCCAGTGTGAGTAACAACAACCTTCACCGCTGATAAATTTTTTTAGAACCTCACCTCTGTTAGTCCGAACAGGACATGGTAACCGGCATCCACTGCGTTGGTCATCGAGAACAAGTTTTTCTTCATACCTGATACGTGATACACACTCTTCAAGGTGAGTGGTTTTCATCACTGCCCAAGGACACTGTCATTTCTTTCTCCACCGCATGCACTGAATCATCTGTCGTGTTGATAAAATCATTTCTCTTGTACACTTGAAAAGATGATAACTTCGACTCATCTCAGGTGATGACCACACCCAATGTCAACTATCCAATCGTCCTGGAAGTTTATGGAGGCCAAGACATTGACTGGCGTTGTCGTCATCTCTATCAAGAAATAGTTCCCCCACTCATCTCCTCTTTTGGATCCTTCTTCTTTCTCTGCTGCATGTCTTGGCTGAAGATTAACTTTGCAATCTCTTCTCATGTAACCCATCTTATGACACCTATAACACTTGGGTACCTTTTTACCTCCATCATGCTTAGGAGAATCCTTGCCTCCCTCCTGGTGTGATGGGGTATAACTGCTCTCATCATCATGGTCTTATCCTTCCTATCCCACTTCTTCTTTCTAGAGAACAACTCACAATCTTCCCGTGAGATAGAGTATCTAGACATCCGCCTCGCTAGGCTCTCCTGAGATGCCAACAAGTTATCCAACTCCAGTAAGGATGGTTGAGTAGCCCAACTCTGCACTGAGGTAATGAAGGGGACTTACTCCTTCCGCAAGCCATAAATAATGTTCTTCATCTTTGCCTCAGATATAGGCTCATCTGAATCCAACTTTGAGATCTCTGCACACAAGTTTTTCATCTTCAAAAAGAAAATAATAATTGACAACTCTCCCTGAGTGGCCCTGGCCAACTCGTTCTGTAAAAATTGTAGCCTTTCAACATTCTTCTTGTTGAACAACCATCTAGCCCTGACCAAATCTTCGAAGCCGTCTTGCATCCCATGATATGATCAAACAAGTCTGGAGAGATTGGCTGTTTATGCGTGTTTGGGCGAGAGTAGTACTGGGATGAGCAAACTCCTGGGATAAAAGTGTTGTCTCGAAATATGAGATCGGCGAGGTGAGGTGTGCAAAGTGAGTGTTCAACGAATATAATGTGAAAATACCGCGTAATATCAGGTGGCACATCAGGAATCGATAAATGTAGAACCGAGTCGTGTTCGTATGAGGTAATTGCCATGTAGGGACTCGATAAATGTGAGGTGTGCGACACATCCGGACCACAAATTTATTCTTAGGGTGGGGGTTCAAGCGGGAGTATGGTGAGTAGTAATGCGGTAGAGTCAGTGACAAGTGAACTAGAAGTCGTAGAGGTCCTCTCGCGTGCTCTTGGGATAATGTAATTCTTCTGGGGTAAAAGAACAATCTTGTGCCCGTGGTGCTCGAAGGAGTGAGAGTTTCTCGTGCCATCGTGCATGACATGACAGTCGTATTGCCAAGCCCGCCCTAATAGGATGTGATAGATATCCATAACAGTGACATGACATAATACTCTATCTGAGTACGGGTTCACTATAGAAAACTCTACTGGACAGTAATGTATGACGGGCTTAGTCAAATGACTATTGATTTCAGATAGGTTGTAAAGTTGTTCTAATGGATGTGTCGCGAGCCCTAATATGTCGACCATGCATTGAGATACAAAATTCTCTATACTATCACTATCGATGATAATAGAACAAAATTGTCCCTGGATGCATGCAGTGGTGCGGAAAATATCATGTCTCCTATGGTCATCCTCAGTTAACTCAGTAGGGGTGACCAGGCTATAACGTAAGACGTAGACTAAGTGTTCAGCGTGTTCGCCTTCCACTTCTATGACATCCTCAGGCTCAGGCTCTGACTCTGGGTGAGACTCATTAACGTAAACTCCATACTCAGGCTCACCCCCGTCAATAGAATCAATAATAGCGACGAAATGACATCGCAAACATTTAGAATTTTTGTGCCCCGACTCCATATACTCGAATCATCAGAATACTCCAGTGTTGGGCTTAACCCCAATAATCTCCTTTCCCTTAGAGAGAATGGTGAGTGGGGTGGGAGTCCCGACAGTGATGGGAGGGTGAGGGGACTCCAAGATCCTAGCAGTAGTGGTAGTGGTGACGCTTATTGTAGATTTAGCTTTGGGTGACCGTTTCTGTAAGGACTCTACTCTTCGTGCGCGACTCGAAATCTCTCATAGGTCCTTATAGTCAAAAAGATCTAGCTAGTCTCTAATAGAATAACGTAACCCATTCAGATAACGGGACACAGATATGTCATCATCCTCTTGGAGGTCGAGGTGAGACGGAAGGACCAGGAATTCGTTCGTTTACTCATCCACCGTTATTTTATCTTGACGTAGGTTGTGGAACTTACGGTAGAGAGTCTGTAAATAATCCGGTGGAGCGCATCGTTTTCGAAGTTGCATTTTAAAAACTGCCCATGTGGTGATTGGGGGCATGACTAAATTAAATCTAGATCGCTCTAATTGTCCCTACCAAACTATGGCGGGCCCTTTCAGTGTAAGCGTGACGTACTCAACTTGCCTAACTTGAGGCAATTGCTTCCAAGTCAGGAAACGATCCATTCGTTCACACCAGTCTAAATAGCCCCCGGGTTCTAAATGTCCCTCAAAATCACCAACGTCTAATTTGATCCCTACATCCCAACGAGGGGGGTTACGTGGTTCAGGTTGTGCAGGCTCTAGTGGTCTAGGGTTAGGATCGACGTCGACCACTGGAATAGGTGGTCGATTTAAGTGCATGGTGACTTCTATAGTGTTGACCGATATGCGTAATCCGTTCACTACGTGCCCAAGACCTCCCACGGTGGTGGTGAGATTGTCGACCACTTTCATTAAGTTGCTCATACGCTGGGTCAGTTCCCCTACACTATTTTTTTGGTGATCGACTCGTTTTTCCATTTAAAATAAGTTGATTCTTAATTTTCTCAAAAATTTAATTGATTTTAAAAATAATAATAAGTTAATTTAATTTTATTTTTTAGTTTTTATTTATTTTTATAAATAAGATAAAGATTTATTTTTTTTTAAAATAAAATAAAGTTTTTAAATTAAAAGGACATAAATTTTTTGTTTTGTTTTGTTTTTTTGAAAATACTTAGAAAAATTTAAAATAGAATTGTTTTTAAATTATTGTAAACCGAATCGCGTGATTTGCGATAGAAGCGGATCACAAAGCTCTTGTACTAAACTGGTGTAGATTAGGGTTAGAGTTTTTTAATAAAATAAATTTTAAGAAAAAAAATATTTGGATTTGTCATAAAATTAAAATAGGATTTTGAAAATAAGTGTTATTGTTATTATTATTGAAAGGGAGCCGAGCGGCCAAATCGAGGCGTTCGCGCGGAATACTATTCTTCATGTTGAACTTCAACAAAATCGTTAGCTGCTGTACAAAGAATTATTCACGACGTCTAACAGTTTGAATCGTAGCGAGATTTGAACGACCACAAGCATAACTCACATGTAATATTTTATGGAATAACAAAAATTAAGGAATTAGAACGTTCGAGGCAATCTTAAGAACATTTAATTGACTACATAAGTTAGGCTAAATGAATTTGGAGCAAGATACAATGTGATTACCCCCCACGGATGTTCAGTCCAGTCCAGTCCAGTCCAGTCCAAATCAATTAAGCCCCGCAACAAAGGATGACTTGGTGCGGCAGTGAGGGAACTTATGGTTGACAGAATGAGGGGCTCGAGGTCGACGTCAACTAGCCTCTGCAGATTGATGCTGGAAATGGATGCCGACTTTGACGGCGAGGTCGATGACGTTCGGCGTTGGGTGGCCGGTGGAAGGGAGCGTCGGCTGGAACCTACTGGCGACGACAGAACTGACGGAGGAAGCGCTGGTGCGACTAGAGGATTTGCTAGAGGCGTCGGGTGGAGTAGTTGGAGGAGTCTGGTGGAGGCGACTTCTGTTGAAACACTGGCGGCTGCAGTCCCGGAGGCGGAGGCCGGCCTTGGCAGAAAAAACGATTCGTCGTTTTCTCTGCTTTGTCTTGGCTGCCTGTCCCTTCTTCACCGAGCTCTTAAAATAGGGCAGGGAGATTTTCCAATTCTTGCTTATTTCCTTTCCATTTCAACTCCTTATTTTCCAATTTCTTCTTAACCGTACTCTCACAATAGGTCCATAATTAAGATATTTCCAAATGATGTTTTGATTTAGTTTCTTTGTGGGGGTATTTTCTCCAATTTTCTTATGTTTTCTTAAAATGATTTATGCTTTCCTTTATCGCCCTAATCATTAAATTTCCGGACCTTTTTATTCAAGGTCTCCTTGACCGGTCAAACCGACGAGCCAAACCATTTCAAACAAAACAAGGTGCCCAAAAAGAAAATATATGACAATAAAAAAGTACATGACAATGCATAGCAAATAAACCTCCACGACACATGATGACGTCATGAAAATTTGGATGCGACGAAGGATGCATCAAATCGACACACTCCTAGGTCATTCTCTATGCGAGCATGCTCAGCTAGAGGTCGATAGGTGAGTTGTGAGTCTCATTGATAGTTTGAGACCGGATAAGATCAACACACTCCCAGTCCATTCACACTAAGGGCGAGCTTAACTTGAGGAGGTGGATAGCGGAGTTGTGAGTTGCGTCGACGGCCCGAGATCAGATAAGATTGACACACTCCCAAGCCATTCACACTAAGGGCAAGCTTAACTGAAGTAGGTGGATAGACAAGTTGTGAGTCACTTCTACAATTCAAGACCGGATAAGATTGACTCTCTCTGATCATTCTCTATTCAAGTGAGCTCAAATTTTTTTGGTTGAATTAGCGAGCTGAGGTCACATCGACGGTTCAAAATCGGAAAAAGATCATCACACTCACGGGACATTCGTTATGCGAGTGAGCTCAATTGGATGTGGAATTGGCAAGCCGTGGTCACATCAATGGTATTGAAATTGGAAAAATCATTACACTCCCAGACCATTCATTCTAAGAGCGAGTTCAATTGGAGGAGGTGAAATTGGCGAGGCGAGGTCGCGTTGGCGTTATCAAAAGCCAAAAAGATCATGAATGACACTCCCAGCTGTCGCATGTCCGCGGGGTCCCTGGTGAGATAGATTTAGGCGAGTTGAAAGTCACGCAAATTGTACTAGACCAGACTTAAGATCATCACATCCCAGGTGTCTCATGTCCGCGGGGCTTCTGGCGAAGTCGCTTTAGGTGAGTTAAAAGTCGCGTCGATGGTACTAAATCAGACTTTTGATCAACACACTCCCGGATGTCGCATGTTTGTGGGGATTCTTGCGAGATGGACTTAGGCGAGTTGAAAATCGTATTAATGGTACTTGGCCGAATTTATGATCAACACACTCCGGTCGCCACATGTCCGTGGGCCCCTAACGAGGTGGACTTAGGCGAGTTTAAAGTCGCATCAACGACATTAGACCAAACTTATGGTCAACCACTCCCGGGTGCCGCATGTTTGCGAGGCCCTTGACGAGGTAGATTTAGGCGAGTTGAAAGTCACTTCGATGTTACTAGATTAGATTTATGATCAACACACTCCAGGCTGTTGTATGTCCGCTAGGCCCTTGGCGAAGTGGTTTTAGGCATAGTCGCATAAACGGTTCTAGACTGGACTTATGATCGACGCACTCCTGGCTGTCGCATGCCCGTGGGGCCTCTATGAGATGGATTTAGCGAACTAAATGATTAGTTTAAAGACATTCGCCTCGATTTATCATGTTAAGATATTATTCCCTTTCTAACTCCTAGCAGATCATCAACGCTCGGAAAGGGTGCGAGTACCCGAGTGGTAGACAACCAACGTCCAATGGGGGAGCTGATCTTGATCGACAATACATAGATTTGTGTTACATGCATCCTGGGGGCATCAATCGTTCGCATGGTTAGAAGGTTGTGAGGGTAGGGTTGGGTCTGTTGTTCTAAATAAAGCTCTGGAGAAAAGTCATCCAATTTGGGGAGATATCACCATGTCTTTCAGGGATAAACAACCAACATGCAAGGGGGAGGTGATCTCGGCCGACAGTGCAAATGCTTGAGTTTAGTGTCATGTCGCCCAGGACCAAATCGACATCTCATACAAAACCATTAATGCAGTGGTTCAGAGCCGCCCCGCTCCGGTTTTGCACCAGAGGAACACGTCCCGGCCCACCACCGGGTTGCAGCCCAAGCACCCCACCCATGACCGCACCTATTCTCAGTGCGGCGGGATGTTGCGGCAGAGTATCGAACCCATCCCCCTTGATAAATCCCTTTCCTAACAGGGACTATCATGCAGTGGTCCAGAGCCGCCCCGCTCCGGTTCTGAACCAGAGGAACACGTTCGGTCCCACCACCGGGCTGCAGCCCAAGCACCCCACCCATGACCGCACCTATTCTCAGTGCGGCAGTATGTTGAGGCGGAGTCTCGAACCCAACCCCCTTGATAAATTCCCTTCCTAACAGGGACTAGGTTCGAGACTCCGCCTCAACATCCCGCCGCACTGAGAACAGGTGCGGGCATGGGTGAGGTGCCGGTGGTGGGACCGGACGTGTTCCTCTGGTGCAGAACCGGAGCGGGGCGGCTCTGGACCACTGCATCAACCATGATGCATTTTTTATAAGAGAACATAGTTACAAATAATAAACAATTTTGTCATGGTAAGATAAGATGTAAATATATTGTCGTATATCAATGTGCACATGCAGAATGGTTAACTCACATGTCCAGAGATAAGAGAGGTCATGGGCAGTAGCTCTTCATATCATCGCCACTTCACTTGTTCCCGAGATTGTTACCATCAGCAACACCTGATATGTTTAATCTTCATGAATATTAAGCATATTCTTGCGAGTTTCAATAGAAACTAGCCGAATAGGAGTCCGCCAATAAAAATTCATCGAATGACTCATTGAATATGAAGCTAAATCCAATAGTGACAAACAGATAATGATGTGTGCCTGCGAGAATGATGGGCATAGAGAGTAACAAAGATATCAAATACCCATCGCAAGAACCAGATGTGATGATACCTTGCACCAAGAAACTGCATAATGAGATCTTGCATGTGTCCTATACAATTTGTATAAGTACTTGAAGTGAGTGTTTTACCAAAGCAACTTCCAAGAGCAAGACACTGGATAGTAATAAACACCCATGAGAATGAGAAGTCCAGTTAACAATATGGATCTTGAAACTTTTGAATTAGAATCTTTTGAATAAAAAATTCATGAATAAGTAATCACAGAACATAAGCTTTTGAATAAGAACCTCACGAATTAGAATTGCAAAGTAAAGACTTGGAATATATGCCAATGATAAGAAGACATCACAAGTATAGATTTGCGGAATAATGAGACATCACGAGTAAGTACTAGAGTTTTCTGCGAGTTCCCTCAGAGCCAGCATGAGGTGATGTGAGGTCTTTACCACTAGCCTTGCGAAGTCTCTTATGACGTTTCCATCCTTCAACCAAGTTCACGCTCGCTGCACCATCATGTTGGAGCCAAGATCTCGGCCCGCAAGGAGCCAAGATCCCGACTCGAAAAGTTTTGACTAAAGTATGACCGAAAGTTATTTGTTCGCGAGCAAGCATAGTAGCAAGAGGTAAAAAAATTAACAAAAGAATATTTTATTGCTTGACCAAGTGGTCGTGTTATATTGTGGAGGTCCTGCCGCATACTCAGGAGTGTATAAGAACTCCCCCTCCCGAATCAAGTCTTGTGCGAGTTCAGGGGAAGGCTGATGAGGTCGCCAAAGATAGACGACTTTCACGTGGTTTGAACTACCTCCACCCTGTACAATGTGGTCATATTTATAGGCAAAGGAGGGAGGGGAACATTGCTGTCAGAAGGTAGATCCCACCCCATGTGAGGTCAGTGCGAGCTCAGCGAGGCGATCTGTTGAGCTCGCCGAGGCGATCTGTTGAGCTCGCCGAGGCGATCCGCTGATCTAGGCGAGGCAATCTGTTGAGCTCACCGAGGCGATTCACTGTGCTCGCCGAGGTGATCCGCTGAGCTCACCGAGGCGATCTGCTGAGCTCGCCGAGGTGATCTGTTATGTCCATGTGTATTTCTATCAAATATAGGTAATACAATTTGCGCCTACACCTTTGAATTAATCTAGGACTAAACCAATATATCCGTAAGCTAATATAAAAAGATTTTACAACTTGAGGGTCCATTGCTCCATGGATGACTGTCTTTAGGTGCTTCCTCAATGACGTCGACCCCTATGACGTATCACATGTGATATACCGTTATTGTTTGATTAAACTAGGATAAGGAGCAGGTGGCCAATTGGAATCGATTCTCAAGGATTCATGGCCATTCACAAGCCCTTTTGGTGGGACGTCAATATACATTTTAATGAAAATGATTTAATGTGCTACAACATCAGCCCATCAAATTTGCTTTTTGGAGCAGACTGTAGAGATCAATAGCTCGCTGGTCGTCATGCAGACAATTGTTTCAATTGCTTTTGTTAAGCTTCCCGTTCTCTCTCTCATTCTCTCTCTTCCCATCACTCAACAACTATAAATGCACACAGAGTTGATACCAAATAACTGCTGTTTATATAGATTATATAATCACACACACACATACATAACTGTTATTTATATAGTATTCACCATCCTTTTTTGGAAAGAAAATTGTGACACAAGGCACGATCGATCTTTACTTTGAATGGGAACAAACACGTGATGAAGGATTCAGTGATAAAAAAATATTAAGGGATAAATGATGGTTTCGGGGGATTATGTTGGGTTGACGCTTTTCCAAGTCAAATGAAAACAAACATAACCTAGGTAGCCAAATTACCCCTTATTTACTTGATGTTAAAATGCAAAATAGTTTACTGGTGATATAAACACAAAACATAATACTAATTTGGATGGTCAGCCTTTTAGTACGCTCTGTTGTCTGTACATCCCCTACATGAATGTATGTGCATGATCTGTACCCCTAGCTCATCCGTGTTCATGTTAATATTCATCGGTGGAAGAACGACCTTATATGCAAGATCGGAGTCTAGAAATTGTGTCATAACTCACTGAATATAACTCATGTGGCCTCGTATGTGGGAAGTACCTTTCATTGAATGAGGAGTTTGTCCATCTCTTTGCCATCGATGCATGTGGTGCATGCAGCTAGTAGATGAGCCTGGAACAGACTCCGGGCCTCAGAAAGGATGGCTCAATTGGATGCTCCATTCGAAGACGCTTGAGTTGTGATACAGTTAATATTGGATGTTTTCAATTCACTAGTGGTAATCGAAGGCAGCGGGCATCTTGGCACATATACACGCCATGTGTGGCCCCTTTTCAGACCTTATAGAAATTCTGTATCTGAGTAAGTTTGCAAAACATTCGTCACAACATATAGAATTATCTATGCATGAGTACAAGATAAACACGTACACATCATGTTATTTCATTAAAACTTTGATACAAGCAACCAACATTTAAACATCTACCACTAGTCCACGCACTAGACCCAAACCTTTCTAGAAAGACAGATTTCATATATTCACACATGTACATAGCCTCAAATAACCATAACGACTAATCTCACCACTACTAGCCCCGCCCATTCCAATCCTCATTACAAACTTGACATTGCCAATCCTCACGTCTCTTTATGTTTCACCAGTGCCTCTTTCGTCTAGGGTTGCAAGTTAAGTTGAGCCGGCTCGAGAGCTCGACGAGCTGGCTCGAAAATAGCTCGACTCGAGCTCGAGCATGTCGAGCTCGAGCTCGGGATCGAGCATGTCGAGCTTGAGCTCGTCGAGCTCGAGTCAAGCTCAAGCGTGCTTTCGAGCCGAGCTCGAGCCCAATAAAGCTTGTTCATGGGCTCGCGAGCTTTCATATGTATATATATTTAAATAATATATTATATTAATATTAATAAATATATTATGTTAAAAGTTAAACCTGCGATTTCCGAGGTCTTCATCGGGTTCCAACTTTCAAGTTATGCAAAGTCTGAATCAAAGAATTTAAAAATATAATATATTATATATCATTATATCATTATATAAAATATATTATGCAAAGTCTGATTCTAAGCGGCAGAAGCGGGCCCCACTTCCCTTTGTCCTAACGCGGTACAAAATTACAAATATAATCTAAATATATTAAAATTAAAGCCCCAACTCCCGAATCAAAGTCTGACTCTGACACTGAACTTTATATATGTATGTATATATGTATATTTTAAATAAGTATATTATATTAAAAGTTAAAGTCCTGACTCCCGAATCGGGATTCTGTTCATCTCCTCTTTCACCTATTGATGTTAGGGTTTCTTAGGGGAGCGGGCCAAGCAGTTGCGGAGTGCAGACGACATCTTTATCACGAGCGGTGAGCCGGCGGACGACGACTGATGAGCGGCGGACAACGACTGACGAGCGGCGAGCCTCTGCTCGTGGAGGGCTGTCGATCTCGTGGAGCGCTGTCGAGCTCGTGGAGCGCTGTCGAGCTCGTGGAGCGCTGTCGAGCTCGTGGAGCTCTGTAGAGCTCGTGGAGCTCGTGGAGCTCTATCGAGTTCGAGCTTGAGCTATGTAAACACAGGCTCGGCGAGCTCGAGCTCAAAAAAAAGCTCGAGCTAGAGCCGACTATTTTCGACGTGCTCCACTCGAGCTCGGCTCGTTTGCCGCCCTACTTTTGTCCCAATAAAAAGCTTGACCCATACCTTGGCTCGTTCAACAACGATCCTTTCCTTTCTTCCTCGGTCAACTTGACCTTCCTTGGCGTACTCAGGGTCGCCTCAACTATCTAAAAAGAAAAGCCACAATGAGTTTAGTCATAAAGAATATGACTAAGCGAGTGACGTTCTTCTTTAACTGCTATACAGACAGACAATAAATGTTAGTAGCAATATGCATAACTATTTAAATTTCGATATAGAAAGTGTAGAAGGAAATGTAATGTGAGTAATCATAAAAAAGTGTAATGTGTTAGTTTATATTTCAAATTCTTGTATCCATGCTATATGGTTCTTTAATGCCGTTTTGTTTCTTTATCTCTTCTATACATATTCTATTATTCGTAACTCATTCGATTCGTTTTCATGTTCAATCTTCCACATCAGATTTCTTGTTTATCTTATTTTTATTAAGTTAGGAAATCATAAGGGTATGTTTAGATGCATCACTTCATGATCTTCAACGGCCTCTGAGCCTACAAGGCAACGACATCTAGCTTGCATTGGCCACATATATCTCAAGAGTATTCTGCCTTAGGGTATTCACCTCCCCAGAGCTACTGGGTTAATTCTTATAATTTCTTATGCATCGATGCATAATATCTTTTATTTGTCTTTTGTTTTGTTCATTTTTCATATTTGTATTGATGTCGAATTACGCATAAATGTGCTTTATCTAAATTCCCCTCAAAATTCATTGCTTGATTCTTGCTATTTCGAATTTCGCATCTTTTAGCGATTTTCATTTTCTTATCAGTGATTCAAAAATTCGAACTATTTCAATTTCATCTCAATGCACAATCACTAAAATACTTTCTATAGTATGAAAAAGCTATACAACTTATATTCGGATAATAATTTAAAGTTAAGCATAATTAAAAAAACAAGCACTCACTGCATTTCCTTTGCCTTTATCCGTACCGGGATTTTCATCGCGGTTATCACCAGACGCCATCCTCTGCAGTATCAATAAAATCATTTAGTTTAGGGTTTCCCTGCGAATTAGTTACAATTTAATTCCTACCACACAAATCATTTACTTTAGGCGGGGAAAATGTTACAGAACACAACTAAAACTAAAACTCATTTCTAGATTTATCAATATTTAGCCACTAGATTAACTCATAAATATCAAGTCACAACAAAGAGGAATAGATCAATAAATGATCAAGAGGGCAGCCAAAAAAAGTTACCAAGGGCAGCCAACAAGTGCCTCTATTGGCAGTCACAAGAGTCATCAACCGCAGCCAACAAGAGCCTCTCCTGACAGCCCATGACAGCTATCAACAACAGTCCAAAAGGCAGCCAAATTCCAAGGTAACTTCCACCAAACAGCTAACCAATTTAAGGGTAATTACAAGGATCAACAACAACTGCCAACAACACACTATATAGCTGGTCCAAAGCAAGTAGCAACAACTATTTAATTTTCCCCCCATCTGGAATTAAGGAAACTATATATGAAGAATCAACCCATATGAATGCAAACAATCCAGCCCATAGCAGCTATATAAGAGAATATCATGATGGCAAATTCAACAAATGTGGCAACCCAAACTCCCACGACTGCTAGTCGACCAAGAAAAAGGGTAGAGCAGCCACTGGAATAAACTATGTATATGAAAATAACCCCAAACCCCAAATTTCACCCATAAAAATAAAACCCTAACTCAATATTCCATACTTCCGTCAATTTCTGCAATCTATAGTGGAGAAAATAAATGAAGAGAAGGAGAGCTCACAGTAAGAAGTTGAGGAGCCAAGCACCGCCAAAGAAGAGCACTAAATCACCCTTAGATAGCAGCAAAAGAAGGAGACAACACGTTCCCAGGCTTTCTCAGCACAGGAGAAAGGAATCAATAGCGTCGAGCGGCAAGAGAATCACAGAATACCTCAAGCCCTAGTGTCGACCGGTGCTGTCGAGCTTTCCAGGAGACAAAAGAAGGAATACATGTGGCGTATCGCAATAAGAATGTGATTTTAGGAATCCACCATTCACCGCCTCAAATTTAATCCACCGCTCTAGTAATTATCATAATATATATGTAAAATATCGAAGCAACAACGTAAGAAGCCGGTCAGCCCAATTCAGCCAACAAGAAAATCCAGCCAACTTAAACTCAAGCTTACTTTCAGCCATCATTGATAAAGAACCGGCCAGCCCAATTAAGTTTCAAATAGCCAACAGTAATCAGCTATCTTAAAATCAATTCAGCCAACATCAACTTCCACCTCCACCTTAAAAATAATTTTAATACAACAACACTCAAGCCTTTATCCCATTGTAGTGGGGTTGGCTATATGGATCCTTTGTCGCCATTGTGCCCTATATTTTGTCATAATCTCACTAATGCCTAAGTACATCATGTCTTTCCTTATAGTTTCATTCCAAGTCTTTATTGGTCTACCCCTCCCTCGTTTAACATGCATAGAGACTAGACTCTCACAACGCCTAACAGGTGCCTCTAATGGTCTCCTTTGTACGTGTCCAAACCATCTTAGTCGAGCTTCGCATCTTCTCTGCAATTGGTGCTACTCCTGTCTTTTCCCTGATACATTCATTCCAGTCTCGTGTGTCCACACATCCACCTAAGCATTCTCATCTCCGCAACTCTCATTTTTTGCTCATGTACACAATTCACTGCACAACACTCAGAACCGTAGAGCATCGTGGGTCTAATGGCAATACAATAAAACTTGCCCTTAAGTTTTAGTGGTACTTTACGATCACATAAGATTCCTGACACGCCTCTCCACTTCAACCAACCCGCTTGGATTTTATTGTCACATCTATACTTCCGTCTTTTTGAATTATCGATCCAAGATATTTAAAACACTCACTATGAGAAATATCTTGATCACCCGATTTAATAACGAAGTCATCCGTCCTTCTTGTATTACTAAATTTAAGCTCCATGTACTCTCTCTTTGCCATGCTCAACCTAAAACCCTTCTTTTCTAAAGTATCTTGCCAAGATTCAAGTTTTGCGTTTACACCCTCGCGCGTCTCATCAACCAAAACGATATCATCCGGAAACAATAAACACCAAGGTATTGCTTGTTGGATATATGTCTGGTGAGCTCATCTAAGATAAGGGTAAGCTTAAAGCTGAACCTTGATGTAAGCCAATAATGATAGAGAATTTCTGTGTTAATCCTCCAAATGTCCTCACCCTAATCACTGAATTTGTATACATATCTTTGATTATGTCAATATATAATACATTTACACCTTTCTTTTCTAAGACTCTCCGTAAGATCTCTCTTAGAACTCTATCATAAGCCTTCTCAAGATCAATAAACAGCATATGCAAATCTTGTTTTCTTTCTCGATAGTTGTCAATGAGTCTCCTCAAGAGATGTATAGCTTCCATGGTCGGCCGCCCTGACATGAATCCAAATTGATTCTCCGAGATGTTAGTCTCCCGTCTTACTCTTCTTTATATTATTCGTTCCCATAGTTTCATGGTATGACTCATCAATTTAATTTCTCTGTAATTAACACAATTTTGTATATCTTTTTTATTCTTATAGAAAAGTACCAAGATATTTTCTCTTCATTGGTTTGACATTCTCTTTGACTTCAGTATCTTATTGAAAAAACATGTAAGCCACAAAATTCGTTCATTTCCATACTTCAATGGGTATATCGTTTGACCCACCACCTTTCTATTTTTCATCTTATTTAGAGCATCCTTTACCTCTAATACTTGAATTTTACGATAAAACATTATGTTCCTATACTCCTCTGGTTTGCTTAACTCTTCCAAGTTCAATTCATTGTCCTTTGTTTCATTATAGAGTTGATGAAAGTATTTTTTCTATCGCTCTTTAATATTCATATCATCCGTCAAAACTGTATCTATCTCATCCTTTATGCATTTTACTTGACTTAAATCTTTTGTCTTCCTTTCTCTAGCTTGAGCAATTTTATATATGTCACACTCTCTATCTTTGATATCTAGTCGCTTATAAAATTCTTCATAAGTTCGACTTCTTGCTTGACTTATTGCATGTTTAATTTCTTTTTTGGCGACTTTATATCTGGCTAAGTTTTCATCATTCCTACAAGCGTAAAGTGATTTATGGCTGATCCTCTTTGCCCTCACTTTATCTTACACTTTCTCTTTCCACCACCAAGATTCTTTATTTGGGGGCGCACGACCTTTTGATACTCCTAGTGCGTTCGTTCCACTTGTCCTTAAATATGAAGACATTACTTCCCATGAGACATTAAGATCAACATAAGGGTCATCAACTAGTTGTTCCATAACTGTTGTTTTGAAAGCAACCTGTTTTTCCATCTTCAAGTTCCACCACCAATTTTTTTGCAACATTTTTGTTCTTGTCTTAAATTTATTATATTTAATTTGTATATCTAATACCACTAATCTATGTTGTGTTGTCAAACTTTCTCCTGGTATGATTTTGTAATCCTTACAAATCATTTTTTCTAATTTGCGAGTCATAAAATAATCAATTTGTGACTTATTTGGTCCGCTTTTAAACGTAATTAATCACTTTTCTCTCTTTATGAAAAACGTATTTGATACAATTAGCTCATGTGCCACGACAAAGTCTAAAATGATTCGTCCATCTTCATTCCTTTCCCCATATCCATATCTCCCATGAACAACTGTGTAATCTACATTTTCCTTCCCTATATGTCCATTTAAGTCACCTCCTATGAAAATATTCTCTCTTTGTGGGATTTCTCTTACTAAATCATCCAAGTCTCCACAAAATTGCATTTTAGTAGCTTCACTTAATCCTACTTATAGCGCGTAGGCACTGATCACATTAATCATTTCATTTCCTATGACTAATTTAAGAGCTAAGATTTTGTCACCTTTTGAACTTACCCCAACAACTTTATCCTTTCAAGTAATATCCACAATAATACCTACTCCACTGCTTGTTTTATTTTTTCCTGTGTACCATAATTTAAAACCTGAATTATCTAAAAATTTAGTTTTCTCACCCACCCATCTAGTCTTTTGCAGGCATAAAATATATATTCTTCTCCTAATCATCGTATTCACTACTTCCATCGCTTTTCCCATTAGCGTACCTATATTCCAATTTCCAAACCTAAGTCGATCACAATCCCGAACTTCAAAAATAAATTATGCGACGTAGAATCAACACTGATTTTAGGTTCTGTTCATCATTGGAAATTTCTGCTAATTACCTATTAAGTTCAATTTACGTTCTGGGTCGTTACACTCCATAATAAGGAATGTCTCATACTATCGACGCCAGACCTTTGGGTGCAGTTGGTGTGCAATTGAGGCTTGTTGACCTGGGCAGAGCTTGATGAAAATGGGGTTGCTGAGGTTGAAGGAGATTGCTTGATGATGTTTGTTGTTGGCTTTGTGTACCATTCATTGTTGTACCCAATGGTAGTGAAACTTAGGTTGGTGTATGACGTCTCTGTCCATACGACATTCTTTTTACATGTGCTGGACTATCAAAGGTGGTGGTCATTCACAAACAATCTGCAAGGGTGGCGTGTCCATTGCAGAATGATACAAACTGTTGTACCCTAGCTCTCTACCCAGAAGATTCAAGTAGACTAGTGATGTGATGGTTCAGAGGTGAAGCATTGAAGATAGTTTCCAGACAACAATTTAGGAACTCTACCTGTCTCTTCATCTAAGGTCAGTTTACTGTTTTGAGTCGCAACTTAGTTCTTAAAATATCTCTTGCTAGAAGTGGCTGATTAAGTTAGAACCTCGATCAACAATCATTCGAAGAAAACTGTGTAGTCAGACAATATAGCTTATGAAGACCCGTGAAATGGAGGCAGCATGCTTGCTTCAATGAAATAAGGTGTCCATATGTCCTCTGGAATGGGAATGGTTTAGAGCTATGAAGCCTTGTACACCGGAGAACCTCGTGTACCCGTATCACGACATTTCCTGCAGGTATATCCGTATATGCTTGATAAGGTTCAATACGCATGGGCATGTGTTGCCAGTTGATATTGCGTATCTGCCCTTTTTAATTGTTTTTCTATTGAGCAATCTACAACATCTTCCGCAAGCTACAACCTCCCGTATTCACCGATCAATGAACTTGTTTGTTGATTAGTGAGCATGCTCTTCGTCAATCGGTGAAGCCCTTTTCCAGTGTAAGCAATTTCCATTCTGCAAGCTCCCACATGGATGCATCCCTTTCGTCCTAACAATGACTCATCAGTCCTTTCAATCAAGCCAGTGAAGTCCTGCAAGATCAGCTCAAGCTTGTCGTTGTCATTGAAGCCCCGTGGCTTAGGAAGCACCTCTAATGAATATGTAGATTGAGATAAATCTTCACAAAAAAATTAGGTTTCCTTGTAAATATTTGATTTTTGTTATGTATCATTTATAGATTTAGGGTTTATTTACTTGAGCACTTTATTAATTACTGATTAGAATTCTTGTTACTTTGAGTTCTATGGTTTGCTATTATGATTAAGGTTTTAAATGTCTCAATCTCCCGTTATTGGTTCTTCTGTCATTGGTTTGTCATCCAATGTAACTGTTGGAATTACGCTATTTTCGTGTATTTTTTCCTTTATTGCACTTGTTGTATCTCCCTCCTATATACAGGAGGGAGCCTCTTTTTCAATGAATTAATCCCTCATTTCAACTCTCCAACATGGTATTAGAGCCAACCTAACCTATTTTTTTCGCTCGTCCATATTCTGCAAGCTCCAGACGGTTTGTCAATCGCGTCCTCTTCCGCGAGTCGATCACGTCTTTCACTTCTGCTTCTTCCCGCAAACACCAACCCGCGTCCCCTCCCTCGCCACTTCCACTTCCGCTTCTTCCCGCAAGAGACGACCCGCGCCCCTCCTTCGCTACTTCCGTTCCCGCTTCTTCCCGCATGCGCCAGTTGGCGTCAATCATTCTCCTCCCTCTCATGAATGCTTGAGCCCTTTCTGACGCTGGATTTATGCATGGATTGCTCCTCCGGTGTCCGCTTCCCCTTCTTGCAGGGATGACTCTTTCTCTCCTTGCGTGATTGAGCTCCTCCGTGACTTCTCCTCCTTCTATGAGTGCGATCTCTCTACTTTAGCAGCCCAGTGTTTTCTTTTTCTCGCTTGCTATGTTGGGAAGTAGTGAGTCCGAATGTCTCTTCTGGTGGAAGTGATCCTCAAGATTCTCTGCCCTCTACTGGATCTCTTCGTGCTACCCATGATCACGCGGCTCCTCAGATTACTATATTAAGTTGGATGGAAACAATTATCTTTTGTGGGCTAGTTTTGTTACTTTGGACCTCAGGAGCCATCGTCTATTGACTACATCAGTGGTACTACTAGGGAACCTACTACTACTTCTCTAGAGTGGTCCCAATGGGAATCCGAGAACTCTTTGGTGAAGTCCCGACTAACCAAATCTATGCAGGAGTCTATTGCCCGTAACTACCTATTTCTGGACACTGCGGCTGACATTTGGAAGCGTGCTGAGATTACATACTTCTGTCGTTGGAATGCTGCTCAGATTTTTCAATTGCGGCGATGAATTTTTCTTTTACGCCAAGGGGATCGTCCCCCCGCTGCCTACCTGGAGTTTACCCATCTTTACCAAGAGTATGACCATTTCAATTCGCTTACTCTTGTCTCCCCTTAGGATGAGGTGATGGTCCGTGCCCGGGAGGAACGCAACCAGATCTTCGAGTTTCTTCATGGTCTCCACCGTGACCTTGATCCCATCAATATTCAGATTCTTGTCTGCTCTCTTCTGTCTTCCTTACCTGAGGTGTATAGTTTGGTTCAACAAGAATATGATCGCAGGCAGATTCGTCTACCAGACATTGTTGCTGAGGGCTCTGCCCTTGCCGCTCAATTCAATTCCGGTGGCCGCTCTATCCGTGACCCTGGGTCCAAGTATATGAACAAGGACCATTTGGCATGTGATTATTATGGGAAAGCCTGCCATATTCAAGACACTTGTTTTAAGCTTCATGGCTTTCCTCCTCCTCGCGGGGTCCTGCTCCTCGCGACATCCGTGGTTTTGGTCGCACTCTGGGTCGCCCTTCTCTGGGTCTCCCTTCTCCGTCTCGCTCGGCTTATCTCTCCGATGTTGTTGATGATCCCGCTCCTTATGGAGACCTTGCTTCCCCTGAGGTTCCTTCTGCCATTTATGCTGAGGTGATTCACGCCTTTCGCCGCTTCATGCTTGGCCACTCATCTGAGTATGTCAGCTCTTCATATGCCCACCAGAGGATTTCAGGTACTCACTCTGCCACCACTTGCTCTTCCACCTAGTAGATCATTGATTCTGGCGCCACAGGTAACATTACTGGTCTGCTCTAGGTTTTGTGTCTTATATTCCTTTGTATAGTAGGGAAAAATGAGCATTGCTGATGGAGCCCTGTCTCCCATTGCCGGGAAAGGGTCCATTCCTTGCTCCTCCCTCACCCTATCTTCGGCGTTTCATGTTTCTAGGTTTACCCGCAACCTATTTTCTATTAGTTACCTTACTAATTTTATGAATTGCTCTGTAACTTTTTTTCCCTCGTATGTCTTTCTGGGCCTGAAGACATGGAAGGTAATTGACTCTGGTAGATTGCGTGATGACATCTACCTGTTTGGCCCCTCCAGTTCTGCCTCTTCTTCGAAGACTCTTTCTGTTGCTCAGACCTCTGTGGACTCCTGACATTGCTTCCTGGGCCATCCTTCTTTATCTACTATGCGTCTTTTATTTCCACGTGTCAAATGTATCTTTGAATATTTTAAAATGTGATGTGCGTGCTCTTGGTAAACATCATCGTGCTTCTCTTAATCATGTGTTTACTCCTAGTGATTCTCCTTTGCTGTTGTTCATACTGATGTTTAGGTCCTTGCCCTGTTGCTCTATTTCCGATTTCCACTGGTTTGTTACGTTTATCAATTATTTTTTTCGTTGTATGTGTGTCTACTTAATGAAAAACAAAAATGATCTCTTTACCTTATTTCAACGTGCCTACTCAGTTTAACACTGTCGTTAAAGTTTTGCGTAGTTAGAACGTGATTACGTTGACTCCTCCTTTGAGCGTTATCTTAGTGATCATGATATTATACATCAGACATCTTGTGTCTACACCCCAACTCAGAATGGGGTCGTCGAGCACAAGAATCGCCATCGTCACCGCCTTCTCCTGAAGATGCACCTCCCTAGGTATTTTTAGGGTGATGCGGTTCTTACTGTGACGTACCTTATTAATAGATTGCCGACTTGTGTTCTTGGCCACAAATCCCCTCTTGAGGCTCTTTTTGTCTCTCTCACACATCGTCTTTCTCAGATCTTTGGGTGTGTTTGTTTTGTCCATGTGCGCCCCACGTCCAAACTTGATCCTCGTGCCCTCAATTGTATCTTTATTGGGTATTCTCCTACCCAGAAATGATATAAATGCTTTCATCCAGCTTCCAGAAAGACATTCGTTAGTATGGACGTCATGTTTCGGGAGTCTGAGTCCTACTACGAGTCCTCATTTTAGGAGGAGTCTTGCCCAATGTAAGTGAGCTCTCTTCTCCTACCTATTCCTCCTCCTATGCCTATGCCTACTATGTCTAGATCCTTGCCTACCCCTACTACTCCCATGACCGCTCCTCCTTTACATGTATATACTCGGTGGAAAAGGGGTCCAAGTACTTCGACATCTCTCAAGCTACCCGCTCCAACATCGAATACTTCTTTGGGGACTCAAGGTAACTGCATCTCTACCCAACATCCGTTGTCTCACTTTGTGTCCTATAACGCATTATCTCCCTCACATAAATTCTTTATTATCTCTCTTCATTTCTATCCCCTCAACTTGTCAGGATGCTATTGCTCACCCAAAGTGGCAAGATGTTATGCGTGACGAGATGTTGGCCCTGGAAAAGAATTGCACATGAGACTTGGTACCTTTGCCACCTAACAAGACCATGGTAGGGTGTAAGTGGATGGTCTCTGTCAAGCAGAACACTCAAGGTTTTGTTGAGCGATACAAGACTCGATTGGTGGCTAGGGGCAATACTCAGACAATGAGGATTGACTATCAAGAAACTTTTGCCCCTGTGGCGAAGATGAATTCTATAAGAATTTTGCTCTCATTTGCTGCCTGCAAAGAGTGGACTTTGACCCAGTTAGATGTGAAAAATGCATTTCTTCATGAGGACTTAGCAGAAGAAATCTACATATCGTTACTGCCCGCTCTTACTCTGACAGGATCTGGGGGAAAGGCATGCATGTTGAAGAAAGCCTTATATGACTTAAAACAATCTCCTCAGACATGGTTTGAGAGATTTCATAGAGCTATGGTCACATTTGGATACTCCCAAAGTAATGCAGATCATACTTTATTTGTATGGCACAAACATGGGAGACTCACTGATCTTATTGTTTATTTGGTTGATATCATTATTACGGGCGATGATATTGAAAAAATCCAGATTTTGAAACAAATACTAGCAGAGGAGTTTGAAGTAAAAAGACCTGTGAAATCTCAGATACTTTTTGGTAATTGAGGTCGCTCAATCTAATCATGGTATACCCATATATCAAAGGAGGTACATCCTTGACTCGCTCCAGTCATGTGGGATGAGTGGGCGTAGACCTGCTGACATCCTAATTGAAGTCAACCACAGATTGGGTAGAGATGTTGAGGAAGTGGTGGCTGATCTCACTGGATTTCAGCGGCTGGCTGGTCGCCTTATCTATTTATCTCATACTCATCCGAATATTTCGTATGTTGTTGGTGTCATCTGTCAGTTCATGCACTCACAAAAAATCCATCACTTAGAAGCTGCCTACCGAATTCTTCGGTATCTCAATCCTTCTCCTGGAAAGGGTATTCTGTTCTCTCCGGGCAAAAAACTGACTGTTGAAATCTATACTGATGCTGATTGGGCCAGTTCAGTTGATGACAGGAGATCCTCCTCTAGTTATTGTTCATTAGTGATGTAACCTCACGTTAAGAGTTTTCAAAACTAAAACCTTTTTTTTTGAAATTATTTATGTGACATGAAATAACAATTATGATTTTGAAAGACAAGGTGGAGTTTTAATTTTGCAAAACAAGGCGGCCCGAGCGGATCCAAACGATATTTATGTACGTAAATCAACCTCGTCGGTCTGAGCTTTGCGAAGTTTGTTAATTTTGTTCGAATGAAAATTCTCACGTGCCCAAGTCCCAACGAGTCAAACTCTCCACAGAGTCTATACAGCCACAAGCACAAAATTGCAAACAACAAATATGGATAAACGGTATTAAGAATAATAAGAACGCAACGGCAAGACCAAAAATTATTTATTTGAAAAAGCATAAATGTTTACTAACTCAAGGGAGCAAACGAATATACCCAAGTAAACGGCGTAGTAGTAGTGTACTCTCCAAGCCCTCCACGCACAGGAAGAACACCTGAATCTGCAGCCGGATGGGAATAGCTGAAGTCGACGATGCTATTCGATTGCCAGGCGTCAAGTGAGTTTTCGAGGTCGATGATGCCCGACGAGTCCGCCCAAAAGATAGAGGCGGCGGTGGTTTGGGTTCGGCAAAGGCGGCGGATGCGGAGTAGGGACAGCGGGAGGATTTGGCGGCTTTTCCTCAGGCGCGGTGTTGGCAGGCTGGGAGACTCTAGGGAACGGGGAAGAGTTAATCGGCAATGAGCAGGAAGCAAATATTGGCTTCTGCTCGGCCCGATTCTACCTTCTGATTTCTTTACAGTGGTTTTTATAAGATGAAATTTTAACTCCTTCCAAATTACAATCTTTTCCCAAAATACAATTTCTTTCCCCAAATACAATGTCCAAAATAACTCTTACGGTAATGATTAATGATATTTCCAAATAGTGTCCTTCTAATGATATTTTTCAAATATTTTTTGATTTACAAATAAATTTATGTTTTCTTAAATAACTTTTAGGTTGCCCCTACGTTCCTACTACTAATAATTCCGTACCTCTTTATTTATGGTCCCAACGACCGGTCAAACCGATGAGCCAGAAAAATAACTCAAGTACAAGAATAAACGAGTACACAAATAAACGAGTACATGAAATAAAATGCGAGTGCATGAAATAAAAATGCATAAATAAATGCATGGAAGACTATGATGCGTCGTAGGATGCATCAATTAGTTGGTGGTAATTTGGTAACGTGGAGAAGTAAAAAATATGTGGTTGCCAGGTCGAGCACGGAGGCAGAATTCAGAGCTATGGCGCATGAGATTTGCGAAAAACTGGATTAAATCTCTTTTGAACGATCTTGACATGAAAAACAAAGACCCCGTGAGTCTTTACTGTGATAGCAAAGCCTCCATGTACAACATGACCTCACAACACGTGGAGGTTGATCGTCACTTCATCAAAGAGAATATAGAAAAAGGAGTTGTGAGCACACCATTTGTCCCTTCAGATCAACAACTAGCGGATGCTCTCACCAAGGGGTAAGTCAGAACGTGTTTGAAAAAATTATGTGCAAGTTGGGAATGCAAGATGTCACACGCCCAACTTGAGGGGGAGTGTTGGAATTAATTATTTTCATGTATTGTTTCTTTTATTGCACCTGTTGTATCTCCCTCCTATATAGGAGGGAACCTCTTTTTCAATGAATTGATCCCTCATTTCAACTCTCCAACAATAACCAATATATTTATTTCTGATAATGTGAGACAAAGATGATCATTCTCCACTTTGGTCTTATGTGTCGATTATTCTGAATAATGTGGCAAAATTTGTACACATTTGATGTTTAATATGCAATATTTATGCACTGAAATTGTCATATAACTTTTTTAAAAAATATGTGTATTATAATTGTGAATGATTTGATGGAGGCCCAAATAAAGTTGCTTCAAATACAAATGATTTTTTTTCTTGGAGAGGAGAGAATGCTTAAATAGATCCCTGATGTGGAGGAGAGGAGCCTAATTATCAATGAATTTTCTACGTATATAGGACCTGACCAAAATTTTAATGAGCCAATAATTTGGAGATTAGAGCTTCCTTGTTCCCAAAGATTGATGGAGCTACCATGGAACTTCAATATTGAGAGAAATTAGTGTACATACTCTTTCACTCACTATTTAGGGAGAAACATGATTCAACCACAACGAGTTGATGGCTTGGTCTATATATGCACAATAATCTTTGACTATTATCAAGGAGGAATAATATCTAAAATGAAAGAAGTAGAATGTGGAATATTGAAAGCCATGTATGGGAAAATCCTTTTGATGATGTTGGTGTGCTTGGTGTTGTGAGCTTGTTTCGAATGAATCAATTTTTGAAAATACAATGATCTATAACAATGGAGAAGAAGATGAAGAAAATGATGCTTAGTCTTTCTTTTATGGTTAAATCCTTGATCAATATAAAATGTTAAATTTTGATATGTGTATATGTTGTCGAGAGAAAAAGGATTAATTCTATTGCAATACAAGGAGACCTCTATATATAGAGGTGTTACAATTAATACAATTAATAAAACATAAATAGAAATTATATAATCTAACACTCCCCCTCAAGTTGGGCAAGTGATGTTGATCTTCCCAACTTGTCCACAATCTTGCTAAATGTGTTCCCACTTAATCCTTTCGTGAGAATATCTGCTAGCTGCCTGTTGGAGGGCACGAAGGGAGTACACACAATCCCTCGCTCAATATTCTCCTTGATGAAGTGTCGATCCACCTCGATGTGTTTCGTTCGGTCATGTTGCACGGGATTGTGAGCGATACTGATGGCCGACTTGTTGTCACAGTACAGAAGGATGGGTCCTTCTTCTTCGAAACCAAGATCACGCATTAAGGCACGAAGCCATAAGCCTTCACAGACCCCTTGAGCCATAGCTCTGAACTCGGCCTCAGCACTAGAGCGTGCCACAACTTGCTGCTTCTTGCTCCTCCAAGTAACAAGATTGCCTCCAACAAGAGAACAATATCCCGAAGTTGAACGTCTATCATCAACAGATCCTGCCCAATCAGCATCAGTGTAGACTTCAACCTTTAGGCCGGTGTTTGGGGCAAACAGAATACCCCTTCCTGGTGAAGACTTGAGATACCGTAAAATTCTGTGAGCAGCATCCACGTGTCGGGTCTTGGGAGCATGCATGTACTGGCTCACAACACTCACAGCATAGGAAATGTCTGGGCGAGTATGGGACAGGTATATCAACCTCCCTACTAATCTTTGGAACCCTGAGACATCTTCGATGTCCACACCATCATCCCGCGATAGACGGTGATTTGCTTCAATTGGAGTGTCGGCCGGTCTGCATCCACTCATTCCCATCTTCTCAAGGAGATCTAACGTATACTTTTGTTGAGAGATGAAGATCCCCCGCTTAGATCTGGCAACTTCTATTCCCAAGAAATATCTGAGTTTTCCCAGATCCTTGACCTCAAACTCTCCAGCTAGCTTTTGTTTCAAGCTCTGAATTTCTTCCATATCATTACCAGTTATGACAATATCATCAACATACACAATGAGAGCAGTAAGTTTTCCAAATCTACGTTTAATGAATAATGTGTGGTCAGCATTGCTCTGATAGTACCCAAATGACATCATGGCCTTGTGGAACCGGCCAAACCAAGCTCTTGGGGACTGCTTCAACCCATAGAGAGCCTTCAATAGTCTGCACACTTTTCCAATAGAACCAACAGGCGCAAGACCCGGGGGAATCGACATATAGACCTCCTCCTCCAAGTCACCGTGGAGGAAGACATTCTTCACATTCAGCTGAAATAGGTCCCAATGTTTGCAAGCAACAACGGAAAGTAAGACCCTGATAGTATTCATTTTGGCCACCGGGGCGAACGTCTCCTGATAATCAATGCCGTGGGTTTGAGTATAACCTCTTGCAACCAATCTCGCCTTACATCTTTCAATAATTCCTTGTGGGTTCTGTTTCACCGAGAACACCCATTTGCACCCAACAAGTTTCTTGCCATTGGGAAGAGGAACCAAGTCCCATGTATGATTTTTTTCCAGAGCCTTCATTTCCTCCATCATCGCCTCACGCCACACAGGGATTGCCAGAGCCTGTTGCCAAGATGCAGGAATAGAGGCAGTGGAGAGGGAAGACACAAAGGACTTGTAGGGGGTAGAAAGCGCAGCATAAGATACAAAATTCGATAAGGGATGGTGAGTACAAGACCTGGTACCTTTTCGAAGAGCAATCGGAAGATCCGAAGGCCCTGAGTCAGGATCCACTGACTGTTCCGGTAGCAGAGTGGGGTCTTGTGAGCTTGGCCGCATGACACGCCGGGTATATACCTGCAGGATTGGGGGTGGTGAAGGTATGGAGGAAGATGAAAGTAGAGGAGAGGGGCTCTCCTCCACTGGTATTTGAGGACTCACTTCCACAGGTAGAGTCTCCCCCTGAAGTGAGGGATATGGAGGAGGAACGGGGAGAGAAACACCCGAAGACGGGGAAGCACCAGGAGACGGAGAGTCAGTGAGAGGATAATAGGACTCGGATTCACGGAAAGTGACATCCATACTAACAAATACTTTCTTGGTAGGAGGATGAAAACACTTGTACCCTTTTTGTGTAGGAGAGTAACCAATAAAGACACACCTGAGAGCACGAGGATCCAGTTTAGAGGGGCGGGGTTGGTGGATGTGAACAAAGCAAACACAACCAAACACTTTAGGAGGAAGCTGAGTAGGGCGCACCCGGAGGGTATGAAGAGGGGTGGAATGCCCAAGGACACGCGTTGGCATTCGATTGATAAGGTATGCCGCAGTCATGACAGCATCTCCCCAATAAAATTTTGGAAGATGCATGGTGGACAACAGACAGCGAGCGACCTCCAGGAGGTGGCGATTCTTCCGCTCAGCCACCCCATTTTGGGCTGGAGAGTAAGCACACGTAGTCTGGTGAAGGATGCCGTGATCAGCAAGATAGGTTTCAAATTGCGAATCAATGTATTCGCGCCCATTGTCACTCCGAAGAACTTTTATTTTAGATTGAAATTGACAAGAAACCATGCTATGAAAGCGCCGAAAAACAGAGAATACATCACTTTTACGATGTAGTAAGTACAGCCAGGTAGTACGAGAGAAACAATCAATAAAGGTAACAAACCATGCACACCCAGAAATAGAAGGAACACGACAAGGACCCCATATATCACTATGAATAACAGCAAATGGAATAGAACTAGGTAGCGAAGCATGCTTAAATGAAGTACGATGATGTTTGTTTAGACTACAGACATCATAGACAAAAGTGTCAAAAACAGCATTAGACATAGCAGGAAATAGTAATTTCATAATAGAGATAGGAGGGTGGCCCAGGCGACAATGCCAGGGGTACAGCGGATGGGTAGTGCTGGAATGAAGAGCCATGGTGGAAGAAGCAGTGCCAGGATCAAGAACATAGAGACCGTCCACCATACTACCAGAGCCAATCACCTTCCCCGTCGTCAGGTCCTGAAAGACACAAGAGGAGGGAAGAAATGTCACAGAGCAATGCATGGAGTTAGTTAAATGACTAATTGAAAGAAGGTTACGAGTAAAGGTGGGTACATGAAGAACCGAGGACAGGGTGAGAGAGGAGTATGGAATGGTACCCTTGCCAGCAATAGGGGCAAGAGAACCATCGGCAATACTCACCTTATCACGCCCTGACAGAGGGGTATAGGAAACAAAACCTGTGGATGACCCGGTCATATGATTCGTAGCCCCAGAGTCAATGACCCATTGAGTAGAGGACGAAGAAACAGCTGAGTGGGCACCTGGCAGTCCTGTATGAGCGTAAGAGGACGATGGCTCAGTAGACATTCCCTGCATCATGCGTCGGAGAGCCAACATTTCATCCGCAGTAAAGCCACCCGGGGTAGCAGCAGCATCAGTACCAAAGTATCCAGAAGAGGTGTCTGTAGGAGCATCAACAAGATGGGCTGCACGGGGCAGAGCAGCATTGCGACCTGAGAAGCGTCCAGAACCACGGCCTCCACGAGGTGGAGCACCCCCTCTTGGAGTAGGAAATCCATGTAGCTTGAAGCAGGTGTCCCGAGTATGGCGACCCTTGCCACAATAGTCACACAGAAGATGATCCTTATCTGAACCCTTCAACTTGAAGTCCCGGGATGGCCTAGTACCAAGAAGAGAGGGGGTGGTAGCAGCCAAAGCAGAGCCCTCCGGCACAGAGTCAGGGAGAAGTGTCTGTCGACGATCAAACTCTTGTTGAACAATGCTGTAGACCTCAGGAAGAGAAGGTATCTGTGGTCGGCCAAGGATCTGAACGCTGATCTGGTCAAAGTCACGATGTAATCCATGAAGGAATTCAAATATGCGATTACGGTCATCCCGGGCTCGAACCATTGCCTCATCGATGGGGCTTACAAAGACAAGAGAATCAAAATGATCATACTCTTGATAAAGTTGCGTGAACTCCAAATAGTACACAGAAGGAGAACGGTCACCCTGCCGAAGTAAGCTGATCTTACGGCGCAACTGGAAGATCTGGGCAGTATTGCCCCGACGAGAGTAAGTAGCCTCAGCACGACGCCAAATGTCAGTGGCATTATCGAGGAAGAGATAGTTGCGGGCAATGGACTCCTGCATAGAGTTGATAAGCCAAGACATAACCAAGGAATTCTCGGACTCCCACTGCTGCCATTCGGGGGAATTCCTCTCCGGTTCCTTTATTTGGCCCGTGACATAGCCATAGAGGCGCCGACTTTTGAGAGCAAGGATGATAGACCGTGACCACGAGAGGTAATTGCCGTCATCAAGACGGATGGTAGTGATTTCAGAGGTAGTATGTTCGGTGGTTCCACGATAGGTAATAGCCGGAGTAGAGACACCGGAAGGAGCCGGAGTGGCTCCGGTGGAGAGTGAGGGAGAATCAGCACCATTAGTCTCCATACCTAAGGAATAGAAATCCAGAGGGAGAGGAAAAAAAATCCGGAGGAGAAATCCGGAGAGGGAAGCAGCCCAAAGATTAGGGCATCAAGAGATGGACGGAAAAAAGGAGAGGATTCATCCACAAAGAAGCCATTACGAGAAGAAAACGGCGTCGGAAGAAGCAGAAACTCACTGCAGGATCATTCCGGCGCCAGAAGAAGAAAAAGGAAGACCGGTCGGGAACGAGAGGGGCGCGACGGAGACGCGGCTTGCGGAGCGACGGGCGACGGAGCGAGGCGAGGACGACTTGCGACGGAAGAGCGGCGAGCGGCTGCGGGAGCGAATTAGGGCACGGGTGGCTCTGATACCATGTTGTCGAGAGAAAAAGGATTAATTCTATTGCAATACAAGGAGACCTCTATATATAGAGGTGTTACAATTAATACAATTAATAAAACATAAATAGAAATTATATAATCTAACAGTATATTTTATATCTGAGAACTTCATGTTTCACATTGATTATACACTTATACTTGACCTTAAACAATTTGGATTTTTTTAAATTGGTTATTATTGATGTTTTGAGGACTTTATATTGCACTTGTGGCGTGTGTGTGTCTCTCTTTATATATATATAAGGCATCAAACAATAATTGTAGGTTAGTGGACACTTTAATCTTGATTAAGTGGTCATCCACGCACACTTCTATATTACAACCTTTTTGGCTTTTGAAAATGAAGTCTATCATGCATTGATTAGTGACACCAACATTCTTAAGTCTAAAAGGCATCACCTAAAGAACGAGGTGTGGGGAACGTCGGGTTTGTGCATTCTAATTTGATGATAGACGAACATGCATCAAGAAAGCTCATAAACTAGTACCTACCGCGGAATCAACTAAAGAACCTATCCGATGCATGGAGTAACAATCTTTAGAACTTGTTTTATCCAAATGAGTATAATCTACACACATCCTCCATTTTTTATTGGTCTCATGACCATTACAACATTAGATATCCACTCGGGATATTGAATTTCTTGAATGAATTTAGCTTTCAGCAACTTGGAGACCTCCTCCCGGATGGGCTCTTCAAGAGTTGTCGTCACAACTCTCTTCTTTTGCTTGATCAGCCTGAATGATGGGTTGATGTTTAAATTGTGGAAAGCGACATCGGGGTCTACCTCATGCATATCGCTCACTGACCAAGCGAAGACATCAGGGTTCTCGAGGAGGAAAGCGATTTGCTCGGTTTTCTCCTTCTCTTACAACTCAACATTGATAAGAACACTCTATCATCATTACCTCCATCAACTTGAATGCTTTGGATGACCTGGGCTGGTTCGAGGTGAGCACCATCCCTTTATAGTTCAACAACAGGTTCTTCTTCGACGAACTCAACTTCTGCCTCTTCATTGGTGATAACTATAGTTTGGTTGCAAGTTCAAGAGAGAAAGTTGTGCCTGACTCCACTGTCGACTATCACAGTCACAAATTAACTACAAATGTTTCTTCATTGTACAAGGGCTAAAAATGCCTCCAATTAAATAGCGCGATAACTCCAAGTGGTTCATAGTGGCCCCCTATAATATCGGGGCGGGATCAGGCACATCGATCTCCATCAAGTTCCACCCTACTGCGATTCTCTCATTCACTCTTGTGTAGCATGTGGAGCCCCCGGTCAGGGCACTCATGAGTTGGGGAGTATGGTTGCCTGCAATTGAAACACAACCCTTTACCATAAAATTCGACGTACATTTGATGAGATAGACGTTTCATTGAGTGTTTAGTTTGGTGGTGGTTAGTGAACATGAGACTATAGGGTTGGTGGGGATGGATTGGAAAATGAACGGGGGTGTGAGTTGTTTTTGGTGGAAGAAGCGCTTTGCTGGTTAAAGGAGGAGGTGTAGTGTGATTATTGAGCCGAGCACCTAGAAATGATAGAGAGTTCCTCTTTGATGCAACACACTTGTTCCATGCCGCTAGTAGCAATATTGCGATCGTGTACCTATAAGCACGTCGAATGTGAGGTTGTATCCCATGAAGGAAATAACCTAAATAATGTTCCTATGTAGGTCTGAAAACATGGGTGACTAATTCAATGAATGCGTCCATGTTGTCGTCCATATAGTAGGCTTGTTGAACAATTAAGGGTCGTTCAAAGACGTTCTTTGATCAACGAGTGTCATAACGCAAGATCAATTGCTCATAACTGGCCATGTGAGTAGGGAGTTAATTGAAAAATCCAATTAATCCAATGTAGAGTGGAGCCGTCCATGTAAATGGTGGCTATGCGGGCTTTCTGATACTATAGTGTGGCATGCGGATTGAAGAATTGCTCTACCCGAGTGATTCATCTCAACAAATCAATTCCATTGAAAATCAAAATTTCAATGCAACGAAGGTGATGCCCATGTGCACCATTAAATGGCGTCACGAGAAAAAACTGTTGGCTTGGTCCCCATGAAAACAATTTGGTGGACTTGATGGACGAAATCAGACTTGAAAATACTATTGATTTTGGTGTTGTACACATGGAGTTGTAGAATTCACGGACAATGAGTTGAAGGTTGGAGAGAGTATCTTCTACTCGGTCATGCGACTCACCGCGGTCTACTTGTCCGCTTCCTTTTCCATTTGAGACGTGGCATGGGTGTAAAGCGTACACTAACCCTAACATTTGAGAAGAATGCTTTGCGATCTGTTGCACCGTCAAGGGTGTGCGGAGCAAGTTGACACCAATCGATGGTTAAGGAGACTCAAAGTCTGGCTACTGTGGAGACTGGAGAGATTGATCGACGCGATGCCGGGGTGATGGAGCTGGAGGATCATCAATGGTTGGAGGTTGTGGAGCAAATGATTAACACGAATGTTGCGGTGGAGATGTCATCAGATTTTAGCGATCAAGCTAGTGGTGGGAAGGATAGTGAAGTCAGACCGGTTGGTCCAAGGAACTGTCAATTGATACCGTGGAGGGGAACAAACACGTGATGAAGGATTTAATAATAGAAAAACATCAAGGAATATACTATTCTTTTAAGGGCTCCGGCTAAGTTGAGGCTTAGGCAAATCAAGAACAACCAATTAAGCCCCTTTTATACTTGAGGCCAAAACACAAGGTAAATCACACATGAAAATGACATAAAACATGATAATAATTTGTCAGTCGGCCTCCTTGTCCTCCCCATTATCTTTTTGGTGGCCTTGGCCCAGTTTTATTCGTATCAAATTGACATAGAGCATCATAACATAAATAATCAGTATTGTGAAAGCAAGAAACAATATAGATGAAGGACCAGTGAGGTTAAAAATACAATGTAATTGCGAAAGAAACAATTTTATATCCCAACACCTGATCAGGAATTCATAGTAATTTCAATTTTAGCAGGAATTGAAGTTGAGATAGATTTCTGTATCCAACTTCAATTCATTTCCATGTTAAGGGTCCTTATTGTTTCTTAACCGTATTCTTCTTTTACATTCAGAGAGTTAATGCCTGCAATTTTCTAATTGTCTTTTTTCATATATTATTCAGGCGGAGTGTTATCACTATCTATTTGATGCTGCAATTAAGCTCTATCAATTAGGTATTGACTGGACAAGTCCAAGCCATGGTCTAATTAAAAAAGAATCATATCGGAGTAGTGCCAAAAGGAGGTTTGATGTTAATGAAAATGCAAAAGTCGCTATTCAGTCTTCCATACCATCAAGGGTACGTTCCATGGTCCATTACTTGGGAGGCTCTTAAGGTGTCATTCTTTAGAATAGAGCCACAATTTCCCACCAATGTTGGGTTGGTGAATTTTTTTTACAATTTTTTATGAGTTGATAGTGTCATTCCCCTCTTTTACACATTAACTTTTCGTAAGAAACTTTTGTGGATTAAGTATTAAGTGAAGTGGGGGTTTATTTTTTTAGTTTTCCTATGATATGTTGCAGAAATGCATTGTGCTTGATATTGAAGGGACAACAACACCAATAAGTTTTGTCACAGAAGTTCTTTTTCCCTATGCTTGTGATAATGTGCGGAAGCATTTGATTTCTACATATGACAGCCAGGAAACCAAAGATGACATTATCCTATTGCGTGCTCAAGTAAGTGTTACCTTTTTGAGTTAATGCCGTTCACCTTCAGGCTTCTTTCAACAAAATTATGTCAGTTTGTAAATATTTTTTAAAAGACAATAAATGCATATCATCTTTTTTGATTTTTTTTAATTTGTGAAATTTCCATTCTTTAACTTGATCAACAATTCTCGGTACATATAATTTAATTCTCTCTGATTGCCATTCATTAGTTCAACATGTATTTATGAATCTATTAGCTTTACTTTAATGTTTTTAATTAAAAATGGTTCAGTTTTGTTATATGTTGTAAATTGCAATCATTTGTTTTTAGACATGCTTGTCTAATTCATTTCATGTTGATTTCTTCTTGCATATGTAGAAATAAAATGAAGTCCCACTGATGGCGATCGACGACACACGCGCGTCTACTACCGCAGGAGGAGGTGATCGGCGACCCGTTTGGGCAATCCGAGTCCGCGGATGAGCCCGGATGGTCGTTCCAAGTCAGATTTCTATATAATATATTTTATTTTTATGATGTATTTAACCCCCGATCGTCCCGAACATTATTAGCTGTTCGATCGGGTGCCCTAATCTGAGTTTTCCTCTTTCCCTGTAAATACTCACTTGTGCAGCTGGCCTAGGGATCGAAGGTTGCTTGCTTGCAAGTTGCAACTAGCCGGTCATCCCTCTCGGTGGATTCCGAGAGCTGTCTCCCCGCCCGCTGCCCGTAGGCCTTCTCCGAGCCCAAGCCGCTGCTTCTCCCCCTCACCTCCGGCCTTCCCTGCATCCCGCCGCCCCTCTCATCTTCCCCACAGATCCCAACCTTCTGTACCCCACCCTAGCCCTCCGACAACCCTATTCCCCTTCCACCCTTTCCCGTCTAACCCCAGGAGAACCCACACTCCTCTCCCTGAACCCTTTCCCATCCCGACTCCCTTTGCCGATCTTCCCCCAATCGATCCTCCTCCATCCTACAGCCTCTTTCTATCCCTGACCCCGAGCTACCCCATACATCTTAGACACCTTACTCTCTACCCACATACCTCCACCCCCTTTCTTCATAACATTCAAGATCCTTCCATACACATCCCCGTAGCCCTTACGTGGAACCACCGTCAATCCGAGAACGCTCCGCCATCGACCCTCCTCCCCGAAGCCAAGCCGCCACGTACATCAGTAAATCTAGGTACGATTTTTATATTTCTCTTGTTTGAATTCTTTGGTTAGAACTATGGTCATGGGATTGTTGATTCTTATATGTGATTGTGCTTTATTCGTTGTTTGATTTGTGGGACACATTCGATGTACTTGAACGGAATTGCGCCTCATCTCGTTAGTTAATCATAATTGTTCTTTACTCTTCATTGCTTGTTATCTGATTGTGCAATTGGTTGTTTAGTTGTTTTATTAAATTTTAATTACTTGTTGGAGGACCTTGATCCGAACTGTTATTTCATTCGGATGTGTTGTGTAGTCGCTTGATATGCACTTTGAGTTAGGGCATCGGTCATTTGTCATCTGTAGACTCGTTGATGCGGAGCAGAGACGAGGACGAGCTTTGGCCCCGAGACCAACGATCAATCATAGCCGTTGATTCCGGGTACCCTAATTTTTATTTCTTATAAATAGATGGTTTAGGGCTGCCGTCATTTATTATTGCTGAATGTTTGGAGAAGAGAGTGTCTTCCTTCATTCCAGTGATCTCCTCCGCGGTGCCGACTCCGTGGAACTCCTTGGTGACGACTCCCGTGGTAAGGTCTTGTATCTTTTTATTTTTTTTCCTCCTCCCCCACCCTCCAACTTTCCTAATTTACTGTCCCCTCCAGCCACCCTAACTGTAGGAATTTTCTCCTTGCTGTCCAACATTGCCAGCCCACCGAACACCCCCCTCCAGCCACCCTCCCTGCAAGAACTCCCTGCTGTCCAAGTCATCCGCCAACACCCCCTCCATTCCACCTTCTCAGGCCATCCGCCAGCACCCCATAAAACAACCTTCTGGCTTTTTTTTCCAGCCCAAACTAGACCTGATCTGGGCATTCCAGCCCAGATCCAGCCGCCCCAATCCCCTCCAGAGCCCCGTAAAAGCCCCTCCCTCCCTACCGCTGTCTCCCCTACATCCCCTTGGCTGTTTTCCTCCCAAAAACAGTCCAAATCTGGACTGTTTCAACCAAATCCAGCCACCACGCCTATTCCCCTTTTGCTGCCATCAGTCCCCAACCCCGTGGATCCACCTCAAAACAGCACCCAACACCAAACCTGTCCAGATTCAGCTATTTTTATCCCGGTTTTAGCCATCCCCCGTCCCGATCCAACCCTCCTAATCCCCAACTATCCCTCCCCTACCCGATCCGGTCCACCAACCACCGAAATCCCTCTTTGAGCCCCCAAACATTCAGATCTACTATTATTACAGCAGCCCTAATATTTGTATTGTGTTTTGTATTGGTTTGTTCGGTTGTAAACATTATTATGGTTGTGGATTATTACATGTTTTCGGGATTTTCTGTTCATTATAGTATTTTGCTCTCGGATTAATCTCTAATTGCTGGAAGGGTTTATTCGCCGCGCGCTCGTGCTTTGGCCCCCCACGCGGAGGAAAGCCTAAGCTTGTTTCGCCCTAAATAAATTATCTGTCTTGCTGTGCATTAATTACGTGGGATGATTATTATTTATTATTTAATTTGTGATCTAATCGTCGGATCTGCATAACATGTAGGGTTAATTCGCAGGTTTCTCGCCGCCTATAGATTCGCCCTGCGTCACTCGTGCTACATTAAATTGGTATCAGAGCTAGGTTTTGTTAGCGCCACATTTATTTACGCAGTAATGGAGTCTATAAGTTGTATCGCATGGCATATTATTACGATGATCACCCTTATTCACATTCCAATCATTCTAAATATCGTGTCGACCCATCGCCACGATTCGCTAGAGGCGATCTCTATGATCCTAGCACTTCACGTTATCGTCACTACACCACGCCACGACTTGATGTTGGTAGAGTTGAGTATCTTCGTAGAGCCCCTCTGGAGAGATCTTTATACTACACCGATGATAACCCTCGCCCATAGCCATGCACTCATAGGGATCACATTCCCTCTCTGACACGTCGTGAGTCTATAAGGGATGCACATTTTGATGACTATCCAGATCCATATAGAGGTCACCATTATATGGATAGCTGCACGCATTTGGATCATCCTAGTGTTCCACCAATAGAGATACCTAAAGCTAAATTTCAACGATTGATTCTTGATCAATTTGATTGCGTACATGCTAAAATGGATCGCTTGAAATCTGCCTTAGGGGGAACCCGTAGAGTGACATCAGGATTTAAGTCAAACCTTCGACGCGTGGAGTACTCTCATAGACATGAGCGATTCACCATTTGATTTTGATACTCCTCTTGATGAGCCTCCGATCCCACACGATTTTGAAGCAGAGCCTGACCTCGGCCTTGTATTACAGGTGGGGTGCGCCTTTAGCACGTCTAGTGAGTTTGGTCAAGAGAGTGAGGCAGAGCGACCCAGTGACACTGCGGTGACCTATCTATCTTCTGTACCTTATGTTGGTCTCATTACCCCCTTGGTTATTGACCCCTTTCTTGATACCAGAGCGACTGACCCCCACTTGAGTACGAATTCTTCTCACTCTCCCCTTATCCTTATTTTGAGTCATGTCATGACTGAGAGCCTCGAGCCTCGTGTCGATATCTTGGCGGTTGTCCCATCCGCTTGGGGACACTATCCTTATTAGTATTCACGTGGAAGATCATGACCGTACTAACGGGTTCTTTAATGATCCCCTTAATAAGCAACCTGATGAACCACCACTTTCTCGTGAGATTGACATCCCGTTGAGCGAGTCATCTTTGAGCGCTAACTTATTGACACCTCTCCAATGCGTGCCCCTTATTTTGCTTTGGAGAGCGGGTCATGAGGGCAACATTGAGTATGTCAGGACTTTCTTAGGTACACTTGAACATCCTCCCGATGTATTGAGAATTGAGCATATGATCTATCACACTCGTGATGAGTTCGTAGAAATACCGCCTGCTGATCTGCCAGATGCGTTCTTTCTTATTAGCAACACTCGTCTCACTCGAGTATCACATCCTATTATTGATGTCTTGGATGCTCACTTGGGTGATCGTCACCTCCAGGACGAATTTTCATACGTACCTCCTGGTGAGCCTCCTGACGCGTCGCGTTCCTCGAGAGAAAATAGGAACCCTTTGAGTTTGTATTGGAGTGTTGGTGTCTCACACAGTCGTTCTAACACTCATCGCACACTCATTGAGTTTTATTACACTCCTCCCGACGAACCTCCTTATAAGCCACCCCTTTCATAGAACCTTCACAACATGGAAATTGTCGTATATCCGTGTACCGTGTCTGTCGTGTTTCTCATGCATCATTCATGCGAGCATGTCATCTGGTTGGTTCATCATTTGCATAAGTATATTGAGTCGTTTGTTTTTCATTTGCATGCACTTCATGTGACCGTCCGAAGAATGATTGCAACTAATAATGAAATTTATAAAGCTCAGGCCGATCTGCACAGGAGAGAGCAGGTTTTTGACGTTGGAGAATAGGTTATGATCTGCCTTCGACCTGAGAGTCTCCGACGGGTGGCATCGAAGAAGTTAAGTGCCGCCGAATGGACCCCTATACAATCATTCGACGGATTGGTGCGAACGCTTATGAGGTCGATATCCCACCGATGATGGGAATTCACCGGGTGTTCAATGTAGAGGACTTTACTCCATACTATGAAGAGCGAGTGTATGTGGGCCCCTTATCTCTACCTACCTCTGAGCCACAACTTGACCCTCCCCTCTCTAGTACCCATACACCTACCTTTCCCAGGCAATCACGGACGGTTGAGCATCGCTCGGAGTGCCCCACCTTCCAGCCGGCAGTTCCAGTTCCACGTTTAGATGGAGATACATTGCTACGACAGTTGCCTACGCCTACCGGAGATGCACTACAGATCGTCGGTCATGACTTCACTGCGACGGGTGGTCCGGTGGTCCTGCGGTACTTGGTCCATTGGCTCGCCCGCCCGACTTCTGACGATACTTGGATTTCTGCTGAGGAGCTCAAGTGACTCGCCCCGGACTTACGTTAAGAGTACGACCGTCATCACTCACTAGAGATGAGTGATTTCAAGTTGAGGGGAGTTGATGACGATCGACGACACACACACATCTACTCCCGCAGGAGGCGGTGATCAGCTACCCGTTTGGGCGATCCGAGTCCGCGGATGCGCCCAGATGGTCGTTCCAAGTTAGATTTATATATTATATTTTATTTTTATGATGTATTTAGCCCCCGATCGGCCCCAACATTATTAGCCGTCTGATCGGGTGCCCTAATCTGAGTTTTCCGTTTCCCCTATAAATATTCACTTGTGTTGCTAGCCTAGGGATCAAAGGTTGCTTGCTTGCAACTAACCGGTCACCCCTCTCGGTGGATTCTGAGAGCCGTCTCCCCGTCCACTGCTCGTAAGCCTTCTCCGACCCCAAGCCACTGCTTCTCCCCCTCACCTCCTACCTTCCCTGCATCCCGCCACCCTCTCATCTTCCCCATAGATCCCGACAACCTCCTGCATCACACCCTAGCCCTCCGACAGTCCTATTCCCCTTCACCCTTTCCTGTCTAACCCCAAAAGGACCCGCATTTCTCTCCCTTGCCCCTTTCCCATCCCGACGCCCTCTGCCGACCTTCCCCCAGTCTATCCTCCTCCATCCTACAACTGGCTTCTAACCCCGACCCCGACCTACCCCATACATCCTAGACACCTTGCTCTCTACCCACAGACCTCCATCCCTTTCTTCATAACATTCCAGACCCGTCCATACACATCCCCACAGCCCTTCCGTGGAACCACCGTCTATCTGAGAACGCTCCGCCATTGGCCCTCCTCCCCGAAGCCAAGCCGCCACGTTAATGAGTAAATTTAGGTATGATTGTTATATTTCTCTTGTTTGAATGCTTTGGTTGGAACTATGGTCTTGGGATTGTTGATTCTTATATGTGATTGTGCTTTATTCGTTGTTTGATTTACGAGACACATTCAGTGTTGAACGGAATTGCGCCTCATCTCGTTGGTTAATCATAATTGTTCTTACTATTCATTGCTTATTATCTGATTGTGCAATTGGTTGTTTCGATGCTTTATTAATTTTTTATTACTTGCTGGAGGATCTCGATCCAGACTGTTATTTCATTTGCATGTGTTGTGTAGTCGCTTGCTTTGCACTTTTAGTTAGGGCTTCGGTCTTCCGCCATCTCTAGACTCTTGCTGCATCACCCACTCTATGATTGAATTACCTGTTAAATCATTTTCTTCTGGATTCTAACTGGCTAACCATCACACACATTTTATATGTAGTATATTCTTGGTTTTTCTTTGCATTTAATTCTTGAATTATGCTTAAGATCCTTTTTGATCTGACTATATTTACTTAACATTTCTATACAGGTTCTAGATGACTTGGGGAATGGTATTTCAGGTTCCATTCCCATTCCACCTGATGATGTTGGGAAAGAACAAGTGGTTGACTCCTTAGTAGCCAATGTTGAGGCAATGATAAAAGCTGATAGAAAAATCACAGCACTTAAGCAGTTACAGGTAATTGAACTTGATTTACTTGCACAGAGAGCTCGTGGCTATTTCTATCTATTTTTCGTTTGAGTTTTACATTCAGGGACATATATGGAGGACTGGGTATGAAAATCACGAATTGCAAGGTACTGTTTTTGATGATGTTCCTGAAGCTCTCGAAAGGTGGCATGCTAGTGGCATTAAGGTATGATCAAAATATATGTTTGTGATTTTATTTTCTTTTTGTGTTACTGTTAGAATCCATGCATCCAACCTAAAGCCAATTGGTTGGAGGTGGAGAGGTCCAGGATTTATATTAAGTGCACAAGATCATTGTTAGTTTCTTGATGTAGAACTGTTATCAACACATCCCTCATGTGTAGGATCTTTGACATTAATTTGATTACATGGAATGGGTAGTTGATGGGGATCCATCAGAGCATGCACCAGGAGGTGTTCACTACAAGGCGGGACCCACGTTCGTGTACTCGCGCAGGAGGACTTTATCGGATCGCTGATCCGACTCCGCGGATACATCCGGATCCGCGTTCCAATTCGATTTCATATATTACTTGGTCATTTTTTGCATTTATTTTGATGTATTCGGGTAACCCCACCTCCGGCCAATCATAGCCGTCGGTGGTGGAATGCTCTAATTTTCTTTTATTATAAATAAGGTGTTAATGGGACTGTTTAGGAATATTGCAGATTTTGGAGAGTTCATTCCCAGAATCTCGTGTTCATCTCACGGCGCCGACTCCGTGGAACCCAAGGTGACAATTCTTACACGCTTATCTTCCTCCCCAAGGTAATACCTAACCCTAGCCTCCTTTTCCCCACATCTAATCCCTCTACCGCCCCTCCCAAAGTCCCCCATATCATCCGCTGACCCCTTGTAGCCTCCTGCTATTAGCAGCTTTCTGCAACCGCCTTTTCCCACTCTCCACCAGCAAGACGCCGCCTGTACCTTCCCCTAATAGCATCCGCCGCCCATCCCTCTCCCCCAACAACAACCGCTGCCTTTTCAGCCACTTACAACCACCGCCACTGTTGCCTAAAGTCGCCCAACCCTATACCGCCGCCCCACTTCCGTGGATCCACCTCCAAATCTCCTCCCCTATCTAAATCTTTCCAGATCTGCATATTCCAGCCCAGATCCAGCCACCCCACCTATCCGATCCACCTCCCACAGCCCATATCCGCTTCCAAACCGCCGGATCTTCCCTCCCGCTGCCCGAATCCGCCTCCATATAGTCGGATCTACCCCTCTCTGACCCGATCCCGCTTCCCACCGCCAAATCCAGTTGCCTTCGTTGTTATCCCGCCTCTGGTTCCACCTCGGATCGCCGTTTCCATCTCCGAAATCTCTATTGTCTTGGACAACCATCTATTCGGTGAGTCACTTGTTATATTGGACGATTATTTTTAGTGTTATTATTATTGGTTTGGTTCTTATATTTGCTTAGATAAATTTCTTGTGGATAGATTGTCTCGAATCGCTTGTGATTTGCAGGCGGGACTCATTTGCCACGCGTTTTGTTTAGGCCCTTCGAGCGGAGGAAAATCATTAAATGCTTTGCTAACTGAATGTTTTTCTCATTTCAAACATTATTGTATGGGTTGATTATTATTATTGTTCGTACTAATTTGTCGCCGTCACCAACGGTATCATTGCATATAGACTAGGGTTAGCGTGTCAGGTTCTCATCCCCATCCCTAGTAGTCTTGGATTTGTGAACCCACTTTACATTAGTAGTCCTAGCTTCACTCTCAATTGGTTGGAGGTGGAGAGACCCAAAATCTATATTAAGTGCACAAAACTTCGTTAGTTTCCCAAATCCCGATGTGAACCTATTCTCAACAACAACAATGGTACTTGAAGAACTTTTATTCTAGTTCAAGGTAACTTTAACTTTGCTCTTTAGAATTTCTTCTCAAAACTTTGGTCCGGACTCAGGAGTAAGGTTTTGTTGTAAACCTGCAATTATCATTAGTTTCTGGTTGCTTGGCATTCAGAATTGGTTCAAGTATTCCAATTGGTTTAACCCTTTAAGGTGCTGAAGGAGGTAAAGGGATATGGATGAAAGGTAAGAGTAGGGCGCGGTTAAAGAAAGGGATATGGATGAAAGGTAAGGGTAAGTCGAGGCTAAAGAAAGGTGATGAGATCACATTTGACTCGGGGGCCGACCCTTATCGGAACCCAACCGAGTCTACATACACGGGAAGCAGAGTTAGGGTCATCGAATGAACAATCCGAGCCCGTAGCCACATTAGAGCGATGTCGGAATACTTTTATGTATTTTTATTTATTTTTCAAATATTTATTTACGCATGTTTTATGTATTATTGTTGGATGATCTACTGTCCATAGTGGGATTGTTGGCTATAGTTAGGAGTAGGGGCTGTTTTTAGGTTCATTGCAGAGTTGGAGAGAAATTTCAAGTTCATATGTTCATTCCGCGGTGCCAATTCCGTGGGTTCTAGACACCGGAGCCTTGGATATTCCCTATCCTTCCATTTGGCCGGCCACAACCACCCCTTACCACTCCTAGTCGCCAATAAATTCCTCTCTGACCAGTTTACAACTTATTATCCCCTTCCTCCACCACTAATTGAACCATATAATTACCCATAATGCTTGTAACCACCACCCATTTCCTACATAACCACCTGATCCTAAAAAAATTCATACATGACTTCCTGTAACTGCTTATGAATTGGCAGTTTCCTCCATCAGATTGAAACCTGTGATAGGGAATTAGAGGATGCTCCTCCGCTGAATTTACCCTGCCCAATTCCTCCACTAGAGAAAGAATCGTGACTCCTTGTGTGCGTCTACTACATCCCAACACATTCAAGACACTGCTCCATTATTCCAAGGTTAGTTGATCTATTATGGACTCTCCATAGAATGCCTAAGGAGCGACTGGAGGTGGAGATGATGGTGGATACTATGGAGCCAGAATCACGGTTGCCTAAGTAGGGTGTGCTCAAAAGAGAGGTACCACAATCCCATAAAAAAAGACTAGAGAAATACACTTAATTCTAACATTACCTGCCTTTAAATAGGCTTACAAGACTCTTAATGATAATTAATAACTACTAACTACCAACAACTAATAATGACTCAAATATTAATAATAAAAGATAACTAGACTTAAATTATAGATAACTGGAACGAAGCCTATGACAATAACTAGGTACGAAGCCCGTAACATCATTCCCATTGTGAATAATGAGCTTGTCCTCATGCTTGGAGGGAGGTCAAAGTCCTGTGTATGGTTCACTCAATTCCTTCTTCTCCAGACTCCTCCACTTCCATATAAACAACTTTTTGCAACGATGGATGAGAGAGTAGTTCTCGTCGCAGAGATAACATAACCATTTTGTGCGTCGTTCTGACATTGATTCATGAAACAAATGTCAGATTTGTGGGGTTTGTCTGTTGAGGTGTTTGGGGTGCTTCCAGTGGGTCTGTAATTTCTGCAATCCATATGCAGGCGCCCACGAGATTTGTGAAGGGTTATGACTACGCTCTATAATGAGTGACATAGGCCAAAATGAGGAGGTGCCTCTTAAACTATTTTGTAATAATGAGACCGCTATTAATATCGCTCATAATCCTGTCCAACATGTGAATTAAACATATTGAAGTTGACTAACACTTTATTAAGGAAAATATTGAGAAATGAATTATTTGTACTCCATTTGTTCCCTCCGAAGGACATCTCTATGATGCACTCTCAAAGGGTTTGAGTGGAAATACCTTTGTGAAAATTATTGATAAGTTGGGTATCAACAACATTACCAACCAAACTTGGAGGGGGAGTGTTAGTATTTTTCTCTCGTTTTGGGTTATTTTGATTTTCTTCTCTTTGTTTGTCTTCCTCTTATATATTGTCCTATATATAGGAGATGATTCTTTATTTTTTCCTCTAATGAAAATATTTCTGTTTTAGCCAATAAACGATACAAGGTTTTAGGAGGGATGATGTTTTCAAATTACTTCTGACTTGTAGAGATATTTGATCTTGTTTCTAAATCATCCCACCAAGTTGAAATTGTGTTTCCTTTAATGCAATAAAGTGATTTTATTGGTGCGTGCTAAAGCTGAGTCATCATAGCAGAGGGAAGAAGGAAGTAATTTAGAAGGGAAGATAGCTTTACGGTAGATATATATTTTAGAACATAAACATCTTACCTAAAATCAATTAATTGTAGGTGACAGGGCCTAAAGACTACATGATTTCCTCAATATGAGAATTTATTCTTAACATGTCTTCTCTCGTGCAAGTACTGATCTATAAGAAATGAACTTACTGATGCGGGATAGGCGTCACACCTGCCCGCCACCCTGGAGTCCCACCAGGGGGCCCACCTGGAGTCGGCACCAGGCGGCTTTCATCAGGGCCGCGGCCCGTACACCCCAACCAGCTTCCCGTCATGGAGTCACCACCATGCGACAGGTTGTTGAGGTCGGGACGCGGCTCAGTTGGTGATGAGAGTGCTGGTGAAGGCCTCTTATCTAGGAGGTCTGGGGATCGAGCCCCGACCTCAACAACCTGCCGCATGGTGGTGACTCCATGACGGGGAGCTGGTTGGGGTTACGGGCCGTGGCCCTGATGAAAGCCGCCTGGTACTGACTCCAGGTGGGTCCCCTGGTGGGACTCCAGGGTGGCAGGCAGGTGTGACGCCTGTCCCGCATCACTTATTAATCGGGATATATGGAGTGGGTTGTTGGGCTTAGACTGCTTTGAAATCTTGTAATGTAGCATTTAACTCAAAATCAATTGGTTGTTGGTGAAGGGGCCTTAGACTATATTCTTAATCAACAAAAAAACTTCCAGATAGTATATATATGAGTTTTTTCTAGGTCTGCCTTATGATTGTTTTTTTATCAGAAAGAATAAAACGCAAATGTGTTGGAGCAGAAGAGCAACACTGTAGGAGGACAAAGTTTGAGCACATCAGAATATTCATAATATTTAGGTTATCGATTTACCCCAGTAACAAACAATTTAACAGTATAAGATCAAGTAAGAACATAGGCTGCAGCACAATATTCAAAGTGAAAACAAGTTTGACAACTCAATTTTCCAGTTACCTGAAATGATTATATTTACTCTGCATATTCCTAGATAACGAATCATATCCAGTCAGCAAAGTTTCCACTCTCACTCACACTTACAGTGAAGTAAGATAAGCCTGTCAACCAATTAAATCCCTAGGCAACACCTACCTAATCATGTAAATTAAGACGCACCGGCAAATCTAGAGATCTCACTCTAGTTGTTACACAATGGACGAACTCATGCAACCCTAGAGCACATGATCTAATTGTTGTCAGAAGATGAATTTTGTAGCCCTAAATCACACTATCTAGTAGTCACACAAAGAATGAAGTCACACAACACTCTAGATAAAACCTACTACTCACCTTTCATTTGAAAGCCCCCTACAAAACCTAGATTTACAGTCTAGAGATCTTGCCACACAAGACAAACGATAAATGAAAGTAAAGATTCATATCATATTTTGTAAAATTGATGCATAATCTGAATGCAAAGTCAAATTGGAAGCAATGACGAAGACATTTACAGAAGCGGAAGAGAATCAATGTACAAATATAGTTTCCCAATGCATTTTTGGAGGTGATGGAGCGATGGTGATCTGCCCTGAGGCCAGGGGTGGCGAGATTAAACATCCATGGAAAATTGAATGGTGCAAATTTGGGAACGTTTTATGGTCCAAACTTTTAAATTTAATATTGTAATTCTAGGGTACCTAGGGTTCATCTTATGAAGGTTATTAAAGTTTTTTAGTTAGTATTTTAAATTTAATATTGTAATATTTTTCCTTAAGAGTTAGGATTCATTTGACAAAAGGGGGAAGGTGCTGACCCGAGGCATTGCATTATAAACAAACAAGAATTAGCGGTTCTCGTCTAGGACGAAGCATCAGCGACCTTAGAGGATCTCGTCCTCTCTTCTCATATAGTTTGATGCCCATCAAATCATGGTGAGAGCTGTTATCCTTCGGTTGTGTCAGGAAACCTTAGCCTCCATTCCAGTTTTTCTACTAGTCACTCCCCGGATTCTGTAGTGCAGCTTTTTGATTGCTTTACACTTATAATTGTGGGATTGATGCAAGAGAGGGAACATTTTAGTTGCTATGAAATATTGTTGATATTTGAACTTGTTTACATGATATTTTACCGGGACTGTATTCTGAAAATCATTTTTGATATATTCTTGACTGTTGTAGCCGGGAAAAATCCAATTCCAAAATTCGGATCTATGTGTAGCCCAAGGTTACTGGTCTGACGGTCGAGCTTGACAGATTGACGTGCATGGACCAAGAGACTAAGGGAGCTCTAAAAGACCCCAGGTGCTGCGGCAGGGATGTCCCCCCACGTACTCAGAAGCTTGGAAAAAACTTTCACTCCACAACCAAACACGGCTGAGCAGGGTACGGGGAAAGCATGAACATGGCGAGAAACTAAAAAGGTGCGGTCATTAAGGAGGATGACCACTATCTCACGACCAAAATCTTTGATAGCAGGATCCAAAAGCTCAACCAAAAATGCCAATTCTTGTACCTCTGGGGTCCTATTTATAGGGATATTTAATGGGTGAGGATCTTATTTATAGTACACCCCCACCCTACGACTATGTGACCATGGGTGAATCTCGCCTGGCTTGGACGAGCATTCCCCATGGTCACATACCCGACGAGTATGCAAGGGATGCTCGCCCATTCTCGCCCAGGTCATCTTCTGTCTTGAACGTTGACTTTGACTTTTATCTTGGCTGAGTCCACCCTCGACAAATATGAGTTGTACACAATCCCCGCTTCTTTGTGATCAACAAAGAAGCTCAGAAAGAAATATCCAGCCTCTATTCGGCGTGCTGCTTTGTGCGAGTATCTTGATTACTTGGAACTCTTAGCCAACTTTTAACCTTTATAAATAGAGGGGGGTGGTTCTCTCTTGGGGTACCTTCTCTGAACGCGCACGAGATGTCGCCGATTGCCAAGGAAGATCTTGAGGCGTGCATGGCCGAGCTGGAGGGATTCCTGAAGTCTAAAGCTTCAAAACGTCCCTATGAGGGCGACGTTGTTGTCAGGCTTCCTTCGTCAAAGAAGAAAAAGTTGGTGAAGAAGAGGCTGCTTGCCTCTAAGAAGGATAACCCGCCGCCAGCTCCTGGGAATTGCCGCGCTTTTTAGATTGCCGTTTGTCGCCTACTTTGATGCACTCACGTTGACGGTCTTTCTTTCTTTTAGCGCTCCCAACTACTAGAGCTCATGGCAACCACCTATCTATCGGTGCCTCCTCTGTGATCGGATTCCTCTGGTCGCCCTCAAAACTCAGCCTGCTCCGCGAGTTGGTCGACAAGTTCAGATCAACTTTGGATCGCCGATGACGTCGTTGGGGAAGCAAGTTCCTGCTACGGGTGACAAGAGGACTCCTCCCGAGAAGACCTCGCGACCTGGGGTGAGTGAGGTGCCTCCACCGGCGAGCACATCACAGCCATCTGCAAGCAACCTTCCACCGCCACCTCCTTTATCGTCCACCTCTGCTGCTCCAACTGATGTTCGCCCCTTGTCGCTCTCTACTCCCTTAGTTCCCCCGGCAGGATCGTCGCAAGGCAGGGTGTCCAGGACATATTCGAGTTTCTTTGTGCCGCGAGTAGGAGGGCGACACCTGGATGGCCGTAGTAAGGGAAATGTCCCTAATATCCCGGGACAGCTTGGAATGTCGCCACCGTGCTCTGCTCCGTCGGACAAGGATCAACATGGGGGCTCCTCGGCAGGGCAGCTAGATCCTGCTCGTCGTAGCCCCTCTCCTCGCCACGGTCGATCTCGCAGTCCCCATCGTGAGACGAACTAACACTTGTCGGGCTGGTAATTCTTCATTCATGCATAGTCGCTACTCTCTGGCTGGGGTCTTCGCTAACTAGACGACTATCTGTTCTTCTTGTAGGTCGTGCTTCTACTCCGGGGAGTGCGTTCATTGACGCCCTTGGGCTTCCATCCGTGAGTATCAGGAGAGAAGTTGTCGTGCCTACGTAGAGCTGTATTTTCGCGCTGGAGGTGCAAATAACAAAGATGGAGGAGCTCGGGGAGCGGCTGGCTGGCGCAAAATGCCGGTTCTACATGATCAACGAGCTGGAGCGGCGAGTAGCGATGATTGAGCACCGCCAGAAGGCAACAACTCCATCATGATGAGCTCGTCGGCATGCAGGCAAGCTTGTGCTCGGCGGGAAGGCTGGCGAGGATGGAAAATCAAATTCGCAAAGGCGAGGAGGCAATGGTCACACCGGCCGAGCACTTCAGGTGCGCGCGTGACATGGGGTCGGCCGGGCGACATACTCCGCTTCCGGACCAACGCTCTCCTAGGCCTGGGGATTTTTCTTTTTTTTTTTTTTGAGTTGCTTGCCTTTGGCGACTACGTAATAAAAGACATTGATTTGGAATTTATAATTTCCATTTGGAGAGCTTGGATCTCGCATTTGATTTATTGCTTGTACTTTATTGTGATGCTTCTGGTTACTTTCTTCAATTTTTGTGACTCTATGCTATTCACATAGGCCTGACGAGTATTCAAACAATTTTATGCAGGTCTTCGCGAGATAGGGTTGGCGACTTCAGGTGTATGACGAGTTTGCTACGACATTATTTGATACTCGTGACGCGCTGCCCAATACCCCTTGGCCTCCGCTTATAAATAGGTGGGTGGGTACGTATACGCTATCAACGACCTGCTCTTCCTTCCCGCGAGTACCCCTGGCTTCCTCTTTTCATTGGATTCAACCTCCCCGAGGCCCTTTCTCGCTACCTATACTCGCACTTTCTGAAATGGGTGACGATGCTGCTACTCAACGTGTTGGGCTTGCAAGAAACTTTGCTTACGCCGTCTTCAAGAAGCCAGTCACCGACCAGAAGGACCTGGACGACTTCATCTGGCTATTCCTACCGGAAGGATACTCCGTGAGGCTTCCTCGCCGAGGGGAAAGATTAAACACTTTGCTGGAGGACAAGCTCATCCTCCCCATCCGTCATTTCGAAGTCGGCCTGCAGCTTCCTCTATGGCCGGAGATACTCCGGTACTTTGGGATAGTCCCCGCTCAGATCAATCCTAATGGAGTGGCGATGATCATGGACTTCCTCTGCTTCTTGCGATTAGAGAAGATCTCCTTCGATCTCTCCAATTTTCGAAAGATCTTCGCGTTTGTGGCGACTAACGAAGGAGTTGTTTACCTGAGCAGCCACGTCTGCTCCTTGTTCGACACAACGAACAAGATTCATCTCTGGGGCGAGTGAATTATCATCGTCGATAGCGACTTCAAATGGGTTCCATGCTCACCGCACCAAAATGTTGAAGTCGAGAAAATCTCTACTCTAAAATTTGGATCTAAGTGCAGCCTAAGGTTACTGGTCTGACAGTCAGGCTGGGCAGATTAATGGATAAGGATAAAGAGACTAAGGGAGCTTTAAAGGATCCCTGACACTGCGGTAGGGAGGTCCCACCACGTACCCAAAAGCTTGGAAGAAGCTTCCTCTCCACAACCAAAGATGACCGAGTAGGTACGAGCAAAACACTAACTTGGTGTGAAACTAAAAAGGTGTGATCATCAAGGGGGATGATCACTATCTCATGGCCCAAATCTTCGATAGCAAGATCCAAAAGCTTAGCCAAAAGTGTCAATCCATGTACCCCTGGAGTCCTATTTATAGGGAAATCCAAAGGGGGGGGGGTCTTATTTATAGCACACCCCCAGCCGACGACTATGCGACCATGGGTGAATCTCGCCCGGCTTGAGCGAGTATTCCCCCTGGTCGCGTACCTGATGAGTATACAAGGGGTGCTCACCCATACTTACCTAAGTCTTCTTCTGTCTTGAATATTGACTTTGACTTCTGTCTTGACTGAGTCCACCCTCGATGAATATGAGTTGTACATTGACTTGTATGACTCGTAATGGTAGTGATACTATTGTGAAAGGATATTCTTTAGACTTTATGAAAATGTTATGTGCCTACTTCCAGGATCTCATCTGAGGTGTAGTTGGAGACCGAGATACAAGGGAAACCTTGCTCAACACTAGCCCTAAAATGAGGGATGGAGAGGAGAAGAACTAGAGAGAGAAGAAGAGATTTGAGAGAGATGTAGAAGAGTTAGAGTGATTTGATTCTTTGATAACCCATACATGACGGAAGGGTCCATTATAGATAGGACCCACGACGACATTAGCGCAAATACCCAATATTAGGAGATTTACATTGCACTAAACGTTAAGACTGTAATAACTCGTAACTACGACTTGGCTCGATACGACTCGACTCACACAACTCGACTTCAATACCTAAAGATTCATAATAATATGACCGCTGACAGATAGCTGATGACGTAAGACCCATAAAATTCCTCTCGTCTTTGAAATTGAGTTTGTCCTCAAGATCGAATGAGGTTTGCACGATGTGGTCATTTGACTCTTTGATTTTTCTTCAGAACAACTCCCGGTAGCGCGTCGCTATACCGGAGGCTGCATTGAGTGACTGACCGTCATCGTGCTCACAGATTATACGAGAGACTGCAAGGATCTGGTGGCATAGATGCTTGCAAAAGGAAGACCATCATACATAATATTTGGCATCTTGTCCTGTGTGCCCGATGACTGATAATCGAGGTTGACAGATGCCCAAGTAGAATGTGAGTTCGTCAATCGACAACGTCAGCATCGACGAGGGGAAACAACATAAGGAAAGGCTCTAGAGGGGCTGACAGAGCAAGTGGCTGGAGTGGGGACTATGGAATGGAGATCTCAGGGACTGGTCGCGGTGATACAAATTGTGGCAGCATCACCGTGGGGGATTGGAGGCGATGGTGAAGCTACAAGAACAACGGAGAGCAGTGGAGCTTTTGCAGGCCAATGGGATCGACGACTGCTCTAGTGGGATCAGTGGCTACTCTGGTGGAATCGACGGTGGGGGAAGTGGAAGTGGTGTCTGGAGGCGGTCTGCAAGGTTTGACAGTGGCAGAGGTTGCGACGACATTATCGGCAGCCCCAGAGGAGTAATCATGGGCTGTGTTGGGACTAGGAAAGCTGGGGGAGAAGGGATGACACCATGTGTTGGTTGAGGTGACGACTGCCATGGTGGAAGAGGAACCCCAATGTGTGCCGACATCACAAATTAATCGATGCCGACATTGATGCGCAACGTGGAAGCCTGATAGGAAGCCATCGCTAACATCATCGAACGAAGGGCCATTTACTAGTCAAAGCTCAACGTCATGCACAAGAATTAATTAAACATTTAATACAATTAAGAAATAATTAGTGAGTCAATTAATTTGGATGAATAGCCCTTGGAGAGCCTTTTGTTGCTACCGCTGGTCCTGTGAACCGGTTTGACCAGCTTCGGTTTGGATCTCAAGGAGAGAAATGACATTGGATTCCGCGTTGATGGTGCCTGCTCGAGGGAATGGGGGGTTGCGTGTTCTGTTTAAGGAGCGGAAGACGTTGACATCACGATAACGCAGCGCGAGAGAAGAACGCCACGCATTAGCTTGCTCTACTTGCCCACGACGACACTGTTGGATGCCAACGAGGATGAAGATCCGATAAGGAGATGTCGTAGCAGGGATGATCTGGATATGTCTGCGCGAGAATGAAGGAAAAATCGACGCAGAGGTCGATCTTAGAGGTTACTGGAATGCACAAAGAAGTCATGTGCAACATGAATGATCGACAAAATTTTTGACCATTGGCGTATGCGAGGAAGGCACCGTGATCTCGAAGAAGCTAGCGTGGGATCAACACGATCCACACGATTTTGGAGCACCAGGGCATGAGATTGCGAACCACCAGTGCGTAGGATTGCCCGACATGCTTGCTTTAGAGGGCTTGTGGTGGCCACCGTTCACTGCGAACCACCAGAGCATGAGATTGCACTGGGGCGTGGGATTGCTCGACATGCTTGCATTAGATTCCTGAGTTCACTTCCGGGATAGACACTGTTGTAGATATCGGCCGACATGTCGGATATGTCGGCCGACATAAAGGTTTTGGGGGAAAACCGCAACGAAATCGATATGTTTGAGCAAAATAACGGTTTGTAAAATATCGGATATATATCGGCGATATATCGGGATATATCGTCTCCTGGCGATATATCGGCCGACCTGTTTTTTTGGTTTTATTTTATAAAAAAAACGGGGTTTTAAAAAGGATTTCACGGGTCGGGTCTAGCATCGCATTTTCTGCCCTAACCCTTCTCTCTCGCGGGTGATGTTTAATACTTCATCATAATCATATTGTTACATGTAATGCAAAATGTATAACCATATATTGTCTGTACATTTTTACTTATTTGCAAAAAAGTGTTATAAACATTGTTATCTTTATTTAAATATTAAATTTCCGATATTGTAAAATATCCCCGATATATCCCCCGCAATCCGACATACGACATTTCAAACCCAAACCGACATGAACCCGATATCCGATATCTACAACCTTGGGGATAGGTATCGTGTGTCAAGCCTAATCGTGTCTGGTGGCCCAATTTGGTGTTGATTGTGAGTGACGTTCATGTAGGGGAGTTCTATATGCGCTAATGAATTATTATTCATCCTTTTGTCATTGTGCTTGCTTGGGGAATGAGATCAAGTAATCGCTCGTAGTCGTGAGAATCTACCTTAGGTTTTAACGCTTTTAGGAATTTGACCGATCTTGAGATAAGTCCTCGTTGAGGAACATGAATACGATGATATTGGTGGATATGAATTATATCATCAATAAAAATTCATCATGAGGTACATTTAAAATGGGGAAATGATACTACGTTGGTTAAATGATGTGAATGGATATCTAATATTGATAAATCTGATTTGTGATGAATTTCCGTTGTGGAACAAATATCGTAGTGATAATGAATATCTATTGTGATTGCGAGAGATGAATCCAATTTGCCGTAGGTGTTATATGTAATGGCATGTGACCTATTGTTAATGAATATAGTTTGATGATTAAGAAGAATAACTCCGCTATGGAATTAATCCGTAATAGAGAGATGTGATACTATGACAATAGTAGATATGAATCGTTAATTATGACCATTAAACTCAAAGTATTGATGTACTCCTCGTACTGGAGTGTGACTTTGTGAATAATGATATTGGAGTTGTAATATTGAGTATTATCAATTTAATGAGATAGATCGTCCGTAGAGGAATGTAAAGATTGTAATTGAAACGATGAACTTGGGATCATGAGGGATAACCCCAAGGTTGGATGAATCTATGCAATAACATGATTGTCATGCGACTTGTGGGTGTGATTGATGATGCTACCCTTGATACATTAGGATGACCATGAAGAATCTGTTGGTGTTACCATGGTGATCTGGAAGTGCTCAAACATGTAGTCTCACTGCCAACGCGATATGAGACTATATGGTCGAACATAAGAGCGTTTGGAGAATTTGGAGGAATGAATTGTGTTGGTCTTACTCATATGTAATGAGTGAAGGACTAAGCACTTGACTTATTGGAATTCGTCGAGACATTTCGTTGATTCGTCGAGAGCATCGAGACATCACAGCTGATTCATCGAGACCTCACTGCTAAGACGTCGAGTTCGTCGAGACCTCACAGCTAAGGCGTCGAGTTCGTCAAGACCTCACTACTAAGGCGTCAAGTTCGTCGAGACCTCACAGCTAAGGCGTCGAGTGCGTCGAGACATTAGCTGATTCGTCGAGACATCTCGTTGATTCGTCGAGTCATCTCATCTGTTCTTCGAGTCATCTCTGCTAATGATTTGTCGAGTTAATTCCATTGGTTCTGGGTCTGCGGATAGCGACGGTTCAAGCGTGTTTATACTCCTGGGTATATATATCAGTTGCCTTAGGGTTTTTCAGGGCGAGAGACCCGATACTGATGGAAGGGTTTTCCCGAAGTGCCGATCTCGTCGCTCCCATACGCCTTGATTCCGGCGCCCTCCGCCTCCGCCTCTCCTAGTGCAGACCTTACAGTTTGTGGAGGTGCATAAGGCTTTCCATTCTCCATCCTGGACCTTGTTTGACAAGGTGCCAGTGTTCTCCCCGTTCGTGTGGATTCCTATAAAGCCGCAAATATGTTTTTGCGTGAACTCACCTGACGACCAAAGACTGTTTGAAGCATCTTGATTGAGTGCCGACTCAACCCCGTTTAGGTATACTCCTATTTTATGTTATGCAAACTTCTTGATCAATGTTCAACGCAAGATCCAAGTTTCTCTTTAGGGTTTTCTTGAACATTTATTCCGCTGTGCACTTTTGATGTGCTATTAAGGAAAAACCCTACAGAATCATGTGTGAGATTGAAGACTACATGCCTATTGGGTCATGTAGGACCTTATGTGATCATTGGAGCGAGCGCTGATTGAAGGGCCTATTGAGATATATGTATAACCTTCCACACCCGCAGTATGCAGTTCAGCATGGACAAGGGCCTATTGAGATATATGTATAACCTTCCACACCCGCATTATGCAGTTCAGCATGGACAAGGGCCTATTGGCATGATCTGCCATTTGTTCGGCATGGAAAAAGGGACTATAAGTATGATTTGTCGTTTGTATGTTATGGTTGATTTGAGTACGACGCTCTATGTTTTGCATGAGTGCGTTAAGTGTCTGTGATTATTGAGCCAAAAGTTGGCAGCATGTGGGGTATACCTTAGCACTTCCGCAACCTTATTATTTCAGCTTGTAAAGATCCCATGATGTTAGCGGGGTCTCCATGGGGTTAACGAGACGATTATATTGTGTATTCTTAGCCATGACTGCATCGTCCCAATGCGAAGAAGCATTATGTTGCAGGGCCCTAAAAGGCGGAGGGAACATGTCTTTGTGTTGATTGCCAGGGCTGACAGAATTGCTCACTTTGTGTTAGGGGGTTTGCACACCCCAAAGCTTGCGTGCCTTGAGAGCACTATAGGAGGCATGTTCATGATGATTAATCATATATCAATTGTTTGTTATTATGATGTAGCTTAGACATGGTAGTCCGCCACTAGGAATAGATTGCATGAGTAGGACTTTCATCCTCTAGTTTATATTCTGCATAGTAGGTCCCATTTATTTAACAACTCAAGATAGAGACATGTATGTTGATTGTGGACCTCACTTGTTGTTTATTGCTTATTATTTGATGTGCTGATCTGCATGGCTTGCTACTCCCCGGGATCCACTAGGATGCCCGAGTGACGCAATACGACTCTAAAGGTGGAGGATAAATGATGCCCATGCAGATAAGCGAAGGCGGGAACAAATATTTACTGAAGGCGAAAACGTAATGGTACGAATCCGCCCAGAGAGGCTCCCTTCGGGACCTACCAAGAAGCTAAACGTCAGGCGAATGGGTCCGTACACTGTTGTTAGTCGTATTGGGACAAATGCCTACCGACTCGATATCCCGGCTAGTATGGGAATTAACCCGGTGTTTAATGTTTAGGATCTGACTCCATACTACGAACCTCATGAGTATGTGGACCTGAGCAGTGGAGATACCCAACCACCCCCACCCTCACTATCGTTACTGTACCACCCTCATACGCCCCCACCGTCTATGGCCACTCCAGTCCACCCACTGTTGACATCCACCCACCTGGGAACCCGTCTTCTTTGGTTTCACCGCAGGCACCGCCGAGCGCACCGGGATCCACCCTTCGAGAGATGAGTACATCATAGAGATCAAATCCCATTAGTTTGTTCCCACCACGGACGGACCACGATGCCGCTACTTGGTACACTGGCAGGGCCGCCCCGACGCGGACGACACTTGGATACTACCGACAGAGCTTGATCGACTCGCCCCTGGACTTCGACCTCAGTACGATCATCTCCATTCATCAGAGATGAAAGCTTTTCAGTCGGGGGGAGTTGATGGGAACCCATCAAATCCTGCACCTGGAGGGGTTCGCCGCAAGGCGGGACCCACGTTTATTTATTCGCGCAGGAAGACTTGATCGGATCGCCGATCGGACTCCGCGGTTGCGTCTTGGATGTCGCCACGAGTCAAAAAACTATATTAATTTATTTATTTTAGTTTATTATTGATGTATTTTTAAGGGCCGAACCCGCCGGCCAATCATAGTCGTTGATGGAGACCCTAGCTTTTCTTTTCTTATATATAGGAGTCTAGAGGGCTGAAATGATTCATTGCAGAATTTGGAGACTTCTATTCCCGGATTCCAGCGATCACTTCCCGGTGCCGATGTCGTGGAACCCTAGGTGACGACTTCTAGGCGCTCAAACTCCCCCCAAGGTACTACTGATGAGTCCATATTATATACCTATTTTCGGACTCATCTGGGCTAGTTTTCATACGCAAGCACTTCACTTTTAGTTCGTTATCGTTTATATTTCATCTTGTCTTCATTTCCATATGAAGTGCATTTTTACGCCTTTGGTTGTGCAGCTCTTTTCTTTTAGTAATTGTATCTATTATCGTCGAACGCCGCCCTCGACAGCTCGATATGTTTTCCTGCAGGTACGGAGATCGCGTGGGCGTCCGGGACCGATCATGGCCATTGTTCAGCCAAAGAGTCAAAGGTCGTGCGTTTTAACCCACGCACGACCAGAGACCCCTTTGGCGCACGATCATCGATCGTGCGCGTTCATGCCAGATTTTCACCATCCCTGTCCCGGGCTATCGCACGATCACCAGCTTTACCTCGCACGATCACCGATCGTGCGCGTACACGACTCTTTTTTTCTTCAGTTCTGCCAACCGCTATCGCACGAGCATCGCTTCCTTCTCGCACGGTCACCGATCGTGCGTCCGTGCTCGTGCGCATATTTCTCTGACTTCTTTGGCAAGCTGCAGGTTTCCGGGTGTGCTGCGCACGATCATCGACCGAACAACGCGCACGACCAGTGGTCGTGCGTCATTGATCGTGCGCACTATTTATTTCTGCTTTCTATAAATATGCAGGTTCCGCCCTAATTTGAGGATCCGCGCTTTCTTCCGCCGTTTTTCGTCCCCGACGAAGGGTTCCACCATTTCCCTTCATCCTCCACCGTAGGGAGGGGCTCCGGGCAAGATTTCACCTCCAAATCCAAGCCGGAGCTTCCTCTCGGCCTCCTCCATCATCTCTTGGGCTTATTTCAAGCTTCAACGCCATGGACATCAAGCAAAGAGAAGCTTGCAACTATCGTCCGCTATCGTGACACGAAGAAGATGGGCCATTGGAAGGTGGTGACAGCCCTTCTCTACCCCGGACGCAGTTGAGGACCAAGCTTGGACGCGGATTGACAACCCGACGATTCCAACCGTGAATCCTCAGCAAGACTTCGGATTCGGTCGATCTCTTGCCTTGTTCTTCCTTTATTGTTGTTTATGTGTTGTTGTAAACTTCATTTATTGATGATGTGTGCTTAGTTGTAAAACGCTTGTACTAAATCATGTCTATGTGATTTGTATTTTCGTTATATATTGCTTGAGGTGCGCCATATTCCATCCACCATCCACCCTTGTCGCACTAGCAATTGCTAGTGGCGTGCGTAGCGAAGAGGTGCTTACGACCCTCAAATTCTAGTTCTTCCGCTTGCCTACTCGTCCATCCGCCTAGCGATTCGATGCATAGCGGCCCGACTAGTCTTCCATCCCGCCTGGCGAAGCAGTGCATAGCGGCATTGCATAGAAATAGTTGTTAGCTTTTTACTTTATTTTTCCGCATCAACCAAAACCCCCCTTTCGTTACCGCCGACCTAAGGACTTCAATCTCAAGTTCTCCTCGAATTTAACTCCACCTTACTGTGTTCCTTGTGAGATCGATACTTGGGAAAACTCGCCCATTTTATATTACTTGTGCGACCGGTTCACTGCCGTGATCTTTAGCATCAACTACCCATCCATAGTCTTCTTCTTCCCCCTCCGAAACCCTCATCCACAGCCTCTACAACCCCCAAATCCCAACCCCTACCACCGAGAACTGTTCACGATCATTGTCCGCCGTTACCGTTCATTGCTACTGTTCATCCTATATTGTTCACCCGTTCCTATTCACCCGCTTGCTGCCCACCAAAATATTGTTCACGCCGACCCTCCACTTCTTCCCCTTCGTGGAACCACTTCCAAACAACCCTAATTCTCTAGATCCATTCAGATATGAGAATTTCGCTCCCGATCCGTTATTTTCACATCTCATACTTTCCTTTTTTGCCCGGATCCGCCCTTAAGTAGCGGATCTACCCTCCCCGGTCCGGATCTATTTATTCGTGGCCGGATCCATCGTTTTATTGTCTGTTTTCACCGTTTTCCGCCGAGGACAGCCACCGCCACCGCCACCGTCGCTTCGCCACCGGTTCCACCTCCGATCGCTGATCTACACATCCGGCCCTTCAAATCTTCAGTGTCTCGGTTCAGCCCTCTGCTTTGTGAGTTTTTGTAGTGTTGTACTCTTGATTCAGCATTTTCATTTGGTGATTCATTATAGTTTGCTGCGATTCTTGTTTGTAGCATTTTGTTCTGGTGCTCTAATAACTTGCAGGAGGAGACAATCGCCGCGCGCTTTGCTTTGGCCCTTGGAGCGGAGGAAAACCATTATAATACTGCCCCAAATAAATATTTGCTTGTTCCATTTTAATATCTGTGTGGTGCTGACTTTTCATTGCTTATATTTATTTGTCGAAATCTTGTTCATCGCATTGCATATAGGTTTGGGTTAGCGTGTCACCCGTGCACTCACACCTAGCGTTGTAGGTTTGTGCACCACTAGCCTACCCCTACATCAGAAAGGTTGGACACGTGGATGTGCTACTAACAAGCAAACCCATGTGAGGTGCAAATAAATAGCTCTTCTACATGTAGCATGCCAACAAGACGCGACGGAGGGATCAAAACATAATAATAAATTATTAAATTGCACCCATATAATTTTAGTAAAGCAGAATTATTTCTTTAAACAAACCGGCTTAGGCTTTTCTTCGCGTGGAGGGCCAAATGCAAGAGCGCTCGACGAATAAATCCTGCAAATCACTAGAATAATCCAAAAAATGATCACGATAATATATATCCAAGCCCACATAAAATCACAATACCATATACTAATAATGAGAATTAAAGTTCCATACAACAAATAAACATTCACAAAGTACGAAGGCTGTCGCGGGAGGGGAGATCCGAGGATGTGTGGCTCAATAGAGATGATTCGGGGAGGAGTTCGATGGAGGAGATGGGGGCTGGATGTGGGCGGATGTTGGATTTGAGTGGAGGGGGTTATTGGGGAGGGGCTGCAACTCTCGGGCTAGGGAAATAGGGTTGCGGCCTCCATGTTCGAGAAAACAGGGGTCTACGGCTATAGCAGGGGGTTTGGGTTGCAGAAAGGTAGAATGGAGACAAGGGTACTGGACGGAGAGAAGGACGCAGTGGGGTGGCTGTAGGGGAGTAGAAACTGAGTGACTTTTGGCTGTGGCAGGGTAGTTTGGAGTAGGTAGCAGGGTGGGCTGCAGTTGATGGGGAGACAGTTGTTTTGGAGGGGCTAGAGTGGGTCGGCTAGGGCTTGGGAAGGGGAAAGGTGAAGGTTATGGATGAGACGTACCTTTGGGATGCGAAAGACCACCTAAGAGTCGTCACCTAGGGTCTCATGGAGTTGTCACCATGAGGGGATCGCTGGATTCTGGGAATGAACTTCTCCAAAACCTGCAGCTCAGTTTGTGATGAGAACACTGGTGAAGGGTTCTTATCTAGGAGGTCGGGTGTTCGATCCTGGGCCTCAACAACCTATCGTTTCCTGGTGGTGACTCCAGACCGAGAGCTGGTTGTGGTGTGCGGGCTGCAACCCTGATAAAGTCGCCTTGGTGAGACGCCAAGGCGGACCCCTTGGTGGTGATTCCAGGGTGGCAGACAGGTGGTGATGCTTGTACTGCATCATTTACCTTCTTGGTTGACTCAAAATTCATCAAAAATATTGAAAAAAAGAACTCCCTATTGTGCTGTCTTCATGGAGAATATGTGTTCCTGAAGTGAAAGCTCTGCCTTAGACTTGTGGATGATTATCCGAGTAGCTCTTTCCATTTTTCTTCTTGTCACAATTTAAATATATCATCCCGAATTTTGCGTTCAAGGGCTGACCAACATTGTCTTCATGATTCTCCCTTCATCTATTGGAGAGTATGATAGAGATCTAAGCAATGGAAGTTGCTTTGATCCGGAGGAGGAAGAAGGCTTTTTACTTTCACAGGGTTTTGGAAGTGTTGGTCCAACTGCATGAGTTTTGGACATCTTAGATTGATCTCATAGCAATTGCAGTATACATCTTGAAGCTATTTTGACAAGAGATCAGATCAGGCTCCATCTGGGACCTGATCAGTTCTATTGGAGTCCCAATGTAGTTCAAGCTGCGTCAGTTCTGAAATCTGTCTTTAGTTGACGACCCCATTCACCATCAATGTCCCAATAGAGGTGATTTACTTGGTGTATCCATATATCATTATTGCCCTGGTTGTACAATTTTGCTAATCACTCGGTAGCCTAGGATAAATTGAAGTTCCGATAGGGGGCTTCCCGTTGAGTTTGTTGGTCAAAGGAGGGAGAGTCTCGATATTTAGTCGGGCTTTTGATCTGTGTATTGGAGTTCTGATTAGTTTAATTCTACCAGGACATGAGTCTTTGTATTTAATCAGGGTCCTGATACTTACATGATTTTGTTCATGTCGCTTCTGCAATCAACACAAACTATCACGAATATCAAATAACACCAATATTTGATATTATTTAGACAAGATGAAGTCATGAGCATGTTTTAACAAAATGTGTTTTACGTGATCTTTCTACCTTTGTTACAAGAATGATCCGAGAATGTTTAGAGGGAGAAAAGAGGCGTTACTAGTTATTCGAGATTTTCTTATTATTTAAACAATAGCTAGAATTGTTAAAAGGAGAAGGGAGAGTAGCTGAGTAGGTACCTGTTGTTAGATATTGTGTGTATGTATAAGGGCTTATCTATTTACCTGTATATGTTCGGGTCTTGTATATATAACCCCAAGATGGGTCATTAATTGAATGCAATATACATCTTTTTCTAAGATGGTATCAGAGGGATAGGGTTTACCCCTCCCGATCAATCCCGCTTGTTTGCGCCGCCGATCGATCCCGATCCCCCGCTCATTCGACTCGATCGATCCCGATCCCGCTCGACTGCGTCGATCGTCGACACGGATCGATCGCTCGATCCTCCTGCGTCGATCGTCGACACCGATCGTTTCCTCCCGCTGCGTCGATCGTTTCATCCCGCTGACTGCGTCCATCGTTTCCCTCTTTCGCAGCTCTCCCGCTCTCCAGGCGCGACAGTGCCGCTCCCGGCCTAGGCGTTCTCGACAGCTCTCCCGCTCACTGTGTCCGGTCGATCCCTCCTCTGATCGATCCCGCTCACTCGTCTTCGTACCATGGAGGGGACGCAACACACTAACTCCCCCCATGTTGTCTTGGCTGCTCCTCAGTTTGCTTCGCAGCCTCCGCTGCCACCTTCTCCAGGGCTCAGTACTCCTGTGCGACCGTCTGCTCCGTTTCCTACCCAGGGTCCCAATGCTGCGCAACGGCGGTCTGTTCGCTGTCATTATTGTCATGCACCGGGTCACAGAGTGTCTGAGTGTCGCAAGCTTCAACGCTCCCAGCAGAACATCCAGTCTCGTGACACCCAGCAGCGTGCAACTCCAGTTCTGCCTGTGCTTCCTTTGACAGCCACCTTCTCTGAGCAGCTCATACAGCTGGCTCAGCAGCTATCTTCCGACACCTTCCCGAGTATCTCTGCAGCCACAGTTGGTCAGGCCTCTACCTCTACTGATTCCTCAGCGGCGTCTGCACCGTCAGGTATCTCTCCTTCCTCGTGGTTACTTGACTCTGGAGCCTCTTTTCATATGACCTATGATGCTACCCATCTTCATGCCTGCTAGCCTGTTTTCTCCGACCTACGTGTTATTATTGCTGATGGCACCACCCTTCCTATTACCAGTCGTGGCCTTCTCCACACCCCTCAGTTCCACATTCCTGATGTTGCCTACATCCCTCAGCTCTCCATGAATCTCATCTCCGCCAGCAAGCTTGCCTCTAGTGGTTACCTTGTTGTTTTTGATGAGTTTGTTTTTCATGTGCAGGATCGTCTTACAGGGACCCTCATTGGAGCTGGCCGTCGCCATAGTGGGGTATATCTCCTTGAGTACCTTCGTCTGCCATCAGTCACACCGTCCCCAACTGCTCCTCTTTTATGCTTTCCCGCTGTTTCCTTTCGTCAGTGGCACCATCGTCTTGGTCATCCCAGTGGCGCCCGTCTCTCAACTCTTGTTCGTCAGGGTGTTTTGGGCCGTGTATCTGTTGACACTAGTCACTCTTGTACGGGTTGTAAGCTTGGAAAACAGCTACAAATCCCCTATCAGTCTAGTATGTCTAGGTCTTCTGCTTCGTTTGAGTTAGTCCATTCTGATGTATGGGGGCCTGCTCCTTTTGTATCCAAGGGTGGACACCGTTATTATGTCTTGTTTATTGATGATTTTTCTCGTTTCACTTGGATATATGTTGCGTTCTCGTGCTGAATTTTTTCAGGTTTATGTTACTTTCTCCACCATGGTTCGTACTCAGTTCTCCGCCTCTCTTCGTATTTTTCGCTCCGACTCAGGGGGGGTACCTATCGCATAAGTTCCGTGACCTCCTCGCCTCTCATGGCACGCTCCCGCAACTCTCCTGTCCCGGTGCCCCTTCTCAGAATGGCACTGCGAAAAGGAAACATCGCCACATCATTGAGACCGCTCACACTCTTCTTTTGGCTTCCCATGTTCCCCCACATTTTTGGGATGAGGCTGTCTCCACTGCTGTCTATCTCATCAACCTGCAACCATCCACTTTCCTTCAGGTCCGGTGTCCCGGTGAGTGTTTGTTCTCTCATCCTCCTCGATACACTCATCTTCGTAGGTTCAGATGTCTGTGTTATGTCCTATTACCACCACGTGAGCGGGCTAAGCTCTCTGCTCAGTCTGCTGCATGTGTTTTTCTAGGCTACAACTCAGAGCACAAGGGTTACCGCTGTTATGATCCTGTTGATCGCCGTCTTCGCATTTCTCGCGATGTCACCTTCGTTGAGGACCAACCTTTCTTCCTTTCTTCATCCACCTCTGCTTCACCCTCATCCATTACCCTGGCTGATATTCAGTTCCTTACTTTTCCTACCGTACCACCACCTGTTTTGCCACCACCGTCAGACCAGTTACCAGTAGTGCTACCGCCATCATCGTCATCTCCCTCTTCTGAGTCCTCTCCACCTCATGTTCTGCCATCTCCTGGCCCTCTACCTCCTATTCTCCACCACTACACTCGTCGTGCTCCGACTACCCCACAGGTGCCCCCAGTCTTCAGTGAGAGTCCCGTGGATGATCCACCTGCCAGACGTTACCCCCTTCGAGATCGACATCCACCAGATCGCCTCGGTTTTATCACCCAGCCACTCGACCTCACTGCTCTTCCTGCTACCTCCACCGGTACTCCAGAGCCTAGTTCCTACCACGAGGCTGCTCAGGTTCCTGAGTGGCAGGCCGCTATGTCTGATGAGTTGGCTGCTCTTGAGCGTACCTCTACTTGGGATCTTGTGCCTCTTCCTCCTGGTGCTGTTCCCATCACTTGTAAGTGGGTCTATAAGATCAAGACTCGCTCTGATGGTTCTATTGAGCGGTACAAGGCTCGCCTGGTTGGTCGGGGTTTTCAGCAGGAGCATGGTCGAGACTATGATGAGACTTTTGCTCCTGTGGCACGCATGACCACGATCAGGACACTTGTTGTTGTTGCTGCTGTCCATCGTTGGTCCCTGTTTCAGCTGGATGTGAAGAATGCGTTTCTTCACGGTTACCTACAGCAGGAGGTCTACATGGTTCCTCCTCCCGGTTTTGCTGCTCCTTCTGGCATGGTTTGTCGGTTGCGCCGTGCTCTCTATGGTCTCAAACAGGCTCCTCGAGCCTGGTTCGAGCGCTTCAGCTTTGTCGTTACAGTCGCTGGTTTTTAGCCCAGCCAGCACGACCTGACCCTGTTTGTTCACACCTCTTCCCGAAGCCGGACTCTTCTTCTGCTCTATGTGGATGATATGATCATCATTGGTGATGACCCGGCTTTCATTGACTTTGTCAAGCATCACCTGCAACATCAATTTCAGATGACAGATTTGAGACCTTTGAGCTATTTTCTGGGCATTGAGTTCTCTTCCACCTCTGCTGGGTTCCAGCTCTCTCAACAGCGGTATACTACTGATCTTCTAGCTCGGGCTGCTCTTTCCGACACCCGCACTGTTGCCACACCGTGGAGCTTCACCTGCAGCTTCAGGCTGATGAGGGGATCCCTCTTGCTGACCCCACTCGCTATCGTCATTTGGTCGGCAGTCTGGTCTATCTCACCATCACTCGGCCAGATATTGCTCATGCAATCCATGTGTTGAGCCAGTTTGTCAGCACTCCTACATCAGTCCATTGTGCTCACTTGCTGCGTGTACTGCGTTACCTTCGTGCGACTCCAGGCCGTGGTCTGTTCTTCTCCAGCAGCAGTTCCCTCCAGCTTTCTGCTTTCTTTGATGCTACTTGGGCTAGTGATCCTTCTGATCGCCGCTCTGTCACTGGTTTCTGTCTGTTTTTGGGCTCCTTGCTTTCCTAGAAGTCCAAGAAACAATCTGGTGTTTCCCGCTCTAGTACTGAGGCTGAGCTCCGCGCCATGGCGTCTACGGCCGAGGAGATTATCTGGCTTCGTTGCCTTCTTGTAGATTTTGGCATTGTCTCCTCCGGACCGACCACTCTCTTTTGTGACAACACTGGTGCCATTCAGCTCACTCTGAATCCAGTGAAGTTTTTCCTCTCCAAGCACATTGGAGTCGACGTCTTCTTCCTCCGTGAGCAGTACAACCGACGTACCTTGGCTCCCCAGTATGTTCCCACCGAGCATCAGATTGTAGACTTGTTCACCAAGCCCCAGACGAGGGTTCAGCATGACTACCTTATGTCCAAACTCTCGATGTATGATCCCCCGTGAGTTTGACGGGGGTGGGGGGTGTTAGATATTGTGTGTATGTATAGGGGCTTATCTATTTACCTGTATATGTTCGGGGTCTTGTATATATAACCCCAAGATGGGTCATTAATTGAATGCAATATACATCTTTTTCTAAGACCTGTTACGTGCCTCTTTTGGTGGTTTGTCGAATGGCTGCAGGTGGATGATACAAGGGATTAAATCCCTAGAAATGGTGGAGGAGATGAGAGAAGACGAAAACCCTAGAAGGGAGGGGGGGTGAGAAGGGAAGAACTAGAGAGAGAGGAAGTTAGTGAGATAAAGATAAACTTTATTATAATTTCTTGCCTAAGGATTACATGACCCCAAGAGCCCCATATATATAGGCGCCGATTACATAACCGTAAATAACACATACATCAAATATTAAAACTCTTAAAACGCAATGATGACTATGACTCAATACAACGCGACTCGAAACAATGACTCGACTCCACATAATAATAATAATAATATAAGATAACTGATGGAGGATCCGTACCACTCCATCTGTCCTTCAAAACGAGCTTGCTCTCAAGCTCGTGCACCATGGGGTGACCAGATCGTCTGGTACCTTGACCTCCCTCCAGAACAACGCGCAGTAACGCGTATCCGCGACAGTGGCGTCGACGAGGAGCGATGAAGCCATTCGTAAAATGGGCGCCGACATATGGCATGGATTCGTCGGGGCCGCTAGAGGGGCTGTGAGCAGTAGCCTCATGGAGGTTGAAGGGCTGACAACTTGCAACAAGAATGGATCCGGCGGGGTCGTCGTAGCACAGGCCAACAGAAGAGGCGGTAATGCGGCCGTTGGAAGCGACAAGGCAGGGGCCGGCGGAGCAAGAGCCGGGAGAGGAGGCAGTGTGATGACCGGAGGCGGCGGTGTGGGTGACCGGAAAGAGGCGGAAGTGGTGGAAGGATGACCACCGTGGAGAGAGGTGGTGCATCGGCGGCCGGTGGCGGCAACGACGTCTGTGGTGGCGGTGACGACGGTGGCGGCGGGGCTGTGCGAGGTAGCAACAACAAGACGGCCGAAGGGGCCAACAAGGTAGTGGCCGGTAGCAGGGGCAGTGGTGTGGTCGGAAATGACAGAGCAAAAACCGATGGGGCGGGGGCCGGCAGAGCGGAAGGCGACATGGATGGAGGGACCCACAAGGTTGGGCCCGGAGGCGCGAGCAGCGAAATGGCCGGTGGTGGAAGCGCATCTGGTGACGGCGAAGCGTCCAGAACGACGGAGGACTGTGGTGACACCATCAGTGGAGGGAGAGGCGATGACTCTACCTCTAGTGGTGGTGGTGACAAAAAACCTACCAACGAGTCACAAGACATGCAGAGGGCGTCGAGTTTGAGGTCGAGCTTAGCATCGACGTGGCCGAGTCGAGCCTGCCGCTGAGCAATACGACAGTCCAGCTTGGTGAGGGTGGTGAGGAGTTCACTGCAGTCGGCGACGCTAAGGAACATGATGAAAACATAATTAACTAATTAATTAGTAGCTAATTAATTAATTAATTCAAGTGATATTATATTGGGAAATAGTTGGCTGCCCGCGGGGATGAAATGCAGAGAGAGATTGGCGGACTTGAGTCAGCATAAAAATGAAAATAAAATAAAGAAAGGAAAAGAAAAAAAGGCGTGTGCCTTGTGGTGTGGGCAACAGGACAAGAAAAAAAGAAATTAAGAGATGGAGTTAAGGGGTATGGCGTGCGTGGCTGAGTGTCAGAAGGGTAAAGGGTGTGGCGGTGGGCTCCAGGGAAAAATAAAAAATAAAATATAAAGGAGGGGATGGGGATTTAATGAATATTGAAGAGGCGTAGCAGCTGTTTTATGGGAAAAGTTCGCAAGATGGGATCAAGTATGTTTAGGATTTAGAGGCTTGCAGATATGCCAAAAATGCTTACACCCAGAAACATAACTATGTACATATATACACATCTACACACATTATATATAATGTATATATATATATATAATATAGTAATATATGTAGTATAGTATAGTATAGATATGTGTACCATAAATTAGATCTGCTTTGTGGTACATGCACACTATCTCTTCTGAATGATCTACTGCAGTTCCCACAATTTTTTTAAGTTTAGCTTTCAATCATAACACACCAAGTGGAAAAATCACGACCATTCATCATAATCTACAACATGATGTGTAAAATGATCCTAAAATGAATAGAACCTCAATCTAATAAGCCTAATAGGTTCAAAAGATATTTTCTTCAAGTCAGATTTGGTGTGTTCACAACAACGTAAACTTCAGCTCTGGGAGGAACTTGTATTTTTACACCCCTACAAGCTAAACCATAAACATCCATCAATTTAAGAGTCAAGACACAAATGATCTATGGAGATTTTTTTCATACATCTTCTTGATAAACATATCCTCCAATTGAGCTCCAGATGAAAAAAGAGAGTGAAAATTGCCTTATCTTGAATTTTCTCAAGTTAAATTGTGTCTGTTTATTCCGCTAATTTCGTTAATTGTCAATGTCAGTAAACTGTGAGCACATTAGATCATCAGGTCGTTTTTGATAGTCTAATTGCATAAAAGATTGTTATTTTGCATTTGGAGGTAACAGTGTAATAAAAACTATTTGTTTTGAGAAGGAAATTATTTTGCCTTCCAAATATAGGTTTGGTAGTGATAGGAAGAAGAGGGAGGAGAGAAAACTAAGAGAAGACTTGGGAGAAATTAGGGTTAGAGAGGAGGAGAAAGAGAAATACCTTGATAATGATGTGCATGAACCCCAAGAGAGGGGGCCCCGGGTATAAATATACCCGGGCCCAAAGGGGGGCCGGCCGGTCCCCCAATGGGGCTGAACCGGATCGGTTCAGCCCCCACCGCCGCCTTTTAGATGAGGGGGCTGAACCGGTGGTTCAGCCCCGTTGCCGCTCGCCGTCTTCTTCCGCCTACGAGCGTAAGTGCGCCCAAAGAACTGTGTCATGTTCGGGGGCATAACATTCCCCTCCCCATCAAGAACCAACTTGTCCTCAAGGTGGTAGTCGGGGTAGAGCTCCCGGAATTCCAACAGATCAACCTAAGAATTGTGTGCCTCAGACAGGTGCTTCCATTTGACAAGGAGTTTGGGGCGGTACTCGGTGCCCCGTCGTTTCCACTTGAGCATTAGGATATCCTCGGGAAGTGGCCGCAGTTCGCCCGCGACCGTGGCCTCGGGAAGAAGGGTGCTCGCTGCCACATTGTCGCCGATCTTTTGCTTCAATACGGACACATGGAAGGTCGGATGAATGCGTGACCCCGGAGTAAGGGCCAAAGTATAGGCCACCGGCCCCACCCGACGTAGAATTCGAAAAGGCCCGTAGTAGCGAGGGGCTAGTTTCTGGTTCGACCGGCTAGCCACTGACACCTGCCGGTAGGGGCAGAGCTTGAGGAAGACGTCATTGCCTACAACAAACTCCCGGTCCTTGCGATGCTTATCGGCCTGGGCCTTCATGCGATCCTGTGCGGTACGGAGATTTTCCCGAAGAAGGAAGAGAGTGCGGTCCCTATCGCGGAGAGCCTGGTCCACTGCTGGTAAAGCTGTGCTGCCTGGTTCGTAGCTGCTCAAAGAAGGCGGGGGGCGACCATATACGGCCTCAAATGGGGTCATTTTGCTGGCGGAGTGATGAGATGTGTTGTAACAGTATTTTTCCCAATGGAGCCAGCTGGCCTAGGTCCACGGCTTGTCCATCACAAAACAACGGAGGTATTTTTCCAGCCCCCGATTGAGAATCTCTGTCTAGCCATTCGTCTGGGGGTGATTCGTCGTGCTGAACCGGAGGCAAGTGCCCTGTAAGCGAAAGAGCTCCCGCCAAAAGTTGCCCACGAAGAGCGGGTCCCGGTCGGAAATGATGGCACTCGGGACGCCGTGAAGACGGACAGTCTCGTGGACGAAAAGATCGGCGACGGACTCGCCAGTGTACGAATGGCTGAGAGCCAAGGAGTGGCCATATTTGGAAAGCTTGTCAACCACCACAAGGATGACTGTCTTGCCCTGGGACTTGGGCAGCCCGTCGATGAAATCCATGGACACGGTCTCCCAAATATGTTGTGGAATCTCCAAGGGTGTGAGGAGGCCGGCGGGTGAGGTCGTCTCGTGCTTCTGACGTTGACATATCTCACATTGCTGCACAAACCGCTGGATGTCGCGTCATAAGCTTGGCCAAAAAACATTTGCCCGTGCACGCTGGAGGGTTCGGAGTATGCCCGCATGGCCTCCGGTTGGAGAGGAGTGAAACTCATTCATCATAACTGTCTTCCAAGCGGAGTGTGGCGGAATGACCACCCGGTTCTGATAGTAGAGTCGGTCGTTTAATAGTTGGTAGCCCTGTGTAGTAGGCTGGGCCTGACGGAGAGCCTCCACTATGGCCCGGAGTGTAGGATCCCGCAAGACCTCCTCCTGAATATCATCCAGAGAGTCGAGCAGAGGCCCGAAAATGTGGGCGCAGGTGCTTTTCGATAGACGGGATAGAGCGTCGGCCACCACATTCTCCCTCCCCTGTCTGTAGAGAATCTTATAATCGTAGCCCAAAAGTTTCGTCACCCATTTTTGTTGTAGCGGGGAAGAGACCCGTTGATCCAGAAAGTGCTTCAAGCTTTGATGATCGGTACGGATCTTGAAATGTCATCCCAACAAGTAAGGCCGCCACATGACGACTGCATGAATAATTTCCAGCATCTCCTTCTCATACGTAGAAATCCCCAACATGCGGGGTGCTAATGCCTTGTTGTAGAAGGCGAGCGGACGACCCTCTTGCATCAGCACCGCGCCAATCCCAACGCCGGACGCGTCAGTTTCCAATACGAACTCCTTGGTGAAATCCGGGAGGGCGAGGATCGGGGTAGTCGTCATGGCCTCCTTAAGAGCCTGGAATGCCGCTTCTGCCTCAGCCGACCACTGGAAGGCGTCTTTTTGCAACAGTTGCGCCAGTGGCCGAGCGATCTTGTCATAATCCTTGGCAAAGCGTTTGTAGTACCCCGTGAGGCCCAGGAACCCCCGTAATGCTCGGACCGTTTAAGAACGAGGCCAGATAACATGCTGTCGATCTTCTTGTGGTTCGCTTTGACCCCGCAAATGGAGACCACATGGCCAAGGTACTCCACCTCTCCTTGCCCGAACGAACATTTGGACTGCTTGGCATATAGCTGGTGTTGGCGGAGGAGGGAGAAAACGTGCTCAACATGGGCCAGATGCTCCTCCCAACTGATGCTGTAGATGAGGATGTCATCAAAAAAGATCAATACTGACTTGCGGAGATGATGTGATCCTGTCTTCGGCACTCTAGGGCCGAACGTTTATTTATCTATTTACTGTCATAGCTCGTATGCCGTTGTATTTTCTCTTTTATTATGCACGCATTTTACAGTCATGTACGTTTATAATTTCTCGCAATTTTGTATCGGCGCGTGAGACTGACCACCTCGCGTGACCCTGAGTGGATTGGTCTGGTTGGGTATGACTGGGGTGAGTCGTCGCATTTCATTTAGCCACAAATCCTTTGCTGAAACTAAGTTAGTTTTCTTTTTATGCTTGGAGTGAAATTAATCATGGAGGAAGGGGCCACTTCAGCTATAAATACTAAGGGGGTTGCCCTAATTGAACCCGGCTGGGAAATATTGAGATCGAGAAGTATCGAGACACTTCTCTCTCGGTAAATCCGGCCTCCCGCATCGTCTTCTTCCGCAGCAGCTCGCCCGGCGCGTCTTCCGTCCCCGCTCGGTCTCCAGCTCCGCCGTTTCCCGCTCCACCTCAAGCCCCGGTCAGTTTTCCCTCTTCGTTTCCCCGCTCCGTTTCGAATCCAACCCCGGCAACCACCTCCGTTCCCCAGCTCCACCGCAAGACCTTCCCGAGTCCCCCTCCAGTTTTCCCTAACTCCACCGCAGACCTAACCCCGGCAACCACCTCCGTTCCCCAGCCCCACCGCACAGCCTTCCCGATTCCTCCTCCCTTTTCCCTAGCTCCACCGCAAACCTAAACCCGGCAACCACCCTCACTTCCCTAGCTCCACCGCCAGTCCCTGCTCCTCTCCAGACCCAACCCCAGTACCTCCCCGACTCCTCCTCCACCACAACTCCATCGGGAAGCACGACGCTCTTCTGCTTACGGACCGGAAGAAATCTGAAACGGGCAAGCCCCTTGGTGAGATCTCCCCTTTTCCCTCACTTCTCCTGAATTTACTTGCTATGTTATTAGATTAATTTCAGCAAAGAGATTTGTTTGTTTCAACCCAATGTGGCATGCGCTCACCCTAATCATGCTTCACCGTTCGTTTTACGCCGTGTGTTAGGGTTCTGTTAGTTGAGTCGGCCTTACTTGAAATCGCCACGTTGTCGTCTACGTCTATCCTAGGAATTATTTGCATCAATTTGGTGTGGCTGCTGGGATATCTCACTTCCATTGTGGGATAGCCGAGCGTTTGCTTGTACGTAATTCCTAAATTTACTAGCGTTAAGTTGCCTATGGACTCACGAGTGGAGCACCTAGAGGGTACTGTGGGAGACATAGGAAAACGAATGGAAGAACTTATGACTGCCATCACGACACTCACCCTCTCTGTGAGGGACACCAACCAAGTTATGATCGGATTGCGTACCACGGTCAATAATTTGGAAGCCCAGTATCACTTAGGGGGACTTGCTGCTCAGCCCCCTACCCCCCCCTGCACGCCCTCCCACACCACCACCACCAGAACCTCAACTAGCACATCACGATAATAGGAATCCCCCTAGATGGGACGCCGGTGTTAAATTGGACGTTGGGGATTTTGAGGGCACACTAGAGCCTGAGGTGTGTCTTGATTGGTGTGAGCGGCTTGAGCGATTCCTCAGCTGGAAGCGCACGCCTGCCCACCAGCAGGTGGAGTATGCTACCCTGAAGTTGAAGGGCCCCGCACTCACATGGTGGGGGCAAGTCGAACGGATGCGTTTCACGATGGGACAACCACCTATCACCACCTGGGTTGAGTTCAAAACTCAACTCAAGAGGAGGTACGTCCCCGCTGATTTCTTACAGACATTGTACCGTAGGTATCATAACCTACGACAAGATAAACAGACCATTGACGAGTACACCAACGAGTTCCTGGTCCTCCAGTCACGTTTAGATTTAAGGGAGGAAGACCACATGATTGTGGCCCGTTATCTGAACGGGCTACGGTACGCGATACGTGACCAGCTAGAGTTACATGATTTTCGGGACCTTGGAGAGATCTCTAGCCGGGCACGACGAGTGGAGGCCCTCCAGAGGAGGACATCCGGTCAGAAAACTACCGACAGGACCCACTATTCCTCGTCATCGACATCGGCCACTAGGACGAGTGCATCTCCTACTCCGGGCCTACCTCCTACGGGTAGACCGGCACTGCCAGCTCCTATCCCTGCAGGACCTTCTTCGACTTCCTTGAAGGGGAAGGAGATTGCCACCTCTAGGCCTGTGTTCCGGTGTTATAAGTGCATGGAGCCGGGACACAAATCGTCCGAGTGTCCAAGGCGTCAGTTTACCGCGGTTGTTGAAGTTGACGATGGGAGAGATCCCGAGTATGGAATTTGGGAGAGCGAGTTGGTTAGGGATACTGAGGACCCCTTTGAGGGAGAGTGTGAAGTAGAGGGTGAGCAGCCAGATCAGTTGATTTGTGTCCTACAGCATAGTCTGCTTGCCCCGAGAGCTACCACCGATGATGCTTGGGTAAGACACAGCATCTTTCGCACCACTGTGCGCATCCACGAGCACTACTGTTCTATTATCATTGACAGCGGGAGCATGGAGAATTTTGTCTCCCAACGCATGGTAGAGAAGTTAAGCCTTCAGACTCAGAAGCTGGAGCGTCCCTATGAGCTATCCTGGGTGACTAGTGGCACCACGATGGTTATATCACAGCGATGTCTTGTGGCGTTCACCATTGGACCTACCTACTCTGACTCAGTATGGTGTGACGTCGCACCCCTCGATGTGTGCCACATTCTCTTGGGGCGTCCGTGGCAATATGATCGAAACATTGTCCATGACGGTCGGAAGAACTCTTACTCTTTCGACCACAGGGGTCGCAAAATAGTCCTTCCCCAGAAGAACGGTCTTATTCCGCAGCGACTCACCCCCCCGGAGACTCTTCCGACCGGGGCTCCTATTGCCCCGACCACGCTCACCACCGTGGCGTATCCGTCCATCCGCATGTTGTTGACGGAGCGTCAGTTTAGCCATGAGATGCGAGAGGGGAACGTCACCTATGTATTAGTTGGTCTGGAGTCTCCTATTGCCTCTGTGGAGATCCCTACGGCCGTTCGGCCCCTGATTTCCGAGTTTGGTGATCTCACCCCGGACGAGTTACCAGACGAGCTCCCACCGTTGAGGGATATCCAACATTGCATTGACTTAGTCCCAGGCGCAAGCCTACCCCATTTACCACATTATCGTATGAGCCCGAGGGAGCATGAGGAGCTCAGGAGACAGATATCCGAGCTTCTCCAGAAGGGACACGTAAGGGAAAGCCTTAGCCCCTGCGCTGTCCCTGCCCTTCTTGTTCCCAAGAAGGACGGAACTTGGCGTATGTGTGTTGATAGCCGCGCTATCAACAAAATTACCGTCAAGTACCGATTCCCGATTCCCCGATTAGACGACATGCTCGACATGCTGAGTGGGGCGAAGATTTTTTCGAAAATTGACCTCCGGAGTGGCTACCATCAGATCCGGATTCGACCCGGGGATGAATGGAAGACAGCTTTCAAAACGCGGGAGGGATTGTATGAGTGGTTGGTCATGCCTTTTGGTTTGTCCAACGCTCCGAGCATCTTCATGAGATTGATGACTCAAGTCCTCAGACCCCTGATGGGAACTTGCGTCGTTGTCTACTTTGACGACATCCTTATCTACAGCCTCGACCCTGTTCAGCATCTTACACATCTACGGCATGTCCTGCAGATTTTAAGGGAACACCGCTTGATCATCAACTTAAAAAAATGCACATTTCTCACTAGTAGCCTCACCTTCTTAGGTTATATTATCTCGTCCGAGGGCATCAAGGTGGACCCGGAGAAGATCCACGCGATTGAGTCCTGGCCCACCCCCAGGAATTTCACCGAGGCACGAGGGTTTCATGGCCTTGCGTCGTTCTATCGCCGTTTTATACGCAACTTCAGCACCCACATTGCACCCATTACAGACTGCCTCCGCAAGGGTCAATTCGTATGGACGGCCGAGGCAGAGCAGGCCTTCCTCCTTATGAAGGAGAAAATGTCTAGTGCGCTCGTTCTGGCTCTCCCGGATTTTGAAAAGGTGTTCGAGGTAGACTGCGACGCGTCACACGTAGGCATCGGGGCAGTACTTAGTCAGGAGGGCCGACCAGTAGCGTTTTATAGTGAGAAGTTGAACGACGCGAAAACAAGATATTCCACCTACGATCTTGAGTTTTTCGCCATCGTACAGGCTCTCCGTCACTGGCGGCATTACTTGATCCAGCGCGAGTTCGTGCTGAATACGGATCATGAGGCGTTACGTTACCTGAACTCCCAGAAGGAGGTCCGGCGACATGCCAAATGGGCCGCCTTCCTGCAGGAGTACACCTTTCACATCCGACATAAGCCAGGGGTTACCAATAGAGTCGCTGACGCCCTTAGCCGACGAGCACATCTGCTAGGATCCCTACACCTTCGGTTGACAGACTTAGATTCTCAAAGGGAGTCATACGCCACTGATCCCGATTTTAGTATTATTTGGGCAGAGTGCCAGCCACATGGGGCCGACCCGACGGGACACTTCTGCATACACGGGGGTTCTTGTTTAAGGGCACCAGGTTATGCATCTGCCAGGGCCCTTTGCGTGAGACCTTGCTAGCCGAATTACATTCGGCTGGACTAGGTGGTCATGTCGGACAGGCCAAGATGATAGATCTAGCGACTTCCCGTTATTATTGGCCGCGCATAAGGCAAGACATTGTGAGCCACGTCCGCATCTGCCCGACGTGCCAACTATACAAAGGGCAAGCCCAGAACACTGGATTGTACACGCCTTTGCCGATTCCCGAGCGGCCATGGGACGAAGTGTCCATGGATTTTGTTAGTGGTTTCCCTACTGCGGCGCGGGGAATCGATTCTGTATTCGTCGTCGTGGATAGATTTTCCAAGATGGCGCATTTTATACCCTGCCGGAAAACCTCTGATGCGGCACACGTGGCCCACCTCTTCTTTCGAGAGGTGGTTCGACTCCATGGTGTGCCCCGTACTTTCACTTCCGACAGGGACACGCGATTCATGGGCTATTTTTGGAAAACTTTGTGGCGCAAATTGGGCACAAAATTAAATTTTAGCAGCGCATACCACCCTCAGTCTGATGGGCAGACCGAGGTGGTCAACCGAAGTCTGGGTAATTTGTTAAGATGCCTAGCCGGAGAGCAACCCAAACAGTGGGACTTAGCATTAGCCCAAGCCGAATTTGCTTACAACAGTACCGTGAACCGCTCCACCAACAAATCGCCTTTCGAGATTGTGTATGGTTTTCCCATTCCCCATTACCTTGACCATTCCCTACCCTCTTTCGAGCGCACTTCTTTTGATGCTACTACTTGGGTTGAAAATTTAAAAACTTTGCATGAAATTATTCATAATAAGCTGCAGGTGACATCCGAAAAATACAAGGCTAGCGCCGATGACCATCGGCGCGACCTGTCTTTTTCGGAAGGAGATTTGGTGCTGGTACATTTTAGAAAAGAAAGATTTCCTAGTGGGACTTACCACAAGCTCCGTCAGCGGCGTTTCGGTCCTTTTCCGGTAAGGAAGCGGTTGGGTGAGAATGCCTACCTTGTGGATCTACCTTTGGAATTCGGCACCTCACCGATTTTCAATGTGGCGGACCTATACCCATTCCATGGAACCCCACCAGCTACACCTGTACCACCACCTATCTTGGAGCCCGGGACGACCGCGGGATTTCAGCCGGCCTTCACCCCTACCACGGAAGAGATCGACCAGGTGCTTGATGTACGGGAGTTCCAGACTCGTGCGGGAGCTTACCAGCGCTACTTGGTTACGTGGAAGGGAAGGAACATCTTGGACAGCAGTTGGGTCAGCGCCCGAGAGCTACAGCGTCGGCGCCCAGATCTCTCCGTTGCGGCCATCCACTTAGCCTCGCCGGAGTCGAGTTCTTTCAACTCCGGGGGAACTGATGTGATCCTGTCTTCGGCACTCTAGGGCCGAACGTTTATTTATCTATTTACTGTCATAGCTCGTATGCCGTTGTATTTTCTCTTTTATTATGCACGCATTTTACAGTCATGTACGTTTATAATTTCTCGCAATTTTGTATCGGCGCGTGAGACTGACCACCTCGCGTGACCCTGAGTGGATTGGTCCGGTTGGGTATGACTGGGGTGAGTCGTCGCATTTCATTTAGCCACAAATCCTTTGCTGAAACTAAGTTGGTTTTCTTTTTATGCTTGGAGTGAAATTAATCATGGAGGAAGGGGCCACTTCAGCTATAAATACTAAGGGGGTTGCCCTAATTGAACCCGGCTGGGAAATATTGAGATCGAGAAGTATCGAGACACTTCTCTCTCGGTAAATCCGGCCTCCCGCATCGTCTTCTTCCGCAGCAGCTCGCCCGGCGCGTCTTCCGTCCCCGCTCGGTCTCCAGCTCCGCCGTTTCCCGCTCCACCTCAAGCCCCGGTCAGTTTTCCCTCTTCGTTTCCCCGCTCCGTTTTGAATCCAACCCCGGCAACCACCTCCGTTCCCCAGCTCCACCGCAAGACCTTCCCGAGTCCCCCTCCAGTTTTCCCTAACTCCACCGCAGACCTAACCCCGGCAACCACCTCCGTTCCCCAGCCCCACCGCACAGCCTTCCCGATTCCTCCTCCCTTTTCCCTAGCTCCACCGCAAACCTAAACCCGGCAACCACCCTCACTTCCCTAGCTCCACCGCCAGTCCCTGCTCCTCTCCAGACCCAACCCCAGTACCTCCCCGACTCCTCCTCCACCACAACTCCATCGGGAAGCACGACGCTCTTCTGCTTACGGACCGGAAGAAATCTGAAACGGGCAAGCCCCTTGGTGAGATCTCCCCTTTTCCCTCACTTCTCCTGAATTTACTTGCTATGTTATTAGATTAATTTCAGCAAAGAGATTTGTTTGTTTCAACCCAATGTGGCATGCGCTCACCCTAATCATGCTTCACCGTTCGTTTTACGCCGTGTGTTAGGGTTCTGTTAGTTGAGTCGGCCTTACTTGAAATCGCCACGTTGTCGTCTACGTCTATCCTAGGAATTATTTGCGGAGAAGAGGCCGAAGGATCTCGTTCATGATTGCTTGGAACGTAGACAGGGCGTTGGTGAGCCCGAAGGGCATCACCAAGAACTCATAGTGACCATCATGCGTATGGAAGGCCGTCTTGTGAATTTCCTCCTTGCGCATCCGAATCTGGTGGTAGCCCGATCTGAGGTCGAGCTTGGTGAAGAGGCGAGCGTCGTGTAGCTCGTCTAATAATTCTTCGATCAGCGGAATAGGGAACTTGTCTTTGATAGTGGATGCGTTCAGACCGCGATAATCCACGCAAAAGCGCCATGTGCCGTCCTTTTTCACTAAAATGATAGGGGAGGAGGAGTTGGTGCTGGGGCTGATAATCCGTGCGGTAAGCATTTCCCAAACACTGCGCTCAATCTCAGCCTTCTGGACGTACGGGTAGCGGTATGGTCGGATGTTGGTAGGCTCGGCACCTGGCTTAAGCTCGATCTGGTGATCTCTGAATCGCGGAGGGGGAAGTGAGCGGGGTGCTTGAAAGATATCGGAGTACTGAGCCAACAATGCCTGTATCTGAGCGAGTGCAACGGGGAGTTCCGGGGGTGCCAGCACAACTCCCATAACTACTGCCATCAGGCTTCCTTGACCCTCCAGTTGTTCCAAGCTTCGAAGGGATATTTCCTTCATTGGAGATGATTTAAGGCCGTCCAAACAATACTGCCGTCCGTGCTGTAAGAACTCCATCGCCATCTGGTCCCAATCAAAAGTTACACGTCGTAGCTGCTGCAACCACTGAACCCCAAGCACCATGTCGGAACCCCAAATGGGTAGAAGAAAGACATCCGTACGCCCTGTGTACCCCTGTAACCGCAGCTCAACCCCTCTCATGACGCCTTCACATTGTAGCTTGCTTCCATCGGCCACCACGACGTGGAAAGAGGCCCCCTTATCAATCGTGTGTCCCACATTTTGTGCCACCTTGAGATGCATGAAGTTGTGTGCTTCCGCTATCCACCAGAATCATCACCTTCTCCTGGCTAATCTTTCCCGCAATCCGCATCGTGAAGGGGGGATTGCATCCCTCCATGGCATGTATTGACACCCCGAGCTCGGTCAAGTCCAAATCCTCCTCCAACTCAGTCTCGGAGGCTATCTTGGCGGACACATCCTCATGGAGCATGAACACCTGTATCTTATGACATTTGTGCCCGGGCGCAAACTTTTCATCACAGTTGAAACATATGCCCTTCTCTTTTCGTGCTTGTAGTTCGGCCCACGATAGACGCGTCACGGTCGGCTTGCCGGCCGCCTGTGGTTCCCTGCGAGCGGCCGTAGGTACAGTACCCGTCCTCCCTGTGGTGCGGAAATGTTGCCGGTTGAATCGCTCTTCCTGAATACGGGCTAGACTGATGACATGATTCAGACTGCGGGGCATGTATACTCGGACCTCATCCCGTAGATGCTCCTACAACCCAGAGACAAAACAGCTGAGCAACGTTTTCTCTTCCCAATGCACCCGATTGGCTAATTTCTCAAACTCGGACCGGTACTCTGTCACTGTTCCTGTTTGATGTAACTTGTCCAAAGAGCTTCAAAGTCCTCATACTCCGGTGGACCGAACCGTGCGGTGAAACCGTCCACAAAATCAGCCCAGGGCACATAGTTTTTGCCCCTCAGAAACCACTGCGTCCACTGAAAGGCGTCTTCCTCCAGGTGGAAAGAAGCCAGCCGCACCCATTGGGCCTCCGGAACTTCTTGGTAACTGGAAAAAAACTCGGTCTTCTGCACCCACTCCAAGGCGTCCCCTCCTTTGAACTTTGGAAAATTCATGCGCGTGAGCTTCAGAGGCATGCAAGCACGCGGGGCGACTTGCCCTTGCCCGTTCCATGCCGGTCGCCTCTGCTCCATAGGGCCAACGTATGCACCCGGGTAGCCATGGTGTGGTGGCCCCGGATACCCCTGATGAGGCTGGCTGCCCCAATAAGCCCCGGTTCCCAATCCCCCGGGATGGCCGACGCCAGTGGGCAAGGGTAAAATCCCCCTCGCACCTCCAGCCCCCGCGCCCGGCGGCTGTTCCGCCCCCCTCGCCGCTGAACCGCCATCACGGCGGTGGTGCCCCGTAAGGGACGGATCCCCCCCTAGAGGAGCCCCGCACCCCCCTCAGGCCGCCGCCACCCCGCTGCCCCCCGATCTGGCGGATCCGGAGCCCGCGCGACCCGCGCCAGCCCCCGCGCGTAACGGATCGGCCGACCCGGCCGTTTCCGCAGCCGGTGGGGTCGATTGCCGCGCCCCTCCGGCCTCTTCATGCGCCTGGTGATGTCCCCTTGAGTAGGGTTTTGAGTTCTTTTATACGGACATCGAGCCGCTCTTCCAACCGTTGCGTGGACACCCTCATCTCTTCTTCGATGGCGGCCACCAAATCCGTCAATCCGATGTAGTTTTCCTCTAGGGTTTCCAAACGATTGATTTCTTCTTGCGAGCGTGTGTTCACCATGATGGGGGGACGAATCCTCTGATACCAAATAATAGGAAGAAGAGGGAGGAGAGAAAACTAAGAGAAGACATAGGAGAAATTAGGGTTAGAGAGGAGGAGAAAGAGAAATACCTTGATAATAATGTGCATGAACCCCAAGAGAGGGGGCCCTGGGTATAAATATACTCGGGCCCAAGAGGGGGGCCTGCCGGCCCCCCAATGGGGCTGAACCGGATCGGTTCAGCCCCCACCGCCGCCTTTTAGATGGAGGGGGCTGAACCGGATGGTTCAGCCCCGTTGCCGCTCGCCGTCTTCTTCCGCCTACGAGCGTAAGTGCGCCCAAAAAACTGTGCCATGTTCGGGGGCGTAACAGGTAGTTTCATCATTTTAAAGCTCTGGAGAGTTTGCATACGCCCTTTTGATTGGTGAATTATTTATATTTTTCTGCATGATAATTTGTTTAGTCTGCTTCAACTCTTCTATAGTTTTTACCTCCCTCTAAGGTCCATTTTATCCGGAGGACATAACCTGCTAAGCAGAATAATTTGGAAGAGCTATTTCTCCTCTTTCTGATTATTCTTCTCCTGCTTTGGAGCAAGCTGTCAAACTTTTGCTGCATGTATCACTGCCGCAAGGACCACAACTTCTGAATATTCATCCCCGTTGTTCTGATTGTCATGTTCATTTGGTTTCTGCTGACCATAAATTCACTATGATTCCTTACTGCTGTAAATTAATCAAATTCATTATTCAGATTTACATATATTCCAGTGGGAGTAGAGAAGCCCAGCGGCTTATCTTCGGAAATACAGCATATGGGGACTTAAGGGAGTATTTGTGTGGATATTTTGACACTACTGTTGGGTAGGTTTTTGTAAGAACTGTGTTCATCAACTACGATTGCTTGAAGATTTCATTTTTTTTTTCATTTAAAGATGTTCTCTACCATTTAAAGATGTTTTCTCTACTGTTAAAGATGCTTTCTTTTTTGGTTTTTCAACTCTTATCTCTAGAAATAAACGAGAAGCAAGGAGTTACTTTGAGATATTTCAATCTGTTGGAGTAGATATACCCTCACAAATCTTGTTCATAACTGATGTTCATCAAGAAGCTGTTGCTGCAAAGGCTGCAGGTAAACTTCATTTTATGTCTCTTCTGTGATGCTTTGCTCTTTAATTTTCTTTTATCTTGCGAATTCTTTGGTCGCTGTTGTTAAAGATTAGTAGTGATAGAATATTGATTGTTACCTTTTTATGTTTTTCACTGTAAATCAAGGCAAATAAAAGTTAATATATATTCTTATCATTCTGAATTTGGTTTTTGTAGTCAGATTAGTTCCATGTAATCCAGTAATGTATGGAATTTTCTGTTATTCCCTTAAATTATTAGAGATTTGTTGACAACCATGTGACGCAGGGCCAGCTATGGGAGGTTGTGCCGACTCTAATACACGCCTATATAAGTGGTGCTGAATGAGCTTAAGTGCACCTAAAGTACATGATGCAAGAAGATTTCAATTAATCCGGAAATAAAATGTTAGCAATAAAAGTATATTACTTTTGGCAAGACAACAAAACATGAACGATAATTTTTGGGCGCATAAGCAAATCACGCTCATCTTCACACAAGATACTTTTTTACTACAATAAACTTTATATAATAACAAAAAATAAAAACCAATTACACAAACAGATCAAACTTTTCAAACAAATATGCAATGTTTTCCAATATTTAATAAAGAAAAATAAACACAAAGACAGTAATACTCACGAGCAAAGAGATTTGGCGGTGGACAAGTAATGGCAGACGGTTGCTGTGTAGGAGAGGGATTTCTGCTTTAGGAACCAGAGAAAGGGCGAGACTTTTCACATGATACAATGGTACGGGTAGGGCTTGCGGCAGGAGTGGCAGGAGTCTGCCGAGAGAAGATTAGGGATGTCAGATGGTGTGTTTTGACTTCAAGACTAGTGGCTCACTGTGGGGAGGGAGGTTGGGAGGCGGAGAGGGGAGGCAACGGGATGTTAACAGCTGAAGGTTTGGGATGGTATTCAGATACAAGGAAATAGAAGCATGACGCATGCGAAGGTGGTGGAAGAGGGCGATAGGCTGGCAGCTGTGGTTGGGGAGTGGTACAGACCCGGGCAGATGGGTGTTCGGTCGTCTTCGCGAAAGAGAGAGGGGGAGAGAGCAGAGGAAGAGAGGAAGAGGATTAGGTTTAGAAGAAAGAGGAGGGAAAATCACACATTCGTCTAAGATAAATAAATACAAGGTCCGCATGCCCTCTTATAGTGACGAGGAGCGAATACAAAAGGAAATACTAAAAATATGAAATACTGGAAATACTAAAAGCGCAACAAGCAAACATAGCAACATATTTAATATTAATTATCCTCCGCGGCCGCGGTGGGCTCCTGCGATATACGCGCCCGACGCGTGTAGACTTGCCACGGTGGCTCGTCGTTGTGTAGTTCTGTAACAACGCCGCTGTCTGGAAACTGTGTCCTTGTCCTCAAGGCAGTAGTCAGGAAGCTGGCGGTGGAAATCATCCCGGGGAAGCCACTTTGCGTCTGAGTCGGGTCGGCCGGTCCAGGACACAAGGACCTCCTCTGATGTATGGTCCCCCGGGGTGCGACATCTGCGATCGAGAATCGAGGCGGGGTAGTAGGGCGTCTCTCCTGCGAGGTCGAGGTCGGTTCAGGAGGTGATCCGTGGTGGCGTGCTCGTCCACCAGGCGTCGTAGCTGCGAGACAAAGACGACCAGATGAATGCGGCTCCCGGTTGGGAGGCGGAGACAGTAAGCGACCGCCCCTATGCAGGCGAGGATCTTGAAGGGCCCGAAGAATCGAGGCGCCAATTTCGGGCATGGTCGGCGGGCCACCGAAAGTTGGCGGTAGGGATGAAGCTTAATGAAAACCTTCTCTCCTACCTTGAAGGAGAGGTCCCAACGTTGCCTGTTGGCAAAGGAAACCATCTTCTATTGGGCCCGTCGTAAGTGGTGCTTCAACTGATCCAGAATGGTGTCCCTGTCGCGGAGAGCGGTGGCTAGGCTCTCCACCTAGCATTCCCCGGGAAGGTGGAGGACAATAGATGGTGGAGGACGGCCATAAACGGCCTCGAATGGAGTAGTGTCGGCTTCCTAATGGTAGGCGGTGTTGTAAGAGTACTCGGCCCACCCGAGCCACTTGGCCCAACCACGAGGCTGCTCCCTTACGAAGCAGCGGAGGTACGTCTCCAGACACCGGTTGAGGATCTCCCATTGGCCGTCGGTTTGTGGGTGGTACGCCGCGCTCATGCGGAGACGGGTGCCCTGTAAGCGAAACATCGTAGTCCAAAAGGTACTTAGGAAGAGCGGGTCGCGGTCGCTGACGATCGACCGAGGAAACCTGTGGTGGCGCACGACCCCCTGGATTAAGCTTTCGGCAATTGTGGCGACCGTGTATGGATGGTGGAGGGGGATGAAATGAGCATACTTCGAGAGCCGGTCCACCACGACCATGATGCAGTCATGTCCCTGTGATCGGGGCAGTCGTGTGATGAAATCCATGACGACGTCATCCTAAACGCGGTTGGGAATTGGGAGGGGCTGAGGTAGACCACCCGGAAACACGACTTTGTACTTGGCCTTCTTGTAGATGAGGCAGGCGTCCACGAAGGCCTGGGTCCTTCAGAACACGTGAGGCCAACAGAGTGAGGCTGCTAGTCATCGGTACGTTCGGTAAGCACCGACATGTCCCCTCGTCAGGGAAGCATGGAATTCGGCCAAAAACAGGGGAATGCTCGGGGAGGAGGGGGCAAGTACGAGGCGACCCTTGAAGATTAGGCTCTTGTCAGCTAAGGAGTAAGGTGGGCGGGTTGTTGCGTCCGCGAGGAGTGCTGTCCGAATCCCGTTGAGCGCCGGGTCGGCTTCTACTTCCCATTGGTGGGTATCCACATCCTCGCAGACCAGGCGGGAGATGGCTGCAAGGATGGGGTTTCGAGAGAGGGCGTCAGCCGCGTGATTCGCCTTCCCTGGCTGGAACTTGATGTTGAAGTCGTAGCCCAAAAGCTTGGCCACCCATACCTATTGAGCAGGCGTAGCAATCTTCTGTTGTAGTAGGTAGCAGAGGCTATGGTGGTTGGTGCGGACCACGAACCGTTAGCCTAGGAGGTAAGGCCGTCAGTGCTGAACTGCGAGGGAGAGGCCCATGAGCTCGTTCTCGCAAGTGGTGCGACTGCAAATAGTGTTAGAAAAGGCGGGGCTAAAATAGGCCACAGGCCGGCCGACTTGCATAAGTATGACTCCCACACCGACGCCCGACGTGCCGCACTCCACGAGGAAGGGATGCGAGAAATCTTGCATGGCTAACATCGGGGCACGAACCAAGGCCTGTTGCAGTGCGACAAAGGCAGTGGAGGCCAGCCGCTGACCACTCGAACAGGCCCTCGACAGACTTCTTCAGGAGCTGGGTGAGGGGTCGGGCCAACATGCTGTAACCCCTGAATGAACCGACGGTAGTGACCCGTCAGTCCCAGGAACCCGCGTACATCGCAGAGAGATGATGGTGTTGGTTGGAGGATCGCCTCGATCTTGTCACTGTCCATCGCGACCCCTGCGACGGAGATGGTGTGTCCCAGGTAGCACACCTTCGGAATCCCAAAGGAACACTTTGTTGGGTGAAGCTTAAGGTGATGCCGCTATAGAGTGGCTAACGTCTAGCGTGCTAGAGTGCTCCTTCCAAGAAGAACTGCAGACCAAGATGTCATAAAAAAACAAGTACGTGCTGACGAAGTACCGGACGAAAAATATCGTTCATCGTGGCTTGAAAGGTGGCTTGCACATTGGTCAGGTCGAATGACATAATCAGGAACTCGTAGTGGCCATCATGGGTCCGGAAGGCCGTCTTGGCGATGTCGGCTGACCGAACGCGAATCTGGTGGTAGCTAACACAAAGGTCTAGCTTGGTGAAAAAAGTCGCGCCGTGGAGCTCATCCAGAAGCTCCTGAATCACCGGGAATTGGGTACTTGTCAGACTGGCTTTGTCGAGCTCCCTATAGTCACACAGAAACGCCAGCTGTCGTGCTTCTTCCTGACCAAGAGGACCAGGCTGGAGAAGGGATCGCACTGGGGCGAATGAGACCCCCCATCAGCATGTCGCGTAAAAGCCTCTCGATCTCGTCCTTTTACACGTGCCCATATCGGTACGGTCGGAATGAGACTGTTGACACGTCGGGCTAAAGAGGTATGACATGATCGTGCGGACGGGACGGCGGCAACCCAGACGGTGCAGTAAATAGGTCCGTAAACTCGGAGAGGAGGGCCTGGAGGGCCGTATGTGGTGATGGGGCCGGCAGCGCGGCGTCCGAGATGGACCAAAGCCATGACGAAAAATCGACGTCCGAAGTCCTTTGAATCGTGCGAAAGGAGACAGGGGAAGCGTAGTAGTGCGGCATCCCCCACAAGGCATCACTCCCGACCATCCTGGAGGAACCACATTCGTCATAGTACCCCAGTTGACACGCACGTCGCCCAGCGTGCAGAGCCACGCGAATCCCGGGATGGCGTCGATCCCGCCAAGGCCGAAGACGTAGAAGTACGTCGTCATCGAGTAAGGGCCCACTGAAAGCAAGACGGCCGGACAACGGCCCTGGATCGAGTGGCGGCGACCATCGCCCAAACTAATAGTGAAGTCTGGAGAGGGCTCCATCAGAAGGTGGAGCTGCTACGTCAGGTGAGAGGAGAGAAAATTATGACTTGCCCCGTTGTCCACCATGATGATAATGCGGCGGTCGCCCAACTTGCCCGCCAACTTCATGGTTTGAGGCCCTGAAATGCTGCCCACGGAGAAACATGGGTGCTCCAAACGGTGAAGGCCGGACGGCGGTGGCGACCTCAGTGGTATCCTCCGCAGTGTTCTCGAGGTCCTCAAAATCCGCCAAGGTAATCTCCGGTTCGAAGTCGCTGATGATGGCGTGGAACTCATTGACTGCGCATACGTGGGTAGGGGAGTAGGGCTGTCGGCAGCAGACACAAAGCCCTTTGCGACGGAGGTCGTCGAACTCGCGATTGGAGAATTTCTGCGAGGGCCCTGGACGGCCTGGTCGGCCGACTGGAGGGGGGCCGAGGGGCCTGTGGCTCTGGAGTAGCGGCCCGCCACGGTCGGTCTCCCGGCGGAGGCCCGCCTGGAAGCGGCTGGGGTCGAGGAGAAAAATCCGCCTCCACGAGGCGGGCCATGTCAAGGGCCTCGAAAACTGTTCAGGGGTGATGGGTGCGGAGCCGGGACCGAATGTTGGGCAGAAGACCCTGCATGAAGAAGCCGAGATAATGATCCAGTGGAAGGCACAAAATATGGGTGATGGGGCCACGAATACATCGTTATAATCATCCAATGTGCCGGTTTGGCGTACCCCACACAGTCGTTCGATGGAGGCTCCATAATAGCGGTTGTCGTAGCGGCGGATCATCTCCTGCTTGATTTTCGGCCAAGAGATAGCTGGGTTGGACTGTCGGAGCCACCGAGCCCAATGAAGGGCGGAACCGTCGAGTCCCACGACGGCGGTAGAGATCTTGTTATGCTCGGGGGTGTGGTGGAGATCGAAGTATTGTTTCTCCTTGGCGATCCACCCAATCAGATCCACCCCGACTAAGGTGGGGAGGTCCAAGGCAAGGGCTGGGCGGCCAGGGGGAAAAGGGTGCGCGGAGTCCCCAATGTGCGGTTATGGTGCCTCCCCTAGGATGGACGCGTTGGTGGCCGGGCACGGGGATCCATTGGCGGAGGAGGCGGCGGGAGGTTGGAGAGCATCAAACATGGTGTGAAGTGCGAGCAGGGAGGCATACATAGAGGCCATAAGGGATTCCTGGGCGTCGACACGGCGTAGGAGAGCCTCGTTGGCATTTTCCGATGGGGCATCGACATTGGAGCATGTGTTCGGCGCCTTGGTCACGGAAGGGAGGTGCGACAACGACGGCGGGAAGCAACGCAGGAGGTGCGGCGCTGTCGGTGCAGATGCGGTGGTGCGGCGCGGACGGGGTGGCGCGGGCAGGTGCGGGCGTGGGAGGTTCGGCCGCGGACGGGGCGACGCTGGAAGGAGCGGGGCGGGCCGGTGTGGCGTGTGCGGGCTGGTACTCCGACGGTCGTCGGCGGGTGGAACCGGTAGGTTGGACCAGTTTAGTACGGACTCGGGGAGATGAGTGTTTGGTTGGCTACGGGAAAGTGAGGGGGAGAGAGAAGAGGAAGAGGATTAAGGTTGGAAAAAAGGAGGGAAAATCACACATTCATCCAAGATAAAAAATACAAGCTCCGCATGCCCTCTTACATTGGCGAGGAGCGAATACAAATGGAAATACTGAAAATAGGAAATACGAAAAGCGCAACAATCAAACATAACAACATATTTAATATTAATTATCCTCCGCAGCCCCGGTGGGCCCCTGTGATATACGCGTCCGGCGTGTGTAGACTGCCTTGGTGGCTCATCGTCATGTAGTTCCGTAACAAGGAGGGTGTGGTTGTTGTGTATTCTATGAGGCAAGGGTGGTCGGCCAATGATCCAAAGAGGGCGAGCAAGAGTGCGTCTGGAGGTAGAACCAGACTAGGGTTGGGCGTGCGAGTGACTTGCGGCTTGTGGTGGAGGGAGGAAGGAAGAAATTAGATGAACAAAGGACAAGGTTGCGGTTTTCAAGTAAACGGAGGAAGAGAGCGTGTGGTTGGTGTTCTGAAGAAGAACAGATCGTGGGTAATTGAGTCGTTTTGATGGGAGTACTGTAAGGAAACAAAGAAAATAGGAAAATTCTTGGATAATTGAAAAATAATCTGGACGTCGCACTCCGGGGTCTCACGGCGTCGCATCACGAGTTGTTTTCTGATTTTGGATTCACTCACAAACTAAACAATTAATGAAAATGAAATCCTCCGCTCTAATTTATAATGAGAGGGGTGATTGGGCGCCTTGAATATGAGAAAGAGCTTTAAGTAAGCAGTTTCACTAAGAAAAGCTAGCTACAAGAGTAAAGAATAGAAAGCCTTATCAGCCTATCGACCTTAGAAAGCAAGCTGTCATTACATTGACAAAAAGAAAAGAGGATTTCACTATCCTAGCGAGTTTAGCCTTCTTCCCTTGATTCCTTCCTACTTGTTTAGTTTAAGATAGGCCAGGTATGATGATTCGATAGGACCAGGAGCTAGCTATCGACAAATAAGGGATAAATTCTAAAATAATCAATGTTGTAAATATCGGATATCAGCGACATATCAGATTGACTTTTTAAATGTCGTATGTCGAAAGTCGGAGACATGTCGAGGATATTTTAAAATATTGGACATGTCGGAGGACATTTAAAGCGATGAAAATAATTAATACAAGTCCAAAATAAAGAAATAAAATACATAGAAAAACTAAAACAACGCTCTGAACACACTCGTGGTCTCGAATCGTCGATCTGATTAACGCCTCTTGCATGAACACACAAATGTGTGTCCCGTCGAATAGTGACCCATAGCCATACGTTGATCCTCATTATTTTCTCCGATTAAAAACTATTCATTTCCGATGAATGGAGATGATCGTGCTGACGTCGAAAATCGAGGGCAAGTCTAAGTATTAGCAATGCTCTCAGCTCTCACCTCTCGTGCTGGTGGATCCAGAAGAATCAGTTGAATCATAGGAGGTGCATGCAAGTTTGCAGGTGCTCGTCCAAGGTTATCAGGGGAAGGGTCAAGTTGTAACTGAGAGGGTGTCAGAAGTGGCTCAAGGTTTGGGTCCATATGCTTGAGAGGGTGTCAGAAGTGGCTCAAGGTTTGGGTCCATATGCTCGAGAGGCTCAAAGTAATGCATCAAATCTTCCGTATTAAATACGGGATGAATACCCATATCTGCAGGGAGGTTGATCTCATAGTCATTTGTTCCAATTTTCTTTATAATCCTCTAAGTACCCATCTGTTTTGGTTGTAGCTTCTTAGCGGCTCATTTTGGGATCCTCTCTATGCGAATTCCCATCATGTTGTGCTCGTCCATCCGAAAATGTTGCTCACGTCTGTGTATATTTGTTCGTGCCTTATATAATTCAATTTTGCTACTAATTTTCTTCCGGATTAATTCATGCATTTAATTCATGCATTTCATGCAAATCATGAAAAACATTAAACAGATGAGTCATGCAGTAAATGTAAATGATCATGCAAGCAATGTAAAAAGATGAAAACTGATGCGACCAACTCATTAAACTGAGGGTTTTAGATACTATAAGAAATTCCTAAGATGGGTACATGATCAGGAGGCTCGGAAGGTGAAGTATAGAAAAATTCATCGCGGGTGCGATGAACACTCAAATGAACATTAAAAGATGTTCCAATATAGTGTGCGGACAGTCTTTAAGTGTGGGTAGTAAGACATAAAATCAACGAGTCATTGAGTGCACTTTCTAACTCGACTGACCTACTAATGATAAATACATTCCAAATGAGCGGTGGTTCAACATGTGACTCATCAGGGGGTGGGGTCACCTGGAGTGGTATAATGAAATTCATCACGAATGTGATGAGTACCAACATATGTTCGAGAAATCTCTGGATTGTTCTGTATGGGGGCTTTGATAGCAAGACGATTGCTTCTAGATTGAGGTGACCTATTAGGAGGCCCTTTGGGTGGAATGTGGAAATATTCGTCTGGGATGACACAATCACCCAAAGAAATGTCGTAGATGATGACAAAAGAACACAATTCAGGGGTGTGTCAGGCACCTCTCAAATAATAAAGTCCGTCAGGTGGTTCTCCAGGAGGTATATAAGAAATGTCTTCGCTAACGTGAAGCTCACTCGAGCGAAGATACAAGCCATTTATACTAGGTGAATGCTCCTTGGGAAGGGAGGCTCATCAAATGGGTTTCTCAGGGACTCAAAGGATTTCTCGAGGATGCCATTAATGACAAGATGATCTTTCAAAATAAACCATCACTGACGATAGTGTCCATGAAAATAAGTGGGACACCAACAACAAAGTCAATGCTAGACCCTTGATCCTTACGGGGAGTGGTGGCTCATCGGGGGGTCAACGATGAATTCAATAAATCAAAACGATCCTCCATATGTGTATCATCGATAAAGGCAGTGTCCTCAAAAATAGGTGAGGCATTCGCTATGAGATCAAGACTAAGCTTGCGGATCTTGGTTTGTGATGTGGCTCAGGACAATGATACGGGAAGAGTGGGAAGAGCCCATACTCAAGAGTGGTTAAATAGGTAGTGTCAAGGAATGGGTCTCATAAAAATGTGATTTATCAAACTCATGTGTCGGTCTCCCATGTCAGTGGGAGCACTACTAGTCGCATCAGTGGTTTGACCTAAACCCTTAAACATTCTTTATTAATTCTTATTAAGGTTGCAGATGTCAGATGTCAGGCACATGTCGGTTTGAGTTTTTTATGTCGGATTGCGGATTGCGGGGATATATAGGGGACATTTCAAAATGTCGGATTGTAATATTATATATATATATGTGGTTATTATATATATATGGTTATTTACCGGGACCTCGCCTCGAAGTTTGCGTAATTACAACATGTACCCCTCAAACTTTCAAAATTACAATTACCACCCCTTAATGTTACATTTCATAACGTCCATGTACAAAAAGACCCCCAGAAGATTTACTCCAAGGGGCTACTTTCGTGCATGAATGTTATGAAATGTAAACATTGATGGGAGGTTTCTGTAATTTCAAAAGTTAGGGGGGTACAAGCTGTAATTATGCAATCTTCATGGGGAGGTCCCAATAATTATTTTATCTAATTAAGTGTAAATAAAAATTCATATGAGAAAAATTAAATGACTAACAAGTGTTTAGTCGTATTTGATTGGTATCATTTGGAGTCGCATTCTCATCAAATTCCCAACACGGATCTCTGCCTACTATGGAAGAAGCACTAGGTATCTTGCTAGAACTTCTCATGAATTCCTTCTATAAAAAATTTATAAATGTTTTTGAACAAATTAAAAAGAACCCCAATACTGGGCTGACATTAGCCGCAATATTGGGCCGACATTTCCGATGTCGGCTGCAATATTGGAAAATGCTAGAATTGTCAAATGTGGCGATAACGAGCCGTTCCCCCCTCAATAATGACATGTCGGACACAATCTACAAGCTCTGGTCGTGCTCGTGGTCTCGGTTTGTCGATCCGATCAACACTTCCTGCGCGAATACACAAATTTGGGTCCCACCGAATAGGACCCATAGCCCGACATCGATCCCCATCATCCTGTATATTTATCTTTGTAATATTCTTTCTAATTTCTAGCTATCCATATACCCGTTTGACAGTTTCAAAATTATTTTATAATTTTTTTACACCAGTGGTTATATCATGACATCTTTATTATTTTGTTGAAGTCCTTCGTTTTGTGTGTTATGTTATTTGATGAGGGATGAATCTATGTGTGGAGAACTCGTGATCTCCTAATCCTATGTGCAATGCAAGAAAACCTCGGTGAGTGTAATGGAGCCACAACCAACCCTATAATGAGATTGCGGGGGCAAATACACAAACAACATGCAATCTAATGAGTACAGTGATGCATGGTAAGGTCCTAAGGGAACTAAGGGTGGATGCATGCGCAATTTCCTACGAAACTTTACTTGCAATAATGTCTTTCAAAACCACTTTCTTTTGATTTGCCACCTGAAAATAAAACATTTAATTTAGGGAAACAAGAAATGAGTACAAATGCGAGAATGCGTGAAATCAATTGACTAATTAAATGAGAATACAAAGACTAAAATAACTTAAATCGGGGCATACAATCTAATATCACCTCAAGTAGAGATTAAACACAAGATTCAACTGTAAAAAAATAACAAACACATCTTAGACTCGCACAATACTGAAAGGGGAGGGCTGGGGGTGAATTCAGAGAGTTGTGGAGTAGCCGGGAGAGCCACTCGGGGTTAGGTTCCTCTGGAGTTGCAAGTGGCTGTCTACTGTTGGAGGGGCTTGAATTTAGGAACCGGGTGCTGGGAGGTGATCAACAGGGAATTGGTAGGATTGGGGAGGCTTCCGAGATGTAGGGGGCTTGCTGGTAATCGAGTACGGGCCTGGACAATAGTTGGGAGGAGATTTGTGGCTCCACGTGAAGGTAGGGAGGGGAATAAAGGTGAGGGGGTGGCTGTTATGGCGGGAGTGGGGAGAGGGGGTGGGCTATATTTTAGGAGTGGATCCTAAAATGTACAAGAGAGGGAAAGTGAGGTAGTGGAGGAAGTTAGAAGTAGTTATGAAGCGGGTGTGGTGGCTGGCTTGCTGCCGGTGGTGGTTTCTGGCAATGGTCACCAGAGGTGGTGGTGATGGCCGGAGGTGTTTTCCGGTGAACGTCAAAAAAGGAGAATTGATGGGAATTGAGTGGGGGAATGAGAGTGATCCCCGGAGGCGATCAAAGAATGATTTTGGTGATCACCAGAGACGAATTTTAGGGGAATTGGGTGGTCGACATTGGGATGGGGAAGGGAGGATGGAGGGACGGTTGTTTGGAGTGGTTTTGGAAGGGGAAATGGGAGGGGGTCGGCAATGGGATGGGTAAGGGAGGTTGGAGGGCCGACTGTTTGGAGAGGTGCTGGAGCCTGGAAGGGGAAATGACGGGGACGATAGTGGTATGAGGGGACGATGGTTGGCCAGCTGTTTTGAGTGCTGCTGACAGAGGAAATTGGGGGGGGGGGGGCTGCAGTGGAGTGGGGGGAGAGGATGTGCTCACGACAAGGAGGGAAAGGAGGGGGATCCACTCTTCACGTTAGGGGCTCGGTTTCGATACCGAAATGATCAAAGATAAGGTTTCTACACTAAATTTTTAATACCCATAAATGAGAGCCCTCATCCTCTATACATAGACAATATGGGGCAACAAACATCCATGACTTGTCGTTCGTTGCAATCCCCTAAATAAAATAAAATACAACTCTAAATGAAAAATGCAGAATAACTAATGGTAAGATCGGCGATCCGCTCATGATGAGCAGTCCCGATCGTCACTGTGTCTGAGTTCGGTGCGAGTAGACCCGAACGGGTCAGGCGGGCTGCTCTCCATCACAAGGTACTGACGACACAAACCCTAATGCGATGCACATGTAAATGATCCAATCATGTAAATACTCTCCATCGTGCATGATTTTAAAACTCACATTACATTTAAGCACAAACATTCTAATTGAGCAAAGGACGATTGCAAATTAATTAAGAGTACTGAGATTAGGTGTTAATTAAAGAGGGATCACACAGGTTGAAATTAAAAGAGAATTTTCATTCATTAAGAGTACAAATACATTCTTATGAATTGAAATAAATAATAGAAACTCACTATTACATTGACATCGGTCACAAAGTAAGCAAATTGGTGTATGGTGCTTGTTCAAGCGGATATGGGTTATACGAGGATTGGTTTTTAGGAGGGAGGTTGTTTGGGGGATATTGCGAGTGGAGAGAATTTGTGATGCCTGTGGGCTGAGAGAATTTGGGGGGGGGGGGGGGGGGAGACAGGGGCAGTAACGGATTTGGGAAGGACTGGTGGGAGGTGGACATGGGTTTTGAAGAAGTTGTGGACTGAGGCAGGCGTGTAAGGTAGATGGAGGAGAAGAAGGGATTGGATGGGCAACAAGGTCACACTGACGAGTCCTGGACGAAGTGGTGGTGACTGGTTGGTGGAGGCAACAGTGGCTGGCATCGGCACCAGTAGTGGTCGTGGGAAGGCCCTTTTTTGTCGACACATCGAGGTGTGGATGTCAATATCCACAATGACCGAGGGACTTGTAGTTTACAGAAGCCAAACCATCGATAACCTATATGTTGGCTACTAACAACATATAATAAGGTGTGGGCGTCAACACCCACGATGACCACGCCTTTTTTGATGCCTTATTTTATCCATTTTGTTGGACAACAAATTATTTAAAATACCCTAATTATTAGTTATTTATCCAAGTACATTTTTCAATCGATGATGTATGTCAATAGCAAATGATGAATGCATGTATATCCAACTTCAATTTTCTAGTGGTCTTGTTACTTTGTTCCTTTTGATAAATAAAATGTTAGGATACTTAAATGTCTTGTTCCTTTTGAGAAATTAATTGTTAAATAGAATGTTGGATACTTGAATGTTTTGTGTTCTCTACTTTGAATGATAACGATAACTTTGTATACTACTGATGATGCAAAATGTCATTCGATAAATAAAATATTGCATGAAAATTTTGAAAGATGACCGAAGATCTAACGATCTAATGAAGTTGAGGGGGCTTTTCTGATGTTGATTTTTTTTTTCAACTAATCAAGTAATTTTGGTTATTTCTTCTTGAGATGCAATTATGGAAATCTTTATTTCATTTCATATTACTAATATTTCTTTCATTTCATATACTCTAGAATGACTTCTTCTGTTGGATCTAGTGAGGTTCTGATGCAGGACAGGCGTCACACCTGTCTGCCACCATGGCATCACCACCAAGAGGCCCACCCGGCATCACCACCAGGCGGCGTTCATCAGAGCCGCGATCCGTTCACCCCAACCAGCTCTCCGTCATGGAATCACCACCATGCGACAAGTTGTTGATGCCGGTGTTTGATCCCCTAACCTCCTAGATAAGAGGGTCTCACCAACTGACCTGCAGATCAGTTGGTGATGAGAGTGCTGGTGAGAGCCTCTTATCTAGGAGGTTAGGAGATCGAGCCCCGACATCAATAATTTGGGTCAGTTGGTGATGAGAGCGCTGATGAGAGCCTTTATCTAGGAGGTTAGGGGATCGAGCCCCAGCCTCAACAACCTGTCGCATGGTAGCGATTCCATGGCAAAGAGCTGGTTTGGGTGTACGGGTTGTGATCCTGATGAAAGTTGGTGGTGATATCGGGTGGGCCCCCGGGTGGTGATGTCAGGGTGGCAGGCAGGTGTGGCACCTGTCCTGCATCAGGTTCCCTTATTGATGGCACAAACTGTTAGAGATCCGTGATGGGACTTTGGTGAGAAGTTTGCATACGACACCAACCGAATAAAATGCAACTACTGTAAGCAGACTGCGAATGGTGGAATTACTCATTTCAAGCATCACTTTGCTAGGTGAAAGGGTAATGTTAAGTCATGCCCTCAAGTTCTCGCCGATGTTAAGGCGAAGGTTGAGTCGGTCCTAAATTCAAATTTGGAGAGTAAGAGAGCTAAGAGTTCAAAGTTACAAGCAAGCTTGAGTGAGATGGTAGTTGGAGGTGTACATGATGATGAAGTAGAGGAGTCTGTTATACGTAGGAGTTTGCATTCGAGCACAGGTTCCAAGGGTCCAATGAATCAATTTGTTCATGCAGTTGCATAATCTAGGGAAAAGATTCCCAACAGAGTACGATAGAGAACAAGTACAAAATGAAAGTCATGGATGATGTTGCAGCGTACACAGTTAGATGTGCATATAAAAATGTGATCCCGTTTAATACCATATGAAACTCTTTCCTGCAAATGACATATGCTATTGGGTTATGCGGACTTGGGATGAAGATCCCTACATTTTTTGAGTTGAGAGAAAATTTTGCGAACGGAGGTAGAGAGGACAAATGAGATGTTGCCATTCACCCGGACTTGCAAATTGAATGGTTGCACTGTCATGACCAATGCATGGACTGATCGGAAGGGTAGAAGTGTGATGAACATCATGATACATTGCATTTTCGGAGTGACATTCTGGCTTTTGAAGAATGTCTCCTCCACACATGATGGAAAATTCATCTTTGACTTCTTGGATAAGGCAATTGATAGCCCTGAGAGCCTAGGAGAGAACAATGTCTTGCAAATTGTGACGGACAACGTGTCCAATAGTATGCCTGCAACAAAGTATATGGCTTTGAAAAGACCTAAGCTTTTTGGACAAGTTGTGCAGCTCATACAATTAATCTTTTGTTACAAGATATAGGAAAACTGAAGCCAGTAAAGAGTGTTATCTCTTTTGGCCGCCAACTCTTTGTCTTCATCTATGGTCACACCATCTCTCTCGACATGTTTAGAGAATGGACGAAGGAATTGTACTCTCGCGAGCTTATTCGACCGGGTGTGATTAGGGCTCTGTTTGGAAGAGTTGTTGCTGATGGAAAAGTTGCTGATTGAATGGAGCTGATGAAAAGTAGCTGTTTCTGAAAAACAGAGTTTTTTTTATAAAACTTTTTTGATGAAATGGAGTTTGCAGTGTTGTTCAAGAAGCAGTTTTCCAAAAACTGTTTTGGTAAAAATTGGAGTTTTGTAAGGGGATTTTTTTTTAATTATTCTAATCTTCATTTCCAATAATAGAAATAGTTTGACATTGACGACCAAAATTACATGACCCATAATAAAATTGTAAGTTTTTTGTTATTACTAACAACATTCAAAGTGGCAATTCCAACACAAATTCAACATAAATTCAAACAAGATACATGACTTTCATTTCTAATAAGCCATTTCTTGAAACCGGGAAAATCCCTTCTGAAGATAAAACAAGAGAGAGAAAGAAGAAATCAAATGGTCCCTAGGCGCTGCAGCAGGCAGGCCCCGCAATGTACCTGGAAGTTTGGAGAACTTCCCCTCCACAACCAAAAATGGCTGAGCTATGTACGAGGAATGCACCACCTAGTGTGTAGCAAGCCTCAAGCGAGAGAGAGGGGGCAAGATAACAAGATTTCAAGGTATCATTCCTGGTACCCCTAAGATTCTATTTATAAACAAAACCTGGGAGGGGGGCTTTCAGGCGAGAAGATCCAGCGCTACGAGCTTGTCTTCTGGGATTGTTGATCTCGCGTTTTGAGTCCTGATGACTATCTTCAGGGGACCATCGAAGTTCCTTGCTCGCTCTTTGCGAGATACTGCTGGAAGTCGCCAATTAGGCGAGTATTGTGGATGCTCGCCAAAACCTCTAGTTAACTGGTCGCTTGGGTGGTCGGCTCGTTTGTGCTGTCGCCTGGTCACATGCCCGGGTGAGTATGATACTCTCCCTTAACAGAAGAGTGCCCTCACGGCTAAATGCGGACTGTTGACCTGCCTTTCAACTGTTTACTTTGACTCCTGCCTACGTAGCGCCTCTGGGTCCCTCCTTGACAAATAAGGGTTGTACACAATCCCGCTCTTTTCGAGCGATCTCAGAGCTCGGAAAGAAACATCCAACCCTATATTCGACAAGGCTACTGGCGAGATAATTCCCTACTCCGCGCGTGATAAAGGCCCCCCTTACCAAATCTCTATAAATAGAGGGGGAGGCGACATCCCCCGAGCGCTCCTTCTGGATTATTGTGAGATGTCGATCACAGTTGAAGAAATCGCCAAGAAGTTCCTAATCTTAGGGGAGGTGCTCGACCCACTGGTCCCGCCGTCCAAGAAGCGCGATCGAGATGGAGACGATGAGGAAGGCGATTGCCGAAAGAATCAGAAGATGAAGACAAAGAAGAAGAACGCGCTTGACGGGGAGGGATCCTTCATCCCGAATGAGGGTTTTCAAAAACCCGCCAAGCACTCCACGATCCAGGATGCGACCCAAGAAGTGTTGAATCAAATGGGTCTGGGCGAGGACACCGATGTACCGATAGGTGAGTCATTCCGCCACAGTCTGCTGCTGAGTGACCCCGCTGCCACCACGCCCGCGCAACCGGATACAGGCCGCCCCGCTGAGGTGCTGGTCACTTCATCAACATTGCCTGATGATAACCGCTCCACCGAGGTGCTGGACACCCCTTCCGTACAGCCCGACGTCGACCGTACTGTCGAGGTGCTGGCCACCTCGTAAGGTATGGAAAATGTGACTGAGGATTACCTTCGTGGCTCCGGTCATGGTCTCCTTTTCTGACGATTATCTCTATACGTAGGAAAGACGCCACCGGGGAACCCGAGCGGCCTGAACACTGCTCTGCCAAGCCAGAGGATCCCATCGATCTCCCCGTCCGCTGCCCCGAGCCCTACGACTCACCACACAATGTGGCTTCATCTAGTCATCGGGAGGCTGACCCACCATTCGGCCACTCCCCTGTCGAAGAATACGCCGGAGAGCACTGCAACAACGAGTTTGCTCCCTCCTTTTCTTGCTAGCTCTTTGCCTCCCTAGGTGGCTGTCACAAACACACCACCTCCTCCCTCCTCGCTCACCGACGAGAATTGGAGGCCGCAACCATCTGGCCTGCAGGCTCCTGGAGACCGCCGACCCTCGGATCTTCGTGGGAAGGCGCCGACCGACCCCTATGCTGACCCCTCCCTGCGTTTCGAGGCCTCGCATCATTATATCTCGCAGTCCCACAGGGGAAAACGTGTGGGGTCGCTTCTTTGGGCCCCGAGATCCGCACTGCCGGAGTCCCTCTCCTCACTGACCACGCTCGCCCCCCAGGCAGACCCCTCCTCGTCGGGACCGCCCCTCTCCCCGTTGCGAGTCCCCTGGTCGGGAGCGTTTTCCCTTCCGGCGCGAGGCTAGGCCGCAGATCCCGTGCGTAGGTACGAATCTTATACTTGTTCGAGGTCTTTTCTGTCTCTTTAAAGCTCGCGCTGATACAAGCGAATTCTTTGTAGGTCACCCCGCGACGCCAGGGAACAGGCTGATTGATGTCATCGGGCTCCCGCTCCGCGAGTACTAAGAAAAAGTTGCCTCGACATACCTTGACTTGGAGATAAAATTCGACCAACTGGCGATATGCGAGCCGCGCCGACGCCTTGGCTTTCTAGAAACGCGTGTTGCCAAGCTGGACGAATTCGAGGAGCGCCTGAACCTCGCGGAGTCGCGCTTCTATGTGATCAACCACATGGATCAGCGCCTGGGCATGTTGGAGCATCGACAGGAACTGTTGCACAACGAACTCCGTGGGATTCAGGTGAGTATCAGATCAATAGGGAGGCCGGCGAGGATGGACGAAGACATCCATTAGAGCGAGGAGCACTTGGCGAGGGAGAACGAGTTCATCCTGCGAGCGTGGATGGTCTGGGCGACATGCTCAGCCTGAGGACCGGCCCAAAAACCTTCAGATGTCCTTGCCTTAGGGATTTATTAATTTCGAAAATTGTCTATAATAATGAAAAATTTGACAATTTGCGGCTCATCGCTGTTTAACTCGCTTAGCTGAGCATGCTCAGTAGTTCCTCGCTTCTTTAGCTTCGTAGTTCATAAAAAAATGCGCTCTGTGATGATGTGCTTCTGCTTTTTTGTGTAAGCGAGTATGGTTAGATTTATCGCCACGGTTTCTGACTGCGCTAACCTCTTTATTGGTGTCGGCGAGTATGCAGGTTGTGATAATCGTGCCTGGCCAAGCTCTCCAAGCGACGAGTGACCTGTGGCATCCCTACTGTCGTGGCGAAGGCGCGGTGCGGTCCCTCCTGTAGCTTTTGTCTAAAAATAGGAGGGGAGGGCGGGGTTTCCAAAACGACGCTGTTTTTGCGGAACCCCTGTTTGCTTGCTTATTCTATTCTCGCTACTCTCTACTCGCTTTCCAGGATGGTTTCCGCAGAGGATGCTCATGTCTGCGGCGTTTAAAAACGCGACCTTCGAGAAACCGATCACTGATTGCGCCGACCTCGATGATTTCCAACATCGCTTCTTCCCGCCGACTGAAGGTCTTCGCCCGAGGGTACCCCGCTCTTCCGAGCGTATCAACTCGTTCTTCTCGGATCTGTTCATGCTGCTGATTCGTCACTTTGAGGTCAGCCTCCGCCTTCCCTTGTGGACAGAGTTTTGCGAGATCCTCCGGCACTTTGGCCTGATGCCAAGTCAGATCAAACCCAACAGTGTTACAATCATCATTGGGTATCTTGCCTTTCTCAGCTCGGAGGAGATCTTCTTTGACTTGTCGGTCTTCAAACGGATCTTCTCCATCGGGGCGACCAAAGATAGGGTCGTCTTCTTCTCTAGCCATACCTGTACTGTCGTTGGTACGGTAAACAAGGTGCACCGCTGGACCGAGCTGTTTGTGGTCATCAGCAGACCAGTCGACGACATCCTTTTCTCCCCTCAGCAACCGCCGAATAGCGTTTTTCTCACTCCCACCTTGGAGGGGCCAGCCAAGGATCTACGGGTAGCCTTCAGTGCTCGGCGGTTTGATATCGCCTACTGGCGCGTGACGCGCCAACCTGCCTTATATCTACTCGGGGACAGGTAAGCCAGTTGAGAACCTAAAGTACTCCCGAAATAGCTGACATAACTCGCTCTTAACGTGGTGTCTTTTTTCTCACAGCCGCCCGCACAGTCCCGCGGGATCCTCTCCTTGTTGCTAAGGAAGTCCCTCCTCCACCGCCTGGCGTGGAATCTCATGCCAGTACCCGCCATCGCCGAAGGTCTGAGGCTCAATGTCGCCAATCCAGGAGGAGCCGATGGTCGCCGATCCATCAGCGTGGCCCGCCACTGTCAATCCTCCAAGGAACCCCGAGCGCGGCGAGCCATCAAGATTGGCTCACCGGCATCGCTGTCCTTGGCGACCTCCTAGTTCTTGGAGGTGAACCGCTTTGGAGGAAGGGACTCACGAGGTCCGTCTTAGCACCTACCTCCGTCCGTGGTCGGAGGACTGGGATGATGAGGGCAAGGCCTACAACGTCCCCTTCGCACTATACGGCCGTGAGGATGTCGCGGTTCCGCCTGAGTCCAGCACATCCTTTCTTGCAAACCAAGCCTCAAGGTCCTTATTGCGCTCCCTCGAGCTTACCCACTAGCTGGTGAGGAACCTTATCGCGTCGGCCGACCGGTTTGGCGTGCATGGTAACCAGATGGACAGGATCCTGTGCGTGCAGAACGAGTTCCAGGCGAAGATTGACCAGCTCGAGAGATCGCTGCGGAGGCCGAGGCGGAAGTCGCCGAGTGCAAGACTTACGAGGTGATCTTGGTTAGATAAAGAACTTTGTTTCTTTCTGAGTCCGCGCCCATGAGTCGGCTTTTTAAAGAAAAAGCATGCCTCTCTACCTTGCAGGAGGCCGAACTAGTCGTCGCTCAATGAATCTCGGAGTTGGAGCAACGACTTGTGGAGAGCCAGGCGGTGCTAGAGGTGTCCAAAGTTCGAGTCGCTGAGCAGGAGACGCGGGAGGCGGCGAGAAGCCAAATTGAGGCGAGCATTTCTAGTATCAGGAAGAAGATCCGGATCGTCCCGGAGGACCTCCTTTGGATGAAGCACGAGATCGCAAGGGCCATAGGCGATGCACTCCTTTCTACTCTTCTGTTTGAGAATCGGCTGATATCGGGCTCCGAGAATTTGATGGTGGACGAGATCATCCCGGGACTCCTTGCCGAGGAGGCTGACTCTCCCATGCCAGCGGAATCCTCGGGCTCGGAGGAAGGCGATGATTCATATGTCGAGGACGAAGAAGACAACAAGGATGGGGGGCTATTCCTTGAGGAGTCGCAGTCGTCTGATCGCTTTGTACAAATTTTTGTAACCAGGGGAAAATCTCGCCGTTTTGCTTGAAGCTGTAACGCCATATTCTAAAAAATGAAAAGACAATTTTTTGTTTATCCACTGTCCTGATGCTCCCTGTCTGGATGCTCGCTCAACACGATACGTGTTAGACTCTTAGGCTTGGACGACGATGAGCGCTCGCTAGGCTCTTAGGCTCGGACGGCGATGAGCGCTCGTTAGGCTCTTATGCTACAGAGAGTTTGTGTGCTCGCCAGGCTTCGACACTTCACAACGTTTCAGATGCTCGTTTCTTCTCCCTTGGCAAGTATTGGCGCTAACTTGTCGTGACGGGCTCGTATACCTCGCTCAACCGAGCATCCCACATACCCACCCCTTCATACTCGCGCTTTCGAGGTGGCTGGTAGCCGATATGCAGGAGGGGAGCTTGTGAAGGGACTCGGACCACAACGACTCCACCACTCGAAGGCTTTGACCCACTTGAGGGGGCAAGTAGTTGGTATGCAGGAGAGGACCTCGTGCAGGGACCCAGACTACGGCAACCCCACATCTCGAGGGCTTCTGCTCACTTGAGGGGGCAACTAGCCGGGATGCAGGAGAGGAGCTCGTGCAGGGACCGGAACTACGACAATTCCACAACTTGAAGGCTTCTGTAGGTGCTGAGACTATTCGCCTTGCTACTTGAGAGACCAAAAAGGAATTAAACGCATCAGCTCCTTTGGCGATAAAAGATTTACTTTAAAAAAAACGATTTTCTCCTTGCTGAGGGGGAGATTCCGCTCCCAGATTCTTTTTTCACAACACCCATAGTTGGATGAGAAGTGCGATCGAGGGGTCAACGACCTACATGCAGGGGGGCGCTGATCTCGGCCGTCTGTGTATGAGCTTGGAATCGTATTACCTGACACACTGTCCTATCATCCATTCTGTGGTTGATGGGATTCAAGTCGGTAGTTTGTTCCTTAGTTCAATCGAAAAATGAAAATGACCCTCGAGAGGTCCAACGGGACACACGCTCGACGCTTCCATCCTTTTCTTGGACGAGGAGTAAGAGAAACCTAGATAGAGACTGGCGCTCTGGAGGTCCTTCGGGACACACACTTGAGGCCTCCATACTGTCTTGGCCTGCTCCACTCGGGAGGGTTTGCCGCCTAAGTGACGATGAGCTTTTATCATTTTTCTTTTTAGAACAGTTGTCGGTCTTGCGCCGAGCTTACCGCTCCTTCGTGGCCTCAACGACGCCTTTCGAGGCGAAGGATCTTTCCCCTACCGTCGAGCTGGGGTGATGGTTCTGGACTCTTCCTGATAACCTCCACAGTCGGATGAGAAATGCAGTCGGGGGGTCAACGACCAACATGCAGGGGGGAGATGATCCCAGCCGTCAGTTGCAAGGGCCTGGACTTAGGATGACTTATTATATTACCTGACACATTGACCTATCACCTGTCCTGGGAGTTAAGGGATTCGAGTCGGTTGTCAATTCCCCAACATGTCAACAAGGACGACGACGCATGCTCGTTTAAACTATAATAACTTCATCAACAAGGAGGTAAAAAAATCTCAATCTTTCATGATCATGTATATATATTCAAAGAAACTTGATTTACAAACCAACATACAAACTCATCTCTTTACAGGGGTGGAATCTTTTCAGATCATTGCCGCTCCAGGTGTTGCCAAGCAATTCCCATTCGTGACTTTGCAAGTGATAACCTCCGGTCTTGAGCGCTTCTTGAACGATAAAAGGCCCCTCCTAGTTTTGGTTGAGCTTTCCGACGGTAGTTGCTCTGCCTGCGGAATTCACCATTTTCAGAACAAGGTCTCCTACTTGGAATTGCTTTATGCGAATGTGTTTGTCGAAGTGTCTTGTCATTCTCCTCTTGACCTCTTGCCTGGTCAACGCAAGGTCTTGAAGTTCTTCAATGTAGTCAAGGGAGAGCTTTTGTGCTTTCTCGTTCTCAAGGCCTCATTCTTCATCCTCTCCTCCTACCGCAATCACCCTGGGGCTTCTGACCTCGAACTCAACCGGGATGAGGGCCTCAGACCCGTGAAATAGCTTGAAAGGTACCTCTCCCGTGGTTGAGTTGGGAGTCTCTACCCAGTTCTCCTTCAGGTTTGCGACCTTTTTCTTCAGAAGATTGATTATGAGCTTGTTCGCGGCTTTCACCTGCCCATTGCTTCGGGGATGATGTACTGAAGAGAATCGGAGGTCCGTTCCCAACTGCTGGCAAAAGTCGACGAGTTCCAAACTAGCGAACTGCGACCCGTTATCCGTGACGATGTCGAGGGGAATCCCGAACCTGCATGCGATCTCCCTCCATATGAAGTTCTTCACGATCTGATAAGTGGTCTTGGCTAAAGCTTTGACTTCAATCCATTTCGAGAAATAGTCGATCATTACATGAACGAACTTCTTATTCCCGCAGGTTTGAGGGAAAGGGATAATTTAGTCCATCCCCCAGATGACAAACGACCAAGGGGCAGCGATCGAACAGAGCTGCTAGGCTAACTACAACTGGAGAGGAGCGAAAAGCTGACACTTTGGGCAATTTTTGGAAAAGGTTTCAGCATCTTTCCTGATAGTCGTCCAGAAGTCGCCATGCCATAAAATCCTTTGCTCCAGAGTGCGTGTCCCCGAGTGACCTCCGCACTTCCTAAATGAATCTCTTCCAGGACTTGAGGAACCTCGAGCTCTGACACGCACATGACCAAGGGGCCCATGATGGTCTTCCGATACAGCTCCCCTTCGTGTAACAGGTAGTAGGTCCCTTTATAGTGGAATTTTCTTTTATCCCCGTCGTCTGTTGGGAGTTGATCGGTTGCTAAAAAAGTGATGAACGGATCCATCCAGGAAGCTTGTTGCTCGATCTCCATCATCTCCCCTTTTTTGATAGATGGTCGGAACAACACTGTGATTGTTCCACCTGCCCTCAACCCATATTTTGTCAAACGATCGGCCGCCGAGTTTTACTCTCGAGGTACATGCTCGACGAAGAATGATTGGAACCCTCATATCAAGACCTTCACCTTTTACAAGTATCTTTGCAGGGTGGGGTCACGTACTTCAAACTCCCCTCTGATTTGCGACGCGACCATCATTGAGTCAGTGAAGGCCTTGACCTCCTGAATTCTCCTTGGCAAGGCGCAAGCCTGCTACTATGACTTCGTACTCTGTCTGATTATTCGTAACTGGAAAAATGATCTCAACTGCCTGCTCGATCCTAGTTCCTTGAGGACTCACCAACACGATGCCCACACCCAAGGAGTTCTTGCCTGAAGCTCCATCTACGAACATTTTCCAGGGAATGGGTCTGAAGAGATCTATGCCTTCACTTGCTTCTGCTGAGAAGTCCGCTAGGAAATCCGTCACCGTTTGTGCCTTGATCGTGACCCTGGGGTGGAAAAAATGTTGAACTCACTGAGTTTCACTGCTTATTTTGCCAACAACCTCGAAGGTTCCACCCCACTTAAGATTCCTCGAAGAGGTTGATCGGTCACCACCTGAATGGAATGCGTCTGGAAGTATGGCCTCAGCTTCCGCACGGAGATCACCAAGGCGAAAGCCAGCTTCTCCAGGATTGGGTATATCTGGTTTCCACCTTTCGGAGCACCCTTCTTACGTAGTAGATGGGAGCTGCTTCTTCCCTTCTTCCCTGACCAACACCGAGCTCATCGCCTTTGCTCTCACTCCCAGATAGAGTAGCAGGTCCTCCCCTTCCTTCGGCCCTTGGAGTAAAGGTGCATGCGTTAGTTTCCCTTTGAGTTGATCAAAAGCCTTCTCGCATTTCTTCGTCATTCGAACTGCTGACATCCTTGGAGAGTTTTGAAGATGGGGGAGTACTTCTCTCCAGCCTTGACCAGAAAGCGACTAAGACCCGACAACATTCCAGTCAGCCTCTGAACTTCCTTGATGTTTTTTGGAGATGCCATTTTTAAGATCGCCTTGACTTTGTCGGGGTTTGGCTCCACTCCCTCAGGGGTGAGAAGATGTCCCAAGAATTTCCCCTGGCTGGCCCTGAACACACATTTTACTGGATTGAGCCTCATCTTGTATCTCTACAACATCGCGAAGGTCTCTACCAGGTCTTGGATGTATCCCTGGATGCTCTTGTTCTTGACCAGGAGGTCATCGACGTAGACCTCCAGTTTGCGCCACTTTTGCTCGTTGAAGACCTGGTCCATCATTCGCTGTTAGATGGCTCCTGCATTCTTCAGTCCAAACGACATCATCTTGTAATTATAACAACCATTGTGGGTGATGAAGTAGACGTCGCGACAGTCTGGGGGATGCATCCAGATTTGGTGGTAAGCTGAAAAAGCATCAAGGAAACTCATCACAGCAAAACCGGCGGCTGAATCAACCAGCGCGTCGATCTGAGGCAAGAGATAACAATCATTCGGGCTTGCTTTATTCAACAGAAAAAAATCCACACATCCTCCAACCTCTCGAGGCCTTTTTCACCATCACCACGTTGAAGATCCTGCCTGGGTACTAGATCTTCGATACAATACCTGCCTTCAGCAATTTCTCTACCTCCTCTCTGATAGGCTCGACCAGCTTAGTGGCCACGAACCTCTGCTTCTGTCTGATAGGCTTGGCCTCCTGATCGAGGTGGAGGCGATGACAGGCCACCTCATCATCAAACCCGACATGTCGGCGGACGCTCCATGCGAAGATGTCTCGTTCTCTTGCAGGCATGCTACCAGCTCCACCTTGCCTTCGGCCTTCAGAGCCCCCTATCTTCAGCAGTCTGGGCTTCCCGCCCTTGGTCACCACTTCCATCTCTTACCTCCTATACAAGTTCTAGCTTGGCTCTTCCCTCCAAGATCTTATCCAACTCTGCTTCCTCCATCTAGCCGATGCTGCTCACTACGCTCAGATAGCACTCCCACACAGCTCTAGGTTCGCTATGATCCTCACCTGGACATCCCCCTGGCAGTACTTTAGACATCGATGGTAGGAGGACGGGACTGCTTTGAAGAAATTGATCAGCGGACTTCCGAAGATGTCGTTGTAGCAGCTTGGCGCATCCACGATGACGAATCTGCACTGGATCGCCGTCCCCCCAAGGTCACAAGCATCTCCACTCCTTCCACCTCCTTTCTCTCTCCGGAGAAGCTGAAGAGAGGGCCATTTGAGGCAATCACCCTCCCCGCCTCTACCTCCAAGCCATTCGAACGTCTTCTTGAAGATGACATTCACAGAGCTCCCGTTGTCCACGAGGATTTGTTCGACGATGAAGTCTTCGATGGGGGCTTGGATGACGAGAGCTTCATGGAAGGGGTTCTCATTCCCCAGCAAGTCCTCCATCGAGAAGGTGATCTCTTCCAGCTATTGAGGATCCTGAGAGGCCGAGACGACTCCCCTTCGGTAAATGGTGTGGAGAGTCCCCTTGCGAAAAGCCTCTACCCCAGCACCTCCATGGATCGCCCTGACCCTTGTTCCTCCTCTTTGACCGACTCCTCCACGAGCCTCCTGGTCAACTCGGTCCTCATTCCTACTCCGCACTGGGCCCTACTGCCTCTCTAGGTCCTCCTGACCCCTATGCCCCTGGACTTCTCCCTCCCCTTCTCCGGCCGTCCTCCTAGCTTCCAGGAAGTATGGACATGTCATGGTTCCATGTCCCTCGACTTGATAGAGCTCACAATAAAGGGGGACCTCCGCTGGCCCGTTCCTCATCCACAGGTTCCTCCTCTGGAAATGGTTGCCCGGCCTGGCAGTCGTCATCTCTTCCCTCCGATCTCCTCCCCGTTGACGCCCTCCTGGCCGGTACTGATCGTTCCTCCTCTCTGGTGAATACCTCCTTCCGGCCGGCCTCCATGTGGGCCGGTTCACGGGGTACTGGAACCTCCGCCCTTCTGATCGATTATCAGGAGCCACGACGGGCCTCCTCTCCTCCAGTCTTCTTTGCTCCCCCTCCTCCTTGGCTCTTCCCTACTCTCATCCCTCTTCTTCACTTCTCACTTCCTTCGCCCCTCCTTGGGCCTCCTCTCCGGTTTCTTCTCCTCATCTTCTCGGGTTGCCCTGTCTAGCCTGGCCAGAAAGCTGGGGTTGGTTGACTCCCCCTGCACAAACTTGTTGACCCTCTCAATCAGATCCTCAAATGACTTTGGTGGGTCCATGCTGACCTCCAGATTGAAAAGCCCTTGCTTCAGGACAAAATTCAAGGCCAGCTGCAGGGTAACATTGTCCACCTCCTGGATACCCAAGACCTCCTCCTGGAAGCGGTCAATGTAATGATCCAAAGTCTCAAGCTCTCCCTGCGTCAGATGAAAAAGGGCAACCGCCTCCTTCCGCTTTTTTGACATGGCAAACCTCGCCATTAGCACTCAGCGCAGGTACTCGAAGCGGTTGATCGTATTGGCCGACAACTGGTGGAACTAGCCCCTGGCCTTTCCCTCGAAAGTTATCGCGAATAATTTGCACTTGATAACATCCGTCTTGTTGCGGATCAACACTACGTCCTCAAACCACTGCAGATGCCGGACCAAGTCGCCCCTTCTTGAGTTGTAACTTAGTACCGGGTCCCTGAAACCTTCGGGGACTGGAGCTGACAACACCTCCTCACTGAATGGGCTCCTTCCTCCCTAGAGGAGACTTGCGAGTTGGCGAGAAGCGCCAAACTCGCCAGCGCGAGTATCTCGACTCCTCCCCTGATGCTCGCTCTCCATGATACTGATCCATTGGTTGCTCGGCGGGTAGTACATCGACTGCGCTGGTCGCTCCTGCTCCTCCACCACATGCTCCTTGCCCGGTCTTTTGGACGACGCGACATCACTGTGACCTCTGTGCGAGGTGCCAGCAGCGAGCGCATAGTATCCTCGAGATGCTGCGCCAGCCCGCCGAACTCCGCGCTAAACTCCGCCTTGGTCACCTACTCGCTCGTACACTACGAGTTTCCCGCCACTCCTTCCTGCTCACCTCCATTCGCCATGCTGCCTCCTTGCTGGACTTTTCTCCTCCGACTGTGATCCACGCTCACCGCACCAAAGTATTGAAGCCGGGAAAATTCTTTCTTCAAAATTGGATCTAAGTGCAGCCCGAGGCTACTAACCCAACGGTTCGGCTCGCCCGGCTCTGAAGATAAAACAAGAGAGAAGAAATCGAATGGACCCCAGGCGATGCAGCAGGGAGGTCCCTTCATGTACCCGGAAGTTTGGAGAAAACTTCCCCTCCACAACCAAAAATGGTTGAGCTAATACGAGGAAGGCACCACCTAGTGAATAGCAAGTCTCGAGCGAGAGAGGGGGCAAGATAGCAAGATTTCAAGGTGCCATTCCTGGTACTCTTGTGGTCCTATTTATAGACAAAACCTGGGTGAGGGGGGAGGGGTTCAGGCAAGAAGACCTGGCCATGCGAGCTTGTCTTCTGGGATTGCTGATCTCGCGTTTTGAGGGCTGGCGACTATCTTCTGGAGACCATCGAAGTTCCTCGCCTGCTCCTGGCGAGATATTGTTGGAAGTTGCCAACTAGGCGAGTTTTGTGGATGCTCGCCAAAACCTCTTGTTAACTAGTTCGGGGTCAGATGCTTGATGCTCGCTTGTGCTGTCGGCTGGTCGCACGTCCGGGCGAGTATCATACTCGCCCTTAACAGAGGAGTGTCCCCACGGTTAGTTGTTGACTGTTGACCTGCCCTTCGATTGTTGATTTTGACTCCTGCCTACGTGGCGCCCCTAGATCCCTCCTTGACGAATAAGGGTTGTACACTAGTACTCTCGAGCTTATAATGCTCCAGATCAAGATATAGGGTTCTTGCTAATCAAAATCCATTAATACACGATATTCATATAAAATTTCAATTTTCATGTAAAAGAATAAATTTTTTTGTTTCAGAACTGTGAGAGAAGTCTTCTATTCTCCTTCTTTCGAACAAATTCGATCTACAAACCTTTGCCTGCAATCAATTCCTCTCCTGAACCAATTCCATCAACAAACCTTTGCAGACAATCATCCTTGAAAAACTGAAAAAAAAAAAAAAAAACGCAACAAGGTAAGTTATCTTGGGGGCTATTTCCATATCCATGTCATCTTAGAGACAAACTCCTAAGAAAGATTGAAATCACATGTTAAAAGGTCTCCCAAAAAATAGAATTATGGTTCCAATCCATACTCAAATAAAAACATGCTCAGAAGGAACCATTTGAAGAACGAAATAAATCATGTTCTTTTCTATTAATCAACACAGAAATTGCAACGGCTTATATTTTAGGTGTGGAATAAGTAATTTTTCAGTCCCGTTCTTAAGGCGGTGTGTTATGAGCTTTCCCCTTTGATCTAGTAACCGACAGAGGAGCAATGGCGGCGGTGGAGGAGATGCGGCGGAAGGGGGAGATGCGATACCACACGGGATGCGGCTAGGGCAACTCACGGGCTTTTCCCGTGGAGTTAGAGAGAGAGGAAGAGGGAAATAAGAGAGAGAGAATTTAGTTCTAATTTTCTTCTTGACAAAACAAGGCTCAACCAGCCACTTAAGTAGGTTTCAACACGCCTCCCATTTGGGCTTACTACATATGGGTAAAATACTATTAAAATTAACACAACATAAACAACATAAATTTAAGATAATTGACGTCGTCACGCCTCATAACATCGTCGTCCCCTTCTGAAGACGACTTGTCCTCAAGCTGGATCGAAGGGAAATGCCTCTCCTCCTGTCGCGTCATCATCGAGAGGATCATCCACTTTGAACCAAAATAAGCGTTTGCATCGATGTCCCGGTGTGATATGGTCATCACAATTGTAGCACAAGCCTTTCTCGCAACGCTCGACCATCTCGGTGCGGGACAAACGGCGGCGAACCGTAGGCCGCGGTGTATCGTCCCGGGATGGAGCCTTATCCTGCAAGCTGGCTAGAGAGTAAGAGCCCTGATAGTCCTGACGTCCCAAAGACGGACGATCTAGTAGCATTCGCCGTTCACAAGCCCTGGCGAGGCTCATAGCTGTGTTGAGATCACGAGGCATAAGGAACTCCACATCCCAACGTAATCGCTCGCGTAGGCCGGCGGTGAAGAAGGGAACTTGCTGCTCCGGTAAGACGGATATTGCCCTAGACAATAACATTTGGAATTGTTCCAGGTAGGTGTCGATGGAGCCATCCTGTTTGAGGTTTGCCAGATCGCCGAGTGGGTTTCCCTGTAGAGAGGTTCCAAACCTCAGGGTGCAAGCCGTGCTGAATTCTGCCCACGAAGTGTTGGGTTGTTCCCGCAGAAGTTGAGTGAACCATAATTGTGATGGGCCGAGTAAGTGGAAGGAGGCGATGCTGACGCGTTCTTCATCTGGCATGCGCTGGTTGGCAAAGAAAATATCACAACGGGTAAGCAAGGAAGAGGATCTTTGCGGCTCTCGTAGATTGGAAAATCCATTCGGATAGTGCGGGCGTAGGCGGGGTATTCCGCGCCCGGAGGAGTGGCGGAATACACGCGGCTTGCCGAAGGGAGATCGGTCGTGTGCAACGGCGGAGGAGAAGGCATCCCCTGTAGGGCATCCAAACGTGCGTTGTGGGCGTCCATTTGTGCGTTTTGAGTCGCAAACAAGGTGTGGAAGAGAGTCATGAGCTCGGCGAGAGAGGGGGGAGCATTCGCCATCTGGGATAGTGCTGGAAGGACGGCCGTTGGTGTTGAAAGTAGGCTGACAGAAGAGAGGAGGCGCGGAACAGGTGCTGCGTGGCTAGGAAAGTGGGCGGTAGCCGCCGAATCGCATGGAGGGAGGTCCGCAAGGCTGGACGACGGGTCGGCTAGCTTGCCGTGCCGGTGGGGGGATGCCGCGGGGAAGGGAAGACGTTGCAATGCGCAGGAAGGGAGGCCTGCGGAGTTGGCGTGGTCGGCGATGTCGCGGGGTTGTCGCGGAATCGGGCGAGCGGAGGAAGGGCTGGCGTGGTCGGCGTTGGGCTCTGATACCAGATTGTTTTAAGCTTTCCCCTTTGATCTAGTAACCGGTGGAGGAGCAATGGAGGTGGTGGTGGAGATGCGGCGGAAGGGGGAGACGCGATACCGCACGAGATGCGGCTAGGGCAACTCACGGGCTTTTCCCGTGGAGTTAGAGAGAGAGGAAGAGGGAAATAAGAGAGAGAGGAAGAGGGAAATAAGAGAGAGAGAGAATTTAGTTCTAAATTTCTTCTTGACAAAACAAGGCCCAACCGGCCACTTAAGTAGGTTTCAACGCGCCCCCCATTTGGGCTTACTATATATGGGTAAAATACTATTAAAATTAACACAACATAAACAACATAAATTTAAGATGACTGGCGTCGTCACATCTCATAACACGGTGATCTCTTTCCAAAAGTCTCGTTAAAAAACATCAGAAGATAACAACTCGAGTTTCATACTTAGAAACCTAACCGGTATGGTAGATGGGCTGGAGTGCACAAATGAATTTGGATAAGACATTGTATGCATAGAACAGGATGAGCAGAGGTACTTGGTGGAATTTGAGGCTTAACCTCCTTCCTACTCGAATCAGCACCATCCAGTGCAGAGGAACAAGGTCAGAATAGCGCGAGTGGCTTCCAGATTGTGTGTGTGAAGAGGGAAGAACGAGCTCACCAACATGCCCGCCGGTGTTGTTGGCGGAGGTACGAACTCACCAACAGAACCGAACGAGATGGAGAAAGGGATGTGAACCTCTCCTGGTGAGCAAATTTGGAGAAATAATAGGGGCTATGTCAATGCGTGCACGAGAAGACAAGAAGAATTGTAAAACAACAAGGAGATAGGCGCGGTTGGACCGCACAGAACGGAGGAGATTATCGCGGTGTGAGATTGCCCTACTATCAGCTTATTTTAGAATCTCTTTTTTCCTGCTGACTATAACCAAACAACACGTTTTGCCTAAATAGCGTTTTGGAGCTGCCGTACCGGAGCCAATAAGCCCCCCAAATGCTTACTTAGATTTGCTATAGTGTTTCTATCTTTAGAGAGTATCTTAGAGAAAAAGAATTAATTGAGGGGCCTATTCACATCTGCAAAGTGGGCTGCAACAAAGTTGGTCGGTAGTACCGGGGGAAAGCAGGTAAAACTATTGCATATTTATTAACTTTAATTTAGAGTATTTGTTTGAAACAGATGTTTTATAGTTTTTTTAGCATATGGTAGGTTGCAATGATAGTGATGAGCGCAAGATTTTGGGCGAATGCCGAGCAGGCTGTTGGAATATTCATCCCATCTATGAAGGTTTTGAGAAGAGTCGTCGAGCTACACCTTCCATTGGGTGGTTATATGAGGATATTAAAAAGCTAGGGGAAGAAGTTGTTGTTCTCGATCACCGAGAGAACAAATACCTTCCTATATGAAAGTTGATCGATAGCATATTGGAGAAGAAGATGAGCAACCCTCTGCACCTTGCGGGATATTACTTAAACCCATATTTTTATTAATCATGCCGAGCGAAGATTGAGGCCGACGAAAGGTTATGAGTGGTTTTGTTAAGTGTCTCTCAAGGATATATAGGAAAGATCCTTATACGCAGGATCACATTAGTGTTGAGTTTGATCTTTACCAATACCAACAAGGACTACTTGGTAAAGACATGACAAAGAGACAACTACAAAATTCTAACTTAAATCTAGGTTCATTTTAATTTTTTTTATTAACTCTAATTTTTTAATGATGTACTATGTATAATTGAAATGGGTCGTCATTTTATTTTTCATAGTATAGTAGTGGAGGCTTAACGATGCTGATATGTCACACATTAAAACTATGCCTATGAAGATTTTGAGTCGAAATATAACTGTGAAAAGAACTGGAGCACCTTTTAGATGGTATGTATTAATTTAGTTATTTAGCCAAACATAAATATCTTATTATATGATTGTATGCGTTATTTAGTATTTAAAATTTTTTAAATACATTTTAAGAAGAGAAGTACACTCGACAACAAAAGATTGAACGATCTTGTTTTTGTAAAATTCAATGTCTTGTTGATGTCGAAATATTTCGACACATCTTGAGATCCATTGACAACTAAGAGCATAAATTCGGGAAGGTACAAGAGTGGATGGTGAATGTTGATCCTGACGAGAATGAAAATGAAGATGACAATGATGAAGTCTTTTCGGGAGAGGGGTTGACGTAGACGCAACTTGGAGATATAGTCGATGTTGATCATGATGCAAGGATGCCTCCTAGACTAACCAAAAAAACAAAGACACGCAATTAGTTATTATTATTAAAGGCACCGTTTGTGGGGACTTATTTTCACCGGTCAAGCGGTTACGACCGCGTGAACCAGACCTTAAACTAAGGTTCGGTTCATGCGGTCGTAACTGCTTGACCGGTGAAAATAAGTCTCCCCAAACGGATCCAATCAAAGTGAAAGAGAAATATCTGAGATGGACGATGCATATTTAGATGGTTCATCAGATGATGATCATATTCTATCTATTTTGTTGACTATAGATGAGTCTGTAAACGATGAAAATTAAAGAATAAGGTGTGTTTGAAATTTAATATTTAAAATTTTGATATCATGGAAAAAATATATAGTTGCAAATTTCTTAAAATGACTAGTTTTACAAATTTTCTATCATTAAAGTATTGTATGTTAAATGTTTCATATAACTTTTAATATTTAGAAATTCAACATGTTGTAAAATAGTTAGTATTATGACATGTAAAAATAACATATAACTATATATATAATTAATTAAATATTAAAACCGATATATGAAATATCCCCGATATTTAAAAAATCGACATGAAAATCCAAACCGACGTGTCCCCGACATCTGACATCTACAACCTTGATCACAAATATCTGAACTGGCGCGGAATCGATCTCCATCATTAACTGGCTTGACTTTCCGAGTTGGCAAGCTCTCCACCCATGCTTTTCTCCGTTACCTTCTCCGCTGATCCATAACACAAACAGATATATTTGGAAGTGCTAGCAGTGCTCAGGCTCACGCTCCATTTTGTAACCACAATTTCTGTAACTTCTCTTAAACGCTCATCAATAGCCATCCCAAGCACTGCTCGTGCTTCATTCGGATTCCATGTTTATGCAGCTGCCTCAGCTTCTTACTCAACTCAACTGCTCATCTCCATTGGGCAAACCGTACTTAAGAACTACAGACAAACAATGACTTAAAATTTGATCCAACCACCAACTGTTGAATTGTTTCCTCCATGTCGAGCTGAATCAAATTAAAATTTCGACGCTATCTCCGAACACAGAATTAGTCTAACATCAAGCTGAAACGATGGACGAGTCATTGAACCGGATGCTTAACTTCATCATCTGAAGCATCTTTTTGGAGAAAATGTATGGTAATAAGTGTTTTGATTAACCTTGTAGAAGGGCCTTTCGAGCCCCCTGAGGTACTTATATGAATGCTTACAAGTGGAGTTTCTGCATCCCTTCGATCGTCATTTGTACCACGATATTAGCATCGATTCAGCATGATGATTCGTTAGTTCAAGCTATTACTTTTATTTTATCCTCCGGCGACATCATTAATCCCAAGATGATTCATGCAAGATATTTGCAAGCCCTTTTTCTTGGGTAGTATCTTCAACATAATTCTCTAGATGATTGATGCAACTTATTTGCAAGTCTTTTCTCTCAGTCTCTGCCTGATGAATTTCTTCAAGATATGCAATTGATCAGCATCTACATGAATATTGTTTTATGCTTTATATGTCAATGTTTGTGCTTTACTTATTATAGGAGAAGTTTTTAGTTTATTTATTTATTATCTTGAAACTATAGAAAAGGAGTCTCGGCGCGCCGGTTGAGGTGTTGTCGTGTGACATTGAGGTCACGGGTTTGAGTCCAGGAAGCAGCCTCTTGCACAAATGTCGGGTAAGGTTTGCCTACATTTCACCCTTGTTGTGGGACCCTTCCCCGGACCCTCGTTTTGCGGGAATGCTTCGTGCATCGGGCTGCCCTTTTTTATATATTTTATGCACTGAGAGCACGAAGTAAACAATGTTTTATGCACTGAGAAACATCCAATCTTGGAAGTTGGATCCATTAAAATTTTTAGAGACTTGTCATTTCCTGTTCGCGGCATCCGATCGAAACCAGTCCCGACAGGCCTCGTTGCCATATCTACGCTACATGTCGCACGATGTGTCCGCTTTCTGAGTTATCCATAGGTGGTTAAAAGTGCTGACATGGTTTTTTATTGCTTTTGGAAAGATCCATGCCTGAGAGTGAGTTCAGAGAGGCAAGTTCAGAAGTTCTTCCCACAAATTTTATGTTTTACAATTGACCTCAACATTTTTATTGTCTAGTGTGAATTCAGTTTAAAGTCTCTGACTTACTTCCTCAATGGTTTAAAGGATTGTCATCAACCAACCTACTTTTGCAGGTCTGGAGGTCATAATATCAATTCGTCCCGGAAATGCGCCGCTCCCGGAGGATCATGGATTTAAGACGATCACATCCTTCGCAGAAATATGACCGGCTTATTTATGCTGGCTATGTCTTATTAATGGGAGCGAATTTTACATGGCAATTGTAAAATTCAGCTAATAAGCGCGTGTAGAATTTGTGCTTGTTCTAATTCTCGAAAATACGCTGAAGCGAGTTCTTTGTAATGATAAAAAAGGCAAGAAAATGCAGAGGTGAGAAAATGTTTTCAACAGATTATCATTTATATTTTCATGTCATTTATTTTAGGTGATTGTTATTGGCAAATTAATTTTGGATAGGTGCAAATCATTTTTACGGGCAAATCACAAATTTATGTGTAAACCAATATAAATTTTTTTAAAAAAAAATTTAGCAAAATATGAACAAATCGTTTAACAACAATATTATAAAATTTAACGTATTACAAAAGTTTCAAATTCATCGTAGAAATTTTCTTTTAATGATGAGTGCAATCTTTTGACGTTATTTTTTTTACTGGAGAAATATGAAAACAAATGATGAAGATGAGAAATACAGAAAGAAATGTTTAAATCTACGGCTTGCTTCAGATCAAAGGAATTGAAGATGAGCGAGAATGTTTGACACACATAAATCTGGAGCTTCCGCAGTTGTCAGTAGCGAGGATGTGTGGTAGGTGTCATCGCGTATGGTTTCTGGTAGGCGTTGGTTGCTGTGTCGATGGCAGCGGCGGCGGCGGCGTTGGTGGCGGCAAAGAGAGGCGTCGGTGGTGGTGGCGGTGTCGTCGCGTATGGCTCGCTCCTGTTGACATGATGGGAAAATGGTTTGCTCCTATCAATTTTACCGTAACATTTAAAATAATTATTTAAGAGTTTTTATTTTAAAAATTGATTTGCACATAACAATTTCCTTATTTTATGCCCATTCACATCAAACGTAGGAGAACCACCACCACATGCCTCGAAGATCAAGGCTCTGTTTTGGATAGTTCTAGCCGATGGAAAATTGGCGGATGGAGTAGAGCGGTTAGAAAGATCTCTCAGAAAAGCTCTAATGATAGAACTGTAAACTATTTGGTAGAAAATAGGGCTCAAAAAGTTAGGGCATCGAGGGTGAAGAGAGTCGAGTGTCCGTCGATTTGCTGGAGGATAACCAGGAGAGCTAGGGCATCGAGGGGAAGAGAACTAGTCGAGTGTCCATCGATCTGCTGGAGGAGATTGCGGAGGAGATGCCATCAATCTACACTAGGGTCGTCGATCTGTCGAAGGAGATTGCGGAGATGTCGTTGATCTGCACCAGGCGATCGACGAGCTAGGGCATCGCGGGGAAGAACAAGAAAAGGGCCATCGATCTGCCAGAGGAGATTGCGGAGATGTCGTCGATCTGCACCAGGGCCGTCGATCTGTCGGAGAAGATTGCGGAGGAGATGTCGTCGATCTGTCGAAGGAGCGCGCGAGAGTATCGATGACGACCCGTTGGGGAAGTCTGGGCGAGCTAGGGCATCAGGGAGAAGAGGGCGAGCGGCGAGTTGGGGAAGATGAGACCTGCCGGCTGGGGAGGAATCGTGAAGGAGATATCCAAAAAATAGAGCGCGATTTTATGGGAGCAAACGCGGTGGATGGGCAGCGCTCCAAAAAGCTCCTTAATTGGCTTTTTTAGATCCGTGATTTTCATAAAGTGGGGCAAACAAACACATAAAAAACAGCCCGAATGTTGGTGAATTTATGAATGCTGTTAATGACTCTACTTGAATTAATTGCCGTTCCTTCTCATGGTAGATACGGCGGTCTCTTGAAGTAGGTGGTGCTGACTTTGGCTAACATTTACTCTTCTGCGGGCAGTGGCCATGGCGTCAACTATTTCTATTTTGGGTAACATTCTTTATGGAAGTTAGGGATAGAAACTTGGAATAAAACTAGAAGGACATGATGTACTTAAGCATTAGTAAGATTTTGACTAAGGCTCTATTTGTTTGAGCGTTTTGATACTCCGTTTTGGGCAAACGCTGCCGGAAGGAGGGTAAACAAATGAACCTCCGGCGGCGTTTGCTCCGTTTCCACCCGCCCGCCTTGAGAAACGCCCCAAAAAGCTCCGTTTGGAGCAGCCACCTCTCCCCTCCAGTTCGAACACTCCGTTTTCACCCGCGAGATCGATCCGCCACCGCCAAACCAAATGAAGCCTAAAGATAGGGCACAATTGAGACAAAGGATGCATGGCCGGATAAAGGCTTGGGTAATGAGTCTTGTTGGTTTGGTTCCTTGAGCTTTGATGCCCCAAAATGCTCAAAATTCTCATTTCACTGGACTTGGCTTAATATTTACCTTCTGCTTGATTGGCTGCATTGAGTTCTTGTTCATGATGAATCTGCTACATTCTTCTCATTAGTTTTGTCATTAATCAGAATTTCTCCTCTCAAAAGTTTGAGGGGTGCAAACATGTTCTCCCGGGTAAGGCAATCCTACAATGTTTAGCCAACTCTGTAACTTGGCCAAATCTATAAATATGTAGGCTCAAGTCTTATGAGAAAGAGGCAAAGAGAGCTATGTCCAACTACCCTAAAGTGGGTTATCGAGGTCACTCCTGAATGGTCGCCGAACCAAATAAAGTTATGAGCCTCTTTTTTCCTAGAACGGTCTCCGAAAACACTTTTCCAAGAAAAGATGGAATCTTCAAAAGAATTAAGAAGGCTCGAGTCACAAAATCAACTATCTCAATGACCTTCCTACTCAATGTAATCGCATTATTGGAGGCAAGATCTCAGCCTGCAAGGAGCCAGGATCTCAGCTCGCAATGTTTGAACTATAGTATTGCCTTGTAATATTTGAACTATAGTATTGCCGAATGTTCATGTTATTAATTCGCAAGCGACCATGGAATCAAGAGGTAAAGTGAAAGACAAAACTATTTCATTGTTTGACTAGATGGAGGTGCCTCCTCAAACCGAGGAGCGTGTTGGAACCCTTCCTCTCAAATAAAATGTTGTGCTGAGTTTGGTGGGAGGGAGGCCAGATCGCCAAATCTTCAAATGGGTTAGCATCACACAACAGGACATTATATATATGATCATATTTAAAGGCAAAGATAGGAAATCATGCTGTTAGAGGATAGACCCCACCCTCATGTAAGAAAGTAATTTTTCTGAATGGGTAGCGTTCCATCCTCTGGGAGCGGGTGAGATCCAAACCGTCCAGCTTTAAATCCAACATCGACCTTTTATCTAAATAAAAAAATTAAAAAAAAACAAGCAAAGCACAAACTTTAAATGCTCATCGGACACTCCTGCATTACTGCGCTCCTTCCTCTCAGAGCGCCAAGGTGATCTTTTGAGCTCGCTAAGTCCACATTTTTTTAATCTCAACAAAGGAAACATGAATATTGACCAACAAAGTCAACGACTCGGGCACTAAAAAATGGGATGAATGAAAATTTTGTTGACAAATAATTTTGAAGAATGTATAGATTTGTGTTTTTCTTTCGAGATACTAAATTCCTACAGATAGAGAGTATCATAATACAATAAAAATTAAATTTTAAAAAAAAGAGAAAAATATATATATAAAGTTAAAAACTATGTTACATATATTGCGGCTCCCTCCCGTTTAGCTTTTGCATTTTCTAAAGGGAAATCTGAAATCATAGAGTTTTCTTCTGGCCTTTTTTTTTTTTGTAAAATACTCTTCTTTTAGAACGAAATAAAGAGATCAGCTGCTGCCATTAGCCACGGTGTCCAAAAGGTGTTGACGGCCTCAAAAGACACTTCAACGGTCTCTGTTTCTTAGTAGCCCTTGTATACTGGAGGCGGAGGAGAGGCGTAGCTATATCCTCCGATGGGCGGCAAGATGCCAATATCTGGAAAATGCGGCGGCGAGGAGGCTGGCGGGGGCGGAGGTGAGTAGATTGGTGGGGGTGGAGAGAAGAAGGGTGGCGGCGGTGATGTGATCCGTGGAGGTGGTGGGGAGTAGACCGGCGGAGGAGGTGAGTGGACAGATGGCGGTGGAGGCGGTGGAGGCGGCGAATGCACCGGAGGAGGAGGTGATTGGACAGGTGGGGGTGGAGGCGGCGAATGGACAGGAGGAGGTGAGTGGACTGGCGGGGGAGGAGAGTTTACTGGCGGCGGCGGAGAGTTGACCAGAGGGGGAGGGGAGTGGACTACTGGAGGTGGTGGAGGAGAGTGGGTGGGAGGTGGTGGTGAGTGCACTACAGGTGGTGGGGGTGGGGGAGAGTGGATCGGAGGTGGGGGTGAGTGAGGTGGTGGCGGTGGTGGCGAGTGGACGGGAGGTGGGGGTGAGTGGGCCACTGGTGGTGGTGGTGGTGGGGAGTGGACGAGAGGTGGTGGTGAGTGTACCACCGGTGGTGGAGGAGGCGGTGAGTGGACCGGAGGAGGCGGGGATTGGACCACTGGCGGCGGGGATTGGACCACTGGCGGCGGGGATTGGACCACTGGCGGCGGTGGCGGTGAGTGAACTGGAGGAGGCGGGGGTTGGACCACTGGTGGCGGCGGCGGTGAGTGAACCGGAGGAGGCGGGGATTGGAACACTGGCGGCGGCGGGGATTGGACCACTGGCGGCGGCGGTGAGTGCACCGGAGGAGGTGGGGATTGGACCACTGGCGGCGGCGGCGAGTGCACCGGAGGAGGCGGGGATTGGACCACTGGTGGCGGCGGCGAGTGCACCGGAGGAGGCGGGGATTGGACCACTGGCGGTGGCGGTGGTGAGTGCACCGGAGGAGGCGGGGATTGGATCACTGGCGGTGGTGGGGGAGAGTAAACTGGTGGAGGAGGAGGAGGCGGGGATTGTACTGCCGGCGGCGGTGGGGGTGAGAACACTGGGGGAGGTGGTGAGCTCACTGGAGTAGGCGGCGGTGGTGGTGAGCTTATCGGAAGGGGAGGAGGGGGAGATCGAGTCCGGACAATTGGCGAGACCTCCTTCGCCGGAGGCGGAGGAGATAATAATTTCACCGGGCTGGGCTTGCTGCTGGAGGGCGGCGATTTGCCAGAACCACCGGCGCACCTAGACTTGCTGCAGTCCACCGGCTTGCTGACAACATGAGCACATTCCTTGGGCGTCTTCTGCCCCCTCCGGCCGGCAATGCAATTGCCAGTGTCATTGAAAGCAACGCCGGGCCTTGCGGCGGCGGAGCACTCTGCCGACTTCCCCTTGAAGTAATTAAAAGAGAAGCTGAAGTTCGTAAGCTTGGGCAGCCCACAAATATCGGCGGGCACGACCCCGGTCAGCACGTTGCGAGCCAGATCCAGCTCCTCCACACTGCTGAGCCCAGAGAATGTCCTCGGCACGGCGCCGGTGAAGAAGTTGCCGCTAACATCGAGCACCGTGACATTCCCGAGTTTGCCAATCTCCGGCGGGAGGCAGCCGGAGAGATCATTTCCGAGGAAGATGATTTCGTTGAGGCTGCCGGCCATACCGCCGATGCTCCTCGGAATGCACCCGCTAAACCGGTTATTAGCGAGGATGACGGCGGAGGCAGGGGAGCTTCCGAGGTTCTCCGGGATGGACGAGTCGAAGCGGTTGTCGTTGAGGAACACGGCGTCGAGCTCCTTGTCAAATAGCTCCGCCGGAATGTGGCCCTCGAAGTTATTGAACCGGAGATCCAGGTATTTGAGGGCGGGCATGGCGATGACGACGGAAGGGAAGGGGCCGACGAAGCGGTTGTTGCTAACGTCGAGCTCGTGGAGGAGGGAGAGGCGGGAGAGGCTTTTGGGGATAATACCGCAGAAGCGGTTGGAGTTAATGTGGATGAGGGCGGCGTCGGTGAGGAGGCCGAGCTCGACGGGGAGGTATCCGGCGATGTCGGCGCCGTTGAGATCTACGCCGGCGAGGACATCCAGGGAGGGGTCGTCTAGGGCAGCGGCGCAGAAGACGCCGGTATAGGAGCAGACGTCGGGGCCGACCCAGTTTCCGGTGGTATTAAACGGATCGGAGTAGACGGCATGTTTCCAGGCCGTGAGGGCGATGTAGGCGCGGCGGAGGCGGGGGTTGGTGATAATGACGTCGATCTCGATTTCAAACTCGAAATCGTCGGGGAGGTCGCCGTTCTCAGGGAGCTTCTGGAGTTGTCGGCGGGCAATGGCAGCAGCTTCTAAATTAGAAATGGAGGCGACGAATGGGAGGAGAATACCGGAGAAGAGGAGGAGGAGGAGGAGGAGGGGGGAGGGGGAGCGGCCCAAGCCCTCCATGTCGGTTGAACCCTAGGAGGGGCCGGGCGCGGGTATGTTGAAGAGGTTGATGAGGGAGGAGGAAGGGTGGTTATAATAGCGGACGATGGGGAGGAGGAAGCCATGGCTGGATGGCTGTGAGAGCTTTCCGGGGAGGAGAAGGTGCGCAACGCCTTCTTTTCTTTTCTTCTCTTCCACCGCAGCAGCCCTGTTTTCTGGGGTCAAGGCCTGGAGAAATTTAGGGTTTCACGGGTGATGCAGATCGATTTGTAGTTTTTTCTTCATCTTCCAAAAATAGATAAAATGATTCAATAATAATAAATATTTATCTCCAACTCCAAGCCACCGTCTCTTCTTTTATAATCTAAATTTAACAGTAATAATTAAATGATTAATGCTCAAACATAATCAAAATCAGAAAATGCTTATGAATGATATCATCAAAAACAGAAAATTAATTTTGAATATAAAATTGGATGAACTTATGTGAGCATAAGCTGAGGAAATTCTCTAATTAAAAATTCGAATCACTGCAACTAAGGTTACTAGTGCAGCGGTCGGGTTTGATGGCTTGACGAGTAAGAACACAGAAACAGGGGGAAAACTAAGAGGATCGCAGGTGCTGCGGCAAGGAGGTTCCATCACGTACCCAAATGCTTAGAACAAGCTTCTCCTCCACAACTAAGAATGACTGAGCAGGGTATAAGGTGGACACTAACTTGACGACTATCATAAGATGACGACCAAGGGGATGATCACGGTCTCACGGCTCAAGTCCTCGATAGCAGGATTTAAAAGCTCAGCCAAAATTCAGGAAAAGATCTCCATCCTTGTACCCCAGGGGTCCTATTTATAGGTAAATTCAAGTGGTGGGGGAGTCTTATTTATAGCTTAATCCCCACCTGGGGACCATGCGACTTCTGGATGAGCTTGCATGCCTAGGGAGAGTATCTATGTTGGTCGTCTGCAAAGCGAGAATGCAAGGGGTGCTCGCCATACTCGCCCAGGTTTTCTATTATCTTGAATGCTGACTTTGACATCTTTCTTGACCTGTTGACCTTGACCTATTGACCTTGACCCTTTATGACATGACTTTGAGTGGGTCCACCCTCGACGAATATGAGTTGTACACAATCCCCACTCTTTATGAGCGACGTTGGAGCTCAGAAAGAAACATCCAACACATTCGACGAGGTGCTGTTGGCGAGTATCTGGACTACTCGCGGTCTCTTGCTGGCTCCTGACCTCTATAAATAGGGGTGGCATATTCTCGAGGCACACCTTCTAAACTCGCACAGGATTTCGCAGTCTGCCGAGAAAGCGTGCAACACAAGTATTGCTGAGTTGTCAGGATAACTGGGGTCGAAGACTTAAAAAAGACTCTAAAATGGTGATGACGTTGTCAAGCTCCCTTCATCAAAGAAGAAAAGGCCGCTGACGAAAAAACTGCTTGCTTCTAAGAAGAAGAAGAAGACTCTAAGCGGGCAACATCCCTCAGCACACTCTCTGCCAAAAGCTTCTTGGCCTGAAGCTCCTCCTAAAGCTGCGTCGTCTCAGCCTTCAAGTTCGGCTCAACTTGTTGAAAGCGAGAGAGGTTGCGCTCGCGCCTCCCCCTCAAATCAAAAAGGGAGCTCTCTATACTTCGAAGCTTCTCCTGAAGGAAGAGGTATGCGTCCTTCAAACTAACGTAACAATCGTTCCAAATAAGAGCAATCTGAGCTTGCACTTCAATCTGCAAGAGAGCAAAACACAGTGAGTTAGGAGAAACACGCATAAACCAATTCAAAAAATGAGCTTACCGCATTATTCATCGCTACTAAGGATAAAGAGACGCACTTCCCTTTCGCTTGGGTCGAAGTAGGCTCCCCCTCCGTCGGGCCTGCGAGGCAGAAGAGCCGAGAACCTTAACATCCTGATCCTCGATAAGTGGAGTCCCAGCCATTCGGGAACTGCTAGGGGCCGATCCCAAACGCCCCTTTGACAGGTCAGCAGGGCGATGCGCCATGGACAAATCTCCATGGCTCTCGAAAATCAACTTTCTCTTCTGATCACGACCTAACGAAGCAACGACAGAACGCTCCGGATCAACAGAAAGGTCACACAACAGCAAACGTTTTTCTTCCACGAACAAAGAAATTCAAAATAGATGGCCTGCCAGTTCGTTAGGAGCCCTGAACTCGAGCATCGGTGTAAAATCACGCTCGCGGACCTTCATTTGGCGGCATCGATCTGGAAGGGAGCTCCAAAGCTCAGGACATACCCAGAGATTTTGGATGGGTTTTTGGATGTACCCATACACTATGTTCCCGTGGCGCCCGTCCATCCGACTCTCAACCACCAAACAAGTCTTGTTGTTATGAACCTCGATATGGCCACCGTCGTTGGCCTGAACATCGCACCATTCCTTGAAGAACTCCAGCGAGAACCGCAAATCATGTTTGCGGAAGAAGGCAATCAGACCCATAATGCGTGTCATCGCTAAGGGGGTGAACTGCGATGCCCAAACCCCGCAATGTCTCAAGATCTCTGTGAATTCTTCGCACAGTGGGAATCGAAGACCGACCTTAAGAGACGATTCACATAAATTCATCTAGCCCACCGGGGGGCACTGCACCCGCTGCTCGTCCTGAGGAATCTTGATTTCAAGACTGGAGGGAATGTTGTAGTGCCTGCTCTAAGAAGCATGCTCTATTGTAATAGTGGAGCGCATACGCATCAGTCTACCCTGAACAACACGCCTCAGAGCCTAGAAAAACATGCAAAAATAAGTTAAAGTCTGAACGAGGGGACACCTCGGGAGCTGCAACCCACACACCGCGAACAGGGGGCAAGATGTACACAAGCACGACACGACAAAGCATCATGCATGCACACTCGCAAGCATGCGGGGAGCAACTCGCGCGCGCAGCGCGACCCGCGAGCAGCGCACGGGGCGCAACCCGGGCGCACAACATGCAACCCGCGAGCACAGCACGCAACCCACCCGCACGGCGCCCCGGGGTGCAACTCGAGCGCACCGCATGCGTGGCCCAACCCGCGCATGCAACGCGCGCGTGGCGCAACACATGCACGTTACGCAACCCACGTGCGGGGTGCACACAGTGCGGGGGGGGGGGGGGCAGCCTACACATGCACCCACCCCGCCCGTAGTGCGCAAGGCGCAACCCGCGCGCACCCCATGTGGGGAAATCCAGGCGCACTGCACGCGGAACAACCCGCGCGCACCGCATTGTGGAGCAACCCGCGCACACTACATGTGGAGCACCCCGCACGCACCCCGCGCGAGGCAGCGCACAATGCGTAGGGAGCAACCTGCGCGCGCGCTCTCCTCGCGCGCGGGGAGCATCCCACATGCATGCCCCGCTCAAAGTGGGGCGTCCCACTCCATCTGGTCCCCTTCCCTGTGTCAGATCATTGTGCTCGTCATAATTTTCGCCTCAATTCACCTCTTCGCTATACCTTTTCACTATCGACCGCGTCCGTCCTCCGTTGCACCCGCCATTAAGGTCCAGAACAGCACCAGGGTAAAATCCCACGAACTCCACTCACTTTGGCTCTGGACTCCAAGGACTTTGGGGGCAAACGAGGGAGTCAACCCCAATTTATAGGAAAACCGGGCTGCACATAGCCGAACCGCACTCTCCCCCACTAAAGTCATGGGAGTTACGCAGGTAATCGCCGCGCGCCCAATCCACGTGGTAACTACCGTGCAACCCAACTTCCGCCACCCAGCGGTGTTGGCTGGCCCCGGCCCCGGGCCAGCCACCCTCTCTAACCGCCCTGAGACGGGCGGTCCCGACACGACTGGCCTCTGCAGAGGCTGGCCAAGGCCGCCCATCCTCGGGCGGCCTCGCCGTGGCGAATCCCCACAATAGGTCGGCCAAGGCCGCCCGATCTCAGGTGGGTAGCCGTCGCAACGGCCAGCCGAGGCCGCATGATCCTCGGTGGCCTTGTCGCAGCCAACCCTCGCAAGCGTCGGCCAAGGCCGCACAGATCTAGGCGGCCTCGCCGCGGCCGGCCTTCGCAAGGGCCGGCCTAGGCCGCCAAGATCCGTGCGGCCTCGCCGCTGCCGGCCCTCGTAATGGCCTTGGTCGGCCACCCGATCTGGGGGCCTTGCTGCTATCGGTCCCGCACAGGGTCGGCCAAGGCCGCCTGGTCCCGGGAGGCCGACCCTCGCAAGGGTCGACCAAGGCCGCCCGGATCCGGGCTAGGCGAGGCCGACCCCTGTGAAGGCCGCCCTCCCCCGGGCGACCTCCCCGCGACTGACTGCCCTCCGTGTGGAGGGGCGGTGGCCCGCCCACGCCGATGTCATCGGGCCTCCATTCCTCGCGTTCGTGTCTTCCCTCGACCTGGGGGAAAGATGGTCATTTCCCAAAAGTGGCGATCCGTATGATCATTTCCGAGTGATCCTATTGGCCGGTCCGATAGCTATCGGGCAAAATTACCGGACCGCTCTCGTTAAAATCTATAAATAGGCACAGTTCTATTTCAAAAGGGTATTTTTTTTCTGTTTCACTCCTCTCTCTCTCCCCCCCTTTTCTCTGCTGGATCTACTTTCAAGACCACCATCGCAAAGCAAGGCGAAGGCATCAAGGTCAAGAGGAGGCTCGCGAGAACGCAAGTCACGAGGGAGACGCGTTAAGCCGCCCTCGTCGTCACGTCAAGACAACTCCGAAGGAAGGAAGTGCCCGCATCTTTGGTGAACGAGCAATGGAAGACTGCCAAAGCAGCACGACGGCCAGTGGCACCCGTTCTTCATTCTCCTCCCCTCTCACAAACTTTAACGAGGCACGGTCTGTCGCATTCGCTTTCCTCCCAGAAGCTCTGTAAATTCACTCATATAGTGAAAGTTAATTCGGCACCATACCGACCGCGTGATTGTTCACCCCGATTACGGATTTTCCACGTCATCGAGTCTTCGTCCTACCATTTAGTTAATCTTTAACTGTTGGCACGGTTGGCCGCTCACGGACTAAAACGGTTGAGTAGGCCGGATCTGCCAAGAGCGCCGCGCGATTCCCCAACAAGCTCATTGGGTTCTTCCCTGTCTATTCAAAAAAAAAAAACTGTATTAGACGATCAAGAACACAAAAACAGATTCTAGGAACCAGATGAAACCTTCAAAACCAATATTTCCCGCAATTCACCCGACTACATTTCCCCTGTACATGCAATTCTTTTATATCTATCACCATGTAAAAGAAAAACCAAATCAAATATAATCCAACAGCCTACCCTCCTCCCTCCACAGAATCCTCAGTTTTCTGCTTGTTAACTCGGTTCCTTAGTTCTTCAAAAGCCCGCATGCTTTCTGCATCGAATCCTCCAGCAAACTGCATCATTGAAGATGAAGTGTGAGAGGCTGTTTTAGTTTTAGTTTTAAACGGAAGATTAGAGTTTCTGTATGCATCCATGCCTGATGAACTCGGAAGGCAAATCGCACGCCTTGCAGGAGTAAAAACTCCCTGTTTGGCTCCTTCTCCGTGCCATTCAGTGCGTCGAGCTCTGAAGCTACTCTCTTCATGTACTTCCTTGCAAGCTGAACTGATGCCAGTTTGATCTGCACCAGCACGACAGATGATTCTCAGGAGGTTAAGGATTTGAACCAGGACGAATAATCAATGGAAATTCAGTGAGGGTACCTTGCCAACGACACCGGAGTCCGACAGCCAATCAATGGGAATTCCGAATTCCCGGTAGCGCGACACAGCCATGTCGCGAGTCCGCAGGAGTGCATAGACACTCTGTTCCATTCTGAAAAAGAATGCAACAATCCATGAAGAAAGTTGGGAGGGGAAGAAGAAGAAGAAGAAGCGTTGATTCACTGGATGGAGCTTTAAAAAGGTGCTTACTTTTCAAGCAAAGAGTACATTTTTTTGAGAGCAGGTTCACAAGCAAGTTTCGAATCATCGACGAAAGACGACACCTGCTTCTCCAGCTTCATCAGGTCTTGATACTCGAATGCCGCCTCTCTTAACGCATCCGCTTTTCCCTCCGGCCAATCGAAGTGTTTTAGAACAGCTCTCTCATCAACCTATACAGGATGATACACACAGTTCAACGAGACAACAAACCATCATACTTCTCTTACACTGTAATCCGAAAACATAAGGTAAAAAGGGTACCAAGAATGAGAGTTCTTCGTCCAGCCAATTCACGAAGGTAACCAGATCTTCGACATTTGCGAAGGAAGCTGCCCGGACCTCTGAGGCCAAAGACTGGACAAATTCACCTTGGGTCTCCACATCAGCTTTCACCTGTATCCAGGTTTAAAAATTCAAAAAAGAACAAAATGAATTCAAATGAACTGATCACAAAGTTACAAGCTTTACTGAAAAATGCTTACAGCTAAAAGGAATGTGGATTTGTTGGCAATCTCGCCGATCATGTTACTCCGGGCATCTGAAGCGCTGCCGGAGGTTGTCGAATTGACGGACACACTCTCCTTCTTGGCTTCTCGCTTCATCAGCGACTGGTAGAATTCGACCAGCTCCGGCGCACGGTGAACCTTATCCCCGCCGCCTGAACCTTTGGACATACTTCCGGGAGGGGGAGGAGGTCTCGGTGCGCCGCCAGGCCCCGGCGGCGCAGGTGGCGGTGGGGGAAGTGGCGCACCTGAAGTAATGGCAGGTCTGTTGTCAACAGTAGAAGAACCACCTGCTGATCTGGGAGGCGGCCTGGGAACTCTCGGCGGTCTCTTCTCAATCTCTGCAAGTTTCATCTTGCTAACTACGGGGCTATCAATTTTGCTTTCATCATTCTCACAGGATTCACCTTCTTCATCTCCAGTCTTCTCCTTAATCAGCCCAAGCTTGGGAGGCAATATAACAACGGTCTTCTCCTTATTTCCCCTCGCCCTGAACTCACTGCTCGAACTAAAACCAGCAGAACCCCCGCCAAATCGTTCTGCCCGCGCTTGATCAACTTTCTCCTTGATCATTTTCTCCCTTTCAACGGCTAGTTTATGCCGGTCCTTAAAAGCAGGGTATTTCAAATCCTCAACACCTTCAACGGACTTGGAGGACATCAGCTGAAACGACGACGCAACGCTGTTCAACGAATCACTCGTTGAATCAATTCGTGTTCGGATTGGTGGTAAGTTCTGACCATCCAAGTCTTCGTTTGATTCTTCATCGTTCTTCCCATAAGTAGTGATGGCATTGCTGTCTCCAGCGTTCCTCATCATCAGAGCTTCCAACGGTCCCCTGGGCGCCGTTAGCCTGTGATTCCCACTGTTTCTCATCGGAGAAAATGCCCCGAAAGATCTACCCGGCGAGGCCATGCCAATGTCGTCCTTGCTTCTTCCCCATCTCTTCAGTTTCTGCAAAAGGCCCTGCTTTTTGCCTGCAAAACTGAGTCTGCTCGAAGAGCTGTCCACAGAAGCGTTATCGAAGTCGTCGCTTCCAGGAGAGGACGGCATGGACGATACACTGTCGAGATCAGTGTCTCCCTGGCCGCGCTCGGATCCTGCATACTCGAGCATGAGGCGCTTGGCCCGCTCCTGGGATTTTGGAGACAAGCTCTTGCTGAGATCGCGAGCTGAAGTCTTGCCGGGTGGTTTTTGGTAGTTCCGGAGCTCATACCTCAAGCATGCGTTGACCCAACGAAGGTAGACCAGTTCCTCTACTTCACTGAATCTGTTCATCTGCAATCCTTCCACCTGCTTGGTGAGATCTTCATTGGCATGCCTCAAATTGTTGATATCTTCCCTTGCCTTGGAAATCATCTCACTCTGCATCATTAGATTTGGAAGAAAATAAAACACCCATTGAACTGATTAGAAATTTAGAACCATGAAGTGGGCTATATCGAGTCGAGTTCGAGCGATTTTGGCTCGGTTCGAAATCGAAATTTTCGACTCGAACTCGACCCAAAATCGACTCGAAAACGAAATCGGCTCGACGCGAAATGGCTTGATTCTGAGTCGGCTCGAAATCGAATCGAGTCGGTTCGAAATCGAATCGAATCGGCTCAAACTTGAGTAATTTTTTGTTTTATTCCTAGTTTGCTCAAAATTATATTGGGCAACCTATAAATTTAGCAAATGAAACACTTAAAATATTCATTATTTCTATTTAGTTTTAAATTTTGTTATTTTTAATCTTAAAATAAGAATATATTAATAAATACATAAATTTTTTTAATTAATTCGAGTTGATTCGAATCATATTTCGAGCGATTCAGGACTGGCTAGAAATCGTCTCGAAATCAAATTCGAGTCAAATTGAATTAACTCAAATTGAGTCGAATCAATTTTAACTTATTCCGATTCAGCTCAATTTTCGAACGATTTTCGAGCGATTTTCAAGTTTCGAATAATATGCTCAGTCCTACCATGAAGTGCCTCAAATTATACTCTTCAAACTACAAACAGGTAAGAAACAGAGCAAAAATCGTTACAATACGGTCTGTATATCCATTTTCGTCTTTTTTTTTCACTTGAACTTGTCTATGCAGTCATCTCATTTCATTAGGGCGTTATACAAATTTCAGTGGAATTAGTGGTGTAAAGAGCCATGGTGGTAACTTCTATCTCTGAAATTAGGATCCTCTCCATTTCTAACGAAATAGGAGGGGATCCTCTCCTATTTCTATTGGGATGTGCCACCCTTCTTTGCATGAACCAGGTGGTTCTGACCTGGGGTAAGCAACAAAACATCGTCGAATCTCTTCCCCCTCCTGATACTGAAGGTGAGCATCAGGGCCGTACAGAAGTCTAGGGCTTCAGTTGTGTGGCTGGAAGACGAAATCAAGGCAGCGACTACTCTACTTCTCCTATCGGCGGCTCCAGGGAGGCGACAACTCCAGCGGATGGACGAGAGAGAAGGCTTCGACCTGAGCAGCGGACATTTCAGCCTAGGCAAGGTTTTTCGTTCTGTGGAAGAGGAAGAGGGAGGCCAGTGGTCCCTTGACTGATCTCCTTTGGAGGGTGTGTTGAATTGTGAGGTCGGTGGTATCTCGATCGTCGGTAAGTTCAAAATCTTGACGCTCTAGGTTCTATTATTTTAGATTAATCTCCATGTATTTTCAAACTCTCTGATTATATTGACTCTTCTCCGACGCTCTCCCCGTGGATGTATGAGTTTTTCTCTGAACCACGTATATTTTGTGTCGTCTGTGTGTGCTTGATTCTTGATTTATTTTAGCTTAATTTTGTGGCTTTAATTTCGTCATCGCTAATCCATTGTGTTTCGCGGTATTGAGAGATCGTGAGAATTTTTCATAACAATTGGTAGCGGAGGGAGGTTGTAGTCCTCGAAAATTCCTAAGCAAAGCGATGACAACAGCGTTCGAGATTTCTAAGTACGATGGAAAGATCGTCTTTGATTTATGGAAGAAACGGATCAAGACGGTTCTCGTTCAGCAAAATCTCTATAAAACACTTCTTGACAAGGAGAAGTCCGGGAAAGATAGAGTTGAGTGAGAGGAATTGTATCTGAAGTCATCAGTACAATTCAGTTCTGCTTAGCAGACAAAGTGATATACACTATAGTCGACGCTGAGACTACAACAGATCTGTGGAAGAAATTGAAGGAGCTCTACAGGTTCAAGTCACTAACGAACAAAATCCACGTCAAGAAGTAGTTATACAACTTGAGGATGTTCAGAAGTACTCAATTGTTGGAGCACATGAATGTGTTAAACGAGCTAATCTCTCAGTTGCGTAGTATAGATGTGAATGTTGAAGAAGAAGATCAGGCCTTTTCTGTTTTCTTCATTGTTGAAGTCCTTTGATCACCTAGTCATTACGATCCTTTACGAAAATGACACCCGGAAGATGGAAGAGGTGATGAGCACGTTGCTATCGAATAAAACGAGAATCAAGTCAGGTTCTAGCACCGATGAGTGTCTACTGGTGAAGGGAAATGAACAGGTTAAAAGCAGATTTAGAGATAAAGATAAGAAGGGAAACAAACTCATTGTTAAGCCTATTGGCCAAAATAACATGTGACATTATTGCAAGGAAGATGAACACTGAAAAAATAATTGTCCGAAGAAGAAGCTCATGGAGAGGACACACGAGCCACAATAGCCAGTAGTGGCATCTGATAATGAGAGTTATGTTGATGTACTTCATGTTCCATCCAGTTTGACACTACAGATGCATGGGTCATAATTATTAGATGCTCCTATTATGTGTTCGAACAAAGAATGGTTTTACAACTCCAGGTAATGTGGTGGTGGTCATGTTCTAATGAGAAACCACTCAAAGTGCAAAATACTGAGAATTGGAAGCATCATAATCAAGATGTTTGATGGAACCGTCAGAATGCTCATAGATGCCAAATATATGTCTGGTCTAAGAAAGAGTCTGACTTCTTTAGACATTTTGAAGGCGGATGGATACTCTTACACTGATGGTGGTGGTTACTTAAAAGTCAAAAAAGGCGCTCTAGTGGTGATGAAAGAAGAGCATTCAGGTACTCTCTACATATTGATTGACACTATAATAGTTGTAGATACAATAGTTTTTACATCGACAGATGATGATACCTCTTTGTTATGACATGTTATGCTTGACCACATGAGTGACAGAGGTGTTGAAATCGAGAACCGGCTTCTGTGGAGTCTGAACCCTTGGGGAAGGAGTGAGCGTATACTTACTTCACCTAGCAAGCTTGCCTGACCGAAGACTTAGAACTTGAAACTAACCCAAGGCTCCAGCACGGATGTCCCACCACACACTCGGAAGATCTTAGAGCGCTTCCCCTCCTTAGCCAAGTGCTGAGCTAAAGATACCTCAGAAATCGCAAGAAAACTAGAGAACAAGTAAGCATGACTTCTAAGATACCCCCTTGGGGTATATTTATAGTTTTTTAAAACCTGGCCTGCAAATAGCTTAACTCTATTGTTATGAATGGTTATACGCAGCCAAAAGTGGTCTGCCAACAGCCAAACTCCATTGTTGTGGAAGGCTATTTGCATCCCTAATCAAATTTAGTAGAACAAATTAAATTAACCACAAGATATCTGTGCCCCACTCACAGGGGGAAATCGGTATCAGCTCACCGCCCAACCAGGCGGACGCGGCCTGGCTCGCGCAGCCCACCTCTTTCTTTAGGCTAGTGCGAGTCAGGCTCTTGCGGCTCGCCTTCCCCTTGCATAAAGGTGGACCGGCGATCTCGGCTGGATGGTCACTTAGGCGGGTGCGGGCCGGTCGAGCTGGTTCGCGCGGCTCTCGCGCCCTGTGATAACTTCTTAAATGAAGTTATCTATGTCCATGTTATTTGACACAAAAATAGTGATAATATGTTCTATTGAGTATAAAAAGATGATAAAATTTATCTTTAACTTATGCTTAAGTAATTTAATCATTTTCTAATGTTTTCTTGTCAGAATCGCCGAAAAACTAAATCCGGAGAAGGAATGCTTAAGCAGTTTGTTGTGCTGGGAAAGTTGTCATAACAACTATTTTAGTTGTTATAACAACTTTCAAAATTTAAAAATCCGAATTTTGAAAAAAAACTGCAGTAGTTACAAATTGAAAGGAGACATCCTTTCAGATGGGGGCACGAAATTAAAGCACGAAATTGGCCTGAAAAGGGGGGATTATTCATTCTTGGAGAAGGGAATGAAGAGGAGATTGCTTGGAGAAGAAGACTTAGGGCAACACCGGATCTTGGAGAAGGATTGCTTGTACGCGAATTGGAGAGCATCTTCCGGCGTTATTTTACATTCTTATCATCATGGGCTGTAAGATCTTTCCTATTTTTGTGATGTTCTCCCCTTCCACTATGAACTAATTTCATAAGTCTTGTGTGTTGTAAGTACTTAGACTCATTATGATTACTTGATTTCAATTTACCTTTCATGATTGGTTGATGATCTATCTTTATTGGGATTATGTCTTTTATTTGTGGAATTTTTGAGTAAGTGTTCTTCTCCTAGATAGTGTGGCGAGATTCGAGAGAGGAGTCATGCTATTCTAAGGTTGAATCCTCATTGCGCGCGGCGAGATTCGAGAGAGGAGTCGCGCGATTCTTTAGTCAAATTCCATCTTTCTACTGCGTTGCGAAACTCGAGAGAGCAACGACGTAAGTGTGACATAAGTCCTGATATAACTCTGAGATAGAAAGAGATTTCATCTCAAGTTAGCAACTTTGATTTTAGCGCTTCATGTTATTCTAAATCCGCCTAAGTTAGAGATGACTAGGGGAAGTATGGTAAGCGGATTTCGGATATCGAGAGATAATGTTATCCATCTTAAAAATCATTGCAGGACAGTAATTATCCAATTATGAGAGATGACTTAAAAACAATTATCATATTAGTCTAAGGAAAACAACACACAAGATTAATTCTCCAAAATAAGAAAAAAAGTCATTTTTAGATAAGAACTAAGTAGTATTTATTATCTCTAGTTTCGCTTAACTAAATCACACCAATTATCTCACTTGAATTTAAGGAAAAGTTTAAGCTAGTAGTTGCGTGTGCTAAATCATTCACTTGCTCGAGAGAACGATCACTTCTCACTTTATATTACTTGAACCGGCACATACACTTGCGTTATTTTATATATACGTTACCGACGTACCACCCTGCCTTGCGGGAGCGATTCAACTATCCCCTGGGCTCGCCCACCTACTACACTGATGCGGGCCGGCTGTCCTGGCTCGCTCACCCTCCTGGATAGCCCACTCGACAAACACTGGATTATACACAATCCCCTCTCTTTCTGGGTTTTTCCAAAGCTCAGAAAGAATCATCCAACTCCACGTGTTCGGTGAGTGCTTTGCTGAGCTGGAGGGAATCTTTAGGTGGATCCTACCTTCTTGCTATATATATATACCTCCATGCTCGGAGAAATTCCCCGTCCTTCTTCTCTTTTTTCTTCGTGAATTACTGTAGCTGAGCGATGCCCTTATCAGAAGAAATGCGTGCTCGCCCAGCGACCGCGAGGGAAGGAACGAGGGCGCAAGTCATTGATTCTGTCCCTTGGTTGGCGTGGGGGCCGCTCGGTCCCGTCTTTAGGCCGAAAAAGGCGAAGATGATCTGACGATCTCCCCTGAACGGCGCCACTGCATCCATTTCGGCGGCCAGTGTCAAGGCCACCCATGAGGTACATGGGCTGGTTACCTGATGTTGCTGTTATTCCATCTTTGATTTCTCCTTCTTCGCGGGAGGCGCCTCGCGAGGATGGAGGCGGGGGGATGGAGCCGATGCACTCTTCCCCGCGTGTATCTGAGCGGGTTGCCAGCCCCTCAAATGCGGGCATGCCCTTCCTGCGGTCCTGGCCGCTCCTCTAGCGACTGGTAAGTTCTTGGACCCTTGCCTTCGCTTTCTAACTGATACCCCTTACATTTCAATTTTGATATTGTAGCCCCTACCCCAGGAGCCATCGAATGTTCCCTGCTTGTTCCACGATCGCCGCCCTGCCCTGGGTTGGGAAAATTCTTCGGGACTCTTGAAGGAGAGCTCTTACAGGGCCGGCCAGGGACTTCCCACCCGCGTGCCAATGTGGGGACGTGCCAACCCCGGGTTAGTATGTGTGCTTGCTTGCTTGCGACTGTTTGCCCTTCTTTTCTAACACTTGTTTCTACAAGCTTCAATGCCATCTCATCATCTGACGTCGACATCAGTGAGGGGTACTCGCCTCCCCCTTCCATGGACCGCATCTCAGAATATCTGGGCGACGCGCAGGATGCCTAGGAGATGAAGAGGCGGGTGACTCCGTTGTTCCAGAAACAGACCTTGATGCTGCAAGAGGTCTGCGATAGGGTGGATGAAGACAAGGCAGAGGCGGAGGAACGCTACGCGGTCCTGGAGAGCGTGAGGCGCCCAGAAGACGACGACGGAACGACCTCTCCGGGAGTGCACATTACGCGAGCAAATGATTGGCTCAGGCACGACACAGAACATGTCGACCTGGCCCAACGAGAACTGCTGGCGGTTTGTGAGTATTACTATCCTCGCCTACGGCCCCGTTCCGGGGTGCGAGGGCGGGGTAGATGGAAGTGGATTCAATACTTAACCACTTGCCCCTTCCTCGACGTCGGCCTGCAGGCCCGGGTCGCACCTGTCTCTTGGATCGGCTCGCGCGTCACAACTATGATCTTTGTTGTATTCTTTTCCGTAGTACCAAACTTGTTTATTATTGTTTTAAACTGCATGCCCGCTAAGGGCTCATGTTTGTGTGTTAAGGCTCATGCTGTTGCTCGTAACCTCTTAGCTTTGCTTAGGCGATTGTATTGCTTGCCTACCCCCTTCTTAGGCGAGTGTGTGCTGGCTCAGCCCGCTTGCCTCTCTGGCAGATGCGAGTTGGAGGGGCTCGCTCGCCACTCAGGCGAACGCAGGCCAGCGTGGCTTGCTCGCTACTTGGGCGGACACGGGCCAGCGTTGCTTGCTCGCTATTTGGGAGGACGCGAGCAAGCACGACTCAAAAGTCGAAGCGTCAGGGTATATTTTTGTTATCCGCACGTTTCCCGCTGATGGGATGTTTTCCCTCCCTTTCTTTTTCTATAAATAGACCACGACCCTTCTTCCCACCTACCGCATTTAAAACCTTCCGCATTTTCTCCACTCTTGTAATTTTCAGCCTGCCTTTTTCTCGCGAGAACTTCGGCGTCCCGCCCGCTTAACACATTGCGAGATGGGAGGCAGTGGTGGCGATGCTGAGGGAAGGGGCAAGTGCGCATGGAACTTTTCCGACTACTCCTTCTCTGCCGCTCTCATCGAGGGCGAGTTCCTGACAGTGGTCGGCGACTTCATCCCACCTGGGTTTGTGGCGAGGCGACCCGGGGAGGAGGAGAAGATCAATGACCTCTCAAAAGCGGAGCTCGCCATCCCCATATCTCACTTTGATGCGGGCCTCCGACTTCCCCTATGGCCTGAGGTCTGTCAAATTTTGAAGTACTTTGTGGTCGTCCTCGGCCAGATGACTCCCAATTCGGTGGCTGTCGTGGTCGGGTTCACCTGCTTCCTGCGGGAAGAGCGGATCGAGTTCAACCTTGCGGTCTTCCACAAGCTGTTCTCCTTCCGAGCGAATAAGGATGGCACCACATACTTCTCCAGTAACCATGCAAAGGTGCGGGAGACAGTAAATAAGAGCCACAATTGGCTCCGGAAGTTCGTCTTCGTCAAGGGCGACTTCGACAACATTCCCTTCTTGCCGGTCCAACTCAGCGAGGTGAGCTACCGCCCCCTAGCCTGGGGGTCCATGAAGCCGAGCTCTGTGGGTTCATCGAGGGGAAGAACTTCGAGGTCGCGTTCCTTCAAAGGAACATCGACTCCCTCACCCCTATCCCGCCTGTGGGAGGTAAGCTACTCACGCTTGATTACCTTTTACTTAACCCTTTGCTTTGTTCCAACTCTCCTCTTGTAGGTGAACAAGACCTCGCTCTGCACTCTCCTTACAAGAGTGCGTGAGTCGCTTCTGGCGAGCTCGCTCGTGCCGAGGCGGCGGCTGCCACGCATCGCGAGCCCCCGACCCTCGCCTCCCAGAAGCGGGTCACCCACAACCAGCCTCCTCCACCGCCGCCGTCCAAGAAGTCGAAGACCGCGGGCGGCGCACCTCCCACATCCTAAGAGAAAGGCAAAGCTCCGGCGGGTCAACAACCTGAAGCGGCCGTCACCTCGGATGTTTCGACCGGCAGGCCTCCTGGCAAGACGACCGACACCTCCAACCTGCGAGAGCAGGCGCCCATGCCGAGGGGGCACCACAACTTTGGCTATGGAGAGCGGCACTTGGACGAGCTCGGCTAGCCCCTCCTTTAGTGTGACAAAGTGGCGAACCGAGTCTCCATCTCTACCCTGCTACCGAGTTGGTTGGAGCAGTATTCCATCAGCGGGGAGGCCTATGCCTTCTCCTTCAGCCTCTATGCGCGGGAGGACGTCGTGGTCTACGATGAGGAGGCCGCGTGAGTCCTTATGCACGAGAGCGCGCGGACCCAGCTCCGTGGCCTGGAGATGGCCGACATGGTGGGCCGCCGGTGCACGCAGATGGAGCGGAATTCCGCCTCACTCCAGAAGCTCGACGATGATAAGGAAGAAGTAGGCCGCCTCATGTTGGAGGAGGTGGATCATCAGAAGAAGCGGGCGGATACAACCGACACCATCCTCGCCGGATACCTGGGGGGGGGGGGGTAAGTCTCAAGACTTTGAAACGATCCTTCTCTCAAGATTGCTTTTAATGACATTCTGCTTTTTCTCGCAGGACGCAGTGACGACCAAGCGCCTTGGTTTTCAAATCGCCATCCTCGAGAAGGAGAACGAGGCGTTGCGGGAGCGGGTGCGAGAGCTGGAAGCCGCAGCTCCCTCGATGCCCTCCAGCAGCGGCTGCCGGCTCACCCACTACACCGAGTATGAGCTGGAGGAGATGATGCAAAAGAACGCCGCAAAAGCCGTGAAGTTCACGCTCCAGACAATGCAGCAGGCCGGCCTCGTGACGGGCCAAGGCAAGGGGCTCTCGGCGAGCGATGTGGTACCAGATATGTTCCTCCCGGTACCGAAGCCGAGTCCTTATAATCCCTTTAGGAGAGCTCATCTCGCTGAACCCCTGCACCGAACCTTTCTTTTTGTAATTTATGTACTTTTATTATTGCTGCAATGAAAAAGCGGGCTGAGTCCCATCCTTGTAACCTTTTGCGGTTAATAATATATGCTCTTCTAAAATGATATTGTTGTTTCTTTGCGCACTCGCGACCTAGCTCAGCCTTCCCGCTCGCCGCCTCCGAACCAATGTCTTGCTAGTGAGATCGCACGTCCCTTAAGGACTTAGCTTTGGAAATTACGGGGTCTTAAGTAGCCAACCCGCGAGTGGCGATCTGCCACCCTTATCCAGAGAGCTTCTCCTACACCGCCCGCGAGATCTAGGGACTCGCCTTCCTCGACTTGCGTTCGGGGTGTTCGGCTTCTCGCGAGCCAAGCCTCATGAGGTCGCGACGTGGCCTGAGAGTGAGTCCTTTGCAGTGTTGAGTGCTCGTGACCATGGTCGCCCTGCGGGTGTTGGACTAGATGCGTGCCGAGCGGATGCCTGAGGTGTGGGATCCAGCTCGCCTGTGATCCTTGCTCCCTTGGAGATACTTGCTTGTTTCAATCTTTTTTCTAGCGATCGATTAGGAATTTCCATTTCCATTCTTTCCTTCTCTGTCATCTAGTCTGAGCCTGATGGGAGGTGTTGAGCTTCAAATGGACTTACCCATGCCTCCTCCAAGAGGTCCACCTGCCCTGCCGGCTAGTGAGAGCCCGATCAGCGGAACAATCTTGGGGCTAACATAGCAAACTTCATCGAGTGACTTCCAGTCCTGCCAGCTAATAGGAGCCTGGTCAACTAGATCTTTTCGGGGTCCGGGGCAGACTCTTCCGAGTGACATCCAGCCTTGCCAACTAGTGGGAGCTCGACAGCGGGATCTTCTTGGGGTCTGGGTAGACTCTCTCGAGTGACATCCAGCCCTGCCAGCTAGTGGGAGCTTGATAGTGGGATCTTCTCGGGGTCTGGTGCACTCTCTCGAGTGACTTCCAACCCTAGCAGCTAATGGGAGCCTGACATCAGGATCTTCTCGGGTTTTGTGGCAGACTCTCTCAAGTGAGATCCAGCCCTGCTAGTTGGTGGGAGCCTAAAAACGGGATCTTTTAGGGGTCCGGGGAAGACTCTCCAGAGTGACATCCAGCCCTGCTAGCTAGTGGGAGCCTGACATCGGGATTTTCTTGGGGTCTTGGGCAGACTCTCTCGAGTGACATCCAACCCTGCCAACTAGTCGGAGCCTAACAACGGGATCTTCTCGGGGTCCGGGGCAGACTCTCTCAAGTAACATCCAGCTCTGCCAGCTAGTGAGAGCCTGGAAGTGGGATCTTCTCGGGGTCCGGGGCAGACTCTCTTGAGTCACATCTAGCCTAGCCAACAAATGGGAGCCTAGAAGCGGGATCTTTTCAGGATCTGGGGCAGACTCTCTCGAGTGACATCCAGCCCTGACAGCTAGTGGGAGTCTGATAGTGAGATCTTCTCGGGGTCTGGGGCAGACTCTCCCGAGTGACATCCAGCCCTGCCAGCTAGTGGGAGCCTGACAGCTGGATCTTCTTGGGGTCCGGAGAAGACTCTCTCGAGTGACATCCAGCCCTGCTAGCTAGTGGGAGCCTGACAGCGGGATCTTCTCGGGGTCTGGGTAGACTCTCTAGAGTGACATCCAAACCTGCCATCTAGTGGAGCCTATTGGTGGGATCTTCTCGGGGTCTGGGGCAGACTCTCTCGAGTGACATCCAGCCCTGCCAGCTAGTGGGAGCCTGATAGTGAGATCTTCTCGGGGTCCGAGGCAGACTCTCTCGAGTGACATCCAGCCCTGCCAGCTAGTGGGAGCCTGATAGAGGGATCTTCTCGGGGTCTAGGTAGACTCTCTCGAGTGACATCCAGACCTGCCAGCTAGTGGGAGCATTACAATAGGATCTTCTTGGGGTATGAGGAAGCCTCTCTCGAGTGACATCCAACCATGGAAGATAGTGGGAGCCCGGTAGCGGGATCTTCTCGGGGTCTTGGTAGACTCTCTCGAGTGACATCCAGACCTGCAAACTAGTGGGAGCCTAGCAGCGGGATCTTCTCGGGGTCTAGGGCAGACTCTCTCGAGTGACATCCATCCCTGTCATCTAGTGGGAGCCTAGTAGCGGGATCTTCTCAGGGTCTGGGGCATACTCTCTCGAATGACATTCAACCCTGCCAGCTAGCAACAAGATCTTCTCGGGGTTCTGGTAGACTCTCTCGAGTGACATCCAGACCTTCCAGTTAGTGGGAGCCTGACAGTGGGATCTTCTCGAGGTCTGGGGAAGACTCTCTCGAGTGACATCTAACCCTGCCAGCTAGTGGGAGCCTAGCAGTGAGATCTTCCCGGAGTCTATTTCATGAACATCACCTGCCACACAAACTATTGCAAAAAGATTTAAAAAACCGCGATATCTCATATTTACAAAAGAAGATATTACACACTTTGTTCATGGGTAGAAACGCTTCAAGTCATCACCACTCAAGGTGTGACTGTGGGCCTCGACCTCCACATTCTGGAGGCGATACCCCCTGACCTTAATACCTTTTTGACAATGTACAGATCTTCCTAGTTTGGGTTGAGCTTCCCCACGGCTGCTGACCTTCCTACGTCATCTACTTTATTGAGGACCAAGTCCCCTTCCGTGAACTGTTTGACCCTGACATGCTTGTCAAAATACTTGACCATCTGCCACTTAATTTCCTCCTACCTAACAACGGCCACATATCAAAGTTCCTCTGCTAGATCCAAGGAGAGTCTCAGCTCGTCCCCTTTTTTCGATCTCCATTCCTCTTTTTCTTCTTCCGCCTTGACTATCCGAGGTGTCCGGACCTCGAATTTTATTGGGAGCACAACCTCACAGTCGTGGGAGAGCTTGAATGGGGTCTCTCCTTTGGCCATATTGGGAGTAGTTCTAAGAGCCCACAGGACCGAAGGGAGCACTATGCGTGAGCGCCGAGTGCGAACATGATGAGGCTCCACATCTCTTGCTGGAAATCCTCGAGCATCCCGAGGGTTGCGAGTGGAGGGGGAGACGGCGAGTCGGCCCTGCCAGAACCTCATCCTTCATCTTCAGCCATTGAGCCCGCGAAGGATTTTCAGTGCTGATCACTCTCAATGCTACCTACACCAAAATGTTGAAACCGAGAACCGACTTTTGTGGAGAACCGACTTTCGCCTAGTAAGCTTGGTTGATCGAAGACTTAGAACTTGAAACTGGCCCAAGGCTCCAGCACGGAGGTCCCACCATACACCCAGAAGATCTTAGAGTGCTTCCCCTCCTTAGGCAAGTGCTGAGCTAAGGATACCTCAGAAAGCGCAAGAAGACCAGAGAACAAGCATGCCTTCTGAGGTACCCCATTGGGTCTATTTATAGTTTTTTAAAACCTGGCCTGTAAATAGCTTAACTCCACTATTGTGAATGGTCATACGCAGCAAGAAGTGGTCTGCCAACAGCCAAACTCCATTGTTCTGGAAGGCTATTGCAGCCCTAATCACATTTAGTAGACTAAATTATATTAACCACAAGATATCTGCGCCCCACTCATAAGGGGAAATTGGGATTAGCTCGCCCCCAATCGGGCGGAACGCGGCCTGGCCCGCGTAGCTTGCCTCTTTCTTTAGGAGAGTGCGAGTCGGGCTCCTGTGGCTCGCCTTCCCCTTACATGAAGGTGGACCGATGATCTCAGCCGGATGGTCACTTAGGCGGGTGCGGGCCGGTCGAGCTGGCTCGCGCACCCTGCCTGGAGGGAGCGAGCCGACTATCCCCTAAGCTCGCCCACCTACTGCACTGATGCGGGCCGACTGTCCTGGCTCGCTCGCCCTCCTGGCTGGCCCACTCGGCGAACACTGGGTTGCACTAGGGGATTGTTAGAGGTGTATAAGAAGAGTCTGCTGAAATGAGTCAAAACATGCAAGTTTGAATTCAACAAGACATGCATCCTCGAGAAACAAAGAAAAGTGAAGTTTATGACATCAAACAAGCGCAACCGACTGATTATAGAGTACATACACTCAGATGTTTGAGGACTAGCCCCAGAGCCATCACTTGTAGGTGTCAGGTATTTTGTAACCTTCATTGACAATTTCTCAAGAAAGGTCTATATCTCCTTTCTCAAGAACAAATCTAAAGTATTCGAGAACTTCAAGATTTGAAAGACCACAATAAAGAAACAAACCCGACAGAAGTTGAAATACCTCAGATCTGACAATGACGACGAATATACCTCAACAAAGTTTTAGGCATACTACAGTCAAGAAGGTATCACTCAACATTTCACTATTCTAGGTACACCACAACAGACTGGTGTTGCAGAAAGAATGAATAGAATGTTGCTTGAAAGAGTTCAGTGTATATGACTGCTTGTTGATCCACCCAAGTATTTTTGGGCCGAAGATATCAATACAGTATATTATCTAGTAAATCATTCTCCATCCATGTCATTAGACCTGAAGTCTCAACAGTAAGTATGGTCAGATAAATTAATTGATTATGTTAATATTCATATTTTTGGATGCCCTATCTATACATTATTGTAGGATTCAGAAAGGATAAAGGTGAATGCTAAGTACAACAAATGAATATATCTGGGCCAGAAGTCTGACATAAAATGGTTCAATCTGTGGAACCCTGAAACTAAGAATATTGAGCTGAAGCGTGACATTGTCTTTGATGAGGCTTCTATACTAAAAAAGTCTCAGTCTTAAGCTAAAGAGGTGGACTCCAAACTCACCAGTGTAAGTGGAGCTGGATGGAAGCAACAAGGTAGATGATCGTGATGAGTCATTTGACTCTGATGAGACAGACATTATGTAACCTACTGAAGCGGATCCGTACTTGATTGCTAGAGGAAAGGATAAAAGAGAGGTCAGACTGTGTCTTAGGCTACAAGACACGGTAGCATATGCTTTTCAGGCGATCTCCTCAGATCCTTGTTCTTATCAAGAAGTTATAGAGAGCAAAGAAAGTTCTCAGTGGAAAACAGCTATGATGGAAGAGATGAAATCTCTTCAGAGAACAAGACTTGAGACTTGGTTAATCTACCAAAAGAAGCCAAAGCAATCAGTTCAAAAAGTTTGTTCAGGAAAAAAGAGTCCACATCAAGAAAAGATCAATGGAGATATAAAGCCAAATTCGTAGCCAAGAGGTTCGCGCAGAAGAAAGGAGTTGACTTCGATGAAATCTTCTCACCTGTGATGAAACATTGCTCCATTCAGGTGTTACTCGCCATGGTAGCTATATGAGCAATAAAATTAGAGTAGATGAGCGTGCAGACTGCTTTTCTTCACGGTAGCTTGAAGGAGGAGATCTACATACTGCATCCTGAGAGGTTCATTCGACCCAGTGATGAGAAAAAGGTGTGCAAGCTGAAAAGATCTCTTTATCGTCTGAAGCAGACTCTGATGATATGGTATAAGAGGTTAGACACTTTCATGACATCACTCAACTATAACAAGAGCCAATACGACAGTTGCGTCTACTACAGATTTCTTCCAGACAGTAATATTCTTATTCTGATGCTCTACATTGACGACATGTTGATTGCTTGCAAGTCAGCCAAGAAATTCAGGTACTAAGGAAAAAATTAAACGCTGAATTTGAGATGAAAGATCCCCCTTAGAAGATCTAGTATGATGATCAAGCGAGACAAAAAGCAAGGTATGTTATGACTTTCTCAGACTAGTTATATTCAGAAGGTACTGAAAAAGTTCAGCATGATAGAATCTAAAGTTGTTACGACTCTTTTGAGACAACAGTTTAGATTGTCATCACAACAATGTCTAGTGATAGAGGAAGAATGCAAGAAGATGCTTAGAGTGTAATACGCCAGTGCTGTCGGATGCTCGATGTACACGATGATATGCACAAGACCATATATCGCTCAGGAAGTGAGCGTTGTTAGCAGATACATGGCAAATCTAGGACGACGACACTGGGAAGCAGTCAAGTGGATTATGCGATATTTAAAAAAACACCAGATATCCGTTCACTCTTCAAGAAGAGTGAAGATGTTAGAGCTCTTGAGGTCTTTGTTGATTCTGACTATGCAGACGACCTCGACGGGAGGAATTCTAATTCAAGGTACTTATTCCTTCTACGTAGAGGTCCTATCAGCTGGAAAGCTACTCTTCAAGACATAGTAGCTCTGTCCACGAATGAGATTGAGTACATTGCTGCGGTGGAGGCCATGAAATAAGCTATTTAGCTCAGAAGTCTCAAAAAACTCAGGGTTTCTCAAGAGTCGTTGAAGCTGCATGCGACAATTAGAATGCAATTTGTCTTGCAAAGGACCGGATCTATCATACAAGGACAAAACACATTGATGTGCGCCATCACAAGCTGAGGGAGTTCGTTGGAGGAGGCAACATTCAGTTACTGAAAGTACACATGAAGGACAATGTTGCAGATATGTTGACAAATCCCCTGTCAAGGGTCAAGTTCAAGCACTATCTCTACTTGACTCACATTTGTACCTACGGATCGTGGTGACCCAATGTAGAGGAGGTGTCTCATTTGGGAGAAGATTCAAGCAGTAGGTGGGGCTCAAATCGTAAAGGGCGCCAAGATGAAGATTGTTGGGTTGTGCCACCCTTCTTTGCTTGAACCTAGCGGTTCAATATGCCCTCAAATATAAATATATATTGGTGGGTTCTTACCCGGGGTAAGAAGCAAAACAACGCCGAATCTCTTCCCCTCCCGATACCGAAGGTGAGCAGCAGGACCGTGCGAAAGTCTAGGGCTTCGGCTGTGCGATGGGCAGAGGAAATCAAGGCAGTGGCTACTCTACTTCTCATGTCGGCGAGTCCTGTGTGGCGACAACTCCATCGGATAGAAGGGAGGTCGGTGGTGCCTTGATCGATCTCTGTTAGAGGGTGTGTTGGATTCTGAGGTCGGTGGTATCTTGATTGCCGACGAGTCCAAAACCTTGACACTCCATGTTCTATTGTTCTAGATTCATCACGTATTTCTAAACTCTCTGATTACAATGGATCTTCTCCGCTGCACTCCTCGTGGATGTAGGAGTTTCTCTCCGAACTACATATATTTTGTGTTGTCCGTGTGTGCTTGCTTTATTTTAGCTTAATTTGATGGCTCTAAATTCGTCATCGCTAATCCTTTGTGTTCCGCAGCGTTGAGAGATCGTGTGAATTTTTCATAACATATTTCAGCCTATTTAAGTTGCTGAAACAAATCAAGTTTCTGCACAAGTCGCCATTTTTTGGTCACCAGCTCTCCATAGCAGTCCTATTTCAGCGCCCAAACATCATCAAGTGATATTGGAGAAAGATTTGTTTTTGGGTCATGTCTGTGGAGCTGTTCGCGTGTTGTTCGGTGCGGGTAGGTTCAACAAAGAGCGAAACATTTATGCTCACAAAGTGTTTGGTAAAATTCCTCATCCAGTTTTAGAAATGACACTGTGCAATGCCATGCTGAATTTTACTATATTGTTGCTTATCATCACATTTTATTACGCAGAAGAACGAACAATGAATGTGTGCAATGTTATTTTGAATTAAATTTTTATTTTTAATATAACCCTAAAATAATATGATTGATTGTTAATAGAGATATTGTTTTTAATGGAAACATTTGCCATAGTTGGGAATATAGGAGGCATGGCTCAGCCCTCACCGAAAAGTATCCGACAATCTCTATTAAGAGGTCAGTTTGGGGCATTTGGGCCAGTTTATGTAACAACTCATTTTTGAAAAAGGCCCTCCTTAAGTGACATGTATCACAACAAGTGTTGTTTATAGTCATTTGATGTATTATTTATGGACTGTATAATAGACTATTGTATTTTTATTAAGCTTCCATTATATCAATATTATGTGGACTATATAGTATTGTGGATTTGGACTTAATGCTTAAATTTAAATTGGTAAATCATAGGCTGGATTGTGATGATTGGATATTGTCGACAGAATAAGCGTCTCGTAGTCGTTGCTGGTCCGAGTGCTGCCACTACCGCAAGGTATGCATTTCAAAGTTTTGAAAAGTTTGGGATGAGCTTATGTATGAAACACATTTTACAAGTACTATGTTATTCCGGATAGTATGAATGTGTGCATGATTTTGAAGAAATCCTTCTGGGGGCCTAGTATGATGATGTATATAACTTTATTTGGGCGGGGGATCAGATGTGCGCTTTGGATAAAGCTGAATGTGAGAGACTTGGAGGATTTTTGAAGCCCCTCCTTATAACAAAGTGGGTGTTCAATGATATATCGATGCACTTTATGCTGGTTTGAGGGCATTTTAGTCTTTTATTGGGTTTACCCTAATTTTTCCTATAAATATGAGGGGTTAGGGTTCTTATTGAGTGTGGAGTTATAATTTTGTATTGATCTCTCATTTTATTCACCACCGGTGATAGTGAACAGTCTCTCCCTGTGAACGTAACGTTTCTCGTCGAACCATGTAAATCACATCGTGTTCTTTCCATTGTTGTTTTGTGATTTTGGTTTTTCCACATCGATCATGCAATAAGTGGTATCATCAAAGAAAGTTTGTTGTGCGAATTTTGTTTGGAGGCGGCACAAATCCGTGGGCGGCAGCCAGTGTTCGCAAGCAGCGGATCCAATATGGGGGTTGGGAGTACAGACACTCACCAGGACACCGACCCTGAAAAAAAGTGGAGGAGTGCAGGTTAATCAGATAGACGGCAGTGGAGACAGCCTCAAGCCAAAAATGAGGAGGAACATGAGAGGAGATGAGGAGAGTGTGGGTTGTCTTAATGATGTGGCGATACTTCCTTTCGGTAGTGTCATTCTGAGCGTGGGCACCGGGACATGCAATTTGAGGGAGAGTACCGTGAGTAGCTATCAAGTCGCGAAAGGCATGAGGAAGATACTCCCCCCCATAGTCGGAACAGAAAATACGTATGGAATCAGAGAACTGGGTGCGCGCCATACTGGAAAATGCAACATAAATCTAAAAAAACTCAGAACGAGAGTGCATAAAATAAATCCAACAATACCAAAAATAATCATCAACAAATATAATATAGTACCGATGTCCGCCCTTTGATACAAAATGTGCGAGACCCCATACATCTAAATAAACTAAATTAAAGGGACGACGAGACCTGGTCTCATTATACTGATAAGGGAGTTGTATTTGTTTTCCAAGAGTACAACTCGTACAAGAGTGAGATCTATCAACAAAAACACTACCAATGAGACTAGTACTGATGAGGGACGAAAGACGCGAACCACTGGGATAAGAAAGTTGGTGATGCCACTGAGAGAAGCCCACTGAAGAAAGACACAAAGAAGAGTCTGCTGGTGACGATAGAATGGATGAAAGATGAAGAAGATCAAGGATGTAGACCACGCTACGGTTACGACCAACTCCAAGGAGTGTTCCTGTCAGACGATCCTGCACATGACAAGCAAACTCATCAAAAATAACAAGGCAACCGTGAGACATGAGTTGACTGACAAATATAAGATTCATGGATAACTTGAGTATGTATACCACATCAGGAATATGAAAATGGGTGGTATGAAGAATCTCACGGCTAGTGCAAGTGAGAATATTGTCATTTGCAACCATAACACTGAGGGCAGATGAGACGAGCTGACAGGACATGAGGTGAGTGACATCATGGGTGATGTGAAAAAAGGCTCCAGAGTCAAGCAACCAGTCGGAGGAGGAGATACCTGCAAGTGCAGAGGCAACTGACTGAGAGACAGAGGCACGAGAAGTATCAAGTGAGAGCACGTAGGCAGAGGAGTGATGCAGTGAACTGTAAGATAACTGCTGGGAAATCTGCTGGGAAAGCTTAGAAACAGAGAGTGACTATGCCATAGTAGAGAAATGAGCTGGAGGAGCACCAAGAGCACACTGCTTACCAGACTATTGAGTTCTCTGAAGCTTGCGACAATCAGATTTGATGTGGCCAATTCACTGACAGTAGTGACAGCGGAAAGGCTGGCGACGAGGAGCACCAGACTGATCAATAAAGGGCACTGGAGGACGAGGAATAGGTCGCAACGGTGCACTATAACCCGATGAAGGAAGCTGAGAAGTACTCATAAGGGAGGACTATGGTGGAAGCTTAAGTGCAGCAAGGACAGCATGAGGTAGCACACCAGAAGATACAACAGTGTCCAAAGGATGAAGACGAGTCTCTTTAGCGATTACCAAAGCCATCGTATCGCTGAGAGAAGATGGAGGATCTCGGTGCAAAAGTTGGGCACGAACAGGCTCGAACTCGGGGCGTAAGTGCGTGAGAAACTTATACATGCGCTGCAAATCATGATCCTGAGAGGTATCAACACACCGAGGGAAACTAATGCAGGGGGAAGGAGCCATCTCATCGCATTGACGCCAGAGGTCTAGGAGCTCAGCAAAGAATGTCTAGACAGAACGATCACGTTGATAGACAACGCCAAGAGTCTGAAATAGAGAGTAGCGCAGAGCTTGACTGGAAGGCAGTTAGAGACGACGCAGGTGATCCCACATCGCCATGTTCGTAGGTAGCTGGTAGATGGTCATGCGAATGGGGAGCTCACATGACTGACAGAAGACGGCTATCGCTCGGGAGTCAGCCGAGCTCCACTTTGCCATGTCGGAACACTGGACGGAAGCGGCAGTACTAATCGTGGAAGAATCATCCACAGAAGGGGCTGCTGATGGAGGTGAAGCAGACTCAGAGCCGTCAATGTGACCCCGTTGATCTAGGGCACGAAGGATCACGCCGACGGTGGCAGTCCATGTCTTGTAGTTTCTTCCATCGAGGATGACATCCGCCTTCCTCTTAATCCTCTGCTTTTCTCCAGAAGGTTACAGTGGAGGAGGCCCACCAGGTCAGACCTTGGAGGCAGCGGGACGCGCAATCCTCCGCTTGATCAGACAGCGGAAGAGCGAGAAGAAAGGCTGCACCGACGGGATCGATCAGGCCGGCAAGGCCAAACAGCGGAAACGCCTGCTTGATAGATTATGGCGCATGCTTGATCGTTCGGGGCGCCTGCTTGATCGATTGGCAAAGAGGCACCAACGAGATCAATCGGAAGGGAGGCTGCACCAATAGGATCGAGCGATTAGGGAGCGACGGAGGGAAGACAACACCGACGGTGGGGAGATAGCACAGATGGGGAGCGACGGAGGGGATCGAGCGATCGGGAAGCTGCTAAGTCGATCGATCGGTCAACTTCAGAATCGTGCGGAAGGAGGCAGGAACGGAACAATGTGTTAGACTAGGGTTTACCTCTGATACCATGATAGGAAAAGAAGAATTCAATGTCTATTCACAAAAGGTAAGGTAATATTATATACAAGTACACGGGAGGGTGTTCACAACACCCATGGTGAGCATAAGATAACTCTACTACACAGAAGTACACTATATCTAGCAATCAGCACACCTCTGTTAGAATAGCATTATCATCACTTTTCTCAAGAGTTTCTAATAGCATAAATACATTTAATTTTCATTGAAACCATGAAAATCAAAAAGTCGTTGCAGTGGTGACAAAAACATTCTAAATTGTTAATCGGAGTTTCATGGAGTCGAAATGGAGGAGGGTTCATCGGAGTCTCACCGGATCATCCCGTCCATCGCAAAAATGAGGAGTGGGAGGGTCGCGGGCAGGTAGGTTATAAAATAAACCAACGGAATTAATTCCGAGTTAACTATGAGTGAGGAGGGGAGTTATTGACCTATTTTTAAAACTTAAGGGGATTAATAACAATGGTGAATAATTATAGGGGCCAGGGGGCTTATTGACAAATTATTCTTTATTTTTCATGAATGTGTGATATCAATTATGTATGCAGTTAGTAGTTATCAATTGATAACTGCAAATGTAACATTATAAATGTAATACTGCATGAGGGGAATGTGATTAAAAGCCCGTCGTCTTCCTCCATGTAAAAACAATTCTTATCTGTTTTTTTGTTTGTTTTTGTCATAACATAAACTTGCATCCGGCCAACAGTTATGTGCTTCTTTGAAATCAAACTATTTTAGCTACTCACTACAAGGGGTCACTGTGTTCTCTATGGATTGAATCATTCTCCAAACATTTTATGTTGTACTATTCGATATGAGAAAGCATTGTTAAAGAACACAAAAACAAACCTCTGTAAGATCGGAAAATGTCGCAGCTCGAGCTTCCGCAGCGTCCAACTTGACGACAAGCTCCCTCTTCTCAAGCTGAAGCTCTTTGTTCTTCCTCCTCAGCTCCACCACTTCTACCTCCAGCTCTCCAAGCGCTTTCAGATTCTTCTCCATTTCAGCATCCTTCTTTAAAATCTCCTCCTCCTTCCTCTGGAGACTGGTAACCTGTTCCTTCAGCAGAATCAGCTGCCCTTTTGTTTGGCTAGCATCCAGCTGAATTTGCTTCTGCAATTCCTTGATTTTGTTCCTAGCAATCTCCAGTTCCTTCTTGGCTGCATTCCCCTTTCCAATCTCCTCTTGTAGCTTCTTCCTCTCCGTCTGTAAAGAGTTGATTGTGATGTTGAGCATATCGATCTCCACAGTTTTGATCTTCATCTGTTTTCGCAATTCGTCAATGTCGGATTCCTGTTCTTTTAATCCGTAGTACTCCAGCAACTCTCCTTCTAGCTTCACTTCCCTGTCTTCCAACTCCTTCACTAAATTCCTCAGCCTCTCCAGCTCACCGGCATTGCTTGCCATTTCAATTTCATACTCTGAGTTCCCCATTGGATCGCCATACTTTTCGCCTGAAACCGGAACATCTCTATCTCCATATAGAAGCTTTTCAAACTCTGGAAGCATTGCATCATCGTCCTCCTCGTCCTCGAATTCTGAGTGAATTATATTGCACTGAGGAGCATTTATTAGACTGCTGATTGTCTTCACTTCTTCCTCTTCCTTTTTCTCCACCTCCTACAAAAATGAGAGCAAAATTCTTCAGTAATTAAACACATCTAATTCAATCTTTAAAAAAAGCTTATTTAAACCTTCGATCGATCGAAGCTAGCATCTCCTTCCTGCTCTGTTTGAGTCTCCTCAAACAAATCTGGCTCTGGCTTTTCCTTCCCATTTTCTGACGTCAAAACAAATCAATGAGAACCAAAAAGGTAGAAAATTGAAAAACTCTATGAAGTTATTAATAACATACCAGGAGATTTGAGTTGAGAAGGCTTTGGGCAATTAACCTGTTTGGCTGCGTAGGCTGCAACGGAGGCAGCAACTATGAAGCCTAGCCTTAAAAGCATGAAGAGATGCTAGAACTTACTCCCCCCCTTCTTCACTCATACCTCTCCAGCACTCAGCCAACTTCAACATTAATTCGAGCCATTCATAGTTCAGAAGATGAATATCAAACCCTGAACGGAACTGATCAATGAAAGCAGGGGAAGAAAAGGCGACTAATTTTCAATCCATTCCTATAGAGCTGTGGCCATCCAGCTCTCTCCATCCGTTTTATTAAAACACAGGAAAAATGAGCGCCTCTTGTTAAAACAGGAGAACAATATCAGAATATGTGGCTGGATTTCTCCATCCTTTTTTTTTATTCTTATTAGGAAGCTCCTTCCCGTCAACTCTCTCCGCTCCACAAGAATTTCAGGTCAGATAAGATCAGACAATCCATCCATATTAGTGTTAAAACTAGAGGAGAAAAACACCAAAACAAGTGCAAGTAGGCAGAGCCGAAAAACAGAGTTAGCTCGAAGTTTTTAGTGCAGATTGTGCATCGCAGTGTTGAAATCAAAATCTGCCATTTCGCTCCAGTGAGAAGAAAAAGAAGAAGAAGAAGATGAAGAGTTCATCTCTACCAAATAGAGAAGGGCTAAGAAGAGCCTCATATTCCTAGCTTGCTGCGGTGCAACGAAGGCCGTCTCGTGCATTAGAACAGCTTGATTTAATATTTGTGTCCACGAAGCCGGGTCTTTGATGGTTGGCTACCAATCAACAATGGCGGAATCTCTGGCTGACATTTTTACTCTTCATGCTCCCTAAGTTGAATAGAAGACACTTGTTTGGGAAATAGCTGCCGGTTTAAAAGGGAGGCTCTATTTGACACTTCGGGCCGGCGGGAGGCCAGCCAGGAGAGAGGAAATGGCCGTTTAGAACGGTCGACTGGTGCTCCGCCTACCAGCCTCAAAACACCGGGCTGGCACCCTTCTGTGCCGGCCGTTCTTGCCCGGAGCTCGCCAAACAGCCTTTCTCCGGCTCGTTCGGGCCGGAACGGCGCCCCGCCGGAGTGTCAAACAGAGCCTTAAACTGAGATTTTAAAAAGAGTATTTTTAAGTACAAACCTAATTTAGTTAGGTGCAAACTGGTCCAAAAAAATCCTAAACCCGTGTACAATTTATTCCCCCAAATCATAAAATAACCTAAGTGCAGCCCACCCTCAAAACAATTCCCGTGAGCAAACTCGCGTTTCCCGACCCGCGACCAAACCATTCCGCTCCTGTTTCGCCGCCGTCCTCGACGCTGACTGGCGCTCCCATTTTCGGCAACGACCCGCGCGCCCTCTCCCTCCAGCGAATGTCTCTCCAGCCTTCCACGAATGACTAGCCTACTCCGGCAGCGACCCGCCCGCCCTCTCCCGCGACATCTTCTCCGTCGAGGTAAAACCCTACCGCTGGCCCTATTTTTTAGATTTCTATCCTGCCAAATTTCTACTCCGGTGGCTCTTCTATCCTTCTAGATTTCTGATCCTCTTTTTTTTTTCATGTTTTTTTGCCTTTCATTTTTATTTTCATTGTATGCTCACAACATCCAGATTTCCTCCAGATTTCTACTCCACTGCTGGTCTCATTTTTATGCTCACAACGACTGCTCTCATTTTTATTGAGTGCTTTTAAGTGCAAACCTAAGTTCGACAGGTGCAAACCTAATTGCTTATGATTAACAGTGATATGTTACATCATATCTTTGTACCTTAATGGAGAACAAATAACATGATTGGGAATTGTCCGTCGAGATGTAGACTCTCCTCAACAACCTTTATATGGAGGTATCGTCTATTCGTCAACCTTATTTTTGAAAACTTGTGTATTATTTTAGAGTGTTGTTGACGCTAGGTATTTATTTTTCATTATCTTATGAAGAGGCAAACCCCAAATTTGAAATTATGGGTGTTGAATGTTATGGTGCGTATATTTAACATATTTTATTTTATGGTTCGAAGTTATCTATACTAACATAAAATTTTAATTTTCATGTATGTTAATTTCTTGAAAACTCACAATGATGCTTTGAAACTCAAATTTTAGTATCAATTTTTGTCAAAAGGGACTCATATTTTGTAATAAATATCATGGACTTCGTACTAATTAATATGAACTTATGGACGAATGAACTTTTTTTTTGTTTTATAATTGGTCTGCACCTAACATTTTGATTTGCACTTAAATTTTTTGGGTTTGCACTTAACCGTGGTTTGCACATAGCCAAAATAGGTTTGCACTTAACATTGCTCTTTAAAAATTATATATTCAAACCAGGGAACAGTTTGGATAACCTTCGTTTGCAGTCAGTTTCAAAACTGTAAAGCAATGCATCTGTTTGGAAAACTATCGTTCATATGATAATTTAAAATGAAACACTATAAAATATTCAATGAATGTAATAGAGCATTTAAAATTGGGTTATATGTTTCATTCCAAAATATTCAAACTATTTTGCAACATTAAAAAAACAACATATTTAATGTTAATGTCTGACAACCTCATATAGTTGTTCTGCAACGGAGCCTCGCAGTACAACCATTTGACTCGACTGGTTCCTTGCATCCCTAATAATCTCATTGTCCTCCCTAGCTCCTTGCATCCCTAATAATCTCATTGTCCTCCCTCCTTATGTTGCTTGTCATTCGTACTCCTCGTCTAATCATGTCCCTGAGAGTAGACAAAAGTCTTATCATGATCACATCAGTAGAAATCTTTGTCTACATGTGAATGATGCCTGCGTATAAAACTATGCAGTATTATCGTAGAGACCATAATATTTCGCTGTTTTTTTAAAGCTATATGATGACATATCGCGAATGATTCATCATTTCTTCTTTCACACGCCAAACGTACGTTCTATCACTACACAATGATGAGTGTGCATGATTGAATATTTCCTTTCTAAGAAACTGTAGTTTATTTCAATTAGGAGTTTTTCTTTTGTAGTTTTTTTTATAATTAAAATCATCGTTATTGATTTATTTGGATTTTAAAAAAAACTAAACTAGTATTTGCAAGTGCTGAATTAATAACTTCTCCGTGAAAATGATCTTAACTCACTTTATATTACTTGATCTGACACGTACACTTACATTTAAAATACACAATCGTTTTCGGCGTATCAAGTTTTTGGTGCTGTTGTCGGGGAAGTGCAACTAATTTAGTTTATTTTCTTGCAATATTAATTAGTAAACCCTGAGTATTTAGAGCTCAAGTTTCTATTTTATTTTTATTTGTAATTTTGTCTAGTGCATGCCCTCATTATTTAAAAAATTTTAAATAGCATATTTTTTAGTTTTATTTTATCAATATATTTTAAATATTTATTAAGCAAGTTATCCATGTCTGATATATACTTTGTTTGACGTCGCGTTTTTACCGCCGCACACCGTGGATTTTTGAGAAGCCACGCCAAATGAAAAAAAAGGGATCGGATTCTCCTGTCACCCCGCGCTGGAATCACGCAAAACCCACGATCGGGAGTCGTGATTATTTCTCACGACTCCAGATCGTGGAAAGCCGAGATTCCTCTGCCCTAACCCGCGCTCCTCTTCCAACGGCAGAATACTTATCCTTCCAACGTCCTTTTCAGGCGAGAAAAGCCATCTTCCGACGATTCTGTTACTAGCGACGAAGCAGAAGAGAAGTTATCTTCCGACGGCTCTTTTACAGGTCAGATCCTCTTCTTTCCTCACAAATTTTTACAGGTCATTCTTCTTCTTCCCTCTTACAGGTCGTTCTTCGTCCCTATTTCGTTTGACATGCTAATTTTTTTTCATTTATGCAGATTCCATTCTTCCCGATTTCTAAATCCCATATTTGAGGTACTCCCAAATCTGTGTTTATTCGCAATTTTTGCTTGATTAGTGCTTGATTGGTGTTAGATTGTGCTTGATTTGTGCGTGATTAGTGCTATAACTTCTATGTTACTTATGTTTTGAATCTTTATGCTATTATGCACATTTTATGCTATTTCTGCACGTTTATGCTATTTCTGCACATTTATGCTATTTTGGACCTTTATGCTAATTGTATTGGTAATGATTATTGTTTCATGTTTTTAAGGTTCTAGAATGGCTACATAAAATCAAGATTATGATCAAAACATGAGTGATGATGATGAACTCATATTAAATTATTGTGCAACTCGTCAGCAGGAATGTGCTCACTTTCTCAATCTTGTGACATCTAGTGTGTGTGTGATCACTGAGTATGCCTCTCTGTTGTGTGATAAAACACCTTGCATGACCTCATCTCAGACCGGGCATAAATGGATACGTGAATTATTTGTCGGGCATCCTAAGAGGTTTCATAGCATGTTTCGAATGACAAATGTCATATTTTTTTATTTGTTAGCACAAATAAAATAAACGCATGTATTACATAGGACACAAAGAACTCAAGGAAGTGATACATTCTCAATCACATTTTATATTTTGGGTCACATTGAAACGTTCAGGAAAACAAGTGAACGATTCCAACATTCTACAAAGACTATCAGTTGATTATTCATGATAGGACTTCGTGCTCTGGCCAACCTGTCCATGAACATTGGTTCTCCTACTGATCCTCAGTTTTATGTCATTCTTTCATACGTAAGAAATGACGAATGATATGCCATTTTTTAAAGATTGTATCAGAGTAATTGATGATACACATGTTGATGCATGAATACCTATTGAAAATCAACCTCAACTCAAAATATGATGGTGGTTTGCGACTTTAATATGTGTTTTAGTTACGTTGTGCCTTGTTGGGAGAGATTTGCACATGACAACCGCATATACCACCATGCAGTTAGGGATCCGGCGAGTAAATTTTCATTTCCACATGAAGGTACAAATTTTATGTTTTTTAATATGCTTATCGTTTTGCCATATGTGAATATTAATGTCTAATCTTTTTCAATAATGAAAGTAAATATTATCTGGTCGATGTTGGCTATCCATTAGAAAAGAGGCTTTTGAAACCATTTTCGGAAACTAGATATCACTTGCCGGAATTTGCTCGGGGTAATCGACCAATAGAAGGGCATCATGAGATATTTAATAAAATACACTCCTCGTTTCGTAGTGTGATCAAAAGGAGCTTTGGTGTATAGAAAAAAAAGTAGGCCATACATAGCAAAATATCTCAGTTTGATTTCTCATCGCGTTCAGAACCTGAATTTGATGTATGTGATGGAAACAAAAGCTATGTTCATGCAGAGGCCTATGTACTGCGACCAAACAATCGTCCAAGAACAATCGATCCAAATCTGAATAGCGCACCTAGTACATTTGAAGGAACGAGAGCTACTAAAATACCAAACATCAGAGACTTTTTAGCCGATCAACTAATGGAATATCACAGGTAAAATAAATTGAAACGATTAATATTGTAAGCTATACTACTATAAAATTATAAAATTGATTAATTACATTACTCTCACTATGCAGTTGACGTTCAATGATCGAAAGCGTTGGTGCATGTTCGAGAAGGATCACACTTACGAGTTTTGTTTGAGAAAAATCTATTAATTAGTGTATTTTATTTTATAATAGAATATCAAAGTGTTTAATATTTACGCTAAGTTAATTTATTTTAATTATCTCTAATTTTAAAAAAAATGATATTCAAAACGTACAGTTATTTTGCCAAACAGCTTTTCAGCTTTTTCGTTTGAAACAACACTGCAACAATAGTTTATTTTTACAAAGAAATTTTAATTTTATTTTAATCGTATATGTTAAAAAAATGTATACATATGTGAGATGCGAGTAGTGTGAATCGTTTAGTCATACTACTAATGTGGCTTATATTGGGATTGATGTTTATCATTCGTGAATCGCAAAACATAGAGAATATTTTGGTCCCCAATTTTGTGTGGCAAATTATTATAACAATGTGTCACCACGTCAAAAAGTTTCTCGACCTAGTGACTGGACTTCTTGGTTGTCAAGCAGTAATGTTAGGAAGTGCTTATTTTGTCATAGTACGAACTACGTCTTGAAGGATTGTGTCACTTATAAAAGACAAAAGAAGAAAAATTACAAACCGGGCATTCAGATCATGTTTACTACTGCAGTACCACTATTTTTGCGTGAGACTATTGCGGATAAGCCCATCATAATTGTGGGCCCATATATTGATATTGATGTGTCATCTCCCCATACACATTCATCACCTAATTTTGATTCACCCACGAAGGAACCTGCACATATATTTTCTGAATTAGATATTAATAACGTTCCTTCATTTTCTTTGCAAACCTTTTCTACACCTATTTTTTTATCCTGCCAAAGATATTGTGTAGGGTGATGATCCAGAACCTGAGGCTGCACCAAAGTGGGACAAAGATATTATTCTCTCCGATGGGGGGGGGGAATAATTTTTTGAAGCACGATGATGCGCCAATGTGAGATGAAGAGAATATCATTTCTAATGAGGAGGTTTGTCTTTCTTCATTAAATGAGGAGGTCCAACTCACCACCGATGCCCTTGAGTTCTCGGGTCCCCCTTGCTACAATGCTTACGATACCGGCATTGATCAAGCTTCAGAATCTTGTGAGAGTGAAACTGGGATCACTCATATGATTAGAAATCATTTAAGTTTTTCTTATATTTATTTCCTAATCTCCTTTCATTATCCGAGCCAAAGCAAGTTGACGTGTCATAGATGCTTCAGGAGGATATTGAGCACTATCCTCAAGTTGATGAGATGAGTATCCACTTATGTGAGAAGGTTGATTCCTCCTCCATAGTGGAAACTCCATTCATTTTCTTCTCCCCCTACAGCTTTCCTGTTGATGATGATACCTTGTTAGGCAAAGATATATTTTAGGGTGAGAATAGTGAGGAACACTCCTCCTCTTCTTACTTTTTGTTTCCTCTACCTATGTTGTGTATGCATTATTATTTAGGTCGAGAGGTACGTGTTTTATTGCTGTATCAGTACCCGCTACCGAAACGGATATTAAAACAGCTACCTGTTCATTTTTCTTTTTATCATCTAATAATTTATAATTTTAAAATGTCTGAATAAGTCGTGCTGAGAGAACAATAACCTCAGTAATTATTTTATTTTTCCTGCATTTTTATTTTTTCAAATTTAGTTTAGGTAGTTAACTTAGATTAAAAAAATGCATGATAATAAGTAGTTTGGGTGAAAATTGGGTTGTTACAACAACTTAAATAAGTTATTGCAACTTATTTCTTGATATCCACTCCTTAAGAAAAGAGCTGAGGGGTCTTCTAATCTCGGTTCAACTAAACAAATGCACATTACATCATTCCGCTGGTCTAAACAAATTTATTAATTTAGGTAGCCTAATGTTTAAAAATCCGGATCAATAATTAAATATTTTAAAAACCGGATCCACTTTAATTTCTCCCTAAAATCGACCCAATTGAAGTTGTCGCAAACAAATCCCCTTTCCAAAATCTTCCCCCAGTGAAAACATTCCAGGTTTTGCGATTTAGGTTAACGAAAGACGGGCGAAGCAGCGAGTTGACCAAACTGAAGTTTCCAACGATAAGAGTAGCGAGAGCGAAGAGGATTGAAGATGGTGATCTGATTAGTTTTTATTTCACCTACGCTGATTTTATTGTGAAATGTATTGATTTGGACAATACTATATGTTGCTATTGTGCATTTATCCTATGACATTTTTAGTAATTTGGACTTATCGATTTGGTGTTTATTTGGATTGTGACATGATGCAATGATATTTTTTATATTATCATTCTAAGCATGTATTATGTTTGGGGGAATTTGATGATACTAATGGAATCTAGAAATTTAATTTGTGCTCTAATCTCAGTATGTTTCGAAGATATAAGTCATGCATGTTACAACAAATGATTAGGATTAATGAAGGTCACCTCATAAAATAGTAAATTGAGTACAACATTAACAAGAAATAATGGACAACTATGCTGACACTCCAATTTTAGGAGAGTATTTAAATTTCAAGTTTCTTTTTGACCTTATCTTTATGTGCTGATTAATAAAAATATTTTAAAAGTATTTTCATGGGTAATGAGGTTTTTTGCTAGAGACTAACAAATGGCAAAAATGTGGAGGTGAGGGTGGTATAACCCCTACTATTTGGGCGAGGAGTGAGCTTTTATAACAATAGTTGTTGATCCTAATTCTCAATATAATTAACGAATACGTTATTCAAGATTATTTGATGATTATTGTTTAGTAGGATAATTAATCCTAAAAGTTCATATTTTTTATTTGAAGTCAGTAAGATGGGTAAAAACTCTTTTAAGTATTTCTTTTTTCCACAATATCTTTTTAAAAAAATTTGCTTCCTAAAATTAGATTTTTATTGACTTCTAAAATGAGTGAGCAGTTGATATTTACCTTAGAGTTTTCTCTAGAGGAGGGGGGGGGGGGGTGAATGGAGATTAATATTTTTTTTCAAATACTTAGTTTAATTCAAAAAATTTGCATATACATCAACACTCAACCAAAAATAGATGCAGATATATAAAATCACAACACAGAATTGAAAATAAACACAAAAACACAGAAGATACAAAGATTATAGTGGTTCCCCCTCAATCGGATATATCCACTCTTCTACCCCTTGGTAGGAATTCACTATCATAATGTCTGAGTCTTTTGATTAGGAGACTCTTAGAACCAACACCAGATCTTTTGATTAGGAGATCTTGAACCAATACAGTCTGAGTCTTTTCTCAAGGAGACTCTCAGAACCTCTCACTGAATCCTTTGAAGAAGGATTCTCAAAACTCTTTTCACAAAGTGTAATAAGAGAATGAAAGAACCTAGTCTCTCATGTGAGTTAACTTCTAGCAATTTGGAACATCTTCCTATAGTACACGCGTCCTAGTCTCTAATGTAGATTCTTAGGGATAACTAAGTTTGTTTGACCTTATTGAACAATATCGTTTGCTAGACTAAGTCGGTACATTCTATTTTGAACGTATGTACATCCAAAATAGTGTGAGTTAACTGATAGTGTTACTCTACCGCTACAAAAATTGAAAGACATACTAGCATCATAAAGTAAATTAATAGATACTAAATTAGTAGCACGTGAAGGAATAAATTTAAATTTTTTCAAAGTTAAAGTTTTACCTAAGGATAACACCAAGATAGCATATCCCACCTTCATCACGTCAGTTGTTTCACCATTTGCAACAATTACAGATTCCTTTGCATCAGTGAGCTCTGTCAACATATTAACATTATTGCAGACATGACATGTTTCCCTCGAATCCAGGTACCACTCAATGTTGGCCTTCACATCTCCAACCATAACAATAAAGATGGATGGCTCAACAAGATTAACCATATTGGCCTGGTTGCCTTCTTGTGTTCCTTTGCACTTTTCCTTCTTCGGAAGCTTATGTTGGGATTCGAAGCGGTGCTGTAGTGCAGAATACCTGATGCTAGCACAAGTAATAATAACAGAAAACACAAAGGCACAAAAAGAACACCAGAAATAACGTGGTTCCCGCTGAATGGGTACGCCCACGGGCGGAAATGGCAGTCACAATCTCATTCAACACAAAATACACAGTGTTACAAATGGGGTTAAATTACCCCTATACAAAATGAGATAAAAAGTGACTCCCGGATACCTTGCGGCAAAAACGGCCGAAGAAAGAGGAAGTTCCTCACGGCCAAGCACGGCGGCAACCCAAACTCCGACGGCGTCTCTACGACGACGGCGTCTCCTCCCAAAACTGCGGCAAGCCAATCCAAAAACTGCACAGCGGCAGCCCCTTTCAAAACCCGGCACAGCGGCGACGCTCTCCTCCAAAACAGCGGCGGCGGCGGCTCTCCAAAACAGCGGCGGCGGCTGCTCTTCAAAGCAGCGGCGGCGGCGGCGGTCAGAGCAGCGGCGGCGGCGGCCCTCCTCCAGCGAGAGGCAACGAGAGAGAGAGAGAGAGAGGCTAATGGTGAAAAGGGGGGGTACAGGGGAGATCGGCTAGGGTTATGCGCAGGAAGAAAGCAACCAGATATAGATATATATAGGCCTAATAATTAAACCAATTAATTGAGCTGGCCGTTCAGAATTCCTGAAAGCAGTCAGTACTCGCGAGGTTGCAACCTCATTTTTCCAGGTTGCAACTTCTCGGCCAGAATTTGAAAATTACAGAAATTCGCCCCGAAAAATTTCCTTGCGCGCCCGGAGGAATTGGTACGGGGTTGGGGAGTTAATGGAGGCAAAACCTAACAAACTCCACCTACCGAGATAACTCCAACCAACCAAGTTGCCACCAAGAACAATGCAAATCGCATCAAATGAATCTGCTCTCGCCAAGGGCAGATAAAGTGAACTCCTTCAATCTGAGTAGTACACAAACTGGACTGACGTGACTAATCCAGAAATGCTCCATCTGAAGCAAAGGTCTAACTGCTCCACCTCCAGCGGTGGTCTCCCAAAGCAAAAGAAATATCACAGACTCCAAAAATGATGTGCGCGGGGAAAGAAATGATAAATACAAACACATCAATAATTGAATGCAGGCAAAACTGATCTCAACATGGATAAAGAAAACCCCTATACGAGCTAATCAGGAAATGTTGATTAGACACACACACTAAGCTCATGTGACGAAGGAGTAACAATGAAAGAGCTTAGGTACTAGGGTGAAACAAAAGCATTCATACAACGGAGTAATGACAGAGTAAATAACCCAATGACAGGTTATAAGAAAGATAACAGGAATAACATGAACATAATGAGGGAAAGGAAAGAAAGCAACATAGGGAACAAACGGAACAGGAATCACGAACATATAAACGGAAAGTAGAAGAGCAGAGAGAAGGATGACCTAGATGAGATTGTCCCCCACATCCTCAAAGCACAGGGGTATGTCAGACTTCCCCTTTTCATCACCAGTGCTCTTCCCTTTTTCTTTGTTCTGAAGCTTCCAGCAGTCCTTGATCACATGACCCTTCTTCTTGCAGTATTTGCAGTATAAATCTGAGATGCCCTTTGACTTAGACTTGCCCCCTCTATCAGAACCAGAATGACCCCGAGAGTATAGAACAGAGTCTTCAGTAACATGAGAACCTGAAGACCGCTTCCGGATGTCATCTGAGAGTAGGGCCGCAGTCACCTCTTCCAAGTCCAAGACGTCCTTACTGTAGGTAAGGGTAGTAACCATGCTCTCATAGAGCTTTGGAAGAGAGTTCAAAAGGATCACTGCTTTGTCCTCTTCATCCATCTGAATATCCATGCTGAGACACTCCGATAACAGTCTGTTGAAACTGTTCAGGTGGTCATGAATAGAGGATCCCTCCTTCATGCTAAACTTGTATAGCTGCTGCTTGAGGTAGATCCGGTTGGGGAGAGACTTTGTCATATAGGCACTCTCTAACTTTGCCCAAATGCTAGAGGCAGTCGTCTCTGAAAGAACTCCATATAGCACGTCATCATGTAAGCAAAGCTGTATGGTGGACAATGCTTTGAGATCCATGTCCTCCCACATACGATCAGAAACCTCAACATCCTTACTAGTCTTGCCCAGTAGGGCACGGTGTAAGTCTTCTTTTATAAGAAGTGCACGAACTTTGACCTGCCAAAAACCAAAGTTTTGTTTCCCGTCAAACTTGGCCACAGCACCAGGAATAGACGAAGCCATCGAGAACGGAACGCAAAAAACTGCACGAAACACAAAACTTGAGTTGGCGACCTCAGCAGTGCACAACTAAGGGGATAGCCAGGGGACCAACGGTCGTAAACTACCGCACCCAAGTGTACACTCGAGATCGGAAACAACTCGTCCTTTAAACAAAAGTGTCAGCCCGCAACCTCCTCTGATACCACTTGTTGGGATTCGAAGCGGTGCTGTAGTGCAGAATACTTGATGCTAGCACAAGTAATAATAACAGAAAACACAAAGGCACAAAAAGAACACCAGAAATAACGTGGTTCCCGCTGAATGGGTACGTCCACGGGTGGAAATGACAGTCACAATCTCATTCAACACAAAATACACAGTGTTACAAATGAGGTTAAATTACCCTATACAAAATGAGATAAAAAGTGACTCCCGGATACCTTGCGGCAAAAACGGCTGAAAAAAGAGGAAGTTCCTCATGGCCAAGCACGGCGGCAACCCAAACTCCGACGGCGTCTCTACGACGACGACGTCTCCTCCCAAAACGGCGGCAAGCCAACCCAAAAACTGCACAGCGGCAGCCCCTTTCAAAACCCGGCACAGCGGCGACGCTCTCCTCCAAAACAGCGGCGGCAGCTCTCCAAAACAGCGGTGGCGGCTGCTCTACAAAGCAGCGGCGGCGGCGGCGGTCAGAGCAGCGGCGGCGGCGGCCCTCCTTCAACGAGAGGCAACGAGAGAGAGAGAGAGAGAGAGAGAGAGAGAGAGAGAGAGAGGCTAATGGTGAAAAGGGGGGTACAGGGGAGATCGGCTAGGGTTATGCGCAGGAAGAAAGCAACCAGATATAGATATATATATAGGCCTAATAATTAAACCAATTAATTGAGCCGGCCGTTCAGAATTCCTAAAAGCAGTCAGTACTCGCGAGGTTGCAACCTCATTTTTCCAGGTTGCAACTTCTCGGCCAGAATTTGAAAATTGCAGAAATTCGCTCCGAAAAATTTCCTTGCGCGCCCGGAGGAATTGGTACGGGGTTGGGGAGTTAATGGAGGCAAAAACCTAATAGCCTACAATCAGATGCATTGTGCCCCCACTTGTTGCAGTTAAAATATTTGCCCTTAAAATTTTTATCATTTTATTTGGGTCTGCAACTAGGGAATTACTTTAAGAAGATTTGGTTTTCTTAGGGTTATGCATGCGTTTAGAGCTGGAGATCTTGTTAGCAACAACTTTTTGCTTGCTACCAGCTTTTAAAGCATGTCTAGTCCTATTTTCATCCTCAATGCGTATAAAATGCTTTAGGTCATTTAGATTAACCTGCATCTTCTTGCAGTACATTTCAGTTTTAAAATTATACCACATGAATGATAATTTATAAATAATAGTGCGAACAACAAAATCATCCGGCAGAGAAATATTTTCACTATGCTCAAATTCAGATACTTGAGGAAGAATCTACTAAATGCTCAAATTCAGATACTTGAGGAAGAATCTCTTTCTTCTCGTCGAACGTGAAGGAATGAAACTTGTCCACCAGGTGAGCTTTGGACAGGTCCTCCTACTGCTTGAAATGCTCCTCCAGTGCATCTCAGATCTCCTTGGCAGTCTTTAATTTGATGTAAGTTTTTGTCAGGCTAGAGGATTGACAGTTCGGCAAATATTCTTTGTAGAAGTCCCTATCACGGATCCACTGAGCTTCAATACCAGTTCCAATAACATTAGCACGATTAGACTGAACGGTGTATAATACGTTCAGATACTTCATCCCGAATTGGGTATTCAACTTCCAGTCATTGAACTTTGTCGTCGTGAATTTTTCCAGTCATTGGGACCAGAGACGAGAAATTATTCTCCTTCATCATTTTGATTGCGACGATGAGGACGAGATTGCACAGCAGCGGAATCTCTCTCACGAGTGCAGGAGCACAGAACTCTAGATCTGCCTCCTTCAATCAACAACACATAAAACCGAGAGAGACTGGATTCTCTCTTGCAAAAAATATGAACAACAACAGCCACCGGGGAAGTCTTCTCCCTTTTTTCTCGATTCGGCAACAGAACAGGCGGGCGAGTGGATCTACCATAGGTCTGAAATTGAATCAGCAAAGGTCCTGTACAAGATCTGACAGAGATCTGGTTTAAAACACCCCTTCGATCGACCCTATTCTCTTTCGGTCTAAAGCCAGACAATCTTTAGGCTCGCAGACGCACACGAAACTTTTTCCAGTGGCGACAGATGAACAACTTCATGATTCCTCCTACCAGATCCGCGACAGGATTCTTTGCAGATCCACCAAGTGATGACGGGAGACTTCCTGATCTCGACTGCAGCGGCGACAACGTTCCAGAAGGCGACTGCAACAGTGGCTCCACACGAGAAACGACGGCAGGCCGTGGGGAGGAAACAGTGAGAAATAGCGGCGACATGACCTATCACTATACCCTATCAATGCAGCGGCGACGAGATTGAAATTCAGAAAACGAGGAAAAATGGGGACGGGATTCGAGCGGCTAGGGTTCAAACTTCGAGATTATTATGTCGCTTCAAGCATCTCAGATGGTGGTCTAAGTGAAACTACATCCATGTTGCCCCTAGCTTGGATTTTATAGGCAAATCCTATGTTCAATACGTGTATCAGATATGTTGGCATTCGAACCAGACCCGTTAAGCATCCAAGCACATTATATATCCAAATATACATTAACAGCAGTAGCAGTCATGAATGCGATGATTAGGAACCACCGTTCGTGAACGGCTGACCACACTTAAGAAACTTCGTTCATTTTTATGTTCAAAACTAGTTTTGCTTTCTTGGTGGCAGACATAACCGTTATCAAACATTCATTCTATGACAATGACGTTTTTATCCAAACTCATTATAGTAAAGAGGTAGCGCCAAATGGAGCCCAAGTTGCCTCCCAATCCGATCGAATATCAACCATCAAATTACAATAACTGCAAAATATATTTAATTTAGATCAGGAGGTGTGATGCCACCCCCTTATCAACGAGTAATATTTATGTATGGGTAGCGTTCCTTTCTCTGGGAATGGGTGAGATCCAAACCGCTCAGTTTTAAATTCAAAATTTGTGCTTTAACAAGATTTAACAAAATAAAAAAATAACAAAAAAACAAACAAAACATAAATTTTAAAGCGCGATCAGATAGCTCCTTCCTTTTAAGCATCAAATTACATTCATTTTAATCTGACCGCCGTTTTTTATTATTAAAAACTAGTGTTTTTAACTTTTTATACAAATTAAAGTGAATTCAAATTTCCAAACTTAATTTGTGTTCGCAATTCGAAAATTGATTAGAAGATACGTATGGAGGCGGGTGATATATCGTTCATCGCCGGGGAGGAGAGCAGTCCGGCAGCCTGTTGCCTTCGGAATCAAATAAAATGTTACCGGAGAAGACCAATGGCCGGCACCGTTCGCCCTTCAGGATTTGCTTCTTCCACAGAACTCCCTCTCTGCTTCCAGCGCCGTTTCTGCACGACACCAGCCGGAGCACCATTAGAGCCTGCTTGCAGATTCTGGAGAAGCGGCTCCCTCTTTTAAGCGTGGAAGAGGAAGAAGAAGAAGAACCCCCTCCCTTCATATAATTTTGTCAGACTGTCAATTTTGTTCAGGAGCTGCGTGCGGATATATGTTCAGGGGCCGGGGTTGCTGTACCTTCCATTAATGCTTCGCTTGAAAGACAAAATTTGATGTTTAAAGGATGTTGAAACTAGGAAGAAGCTACCAATAACAATAACGGGCCGGGTGGGGATCTAACGGTTCGCATGGAATCATCACGTGCACTTTACTGTTGCCTTCTCGGATCTACCGCGATTTTTTTTAAAGCACTCACAAGTCACACCTGTTCATAAATTATTCGGACAAGGAATTATTAAATTAAGTCGCAATTTATTATATATTAATATTAGAGTAATTACAACGGCAAACCAAGTTTGGTTATGTGCAAACTAAAAAAAATTAACAACAATCAATTTTGTTGGGGGTTGTCCAGTTTTTTTCCGGTTCGGAGAATTGGACCGCCTTATCTCGGAGTCGGACCAGACGCGCAAACTGTCAAAGAAAAACATCAGCAAACGACAGAATGTTTTTTTGACGTGAAAAATCACGTGGTCGGATCTGTATCGGGCCAAAATCCACTATATTGTTGGAGATTACAAGAGTATGAGATGATTTCTTGGAGGGTGACAGACCATCTCTCCGTTACATGCATAACATGCGAAAAGAGATGAAAAAAAAACTAAGTACTTGGTGTTGAAACAGTATCCCGGTCTCTAGAAGAGTTCGGACCCGAAAGGGGATAATTAACCTGCGCCTACTTCTCTTGAGCTAAATCTCTTGACTGTCGGTTGGGGACTAGAAACAGACCTTAAGCTGCAGCGAGAAGATCCCACCACACACACGGAAGATTTAAAGAGAGCTTCATCTCCCTAGCCAATGCTGAGCTTAGAACCTTGGAAGATATAGAAAGTCAACCAAAGCCTACCCGAGGAGGGAGAAGCCAAAGAAACGGATCCCCTCCAAAAGTGCCCATGTGGTCTATTTATAGTTTTCAAGTCTGGCCTACAAATAATGGAATCTCACCTTTTGGTTTTACTATACGCAACCCAAATTGCTCTGTCAACAATATAACTCCGTTGTTTGGAGGGGCTATTAACAGACCTAAGGAGATATCCTGGGGGTGGTGAGTACCCGGTGAAGCTAGATCTCGCCTCTAGACCCTGGATCTCGCCTCTAGACTATGGATCTCGCCTTTGGACCCTGGATCTCACCTCTAGACCAAAGATCTCATCTCTGGAGGTGACTCCTTCTACGCTTGTCCTAGGTGGGCGAGATCCTCTAGAACATCCTTCGTCGCCTCTGATCTCGACGAAATACGGGTTATACACAATACCCAATTTTTTTTTAGCTCGACACAAGATTGGAAAAAACATTGTAGAACCCGTGGTTCGAAGAGAAGGGTGCTAAATGACACGTCTCTCAAAGTCCCTCCCTAGAGTGGAGCTTGATTAGAGGAAGAGAGGCGAAAGATCTCGACACCTCCCAGGAGCCTGACTCAACTAGAGGTGGAGAGGAATAAGATCTCGACACCTCCCAGGAGCCTGTCTCGATTAGAGGTGGAGAGGAGAAAGATCTCGACACCTCCCAAGACCCTGGCTCGATGGGAGGAGGAGAGGAAAAAGATATTGACACCTCCCAAGAGCCAGAATCAACTGGAGGTGGAGAGGAAAAAGATCTCGACACCTCCCATGATCTTGGATCGACTGGAGGTGAAGAGGAGAAAGATCTCGACACCTCCTAAGAGCCCGACTCAACTGGAGGTCGGCAGGAAAAAAATCTCGACACCTCCTAGGAGCCCGACTCAATTGGAGTTGGAAAGGAAAAATATCTCGACACCTCACAGAATCTCGACTCAATTGGAGGTGGAGTGTAAAAAGATCTCGACACCTCCTAGGAGCCCGACTCAACTGGAGGTGGAGGAACCTTATCGGGGGCCTTGGTTAACCAAGACCACTTGTTCCTCATCCTACCACCCGAGAGATCAACATGTCTTGCCGACTAGTGAGAGCCCAGTCAGCAGGGTCTTCTCAGGGCTCCCAACAAACATTCCAACCTACCTCTCCGTTCAACCTGCCCTAACAGCTAGTGGGAACCTGGTCAGCGGAACCTTCTCGGGGCTCTCAAACAACATTTCATCCTGCCTCTCCGAGAGGTCAACCTACCCTGCCTGCTTATGATAGCCCAGTCAGCAGAACCTTCTCGGGGCTTTCAATCAACATTTCAACCTGCCTCTCCGAGAGGTCAACCTGCCCTACTGGCTAGTGGGAGCCCGGTCAGCGGAAATTTCTTGGGTATTTCAAACAACATTTCTACCTGCCTCTCCAAGAGGTCAACTGGCCCTGCCGACTTTTGAGAGCCCGGTTAGTAGAACCTTCTTTGGGCTCTCAATCAACATTTCTACCTGCCTCTTTGAGAGGTCATCCTGCCCTACCGGCTAGTGAGAGTCTGTTCACTGGAACCTTCTCTGGGCTTTCAATCAACATTTCTGTCTACCTCTCTGAGAGGTGAACCTTCCCTGTCGGCTAGTGGGAGCCCAGTCAGCGAAATCTTCTCAGGGCTTTCAATCAATATTTCAACCCATCTATCCTAGAGGTCAACCTGTCTACCGACTAGTGGGAGCCCGGTCAGCGAAACCTTCTCAGGGCTTTCAATCAATATTTCTACCTGCCTCTCCGAGAAGTCAACCTGCCCTGCCGGTTTTTGAGAGTCCAATTAACGGAACCTTCTCGAGGCTTTTATCCAACATTCCAACCTGCCTCTCCGAGAGGTCAACCTGGACTGTCAGCTTGTGAGAGCCCGGTCAGCGGAACCTTCTTGGGGCTTTTAATTAACATTTAACCTGCCTCTACAAGAGGTCAACCATCCTTATTGTCTAGTGGGAGCCCGGACAATGGAACCTTCTTACAGCTTTCAATCAACATTTCTACCTGCCTATCAGAGAGGTCAACCTACCATACCGGCTAGTGGGAGCCCGGTCAGCGGAACCTTCTCGAGTCTTTCAATCAAAATTTCTACCTGCCTCTCTGAGAGGTCAAACACTGGTAGAAAGATGAGGGGACGCACTGAAATGCACTTATGAGGGGCCATCCAAAAATGGAATTATAATTGCCCGGAGCGTCAATGATGACAAACTGGCAGTTCCTGGACCGTCCACCCAGGGTCACTTGAAGACTCTCTCTAGAGAATCCAAATAAAGACCCATCTGAGGTCCACACTCTCCTAGCTTCTACCTTCATCTCATCGAAGGTTTTTTTAAAGATCACATTCACCGAACTCCAGTTGTCGACTAGGATCCGGGAGACTGTGAAGTTTTATGGCCGTCTGGATCACCAATGCGTCACAGAACGAGTCCTCGTAGTCGGACATGTCCTTCAATGAGAAGGTGATCTTATCCTTTGGGGATGGGGTTTGGGAGGTCGTAGCGACACTTCTCTTGAACATCATTTGGAGGCTCCCCTTGCAGATGGTCTTGATCTGCACTCTCCCGTGGATCGCCTCGATACCTCCCTGGGTCCCTACATCGACCCGGTCTTCACATCTGTCCTCATCTCTGAATCTTGCCACTACATTCTCTATATGAACCTGTTACTACTATTGTGGTTGCACCGGGCCTCTCGCCCTCTTCACAACCAAGAGCTCTGGGCAGGTGCTTGTTGTATGACCTTCCTCCCGATGGAAGTTCTAGTAGGGAAATTCCACTCTGCCCCTTCCTCTCCCTCCTGGGTGATTCCTTCTTTCTCTCCTCCCCTCTCGGCTGATTGTCATAGCCTACTGAGGTAGGGCGGAAGTGGCCTTAGGCCGGGTCTCCACCCCGGAGGGTTGAACCATTTTTTCCCTCTTATAAGGTGCCTGAAACCCATTACCCCTCAGATCTTCCCTTCTTCTCCCTTCTTGCTGCCTGAGACCTCCTTGCTCCTTCGCCTCGATCTCTCCCAACTTGGAAAACATCTTTACAATTGTCGGGTTCACTGCCTCCCCCTATATTTTCTTTGACACCCTCTCCATCAACTTCTAGAAGGGCAGAGGTGGCTCCCGCTTCAGCTTTATCCTGAAAAACTCCTGACGAAGCCTTAGTGTGAAGGCTAACATCATGGTGTACCCTAGTACCTCCTGGACTTGGAGAACCCCTTCCCGAAACCTATCCATATAACTTCCCAAAGTCTCCTCCAGCTCCTGCTTGATGGTGAACAAGAACTCTGCTCCTTTCTTCCTTTTCTTGGACTTCGAGAACCCCAATAGGAAGCCTCGATACAGGTCCTCTATTGGAACCGAGATTCAGCCTAATGAGGAGTTCAGACCTAAAGGGTGCAGCTAACACTTCTCTTGAGGAAGAACGCTTGACTGAAGGTTTAGAACTAGGCACAAAATCTAAGTAATAGTGCGGAGGTCCCTCCTCATACCCGGAAGATCTTAGAATGCTTCCCCTCCCACACCAATGCTGAAGCTGGGCACCTTGGAGAGCCTTTGAAGCCAACCAAAATTGACTAGAGGAAGAAGAAGCCAAAAACTGGATCCCCCAAAGGTGCCCTTCAAGTCATATTAATAGTTTTTCCTAGCGGGGTTTGCCAATAACGCAATCCTACCTTTTTGTTTTATTAAATGCACCCCAAATTGGTCTGCCAATAGACAAACTCCACTATTTGGAATAGCTGTTAGCAGACAAATAATTATAATATTCCACGAAGAATATTCCAGGATGGCGAGTGCCTTAATGGACCTGACACATACCAGCCTCCGACTCGCCTCGCTCTCTCTGGCGAGTGCCTTTATAAACGAGCACCTGCCTGGATTGGCGAGTGCCTGATGATACAAGCACTTGCCTGCCTCTTTAGAGCGGCGAGTGCCTGATGAAACCAGCACTCGTCCGCCTCTTTGGAGTGGCGAGTGCCCAAGCACTCGCCTGCCTGGGGCAAGTGTGGTCCTACTTCCCAACTCACCCCATTGACTAGGTACTTGCCTCTTTAGGTGAGCATAAGCCCGCCTCCTTGGCTCGCCTGGAGCTATGTGGTCGCTCTGGTTCATCCACTCGACAAATACGGGGTTGTACATCCTCAAAACAATAGATTGAACTGGAGGGAAGCTGGTGGAACTAGTCTCTTGCCTTTTCCTTGAAAGTGAAGGCGAAGAGCCGACACTTGAAAGCGTTTGACATATGCCTGATAGAAACTTTATCTTCAAACCACTGGATGTGCTGCATAGGATTATCCCTGCCCGTGTAGTAGGACATATCTGACTCTTTAAACCCTTCTGGAACTGGAGACGAGACGATCAACTCGCTAAAGGGGCTCCCTCCTCCGACAGCACGAGCGGACCCATCTCGAGTTGTCGGCTCACTAGTACCACCAACACTCGCTGGGATGGGTAATGACTCTCACCTAGTGAGATCCCTCTCGCCACCTTTGGTAGGCACCTCCTTCCCGGGACACTAGCCTGGGGTGTTTTCACCTAGAGACGGGGTGTGACTATCGGGATGGAGGGCGTTTCCCACTCGCCTCTCGCAGCGAATGCGAGATGAATGATCTACAAAACCTCCCTTTTGAAATCTTTGAGCATCCTTACCGTGAATCCAATCACCGGTGGTGGCAGGTTGCTCGAGTCAGCTCCTTCTCTTTCACCCTTAGCCATGAAGCTTAGCTATGGATTTTCCTACGCAGGCTACGGTCTACGCTCACCGCATCAAAAATGTTTAAACCGGAACTAGGTCTCAAGAGGAGTTTGGACCCGAAAGGTGGTAAACTACACCTGGTTCTTTTGAGATGGAGCTCTTGACTAGCGATTGGGGACTAGAAACAGACCCGCCACATACCCGGAAGATCTAAGAGAGCTTCCCCTCCCTAGTCAATGCTGAGTTGGGCACCTTGGATGGCACATGAAGCCAACAAAAACCGAATAAAGGAGGGAGTAGCCAAAGAAATGGATCCCCTCCAAAGGTGCCCCTGGGGTCTATTTATAGTTTTTCAAGTCTGGCTTGCAAATAACAGAATCCCGCTTTTTGGTTTTACTATATGTAACCCAAATTGGTCTGCCAACAACGTAACTGCGATGTTTGGAGGGGCTATTATCCGACCTAATGAGATATCATGAGGGTGGTGAGTGCTCGGTGAAGCTGGATCTCGCCTATGGACCCTAAATCTCGCTTATGGACCATGGATCTCGCCTCTAGACCCTGGATCTCGCCTCTGGACCCTGGATCTCACCTCTAGACCCTAGATCTCGTCTCTGGAGGTGACTCCTGCACGCGTCCTGGGTGGGAGAGATCCTCTAGGCCATCCTTGGTCGCCTCTGATCTCGATGAGTTATAAGTTATACACTCAGAGCCTCGATGAAAGCGCCCTGGCCTAGGAATTTGGCTAAGTCCACAAAACCTCGATAGAAGCGTTCCGACCTGGAAATTTGGTTAAGTCCACGGAACCTCAATGGAAGCATTCTCAGCCTGAAAATTTGGCTAAGTCCACAGAACCTTAAAACTTGTTGGAGCCTTTGCGTTAGGAGAAGAGCATAGCAAATTCCTGAGTGGAGGAACGACCTAAGTCCTCGATCTCACTAGAAAACCTAAGAGCTCTTTCCAGCCTCTAGAGTTTCTTCCCCTCAAATGAAGGCCTGGAGGCCTATTTATAGTTTTCTAGAGGGATGTGCTGCTAATTGAGCTGGGGAGGAATTTGTGCGGGCGAATTGCATCACTCCGTTTCAGTCACCTGGATCACCAATTTTAGCAAAGAGACAAAATTGCCATTCGGGTGGCTCGAGAGAGGTGCTCAATGGTGGCGGTGGCCGGAGGTAGCGAGGCTGCGGGTGGCAGGTGCGGTGGATTCCGCGCGCTCGAAGGTCATGCACGCGCACGTGTAGGTCTCGTGCGCGTGCACAGATCGCCAACGCGCGTGCGCAGTTCGCCCGCATGTGTGCGCAGATCGCCCGTGCGTACTCCGATCGCGCGGGGGCGGGCGCATAGGTCGTGCGCGAGCGCGAGGTGCGCACACGCAGGTCATGTGCGCGCGTGTAGGTCGTGCGCGTGCGGTGCAATTGCGCGTACGGAACGTGGACGTGCATGCGGGGTGCGACAGCCCATGCTGGCGGCTCGCCTAGGCCGCACACACACACAGTCCCTACATGTACGTAGCCCGCGTGCACGCAAGCCACACATGCTCCCGTGGGCTGGTCGTGTGCGTGCGGGGGTAGTGCCCGTGTTTGCTTATGGGTTCTGCTTGATTCTTGGAGCTTCCGAGCCTTGGGGGAGTGCAATGCATCGAACGCGACTTGTTCGGTCGGGTTGGCTCTTTCCACGCATCCTCGGTCAGGGTTCTTCCAATTTGGCTTAAAAATTTCAGGGGGAACCCCATCAAATGTCCCCAAATTTTCGGAAGTCATGATCCACAAGGCGACCAACCCAAAAATTTTTAAGCTTGACCATTCCATCTTGGGATTACGGACTTAAGATCATTTCTGTATGCGCGCATCAAAGGTTACTTTTTCTTGCGGCGTGAATATGCCCTTGGTTAGGCCTTGATGTAAGACCAGACGTTCTCAAAATCACTCGTATCGACCTCTCAGGCCAAAGGTTCTGCAGGGCATGCCTGGGTGGTGATTCATGCGGTTGATAGCTTGCTCGTTGCCCTTGATGGTTGTGTGGCACTTGCGGCGTGTCATCTAAAAGATCTCCTATTTGGTGCTTTGTGTGCCGCGTTAGCGTAGAAGCGTGTTGCCTTTCACATCCTCCTTGTATGAGTGTGCGAGTATGGAGTTGTGCGTTAGCCTATGTGACTACTGCGGAGCGTTAATGCTGGTGGTGAATCATTGCGACGTGGAGCGATGTTTTTCTCCTTGTCTCAGTGTCGTGGAAGGACCTGCAGGCTTGCTGCCACTAGAAGACGTGGAAGGACATAATGTTAGTTTTCTTGTTGTAAGTTATGATGATTCAGTGTTCGTTCCCACCAGAAGTTGGGACAGAGATTTCAGAGGCAGAGGCCATCGATGACGTCTATGCCTCGGGATGCTGCAACAATGTAGGCTTTCACGTTCAGAGAACACAGGGAGTCCTGGGAGTTTCTGGCGCTTCTGCAATCCTTGTTTGCCATGCGTTATTACTGGCGATTGTCGTCGAGCGTTCGTGGTGAGAGTTTGTCGATTGGGCGGGATGAGGGAAGATACTTGCCTCTCTCGCCTCAGCGTTATAGATGGATGCGAAGGTCTTGTTTATTTCAGGAGATGGTGACATACCTTGGTTCGTGTGCGCTTCGAGAGGACAAGGGATCTGGCAATGAGATTTTGCTCACTTTTCTCTGAGGACGAACAGAGTCCTTCCGTATGGTAGCGGAGATGAGCCTTTATTTGATCGCTCTTTCAGAGGTCCTGGGCTCGTCCGGATAGAGGCGGCGAAGAACTTTTGTTTGATCGCGCTTTAGGTGAACTAGGGTTCATCCAGGTGGAGGTGACGAAGAACCTTTGTTCGTTCGCGTTTCAGGAGAACCTGGGTTCGTCCAGGTGGAGGTGGCGATGAACCTTTGTTCATTCGCGCTTCAGGAGAACCGGGGTTCGTCCTGGTGGAGGTGACAAAGAACTTTTGTTTGTTCGCGCTTTCGGAGAACCGAGGTGTAACGGCTCAAAACGTGAAGTGACCCAAACAGATAATAAAATTCAATAAGAAATATCCCCTATGATGAAATAAAGAAAACCAGTGTCGGTTCGACGTCACCTCACATTCACCTTCTTTTAAAGTTTTGCGGCGCTCGATTCGTTTTGGTGAAATTTCTAGTTCGTGTTTTTTAACTTCATATATATAAACATATATGTAAAAGAATAGTGGCTAAACTGGATGTCAGGGTCGGCTTAATATTGTCTTAGTTCTCAGTACTGTTTTGGTTTGGTATGTGGTTTGGTTAACATAGACTAATTAAGGTCTTTATTTATCCTATTTAGTGGACATATGGTTGAGGCAGTGGTATTGATAAGTGATGGTATCATTATACACTCCCGAGACTTATTACTTTCCTTATACTTCTTCTCATCTTCACGCCGCCTGGAGAGGAGACGGGCGAAGTTGGCGCTAGGGTTCACGGAGCTTTCATCTTCTTCCTTCTCTCCATCTCTTAATCTCACGATTTCGAATGTGAAGTTCTTACCTGCTGTTGGAATCAAAGTTTGGCAAGGTTTTGATTGAGCTGGGATTAGTCGGGCTTGTGTTTTTGGGCGAGATTGATGCCCATAATGGTTTTATTGCACTGTAAGCCTTCTTTCCCCTTTAATAACTTGTGTTTTCTTGGGGATTTCATGATCAGACAAGTTGGGTTTTTTCTCTTTTGAGATTTGTCGGTGTGCTTTTGGTTGGCCAGGTCAGCTATTTCATTTATGGCTTCTCTTATTTCGTTGTCTGCTGTTGGTTGTGATTGGCTAGTGGATTTACTCTAATTAGTAAACAACTATTAGTATATTGGGGACTTTTGTGGTTCAACTTTTCTACGGGGCTTTTCATGTATTTTACTTGGCCGACAGTGTTTGTATTTCCTTTAGCCATGGGTTTTATTTGGTTATAGAGGTTTTTGGGGATTTATGTGGATTTCTAGTTGGGACCTGATTGTAGTCAGGTAGATTTTTTCATGATGTTTGTTCTGCTTTGCATAATGTAAACTGATAAAGAGATATTGGGGCTTTGCTTTGTTTACTAGCCGACTATTGTTATTGAATATATTGAGTATTCACTTGGGTTGTTGGACGTTGAGCATGATGAATTACAATGGCATTTAGTTATATTTTTTGACTATATTTGTGTAAAACAAATGGTTAGGGGAGTAGCTTCCAAATGATGTCATGATATTAGTTAACGTTGTAACTATGGCGAGGTGCAATCCCGATAAATGATACAATTTCTATACAGATATCGCGAAAGATGACATCTTCAAATAAATGCGACAATGACATGAGTTGCGAAAAAAGAAAGGAACGACTGATGGAGAGAGCTACCTATTTAATTTATGTTTTATTTCCCTATTTTTACTTATGTGCACCGTTACTTTTAAAAATATTAAGTGCATAGTTGATTGCATATGATAACATGGATTTTCGATCTGTATCACTGATAATGTAAATCACTATAGCATATAGCCTTGTACGAAGGAAATCAAGTGATTGTATTCTGAGGGGATTAATAAATAAAGAAACTTATGTATATTACTGAATTGAATACAACTAACATAAATGAAAATGCATTGATGCATGAAAATGTTAAGGGTATAACTGAACATAAATGCGCATAAAGGATACAGATGATTTGCCAAATCAGCCGGCCGAATGCCATAGATGCGTGTTGAACATACTGATTTGGACACTGTACTATAGACCCCGAGGGGTTGGGCCCAAAGACTAAAATATTGAAACACTGATACTGATACTGATACAGTTACCCTTAACATTACCTAACGTAAAAGATGAAAAGATAATATAAGAACATACGGTTATACAATTACACCGATACATTGCTAAGAAACATGAGAACTGATAAGGTTTTTTTGTTGCACTGCTCTATTGCACACATTGATACATTGTTGAACCATACATATAGGAACTTATATGAATGTGTTATATGGATACACTGTTTCACACTTTACATACTTGCACTGCTTACATGGTTACACTTTACATAACTTACTTTCTTGCACTGATACGGGTGTATAGCTACTGAATATTATTGTCCTATAACTGCTTATACTGTTTTATGGCTACTAACATGTTCATACAGTTATATTGTTACTTCACAGTTTTATTACCAGTACAGAAAAGGGTTAGTATATACATATGCTTATTGCTTTACTAAATCCTTTATTTTATATGTACAACAATTAAAGAGGTATATCCTCACTTAGTCATATTTTATGACTAAGCCCATCATAAATTTTGGTTAGGTATTTGATGTGATCCTGATTACGTAAAGCAATATGAAGCTGATCATGGAAAAACAGAAAAGGCTCGCTAAATGATTCAAGGTAGGAGTTACGTTTTTATTAGGTGTATTATTTTATACTCACTAGCCTTACTTTTTCCTGGGACGAATGTCTTGAAAGTAGATTAGATACAGTTTTCTTGTGGGGTCAAAATGGGGCCTCACAATTTGGTATCAGAGCCAGGTTTTCAAGAAGTTCGGCTGCGGTGAGTACTGAATAATTACACATGATATAATGTTGAGAGGAGCGCACATAGAATACTAGTTAGTCGGATTCGGTCCAAATCAAAGGAAGTAGAAAGGTTTGAGAAGGAGAAAGGTTTGAGTAACATGCCTAATGAATGTTAAACGGAAATAAAGCGAACTAAATGTAAGGGAATTCAAGGAGAAATTGATATTGCTTCTACTGTACAAAACACCCTATTGAAATCAAATGTTTACAAAAGGTACCTAGCTGTATATGTAAATTGATATATGCAAAATGGTGACACATTTAACGAATAATGTACGAGCTCAAACCTCTGGTGACGAAGAAACTTTATTCATTCGTGCCTCAGGAGGAAATGGGTACGTCTGGGTGGAGATGACGAAATACCTTTGTTCGTTCGCACCTTAGGAGGACCGGGGTTCGTCCGGGTGGAGGTAGAGAAAAACCTTTGTTCGTTTGAGCCTCAGGAGAACTAGGGTTCGTCCAAATGATGGTGTAGAAGGACCTTTGTCCATCTCGCCTGGGAGGTGCGAACAGACCTTTGTCCGTTTCGCCTAAGGTACAAAGGACTTTCGTCCATCTTGCCTGAAAGATGTAGAAAGGCTTTTGCCGATCTTGCCTGACAGGTACAAAAAGGCTTTCACCGATCTCGCCTGGGAGGTGCAGAAAGGTTTTCATTGATCTCGCCTAGGCTTGGGTCATTGTGTTAGGCTTGATCAAAGTTTATTGCATTGATGTTTGAAAAAGATACATGAGCGAGCTAGTCCGGCTGTACAGCTCGTTATTGATTATTGGTAGAAGAGGCGCGAGTTTTATGTGTTCCATGTTTGGGGAGGTGTCTTCATGTCTGGGTCCTTTAGCTTGTAGGTCCTGGGTTTTACTACCACTGTGACGACAAAAGGCCCTTCCTAAGTCAGAGAGAGCTTGTCCTTCTGAGCGCCCTTTCCCACTGCCTCTAGATTTCGGAGGACAAGGTCCCCGATATGGATGAGTCTTGGCTTCACTCTCCTGTCATAGAAGTTAGCCATGCGACCTGATATGCGTCGATCCTTTGAGCTGCTTTGTCCCTGACCTCTTAGACCAAGTCTAGGTTTGCCCGCAGGAGGGCTTCATTTTATGTTGGGTTGAAAGCTTGAATGTTGGGGCTTGGGATTCTGATGTCCCTGGGTATGACCGCTTCTGATCCGTAGAAAATATTGAAGGGTGTCTCCCCGGTTGGAGTTCTTGTCATTGTCTGGTAGGCTCATAAGACGCTGGGAAGAATGTCTGCCTATTGCCCCAGCCCTCTTGAAGACAAGACTTTAGGCCTATTAGGATGGTGAGGTTGGTGACTTCGGTCTGTCCGTTAGACTAGGGATGCGCCACTGCCGTGTGGCGGAGTTTTATTTTCAGATCCTCACATATTTTTTGAAGGCCTTTCCCGTGAACTGCGTCCCATTATCGGTGGCGATGGTAGCCGGGATGTCGAAGCGACAGATGATGTGCCTCTGGACGAATCAGGTGGTATTCTCCTCGGTGATCTTGGCCAACGGCTCTGCTTTGACCCACTTAGAGAAATATTCAATGACCAAGATGATGAACTTCCTTTTCCCGGAGGCTGGCGGAAATAGGCCGAGTAGATCGATCCCCCACTAAGCAACCAGACATGCGCTCCGGAGCGGGATGAGCCTGACCGGGGGTTGATGTTGGACATTGGAGTGGAGCTGACAGCTTTCGCATTTCCGAGTGAAGTCGAGGGTGTCCTTTTTAGTGTGGGCTGGTAAAACCCTTGTCATAGAATTTTCAGGGCCAAGGCCTTTCCTCCCAAATGCTCCCCGCATACGCCCTCATACACTTCCCGTAGATCGTATTCCGCTAATGGTAGGCTTAAGCACTTCAAGTACAACCCGAAAAAGGAGCGCTTAAAGAGATAATTGGCGATGATGGAGAAGGGGGAAGCGCTGATTCGTAGGCATCAAGCCTCTACAGGGTCCGCTGGTAGTTGCATGATTTCGAGGTATGTGATAATGGGGTCCATCCAACATGGCTCCCCTTCTGCGATGACAGCGATCTCCCAGAGGCTCGAAATACTGGGAACTAGCAAGTCCTCGACTCGGTGATGCTGGGTTTGGTACCCTGCAACAGAGTTGGAGAGCTTGGACAGAGCGTCCACTCTGGTGTTCTAATCCCGAAGAATGTGGAAGATTTTGTGGGATTCAATTTTCTCAAGAAGACATTTCACCAGCTGGAGGTACCGTGCGAGTTGCTCATTTTTTGCCTCGTAGTACCCCTTGACCTGCGATACTACTAGTTGAGAGTTGGTGTTGATGGTTAAGCTTTCCACCCCACAGTCGATGGTTAGGCGAAGTCCGATGATTAGGGATTCGTACTCCGCGACGTTGTTGGTGGCTGGGAACTTCAGGCAGAGCTCATATTCGAGAGCGGCCCCCTCTAGACTTATTAGTAGCAGGCCTACGCTTACCCCCTTGGATCCTGAGGCCACGTCGATGTACAAGGTCCACTGTACGAGAGCTATGCGGTCCGAGCTAGGCACCTCTTCTGGCGGGATTGTGCATTCTACTATGAAGTCTGCTAGGACTTGGGACTTGATGGTGTGCCTTGGTAGGAACTAGATGTCTAATTCTCCCAGCTCAACTGCCCACTTGATTAGCCTTCCCAATACCTCAGGCTTCTGCATGTTCGCTCAAAGTGGCAGCTGCGTGAGTATTTTGATATTGTGGGCCTGGAAGTATGGCCAGAGTTTTCTCGCAGAGAATACCAGGGCCAGAGCAATTTTATCCGTTGTGGGATACCTACTCTCAGTATTGGACAAGACCTTGCTAAGGTAATAGACTAGGCGTTGGATTCCCCCTTCATCTTTGACCAAGACCGTGCTGAGCGCATACGGTGAGACTAGCAGATATGGGAAAAGGGCTTCACCTTCGCGGGCTTTAAGAGTAGCGGGGGAGTGGCCAGGTACTGCTTGGGGTATTTAAATGCAGTTGACACTCGTCTATCTATTGGAATCCAGTATGTCGTGCCCCACGGAGCACTTTGAAGAAAGGGAGGTACTTGTCCCCAATCCGATCCAGAAAGCGGGAGAGTGCATTTATCCTCTTGTTGAGATGTTGAACCTCCTTGTTGGTTCAAGGGGGAGACATGTCATCCAATGCTTTGATATTTAATGGGTTGGCCTCTATTCCTCATTGCATTATCATGAAGCCTAGGAACTTCCCTACGATAACCCCTAACGTGCACTTGGAAGGATTTAGTCTTAGTTGTAAATGATGGAGGAGTTGGAAGCATTTATCTAGGTCTTCTAGGTGGTTGCCCTGCCAGATGCTCCCCACTAGCATGTCGTCGACGTAAACCACCATGGATTTCCCAATGAGACTTTTGAACATCTGGTTCATTAGCCTCTGGTATTTAGCTCCGGTGTTCTTTGATCCGAAAGGCATTACTTTATAATAGTACACGCATTTGTTCGTGCGAAAGGCAGTGTGCTCTTCATCTGTCGGATATATCCGGATCTGATTATATCTCGAGTAGGCATCCGTGATGCTAAGGAGCTCGTGTCCGGTTGTTGTATCCACGAGCTTATTGATCCGGGGGAGAGGAAAGTTGTCCTTCGAACATGCTTGGTTAAATTTGTTATAGTCGACGCACATCCTCCATTTTATTGAAGCCTTTTTTACCATGACCACATTGGCAAGCCAAGTGGAGTACACTGCTTCCCAAATGAATTGTGCAGCCAAAAGCTCGTCTACCTCTTCCTCGATGACATAGAGCCTTTTAGGCACGAAGTTGTGCTTTTTTGGACCACTGGTCTGCATGTCAGGTCGATGTTTAGTGAGTGTGTGGTGATTTGCGGGTCTACTCCCAGCATGTCCTCAGGACTCCATGCAAATATATCCCAGTTGGCGCAGAAGAAGTTCATGTACTCCCCCTGCTCCTCTAGGGATAAGAGTGATCTGATCAGCACCGTGCGGGCGGGGTCCCTTGCGCAAAGTGATACCTCGATCAGACCCTCTACCAATGTTGCCCTTTGTATTGTGGCTTCATCTTACAAATTGAAGATGTGACGGGTTGCCCCCTGTGGTGGTTGTGCCTAATTAAGGTAGTAATTTTGTGCCATCGCCTGATCCCACCGAACAACACCCACGTCGTAAGGCATTAAGAACTTCATTACTAGTTGTGTTATGGAGGGAATCACTCCGAACGTTGTTTATAGAGGCCTGCTGAGATGACATTGTAGGCGGAGCTACATTCCACGACCAGGAACTGGATGTTACAGGTTTCTTACCTTGGGTACTCGATCTTTTATGGTCATGGGGAGGAAGATCACTCCCTGCACCGGGACTGGCTGATTGTATAATTGATAGATGTGCTCGCTTGTCGGACGAAGATGGATCCCCATGCTTCGGAACATGACCATGAACAGGACGTCGATCGAGCTTCCATTATCAATGAAAATCCTCCTGACTTAAGGCAGAGCTCTCTTATCCCTGCACTGATGACGAGGGGGCCTTGATGTGGATTGCACACCCTTATCATGTCTTCATCCTCGAAGCAAATAGTGTTTTCTACGTGCACTACTTTGTCAGGGTGGTTTCCCTCGTGTTGTGCTATGGTGAAAACTTGCGTGGCCAAGGTGAGCGGCCCGACAATTATCCTTGTTGGGTTTCTATGAGAGGCACATCACATGTGCGCTGTGGAATAAGGAATCATGATAATCCAAAGAGAAAAGGATCTCGCGATGAACACTGATCAAGAAGTAAAAACAACTTTGAAAAAAGTATACCTTACCGGATTGAGTCGACACTAAACCGAGATGCTCCAAAATATAGGTCTACGGCCGGTGAGTAAGTGTAACAACTCCATCCGTTAAATAACATATAATAAAAAGTCTGGCAGGGGCCCCACACTATATGCCACAAACAGGCGGCGAGGTCACAAGTTAATACCAAAACAGGTATGCATCCTAACATAGCATACTAGCGGAAGATTTTAACGTTAAACTGAACTCAAATCATGAATTTCCACTATATATAAACAACCACATTTATATATACACACGAAGGAATGTACAACAAATACTCAAGAGTTTGGCCTTAAAGCCTTACAGTTACGCTTTATAAGTGTGGATTACAAACATCGGCGCGCAGGCCGGCCACACATGAACATAATAAAAGCCTTTGCCCAGACTTCGAGGGCCAGCAGCAGCAGAAGCAGGGGCTTCAGCCCTCTATTTCCCGCTCGGCTCTCCAGCACCTGCACATGGATAACCCACCATATTGGTGGCAAACAAAGCAGCAGTCAACATTCAGCTGACCAATTTATAACAACCCTACCCCTTTCGCGGGGCAGTGGTATTCCTTCCCTGTAGGAATAGCTTTTCACAAGCAGATATATCATACAATGTGCACTCACGCACAATAAATATATCACAACTGTCGGCCACGCGGCTCGACGATCCGTGCACTCAGGGCACATTCTTGGTGTACCAGCAAACCAGGGTCCCACCACCGTTCAAGGTCCGAAAACCAACGGTATTGAGCATTTAGTCTTAATGGCGCGCATGCCTAAGACTCTCATTATGCGCTCCAATGAGACCAATAACTAGGTCTACCAGTCGGTAAGACATAACGCAGGTACAAATCAGCCACCCCCCGTTTATCAAGTCGCCATGCCATCATCGAATACCAAAGTAATCTTGGATAATTTACAGGCGCGGGTCGGTTTCACCTTTCCTGTTCAACACTAAGCCTTTTTAAGAGCACATAGGTCACAATAGCCACACTGTCCACCAAGGACTGGCTTCACAATCCAAAAAGGGGAGATAATGCCAGCGTTCCTCGCGGTCGCTTGGCGGGTTCAGTAGAACTCATTTTCTGCACCCGAACTCAACCAAAACATGACATACATCATAAGAATCACGAGGGTATTTTCCTGGAATTTCACTCCAGTACTTCCTATTACTACCCTTCACAGGTACAACCCATAGACTCCACAAACTACACGTTTATAGCGGAGTCTTCTCCGGTGCGCAAAATACAACATCATCAATTCAGACCAACCTATCCAGAAGGGCTTCACAAAGCATGTCTATTCCGTACTACACATTTCCGAATTTATATGCAAGACTGGGTATTATAAGAATCAAGCCAAGGAAATCCCTCAACAACCACCTTTTGGTGGGGGAAATCCACAGACATGCCAAAACGAGGACTTCACATGTCCAAGAAGGAAGATCGTTACCCTTGACGATCTCTTTGGAGCCATGGAATTCTAGCCGGATAGCAAGCACCGCAACGCTCTCGCCTCCAAAAATCTGGACTCGGCTTGCAATTCCGAACGCTAAAGCTCCACCGGCGGCCGAATCTCTTCTCTTCTTCCTCCTTGCTCTCCCTTCTCTCTATCTCTTTTAGAAAGAGAATAGCCAAGAGTAAATGAGAGATAACTCTCAAGTCCTGGACTTAACTTAGCAGGGAGAAGCTTGGACCCTTAGATCCCATCTGAAGGAAATGAACGACCACAAATCGCTCTGAAATAAATTTTCCTAGGCCAAACACGGCTTGTGACACGCCCGTGTCACAGGACAGGTCGTGTACCTTAAGCGACACACAAATCGCCTTATCCAGAACAGGACACGGCCATGTGGCACGCCCGTTTCACAGGTCGTGTGCACTGACACGGCTTCAAACACGCCCGTGTCCAGCCCATGTTCACCAGGCCTCAATGCCCTGGACAATTCTAGTGAAGGACACGACCCTGTGACACACCCGTGTCACAGGCCGTGTGCCTAGACACGACTTCGGACACGCCCGTGTCCAGCACGTGTTTAATAGGCCACACAAACCTGGCCAAAAACCGAGGAGGACACGACCTCTGACATGCCCGTGTCTTAGGCCGTGTACCCTCTCGACAAACATCGAGTGCATTTCGTCGAGTACTCTAGACGATACAGAGAAGGACACTTCTTGGGACACGCCCGTGTCACAGGTCGTGTGCCTCACTCGAGACACACTCGAGACCCAATTCACACTCGAGTAAACAGAGCAGGACACGGCTTGGGACACGCCCGTGTCTCTGGCCGTGTTGCCTAGTCTGAACTCAATTTTGGGATTTTGGGGTGTTACAACCCTCCCCTCCTTACAAAAATTTCATCCCGAAATTTGCACACAGTAAGGAAAAATAGCAATCAAGATGTTATAACTTCACAAAAATTTGATACAACTTGACACGCACTGTACAACAGTTTACACAAACAACTCAGGAAACTCAGCCCGCATGGTCTGCTCTCGCTCCCATATTAGCTTCTCACGGCCACAGTTGTCCCACCGGACCTTGACCATCCCGATTGTCTTATTCCGCAACTATTTATCGGCTTTATCCTCGATCCGAATGGGCCTAACCTTCGTCGTTAGCCCAAATTCGACCAGTACACGATCGTTTGCAATCACTTGAGTTGAATCTTTCACGACTTTTCGAAGCATTGATATGTGGAACACATCATGCTACCCACTCAATTCTGCAGAAAGAGCTAGCCGATAGGCAGCTTCCCCAACTCGCTCCACCACTTCAAACGGACCAAGATATATCGGACTTAACTTTTTCAGACGCCGAATCCTGGACACACCCTTGAAGGGTTTGATCTTTAAATAGACCCAATAGCCCACCGCAAACTCAATGTTTCGGTGCTTGGCATTATAGTATTTGGCTTGTTTATCTTGGGCTATCAGTAGCCTCTCCCGAATAGAGCGTATAGTCGAATTAGCTTCTTCGACTTCTTTATGCCCATAAAGTTTTGATTCGCCTGTTTCCGCCCAAGCTAACGGTGTACAACATTTCCAACCATACAAAGCTTCAAACGGTGTCATACCGATACTCGCTTGGTGGCTATTATTATAGGTAAACTCTACCATATAGAGCTGATCTTCCCATCTCTTTCCAAAATCCAAGGCATACATTCGAAGCATGTCCTCCATCGTTCTGTTGGTCCTCTAAGTTTGGCCATCCGTTTGGGGATGAAATGTCGTGTTGTATGATAACTTTGTGCCCAACAACCGATGGATTAGCCTCCAATCATTTGAAGTGAATCACCCATCATGGTCACTTACTATGCTACGAGAACACCGTGCAATCGTACAATCTGCTCAACATAGAGCTTCGCCAAGACTTCCACTGAATCATCCCTCTTGTTCGGTAGGAAGTGAGCCACTTTAGTCAATCGGTCTACGATCACCCAAACCGAATCGTTCCCACGTTGAGATCTGGACAACTCGTGCACGAAATCCATCAAAATATCATCAAACTTCCATTCCGGAATAGGTAACGACTTCAGGAAACCTCCGGGATTCTGGCATTCCGCTTTCACCAAGGCACATGTTTGACATTGAGGCACATAATGTGCTATGTCTTTCTTTAATCCTGGCCACCAGAACAACTTTTTCATGTCCTTATACATCTTTGTGCTCCCTGGGTGAATTGAGTATTTTGTAAAGTGAGCCTCATACATCAACTATTCCCTCAACTTACCCATACTTGGGACGCACAAATGACCCTCTTTCCGCAAAAGGCCATCATCCCAGGAGAATTGGTCTTTTGAACCATCCACTGCATATCATTGGAGACTTTCATCAAGTTTTATTGCTCGCCGAACCCTGTCTCCAAGGTCATATTGTACCTCCGTCCAGTTCAAGCATGCATCGGCTGTGGAATTCTTGTCAACACAAGAAATCTCTAATGCTTCCAACTCCTGAATCAGACACTCATCATGCATCCGCAACCAATTTGACCTTACCGGAGTCCTACGACTCAAGGCATCTGCAACCACGTTTCCCTTCCCGGGAGTATAATGAATAACAAAGGTGTAGTCCCCGAGGAACTCCATCCACCTCCGTTGTCGCATATTGAGATCCTTCTGATCCAATAGGTATTTTAGGCTCTTATGATCCGTAAAGATATCCACTTTTACAAGATATAGATAGTACCGCCACAATTTTAGTGCAAAGATCACCGCCGATAACTCCAAGTCGTGGACGAGATAACTCTGCTCATGCACTTTCAACTAGTGTGAGCCATAAGCAATCACCTTGCCAAACTGCAGAAGAACGCAACATAAGCCGCTTCATAAAGCATCACTGTAAATCTCATAGCCATCTGTACCACATGACGATGTCAAAATAGGCGCCGTGGTCAAACGACTCTTTAGCTCTTCAAAAGCTCTCGTGCACTCCGGCGTCCAAACGAACTTCTGATCCTTCCTCGTTAATGTGGTAAGAGGAAAAGCGATCCTTGAGAAGGTTTCCACAAAACGTCTGTAGTAGCCTGTTAGTCCAAGGAAACTCCTGACTTTGGTCACCGAAGACAACACTGACCATTCTCATATAGAACTTACTCTTTGACGGATCCACCGCAATGCCCTCTCCACTTACCACGTGGCCAAGAAAAGCCACTACCGACAGCCAAAACTTTGCATAGAGCTTATTTCTCCGTAGGCTATGCAACACCAAACGTAAATGGTTTTTATGATCAGCTTCAGATTGAGAGTACACTAAGATATCATCAATGAATACTATCACAAATAGGTCCAAGTACTATCAGAACATTCAGTGCATTAGATCCATGAATACCGATGACGCATTACAAAGCCCAAACAACATTACAGTGAATTCATAATGATCAGTGTTCCAAATGTTGTCTTGGGGATATCACCTTCCCGAATCCTCAATTGGTAATATCCAGATTTTAAATCCAATTTAGAATAAATGGTTGATCCCGCGAGCTGATCGAACAAGTAATCTATCCATGGAATCGAATACTTGTTTTTCTCTATCAGCTTATTCAATTCACGATAATCAATACACAATCGTAAACTACCGTCCTTCTTTTTCACAAACAGAACAGGTGCGCTCCAAGGTGACATACTTGGGCGTATGTATCCCTGTTCCAACAACTATTGCAATTGAACTTTAAGTTCTGCCATTTCCTTTGGCGCTACGCGATATAGCGAGCGTGCCATAGGTTTCGCACATGGCACCAACTCAATAAAGAAGTCGATCTCCTGCTGGGGTGGTACCCCAGGAAGATCTTTAGGAAACACATTAACAAACTCTGACATAATCAGTACATCATTCACACTGGCCCTTGGCTCAACAACCTGAATAAGCGTGAAGAATAACTCCGCGCCCTTCCGAACATCATTGACGACTTGGAGAGCAGACATCAAGGTCCCGCCTACTCCTCGCATGCCAGCAAACTTAGTCTCAAGCTCGATATTATGGCCCAGTGTAATCTCCTTTGAATTGCAATCAATAAAGGCATGCTGCTCCGAGAGCCACTCCATACCAAAGATCACATCAAATCCGATATCACTAGCACAGATGCGCTCAAGCCGAAATCCCAACTTCCTATTTGAACTGCCACATCGCAAGCCCTATTCGCAAGCATCGCACATCCATAGGTAATAACACCTTAACACTATCTGTCGTCACATGACTAGGTACTCTAATTAAAGCTACGAAGTCCTTAGACAGAAATGAATGTGAAGCACCTGTATCGAATAGTGCTCTTACCGGGTTGTTCCGAATCAGGACAAAGCCTAAGACAAACACATCATACATAAGCTACACACAAGGTATGCAATATAAAAATCAATCAATATCTTAACTCGTACCTGTGACGATGTCACTTTGCATTTATGGCCTCTTGCTATCCAAGATTATAAACTCGGGGCTGCGCCTGGGATGCAGAGGACTCCACCACTGCTTTTCCCTTCTCAGCATAAGATGCTCCCGTCTTCTTTTCCATCTTTGGCGGACCAACCCGACAATCACTGGCTATATGTCCCACTTTGCCACATATAAAGCAGGTACGAGACTCTTGCTTTGACGTTGCTCCCGACGCAACTGAAGAAGGGGTCTGTCCAGAAGATTTGGACCTCTTGCTCCACTTCCTTTGGTATTTTTATTTTCTAGGACGGGCACATTGAACTCGACTTCTTCATAGCAAAGTCCCTCCTTCCTTGCACCCATTTCATATCACTCTCCAGCGCACAAGCAGTATCAACCAACGCTTGAAATCCTTGGTTCACCGAACTCGAGTGCAGGAATCTCAACTCATCCCGCAACCCTTCGTAGAACCTATTGGTTTTCCATTATTCATCAGCGAAGATAGACCCCGCATAATGGCCCAACTTTTTAAACTCGTGCAAGTAAGTATCCACACTACTTTCCCATTGCATTAGACGTTGGAACTCATTTTCCATGGCGATGCGTTTTGCCGCTGGTAGGTGCTTTGCCAAAAATAGTCACGAAAACTCCTCGATCGAGACTTGTGTTAATTGCTTACCTGCTAGATGATACAACTCTATCTCGTCCCACCATAGACGAGCCTCTCCTTCCAACAAGAAGGTGGCAAAGGTGACCTTCTGATCTTCCTCCGTCCTTATCGCCGTCAATATACGCTTGACGCGCGACAACAAATCTTCCGCTTGTACTGGGGTTCCCAGACCCATAAACGTCAGAGGATTGAAGCTTATAAAATGCTTCAACTGCCGCTCATCTGCTCGAGGATCAATAACCTCAACAGGTTCTGGTCTTACAGCAACCCGTTCTAGCACCGTTGCCGGCTGCCCTTGCCCAATAGGCTGTGCATGAAACATGGCAAATAGCTCCTCAGTAGTTAAGCGGGTTGTTTCCGCAGAATGAGGAAGTGTAGGCACCTCAGCTAGTTCCGCACTCTCATCAGAACCCTGGGGCTCCGATTGCCCAACAACACTACGAATCACCTATAGGTGAACAAGACACACTTTAACGACCTTGTACAAGCAATCACAACAATATAGGAACACACAGGTTCCTCAAACAGGAGTATTTACATTCCTTAGTGGACATTCAAGAGTTCATTAATGTTAAAGCGGGTCGCACTTATACGTGCTCGCCACCCCACAAAAGAATTCGACCACGAATTCGAAAGAGGAAGATCGAGACAAGCTGATACCAAAATGTAACGCCTTCATCCATTAAATAACATATAATAGAAGGTACGGCCGGGGCCCCACACTATATTCCACAAACAGGCGGCGAGGTCGCAGGTTAATACCAAAACAGGTACACATCCTAACACAGAGCATATTAGCGGAAGATTTTAACGTTAAACTGAACTCAACCCATGAATGCCCACTATATATAAACAACTGCATTTATATATACACACGAAGGAATGTACAACAAATACTCAAGAGTTTGACCTTAAGGCCTTACAGTTACGTTTTACAAGTGTGGATTACGAACATCGGCGCGCAGGCCGACCACACATGAACATAACAAAAGCCTTTGCTCAGCCTTCGAGGGCCAGCAGCAGCAGCAAGGGCTTCAACCCTCTATTTCCCGCTCGGCTCTCCAGCACTTGCACAGGGACAGCCCACCATATTGGTGGCAAACAAAGAAACGGTCAACATTCAGCTGACCAATTTATAACGACCCTACCCCTTTCCCGGGGCAGTAGTATTCCTTCCCTACAGGCATAGCTTTTCACAAGCAGATATATCATACAATGTGCACTCACGTACAATCAACATATCACAACCGTTGGCCACGCGGCCCGACGATCCGTGCACTCCATGCATATTCTTGGTGTACCGGTGAACAAGGGTCCCAACACTGTTCAAGGTCCGAAAACCAACAGTATTGAGCATTTAGTCTTAATAGCGCGCATGCCTAAGAGTCTCATTATGCGCTCCAACGAGACCAATAACTAGGTCTACCAGTCGGTCAGACATAACGCAGGTACAAATCATCCACCCCCGTTGCTCAAGTCGCCATGCCATCATCGAATACCGAAGTACTCATGGCCAATTTACAGGCGCGGGTCGGTTTCACCTTTCCTGTTCGACACTAAGCCTTTTTAAGAGCACACAGCTCACAATAGCCACACTGTCCACCAAGGACTGACTTAACAATCCAAAAAGGGGAGATAATGCTATCATTCCTCGCGGTAGCTTGGCGGGATCAGCAGAACTCAATTTCTGCACCCGAACTCAACCCAAACATGACATACTGCACAAGAATCACGGGGGTATTTTCCTTGAATTTCATTCCAGTACTTCCTGTTACTACCCTTCACAGGTACAACCCATCGACTCCACAAACTACATGTTTATCGCGGAGTCTTCGACGCAAAATACAACATCACCAATCCAGACCAACCTGTCCAGATGGGCTTCACACAACATGCCTATTTCGTACTACACATTTCCGAATCTATATGCAAGACTGGGGATTACAATAATCAACCCAAGGAAATTCCTCAACAACCACCTTTTGGTGGGGGAAATCCACAGACATGCCAAAACGAGGACTTCACATGTCCAAGAAGGAAGATCGTTACCCTTGACGATCTCTTTGGAGCCATGGAATTCTAGCCGGATAGCAAGCACTGCAATGCTCTCACCACCACAAATCTGGACTCGGCTCGCAATTCCGAACGCTGAAGCTTCACCAGCGGTCGGATCTCTTCTCTTCTTCCTCCTTGCTCTCCCTTCTCTCTATCTCTTTTAGAAAGAGAATATCCAAGAGTAAATGAGAGATAACTCTCAAGTCCTGGAATTAACTCAGCAGGGAGAAGCTTGTACCCTTAGATCCCACAAATCGCCCTGAAATAACTTTTTCTGGGCCGAACACGGCTTGTGACACGCCCGTGTCACAGGCTGTGTACCTTAAGCAGCACATAAACCGCCTTATCCAGAACAGGACACGACCATGTGACACACCCGTGTCATAGGCCGTGTACACTAACACGGCTTCAGACACGCCCGTGTCCAGCCCGTGTCCAGCCCGTGTTCACTAGGCCTCAATGCCCTGGACAATTCCAGTGAAAGACACGGCCCTGTGACACAGCCGTGTCACAGGCCGTGTGCCTAGACACGACTTCAGACACACCCGTGTCCAGCCCGTGTTCAATAAGCCGCACAAACCTGGCCAAAATACAAGGAGGACACGACCTCTGACACGCCCGTGTCTCAGGCCGTGTTCCCTCTTGACAAACGTCGAGTGCATTTCTTCGAGTACTCGAGAAGACACAGAGAAGGACATGGCTTGGTACACGCCCGTGTCCCAGGCCGTTTTTCTCACTCGAGGCACACTCGAGACCTAATTCACACTCGAGTAAGCAGAGCAGGACACAGCTTGGGACACCCCCGTGTCCCAGGCCGTGTTGCCCAGACTGAATTCAATTTTGGGATTTTGGGGTGTTACAACCCTCCCCTTCTTATAATAAATTTCGGCCCGAAATTTGCACACAGTAAGGAAAAACAGCAATCAAGATGTTATAACTTCACAAAAGTTTGATACAACTTGACACGCACTGTACAACTGTTTATACAAACAACTCGGGAAACTCAGCCCGCATGGTCCACTCTCGCTCCTATATTAGCTCCTCATGACCACAATTATCCCACTTGACCTTGACCATCCCGATTGTCTTGTTCCGCAACTGTCTATCGGATCTATCCTCGATCCGAATGGGCCTAACCTTCGTCGTTAGCCCAAATTCGACTGGTATACGATCGTTTGCAATCACTTGAGTTGAATCTTTCACGGCTTTTCGAAGAACTTATATGTGGAACACATCATGCAACCCACTCAATTCTGCCAAAAGAGCTAGCCGATAGACAGCTTCCCCAACTCGCTCCACCACTTAAAACAGACCAAGATATATCGGACTTAACTTTTTCAGACGCTGAATCCTAGACACACCTTTGAAGGGTTTGATCTTCAAATAGACCCAATCACCCACCGCAAACTCAATGTTTCGGTGCTTGGCGTTATAGTATTTGGCTTGTCTATCTTGGGCTATCAGTATCCTCTCCCGAATAGAGCGTATCGTCGAATTAGCTTCTTCGAATTCTTTATGCCCATAAAGTTTCGATTCGTCTGTTTCTGCCCAAGCTAACGGTGTACGGCATTTTCGACCATACAAAGCTTCAAACGGTGCCATACCAATACTCGCTTGGTGGCTATTATTATAGGCAAACTCTGCCATATAGAGATGATCTTCCCATCTCTTTCCAAAATCCAAGGTGCACATTCGGAGCATGTCCTCCATCGTTCTGTTGGTCCTCTCAGTTTGGCCATCCGTTTGGGGATGAAAGGCCGTGCTGTATGATAACTTTGTGCCCAACAACCGATGGATTAGCCTCCAATCATTTTAAGTGAATCACCCATCACGGTCACTTATGATGCTACGGAGAACACCGTGCAATCGTACAATCTGCTCAACATATAGCTTCGCCAAGACTTCCATTGAATTGTCCCTCTTGTTCGGTAGGAAGTGAACCACTTTAGTCAACCAGTCTACGATCACCCAAACTGAATCGTTCCCGTATTAAGATCTCGGCAACCCGTGCATAAAATCCATCGAAATATCATCAAACTTCCATTCTGGAATAGGTAACGACTGTACAACCCCGTATCCGACCGAGCGGGATCCTCCCCAAGTGGCGGACTTGGGGCGAGCTTTGAGCGGCGTTTTGGTACAACACCGTTCGAAGACGTGCGGGTGCTCGTGTATGCGTATGGAGATCTTACGTTTCATGTTATAATATATATTTACTAAATTTATTTATTTATTTATAATATATATATTTATTATATATATTTTTGTTTATTAATTTATATATTTATTTTATATATATATATATATATATATATATATATATATATATATTGATAAAGAAGGAGAAATGAGGGGGGAGAAGTAAAAGGAAATAAAAAGAGAAGGGGCAGATCGGGTACAGGGGGGGTGCAAGAAAAAGAAAAAGGGGAAGGAGAGAAAAAGAGAGGGAGGGCAAGAGGAGGAAGGGGGCCATCGGGTTTGGGGGAAAAAGGAGGAAGAAAAGAGGAAAAAGCTGCGCCGTCTCTCTCCCCGGAGCTCGAGCTACGCTCTTCTTCATCACCGCCTCCAGGAGCAAGGGTTGGCCGAGCCCCTCCCCCTCTTCGTCGCCGCCGCCTAGGGCAAAGCAAGCCAGACCTTGGCTTCCTTTCCCCGTCGCCGCCTGGAACAAATGAGGCCGAGCCGTAGCTCGGATCGGACGCCTGGAGCTCGGATCGGCCGCCTACAGCATGGCCGGCCGGGAGCTTCTCTCCCAGTGCCGCCTACAACATGGCCGACCGGGAGCTTCTCTCCTGGCGCCGCCTACAGCATGGCCGGCCGGGAGCTTCTCTCCCAACGCTGCCTACGGCATGGATGGTCGGGAGCTTCCCTCTCGACGCCTCCTACAACATGGCCGGTCGGGAGCTTCTCTCCCGACGCCGCCTACAGCATGGCCGGCCGGGAGCTTCTCTTCCGGCGCCGCCTACAGCAAGGTCGGCCGGGAGCTTCTCTCCCGGCGCCGCTTGGAGCTCGAACCAGCCACCGAGAGAGAGAGGGAAATGAAATCATCTCCCCCAGCAAAGACTCGTCCATCAAGGAGGAGGAGGGGAATTTATCTCCTCACCTCTCCCGTCCACAGACGGCAAAGGGCTCAGCCGCCAAGAAAATGAAGAGAAAGATGAGGATTTCTTACCTCTCCCAATAGGGCTCGGTCGTGAGTGGAGATCGGCCACCGCCGCAGCTACCCAGGACCAAGCTAGCCAGGAGCTCCTCTCCCGGCACCGCCGCCAAGCACGCGTCAAGGGTAACGATGTTTCTACTCGGGCAAGTGAAGCCCTCGATTTACATATTTGCATGGAGGCCCCTCTCCACCAATGGGTGGAGGAAGGGAGCTCTCCGACGGGTTGACATGTATGTCCCCACTAGTAACTGCATTAGCATCCGGAAGTGTGAGTACGGGTTTAGGCATACTGTGTGATGCCTATCCGGACATATGAGCCGGATTGGTGATGTTCTGGGGTTCCCGGAGAAGACTCCGAGGAAGTTGTGCATTCTTTATTTAGCGGAAAGTAGCAGGCTTAAGCCCAAGTTCGTGTCGGCCCTTGAAGGTCTATTTTGTTTATGTTGCCGGCCTGCGTGCCGAGGTATGAAATGTATATTCCTGTAATGTGGAATGCCTGCGACGCTTTTGCTAGCCCTAGGAGGTTTATGTTACGTTGGTGGCGGCCCAAATAAGGCTATGGAAAAAAAGAACTGCTAGGCGAGTGTAGGCTATTAGGAGGGCAGTTGAAGGGCGTTTTGCGTAGAACCGAGGTGGCACCTCCAGTTAAGAGGGAGTGGATCTGGAGATCCTCCCTAGACATTCCGGACGGCCAAGAGAGCCCTCCGAGGGTGCCTAATTAGCTCAGTCTTTTGCTTGGGAGGGGAAGAGTTTGTTAGTCTTCCGGGTATGTGGTGGGACCTCCACGCTGAGACCTTGGGTCTGTCTCTTATGTTCCTAGTCTAATGCACAGATTGTTCACTTGAGTGAAGTAGGTGTGCGGTCACCCCTCTTTTGGGACCTCGATCTCCACAGAGACCGATTTCCGATTTCTACAACGACTTCAGGAAACCTCCTGGCTTCTGGCATTCCGCTTTCACCAAGGCACATGTTTGACATTGAGCCACATAATGTGCTATGCCTTTCTTTAATCCTGGCCACCAGAATAACCTTTTCATGTCTGTATACATCTTTTTGCTCCCTGGGTGAATTGAGTATTTTGTAAGCCTCATACATCAACTCTTCCCTCAACTTACCCATACTTGGGACGCACAAACGACCCTCTTTCCGCAAAAGGTTGTCATCCCAAAAGAATTGGTCTTTTGAACCATCCACTGCATAGTGTTGGAGACTTTCATCAAGTTCCGTTGCTTGCCAAACCCTGTCCGCAAGGTCATACTGTACCTCCGTCCAGTTCAAGCATGCATTGGATGTGGAATTCTTGTCAACACAAAAAATCTCTAACGCTTCCAACTCCTGGATCAGATGCTCATCATGCATCCGCAACCAATTTTCCCTTACTGGAGTCCTATGACTCAAGGCATCTATGACCACATTTCCCTTCCCGGGAGTATAATGAATAGCAAAGGTGTAGTCCCCGAGGAACTCCATCCACCTCCATTGTCGCATATTGAGATCCTTCTGATCCAATAGGTATTTTAGGCTCTTATGATCCGTAAAGATATCCACTTTTACACTATATAGATAGTGTCGCCATAATTTTAGTGCAAAGATCACTGCCGCCAACTCCAAGTCGTGGACGGGATAACTCCGCTCATGTACTTTCAACTGGCATGAGCCATAAGCAATCACCTTGCCAAACTGCAAAAGAACGTAGCCTAAGCCGTTCCCTGAAGCATCACTATAAATCTCATAGCCGTCTGTACCACATGGCGATGTAAAAACATGCGCCGTTGTCAAACGAATCTTTAGCTCTTCAAAAGCTCGCGCACACTCCGGCGTCCAAACGAACTTCTGATCCTTCCTCATTAATATGGTAAGAGGAAAAGAGATCCGTGAGAAGTTTTCCACAAAACGTCTATAGTAGCCTGCCAGTCCAAGGAAACTCCTGACTTCGGCCACCGAAGACAACACTGGCCACTCTCGTATGGAACTTATCTTTGACGGATCCACCGCAATGCCCTCTCCACTTACCACGTGGATAAGAAAAGCCACTGCCGACAGCCAAAACTCACACTTTGAGAACTTTGTATAGAGCTTATTTCTCCGTAGGCTATGCAACACCAAACGTAAATGGTTTTCATGATCAGCTTCAGATTGAGAGTACACCAAGATATCATCAATGAATACTATCACAAATAGGTCCAAGTACTCTCAGAACATTCAGTGTATTAGATCCATGAATACCGATGACACATTACAAAGCCCAAACGACATTATAGTGAATTCATAATGATCAGTGTTCCAAATGTTGTCTTGGGGATGTCACCTTCCCGAATCCTCAATTGGTAATATCCAGATTTTAAATCTAATTTAGAATAGATGGTTGATACCGTGAGCTGATCGAACAAGTCATCTATCCGTGGAATCAGATACTTGTTTTTATCTGTCAGCTTATTCAATTCACGATAATCAATACACAACCGTAAACTACCATCCTTCTTTTTCACAAATAGAACAGGTGCGCTCCAAGATGACATACTTGGGCGTATGTATCCCTGTTCCAGCAACTCTTGCAATTAAACTTTCATTTATGCCATTTCCTTTGGCGCTATGCGATATGGCGAGAGGGACACAGGTTTCGCACCTATCACCAACTCAATAGAGAATTCAATCTCCCACTGGGGTGGTACCCCAGGAAGATCTTTAGGAAACACATCAACAAACTCCGACACAATCGGAACATCATTCACACTGGACCTTGGCTCAACAACATAAATAAGCGTGAAGAATAACTCCGCGCACTTTCGAACATCATTGACGACTTGGAGAGCAAACATCAAGGTCCCGCCTACTCCTCGCATACAAGCTAACTTAGTATCATGCTCGGTATTCTGGCCAAGTGTGATCTCCTTTGAATTGCAATCAATAAAGGCACGTTGCCCCGAGAGCCAGTCCATACCAAAGATCACATCAAATTCCGATATTGGTAGCACAAATGCGCTCAAGCTGAAATCTCGACTTCCTATTTGAACTGCCACATCGCAAGCCCTATCCGCAAGCATCACACATAAATTCGGTAATACCACCTTAACACTATCTGTCGTCACATGACTAGGTACTCCAATTCGAGCAACGAAGTCCTTAGACAAAAACGAATGCGAAGCACCCGTATCGAATAGTGCTCTCGCCGAGTTGTTCTGAATCAGGACAAAGCCTAAAACAAACACATCATACACAAGCTACACACAAGGTATGCAATATAAAAAGCAATCAATATCTTAACTCGTACCTGTGACGACGTCACTTTTCTTTATGGCCTCTTGCTTGCCAAGATTATAGACTCGGGGCTGCGCTTTGGATGCAGAGGACTCCACCACTGATTTTCCCTTCTCAGCATAAGACGCTCCCGACTTCTTTTCCACCTTTGGCGGACCAACCCGACAATCACGGGTTATATGTCAAACTTTTCCACATGTAAAGCAGGTATGAGACTCTTGCTTTGACGTTACTCCCAACGCAACTGAAGAAGGGGCATGTCTAGAAGATTTGGACCTCTTGCTCCACTTCCTTTGGTAGTTTGATTTTCCAGGACGGGGCACTTTGAACTCAGACTTCGTCATAGCCAAGTCCCTCTTTCCTTGCACCCATTTCATATCACTCTCCAGCGCACAAGCAGTATCAACCAAGGCCTGAAATCCTTGGTTCACCAAACTCGAGAGCAGGAATCTCAACTCATCCCGACACCCTTCTTAGAACCTATTGGTTTTCCGTTATTCATCAGCGAAGATAGACCCCGCATAACGGCCCAACCTTGTAAACTCGTGCAAGTAAGTATCCACACTACTTTCACCTTGCGTTAGACGTTGGAACTCATTTTCCAAGGCGATGCGTTTTGCCACTGGTAGGTTCTTTTCCAAAATTAGTCGCGAAAACTCCTCGATCGAGACTTGTGTTAATTGCCTGCCCACTAAGTGATGCAACTCTATCTCGTCCCACCATAGCCGAGCATCTCCTTCCAACAAGAAGGTGGCCAAGGTGACCTTCTGATCTTCCTCCGTCCTTATCGCCGTCAATATACTCTTGACGCGCGACAACCAATCTTCTGCTTGTACTGGGGTTCCCAGACCTGTAAACGTCGGAGGATTGAAGCTCATAAAATGCTTCAACTGCCGCTCATCTGCTCGAGGATCAATAACCTCAACAGGTTCTGGTCTTACAGCAACCTATTCTGGGACCGCTGCCGGATGCGCTTGCCCAATAGGTTGTGCATGAAACAAGACAAATAGTGCCTCAACAACTAAGCGGTCTGTTTCCGCAGAAGGAGGAGGTGTGGGCACCTCAACTGGTGTCACACTCTCATCAGAACGCTGCGGCTCTGATTGCCCAGCTGCACTACGAGTCACCCATATGTGAACAAGACACACTTTAGCGACCTTGCAAAATAATCACAACAATATAGGAACGCACAGGTTCCTCAAACAGGAGTATTTACATTCCTTAATGAACATTCATGAGTTCATTAATGTTAAAGCAGCTCGCACTTACACGTGCTCGCCACCCCACAAAAGAATTCGACCACGAATTCAAAAGAGGAAGACCGAGACAAGCTGATACCAAAATGTAATGACTCCATCCGTTAAATAACATATAATAGAAGGTCCGGTCGGGGCCCCACACTATATGCCACAAACATGCGGCGAGGTCACAGGTTAATACCAAAACAGGTACGCATCCTAACACAGAGCATATTAGTGAAAGATTTTAACGTTAAAGTGAACTCAAACCATGAATGTTCAGTATATATAAACAACCACATTTATATATACACACGAAGGAATGTACAACAAATACTCAAAAGTTTGTCCTTAAGGCCTTACAATTACGCTTTATAAGTGTGGATTACGAACATCGGCGCGTAGGCCGGCCACACATGAACATAAAAAAAGCCTTTGCTCAACCTTCAAGGGCCAGCAGCAGCAGCAGTAGCAGGGGCTTCGGCCCTCTATTTCCCGCTCGGCTCTCCAACACCTCCACAGGGATAGCCCACCATATTGGTGGCAAACAAAGCAACGTTCAGCATTCTACTGACAAATTTATAACGACCTTCCCCTTTCCTGGGGCAGTGGTATTCCTTCCCTACAGGCATAGCTTTTCACAAGCAGATATATCATACAAAGTGCACTCACACACAATCAACATATCACAACCGTAGGCCACGTGACCCAACGATCTGTGCACTAAGGGCACATTCTTGGTGTACCGACGAACCAGGGTCCCACCACCGTTCAAGGTCCGAAAATCAATGATATTAAGAATTTAGTCTTAATGGCACGCAAGCCTAAGACTCTCTTTATGCGTTTCAACGAGACCAATTACTAGGTCTACCAGTCGGTCAGACATAACACAGGTACAGATCAGCAACCCCCCATTTCCCAAGTCGCCATGCCATCATTGAATACCAAAGTACTCATGGCCAATTTATAGGTGCGGGTCGGTTTCACTTTTCCTGTTCGACAGTAAGCCTTTTTAAGAGAACACAGCTTATAATAGCCACATTGTCCACCAAGGACTGGCTTCATAATCTAAAAAGGGGAGATACTGCCAGCGTTCCTTGCGGTCTCTTGGCAGGTTCAGCAGAACTCACTTTCTACACCCGAACTCAACCAAACATGGCATACAACACAAGAATCACGAGGGTATTTTCCTGGAATTTCATTCAGGTACTTCCTGTTACTACCCTTCATAGCTATAACCCATTGACTCCATAAATTACACGTTTATCGCGGAGTCTTCTCTGGTGCGCAAAATGCAACATCACCAATCCAGACCAACCTGTCCAGATGGGCTTCACACAACATGCCTATTCCGTACTACATATTTCCGGATCTATATGCAAGATAAGGGAATATAAGAATCAACCCAAGGAAATCCCTCAACAACCACCTTTTGGTAGGGGAAATCCACATACATGCCAAAATGAGGACTTCACATGTACAAGAAGGAAGATCGTTACCCTTGACGATCTCTTTGGAGCCATGGAATTCTAGCCAGATAGCAAGCACCGCAACGCTCTCGCCTCAACAAATCTGGACTTGGCTCGCAATTCTGAATGTTGAAGCTCCACCGGCGGCCGGATCTCTTCTCTTCTTCCTCCTTGCTCTCCCTTCTCTCTATCTTTTTTAGAAAGAGAATAGCCAAGAGTAAATGAGAGATAACTCTCAAGTCCTGGACTTAACTTAGCAGGGAGAAGCTTGGACCCTTAGATCCCATCTGAAGGAAATGAACGGCCACAAATCGCCCTGAAAAAACTTTTCCTGGGCCGAACACGGCTTGTGACATGCCCGTGTACCTTAAGCGGCACACAAACAGCCTTATCCAGAACAGGACATGACCATGTGACACGCCCGTGTCACAGGTCGTGTGCACTGATACGGCTTCAGACACGGCCGTGTCCAGCCCGTGTTCACTAGGCCTCAATGCCCTGGATAATCCCAGTGAAGGACACGGCCCTGTGACACGCCCGTGCGCCTAGAAACGACTTCGGACACGCCTGTGTCCAGCCCGTGTTCAATAGGCCGCACAAACCTGGCCAAAACCTGAGGAGGATACGGCCTCTGACACGCCCATGTCTCAGGCCGTTTACCCTCTCGACAAACGTCGAGTGCATTTCATCGAGTACTCGAGACGACACAGAGAAGGACACGGCTTGGGACACGCCCGTGTCCCAGGCCGTGTGCCTCACTCGAGACACACTCGAGACCCAATTCACACTCGAGTAAGCTGAGTAGGACACGGCTTGGGACACGCCCATGTCCCAGGCCGTGTTGCCCAGCCTGAACTCAATTTTGGGATTTTGGGGTGTTACAGTAACTCCACGAAAAAACAAATCTGCGGCACTTCGTTAAATGAAATCCGGGAAGGAGAACAGAAAGCACTCATAATCTTCACAGACTGCTAGGTCTGCTATAGAAGAGGCGGCGGTGACGGGCGCCGGAATCGGGATGAGTGATGGCGACTGTGATAGGATCAGGACTTTTAGAAATGTTTTCCATCAGTCTCTTCCTCTCGGGCTTAGCACAGTAGCATATAGAAAAACCCTAAGACATATTCTATTTATACCCAAAGGATAAACAGATGAAACAGTCGCTATTGACAAACCCAAAACTTATGGAATTTTGCTCAAGACAAATTTGTCGAGATGACTCTAGATGTCTCGACGAATCATCGAAATGACGCGAGATTACTCGACTAATTTCTCGAGATGACTCGAGACATATTCGTCGAAATAACTCGGGATGATTCGACGAATTCGTCGAGATAACTTTGACACATTCGTCGAAATGACACGAGATGATTCAACGAATTCGTTGAGATGACACGAGATGACTCAGGATAACTTGACGATTTTGTTGAGATGTTTTGGGATAACTCAACGAACTTACTTATCGTCTCAAATTCCAATTCAATCAAGTGTTTGGTCCTTCACTCATACCATATATGAGTAAGACCAACACAATCCATTCCTCCAACTTCTTCAAATGCTCTTATGTGTTACCTTGTAGATTCATATTGTGTTGGTAGTGAAACTACCTATTTGACAACTTCTAAATCATCATGGTAACACCAACAGTATCTCACTCAATCTTGAAAGTATCAAACAAAAGTTTCACAACTAATGAGAGGCATCTAGCAATACATCATTTCCCCCCAAATAATAAGAGTTTAAAACTCAATGAGACTTTATAAACAATATATCAGTATTGCCATGTACCTTTGTCTCTTACATCCGGATAGAACTAGAGGTATTGACTATGTCACCCTCATAATTATTCAATCCAAGTTTCTTGATCTAGAAAGGACTTCCAGAAATTGGTGAGCCCAATATCATATATTGACTCAACCAAGCATGGCCGTGCATTTCTCAGTCTCATTCCATCAAGGGCCCCATGGATGCAACTCCTGTCATATAAGAGGACAAATCTCATTTCTGTCCACACCTAAACACCCAAATGACTCTTAACATACCCAATAACCACCTTTATCATCAACCTTTCTCAAGAAAGACTTTTGATGACATCAAAGTACGCTCTTCCTCACTTGATGAATGATGTGACTTCAGTTCAAAGAATCACAAACACCATTGCCACTTGAGACCTACTCGTGACACGTTTATATAACAATCCACAAAGTATTCTCATGGTGGGTCTATTTAATACAACTTGTTCACTAAAAAGTACCCATGTGATGACTTGATATCATAATATCATGACATGTGAGAACCGATCATCAGTCAACACACATACTAGTCTAGATGTATCATCATCTCCCTTGGCTTCTAAGATGATACGCCGACTAGGGACCATTTAAGAATGAAGCTTCTAAGAATATAGGCCCTTACATTCAAGTCATCAACTTGAATCCTATGAAAGAAAACATTCTAAGGGCATTTATCTCGTTAATTAATCTATCATATAGAAATAAATGTACATAATAAAAGAACTTTTCATAAATATAAAATGAAATGTGTAGTACTGTATTCATCAAATGAATTATTACAACTGACAAACATATAATCCACAAGACGCCTACTAGAGTTGATCATTCAGGTATCTAATACCCATTGATCTAGTATGACCATCATGCTTTCTCTATACAAGAGGCTTGTTTGTGGATCAGCTATATTTTCTTCAGTCGACACTCTGCATATGTTCACATCTCCTCGATCGACAATCTCTCGAATAAGATGAAACCACCGAAGTATGTGCTTAGAGCGCTGGTGGGATCTAGTTTCCTTATCATGTGCAATGACACCGTTATTATCACAGTAGAGAACTACTAGATCAACATTGCTAGGAACTACATCTATCTCGCTGATGAATTTCCTAATCCATACAGCCTCCTTCACCGCATTAGCAGAGGTGATATACTCGACCTTAGTTGTAGAATCAATAAATGTCTCATGCTTGGAACTCTTCCAACTAACAGCTCCTCCATTTAGGCAAAATACAAACCCTGACTGAGAATTTGAGTCATCCCTATCAGTTTGGAAGCTAGCATCTGTGTAACCCTTTACAACTAGCTCTTCCTCTCCATTAAATACCAAGAACGTATCCTTAGTTCTTCTCAAGTACTTTAGGATATTCTTGACGGATATCTAGTGACTATCACTGGGATTAGACTGATACTGTTAGTCATGCTCAAAGCATAAGAGACATCAGGTCGAGTACATAACATTGCATACAAGATTGATCCAATTGCCGAAGCATATGAAATCAACTTCATGCGGTCTTAATCTTCCAAAGATTTAGGACACTTGTCCTTAGAGAGATTCACACGATGAGACATGGATAAGAATCCTTTCTTAGAATCAAGCATGTTGAACCGTTTCAACACCTTCTCAATATATGTACTTTGGGTCAAACCCAACAACTTCTTCAATTTATCTCTATAAATCTTAATACTAAGTATGTAAGTCGCTTCGCCCAAGTCTTTCATAGAAAAGCAGTACTATAGGCTGTTCTTAACAACTTGTAGGGTCGGAATGTCATTCCCGATCAGTAGTATGTCATCTACATACAATATCAGAAAGACAACAATGCTCCCACTAATCCTCTTGTAAACACACAGTTCAACTTCATTCTTGATAAAACCAAACTCTTTGATTTTCTCATCAAAATGAAGATTCCAACTTCGAGAAGCCTGTTTTAATCCATAAATGGATATCCACATCTTGCATATTTTAGTGGCTTCACCTGGAGATACAAAACCCTCGGGTTGTGTCATATACACTTCCTTAAGGAGGTTTCCATCTAGGAAAGCCATTTTTACATCCATTTGTCAGATCTCGTAGTCATAGTATGAAGCAATTGCAAGCAGAATTTTGAAGGACTTAACCATAGCAATAGGGGAAAAGGTCTCATTATAGTCAATACCATGAATTTACTTGAAACCTTTAGAAACTAGTCTCCCTTTGAATGTTTGTACATTCCCATCCATGTCAATCTTCTTCTTGAAGACCCACTTGCAACCTATGGGTCATACCCCTTTAGTTGGTTCCACCAAGGTCCAAACTTGGTTTGCATACATGGAGTCCATTTCAGATTTCATGGCCTCAAGACACTTCTCATAGTCCGGTCCACTCATAGCCTCTTGGTAGGTTGCAAGCTCATCATCATGATACATAAGCAACACATTACTTATTTGAGGCATAAGAAATCCATATCTCTCAGGCTCAGATCTAGGTCTACCAGATCTACGTAGTACTTGTGTTTCCTAAGCAGGCTCTCCAGCTGTAACAACTTGTAGTCCTTGATAGTTTAACTTTCAAGGCAGCCTAAACACCTAGAGGGGGGGGGGGGGTGAATAGGTTCTGCTTCTCTTTCTAAAACTTCTAGGCAGAATTCAATTTAATAACTAATATAATAAACACAGCAATCACAGAAAACAAAACATCACAGATTGCACTATGTTTTTGTTAAAAGTAGCGAACAAACGACTAGAGCAGAGAATAAACAACTAGAAAACAAGCCGGAACTTTGAATAATTGAAATTTTATTATCCAAAAAGATATCATTTACAAAGGTATGGCCTCCCTTTTATAGAATGGAGGAGAGAGAGAAGAATACAAACTAACAATGTGGGACTAAAGCTATACAACAGATCTGGGCGGCTAGAATAAGAGACCGGAACAGGCCGCGCGGTTAGACAATGTTCTAACCGCTCGGCAATACCAGAACCAAGAGGGAGAGATGCGGTAGGAGACCGCTAGACCGGCCGGTTTCCAAGCCGCCAGAGATAAGCCGTCAGACCGCCGGATACCATACGACGACAGCCTGGAAATCAACCCGCCAACCTCAATCCGCCAGACCGCCCGGTCACATACTTCGACACTCCCCCTCAAGCTGGAGCATAGATATCAATCATGCCCAGGTTGTCACAAATGTGGAAGAAGGAAGTAGAAACCGGCTTGGTGAAGATATCAGCCAACTCTTTGTCGGAGGTGACGAACGGAGTGCAAATCTGTTTCTTCAAGACCTCTTCTCGGATGAAATGGCAGTCGACCTCTATATGTTTCGTTCTCTCATGGAAGACCGAATTTTTGGATATGTATATAGCGGCTTTGTTGTCACAAAACATAGGCAGAGGATAGTTGTAGACCTCTCCTAGGTCAAGCATGAGAGCCCACAACCATTTTAACTCACACGTGGTTGACGCCATACTCCGGTATTCGGCTTCTGCACTGGACCTTGAGACAACAGACTGCTTCTTGCTCTTCCAGCTCACAAGATTACCTCCAACAAATGTGCAGAAACCCGATGTAGATTTACGGTCACCTTTATCATCCGCATAGCTTGAGTCTGAGTAGGCTTCAATTCTCAGATGACCATGCTTCTGAAAGAGTAGCCCTTTCCCTGGTGCTGCTTTGACATACTCTAGTATCTTCAAGGCAGACTGAAGATGACATTCCCTGGGAGCTTGCATGAACTGACTGACCTTGCCTACAGCATAGGCAATGTCGGGTCTGGTCACCGTGAGATAAATGAGTTTGCCCACCAGACGTCTATACCTCGTGGCATCGGATATAAGCGGTGAGTCATCTGTCCATGTTTTGTCTTCTCCAGTGGCCATGGGATACCGGGCCGGTTTGGCCCCGGTCAATCCTGCCTCTTGTAGAAGATCAAGCGCATACTTCCGTTGGGAGAGAACCAACGAGTCGGGCTTCCGAGAGATTTCTATCCCCAAAAAATATTTCGGGGAGCCCATATCCTTCGTGACAAGGTGTTGACGGAGGTGTTTCTTTGTCAAGTCCACCCCAGCCTGGTCATCGCTGGTAAGAAGGATATCATCCACATACACCGCCAAAACCACAAGGCCTGATGCGGTTTTGCGAATAAACAATGAGTGATCGGCGGAACTTCTTGCAAAGCCAATTGCAGCCACAATGCCACTAAACTTGTCAAACCACGCCCGAGGGCTCTGCTTTAGGCCGTAGATGGCCTTCTTCAACTGGCATACTCGTGTCTCCCCCTGAGCAACATACCCTGGAGGTTGCTCCATATAGACGTCCTCCTGAAGATCCCCATACAGAAAAGCATTCTTGACGTCAAGTTGAGAAATTTCCCACTCCCTGTTGACGGCCACAGAAAGAAGAACCCGGATGGTGCTGAGGCGAGCAACCGGAGAGAAAGTGTCAAAATAGTCAACTCCATAAGTCTGAGTAAAGCCTTTGGCCACCAGGCGGGCCTTGTAACGATCCACAGTGCCGTCCGGGCGAAACTTCACAACGAACACCCAGCGACAGCCAACCACATCAGTACCGATCGGTGGAGGAACAAGGTTCCAGGTACCTCTTTCAGTAAGAGTGGCAATTTCCTCATCCATGGCAGATTTCCAATGAGGAATAACAAGAGCCTCCTGGTAAGTGCGGGGAGTGGTGGTAGCCGAGATGGCCAAAGCAAAGCACCTGCGAGAGGGAGTAAGCCGATCATAGGAAACAACAGCCGTAAGCGGGTGTTGGGTACACGCCCGCACCCCTTTGCGAAGGGCAATGGGACGATCCAGGTCGTCTTGTGCCTCAGGGACCGGAGCATCCGTGGCAGAGAAAGCTGGCCCGGGACTAGAGAGAGACGGCTGCGGAGACGAAGGAGGGGAGATAATAGGGAGAGGAGGAGACGGAGGAGGAGACGACATAGGAGGGGAGACGTCGACTTGTGTGGAAGGCTCACAGAGAGATGGTGGAGAGTCAGAGACAGCAGGAGGAGGTGAAGATGGGAAAGAAAAGTAGGAAGCATTTTCAAAGAAGGTGACGTCTGCGGAAACAAACTGTTTGCGCAGAACGGGATCAAAGCAACAGTAGCCTTTTTGAGTTGTCGAGTAACCCAAAAAGACACATTTGGTGGAGCGGGGGGAAAGCTTGTCGCGAGTAGCAGACGGAGCATGCACGAAGGCCGTACACCCAAAGATACGGAGAGGAAGAGGAAAGGGTTCCTTGGTTGGGTAGAGAATGGAGAAGGGGGTCTTGCCGTGAAGAACAGAAGAGGGAATGCGATTGATGAGATAGCAGGCAAGAAGAACAGCATAGCCCCAATAGGAGCGAGGCACCTGCATCTGTGTCATCAGAGTGCGAGCGATATCGAGGAGATGGCGATTTTTACGTTCCGCCACCCCATTTTGCTGGGAGGTGTAAACACAGCTGGTCTGATGAATAAGACCATGTTGCATACAAAAAGATGAAAACTCATGACTGAGATATTCCTTAGCATTATCAGAGCGCAATACTTTAATAGAAATAGCAAACTGAGTTTTAATCATATTATAAAAAGATTGCCATACAGATAAGAGTTCAGAGCGATCTTTTAATAGATACACCCAGGTACATCTGGAGAAATCATCAATAAAAGTTACAAAGTAAAAACTACCCCGACCAACGGTGGGAGTAGGAGCAGGACCCCAGATATCTGAATGAATGAGATCAAAAGGGCGGGAGGAACCACGGCCTTGCTTCTGCGGGAAGGAGGAGCGGTGATGCTTGCCAAGCTGACACGCATCGCAGTTGAGCGGAGGACTGGTTTGAGGTAAGTGGGGAAGAAGCTGATGCAGAATCCGAGGAGGAGGATGTCCAAGGCGAAGATGCCATTGAAGCAGATCAGTAGACGAGGAAGAGAAGGCGGACAGAGCGGAAACATTGTCGAGGAAGTAGAGGCCGCCGCTCTCAGTCCCAGTAGCAATCGTCCATTGGGTTCTCGGGTCCTGAAAACAACAAGAAGTAGGAGTAAATAATACAGAGCACTGAAGTTGCTTGCATAAAGTAGTAACGGAGAGTAAATTGCAAGGGAACTTCGGGACATAGAGAGTGTCCGCTAAGCGAAGCGAGGGAGTGACTTGAACCATGCCCGTTCCATGAACCAGGGAAGGCGAACCATCCGCAACGAGAACCGGGGGTAACCGATCATGCGTCTCTAGGAGAGAGAAGCAGTGAGGGCTTCCGGTCATGTGATTTGTAGCACCAGAGTCAATGAGCCATTTACCTTGGGTAACGACGTGTGCACTACCTGAGGTGGTGGCCACAGAAGCAGACTGCCGAGAGGAGGCGGAGGTTGAGGAAGAAGTATCACCGGAGGGACGATGTTTCTGCCAGCAGCGGTCAACTGAGTGGCCGGTACGACCACAGTGAGAGCAGAGGAACCTTGATGGACCGCGCGTGCCAGATTGGCTGCGACCACTATTGCCACCCCGCTGTACTTGGTGTGCATAGGAGTCCGGTGGAGGAGGGGAGGACAATAGAGGACGTTGGAGCAGTGAAGTAACCGCGACGATGCGAGCTGCGGTGGCATCCAAGGTGGGAGACTCGGCTTCGCCCAAGATCTGCTGGCGGATCATATCAAAAGACTCAGGAAGCCGGAGAAGATAACAAACAACCAGGAGTTCCTGGAAGTGTTTGTGCTGTTCGGCCAAGTCCGCGGAGAAGGGGCGATTCTGGAGGATTTCGGCTCCAAGAGCCTGAACTTGCTGATAAGCCGCAGCAGGAGACATGGAAGGGCGAGCGAAGAGATCCGCGTAGAGAGTATAAATGCGGGATGTCTGGGCCCCCTTGGAGTAGAGAGCAGCAAGGTGAAGCCACGCGGTCTTGACCGTCTCATCATGGCGTATGACAGGAAGACATTCATCGGAGAGGCTGTTAGCCAACCACGTGCGGACAAGCGCATCACTGGCATCCCAGTCATCAAATTCAGCAGAGTCTGAGGGAGGAGGGTCATCGGTGAGGTGATGACGTTTGCGCTGAGAGCGGAGAAGAAAAGTGAAGGAGACGCTCCAATCCGGATAGTTGGAGCCAACAAGTTTAGAAACCGTGCCAAGGTTGCCAGAGGGTGTAGGAAGCGGCGCCGGAGTGGCGATAGGAGTGGTGGTGGAGGAGGTCTCAGAAAGGGCCATAGGAGACAACTGCGAGAGGCCGCGCAGTTAGAATATAAGCCGCGCGGATAGAAAGAAGACGAGCTGCGGCGGTCACGATGTTAGACACCAGCGGCCAGAGAAGCCACGACCAAGCCGCAGGTCCAAGACGGGGAAGAGGTCGAACGGCTAGAAGATAGACCGCGCGAACGGAAAAGGCGAATAAAGAAGCAGGTCGCGACGAACAAGGAGATAGGTCGCTGCGACAGAAGGGCAGGAGAAGGAGGACGCGCGGATAGGGCGCAAACAGCGAGAACAGGTCGCGAGAAGAAGGGGCAAGCCGCGCGGACAGGGCGCACAGAATCAGGAGGAGAAGATCGATGCCTCTGATACCATGTTAAAAGTAGCGATCAAACGACTAGAGCAGAGAATAAACAACTAGAAAACAAGCCGGAACTTTGAATAATTGAAATTTTATTATCCAAAAAGATATCATTTACAAAGGTATGGCCTCCCTTTTATAGAATGGAGGAGAGAGAGAAGAATACAAACTAACAATGTGGGACTAAAGCTATACAACAGATCTGGGCGGCTAGAATAAGAGACCGGAACAGGCCGCGCGGTTAGACAATGTTCTAACCGCTCGGCAATACCAGAACCAAGAGGGAGAGATGCGGTAGGAGACCGCTAGACCGGCCGGTTTCCAAGCCGCCAGAGATAAGCCGTCAGACCGCCGGATACCATACGACGACAGCCTGGAAATCAACCCGCCAACCTCAATCCGCCAGACCGCCCGGTCACATACTTCGACAGTTTTATAGTGGTTCCCCAAGGTCTGGGTACATCCACTTTCCCCCTTCACCTATCTAGCAGTATGCTAGATTCGGCCAAACTTCCACTTATCTCAGATCAATAGATCTTACAACTCAGAACCCAACTGGTTCCTACAACTCAGGCACAACTGCCCTACCTCAGTCTTGCCCCAAGGCCTACAACTCAGAGAATATCCTTCTCCTACACTCAGGCAAACAGCCCTACCACTCAGAGTTCAACACTCTTACACTCAGCCTTTATAACATAGGCTTACAACTCAGATCTGTATAAACAGATCCTACAGAAATATAGAAAAGATTGTTTTAATTGTCTTGCCAAAGTTGAGAGAGAAAAGGCAATGACAATTCTTGATCAGCTGATGCAATCAACTGTTTCTTAGCCTTCTTCAAAGCTTCTTGAAAATGTACTTAGCTGAGTTGATTCCAAACAGCTTCTTGAGAATCCACTGGTGGATTCTTTCTTCTTCTTCAAATTCTGACTTGATCTCTCTCTATCCAGAACTTTGAATGATTCTTCTGAATTCTGATTAGAACTCTTCTTAGATCTATCCTTAGATAGTCTTCTTAGATCTCCCGGAGAAGATCTTCTTAAGTGCCTAGCACTTTCTTGAAATGAGTAGAATTGTAATCCTTCTCCACTTTCTGATCCAATGTATTTCAAAAGGTCAGTTCTATATGTTGTTGATTGATTTTCTCCTTCTGAATCTGTCTATTTATAGACATTCTTCATGGTAACCGGCTGATCCGGTTTCTAACCGTTTTCTGACAAGTCTGACAGCTTCAGTTAACCGGTGGTAACCCACAGCTGTCAAGTCTTCAATCAAGTCCTGTGCCTTAGTCTTGAATCACAAGTTGTTGAAACAGTCTGTTAGAAAGTGTCGAGACCATCTGTCTATCTGTGTCGACATAATTGACTTTGGTGTCGACACAGTCTTCAGTGATGTCGACTAAGTTGCCTTTGAGTCGACACAGCTTCTTCTGCAAATAATTTGATCTTGACTCTCCAGTGTGTCGACACAAGTCCTGTGTGTCGACACAGTTGTTGTAGAATCATAACTTTAGTAAGTGTCGAATTAGCCTTCAGGTGTCGACACATTCATTTTTTTAACTCTGCTATAATGTGTCGACTAAATCACAATGTGTCGACACATTCTGCTGGTGTCGACAAACTTGAGGTCGACTATTTTCTTCTGTGTCGACACATTCAGATGATGTCGACAATCTTGAGATCGACTATACTCTTCTGTGTTCGACACATTCTCCCAATGTTGAGGTCGACGCTTTTCTTCTGTGTCGACACAATTTCCCAGTGTTGTGTCGACTCTTTTCTTCTGTGTCGACACAATTTCCCAGTGTTGTGTCGACTCTTTTTCTGTGTCGACACAAATTCCCGGTGTTGTGTCGACTTACTTCTTCTGTGTCGACACTTTTTCCCAGTGTAGTTGTAGACTAACTGCTATGTGTCGACACTGCTTCCCAGTGTTGTGTCGATTATTTTCTTCTGTGTGTCGACACTGCTTCCTTTGTGTCGACACTTGGACTTAGAATTTTTCTGCATACTTTATCAATTCTCCACCTGCACATGTCAACTTAAAACAACATCAAATACACCTTGATGTATATCATTGAGCTAAGTTGGGCTTCTTCAAATCAGGTACACATTTTCCAATGTACCCAACAATCTCCCCCTATTTGGAGAAGTCATAACCCCTATAGCCAATGATATACACCATTTATAAACAGTACTAAATGATGATTAATGACATAGCAGGAATACTTTAAATATAAACAAAACATAACATAGAATAATTCAGAATCAATCATCACAGAATGCACATTATAATATGCCAAACAACATTTTGTTTATAACAGGGTAATGTTTGATTACAAAGTTTTACATTTGATGATTACATCACAACATTACAAAATATTTAAAACAAAATCAGGATTGATCAGGCTCTCTAATCATAATCCCTTTGCCAGACTGAATTGTAGCTGTCACAGGAGCTTCTGATTCTTCAGCTATCTTCTTTCCTTTAAGATCAGCCTTCTTCTGAGCTTCTTCCTTGATCCTTTGCCTTTCAAAATAATGAAAAGGCTTTGGGAAGTATTTGCTTGGCTCCTTAGCATCTGATGGCAGTCTTCCCAGCTTGGCTTTCCTTCTGAATTGTACAATTGCCTCTTGCCTTGCCTCATACTTCTGCCATTCAATTTCATTGTACCACTTCCCTCTCTCATGAACTTTATCCTGTACAGCTTTCCATGCAGTGAGTATTATGTTCCTTGAAGTAGGACTCCACTGCTCATAATCTGGCTTCAGTACAGCCTGCTCTCTGAATTTCTTCTTTGCCAATAGAGCATCCTGCTGTTCTTTCAGAGTAGCCTCAGGCTTATCAACCTTTCCAAAGACAATGTTAGTAACCTCCTTTGGAGGACTATACATTTCTTGAACTTTCTGATCAATCAAATCAAAATCTGGAGGGGGGTATATGACTTGGGCAACCTCAGGTTGATTGCCTTCAAGTAGATTAGATTGTATTCCTGACTCAGTTACCATAGCATCATCACACAATGGGGGATATCCCAAAGTGGCTCGTATGCTATTGGTCACCCACTTGGTGTGCTCAGAGCCTGCATGAATTAGCATCCTCTCCCCCTTTATGGCTTCTCTAGATACATGGTCTCTTAAATCTTCCTTTTGAAATCGAATTTGGCCATCCAAATAATTCACTCCCTCTTTGAAAAATGGTCTTAACTTTTGAAGCTTTTCAGATATGTCCTTTTGAGAGGTTGTGATGGCAGTCTTAACAGATGCAATAGCAGCCTGAAAATTCTTATCAAATTCTTCCATTTCTTTGGCTCTATCTGCAGGCAGACCTGGAACAATCTTCTTGACATCCTCAATAATCTCATTATGAGATTCAGTTAAATTCTCATTCATTCTAATTTGATTTTCCAAAACATAACTTTGCTTCAAAGCAATATCATCCACCTTTGTAGAAATAGCCTCCTGTTGTTTAGCCAGATAAACCACAGCATTGCCACCCTTGTGGAAGCAATCTGTCATTTCAGTTTTATGCATGTTGACTTGAAATTGGATGGACTTGATATCTTGAGCTAAGTCAAACTGAAGTGACTTGCTATTCTCATCTACATACTTTTCCATAGCCATCCTTTGTTCATCCAATTTTACTTGAAGATCTATCATGAATTTGTTGTAATCAAAGGCTGGAGAAACTTGTGGAGTTGTGGTCTGTAAAGCCTGCTTATAGTTCTTGCTTCTTCTCTTAAAGACAACAAGTTTTCTTTTCTTTGCCATCCTGGCATCTTCAGTTTCTGTTTCAGAGGAAGTATCTACATGAATTCTTTCTTGTGGATGATGAATTGTATCTGTTCCAAGGGGTTGTTGCTCAGCTTCAACATCCACAGGCTCATCCTCAACCTGTGGTTCAACCGCAGCTTCCTGATCAATGTCCATTCCTATGGACTTCTCAATATCTTGTCCACCTCCTACTTTATCAGCAGCAGTATCAATATCTGGGAATAACTCCTCCATAGTAAATTCCACTTGAGTTGTCACCTCTGCAGCAGTTAAATCTTGAGATATGTTTAACTGTGCTTCTTCTTGAAGTTGCACTTCAGTATTTGGAGTGTCAGGAGTAGGAGTGGACACTAGCTCCCCCTGAACCTGTGCAATAATAAGAATATGAGCAATGTCTTTTATAGTAAAATACATTAGCTCCCCCTATACCTGAGCAGAAGTAGATACCTTTGGAGCAGGAGTGGAAACTGGCTCCCCCTGCATCTGTGCAGGTGTTGATACTTCCTGGACCACAGTTGAGTCAAGCTGTGTCCCTTCTTGTACTTGTTCAGATTCTTGATTTGGTGTAGGGGATTGCACAGGGGTGTCTGGCCTGCTCTCTTCAGGCACATCCTTGGACAGCACCCTATCCCACCTGGAGAATAGTCTCATATCCATTCTTCTCATATGGTTAATCTTACTCCCTTGCAGCTGTTGCATCACTTCAGGAATCACTCCAGTGAAGTACAGGCTCATGATCCTAGCCATGTTAGGCTTCTTGATTCCCTCTTTGATCTTGTCAAAGAGCACTCCTGACCAATCAGTAGGAATAGTAAAAACTATCCTGGTCATCAGGCTGAACATATAGGCAGAAATCCTATCATGTCCACCTGTCTTGCAGAGGATTACCTTTCCAACTACTTCAGACAAGAACTTCCCTTGCTGATTCATTCCCTTCCTGTTGAATGCAGCTCCAATCTTCAATCCTGAATCCAGGCCACACCATTGAAGGGCTTCCCTTGTCTTAGATATAGGAACTTCCTCTTCATTCTCAACTACTTGCAGTTGGAAGATCTTTCTTAAACTTCTTTGATTAATCTTTACCTTCGTCCCTTGAACAGTGGACTTAATCTTGAGGCCAGTAGAATGGACTGATGCAGAGATAAAGAACTCGTGCACCTCCTTCTTCCAGATCTTAGTTGGTTCTGAAATGAGAAATTCTAACCCTGATGCAGAGAGAAGGGTGATAACTCCTTGAACATCAGGCGGCGCCTCTGCAAAGGCCTGGCGCACTAACTCATATCCTTCATTGATGTTATCTTCAATCCTTGGCGCCATCGTTGTGTCGTGAAAGCTTGAGAGAAGAGAGAAAGAAAGACTGTCGACACAGGGTTTGAGTCTCGAAAACCTTGAAAGCGTGTCGACAAAAAGAGCTTTTGACCTATTTATAGCTTCTGTTGAAAGAAGTTCAAAAGGCGCCAAAAACAGTCTAAATGTGTCGACACAGACGGAATGTGTCGACACAAACTTCTATTAACTCGACATTTCTTCAGCCTACTATGTGTCGACACCAACTTGTGGTTATGTCGATACCGTGGATACATAGTAGAAAGACAGAAATTCTGTGTCGACACATATTCTGTAAGTGTCGACACATATTCTGTAAGTGTCGACACCATTATTCTGGTTGAGTCGACATTACATTTCTGGTTAAGTCGACAATAAAACTCTTAAGTGTCGACACATATTCTCTGTGTCGACACAATATTTCTGACTTGTCGACAGAATTTCTCTGAGGCGACACATTATTACTGAATGTGTCGACACATTCTTACTTAGCCAATTTCTGTAACTTCAATGTGTCCTTTTTTTTTAACACTTGATTAGGTTGTTATTACTTTAACTTACTTATATATCACTTCAATAGCATTGTTAATGATTTTGTTAATACATTAATCAATGTTTAACATACCTAATTCAATTTTGAATTTATTGAATTTGGTTTCATCTAAAGGCTTAGTAAATACATCTGCTATTTGATAATCTGTTTTTACAAATTCCAATGAGATGTCTCCTTTTTCTACATGTTCTCTAAGAAAATGATATTTGATTTCTATATGCTTAGTTCTACTATGAGAAACTGGATTATTAGCAATAGAAATAGCACTCTTAGAATCACATAAAAGGGTGTTCTACTTACCTGAATACCATAATCCTTAAGCTGATGCTGCATCCATAATAGCTGTGCACAGCAGCTTCCAGCAGCAATATACTCTGACTCAGCTGTGGAAATTGCCACACTAGTCTGCTTTTTACTACTCCAAGATATTAGTCTTCCTCCCAGGAATTGACAGGTACCTGTAGTACTCTTTCTATCCTCTCTACATCCTGCAAAATCTGCATCTGAATAGCCTGTTAGTTGAAAATCTCTATTCCTAGGGTACCAAAGACCTAGAGTAGGAGTGCCCTTTAGATATCTCAGAATCCTTTTGACTGCAGTATAATGAGATTCTTTAGGGCAGGCTTGGTACCTAAGCACAGACACATGTTGCATACATAATGTCAGGTCTACTAGCAGTGAGATATAGTAGAGACCCAACTATTCCTCTATACAATGATTCATCAACAGGTTTACCTGCCTCATCTTTGCATATTGGCATACTTGTTCCCATAGGAGTTCTCATGGAGGAGGATGACTCCATACCATATTTCTTAATTAATTCCTTGGTGAACTTAGACTGGGATATGGACAATCCATCATCAGTCTGTCTTACTTGGAGTCCCAAGAAGAACTTAAGTTCTCCCATACTGCTCATCTCAAACTTCCCTTGCATAAGTTTGGCAAACTTTTTACAAAGGTTGTTTTCAGTAGATCCAAAGATTATGTCATCAACATAGATCTGGACTAAGATGATCTTTCCTTTGGATTCCCTAAGGAATAGAGTTTTGTCTATCTTTCCTCTTGAGAATTTATTCTCAATGAGGAAGGTAGACAGGGTTTCATACCAAGCCCTTGGAGCTTGTTTTAACCCATACAAAGCTTTCCTAAGCTTATACACAGAATCAGGTTTAAGAGGATCTACAAAACCTGATGGCTGCTCTACATATACTTCTTCTTTAAGATCACCATTCAGAAATGCTGACTTCACATCCATCTGGTATACTTTGAAGTCTTGGTAGGCTGCATAGGCAAGGAACATTCTGATTGCCTCCAGCCTTGCTACTGGAGCAAAGGTTTGATCAAAGTCAATCCCTTCTTCCTGCCTGTATCCTTTTGCAACCAATCTTGCTTTATTCTTTACTATTATTCCACTTTCATCTAGCTTGTTCCTATAGATCCACTTAGTTCCAATTATGTTGTGGCCTCTTGGTTTAGGAACAAGCTCCCAGACTTTGCACCTTCTAAATTGATTCAGCTCCTCTTGCATAGCATCAATCCAGTGCTGGTCTTGGATAGCTTCTTCAAACTTCTTAGGTTCCATTTGGGACAAGAAACTAGAATGCAAAACTGTGCTTTGATTTCTGCTTCTAGTTTGCACTCCTTGTCTTGGATCACCAATTATCTGATCAGTAGGATGATCTCTTAGATATCTTATAGCTGGAGGTAGATTCCCTTCAGGTTGTGCATCTCCAGCTTCTTCATTCTGCTGTTCCTCTTGGTTTTCATCAGCTTCCATTATCTCTTGTACTCCCCCTGGACAGCAGCCTTCATTTTCCAATGCTCCCTCTTCCTTTGAAGCTTCAGCAATGGAGAGCTTGTCCATCTTCTTGCTTATACCTGTTGAGTCATTTGATCTACAAGACAACTCACAATTGATTAATCTTGTTTCATCAAATACAACATGCACAGATTCTTCAACAACTTGAGTAGTTAAGTTGAAGACTCTATAGGCCTTACTATTTGTGCTGTACCCAACAAATATCCCATCCTGGGATTTGGCAGCAAACTTAGTCATATATGACTTGCCATTGTTAAGTATATAGCATTTGCAACCAAAGATCCTAAAATAGGATAGGTTTGGTTTTCTGCCTTTCACAATCTCATAGGGAGTCTTTCTGTGGCCTTTGGTGATAGAAGCCCTATTGATGACATGACAAGCAGTGTTAACTGCCTCAGCCCAAAAATATTCTGGGAGAGAGGTGTCACTCAATAGAGTTCTACCAGCTTCAATTAATGTTCTATTCTTTCTTTCAGCAATACCATTTTGCTGAGGTGTTCTAGGTGAGGAGAACTCTTGGAAAATCCCAAAGTCTATACACAAGTTTGTTATGCTTTCAGATTGAAACTCAGTACCATGGTCACTTCTAATTTTGACCACTGTACTATTCAGTTCATTCTGAATTTGCTTTACAAAATTAAATAATACACTTGGGGTTTCAGATTTTTGTCTCAGAAAGAACACCCATGTAAATCTAGAATAGTCATATACAACCACTAGAGTGTAGACCTTCCTACCTAGACTGTGAACTGGCATAGGACCAAAAAGATCCATATGCAAGAGGTATAAGCACCTCACAGAATCCTTGTTTTCAAGGCTTTGAAATGAGGTTTTTGTCTGCTTGCCCTTTTGACAAGCTGAGCATACCCCTTCCTTTATACACTTAACTTGAGGCCCATTCCTCACTAGTTCTTTACTAAAGAGTTGGCCAATTGTCTTGTAGTTTAGATGAGCCAATCTCTTGTGCCACTTAACACAATGAGAAGCATTGTCATCAGCTACAAGACAAATGGGGCATGCCTTATTCTCACATTCAAAATTAAGGCAATACACATTTCTCTTCCTATACCCAGTCAATATGATCTCTTGATCACTTGACCTTTTGATATGACATCCATCCTTACCAAATGAAATGTCATATCCTAGATCACTCAGCTGGCTTATGCTTATTAGATTATGTTTCAAACCTTTTACATAGGCCACTTGGGTGATAGTAATTAGGTTTGAAGAGATGTTACCAAATCTTTTGATGACTCCTTTTTCAGATCCACCAAAGATCACTTTATGTCCATCTTTGACAGATGAATACTCCTTCAGCAGCCCCTTTGTTCCAGTCATGTGCCTGGAACAACCACTATCCAAGTACCATATAGGGGCATGGTAACTTGGATTCACCTGCAATACAGAATTACTTACCCTTAGAACCCAAGTAAGTCTTGGGTCCTTGGTTCAGGTTAGCCTTAATAAAGTTATCATAACCTCTTCTAACAGGTAGACTCTTATTCTTTATAACACTTGTGTTATACCAGCAGTCCAATGCAAAATGACTCCTCTTGCCACAGCACCAACATTCAAACTTATTGTATCTAGATCTAGATACATCCTTGTCAGAAGCATTTCTGTTCATTGCTGGTGCTGTTGCAACTTCACCTACTGATTTCTTAAAACCATAGGGTTTATGACCATAGGTAGGCCTGCTTGCCTTAACACCCTTGTTCTTCAGAACATTTGTCTTAATATGATCCTGAATGTCTTCATGATCATATATGTTAGAAGGCACTTTCTCCTTACCAAACCTTATGGGGACTGAAAGGTTTAGTGGCTGAATAGGGGCTTTGCCTTTCCTCTTGAATCTGCCAGCCCTGGAGTTACCCTTAAATCCTAATCCAGCCTTACCCTTCTGAGTGACAAATTCATCTATCAAGGGTAAGACAGATTTTGGCTTAGAGTAACTAGCCACTAAATCCCTTTCAATTCTAAGTCTGTCCTCCAGACTCTTTACTTGATCATTAGTATAATTAATTGTGCCCATCTGAATAATAGTTATATTCTTCAGCTTGGCAATTTCAGCTAACTTTTGATCAAGGACTTTTTCTAACTCAGTTGTTGCAACCCTTAGATCAGCAATTTCCTGAGCCTGTGATTTAACCAGGTTCTTGCTTTTCTTAAGGGCCTGCAACAGGTCCCCATACTTGTCTATCAATTGATAGACATCTCCTTCAGATCCAGATGCATCTTCATCACTTGATGCAGATGTAGCTGATTCTTCACTTGTATTACAAACAGATGTACAAGAAGGACAGTTTACCTCATTAGAACCAGACTGATTCTGGCATAGGTCCTCTTCTGATCTTGTCATCAAACCCATGCATTGATGTTCATTGATGGAGTCTAGCAACTGCATAAACTCCTCTTCCTCAGATGCAGCATATAATCCAATATATGCTTCAGCTTCAGATCCTGATTCTGAAGTTGACTGGTCTGACAGACTTTTATCTTTCTTTGCTACAAAGGATTTCTCCTTCTTGCCTTTCTGATAAGTCTTCTTCTTTTCTGAAGATTCCTTCCTTTTGTCAGGACAATCAGCCACTACATGTCCAGGCCTATTGCAACAATAGCAGACAATCTTTGAAGTAGTGGTTTTGCTGGGCATTGACCTGCTTTTCTCTTTCCTTGATGACCTTCTCTTCTGATAATAGTCATCTACTTGCTGTGATGAGGAAGGCCTAGACTTTCATTGCTTCTTTTTCAAGAACCTTTGAAATTGCCTAGTGAATGCAGCAAAGTCTGCATCTGAATCACAGCTGACTGAACCCTTATCTGAATTTTCAGAACTACCTTCTTCAACTTCCTTAGGAGGAGATGGTGATTTCCTCCTATTCTTTCTAGTGGCTTCAGCATTAAATGCCACAGTCTTTTCTCTTTGCTCTCCTCTTGAGTTTCTTTCCTCCTCCTTCCTTACCATAAGTTGCATTTCATAGGATAGCAACTTTCCAAACAGAGTTGGAGGAGATATCTCTGCCAATTTTGCCACTTCTCTTATGGCACAGATCTTTGTATCCCAATCCTTTGATAAGGATCTTAAGAATTTGTCATTCAGTTCATAGGTACTGAAGACTCTTCCATAGGATATTAGCTCATTCACAATTCTATAGAATTTCTTATAGCACTCAGTTATGCTATCAGATTTTCCTTGTCTAAAACTTTCATACTCCTGATTTAGCATAGATTTTCTGTCCAGCCTTACTTCTTCAGATCCCTCCATGTAGACAATCAATGTGTCCCACATCTCCTTGGAGGTCTTGCAGTGAATCAGATTCTGAAATGTTGAATCATCTATGGCACTGTCAATGATGTTCTGTGCCCTTTTGTCCATGGTTGCCAAGATGATTTCATCCTTGGTCATTTCAGAATAAGTCTTTGGTGTTTGGATATTTGCATCAAGAACAGATATCTTCATTGGTATGAAGGGGCCTTCCTGTACTGTGATGTAAATCCTTGGGTCAGATGCTTCCATAAACAATCTGACTCTTTCTTTCCAGATCCCAAAGATTTCCTTCTTGCATATGAGTAATTTCATTGACCCTAGCTCCTTATGATTCTCTCCAGAACCCATCTTCTTGATTCTTGAATCTGCCTATCAGATCTACCTCAGACTGTTAAGTCCTTTTGAGGAACCTCCCTCTGATACCACTTGATAGTTTAACTTTCAAGGCAGCCTAAACACCTAGAGGGGGGGGGGGGGTGAATAGGTTCTGCTTCTCTTTCTAAAACTTCTAGGCAGAATTCAATTTAATAACTAATATAATAAACACAGCAATCACAGAAAACAAAACATCACAGATTGCACTATGTTTTATAGTGGTTCCCCAAGGTCTGGGTACATTCCACTTTCCCCCTTCACCTATCTAGCAGTATGCTAGATTCGGCCAAACTTCCACTTATCTCAGATCAATAGATCTTACAACTCAGAACCCAACTGGTTCCTACAACTCAGGCACAACTGCCCTACCTCAGCCTTGCCCCAAGGCCTACAACTCAGAGAATATCCTTCTCCTACACTCAGGCAAACAGCCCTACCACTCAGAGTTCAACACTCTTACACTCAGCCTTTATAACATAGGCTTACAACTCAGATCTGTATAAACAGATCCTACAGAAATATAGAAAAGATTGTTTTAATTGTCTTGCCAAAGTTGAGAGAGAAAAGGCAATGACAATTCTTGATCAGCTGATGCAATCAACTGTTTCTTAGCCTTCTTCAAAGCTTCTTGAAAATGTACTTAGCTGAGTTGATTCCAAACAGCTTCTTGAGAATCCACTGGTGGATTCTTTCTTCTTCTTCAAATTCTGACTTGATCTCTCTCTATCCAGAACTTTGAATGATTCTTCTGAATTCTGATTAGAACTCTTCTTAGATCTATCCTTAGATAGTCTTCTTAGATCTCCCGGAGAAGATCTTCTTAAGTGCCTAGCACTTTCTTGAAATGAGTAGAATTGTAATCCTTCTCCACTTTCTGATCCAATGTATTTCAAAAGGTCAGTTCTATATGTTGTTGATTGATTTTCTCCTTCTGAATCTGTCTATTTATAGACATTCTTCATGGTAACCGGCTGATCCGGTTTCTAACCGTTTTCTGACAAGTCTGACAGCTTCAGTTAACCGGTGGTAACCCACAGCTGTCAAGTCTTCAAACAAGTCCTGTGCCTTAGTCTTGAATCACAAGTTGTTGAAACAGTCTGTTAGAAAGTGTCGAGTCCATCTGTCTATCTGTGTCGACATAATTGACTTTGGTGTCGACACAGTCTTCATTGATGTCGACTAAGTTGCCTTTGAGTCGACACAGCTTCTTCTGCAAATAATTTGATCTTGACTCTTCCAGTGTGTCGACACAAGTCCTGTGTGTCGACACAGTTGTTGTAGAATCATAACTTTAGTAAGTGTCGAATTAGCCTTCAGGTGTCGACACATTCATTTTTTTAACTCTGCTATAATGTGTCGACTAAATCACAATGTGTCGACACATTCTGCTGGTGTCGACAAACTTGAGGTCGACTATTTTCTTCTGTGTCGACACATTCAGATGATGTCGACAATCTTGAGATCGACTATACTCTTCTGTGTTTGACACATTCTCCCAATGTTGAGGTCGACGCTTTTCTTCAGTGTCGACACAATTTCCCAGTGTTGTGTCGACTCTTTTCTTCTGTGTCGACACAATTTCCCAGTGTTGTGTCGACTCTTTTTTTCTGTGTCGACACAAATTCCCAGTGTTGTGTCGACTTACTTCTTCTGTGTCGACACTTTTTCCCAGTGTAGTTGTAGACTAACTGCTATGTGTCGACACTGCTTCCCAGTGTTGTGTCGACTATTTTCTTCTGTGTGTCGACACTGCTTCCTTTGTGTCGACACTTGGACTTAGAATTTTTCTGCATACTTTATCAATTCTCCACCTGCACATGTCAACTTAAAACAACATCAAATACACCTTGATGTATATCATTGAGCTAAGTTGGGCTTCTTCAAATCAGGTACACATTTTCCAATGTACCCAACAGTCCTTGTTCATGTTCTAATTCTAGTTCATTCACGGCTTGTGGTTCTCGAAATTCTTCAAGTTCAACCTTTGTAGTCTTTGCAGATAAGAACTCTTTCTCCAAAAAACACCAGTCCTCGCGACAAATACTTTGCCCTCAGACGGTAGGTAAAAGTAGTACCCTTTAGTTTCCTTAGGATTCCCTACAATAGAAAATTTATCTGACTTGGGTTCCAGCTTGTCATTATTTGACGTCTCACGTATGCCTCATAACCCCATATATTAATGAAAGACATACTAGGATGCTTCCCAGTCCACATCCCATATGGTGTCTTTAGAACCGTTTTCATTAGAGCAAAATTTAGTGTAAAAGCAGTAGTCTCTAGAGCATCCCCAAAAGGAAACAAAAAAATCTACATGACCCATCATCTACCGTACCATGTCTAACAAAGTACGATTCCTCCACTCAAACACACAATTATATTATGGCATTCTGGGTGGTGTGAGTTGTTATACAATACCACACTCCTTTAGATGATCACGAAACTCATGACTTAGGTATTCACCACCTCCATCAGATTAGAGTGCTTTTACCCTCTTACCTAGCTGGTTCTCTACTTCATTCTTAAACTCTTTGAACTTTTCAAAGGTTTCAGATTTTTCACTTCATAAGAGACACATATCCATACCTACTGAAATCATCAGTAAATATAACAAAGTAGAAGTACCCACCTCTAGTCATAGAACTCATGAGTCTGCATACATCACTATGTAATATACCCAAGAGATCATCAACCCTTTCATTAAAACCAGTGAAAGGGACTTTAGTCATCTTACCTAATAAACATGATTCGCTTCTCTCAAATGATTCATAATCAAATGAGTCAAGTAGTCCATCTTTATGGAGCTTGGATATGCATTTCTCATTTATATGACCCAAACGACAATGCCAAATATACATAGGATTTGACTCATTCGGTTTTAGTATTTTAGTATTTTTTTATATTATAGATTGGATGGTCTAAGTTCAAAACTTACAAACCAATAAATATTTGAGCTATATCATAACAAACATCATTCTTAAATATGGAACAATAATTATTCTTAATAATTAAAGAGAATCCAATCATGTCCAAACATGAAATAGAAATATTGTTTCTAGTTATCGCATGAACATAATAATAATTATCTATTTCCAATACAAGTCCACTGGGCAAAGAAAGACGGTAAACTCCTACGGCGATAACAACAACTCTTTTTCCATTGCCAACATGCAGATCCATCTCCCCTTTACTCAACATTCTTCTCCTTCCCAGTTCTTGCACATTTATATAAATATGAGAACCGCATCCGGTATCCAATACCCAGGATGAAGGACCAGAAAGGTTTATCTCTATAACATAAATGTTTGAAGCGGAATTTATACCTCTCTTTATTTTCTACAGACCCTCAATATAATAAGGATAATTCCTCCTCCAATGACCAGCCTTGTCACAGTGGTGTCATTTCCCTTCCTTCACCAAGCCTTTCTTCTTCAGTACTGAAGACTTGGGCCCAAGAGGTGACTCAGGTGCAACCTTAGTCTTCTTGTAACCCATGGCCTTGCCCTTACCTTTATGCACCATCAATATGGGGTTAGCAGGTTTGGCCTTCTTCATGTTGATCTCGGTAGTTCTTAACATGCATAAGAGCTCAGGCAGTGTCTTGTCAATTTCATTCATATTGTAATTCAAGATAAACTGCTCATAACTATCCGACAATGATTGCAGGATCAGGTTTGTAGCCAACTCTTTGCCTAGAGTTAAACCTAGTCTTTCAAGGTTCTCTATATATCTAATCATCTTGAGTATGTGAGTCCCTACTAGGTATCGAGCTCTCATCTTACACTAAAACAACGTCTTGGTGATGTCAAACCTCTCTTGTTGAGCTTGCCCTTGAAACATTTTCTTAAGGTGCTAATCAATCATCTTACAACTCATGTTCTCATTGAAAGATAGGGGATAGACTTGATTTACTCTAGAGGCGGGGTGGGGGGGGGGGTGGGGGGTGAATAGAGTAATTAAAACTTTTGGTTGTTTTAATTTTATATCAGATAAAATAGGTGGTACCAAATAATAGTATAGAAAGAAATAGAAATAGGGAAGTTACTCTATCACAACACAACAAAACAAAAGGAAAATGATCAACCAGACAACACAAGAATTTTATAGTGGTTCCCCAAACTAGGTACATTCACTCTTCTACCACCCTGGTAGGAATCCACTATCAGGTTTTCGATCAGGTGACTGCCACCACAAGATCTTTTTTCAGGGATATCTCACAACCCTTTAGGCTTTTGATCAGGTGCCCAAAAACCAACAATAAACTTTTGAAGGGAGTTAATAAACCCTTTTTACAGGAGGTTGAGAGAGTTGATGATGTCTTTTCTTTTCTCTATATAATAGAAAAGACTTATGGATTCTGTTGTCAAGACTCCTTCTGAAATGTTGAATGGTTCAGAAAGCTTGGAGCCTTGCTCAGGGTGTAGGTCTTCAGCCTTGTATTGAAAGAGATCTAGGAACTTGTAGACTAATTCAAATTTGTTGCCCTTGAAGATCCCTAGAGTAGAAGTAGAAGAAGACTCTTGATATGTGATGGATGTTCTTCTTCAGTCTTTAGAAAGATCAAGGGAAAACAGAATGTTTTCTGCACAGAGAAGAAGTAGTTATTCTTCTGTATGTTCTGTGTATCTTCTTTGTATTCTCAATACTGTCTAGCCGTCTGAAGAGAAAATCTCTTTTATATTCTGCTGTAAAAATTCTCCTTTGAAATTTTAATTCCAAGCATTAATTGCTGACTTATTTGGAGAATGAAATGGTTGGAATATTTGACTTAAATGAGTTTCCCCAACTGTCCTATTAAAATAAGCAAGTAATTAACCCTGATGAAGACCATAATTAATGCTGCCAATAACGACTATATTATAGAGAATATAAGCATTAATTACTCAGAGAATTACTGCTAAATAATATAATAAATAAGGACAGAAATAAGGAAAACTTCTCATTCTGGATCAGGATAAAAATCGTCGACCTCTAAACAGAATTCGTCGACTGGAGTTCCAAGATCGTCGAGCTGAGAATTCCTGTTCGTCGACCTGAGCTCAACGAACTGTATTCTAGAAATAACTTGCCAATTTTGCGCTCTAAGTTCGTCGAGCTAAGAATTTGTCTGAATGAGGAGATCGCCGACCTGAGCTCGAATATCGTCGAGCTCAACTCAGAGAAAGATTTCTGAGTTCGTCGATCTAAGATCGACGATTGTCGAGCTGAGTTCGAAGAATTTTGAACTGATAATTTTGAACTCTGAATCCTTTTAAGTCTGAGTCTACTGAAGTCCTCTACTGGCTGGTCCATGAAGGTTGAACCTAATGACTAGCCTAAACTCTAGGACTCATAGACTTGACCATGACTATACAAAGTGGGTCAAACTCATCCTAATTAGTGAACCTAGCCCAAATCCAAACTAGGGATTCATCAGTCTCCCCCTATTTAGGTGAGGTCACTAATACAAACAAAATAAAACAATCACAAAGCAGAATAAAATATATCTGGCAGAAAATAAAACATCCAACAGATATGTACAAAGGTGCTTCATGATTAACCGATAGAGTTCAGAAAATAAAAACTAAACACAACAGTCATTTTTTCTTCTTTGGCTTCTCTTCCTCAGCTTTGTTAGAGGGCTGCCTGAAAATAATATCTCTGTTTGGGTTTGCAGCTTCTCTCTTTGACATTATCATGTCTGATGCTCCAATTATATTGCAAGAAGTGGCTCTTGGTACTACAGCTTTAGGATGCAAACTCATATAATCATCTACATTGAAAAATTTATTAGCTTTAGCATATCTCTTGAGTTCTTCTTTTCTGCAAGATGATATTGTGGAGTATTGTGATGGATCTTTTCCTTCTGCTTTAGCTTTGTTGATCATAGAAAGTCCAATCAGCTCTTAAAACCTGGCCATTTTTGCAGTTGTTTCTTGTTCTGGATCTACAAAAGGAATAGGAGGTGATTCTGGCCTTTTGAGACTGGAGTCCTTCTTTAATTCATCAATAGATGCTGAAGTACTTTTCTTTTCTGTAGCAAGAGGAGGCTTGCTCTGATAGGATTGCTGCTGTTGACTTGGCTTGGAGTGTCTCTGTTATGTTTTAGTAACTGGTGCTGATCTAAGAGAAGCGCTTCCAGAGGCCCCAGCTGATGGAGGAGGAGGGTCTTTCCTGAAGTGCTTAGGAGGAGACTTATACCTTCTTCTCTTCTTCCTTTCTTTTTTCTCATTCTTTGACAGCCACATCCACCATGGCATCCCAGGATAAGTTGTAATCTTTTGCAAAATGTAGTAGGGAGTTCATGTGTAGGATTAGGCTTGGGAATAGCCTTGGGAACAACTTTCCTTTTCTTAGCAATCTTCTTATTGGCCTTTGGATCATTAGAATCCTCTTCATCATTGTCTTCATCAGAAGATTCTGGAGGATTATCATACATATCATCAATTTCCTTCAAGGCTTCCTTTAAGATTTGCTTCTCAGCTTGAGGAAGTACTTGAGGTTCTGTAACTTCTGGTAGAGCAACATTCTCAGTAACCATCTGATTATCATCTTCTTCTAAATCAACAAACAAAAATTCATCCATGTTTGGCATTGGGGACTCAGCCCACATGCGAGGAGGAGGACTGCAAACCTCCTCAACAACTGATATTTCAGAATTTACAGAAACCTTAAAACTTGCCTTTAGTTGTTTAACAACTTCATGGCTTACTGGGGAAGTACATCAAACCATAACCATAGACTGTACTTGAAATTTTTTTGGAAGATAATATATATATGCATAAAAAGACTTCAATAAACAAAATAAATCCACTGTGGGATTGATAAAACAATCACCAACAGTCAAAATTTCTAGCAGATCAACTTGCTCATCTGTACAAGACATATCAATATCAACCGTCTCAGCTTCTGTAATCATATTTACATCTGCATCCGTTGTTGCATCAATCTGTACATCTGCTGCTATTGGAGGAGAACTTACTGGAGCTTCTTCATAGGATATCTCCCTCTGTCTGGTTTTAGAGGGTCCTGAAGCCAGGCCCCCAGAAGAAGGGATAGAGGGGGCAGCAGAAATAAGGGCAGATGGGGATGAAATAGATTCAACAAGAGGTTGAATAGCCTCTGCTATAAGCTTTTTTTAGAAGGGGAGTGATGATTCCAGAAGGGAGGGAATGGAAGGGGAACCTAATTGTACAAATTAAGATGGTGTCTGAGTAGATACAGAAGGATGGATGGAAGAGGAGGAAGGGAAAGGTGTGGTGTCTGTCATTGGCTCATCAGGGTATGATGTGTGGAAGGGAGATGATGACAGAAGGTCAAATTATGGAATGGATGAGAGGTTATGGAGGGGAATGTCAGCAAGATGATGGGGAAGTGGGGATTGAGGTGGTGTGGTATGCTCTGGAGATTGAAATGGTGTTGGTTGATGTTCAGGAGATTGAATTGGTGGTGTTGGAGTATGAGCTTGAGATGTGAATGGTTGTTGGAGGGTTGATGAAGGAATTGAAATTTGTAGAGGAGTAGGTTATTGAGATGGAGGTGTTGAAATCTGGGTGAATGGAATGCTGATGCAGGGGACATTTTCTAGGGGTGGGGGATCAACATTCACAGCTCTTGTATCCTCAGATGCACTGGAAGAGGTTGAAGCCTTAGAAGGCTTTTAGATAGTCCTCTCCCATCTTCCAAACAAGGCACATGTTAGCATTTTGGAAGCATTAATGAATATGGTCTGTGAGACCAGAGATTCAGTTGCATTTTCCTGAAGAAAAATTCCCAAGATTCTTCCAAAACAAACCTTTTTCTTACTGTTCTTCTTCCTTATCAAATCAAACAGGATTTAAGCCCAATTCACTAGTTTCTTATTTACAACAACACACATTACCAGAAGCTGTTGTCTGGTAATATAATCATGGGCAGTATGCTTTCCTAGTAATACTTTGCCCACCATATTAGCTAAAAATTTGTAGTCAGCAGATATATTTTTCTTTAATAGTTTATTAGGGTTCTCTCCAGTGTGACCCATTTTATTCAACATTTCATCATATTCAGAGCTATCTATCTCTAAATCTTCTTCACCATTTATCAAACAAAAAATCTCAGTTAAAACTACGGGGGTTAGAGAAACCTGATTACTAGATATTGTGCCTGTCATCGTGTCAGCGTATGGAGTAGAGGAGGTGAACACCCATTCTCTTATTTCAGTAGTAACTATCTTTATCCTGGTGGTCATGAAAGTTTTCAACTGTTGTTCCTCAAATAGCTTCAGTATATCCAATATAATCTGGTCGAGAGCTCGCCGAAATCGCCATTGATCGCCTGCAAAAGGAAACAGAAAGATCAAGTGCTTGGGGAACAGAAAGCGCGGGATGGAGCTCGAAGAAAACCTAGATATAAGCTTTTCAGAATATGAAGCGTCAAACTCCGTCCTGCGAAATAAACAAAATTCTTTGATCTGAGGTCGACGAAATATTTTATTGACAAAAGAGTTCGTCGATCTCAGTCTGAAGAAGGGAAAACTTTTCGTCGTTCTCAGGTCGACGAAAATTTTATGAAGCAGTATCAGCGTTCTCCGGTCGACGAATAAAACTTCACACACAGAGAGTTCGTCGATCTCTGGTCGACAAATTATCTCAAGAACTTTTCTCAGTTCGTCGATCTCCGTTCGACGAACTGTGGCAAATTCTTCGACCACAGATAGAAAGCTAAATTAATGCATCTCCATTTATCATACCTAGCTGATTCATAAAGAACAAATGTTTCTTATCATCCAATGGATTGGTGAAGATATCTGCCTTTTGCAAATTAGTAGAGATAAAGGTGAGATTAATTTTCTTTTTGTCAACACACTCTCTAATGAAATGAGGTCTTACATCTATATGCTTAGTTCTAATATGATGCACTGTATTCTGTGCAATAGAAATTGCACTAGTATTATCATAAAGTTGAGTTGAATTATTTAAGTTGACAACATAATCTAGGAGTTGGTTCTGAATCCACAACATCTGTGAACAACAACTGCCAACTGCTATGTACTCAGCTACTGCTGTTGAAGTAGACACAAATGTTTGCTTCTTGCAAAACAAAGACACTAGCCTATCACAAAGGAACTGACATGTCCCTAATGTGCTCTTTCTGCCCACTCTACGTCCAACAAAGTCAGCATCTGAGTATCCAATCAACTCAAATTCTGACTCAGTTGGATACAAGAGTCCTAAATATGGGCAACTCTTTATATATCTCAAAATTCTTTTTGAGAAAATAAGGTGAGATTCTTTAAGATTCACCTGGAATCTAGCATAAAGACAAGTAGTAAACATAATGTCTGGCCTACTTGCTGTGAGATATAACAAGGACCCAATAATGGCCCTATATAATTTCTGATCAACAGGTTTCCCATGTTCATCAGAATCAACCACAACATTAGAAGCCATAGGTGTTCTCTTAGCTAAAGCATCAGCCATCCAAAACCTTTTTATCAGCTCCTTAGCATATTTGGATTGGGATATGAAGATGCAATCAGGGGACTGTTTCACTTGGAGACCAAGGAAGTAGGAGAGTTCACCCATGCTACTCATTTCTAACTTGGAATGCATAAGGTCAGAGAACCTTTTGTATAGTTTAGAATCAGTAGAACCAAAAATAATGTCATATATATATATTTATACTAACAAGATTTTATCATGATGATGCTTAAAAAATAAAGTCCTATCTACAATACCTCTTGAAAATTTATGCTCTAAGAGAAAGTTAGCTAAGGTTTCATACCAAACTCTTGGAGCTTGCTTTAGACCATAGAGAGCCTTATGTAATTTGAAAACATAAGATGGATGGGATAAAGAGATAAAACCTGGTGGTTGTTCCACATAGACCTTTTCTTTGAGTTCACCATTAAGGAATGCACTCTTCACATCTATTTGGTATACTGTGAACTTCTTGTAGGCTGCATAAGCTAGAAATATCCTGATTGCTTCTATCCTTGCAATAGGGGCAAATGTTCGGTCATAATCTATGCCTTCCTCTTATCTGTAGCCTTGAGCAACTAATCTTGCTTTATTCCTAATGATAAGACCTTGAGCATCTAGCTTGTTTCTAAATATCCATTTAGTTCCAATGACTGGGTAGTCTTTGAGTCTTGGAACTAAATCTTAAACTCTACATTTCTCAAACTGGTTGAGCTCCTCTTGCATTACAATAATCTAGTGTGGATCTTGCTCAACATCTTTAATAGATTGGGGCTCAGTTTGAGATATGAAGCAGGCATGCATCATGTCCTAGTGGAGTTGATGTCTTGTCTGCACACCCACTAATATGTCTCCAATCACTTGAGATATAGGGTGATCTCTAAGTGTGACTATCTCAGTAGGAGGAGTTGGTTGAGCAACAGCTTGGGGATTTAATTCCTCTGGTGGAATTATAGCTGTTGTTGGCTCTTCACTATGTTCAGTGACATCATCTTCACTTTCTTCAGCAACATGTGGGGAAGGATGTGTGACAGCCTCATTGGTGAGGGTCAACTTATTCAACTTCTCACACAGATGTGGTTTCTGCAAAGTCTCACTGGTAGAAGGGATCTTCTCCTTATAAAACATGTTAGATTCATCAAAAGAAATATGAATAGACTCTTCAATTTTCATAGATGATTTATTATATACCCTATAAGCCTTGCTTACTTGGGAATATTCAAGAAAAATTTCTATTTCAGCCTTGGCATCAAACTTTCTAATGTATTTCTTATTGTTATTATGAATGTAATAATACAACCAAAGACTCTAAAATAATCTACTTTAGGTTTCTTTCCTTTGAGTAGTTCATAAGGGGTCTTGCCCTTAAGCTTATGAATCCAACTTCTATTCAGTACATAGTTTGTTGTGCTCACACCCTCTGCCCAAAAGAATAGGGGCAAGTGAGCATCTTCAAGTAATGTGCCTGCAGCTTCAATGAGTGATCTATTTTTTCCTTTCAGCTACCCCATTTTGTTGAGGAGTTCTAGGAGCAAAGAAGCAATGCCTTATACCTTCCTTCTCATAGAATTTTTGCATGGGAAGAGACTCAATTAAACTCAGTACTATGATTACTTCTGATCAATGCAACTGGAGTAGAGTACTCAATCCTTATGCTCTTAAGAAAATCTGTAAAAACCTTGAAGCTATCTGACTTGTTTCTCAAGAAGAACATCCAAGTGAACCTAAAGAAGTCATCAACTATCACTAAGGTATAATACTTCCCTCCTAGGCTCTGTACAGTAATGGGTCCAAAGAGATCCATGTGAAGCAAATACAGAATCCTAGGTGAATAACTCTTATTAAGTGACTTAAAACTATTTTTAGTTTGCTTGCCTAATTGACAAGCCCTGTAAAGGCTTTCCTTCTTGTAGGGGAAAGAATGCAATCCTCTAACAAGGTTGTCCCTAGAGAGTTTAATAATGTTTTTCAGATTAACATGACCTAATCTCCTATGACAAAGTTCATTATTATTACTAGTTTGGTTAGACAGGCATATTTCAGTTTTAGCTGACTTAAAATTAACTACATAGATATTTCCTACTCTAGTACCAGTTAACACTACTTGGTTATCTACTGAAGTAATAATACAGGAGGTTTTGTTAAATGATACCTGAAACCTTTCATCACATAACTGACTTATGGGTATAAGATTATGCTTCAGTCCACTTACATAAGCTACCTTCCTGAAGGTGACTGCTCCAATTTTGACCTTTCCATATCCTTCAGTCTGGCCACAATTAGAGTCACCAAATATTACTTTGGGTCCTAGCTTTGACTTATAGTTGATTAAGTTGTCCTTGCTGCTAGTCATATACTTTGAACAGCCACTATCCAGATACCACTGTTGCTCTGTGGTGGGATAATCTTTCACCTACAATAAAACATAGTAGCTATTCTTGACCCAGGTCACCTTGGGTCCTTATTTATTTACATAGTTAAAACTAGAAATGTATGAGTATTCAGGTTGATTTTTATAATCTAGGGGGTGAAATCTTCTAGGTGGAATTTTCCACTGGGTAAATGGATTAACATAATCTCTTGATTGATTAAATGGTCTGTTAGAATTAAAGTTTCTATTATTATGAACTGGGGTCGACAAATTCTGGTAAGTTCGTCGATCTGAGGTCGACGAATGAGGATGGGTTCGTCAAACTCCACTCAAAGAATGAAAATATTCATTTTCTGGGCCCCAATATCGTCGATCTCGGGTCGACGAACCATACTGGTTTCGTCGATCGCAGTTCAGAGAATAATTATAATAAAAATTTGCGTTCGGAGTTCGTCGACTTGAGTTCGAAGAACTGTACATATTTCATCGATCTAAGTTCGACGGAATCTGTTGAACATTGTTATAATTAGGTTTTTTCTTATTCTTTCTTTTTTACTTCTGTTTGGTTAACATTATTATCATCTATCTTTTCCTTACCTTTTTCAGAAACAAATTTTATTGGAGTTATAGTATGTTTTTCTAAAATAATGAGGGTTGGCTTGATGAAGCACCTAAGCCCAGCTTGCCATTCACTCTGGCATTCACTGTTCTTGTGATGTCCATCAACTTGATGCTTCTCCCATTTAGGGATTCTTCAAGTTGCTAGCCTCAGTTAATTCAGTTTTTAATGAGATAATTTGTTCATTAGCTAGAGTTAATTCATCTTTTAATTTAATGTTTTCTGAAATGAAATTTTCTTGTTCTATTAGTTTTTCTCTAAGTTGTTTAATTTCTTTTTCAGAGTTAATTAAATCAATACATAAAGATTTAAATTCAGTTCTAAAATTATCTGAATTGAAGTCAAAAGAAGACAGTACTTGATCTTCCTCAGATTCAGAGTCTTCACCCTCTGACTTGTCATCTTCTGCTTCTGAACAACTTCCTGATGCATTGATGGACATCAGACACACTGCTTTTGCCTTTGCTTCCTCTTCATCTTCACTGGAGCTGGAAGATGAAGATTCATCTGCAGTTTCACTCTAGGTTTCAGCCACAAAGCCATTCTCTTTCCTTTTATGCTTACTGAAGGAGGGCTTGCTATAGTGCTGCTTCCTGGGTTCCTTTTCTCTTCTTCTCTCCTTCTTTTGGTTCTCTGGACACTCTGATATAAAGTGTCCTGGCTTCCTGCAACCAAAACAAACAACTTCTTTAGTTGGGGTCTTGTCATACCTTGGCTTGTCATCTTGTCTAGATGACTTTCTTCTTAAATCCCTCTTGCCCATCTTGTAAAATCTCTTGGCTAAGAGACTCAGAAATTCTTCACTGGTTGTTGGAGCTTCTAATTCTTCAGATGTTTTGAATGCAATGTTCTGCTCCTTTCTTACTGATGAGGGATTCTTCTCCTCAACAGCTTCTCTAGTCTTTATCAACTGTTCATAGGACTTGAGCTTTCCAAGTAGAGATTCAGTGGAAATCTCATTCAGACTTCTGGCTTCCTTGATTGGCTAGATTCTGTAATCCCATGAGCTGGGGAAGCACATGAGGATTTTATCATTGACCTCTATGAGAGTTATGTCCTTGTCCAGAGTCTTTAGCTCATTGATGATTGAGCTTAGTCTGTTGTACATGTCACTGAAAGACTCTGACTCTTCTTTCTTGAAGTTTTCATATTGAGAGATGAGATTGGATCTCCTATCCTTTCTCTCATCTACAGATCCAGCCACCATCTGGTTAAGAGAATCCCAGATAGCCTTGGCTGATGTGCACTCTGCCACTTTCTGGAAGATGTCATCAGACATTGTCTGAGCTAGAATATTCATGGCCTTGGCATCAGCTATTTTGGACTTCTTTTGAGCATCTGTCCACTCAGGTGGTGGAACATCACGAGTGCTGGAACTTACAGTAGTTGTAGCCATTGGAGTTGGTGGTCCTGTCAAAATAGAATTAAAAATATCCTCATCAATAGAGTTCATGTATAACTTGATTCTTGCCTTCTAGATAGTAAACTTATTCAAGTTATAGACTGGAGGTCTGGTGCTTGCATAATCTTTGTTTAATCTTTGTTCTGTGCCATGATATAGAATAAATAGAAAAACTAGGGAAAAGAAATCAGATCTAACAAGGACCTTTTGGTTCAAGTGTTAGCTTGTACAACCAAAGAAAAACCCCTCTGATACCAATTGAAAAATAGAGGATAGACCTGATTTAATCTAGGGGGTGGGGGTGGAGTGAATAGAGTAATTAAAACTTTTGGTTGTTTTAATTTTATATCAGAGAAAATAGGTGATACAAAATAATAGTATAGAAAGAAACAGAAACAGGGAAGTTACTCTATCACATCACAGCAAAACAAAAGGAAAATGATCAACCAGACAACACAAGAATTTTATAGTAGTTCCCCAAACTTGATACATCCACTCTTCTACCACCCTGGTAGAAATCCACTATCAGTTTTTTGTTCAGGTGATTGCCACCACAAGATCTATTTCCAAGGAGATCTCACAACCCTTTAGGCTTTTGATCAGGTTCCCAAAACCAACAATAAACTTTTTAAGGGAGTTAATAAACCCTTTTTATAGGAGATTGAGAGAGTTGATGATGTCTTCTCTTTTCTCTATATAACAGATAAGACTTGTGGATTCTGTTGTCAAGACTCCTTCTGAAATGTTAAATGGTACAAAAATCTTGGAGCCTTGCTCAGGATATAGGTCTTCAGCCTTGTCTTGAAAGAGATCCAGGAACTTGTAGACTGATTCAAAGTTGTTGTCCTTGAAGATTCCTGGAGTTGAAGTAGAAGAAGACTCTTGATATGTGATGGATGTTCTTCTTCAGTCTTCAGAAAGATCAAGGTAAAACAGAATGTTTACTGCACAGAGAAGAAGCAGTTATTCTTATGTATGTTCTGTGTATCTTCTCTATATTCTCAATGCTGTCTAGCCGTCTGAAGATAATATCTCTTTTATATTATGCTATCAAAATTCTCCTTTGAAATTTTAATTCCAAGCATTAATTGCTGATTGATCTGGAGAATGAAATGACTGGAATATTTGACTTAAATGAGTTTCCCCAACTATCCTATTAAAATAAACAAGTAATTAACACTGATGAAGATCATAATTAATGCTGCCAATAATGGCTATATTCTAGAGAATATAAGCATTAATTACTCAAAAAATTACTGCTAAATAATATAATAAATAAGGACAGAAATAAGGAAAACTTCTCATTTTGGCTCGGGATAGAAATCGTCGACCTCTGAACAGAATTCGTCGACTGGAGTTCCAAGATCGTCGAGCTGAGAATTCCCGTTCGTCGATCTGAGCTCAACGAACTACATTATAGAAATAACTTGCCAATTCTGCGCTCTAAGTCCGTCGAGCTGAGAATCTGTCTGAATGAATAGATCGTTGACCTGAGCTCAAATATCGTCGAGCTCAACTCAGAGAAATATTTATGAGTTTGTCGAACTGAGTTCGAAGAATTTCGAACTGATAATTTTGAACTCTGAATCCTTCTAAGTCTGAGTCTATTGAAGTCCTCTGCTGGCTGGTCAATAAAGGTTGAACCTAATGAGTAGCCTAAACTCTAGGACTCATAGAATTGACACTGGCTATACAAAGTGGGTCAAACTCATCCTAATTAGTGAACCTAGCCCAAATCCAAACTAGGGATCCAACACTCATATTGTTTCTGAAGCTCAGAGTTCATGGTGGCGAGCATGAGGCATTCGACATCCAAGGAGTCATCTTGATATTCCTTATAAGCATCTTTACCAGCTCGAGACACATACCCGACTGGCTCTTCAGGGGAATCCTCTTCCAAAATAATATGCTTACGCTCTTGCCTGAGAACAATTCTCAGATTTCTGTACCAGTCCAGATAATTTGTCCCGCTCAATTTCTCCTTCTCAATGATAGCTCAGAGGGACAAGGTGGAGTGAGATCCACTTGTCATGGAAATTTTACAAGAATTTACGTAAAGAAAACTCAGTATTACATTTCAAAATACATTTTTATTTCAATTAGGACTTTAATTAAAAATACTCTCACTTTTTTATTCAAACTGATAACCCTAGATATCAATTCAGAGAGTTTATACGAGCTACTATCTTAGTGGACAAGATTCGCATTTCACCAACACCATGAGTCAGTTTTGACTTTTCTCTCATAATGTATTTATTTAGGTAGGCAATACTTGTGGATTGCATCACTATGCAACTCTTGTATGGTTGGTGAATAACTCTTTATTCGCATCCATCATATGGTACATGCCAACCCTATGCCTCTAAGCACTCAACTTTTGAGGTCACCCAATTAAGATTGACCCGATGTCGACAGTGGGATATCACAATTATCCGCTTATACCCTTACCAAGATAGATTAATGCACCTTGCTTTGGCAAGCCCACACTTCATTGATCGAGGCAGAAAGAGTGTCATCCATCAGAAGGCATCCGAATACTTAATATTGCATAAGAGATTTCAAGATAATTGACAAACACTTAATCATGGTTAACAATTAACCAATGCGCACATTCAAAAAAAATACTTACAACACTTACAATCCAAATACATCCCAGATGTACACAAAGAAAAATCATCAACACTTGACGAACTGGGATAAATCTGCACATGTAGAACCCTTCTAAATCTTCAGATTTACATGCATTGGACATGAGCAACACCAACTCCACTTACACAGTAAACAAGTTTCTCTCTATGCGAGATTCAAAATCTAACACACTTGGTTTCACAACCAACAAGAAGGACGGTTATTGTTAAGGATAAACAAAGAGATCACAACAAAATCACATGCATTCCTGGCGGGGTTCCAAGGGGCTGCACCACCAATTTCACAAAAACCCATCAACAATTGATGCTCCAGGAATAGATTTGGACATTTAGAACACTTCTAAATTTCAAGATCTACACATAGTAGATTTAGCAACTTCTGAAACAATGATCATCGTGAAACCTCCCTCTGATACTACTGTTGGGTTTATATGAGAGGTACATCATATATGCCTAGCGAAATAAGGAATCAAGAAAATCCAAAGGGAAATGGATCTTTCAATGAACATTGATAAAGAAGTAAAAATAACTTTGAATAAAGTATACCTTAGCAGGATTCAGTTGGAACTCAACCAAGATGCTTCAAAATGTAGGTTTATGACCGGTGAGTAAGTCCATGCAAAAACAAATCTGCAGCTCTATGGTGATCCACACGAATGGGAGAACGTCGACACTTCGTCAAACAAAATCCGGTAAGGAGAACGAAAAGAAATTTGCGTCTTCACACAGTGTTAGATCTGCTCTAGAAGAGGCGGCAGTGAAGGGAGCCGGATTGGGCTGAGTGTCGGCAACGGCGACAGGATCGGGAATTTCATAAATGTTTTCCGTCGGTATCTTCCTCTCGGTCTTAGCACAGTAACATATAGAAAAACCCTAAGGCATCTTCTATTTATACCCAAAGGAATTAACAGATGAAACAATCGCTATTGGTAGACCCAAAACTTATGGAATTTTGCTCGAGAAAAATTCATCGAGATGACTCTAGATGTCTCGACGAATCGTAGAAATGACACGAGATAACCTGACGAATTCCTCGAGATGACTAGAGACACATTCGTCGAAATAACTCGGGATGAATCGACAAATTCATCGAGATGACTTTGACACATTCATCTAAATGAAACAAGATGATTTGACGAATTTATTGAGATGACTCGAGATGAATCGGGATAACTCGACGAATTCGTTGAGATGTCTCAGGATAACTCGACGAACTGACTTGTCCTCTCGAATTCCAATTCAGTTAAGTGCTTGGTCCTTCACTCATATCTTATATGAGTAAGACCAACACAATCCATTTCTCCAATTTCTTCAATGCTCTTATGTGCGACCTTGTAGGCTCAAATTGCATTGGCAGTGAAACTACATGTTTGACCACTTCTAGATCATCATGCTAACACCAACAATCCCTATCTCTATGCCTAAGATTGTTCCCCCTTGCCTCACAGTGTTTCATGGGTACAAAGTGCGGGCCAAGCGACATGCCCATATTTGCATTGATGTTGGTTTGAGGTGCTTGTATGAAGCAAGTGCTGCTTCCAAAGAATTGCAGAGTTTGGGAACACCTTTCCATAGACTACACCAAATTGTTGTGAGCTATCCGGTTTTTCTTTGGTCTAGAGAGTCAGACAACCTTAGTTCGGAGTCAGATCAGGTGCATAAAAAGTAAAAAAAACAGTAAACGACAGGAGGCTTTTTTTACAGTGAAAACCCGAAAAGCATGAAAAACCACGTGATTGAATCTATGCCAGGCAGAAATTCACTATATCCCTGGATATTATAAGAGTATGAGATGATTCCTCGGAGGGTCACAGACCACCTATCCGTTACTAGCACAAAGTGCGAAAAGATGAAAAAACAAAGTACTCGGAGCTCGATGGAAGCGTCTCAGCCTAAAAATTTGGCTGAGTCCACAGAACCTCGATGGAAGCATTCTGGCCTGGAATGTTGGTTAAGTCCACGAAACCTCGATAGAAGCGTTCCGACCAGGAAATTTGGCTAAGTCCACAGAGTCCTGAAGCTTGTTGGAGCCTTTGCGCTAAGAGAATAGCGGAGCAAATTCCTGAGTGGAGGATTGGCCTAAGTCCACGATCTCACCGGAAAACCTCAGAGCTCTTTCTAGCATCTGGAGTTGCTTCCCCCCAAATGAAGGCTTGAAGGAATATTTATAGTTTTTTGGAAAAATATGTTGGTAATTGCACATGGGCGAAATTTGTGCTGGCAAATTCCGTCGCTCCGTTTCAGTCACCTAGATCACCAATTTTGGCAAAAAAGACAAAAGTGCCCCACCCCCCCGGGCAGTTCGGGCAGCCTGGGCGAGGTTCCTGATGATGGCGGCAACCGAAGGTGGTGACGGTGGCCGGAGGCGGCGGTGCTGCCGACAACGCGCACGGAGGGTGTCACACGCGCGAGGGGGGAGTGCAGGTTGTGCGTGTGCGCGGGGTGCGAGCGCGCAGGTCATGCGCGTGCACAAGCCGAGTGCGGTCACACACGCATGCCAAGTGTGTCCGGGCGCGCAAGCCCCGCGTGCGTGTAGGCAGCGCACTCGCGCAGGCCTTGCATGCACGTAGTCCGCGTGTGTGTAGCCCGCATGCGCATTCCCTCGTGGGATAGTGTTGGAATACCCTATTTGGGTTAGGATTACTATTTACAAGACATATGAATTAAAAAGCATATAAGCAGAAACAAAAGAAAATACAACATAGCAGAAGAATGAATTGCAGCATTGCAGAAGCACATATAGTAACACAGCAGATAGTCAGAAATAGATATATACTGTCAGCTTACATAGTTACTCCTTATCTTTGCCCTTTTTGAATAAGATTTCTTTGTTTGGATTGAGAGCTTTCTTCTTGGATCTCATGTCATCAGCAGCACCTAGAGAGGTTTGAGATTTAGGTCTGGGAACAACAGCCTTCTGGTGCAGCTTCATATAGCTCTCTAAATCAAAGAATTCCTGGAGGAGTATCTTTCAAGTTCATTCTTCCTTTGCTCAGATAGAGTGGAGATGTTTGAAGTATCTCTTCCCTGTTCTCTTGCCTTCTTTATCTGATCTAGAGCAGCTAGCTCTTTCATTCTGACAGTCCAAGATAGTGGATTATTTTTTGTATCTTCAAAAGGGACAGGAGGTTCATATCTATTCATTGTATCATCAGAAGGAGGAGTTCTTGAAGCAACAGTATCTTTCAGCTTATAAGGGAAAGGACCAGAAGTTGAGTCAATGGGTCCTTGTCCTTCCCTTTGATATGGATGTTGTCTAGATTGATCTCTGAAGTATACTTTATAATCTCTTTGGCTTCCTCTGTACTGACCTCTCCTTGAATGATAACCTCTATGTTGATATACTCTTGATTGAGATCTGTCTTGAGATTGAGAGAAGCTTTGATTTGCAGCAGATGAGATCTGAGAAGCAGAACCTCCACCGGTTCCTGTATCTGGAGGAGGAGGAGGATTAAAATGAGAAGATCCTTTATCATACTTATCATACTTCCTCTTTTTATTCATGGCCTTGAGCTGGTTCTTTGAATATTGCATCCAGGGTTCAGAGATGGGGCAATCATGCAGAAAATAGTATGGAATATCATTGTCATCTTTCACTTTCTCTGGAGGTACCCTCTTCAATTCTTTGCTTCTATCTTTCCTCTTCCTTGCAATGGTTGCAGAGGAGTCATCAGAATCAGTTTTGAATTTGTCATTGTTTGAACTCTGAGGATTATCATACAGTTCATCAATCCGTTTAATGTATTCCTTTTGTTATTTTGATTGATCAATAGAAATAACAGCAACAGCAGTAACAGTGACAGAAGCAGCACTAACAGATACAACAATAGCGGCAGGCTCAACAACAGCAGAAACAATTGGGGCAACAGGAGCAACAGAAATAGAATCTTCAGCAGTAGATTCTTGAACAACATCATCAGTATCCACAACATCAACAGAAAGAATACTTTCTACAGCCTTGAAGGACTTGATATATGAGGAAATCAGGCTGGGCTCACAGTTGGCAATAGGCACAATGGCCTTAGTGAGATCTTCAACTTCCTGAGCTGGAAGACAGGTGAAGAGAAGTGTATCAAAAACTGATAACAGTGACCTGAGGTCAACTGTTAGAACTGGAACTGAAGTTGTAACTTGAATCTCTAGCAGGAAATCTTCTGAGGCAGGCACCATCTCTTCTTCATGAGCATCTCCCCCTGCCTAGATTCAGTAGATACTTGATCAAGGCACCCCATAGAAGGGATTGCCTGAGGAGGAGAAAAGGAAGAGAGCCTGGCAGATAACTCCTGGATGGATTTCAGGAGTGGAGCCATGGAGGTCTCCAGCAGGAGTGCTAGCCTGGGAGCCAACATCCCATAAAGCTTATCTGCTAAAGCTGGAAGATCTACTTGCTCAAGTGATACTTGAGTAGAGGTAGAGGATAGGGTTGCAGAAGTAGATGGTGTTGGAGGAGCTGCTGAGATGTGGAGAAATGATGTGGATGGCAGTGAAATGGATGGTTGTGATATGGGGATGGTTATGATGGAATTCACTAGGATGGAAATGGATGGGGTGAAGGATGGTTGTGCAAGAATGTCTTGGAGTAGTTATTGGTAGGAGGTAGAGGATGATTGGAGATCAAGAGGTAAGGAAAGGGAATCATCCATGTAGGAATCATCCAGAAGACTGAAAGATGGAATGGATAAGTCAATATCAAGTGGTGAATGGTAATGTAGAGGATGGAAATGATCTTCTGTTGTTGCTGGTGGTGGTAAAGGAGTTGATATTGGAGATGAGATGGTGATGGGGGAGGAGATTGAGGTAGTGATGGTGGAAGAAGGAGTGGTTGAAGAAACAATGGGTGGAGATGAGGAGGAGGCAGGCAATTCTTCCAATGGGGCAGTTGCCTGTGGGGAAGTGACTTGAACAGTCCTGGTGCCTGAAGTTGAGATAGTTGTAGGAGCTCTGCTTGGTTTGACAATCTGCCTGTCCCATTTTCCAAATAGGGCACAGGACAACCTCTTAGAGGCATTTATGTGCATCCCACTGGAAACAAGAAACTGAGGGCACCTGTTATGCAAAAACAGCCCTAGTATCCTCCCAAAATTAACAAAATTTTTATTCACCTTTTTTCTTGATTAAATCAAAGAAAATCTCTCCCCAATTCAAATTTTTCTTATCCACTAAAGCAGCCATCAAACAAAATTGATACCTTGAAATGGTATCATGAGCAGAATGCTTGGCTAACATCACCTTTCCCACAACATCAGCTAAAAATCTATATTCAACTGACAGATTCTTTTTAAGCAGTTTATTAGGGTTTGCTGCAGAGTGACCCATTCTGTCCAGCATACTAGCAAATTCCACTCCAGATAACTCGACTAAATCATGCCCAGTGCTCAATTGAAAAACTTCTGTAAGGAGGGAAGGAGTTAGGGATACCTGAGTACCGGCTATTGTACCAACCACTTAATTTTGATCCAGGTTATAAGCTGTATACACCTACTCCTTGATTTCATCGACAGCAAATTTCATCCTTGTGGACATGATATACACCAACTGCTGTTCCTTGAATAATTCTAGTATGTCTTTGAAGATTTGGTCATTGCCGTCAAAAGAGTCCATGTCGATGTCGAATCAAGTATCAAATTTCATCGCGGCTAGAATTGCAACAAAAATGGCCATTGTATACCTGCAAAAACCAACAAACGAGACCAAGTGTAGAGAAGTTTGGAGGGATAGAAAATCTCTGTAGAAAGTATGAAAGCGCAAAAGAGAACGATGGCCGAAAAATGAATTTTATATTAGGGTTCGACGTAGAAAAGGAAAGAGCGTTGAACTCAGTTCGACGATCTGGTCTTCTAAAGGAATCTGAAGGGTCTTCAACATCGTCGATCTCCGTTCGACGATATTGGAGAGCGTCGAACTCCGTTCGACGATCTCTGACTGGAAAGAGATAGCTTAGTACTATCTGGAAAACGTTGAACTCCGGTCGACGATTGCTGTGATCGTCGATCTCCGTTCGACAATCTCAGGGAAAAACGTTGAGCGCAATTCAGAGATCAGAAATAACCTATAAACACTAGAAAAATAAAGTTTTTAGCCTAGTCTTGGTCAATTTTAAAGTTTTAAAATCTTGGATCTTAATTTAAACTTCCTCCATCTAACATACCTAACTGATTCAAGAAGAAAATGTGTTTCTTTTCATCCAATGGTTTGGTGAAAATATCTCCCCTTTGCAAATCAGTTGGGATATATTGAAGTTCAATTTTATTCTTCTCAACATTATCCCTTAAAAAGTGATGCCTAATCTCTATATATTTTGTCCTACTATGGAGGACTGGATTTTGTGCTATAGAAATAACACTGGTGTTATCACAAAATATTTTTGACTTTTCTAAGTTGTAACCATAGTCTAGGAGCTGATTTTGAATCCACAAAATCTGTGAGCAACAACTACCTGCTGCCATGTATTCATCTTCAGCAGTTGATGTGGACACATATTTTTGTTTCTTACAAAACCAGGAGACAAGTCTGTCACTAAGAAACTGGCAAGTTCCACTGGTGCTTTTCCTGTCTACTCTACATCCAGCATAATCAGCATCTGAAAATCCAGTTAATTCAAATCCTGAGTCTTTTGGATACCAGAGACCTAGATTTGGACAACTTTTCACATACCTAAGAATCCTTTTTTACTAATGTTAGGTGTGACTCTCTAGGGCTTACTTGAAATCTAGCACATATACATGTAGCAAACATTATATCAGGTCTACAAGTTGTAAGGTACAATAAAGAGCCAATCATTGCTCTATATGTTGTCTGATCAACAGGTTTCCCATGTTTATCAGCATCTAATACAACATTAGTAGGCATAGGTGTTTTCATGCAGGAATCTTCAGACATCCCAAATTTCTTAACCAATTCTTTTGCATACTTGGTTTGAGAGATGAATATGCCATTAGTATGCTGTTTGACTTGCAATCCTAGAAAGAAGGAAAGCTCACCCATGCTACTCATTTCAAATTTAGAATGCATTAGGTTGGAGAACCTTTTGCACAAATTTGAATCAGTAGAGCCAAAAATAATATCATCTACATAGATTTGTACTAGTAGGATATGTGACTTATGAGTTCTAATAAAAAAAGTTTGGTCTACTCTACCCCTTATAAAATCATTTTTCAAAAGAAAGCATGTTAAGGTCTCATACCATGCTCTAGGAGCTTGCTTAAGACCATATAATGTTTTATGCAATTTAAAAACATAATCATGATGAGTTGGAGAGATAAAACCTAGGGGTTGTCTAACATAGACTTCTTCCTTGATATCTCCATTGAGAAATGCATTCTTCACATCCATTTGATAGACCTTGAATCCCTCTTGAGCTGCATATGCTAGGAATATTCTTATGGCTTCTAACCTTGCAACAGGTGCAAAGGTCTGGTCATAGTCTATTCCTTCTTCTTGAGAGTATCCTTGTGCAACTAGCCTTGCCTTATTCCTTACAATGATTCCTTAATCATCCAATTTGTTTCTGAACACACACTTTGTTCAACCAATGGAGTGATCCTTAGGCCTTGGCACTATCTCCCAAACTTTGTTCCTTTCAAATTGATGTAATTCCTCTTGCATTGCAATGATCCAGTGTGGATCTTGTTCTACATCTTGTATGGATTGAGGTTCAATTTGAGATAAAAAGCAGGTGTGCATCAGATTTTGGTTGACCTAATTTCTGGTTTGCACACCAGATGAGATTTCTCCAATCATTTGGGAGATTGGATGATCTCTTGATGTTACTAAATCAATAGGGGGTGTTGATTGTTCACCAACCTTTATTGTTGTTTCCTCTTGTGGAACAACAACTGGCTCTTCAAGATAATTCTCACAAAGATGTTGAGTGCCTTCTTCATCTTCACTACTTTCACCTCTTTGTTGGATAGGTGAATGTGTTGTATCCTTTTCTATAATGTGTAATCTGTCCAAATTTTTTGAAAGAGAATGTACCTGCAAAGGTTCAATTATAGAAGTAGTCTTCTCCTTATAAGACATGCTAGTTTCATCAAAAGATATATATACAGAGTCTTCAATTTTAAAAGAAGATTTGTTATATACCCTATAAGCTTTACTGATCATGGAGTATCCCAGAAACACTCCTTCATCAGCTTTGGCTTGAAATTTTGCTATGTATTTCTTGTCATTATTGTGTATGTAATAAATACAACCAAAAATCTTGAAATAATCTACTTTAGGTTTCTTCCCTTTGAGTAATTCATAGGGAGTCTTGCCCTTCAGCTTATGTATCAAACTTTTATTCAACACATAGTTTGAGGTTTTCACTACCTCTGCCCAAAAGGATAGAGGGAGGTGAGCATCTGTCAACAATGTAGTAGCAGATTCAATAAGGGTTCTATTTTTCCTTTCAGCTACCCCATTTTGTTAAGGAGTTTTAGGAGCTGAGAAAGTGTGATTGATCCTTTCACTCTAACAGAACTCTTGCATAAGAAGAGAATCAAACTCTATCCCATGATCACTTCTAATCAGGGCAATGTGAGTATTGAACTCAATCTGTATGCATTTGAGAAACACTGTCAAACACTTAAAGTTATCAGACTTCTTCCTCAGAAAGAACACCCATGTGAATCTAGAGAAGTTATCTACAACGACTAAAGTGTAAGATTTCCCTCCTAGGCATTGTACTGTAATGGGTCCAAAAAGATCCATGTGTAACAGATACAAGATCCTAGGTGAATCACTCTTATTAATTGACTTGAAACTATTTTTAGTTTTCTTGCCTAATTGACAAGCCCTGTAAAGTCCTTCCTTCTTATAGGGGCCAAGAGGTAGTCCTCTAACAAGGTTGTCCTTGGATAGCCTAGCAATGGTTCTAAGGTTTATATGTCCTAATATTTTATGTCATAGTTCATTTGATTTACTAACAGAGTTGAACAAGCAAATATCTACCTTAGTTGAATGAAAATCTACAAGATAAATGTTACCTTTCCTTTTACCTGTCAACACAGTTGTGTAGTCCTCTAATTTGATTTTACATGAGGATTTGTGGAATGTCACCTAGTAGCCTTCATCACACAGTTGACTGATGCTAATTAAATTGTGCTTCAGTCCTTCCATATAGGTCACCTTCTTGAATGTGATTGACCCTATTTGGACTGCACCATATCCCTTGGTCTGTCCAAAGTTTGAATCCCCAAATATGACTTTGGGTCCAAGCTTGGCTTTGAAGGAAGTTAAATTATCCTTGCTTCCTGTCATGTGCTTTGAGCACCCACTATCCAGATACCATTGCTGGTTTATTGTTGGATAGGTCTTCACCTGCACATAAAATAAATTATTTGTTTCTAACCCAGTTTACCTTGGGCCTAGGTTGATAACCTTTAAATTCTGAAATAAAAGACATCCCTGGCTGACTCTTATAACCTTCAGGATGATATCTCCTAGGATGTATTATCTATTCAGTATAAGGGTTAAGGCTTTGGGATATAGGACCACTAGGATTGAATTTTGATTTACCTTTAAAAGTTTGTTCAAAGCTCTGATCTTTGTTCGACGATCTCTGAGCTGAGTTCGACGATCTTGGGTCAGATCGTCGAGCTCCATTCGAAGATCGACTTTGCCAGAGTTCAGAGTTCAGCGATCGTCGACCTGAGTTCGACGATTCAGCTTGAGATCGCTGAGCTCTGTTCCGCGATCGTCGAGCTCTGTTCGATGTTTTCTGTTAAACTGTATTTTTCTTAGGTAAATCAGGATTCTTCCTACCTACCTCTACAACACCCTTTCCTTTATCTGAGATAAATTTAATTGGGGTAGTTAATACTATAGGTTGGCTGGATGAAGCACCCAAGCCCAGTGTACTGTTAAGTCTTAAGTTCACTGTGCTTGTGATGTCCATCAGTCTGATGCTTCTCCCGTTGAGGGATTCTTCAAACTTCTTTGCCTGGGATAATTCACTCTTCAGTGAAGCTATCTCCTCCCTACAGCATTCCAACTCCTCAGAGAGTTTGAGGTTGTCTGACTTTAAAGTGCTATGTTCAGACAATTGATTTTTGAGAGAGATAATCTCTTTCTCAGACTTTAGCAGGTCTAAACAAAGTGCCTTAAATTCAGATCTAAAGTCCTCTGAATTGAAATCAAAAGAATCTATTACCTGATCTTCTTCAGCTTCATGTTCAGATTCAGATTCTGACTCTTATTCTGCATCAGAATTGTGTTGAGAGGCATTGATAGCCATCATGCAGAACTCCTTCTCTTCAGCATCATCTTAATCATCACTTGAGCTTGATGATGCCTCTGATTCTTCTTCAGTTTCACTACAGGTTTCAGCTATAAATCCCTTCCTGGTGTGTTTGTTCTTGCTGGAGTAGGATTTGTCATTGTTGTTTCTCCTAGAGTTTTTATCTCTTCTCCTATCTTTCTTATCTTTCTTGTACTTATTTTGATTCTCTGGACAGTCAGGCACAATGTGGTCTGGTTTCCTGCATCCAAAACAAATAATTTCTTTATTATTGGTTTTGTCATACCTTGGCTTTTCATGGCCTCTGGATGACCTTTTCGTGAAGTCTTTTCTAGCCATCTTGTAAAATCTTTTGGCTAGTAGACTCATTAATTCTTCATTGCCTGTGACTTTGTCTTCAGGCTGTTCTTATGTAGCTTTGAATGTTATTGTCTTTTCCTTCCTTGTTGCTGGAGAAGCTATCTTTTGCTCTTCTTCTCTATTCTTGATGAGCAGCTCATAAGACTTGAGCTTGCCCAAAAAAGCTTTAGTAGTGATCTCATTGAGGCTTCTGGCATCCTTGATTGACCAGATCCTTGAATCCCAAGTGCTGGGGAAGCACGTTAGGATCTTATCATTGAGTTCAGACAATGAAATCTCCTTGTCCAAGGTCTTCAGTTCACTGACAATTAGACTGAGCCTGTTGTACATGTCAGCAACTAGCTTAGTTTCTCCCTTCTTGAAATTCTCATACTGGGTTATGAGATGAGATCTTCTATCCTTTCTTTCATCAGCTGATCCTGACACAAGCTCAGATAGCTTGTCCCAAATTTCTTTTGCTGAGTTGCATTCAGCCACCTTTTGAAATATGACATCAGACATAGTTTGGGCCAATATGTTGATGGTCTTGGCATCAACAACTTTCCACTTTTCGATTTCTGCATTTATTCCTGAAGGGGGTGGCACAACACTTGTACTTGTACTTGTTGGAGGTCTTGGACACACTGTCAAAACAAAATTAAAAATGTCCTCATCAATAGAGTTCATCTATAATTTGATCATTGCCTTCCAAAGTGCAAACTTAAAAAGATTGCAAACTGGAGGTCTGGTGCTAGCATAATTTTTGTTTTGTGCCATGGTTTTATATGAATATAAATATAATATAAATAATAGCCCTCTATAGGAGATTGATCTTATCAGAGATCTTTTGGTTCAGGTGTTAGCCTGTAGGAACAACAAATCTGATGAAGATTCAGTTGTTGAGTAACCAACCCCGCTTTGATACCCAAATAGGAGATTGTTGGAACACCCTATTACTGATTTGGGTAAGGATCACTATGTCCTTAGGAAATTGTCTTGACCTCCTTATATAGTTTTAAAGGTCAACTAGAATAGGTCTAAGGCTTAGAACTTAGGTTTGAAAGCTGCCCCCAAGACCTTCTAGTTCAGATTTCAAGTGTAGAAGACTATGGCAACTTATCGTCAAGCTCAGATCGACGAGGCGTCGAACTCAGTTCGAATATCTCTGAGCTCAGTTCAATGAGTCATCAAACTCGGTTCGACAATCTTCGAGCTCAGATCGACGTTTCTGTCTCTAGCCAAAATCCAATCTCTGAGCTCAGGACGACGGTAGTTGAGCTCAGATCGATGATTTCTATTTTCAGTCTAGCTTCTGTCTATGAGCTCACGTCGACGTTAGTTGAGCTCAGATCGACGATTTTCTGAAGAGATCGATGATTTCAGGAATTCAAATTCAATCAGTTATGGAATTCAATCTGATTTATATCCAGCATTTAATTCAAAGGATTTTGTAGCAATTTCAATCTTTCTGGAGCAAGTTTCAAGGAAGACTAAATGGAATGTCTCTTAGGACTTTCCTCCAGAGACAAATATCATTTAAGGAAGTCATTTATGACTGGCGAACGGCTATCTAGAAGACTGATTTTCAATATATCATCTCAGAGTAATTGAGACAAGTAAATCATCATTCTAAGGAATAGATTTTGAGACACCAAGCCTACAGGATTACAAGTCAGAATTCATACAGAACATAAGGAATACAACAGTTAAGGAGATCAACACACAGAAAAGAATTCTTCTATTCTTTCAAGATCTCCTCTGATTCAAGTGTTCAAAGGCCTCATCGATCAAGGACTCCAGACACATCACATTTTAGCTTTTGTTGAAATCATTCTTTGCTGGAGATCTCAAACAGACTGAAGGTCTATCACCCTGTGCAAAGCTTCTCTTCCTGAACAACTACAAATCTCAGGGGGAGCTTTGACAATAACAATCCACTAGACTTCTCTTTGACTGTTGAACAGAGAAGAACAACTTCACCTCTTTTATTTTTTTGCTGTAAAAGGGTCACTCAAAACTCCCTTCAAAAGTTTTGTGGTTGGTTTCTAAGACCTTGTCAAAACTCAGTGGTGGCAAGACACCTGATCAAAAAATCTGATTTGGCTTTTGAGCACCTTATCAAAAGCTCATTGGTGCCCATGACACCTGATCAACTATTCCTGCAGTGGATTCCTACCTAGGGTGGTAGAAGAGTGGATGTACCCAGGTTGATTGGGGAACCACTATAGATCCTTATGTCTTCTGGTTGCTGTATTTTATTTGCTGTGTGCTGTGTTTTTACTTCTTGCTTTAGTTTGTTTCATTCTCTGCAAGCACAATACACCTATAAATAAATTAAGTCTTCCACTGCCAATTAATTTTTAAATTTGAAAATTATTTTAATATACTCTATTCACCCCCCCCCCCCCTCTAGAGTAAAGGTAGATCTTACCCTCACTTTCATATAGTACTGTCTTGCACGTGCGGGGGTGCTGCCCATGCGTGCGTGTGGGTTATGCTTCCTGCTTGGAGCTTTCGGGTCTTGGTGGAGTGTGGCGCATCGCACGCGACTTGTCCGACCGGGTTGGCTCTTCCCACACATCCATAATCCATGTTCTTCAATAGATTCCTCCCAGGAATCTAACGACTTCCCAAGTCGATTTCTCACGAACTTCTCCCAATAATTTGACATCAACCGTTGACGATTTCTTCACGCATAGTACACAAAGAAATACAAGATGAAATAGAAAAATGGATTTAAGAAATTCTGATCCCTCAAAATATGTCTCCATAGGCAGCGAGTGGTCAGTGCTTTTTATTCTCGTTACTTGGGCACTCAATCGTCTTCAAAATCACGTTTAAGTATTCCTTCTCTAAAGATCTTCTTAGTTCTTGAAAGTGGGAAGGGTTCTTCTCCTTCGATGGGCAGCTCAATGTAGTAGAGAAAATATGGTGGCCTTTGGACATTCTAGACAGCCACTTAAGACGTCCAAATGGCTCTTTAAAGATCGGTTTGTATGGTTCTTTACAAACAGCTTTTTAAAGAGCCGTTAACAGGACTGTGTTGAAAATCATGAAGTGAAAGTGATGGACTGGGCGACCTGTCTGCTCGGCCTGTGCGGACAGGACTGGCGGCTTGCCAGGTCGACAATGGTGCTGCAGTCGGCTTTTGCTCTGATGGCTTGGGCGGTCTGTTCGTGCGATCTGTGCGGATAGAGGAGTCGGCTTATCAGGTCGGGTTGTGTTCAGCCGGCATTTGAATCCCAGAAAGTAACCTGGCAGATAGGATTGTTATCCGCTGGAAATCCAAGGACTTGGTTCTGACTGTGGTCAGGGACAGTGTGGACTCTGCGATAGCAACTAGCAGTTAACAGCAGGTCACGGTTTGTGATTAGGCGGTCTCTCTTCTGCAACTAGTTTCCCAGTTCAATAAGTTGGTCGCATCTGGCAGCTTGGTTCAGTTCGTTAGCAACTCGCACGGTCTGGTGGCTAACAACCTTGCGGTTAGGAGGTTTGCAGATCGGCGGTTAGAGTTCAGCATTGTAATAACGGGCAGTCCGCGCTACTAGATTTAGGTTTGGCGATCTGTCGGTTTGAGAGGACTCCGTTGCGGTTAGCAGCAAGGTCGGCAGTTACTCTTGTAGTCTGTGCGGCTTGTTTTCTCTGCCTTATAATTTGCTTCCAACGGGTACATTGGCGAATCATGTCTCACTATGTATACATCATCGTGTAAAGATTTTTTGATAGTACAAGTTTCTTATTCTTCTATTTGCATCTCGTTATTTGGACTCGGATAGGTTGAGTGTTCCTGCGCCTGGTTTCCTGTTATCCGCTTTCACAAATTCTTACATGATATTAGAGGGAATAGAGGCCTAAGCAGCGAATCATCCGGCAGTTTGCTTCATTGCTTCTGGGAGTATAAGTAACCAGGGTTAGTGCAATGGAAGGTGGTATGGCAAGAGGTCTTGGACTTGAACTGCTTACATTGACTAACTTCAAGAAGTGGAAGTCATATATGGAAAGCTATTTTTTGGGTGGGACCTTTGGGAGATCGTCTGTGGTGATGAAAGGCAAGAGGTGGCTACTGGTGTTGGTGCTGGTGCTGAAGCAGTGGGAGCTTGGAGGAAGACTAAAGCAAAGGCAAAGTTTACTCTCAAGCGGGCTATCTCATCAGAACTCTTCGACCACATCATCAGATGTCAGTCTGCTGTAGAGATTTGGACTTCCCTTGATAGGTTGTTCAACAGGAAGAATGTAGCTCGACTACAGTTCCTGGAGAATGAGTTGGCGGGTGCCACTCAGGGATTTTTGTCCATCTCAATGTTCTTTCTGAAGATGAAGAACTTATGCACTGAGATTTCAGTATTGGACCCTAATGAGACTATTTCAGAGGAGAAGATGAAAAGGCACATAATCCGCGGTCTGCGGAAGGAATATGTGGCCTTTATCACTTTCGTTCAAGGCTGGGCTAATCAACTGTCTTTGCTGGAGATGGAGAACCTGTTGGCTTCGCAGGAGATCTTAGCAAGTCAGATGGCTGGAGTCACTATCTCTGGAGGAGATGGTGAGGCGCTCTTCTAAGGAAAGAAAAGGAGATGAGACAAGAAGAATGAAGGATCAAGCGCATACCCAACTGTTCCAAAAGCCCAGACTATTGGAAAGGGCGCTACTTAATTTCTTAAATAAGTAGCAGAGTGTCACGGGTCAAGTGAAGGAATGCCGGACCCAACAATCCCCTCCGGCATCCAGCACAACCCGTCGGCTCAGAGGTGGAGTTACCACATGCCCACAGTTGTCTGACCCACCGGACCCACACAGATAGAAGTAAAAATCGGGATTTAATAGCGCCCCCGGTCTTGAACCCGTGACCTCCTTTGATACCAAATGTAGGATCAAGCGCATACCCAACTGTTCCAAAAGCCCGGACTATTCGAAAGGGCACTACTTAATTTCTTAAATAAGTAGTAGAGCGTTACGGGTCAAGTGAAGGAACGCCGGACCCAACAAAGAAGAAGTCGACTACTGGTGATGGACCTTCTACTTCATATCAACAAGGGAGAGGTATGCTCCTAGGCTTGATGGGAAGAGGAAAGAAGGGCCAAGGTGCTATAAATGCAACCAGACTGGCCACTTCAAGTAGGACTGTAAGGTTATCTTTCAGTCGGCGAACGTCGCTCATATAGGTAGAAGGGATGAGAACTTGGTTGTGGCTTCAACAAGTTCTTATGTTGATTGGATGAGGGCCAATAATAGTGCAGCTATCTGGCATGTAAGACTGAGACATGTTGGGATGGACAAGTTGAAAGCAATAGCGGAAAGGAGCCTTGTGAAAGACTTGCCTAGGTTGTCATCCTTCAGCGACGGTCATGTTTGCATGGGATGTCAATACGGTGAGGCTTATCGCTTCATATTTGATAAGTCGATGATATGGTGTTCTCAACCATTAGAGTGTATCCATGGTGAGATGTTGGGACCGACCGTCACCGATAGTCTTGGAGGTAGCATGTATATGCTGGTGTTGATTGATGACTATACGAAGTACACTTGGGTGTACTTTATGAAAGATAAGTCGGACGCGTTCCGTTTGTTCGTGGAGTTCAAGAAGCTTGTGGAGGGCCCACTTGGCCTGCGGATCAAGAAATTAGAATGGGCAATAGAGGTGAATTTGATTCAACTGTGTTCTCTAACTTTTGCAGGAAGCACGAAATCCGAAGAGAGCTTTCTTGTGGGCATACTCCACAACAAAGTGGAGTAGCAGATCGGAAGATCCGTCATTTGAGGGAGATCTGCATGTATTGGCTTCATGACAAAGACATTCCTAAGGCCTTTTGGGCGGAAGGGATAGCCTGCGCGGCGTATATCATCAATCGGATGCCTCTGAGTCTAATCAACATGAATTCTCCGGTTGAGCTGATGTTCAAGGAAAAACACAGGGTGGAACACCTTCGGGTGTTCGGATCGACCTGTTATGTACATGTCCTGAATGCTCTCAGGACAGAGCTGGATGTGATGTTTTTAGTTGTCTACCTAAATCACCTAGAGGGGGTGAATATGTGAGGTCTACGTATTTTTGCGGAATAAAAATTGAACAAACAAAGCGCAGAAAATAAGCAAACAAATCACAGAGAACACTAGATCTATAGTGGTTCCCCAATCCTAGGTACGTCCACTCTCCACCTCACCGATCTAGCAATACGCTAGACTCGGCTACTTCACTTTTACCTCGGATTGAAAACCAATCCTACAACTCGAAGCAACGCCCTAACAACTCGATCCTCAAAACGGGATCTACACTTGGAAAAAAACTTCCTACAACACTCGGAGACAAAATCTCCTATGAGATTAAAGATATTGTAACAAAAAATATACAAACAAAATTATCTCAGATCTGAATCTTCAGCCTTTATTCTTTCTTGAACTTTGTAGCTTTATAAGAAATAGATCGAAGAAGACAAGCCGAAATCTCTGGATCTGAAGACTTTGGATCAACACGATCAAGAGATGGATCTGTTGAAATTAAAACGTCTTGATCTGTTGATCTCTACTTGCTCTGAATCACTGGAATCGGAGAAGAAGCGGCGACGAGATCATCGATGAAGAGCGGCGGCTTTTCCCTGATTTAGAATGTTTAAACAATTCAGAATACTGATTTTCTCGGGTTCTCCTTCTTAGGGTTAGTCGATTTGATTAGACCTTTTATAAGACAAGCCTAACAGTCATAATCATAAAAACTGTACACGTGGACCAATAATCATTGAGATTAAGTTTGAAATCATGTCCGTCTGACTTAACGAAAAATTTAGGGGAAAAAATCTTCATTACTCGAGTGGATAATATACTACTCGAGTAATTACTTTAGCTTCAAGAGAAAAGAGTATAAGCTTCTCGAGAATAACACTTAGAGAAAATCGTGGAAATTTTCTGGCTACTCGAGTAATAGAAACTGACTTCTCGAGAACTAGTTATACTTCTCGAGAACAAGTGCTTCACTACTCGAGAACAAGTTATACTTCTCGAGTACTAGATTTCTGTTACTCGAGACAAAGTCTTGTACTACTCGAGTAATGTCCTAAGCTTCTCGAGTATTAGACTTAGAAAAATTCTGAGCTAGACATTTCAGATAACTCGAGAATAAGGAAAGTGTTACTCGAGTACTCCATAGCTTCTCGAGAACTAACATTAAATCTTCTCGAGAACTACTTTAGTTACTCGAGTACTAGACTTAGCTTACTCGAGAACTGGCTACAATTCTACTCGAGTACTTAGGTTACTTCTCGAGAAGAACACTTAGAAAATTTTTGCTTTCTGAAAATTTTCTTTCTTCAAGGAATTCAGCAACTGGTCTTTCTCCTATAAATTTAGTACTTTGAAAATTAAGTGTGTCCCAATAGAGAGGCTACACATGAGTCAACACCATAGATCACATAATGAGGGATTACATTGTATGGTCCTATATTTAGTGACTCATTGTAGACTAACATTGGTCTACACTTGGCAATTATATCCTGCAAACACATAACTCAAACAGAGCAGCAAATACAACTTAATTCATCTTAGTTTAAGGGCGACTTCATACAAATCTAGGTTATTGTGGATACACTACCCAACAATCTCCCCCTATTTGTAGAAGTCATAACTCTCTACATTAAGGTGAATTATATCAAGATAAATAAATAAAGTAACCAGTAAATATAGTGATGATAAATATAAAATGCTAAGCAAAGAAAAGAAAATCAGATCATCAAAATTAAAGATTTATATTTATAGAATTGTCCAGAAATCAAATTCAACAAAATCTCATAAAACAATCCATTGATCATCTCTCATTCCTTGCTTTGTTGTTGTTGTTATTGATATCTCTCTTTCTTCTCTTGCTGTCTCTTCTGGTAGCTGAAGGGTTTGAGATAATACATTGGAGGTTTAGGAGGAGCCTTGGGATTGTTCTTCCGATACTCTCTGTCATATAACCTTCTTTTAGTCAAAGATTTCTCATACAGTTCCCATTCATGAGAGCTGTAATGATCATTCCTGCTTTCATTATAGTCCATGACAAGCTTGCGAGTATCAAGGATTAGAGATTTGGAAGTTGGGCTCCATATTTCAGCAAATTCTTGGGTTCTTCTTCTTTCTGCTTCTGGATTTGGAGTGGTCCTGCTGGAAGAGGCATCATCACTATATTTTCTTCTCTTAGGAATTTGTACTTCAGGATGTACTTGAGGAGGCACATCTGTTTATTCAGATTCCCAAACTTGAGCATATGTTTCTGGAGGTGGTGCATCTGAGCCTTCAGTTCTAGGAGAGAGAGTTGGCTGTTAGACTGGAGGATGTTGAGCAGTTGGATTCAGATGGTGAGGAATAAGATTTGGATTGACTTGTAGATCAGGAAATATCTGATTGTGCATCAACACAACTGTATCATAAGTATGGAATTTGACACCATCAATTTGGTTCTGGACATCAACATGAATTTCTTTCATCTTTTCTTCCCAAAGGGTTGTCATAATGTTGTCTGATTTTTCTAAGTATTCTTTCACTAACTTCTCCCCCTTTCTGACTTCTATGGATAGGGTGCCAATTGCATCCTCTTTGAATTTTCCTACTTCTTCACAAGTCTTGAAATTATGTTCTTGTGCTTTCTTTTCCAGTTGGATCTGACTGTTTGCTAAGGTTACTGACTAATCCATCACCTGACCAATACTGGTTATGGTGTGGTCTAGAGCTTTCCCATATATTTGGAAGAGATGTTTAAGCTCATCAGTATTATGATGTATCTCTGCAAATCCTCTACTCATCTCTCTTTCTAGAGCAGTTACTTTTTCAGTAACAACTTTTAGAGATTCATCAAAATAAGCTCTTTGTTGTGCTAGCATCAATTCTATCTTAGAATATTATCAGCAGTAGGTGTTTCAACTTGAGAAGGTGGAGGAGGAGGAGGAGGTACTAAAGAAGCTGTCCAGGGAAGAATTTCTTCAATAATCACTGAGCTCTGAGCTCTGGTAGTATGAATCAAAATATCTCCTTCCACACCAAGAATGGTAGGAAGTAAGAAATTCAAGCTCTTTAGGGGAGCCTCAGCTGGTTCAGGAGTGGCTTCTCTTTCCTCAAAAATCAGAACTGTTTCTTCTTCTTGTATATCTGTAGCAGGGGACTGATGAAGAAGGGATTCTTGTTTAGAATGGTGGTTAGATGGAGATGGTTCTGGAGGAGGAGATTTTTCTGTATGGATAGGGAAGGGAGACTCTTTTAAAGTGAGTTCTTATATCATTCTACTGATATCTTCCTCTGTAGAAAGCACTTGGTATTATACTTGAGCATTTGTGAGCAGATCTTCTGCAGGAGTAGTACCAGGTGGAGCAACATCTGGAGGAGTAGAATGGCTAACCTATGGGATTGATGGAGCAGGCTCCCCCTGAGCAGCTGCACCTGAAGTGTCAGCTACTTGATGTAGAGGGGAAGATGGGGTCCTGTCCTCATCCTCATTGTGATCATGAGCTAATGTAGCTTGAGCAGGGTTCTTAAGCTTGAGTTCCCATCTTTGAATTGAGGATATGGAAAATTTATTCATATGGTGTAGGATAGTACCTTTGGATAGATCAAAAACCTCTGGCTTGAAGTCATGAAGTAGTAGAGATATAATCCTGGCATAATTTGGGGCTTTTATGCTTTCCTTGATCTTATCAAAAATCATCATCCCAAATTGAAATTTATTCCTGCATATGACTGTTGTCATCATATCAAAAAAATCTACAGTGATGAAGCTGATAGAAGGTTACTAGTCATGCACAAAAGTACTTTCCCAAGTATATCCACTAGAAGTTTGCTTTCTGGATTCAAATCAGATCGACGAATGGTGTTTACACCAATAGAAATTCCACAGAAACCACATGCCCTATCATAGTCCTCGTCTGTTAGGTCATCTTCTTCGTCAATGACTGGTAGTTGAAGAAGTTTTGAAATGACTGGAGTAGATAGTTTGATCTTAATCCCATGAACTCTGGTCTTAAGGAGCTTTCCATTTCTCGTAACCTTAGCATTCTGCAAAAATTCTTCAACCTCTGGAAATAGAACTTTGCACGGGTGCTCTAAGATGAACGACAGTCCGGTAGTTTCTAAAAGCAGTAGAAGATTGTGGAAATCATCGGATAGCTCTGCAATTCCTATAGAAACTAGTTCGCTTCCGATCCTAATCTTAGATGGAGGAGCCATAGCTTGAGAGATGAACGAAAATTTTCTGCTTTGAGAGAAAGGGATGAATCGGCGGCAAGTTTGCGACGGCGGTAAGAAGACGAAGAGTTTCCTTCTTTTATCTCGAGAAAGGGTTTAGAGATTGAGTGATTTGGAATTTTCGGACTTTTCTATTTATATAAGTCTTAATTTATGATGATTAAGGAAATAATAAAAGTAACATACCTTAAAATAAGGCAGTATAAAGTATGGGTGCGAATATCAGAAATTTTAACTTGAATGAAGATGAAAATCTGCTTCAGACTTCTCGAGTGGAAGGGCATTACTCGAGTCTAGAGAATGTAGTTCTCGAGTAGTAACTTGCTTTCTCGAGTAGTAGACTAGAAGTTCTCGAGAGGCAGACTATTACTCGAGAAGTAGGTCTCGGGAGACATACTTGTTTCTCGAGTGGTACTCGAGCAGTACTCGAGTAGTCAATATAGTACTCGAGAAATGAAGTCCAAACTTAGAGATTTCTGAATTTTTGAAGTGTTGCTTGATCCTTGAGCTTTGTTATGAGACCTCCTTCTTCATTCTTCTTTGTTGAGCATGCCAAGTTCTATTTTTAAGAATGAGAACTTGGTCTCATCCAGCGGCTTCGTGAAGATGTCTGCAACCTAATTGTCAGTTGGAACATACTGGAGGTTGATGTCTCTATGCTCCCTGATGAAGTGATACCTCAGCTCTATGTGCTTTGTCCTGCTGTGAGAGACTGTGTTATTTGCGATTGCAATTGCACTGGATGAGTCGCAAAACATTGGAATGTTCTTGAACTTCATCTTGTAATCTTCAAACTAGTTCTTTATCCATAGCAATTGTGAACAAAAACTTCCTGCAGAGATATACTCTGACTCGGCAGTTCAAATTGCGACATAATTCTGCTTTTTGCTGCTCCGGGAGATGAGCCTTCTTCCTTGGAATTGATAAGTCCCGGAAGTGCTCTTCCTGTCATCTTTGCTACCTCTAAAATCTTCTTCTAAAAAACAAATTAGTTCACTATCATTACTTCTTGGGTACCATAAGCCAAGATTTGGTGTACCTTTAAGGTATCTCAAAATCTGCTTTGCAGTAAATTAGTGAGATTCCTTAGAGTTCACTTGAAATCTAGCACACACACACGTTGAAAACATTATGTCCGGTCTACTAGTAGTAAGATAGATCAAGGATCCAATTATGCTTCTGTACTTGGTTTCATCAAAAGGTTTCCCTTTCTCATCCTTGTCTAGATACATAGCTGAACCCATTGGAGTCCTCATAGAGGTTGCGTTCTCCATTCCTAATTTTTTAATTAACTTCTTGGTGAATTTTGTCTGAGAGATGAAAATTCCATCTTCAGATTGTTTTACCTGAATTCCTGAGAAATACTTCAGCATAGATTTAGAAAACTTCCCTTGCATAAGTTTGGAAAACTTTTTGCAAAGGTTGTCGTCAGTAGAGCCAAATATGATGTCATCGACATAGATTTGCACTAGCAAAATCTTGCCTTTTATTTCCCTATGAAATAATGTCTTATCTATCTTTCCTCTTGTGAACTTATTCTCAAGAAGAAAGCTAGACAACGTCTCATACCAAACTTGAGGAGTTTGTTTGAAACCATATAATGCTTTTAAAAAAATGTAAACATGATCAGGGTGGTTAGAATCAACGAAATCTGTAGGTTGTTCCACATACACTTCTTCCTTTATGTCACCATTAAGGAAGGCCGACTTCATGTCCATCTGATAGACAGTGAAGCCCTTAAGTGCATCATAAGCTAGAAACAACCTGATTGCCTCCAGCCTTGCCACTGGAGCATACGTCTGATCAAATTCGATTCCTTCTTCTTGTCAGTATCCCTTGGTGACGAGTCTGACCTTGTTCTTTATGATTGTTCAATCTTCGTCCATCTTGTTCCTATAGACCCACTTAGTTCCGATAATGTTCTTAGCTTTGGGTGGAACAAGTTTCCAGACTTGGCACCGCTTGAATTGATTCAATTCTTCTTCCATTGCCATTATCAAGATACGTCTGAGTTTGCTTCCTCAAACTTCTTTGGTTCAACCTGCGAGTGGAAACTTAAATATAAATTTTCATTAGTTGTACCTCTACGATTTCTGACACCATCCCGGGGATCTGCGATGATTTGATCAATTGGGTGATCCTTCAAATGTCTGAGCTCTAGGGTTCTTGCATCTGGAGCTTCCTCTATCACTGGAGTGACTTCATCAACTTGAATGATATCTTCATCATGGTGGTCATCCTCTCTAATTGGGGTTGGAGTGGTGATCATGATGAACTTTCGATATTTTTCTTCAGTCAGCTCATCCAAGTTTAATTCCTTTATTCTTGAACCTGCATCTTCAATAAACACACTAGAAGAACTGCCTTGCAACAAGCTCGTCTCATCAAAAACAACATTGATAGATTATTCTACAACCAAGGTTTTCTTATTAAAGATCATATATGTCATACTATGGATACTATAACCTACGAAAATATCTTCAAAACTTTTTTCACTAAATTTAGTGGTGTGATACTTACCATTATTAAGTACGAAGCATTTACTACCAAAGATTTTAAAATATGAAATAGTCGGTTTCCTGCCCTTTAGTAGTTTGTAAGGTGTCTTATTATGGTTCTTGTTTATGAGTGCTCGATTTTGCATGTGGCATGCAGTGTTGACGGCTTCAGCCTAGAAATATTCCGGTAGTGAGGCATCACTCAACATAGTTCTGCAAGCCTCTATGAGTGTGCTATTCCTTCTCTCAGCAACTCCGTTCTGTTGAGGAGTACGAGGAGAGGAAAACTCATGAAACATACCTAGGCTTTCACAGAATTCTGTCATGGCCCTAGACTTGAACTTTGTTCCATAGTCACTTCATATTTTGACAACGGAACAGTTGTATTCATTCTGGATTTGCCTGACAAAATTAGTAAAGATATCAAAAGTATCTGACTTGTGTTTTAGAAAGAACACTCACGCAAAGCGAGGGTAATCATCAACAATAACCAATGTATAATCCTTATCTCCCAAACTTGTAATTTGCAGTGGACCAAACAAGTCCATATGAAGTAGGTGTAAACACCTATTAGAATCTTTACCAATAATGCTTTTAAAAGTAGCCCTTGTTTGCTTGCCTTCTATACATGCGTGATAAGGTCTATCTTTAACGCACTTGACATTTGGATCACGTACCAAATTAAGAGAAAATAATTTATTAATAGTTTTGAAATTTATATGTGTTAATCTCTTGTGTCATTGGTCACCAAGAGATGCACTATCTTTTGCCAAAAAGCACACTAGCGTAGAAGAGTCTATGTAAATAAAATTTAAGCAAAATATATTCCTACTACGAGTGCCTGATAAAATCATTTCTTAATTATCAACTGATTTTATCAAACACTTATCTGCATGAAATTCTACGATGTATCCTTTATCGCAGAGCTTGCTTATGCTTATAAGATTGTGTTTCAATCCTTCAACATAAGCCACATCGGAAAAGGATACACTACCATTAGTGATCATACCGTAGACTTTTGTAATTTCTCTGTCAGAACCTCCAAAGATGACCTTTTGCTCGTTCATGTCTGGAGAATAATTCTGGAGAAGGCTTCTAGTCCCGGTCATATGCCAAGAGCATCCACTGTCCAAATACTAGATGAGATTTTTGGTGGCCTTTGGACATTCCTACGGAAGTAGAATCAAGTTGCCTTAGGAATCCAAACTTGTTTGGGCCCTTGGTCTCTAGTTAGCATACTCCCCCTACGTATGTTGACATTGTGAGTGGTCTTTCTCACATTATTAACTTGTGAAGTTTCATAATATCTGTGATTAAACCAGCAATCTATGGCAAAATGACCGATTTTGCCACAACACCAACATTCAAATCTGGTTTATCTTTGCCTAAGGTTCTCCTGCTTGGCCTTTTGAGAGTATGGTCTAGCAGGGGCAGTAGACTTTGAGGTAGAAGTTTCGTGGTGATGGCACTCACATGATTTCTTCTCCATAATAGGCTTTTCCACAACGGGTTTGGCTTTGGGAGCATTGTTGATGTTGTGACCATGATTATAATTGTCGTAGGTCTGAAGAGTGATCTCCTCATAAGGTGCCTTGAAGACACTCTCACCAAAGTTCTGGGGATGTGTCCATTCTTGATACTAAGATTTGGGCTCTACATGAGTAGGCCTAGCAAAGTGACCGTAGGACGAGTCAAGATCAAACTCATTCGTTGGAAAGATAACCTTTTTGAACGGAGTTTGTTCTTGAGGAGCTTTCCCCTTCTCTTTGGCTAGAGCCTTCTTGTCAGCCTTATTTCTTCTCTAGGCTTTATTTCTCCTAGAAGATTTACTAGGAGCAACCACATGGCCTAAGCCAGCACCTTTACCTTGAGCAGAGAATTCAGCCACTAGTGGAAGGAATGTCTTGGGCTTGGAGAAACTTTCAACAAGTTTCTTTTCAACCACAAGTTGTTCTTCCAACTTTTGGATGATCTCCTCCTTCAGGTTTAAGTGCTTGAGAACTTTATTATATTCTTCCATCGTATTATGGAATTCCTTTCTGAGTGAGTCCATCATCATGACTTCCTCCCTCAGACTGCTCTCCTTAGCCTTATAGATTTGATCTCTTTAGCTTGAGTTCTTGCGACTCTACGACATTTTTCATAGGCTTTGATCAACTCTTCGTACTGAATCATGAGTTCAGATTCATCATCAGACAAACAGTCCTCATGATCATGGTCAGAAGCATTTGATTCAGAGAGAGGGGTATGAGAATTTACCTTCCCAGTGAACTGGGGTTCTTCTTCTTCATTTGTATGTGCCATGAGCCCAAAGTAGGCTTCCTCCTCATCACTAGACTCAGATGAGACTGTGTCACTAAGGGTCTTGCCCTTCTTGGATACCAGGCTTCTTTTTGTCTTCTTCTTATTATAAGAAGTTTTATTTTCCTCTCTTCTTCCACCCTCCTTCTTCTTGTGAGGGCAGTCAGCTATGATGTGTCCTGGCTTATTGCAACAATAACACACAATGTCAGAAGAAATGTGTTTGTTCTGTTTAGAGTGATACCTATTTTTGCTACTTGAGCCCTTCTTGTGACGATCACCATCGTGACGTGATCTTCTCGACGAGGCATCTTTGTCTCTCCATTGTTTTTTCTTATTTAAGAACTTCTTGAACATCCTTGAAAGAAGAGAAAACTATCCTTCAGATAACTTTTAGCCCGAGGTACTTGACTCTGAAGCTTCTTCTTCACTTTCTTCTTGTGCGGGGGTAGGAGATGCAGCTTTAGACTTCCTTGATATGTCTTCCTTTAGAGCGACAGACTTCTCCTTAGATGAAGAACGGCTCGTCTCTTCTTCAGCTTTTCTTGAGTTGATTTGTAATTCATATGACATAAGCTTTCCGAAGAGATTTTGTGGGTCAGTCTCTGCTAGCTTTCCAAACTCTCGGATAACACATACTTTGTTATCCCATTCCTTAGTCAGGGATCTCATGAAGTTATCATTCAGTTCTCCATTGGTGAAGACCCGACCATAGACTCTTAGGCCGTTGACAATCTTGAAGAAACTTTCAAAGGTATCTGTAATAAAGTCCTTCGGACCTTGTCGGAATGCTTCATATTTCTGGTTTAGGAGGGATCTTCTGTCATCCCTAAACTCTTCAGTTACTTCCATCAAGACGATAAAAGACTGCCACATTTTTTTTGGCGGATTGAAAGTGAATCAGGTTCTGCAGTATAGAATCATCGACTGCACTTGCGATGATATTTTTGGCTTTCTTGTCTAAGGAGACAAGTGCAATCTCATCTTTATCATGATTCATAAGCTTCTTTGGAACTTGCTTAGTGTGCTCAATGATGGAGGCTATTATTGGAACATGAGGACCTTCTTCCACAATCATAAAGATCCTTGGATCTACAACTTCCATGAAGAACTTTATTCTCTCTTTTCACATAGCAAAATTATTCTTTGTGCATAATGGAAGCTTAGTAAAATCCTTGGCTCTGTCCATGCTTGAATCCTCTAAAAACAACTAGGAGGAGATTTGTTCAAGGTGTTAACCTTTTTGACGGACAACCTCCCTCTGATACCAATTGATGTTTTTAGTTTTCTATCTAAATCACCTAGAGGAGGGTGAATAGGTGAGGTATGCGTCTTTTTGTGGAATAAAAATTGAACGAACGAAGTGCAGAAAATAAGCAAACAAATCACAAAAAACACCAGATCTATAGTTGTTCTCCAATCTTGGGTACGTCCACTCTCCACCTCATTGGTCTAGCAAAATGCTATACTCAGCTACTTCACTATTAAATCGGATTGAAAACCAATCCCACAACTCGGAGCAACGCCCCTACAACTCGATCCTCAAAACGGGATCTACACTCGGAAGAAAAACTTCCTACAACACTCGGAGACAAAATCTCCTACAAGATTAAGGATGTTGTAAACAAAATTATCTCAGATCTGAATCTTCATCCTTTCTTCTTTCTTGAACTTTGAAGCTTTATCAGAAATAGATCGAAGAAGACAAGCCAATATCTCTGGATCTGAAGACTTTAGATCAGCATGATCAAGAGATGGATCTGTTGAAATTAAAACGTCTTGATCTGTTGATCTCTACTTGCTCTGAATCACTGGAATCAGAGAAGAAGCGGCGGCGAGAACATCGATGAAGAGCGACGGCTTTTCCCGATTTTGAATGTTAAATGATTCAGAATACTGATTTTCTCGGGTTCTCCTTCTTAGGGTTAGTCGATTTGATTAGACCTTTTATAGGACAAGCCTAACGGTCATAATCATAAAGACTGTACACGTGGACCAATAATCATTGAGATTAAGTTTGAAATCATGTCCGTCAGACTTACGAAAAATTTCAGGAAAAAATATTCATTACTCGAGTGGATAATATACTACTCAAGTAATTACTTTAGCTTCTCGAGAAAAGAGTATAAGCTTCTCAAGAACAACACTTAGAGAAAATCTTGGAAATTTTTCGGCTACTCGAGTAATAGAAACTGACTTCTCGAGAACTAGTTATACTTCTCGATAACAAGTGCTTCACTACTCGAGAACAAGTTATACTTCTTGAGTACTATACTTCTGTTACTCGAGATAAAGTCTTGTACTACTTGAGTAATGTCCTAAGCTTCTTGAGTATTAGACTTAAAAAAATTCTGAGCTAGACTTTTAAGATAACTCGAGAATAAGGAAAGTGTTATTCGAGTACTCCATAGCTTCTCGAGAAATAACATTAAGTCTTCTCGAGAACTACTTCAATTACTCGAGTACTAAACTTTGCTTACTCGAGAACTAGCTACAATTCTACTCGAGTACTTAGGTTACTTCTCGAGAAGAACACTTAAAAAATTTTTGCTTTCTGAAAATTTTCATTCTTCAAGGAATTCAGCAACTGTTCTTTCTCCTATAACTTTAGTGCTTTGAAAATTAAGTGTGTCCCAATAGAGAGACTACACATGAGTCAACACCATGAATCACACAATGAGGGATTACATTGTATGGTCCTGTGTTTGGTGACTCATTGTAGACTGATATTGGTCTATACTTGGCAATTATATCCTGCAAACACATAACTCAAACAGGGCATCAAATACAACTTAATTCATCTTAGTTTAAGGGTGACTTCATACAAATCTATGTTATTGTGGATATAATACCAATAGGATGCGAAGATGAGGAAGCTTGTCTTCGTGGGCTATAATGAGCAGAAGAATGGATGGAGGTGTATGGATCCTGCGATGAAGAAGTTCATCGTGTCCAGAGACATTGTCTTCAATGAACTGACGTCATATGGAGGTAGCTCATTTATGAAGCTAAAGGAGAGCGGGTCAAACGGTGGGCAGAAGGAGGCTGCTTAAGATCTTCAGTTGGAGCTACCTGTGTCACCAGTTGCTCCAATTTGTTCTAGTTCCGGGGCAGAGGCGTCAGGTTCATGAAGAAGGGGGAGCGATGCTCCAGGTGCTTCTAGTTAAGGAAGCAGGGGGAGCGATGCTGTAACATCTCTACCCGTCAAGAATAATATAATAGAGGGTCCGGCCGGGGCCCCACACCATATTCCACAAACAGGCAGAGACACTACGAAATAATATCAAAACCAACGCATCCTAACACAGAGCATTCTAGCGGAAGCTTCACGGTTGAAAACTTGAACTCAAGAGTTACAAGAACTGTCCACTAAAACATAGGAATGTATACTACCAAAGTATATATATGGCCTTAAGGCCTTATAAATTTCTCTTAACAAGGTGTGGTTTAAAGACATCGGCACGCAGGTCGGCCACACAAGAACAAGAAGAAACACAATAAAGCCTTCTAGGGCAGCAACGCAGCTTGGGCTTCAACCCGCTAAGTCCCGCTTGGACCAACACCTCCTGCACCTGCAAGAACCAATCCACTAAGCGGTGGCAAACAGGGCAACGGTCAGCATTCAGCTGACCAATTATAACGACCCTGCCCCTGGCACGGGGCAGCGAAATTCCATCCCTACATAGCATATTTCAACAGTATGTATAGTAACCCACTAAAGACGTGCACGACCGCATAGTCAACACATATCACAAACGCCGGCACGACAACCCGACGCTCTGTGCACTCAGGGCACATTCGGGTGTACCGGAAACACTGGATCCCACCAATTAGCATTTAGTCTGGCACGTAGGCCCAAGACTCTCATTATACCACTGACGAAAGCCCAATGCCTTGGCGCTCTCATGTCCAGCCTACATAACGCAGGTACGGATCAGCCACCCCTCGTTGCTCAAATCGCCTTGCCACTACCAAGTACATCGTACCTGAGGCCACAAATAAAGGCGCGGGTCAGTTTCACCTTGCCTGTTCGGCACGAAGGCTCATTTTATATAGTTGCAGCCCAACGGCTAGACACCACGTAAAGTGACACTCACGGTCACAAGAGTTGAACCAACTCTCACAATTTCTTGGACTTCCTCCAGTACTTCCTACTGCATCAAGCGACAGGTATCCACCACGGATTTCATGCATAGAAGCAATAATCACGGAGTCTTCTCCGATGTGCAAACAAGCATCACCAATCTAGACCAGCATGTCTAGATGGGCTTCACACAGCATGCCTAGATCCGTACTCCGATTCCGGACTCTAACAAGGGGGACTTCACATATCTACCCCAAGGGACACTGCAACTCACCGCACACTCGCGGGGAAGGGTGTCCAAGACGGAAATTGTTACCCTTGGAAGTCGCCTCGGAGCCATGGAGATAATTGAGACGGATGAAAGCCTTCGTAGCAACCTTGCCTTCAAAAATCCGAACTCGGCTCGCGATTTGGACCACCGCAGCACTACCGGCGGCCGGATTCCTATTCTTCTTCCTTACCTTGCTCTCCTCTCTCTCTTAACTTTAGAAAGAGAATGATGAAACTCAAATGAGCTTTCTCTTCTTCAATCCCGGCCTTATCAACCCAGGGAAGAGCCCAGACCATTGGATCTTGGTCAAAGAAAATGAACGGCTCTGATCAGCCTTGAATTTGATTTCCTGGGCCGAACACGGGTTGTGGCACGCCCGTATCACAAGCCGTGTTCCTGAAGCGATGCACAACTCACTGAAAATAAACCAGAACACGGGTATTGACACGCCCGTGTCAAGCCTGACACGCTCGTGTCACACAGTACACGGCCGTGTCACCCCTGTAACACGATCTCCAAAATAACCCGAGCAGGATACGGCTAAGGCACACGCCCGTGTCCCTAGACGTGTGCCAAACATGCCCCTGTGACACGCCCGTGTCACAGGTCGTGTTCCACACTCGACGATCAGGTCTCGAGTACTTGTCGAGACTAGGGACACGCCCTGGGACACGCCCGTGTCCCAGGCCGTGTACACCTGACACGCCCTGAGACACGCCCGTGTCTCAGGCCGTGTCAGCCAACCTGAATCCCACTTTGGTATTTTGAGATTTCTGGGGTGTTACAATCCTCCCCTCCTTAATAAAATTTCGTCCCAAAATTTGGATGCAGTAGGGAGATGCAAGCATGACATAAAAAGTGATACTTTTACACATATGTTGCAACACCATACAGACAAGCAAACAGTTAACACAAATAACTCAATGAACTCAGCTCGCATGGTCTGCTCCCGCTCCCATGTTAGCTCTTCTTGGCCACAATTGTCCCACCGGACTTTAACCATCCCGATCGTTTTGTTCCGCAACTGTTTCTTGGCTCGATCCTCGATCCGAATGGGCCACACCTTTGTCGTTAGCCCATACTCAACCAGCACCAGATCATTCTCAATCACTTGAGCTGGGTCTTTGACTGCTTTTCGTAGTACCGAGATGTGGAACACATCATGCAGTCCACCCAATTCCGATGAAAGAGCTAGCCGATAGGCAGCTTCCCCAACTCGCTCCACCACTTCAAACGGACCAAGGTATCGCGGACTTAGCTTTTTCAATCGCCGAATCCGAGATACGCCTTTGAAGGGTTTAATCTTTAAATAGACCCAGTCACCCACCGCGAACTCCACGTTCCGGTGCTTAGCATTGTAATACTTTGCTTGCCGATCCTGGGCTATTAGTAGTCTCTCTCGAATAGAGCGTATTGCTGTGTTAGCATCCTCGACTTCCTTTTGTCCCAAAAGTTTAGATTCGCCAGTTTCTGCCCAAGCTAACGGTGTACGGCACTTGCGACCATACAAAGCTTCAAACGGTGCCATACGCGGAACCGGCAACGATTTCAGTAAACCACTCGGTCGTTGACATTCTGCCTTTACCAAAGCATAAGTACGACACTTAGCCACATAGCGGCTATGTCCTTCTTTAAACCGGGCCACCAGAACAATTTCTTCATGTCCTTGTACATTTTTGTGCTCCCAGGGTGAATTGAGTACTTTGTAAAGTGTGCTTTATATAACAATTCTTCTCGCAATTTACCCGCACAAGGGACGCACAATCGGCCATCCTTCCGTAATAAACTGTCATCTCAGGAGAATTGGTCACCAGACCCCTCCTTTGCATAGCGTTGGAGACTTTTATCAAACTCCGTTGCCAGCCGAACCCTGTCCGCAAGGTCATATTGAACCTCCATCCAGTTCAAGCATGCATCGGCCGAAGAATCCCTTTCCACACAAGATATCTCCAACGCTTCCAACTCCTGGATTAGACGCTCATCATGTATCCGCAACCAACTTTCCCGCACCGGAGTCCGACGACTCAAGGCATCAGCGACCACATTTCCCTTTCCGGGAACATAGTGAATGTCGAAGGTATAATCCCCTAGGAATTCCATCCACCTCCTTTGTCGCATATTCAAATCCTTTTGATCGAGCATATACTTTAGGCTTTTATGATCTGTATAAATATCTACCTTCACGCCATAAAGATAGTGCCGCCACAACTTTAGCAAAAAGATCACCGCCGCCAACTCCAAGTCGTGGACGGGGTAATTACGTTCATGCACTTTCAATTGACGTGAGCCATAAGCGATCACCTTGCCAAACTGCAGGAGAATGCAGCCTAAGCCACTTCCTGACGCATTGCTGTATATCTCAAAACCGTCTGTACCACATGGCGACGTCAAAATAGGCGCCGTGGTCAAACGACCTTTTAGCTCCTTAAAAGCTCGTGCGCACTCCGGCGTCCAAACGAACTTCTGATCTTTTCTCGTCAACATAGTCAAAGGCAAAGCAATCCGGGAGAAGTTCGCCACAAATCGTCTATATTAGCCTGTCAGTCCAAGAAAACTCCTGACTTCGGCCACCGAAGACATCACTGGCCAATCACAAATGGCACTTATCTTTGCCGGATCCACCGCGATGCCCTCTCCACTTACCATATGGCCCAGAAAAGCCACCGACGAGAGCCAGAACTCACACTTAGAGAACTTGGCATACAACTTATTTCTCCGCAAGGTATGCAATACCAACCGCAAATGGTTTGCATGATCTTCCTCCGACTTTTAGTACACGAGGATATCATCAATGAACACAATCACAAACAGATCCAAGTATTCGCGGAACGTTCGATGCATGAGATCCATGAATACCGAAGGCGCATTACATAAGCCGAACGACATCACTGTGAACTCATAATGACCGTAGCGTGTGCCAAACGCTGTCTTGGGAATGTCACCTTCCCTAATCCGCAATTAGTAATAGCCGGATTTCAAATCCAACTTGGAATAGACGGTTGAGCCTGCTAGCTGATCGAACAAGTAATCGATCCTTGGAATCGGATACTTGTTTTTCTCCGTCAGCTTATTCAGTTTGCGATAATCAATACATAGCCGCAAACTACCATCTTTCTTTTTCACAAAAAGAACAGGCACGCTCCAAGGTGACATACTTGGGCGTATGTATGTCTGCTCCAACAGCTCTTGCAACTGAACTTTCAGTTCGGCCATCTCTTTTAGTGCTACCTGATACGGCGAACGGGCCACAGGTTTCGCACCCGGCACCAGCTCGATAGCAAAGTCGATTTCCCTTTGGGGAGGTAACCCCGGAAGGTCCTTCGGAAACACATCAGCATACGCCGACACAATCGGCACTTCACTCACACTGGCCTTCGAAGCCACCGCCTCTACGAGTGTGAAGAACAACCCCGCACCCTTCCGAACTGCCTTAACGACTTGGAGAGCGGATAACAACATCCCACTCATCCCTTGTATACCAATGAACTTGTCTCTTGTTCGGTATTCTGCCCGAGTGTGACCTCTTTTGAAGTGCAATCTATACAGGCACGCTGCTCTGACAGCCAGTCCATACCAAAGATTATATCAAATTCCTTGATCGGCAATACTAATGTTTCCACCTTGAACTCCCGACTCCCTATCTTGACCTCAAGATTTATCCGCACACATCAAACATCCGTTAGGGAACAACACCTTTACACTGTCTATCGTGGTCCGGATAGGTACCCCGACACGAAAGACAAAATCTTCAGACAGAAACGAATGTGAAGCACCTGTGTCAAACAGTGCTCACGCCGGATACTCTCGTATAAGGACAAACCCTAAAACATAACAATCAAAACAAGCACATCACACAGTATAAAATAACATTAAAAACTGCGCGCACCTGTGACGACATCCGCCTGCTTAATGGCCTCCTGTTGTCTAAGGTTGAAGACCCTGGGCTGCGCGTGCGAGGCAGAAGACTCCACCACAGTCTTCCCTTTCTCCGCATAAGATGCTCCCGTCTTCTTGTCACCCTTTGGAGGACCAACTCGGAAATCACGTGTGAAGTGTCTCAACTTCCCGCACGTAAAACAAGGGCGAGATCCATACCCAGATGTCTCTATCACAGTCGCAGAAGGAGCTTGTCCAGTAGACTTGGACTTCTTTCCCCATCTCTTACGGTACCCAAACTTCTCCGGACGCGGCGGCTTGAACTCTGGCTTTGTCACAGCCAAGGTCCCTTTTGCCTGCCCTCTTCTCATATCCGTCTCCAAAGACCGAGCCGTACAGACTAAGGCTTGAAATCCTTGACTCATAGAACTCGAGAGCAAATACCGCAGCTCATCTCGCAGTCCCGCATAAAACCTACTAGTCTTACGCTCTTCTTCGGCGAAGATTGTACCCGCATATCTTCCCAAACGTGTGAACTCATGCAGATACTCATCCACACAACGATCTCCTTGGGTTAACCGTTGAAATTCCATTTCCATCGATATCCTTTGCTGCATTGGTAGATGTTGTGCCAAGAACAACCGAGAAACGTCGTCCATCGAGACCTCTGCAAGTTGTCTACCGGACAAGTGATGCAGTTCAATCTCATCCCACCATAAACGAGCCTCTCCTTCAAGTAGGAAAGTGGCCAACATAACCTTCTGTCCCTCCTCAACCTTGATATCTCTAATGATTCTCTTGATCCTTGCAAGACAATCCTCTGCTTGGGCCGGTGACCCTGCCCCAGTAAATTGTTGAGGATTGAAGCTACCGGTTCTTGCCGTACCCCAGCATGCGTTGGCACCACTGCAGGACGTGCCTGCCCAGCCTGCTGAGCATTCATCACAGCAAGTACTGTTTCCGTGATGAAACGTACCATTTCAGCGGATGGAGGAGGTGTGGGCACCTCAGCAGGTGCCGCACTTTCTACAGAATGTTGAGGTTCGAATTGACCCGCAACACTTCTAATCACCTATATGTGTAAAACACACAATTTAGCGACCAAGTAAAACGGTAAACATACAAAAAGAATACACAGGTTCAACAAATAAGTGTATTTGCATTCCTAAGTGGACATTCTTGAGTTCAAGTTAAGTGTTATAACGACAGCACTGACACGTGCTCGCCACCCCTCAAAAGAATTCGTCCGTGAATTCGGAAGAGATCGACCAACAAGCTGATACCAAATTGTAACACCTCTACCCGTCAAGAAAAATATAATAGAGGGTCCGGCCGGGGCCCCACACCATATTCCACAAATAGGCGAAGACGCTACGAAATAATATCAAAACCAACGCATCCTAACACAGAGCATTCTAGTGGAAGCTTCACGGTTGAAAACTTGAACTCAAGAGTTACAAGAACTGTCCACTAAAACATAGGAATGTATACAACAAAAGTATCTGGCCTTAAGGCCTTACAAATTTCTCTTAACAAGGTGTGGTTTACAGACATCGGCGTGCGGGCCGGCCACACATGAACCAGAAGAAACACAATAAATCCTTCTAGGGCAGCAACGCAGCTTGGGCTTCAACCCGCTAAGTCCCGCTTGGACCAGCACCTCCTGTACCTGCAAGAACCAATCCACCAAGCATTGGCAAACAGAGCAACGGTCAGCATTCAGCTGACCAATTATAATGACCCTGCCCCTGGCACGGGGCAGCGGAATTCCATCCCTGCATAGCATGTTTCAACAGTATGTATAGCAACCCACGCAAGACGTGCACGACCGCACAGTCAACACATATCACAAACGTCGGCACGATGGCCCGACGCTCCGTGCACTCAGAAAACATTCGGGTGTACCGGAAACACCGGATCCCACCAATGAGCATTTAGTCTGGCACGTAGGCCCAAGACTCTCATTATACCGCTGACGAAAGCCCAATGCCTTGGCGCTCTCATGTCCAGCCTACATAATGCAGGTACGGATCAGCCACCCCCCGTTGCTCAAATCGCCTTGCCACTACCTAGTACATCGTACCTGAGGCCACAAATAAAGGCGCGGGTCGGTTTCACCTTGCCTGTTCGGCACGAAGCCTCATTTTATATAGTTGCAGCCAAACGGCTCAACACCATGTAAAGTGACACTCACTGTCACAAGAGTTGAACCAACTCTCACAATTTCCTGGACTTCCTCCAGTACTTCCTGTTGCACCAAGCGACAGGTATCCACCACGGATTTCATGCATACAAGCAATAATCACGGAGTCTTCTCCGATGTGCAAACAAGCATCACTAATCTAGACCAGCATGTCCAGATGGGCTTCACACAGCATGCCTAGATCCGTACTACGATTCCGGACTCTAATAAGGGGGACTTCATATATCTACCCCAAGGGACACCACAACTCACCGCACACTCGCGGGGAAGGGTTTTCCCTATGCAAATGTAGGAAAATAGGACTTCACATGTCCAAGACAGAAATCGTTACCCTTGGAAGTCGCCTCGGAGCCATGGAGAGAATTGAGACGGATGAAAGCCTTCGTAGCAGCCTTGCCTTCGTAAATCCGAACTCGGCTCGCGATTTGGACAACCGCAGCACCACCGGCGGCCGGATTCCTCTTCTTCTTCCTTGCCTTGCTCTCCTCTCTCTCTTAACTTTAGAAAGAGAATGATGAAACTCAAATGAGCTTTCTCTTCTTCAATCCCGACCTTATCAACCCATGGAAGAGCCCAGACTATTGGATCTTGGTCAAAGAAAATGAACGGCTCTGATCAACCTTGAATTTGATTTCCTGGGCCGAACACGGGTTGTGACACGCCCGTGTCACAGGCCGTATTCCTGAAGCGGTGCACAACCGACTTAAAATAAACCATGAAAAGGGGTATTAACACGCCCGTGTCAAGCCTGACACGCCCGTGTCACACAGTACACGACCATGTACCTTGTCATGTCACCCCAGTAACACGATCTCCAAAATTACCCAAGCAGGACACGGCTAAGGCACACGCCTGTGTCCCTAGCCGTGTGCCAAACACGCCCCTGTGACACGCCCATGTCACAGACCGTGTTCCACACTCGACGATCAGGTCTCGAGTACTTGTCGAGACTAGGGACACGCCCTGGGACATGCCCGTGTCCCAGGCCGTGTACACCTGACACGCCCTGAGACACGCCAGTGTCTCAGGCCGTGTCAGCCAACCTGAATCCCACTTTGGCTCTTTGAGATTTCTGGGGTGTTATAGATGCTCTAGGTGCTTCGAGTTTCAGGGCAGTGGCTTCTTGTTCAGGAATCATCGGGAGTGATACTCCAGGTTTTCCCAGGATCGGAGCTAGTTCAGGAGATGCAGCAGAGGTGGTTAGCCGTGATTAGGCTCTTCAGAGGTCGAAGAGGATCATCAACCCACTAGCTCGATATTTCAAAGGAAATGCGGTGAGCTCGGTCTCTTGTTTCTTCGCAGGCCCTCAGATCGAGTGATAACCTTCTAGCTTTGAAGGAACCACTGGAGTCAAGGAGGGGGAAAACGCCAAGGATGAGGAGATGAATGCCCTCACGGGTGACGAGGCTTGTGACCTTGTTCCCAAGGTTGATGTTACTCCTGTGACATACGAGTGGGTGTTGAAGCTGGAGAAAAATGCGGAGGGAAGCATGACTCCTATCCGGAGGTACTGGAGGGATCCCTTATGGTCTTGGATATGGGGAGCAAGGACTATGTCGTGGACATCTTCTCGATGTCGCTATCATAGAGGACATGTTTACGGTTACAAGGACTGTTGGGGTTGGTCACCACTTCTCACTTCAAGGGGGAGTGTTGAAAATTATGAAGTTATAGTGATGGACTGGGCAACCTGTCCGTATGGCCTGTACGGACAATTTTGGCGGCTTGCCAGGTCGGCAATGGTATTGTAGTCGGCTTTTTCTCTGGTGGCCTGGGCAGTCTGTTCGCACAGTCTGTGCGGACAGAGGAGGCGGCTTGCCAGGCCGGGTTGTGTTCAGCCGGCAGTTGATACCCAGAAAGTAACCGGGCGAATAAGATTGCTATCCGCGGAGCTCGCCAAGACTGGCGAGGTGCGGACTTGGTTGAAGTTTGCGGAGTCCGGTTTGTGGACTGGTGTCGTGGTTCATCGGGTTGTGCATGATGGCTCAGTCCGGGAGGTCGCACAGTCTGTGCGGATAGATGCCTCTGTCCTCCAAGTTTGGCAGTTGTCAGCCTTGTGCTTTGGCTATGGGCTCGGGTATGCGGACTGGAGGACTGTCCGCTAGTGCGTGCAGACTGGAGCTATTCGCAGGTGGATGAACTGGGGTAGTATTCGCAGAGTCCGCCTGTATTGTGAATTCTGGCTGGGCCTTGGTGATAAGGTGGATTGGCTTATTCCCACCTTGGTGGTTCAATCTAGGCGGACTGGCTATCTCGCATAGTCATGGCGGTCTGGTTGTGTATCTGCGGTATATCAGATACACTTGGTGCTCGCCGCGAGATGGGGCGGTTATCCTATCAGCTAGGGCAGTGATCACACTCCTCTCTGCGCTTATAAATAAGACCCCATGTCACAACAATTTAGATCCAACTGAACAGTAATTGAACTCGCAGATAGTTGTTGCGGTTAGTATTTTGTATCTGCGCGGTCTGAGGGGGTTGAACGGTTTGCTGTGCAAGTTGTGCGGGTAGCGCTGGAAAGTCAAGAACTTGGTTCTGACTGCGGTCAGTGATAGTGCAGACTCTGCGGATAGCAACTAGCGGTTAACAGCAGGTCGCAGTTTGCGACTAGGCGGTCTCTCTTCTGCAGCTAGTTTCCCAGTTCAATAAGCTGTCCGCATCTGGCGGCTTGGTTCAGTTCGGCAGCAGCTCGCGCGGTCTGGCGGCTAGCAACCTTGCGGTTAGGCGGCTTGCAGATCGGCGGTTAGAGTTCAGCATTGGAATAACGGGCAGTTCGCGCGGCTAGATTGCGGTTTGGCGATCTATCGGTTTGATCGGACCCTGTAGCGGTTAGCAGTAGGGTCGGTGGTAACTCTTGTAGTCCGTGCGGCTTGTTTTCTCTGCCTATTAATTTGCTTCCATCGGGTACATCGGCGAATCATGTCTCGCCATGTATACATCGCCGTGTAAAATTTTTTTGATAGTACAAGTTTCTTATTCTTCTATTTGCATCTGATTATTTGGACCCGGATAGGTTGAGTGTTCCTGCACCTGGTTTCCCGTTATCCGCTTTCACAAATTTTTACAGACCGGTCTCGGTCCTGGCCCAAGACCGGTAAAAGGCCGGTCTTTTACCGGTACCGGTCTTTGATGAAAAAAAGAGGGATCTTCGGGGCGGCCCGGGATCGGTCTTTGATGAAAAAGGGGAATCTCCGAGACCGGGCCGGTCTGGGGCCAGGCCGGTCCCAAGCTGGGCCGGTCCCTAGCCGGGCCGGGCCCAATCGGGCCCGTTTTTTGTGCACGCCTACCGACAGTCGTCCCAGAGATGGTCGGTGGCGGTTGATCCAATGGTGCATGTTTTGAGTAATTTGAGATCTCCCTAAAATTTCTTATCATTAAATAAAATACAGATTCCTTTTTTAAAAAAATGTACACATAATTAAAAATAAGTTGCACTTAACATAACTCTAAGTTTCTGTTTGGGACAACTTATGATAATGAATAAGCCGCTAATTGAAAATTGATGTTTGCATAAAGATTTTATAAAATCAATGATGAATAAGCAGTCGACTGTTTGTATAGTTTGATCATAAGTGCTTATCTAAATTTCTAATTTATTCATAAGGGTCTGTTTGTTTTGGCGTATTTTTTTCGTCCGTGCACGATTTTTTTGCCTGGGCGGTTTTTCGCTCGGGCGTGTTTTTTCGCCCGTCACGATTTTTTTCGTCCGGTCAAGATTGTTTTCGCCCAAGCTAGATTTTTTTCACCCAGACGTGATTTTTTCGCATGAGCGCGATTTGTTTGCTCGATCGTGATTTTTTCGCCAGTTCGCGTTTTTTCGCTCGATCACGTTTTTTTTCGCCCTCCGATTTTTTTCAATCGGCCGCATTTTTTTCACGCGGGCGCGATTTTTTCTCACAGGCGCGATTTTTTTACTAACACAATTTTTTCACCATGATGCAATTTTTTCGCCTAAACAAAAAAGAAAAAAACTACCGGATGAAAAAATCATGCCCGGGCGAAAAAAAAACACGTCCGGGCAAAAAAATACGCGTCCGAGCGAAAAAATCACTTCTCGCCGCGCCTGGGCGAAAAAAGCGCTTCCGGGCGAAAAAAGCGTTTCCGGGCGAAAAAATCGCGTCCGGGCAAAAAATTGCGCCCGGGAAAAAATCGCGCCCGGGCGAAAAAATCGCGCCCGGGCGAAAAAAACGAGCCAAAGCGGAAAAAATCGCGCTCGGGCGAAAAAATCGCTTCCGGGCGAAAAAATCGGCTTCCGGGCGAAAAAATCACGCCCGGGCAAAAAAATCGCGCCCGGGCGAAAAATACGCACCCGGGCGAAAAAAACGCGTCCTGACGAAAAAATCAGGTCTGGGCGAAAAAATCGCGAGCGGGAGAAAAAATCGCGTCCGGGCGACAAAATCGCTTCCTGGCAAAAAAATCGCTTCCGGGCGAAAAAATCGCGCTCGGACGAAAAAATTGCGTCTGGGTGAAAAAATCGCGCCCGGGCGAAAAAAAACGCGCCCTGGCGAAAAAATCGGGTCTGGGCGAAAATGTCGCGCTCTGGCGAAAAAATCGCGCCCGGGCGAAAAAATCGCACCCGAGCGAAAAAATCCCGCGCGAGTGAATATCGCGCCCGGGTGAAAAATATTGTGCATGGGCGAAAAAACCTCTTCTGGGTGAAAAAAAACGTGTCATAGCGAAAAGATCGCGTCGGGAAGAAAAGATCGCGTCCGGGCGAAAAGATCGCGCCTGGGAGAAAAGATCGCGTTCGGGCGAAAAGATCGCGCCCGGGCGAAATGTTCGCGTCCGTGCGAAAAAATCGCGTCTTGGTGAAAAATCGCGTCGGAACGAAAAAATCATTTCTGGACAAAAAAAGCACTCATATTGCTTTTTTAAGAGATAAGCGTTTATGCGAAGCCAAAAGCTGGACCCGGATAGCTTATTAAAAATCAACTTATCATCAATTTTAAAATAAGTGATTTTGTATAAGCTGCACAAACAAACAACTATAAAACTGCTTTTGCGTTTTAAATAGAGATTATTGATCAGCATAAGCTGTCCCAAACAGAGCCTAATACTGTATGATATAAGTGATTTTAAGCAACCATTCACATGAATATTAATAATGAAGATTTTGCCGCACTCAATCCTCCTCATCGATTGTTTTGATTATAAATGTAACTTTAAATCTGTTATGTGTATGTATATATATCTTTATTATATAAAACAATATAGATATCTCAAAGCACATCATAAAATGAACATGAACCGTCCGATCTCCAGAAAATCACTTCTGACCGTTCGATCTAAACAATGCGGTCTGCCAACAACAAAATATCAAAAAATTGCACTGTTCATTTCTCCAGATCTCCCGATACCACCGTCTCCGCCTCCTCCCCTTCAAGAGCTCACCCGGCAGCCGCCGGCGGAGCCGCCGCCGGCCTGCCCGGCGAACCCGCCGGGAGTTGTCCGGCGGCGAGCGGGCAGGGCCACCGCCGGCGGTGGCCCTGCCCGTAAGACCCAGATCTGGGTCTCACGGGCAGGGCCACCGCCGGTGGTGGCCCTGCCCGCTCGCCGCCGGACAACTCCCGGCGGGTTCGCCGGAGGCCGGCGAACCCGCCGGTGGGCGCCGGGCAGGCCGGCGGCGGCGGCAGGGTAGGTCGGCCTGCGTGAGCAGGCCGAAGCGTGGGGGAGATTTTGGGTTTTTTTTCATTTTTTTTAAATAATAAGTATTTATATAATTATTTATTAAATTATAATTTGATTAGATTTTGGGTTTTTTTCATTTTTTTTTAAATAATAAGTATTTATATAATTATTTATTAAATTATAATTTGATTAAAATATATAATTAATGTAATTTAATACCAAAATAATTTCTTTAAATACTTTTAAATTTTGCCGGGGGCGGGCGAAGCCCGCCGGCGGGGCGGGCTTCGGTCGTCGGGAGGCGGGCGAAGCCCGCCGGCGGGGCGGGCTTCGGTCGTCGGGAGGCGGGCGAAGCCCGCGTGAATGTCAAGCGGCCCGAAGCGGGCGAAGCCCGCTTGATTTTTTTTTTCATTTTGCTGGGGGCGGGCGAAGCCCGCCGGTGGGAGGGGGGGTGGCGGGCTTCGCCCGTCGGGGGATGGGCGAAGCCCGTAGGGAGGCGGGCGAAGCCCGCGTGAATGCCAAGCGGGCGAAGCCCGCTTGATTGCGGGCGAAGCCCGCTTGATTGCGGGCGAAGCCCGCTTGATTGCGGGCGAAGCCCGCTTGATTGCGGGCGAAGCCCGCTTGATTGCGGGCGAAGCCCGCTTGATTGCGGGCGAAGCCCGCTTGATTGCGGGCGAAGCCCGCTTGATTGCGGGCGAAGCCCGCTGCGACGCATCGAGAACGGGCGGAGCCCGTTCGAAGATGCTAGTATATATATATATATATATATATATATATATATATATATATATATATATATATATATATATATATATATATATATATATATATATATATATATATCTACTATTAATAAGCCTCATTGTGTTTTCCGTCTGCTCTCTCCGTCACAGGGTTTTCGTTCCGTCTGCTCTCTCCGTTTTTTTGCTCCGCATTACTTCAATCGTCCTTTTCCTCGATACATTCCTTCCCCAAAGCCTCTCCAGCTCACCTCATCTTCGCGCCGCTCACCGGCTACCGCTCGCCGCTTACCACTCTGCATGGCATCTGCAAGCGACATCACCGCATCTCCACCGGTTCTGCTTACAGCGCCACGACGACACGAAAGTTCAGCTGTAAACCCCCGACCATCTCCCGTAGGTTTTTCCGAATATCAGAAAAGCCTAAATCCATAGGTTATTTTCAACCCTCAGCCATCTTCGCTAACGCTATTCGCGATATCAGGAAAACCCCGCAGTTCCACCTCCTCGCTTCGCAACCGCCAACTCATCTCCGTTGTTGCGCCATCGTCGAAGAAGCTCTCTCACAGAAGTGTCCTTGCCGGTCTCCGATCATCGCCTCGCCGTCGTTATCTCCGTCGGCCGCGGCTTCCACCTCAGCTGCTCTCTCTTCTGCGAGTCCACGTTCTAAGGTCCGGCTTCCTCCGCCAAAGCTCTGTTCCGCACCTTGCGCTTCTCTCATATGTGCAGTTTTTTCCCTGTTTCCTTTAATTCTGCATAGCTTCAGCTACCACCGATGCTTCATTCTCGCTCCTCCCTTCAAAGAGCAGATGCTTCCACCCGTGCTGTACTGACAAAATTGTTGGACTTTGTTACCCTTCGCAGACTCAATTGAAGCACTTTCACATGGTATATCGCTCTCTCTATCCTAATCTGCTTTTCATGTTATGAATTTCTTTGGTTACTTTTGTACATTTTCTCTCCTTTTCCCTGTAATTTGCACATAACCTATGCTATTACTGACAATTGCACAGTTACCTTCCCACTTATTAACGACTCAACTAGCGGTACATATCAATTTCTTTCAACTGCCCTATTTGCTGATTTATATGTCTTACTTCGAACCACTTCGACATCGTATATCTCTCTATCGTACTCTGCTGTTGTGTCTCTGAATATATTTGCTTGCTTTTCTATCTTCTGTCTCATTTTGCTAAACTGGTTTTGACGTTATGGATTTATGTTTTTTGCTTCCGTCTTCGTTTCCGTCTGCTCTCTCCGTACAGCATTCCCTCCGTCTCCGTCACGGAATGACCTTCCCGGTAAACCCCCGCCGCTTATGCGCCTCTAAACTGAGACTCGGCCGCGTGCCCCGTGCTCCTGCCACGTCCCGCGACAGCTGCCTTGCACGCTCGCCGCCTCATGATCGCGCCGCCCTCCTCTTCTATTTCCTCATCCGGCTGCCTTCTTTGTGCTTCAACCTACATCGCCTGCTGCACTTTCTGCGTCCTCTCCGCCGGCACCCTACATCGCTTCCGCCGCCTCTATCCGCTCAATCGCCCGCGTGTCCCGTCTTCCTGGCGCGTCTTGCTAACGCCATTGAAATCCCGATAAATCCCTCCATTGCCCTTTGCCCGCCGCTCTTCCACCTCTGTTTACAACGATACATGGTGATCTTCCGGGCAGTGTGAGCGCTGTTTCGTCCGGATCGTCTCCCAAGTTGAGCTCCACTGCTCCATCTTTCATCTCGCCGATATCTGCCCGGCTCCCATGGTTCTTCGCACCACGCTTCTCCTCCTCATTCAGGTACCTGCATATCTATTTACTGTATTGATCGTAAAAATGATTTCGTTCTTGCTTTCAATTTCTGTGAAAAGAATGAAATCGTTCTGCTGTAATTGGTTCTAAAAACATCCTTTTCATCTTTTTTTGACTGATTTGTTGACTGCTTTTTGTGCCACTTATATTTGTATTTGTCAAAGAAACCCCATCGTTCTTCTTTCCGTAATCTATTACCTCACTTGAACTGTTTTTATTAGTGTTTATATGTCATTGAAATGGTTGTTGCTGCTGTTTACAAACCCTGTTTTAAATGGGATATTACTGTGCTTCAATTCGACCTTTGTTCATCAACGGGATAGTGGTGCATAAATTCGTCTGTAGCTTGATATAAATCTTGATGACGGTACTTCCGCAAACACCAAATCCATAGAAGAAATTAAACCGAGGACGTATCCAAAGCTGCAGTGCCGGAAAAGTGCTTCCACTACTTGGTTCGCACCGGAGTTCGATGGCCTGAACTTCTTTGACAACATCATATATTATTGGGATTTTATAGTCTTAGATTTTGTTTTACTGTACAGTCTTAGATTTCATTTTCTCAATTTCAGTCCTTCATATTGTTTTATAGTTCATTTTTAAATCCCCAGTTTTGATTTCTTCTTTGCTTCGTTTTAACTTCCGTTGATATATGCTCATCTCCCAAAACAATTATAAGCCATGTCTCCTCTCGATCGTGCCCCAACCTCCGTCCACGCGTTATCTTCTGCTGCTTGATCTGCCCTCCCGCTGTTGTTTGCGCCTTCCGTGTCGCTCTTACCGCCAGTCCTCATAACGCTCGCCGATAAGTTTGTGAATGTGAAATTTGATTCTCATTTCGGTTTTGATATATTAACATGTATGCCAGCTCATCTTCCCAAGATATCATCTTCAATGGGGACTCCTCTGCTCCACGAAATGCCAACATCCATAGATCCACCGCTTCTGAAGCCCTAGCCAACATCACACTCTTCAAACCTCTTCTAAGATCCCTTTTACTGCATCATTCTTCTCATCTTCTTACGCACGGGCATTTCATATGTGAATTTATCTATGCCTAATTGTTAATTTCGTATTAGGTATGACATATTTGTTAGTATATTGTTAGTTATGGCTATGTTTTTCCTTATTTTTTATGTGATTATCCATGCATAAATGTTAATTTATTGTTGGTTATTACCTATGTTTCACTCATCCTTGCCTAATAGCTACTTTATTGTTAGTTACGGCCTATCTTTAAGTCGTCCATGTATAATTGTTAATTAGGTCCTAATTGTTAAATGAAAAGTTACTACAGTAATTATTATAAGATCTCCAAATTATACTATTTACTTGGTGATATAGTTCTAATTTGCTCTTGCTAAATTTGCTATTGCTACATTTGCTCTTACTACATTTGGATATGCTGTTACTATGTATATCAACGACCTTTTGGTATGCTCTTACTATATTTGCTATTGCTTATTTTGCTCTCACTAAATTTGCTCTTTAATCATATGTTAATAATAATAATAATACGTGATCTCAAGTAAACTATACCAATGGTTTAAAAAAGTAAGGGAATGCAGGAGTATTATTATAGGACATGCATGTTGAAGGCTATGATGAGCTGCGTGTTGAAGGCATGTTTGACACTATCAAGAAAAACAAACTAATTTTGAATATAAAAATGAATGAAGTTCCTTAGGTATGATTGGGGTTTCACAAAAGGCGTTTCATAATCACCGCATTCACGGCCCTCGGATATTTTTCCACAACATCCAATGCCAAGTTCTTAAGCCAAATCAAACCGAACATAAACCAAGTAACCAGATCACAGACGCACATCCACCCTAAACAAAGCAAGCAACGCATATTTCTTTAGTAAAAATTAACCAGCTCTATATATCTCCACTATATAAGAATATTAGCTTTGTTGTCATTCACGCTTCTATCTGTCGTCCGATTGAGCTTCATCAGATCTCATCCATTCATTGTTTCTATCGTTAAACAAAGCAAATAAATAGGTCTCCTAAACCTATTTCCGGCGGAGGATGAGAGAGAGAGGGCGGGGGGGGGGGAATATATTACTGAGTATTAGATAGAGAGAGAGAGAGAGAGAGGAGTGGGGAGATGACTTTGTTAGGCGGTCAATAAGATAAAAAAAGTACAAGATATTATATATAATATAATAATAATTAGACAGTTAGTTTTTAATCTCAGGAGAAACCATTCTATAAAAAGGACTCTCATAACCTCGCAAATAATAATTCTTTACAAGCATCGAGTATGAGCGAAGCATGTCATAATACCGCAACCGACTATAATAATATATATACTACCATCTTCGCACGGGCTATATGTCGTCCGATTGAACTCCATCAGATCTCATATTAAAGATTAAAGAAAATAAATCTTTTAACCCTTCAATTGGATGCTTTTGGGAGGAAGGAATCCTGCCCTTCAATATATGATGTCAAATCCTTTAATAGCAATCATGTGTGCTGTTATTGTTTCTATCGAGTAAGGATTTTGGTATTGAGTGTGGCCAAATTCATAAAAATTACATTTCAAATGCTTTCTACTATAATAATTGTGTCTAATGGTTCATTGATGCAAGTTTATATTGTCGTCGTTATTTATTTTGAGGACATGTATATTAACTTTAACCTCGCCATGTATACAACATCAAAGATTGTTGGGATTTTATAGTCTTAGATTTTGTTTTACTTTATAGTCTGTTCTCCGTCTGTTTCCGTCGTGTCGTCGTTTACGCGGCTACAACGGCGTGAGCTCCACTGCTTTGCATAACCTCTGCTGATTCGCCAAAACCTACAACGCTTCTCCGATTCTGCTGCTTCGCCGCTGCGCCGCCGCTGCCGCCGCTGCGCCGCCGCTGCCGCCGCTTCGCCGCTGCCGCCCCAGCCGCCACGTGGTAACAGCTGTTTGCTCAACATCGCAGAGGATGTGCCGCCGCTTAGGCCGACAACGCCACGCTTCCTCTTCTTCTTTCAAATCTTCCGACTCTGCCGCTTCGCCGCCGCCGCCGCGTGCTCACAGCTGTGCGCTCAACATCGCAGAGTATGGGACGCCGCTTAAGCCGACAACGCCACACTTCCTCTTCTTCTTTTAAATCCCCGACATTCTTCCCTATCGTCAATACCCTCCCTGCTTCTCTTCCGACTGTGTGCCGTCTCTTAACTCAGGCACCATTCCTGCTCCGCCAATCGCTCCTCTCGCGCGCAAAGGCTCATCATACACTCTGCTGGTAAGCATATACAAGAAATCCACTAATGTGAACTCCAACTACCGTTCCTCTCCGATTTCAGTTATGATTGAGTTTTTCATTTCGTATTTCCCATGTACGTTGGAATGAAGATCAGTACTTCCCTTTTTGGTAGCATCACCCGGAGCATCGTCTACCGGAGCATCCTCACCAACGTTTGCGGCCGGCGCCATCAAACCACCATTGTAATCTTTCTACTCTAATCCATTACTCCGTCAAATAACTACATTAATTATAATTACTTAACACAAGCTATCTACAGCTCTAATTAACTATTTATAGACCAAGTGAACCTGTATTTATAATCTCAACTAATATGATAATTTCCACTATTTATTACATAAAATAAAATTTACTGTGCGGTAAGCATCTCATAACACTGCAACCGAGTATAATAACATATATATAACAACTCTCATAACACCGCAAATAATAACTCTTTGTGAGCACCTCATAACAACGCAACCAACTGTAATAATAGACATACGAGCATCTTCATACGGGCTACGCACGTGATCGATGCTCTCGGCTGCCTATACCGTCAAACACGTGAGAGGACCTTGCGCAGTAACTCCCGGAGAAGACCCTCCATCGCTTGCTCTTGCTTTGTCCGTAAGCAACATCCAAGACACGCAATAAGTACCCCATGTCGACAAGCAAACAACTTCATTACATCAGCGATTTCCCAACAAAGATGCGGGATATCGTAGGTTATACTCGCCAGAATGTCATCAACACATAAACGCAGTATGAGAGTGCACTAAATTTTGCATGTCTGTATATACCTCATTCTCAGCAATGAAGATAACGTATGTGCACTACTGCCAAAAAACTTACACTTACAGGACTTTATTTACTGAAAACATTATGTTCATGTTCATACTGACACCTCATTCAATTAAGTATCAAAGTAATGTGTTATTAAGTTACTTACTGTATATATATCAAATCAGGTTGTACTGATTCCTGTGTTTTGTACAAAGATGGACACAGCAGAAGCGCATCGTACTGCTCAACGAGCTGCTAATCGACAACGCTCACAGACCAGGAGAGCCAGGATGACTGAAGCGCAACGCGAACAAGAACGTGCTTCTAATCGACTCCGTCACAGATCGCGATGGTTGCAAATGACTGAAGTACAACACGAGCATCAACGAGCTATTTGGCGTATTGCCGCTCGAAACCGTTCTCAGAGACGACATCTCTCTGAAACTGACAATGCTGAGGTCCCACATGACAACATCCACGAACAGTCAACTGCTACACTCCCATCTGCTGTAAATACAAGTACGTCAGCACCCACCAACGCCACGCTTCCTCTTCTTCTTTTAAATCCCCGACATTCTTCCCTATCGTCAATACCCTCCCTGCTTCTCTTCCGACTGTGTGCCGTCTCTTAACTCAGGCACCATTCCTGCTCCGCCAATCGCTCCTCTCGCGCGCAAAGGCTCATCATACACTCCGCTGGTAAGCATATACAAGAAATCCACTAATGTGAACTCCAACTACCGTTCCTCTCCGATTTCAGTTATGATTGAGTTTTTCATTTCGTATTTCCCATGTACGTTGGAATGAAGATCAGTACTTCCCTTTTTGGTAGCATCACCCGGAGCATCGTCTACCGGAGCATCCTCACCAACGTTTGCGGCCGGCGCCATCAAACCACCATTGTAATCTTTCTACTCTAATCCATTACTCCGTCAAATAACTACATTAATTATAATTACTTAACACAAGCTATCTACAGCTCTAATTAACTATTTATAGACCAAGTGAACCTGTATTTATAATCTCAACTAATATGATAATTTCCACTATTTATTACATAAAATAAAATTTACTGTGCGGTAAGCATCTCATAACACTGCAACCGAGTATAATAACATATATATAACAACTCTCATAACACCGCAAATAATAACTCTTTGTGAGCACCTCATAACAACGCAACCAACTGTAATAATAGACATACGAGCATCTTCATACGGGCTACGCACGTGATCGATGCTCTCGGCTGCCTATACCGTCAAACACGTGAGAGGACCTTGCGCAGTAACTCCCGGAGAAGACCCTCCATCGCTTGCTCTTGCTTTGTCCGTAAGCAACATCCAAGACACGCAATAAGTACCCCATGTCGACAAGCAAACAACTTCATTACATCAGCGATTTCCCAACAAAGATGCGGGATATCGTAGGTTATACTCGCCAGAATGTCATCAACACATAAACGCAGTATGAGAGTGCACTAAATTTTGCATGTCTGTATATACCTCATTCTCAGCAATGAAGATAACGTATGTGCACTACTGCCAAAAAACTTACACTTACAGGACTTTATTTACTGAAAACATTATGTTCATGTTCATACTGACACCTCATTCAATTAAGTATCAAAGTAATGTGTTATTAAGTTACTTACTGTATATATATCAAATCAGGTTGTACTGATTCCTGTGTTTTGTACAAAGATGGACACAGCAGAAGCGCATCGTACTGCTCAACGAGCTGCTAATCGACAACGCTCACAGACCAGGAGAGCCAGGATGACTGAAGCGCAACGCGAACAAGAACGTGCTTCTAATCGACTCCGTCACAGATCGCGATGGTTGCAAATGACTGAAGTACAACACGAGCATCAACGAGCTATTTGGCGTATTGCCGCTCGAAACCGTTCTCAGAGACGACATCTCTCTAAAACTGACAATGCTGAGGTCCCACATGACAACATCCACGAACAGTCAACTGCTACACTCCCATCTGCTATAAATACAAGTACGTCAGCACCCACCAACGCCACGCTTCCTCTTCTTCTTTTAAATCCCCGACATTCTTCCCTATCGTCAATACCCTCCCTGCTTCTCTTCCGACTGTGTGCCGTCTCTTAACTCAGGCACCATTCCTGCTCCGCCAATCGCTCCTCTCGCGCGCAAAGGCTCATCATACACTCCGCTGGTAAGCATATACAAGAAATCCACTAATGTGAACTCCAACTACCGTTCCTCTCCGATTTCAGTTATGATTGAGTTTTTCATTTCGTATTTCCCATGTACGTTGGAATGAAGATCAGCACTTCCCTTTTTGGTAGCATCACCCGGAGCATCGTCTACCGGAGCATCCTCACCAACGTTTGCGGCCGGCGCCATCAAACCACCATTGTAATCTTTCTACTCTAATCCATTACTCCGTCAAATAACTACATTAATTATAATTACTTAACACAAGCTATCTACAGCTCTAATTAACTACTTATAGACCAAGTGAACCTTTATTTATAATCTCAACTAATATGATAATTTCCACTATTTATTACATAAAATAACATTTACTGTGCGGTAAGCATCTCATAACACTGCAACCGAGTATAATAACATATATATAACAACTCTCATAACACCGCAAATAATAACTCTTTGTGAGCACCTCATAACAACGCAACCAACTGTAATAATAGACATACGAGCATCTTCATACGGGCTACGCACGTGATCGATGCTCTCGGTTGCCTATACCGTCAAACACGTGAGAGGACCTTGCGCAGTAACTCCCGGAGAAGACCCTCCACCGCTTGCTCTTGCTTTGTCCGTAAGCAACAACCAAAACAAGCAATAAGTACCCCATGTCGACAAGCAAACAACTTCATTACATCAGCGATTTCCCAACAAAGATGCGGGATATCCTAGGTTATACTCGCCAGAATGTCATCAACACATAAACGCAGTATGAGAGTGCACTAAATTTTGTATGTCTGTATATACCCCATGTAACACCCCTATCCGTCACATGGCATATAGCAGTAGGTCCTGCCGGGGCCCGACGCCATATACCGCAGACAGACCGTGGAGTTACGCATCGCATTATCATACTCACAATTTGAAAGACAACGTCCTACGCAACACCTAGCGGAAGCATTTTAGGTTATTAAAAAGAACCCAACATTAAGCATGAATGTCCACTAATAACAAAACCCATAGGAATGAAACGACTAAAAATACACAAAACAGTCCTCGGCCTTAAGGCCTTACAAACATTGTTCCCTTAACCAAAAAGTGTCTTTCATACATCGGCGCGCAGGCCGGCCATACATGAATATGAAAAACAAAACTAACTCTTCAGCCTTCATGGGCTAGCGCTGCAACTTGGGCTTTAGCCCGCTATTTACCTCTCGGCTCCGCAGCACCTGCAAGCAACAATCCACCGCACGGTGGTAAACAAAGGCAACGGTCAGCTATGCTGACCAAATTATAACGATTCCGCCCCCACACCGGGGCGGCAAAGCTTCTTCCCTGCACTTGTTAGCAAAACAAGCAACACAGCAACAAAAGCATCTCATCATGGGTGCACGCTCTCACGGCCGTACACCCCGTGCTCTCAGGGCACTTATTCGGCGAAGCCAGTCCGAACCCTGTCCGGTCCTCGACTCCACCACCACCCCCAGGATGGCAATCTTTGTGAGCATTTAGTCTTTTCAGCCGCAGCCTAGACTCGATCTCCAAACCCCGGTAAGTCCCACGTACAACTTTAGGTCGCTTTAACCGAGCAGATGGAGCGGGTAGAGGGCTACTAGTCCGTTGCTCACTCCGCCACTGCCATTTGGCCCTTTGGCGCGGACTAAGCTTTCCCCAGTCCCAAATAACGATCAAACACGGTACTTAGCCCCGCTAAGTACCCGGTTGGCTCCCAGGCCACCGATATGACAGAACTACATTTCCGTCCAAAATTTCCGGGTGCACCTCGGGTTTCATCCCCAAGGATCCCTGCTGCAATCAAACATGATACATAGCCCCGCTATGTTCCCGACTGGCACCCAGGCCACCGAGATGGCGGAACTTCGTTTCCGCCCAGATTTCCGGGTGCACCTCGGGGTTAATCCCCAAGATTCCCTGATGCATTCTACCGCATAGCAACCCGAAAGCAATCAAAACGCTCGGAGTCTTCTCCGGCTAAAATATGCACATCATAACATCACCGATCCGGAAAACACATCCGGATAGGCTTCACACAGCATGCCTATGTCCGTACTACGATTCCGGACTCTAACAAGGGGGACTACACATATCTACCCCAAGGAATACCACGATCTCGCCGCACACTCGCGGGAGAGGGGTTTTCCCATGCAAAGGAAGAAGAGCTTCACATGCTCAAGAAGAGGATCGTTACCCTCGTAGATTTTCGCGCGCCCGCCATGAAGAAGTAGACGGTTGAAAAGCTTCGCCTCGCTCTTGCCGTCGAGGATCCGGTCTCGGATCGTGATTCGGTGCTCCGGTGCTCCGCCGGCGGCCGGATCTCCTCTTCTCCTTCCTTGCTCTCCCTTCTCTCTAAACTTTTAGAAAGAGAGTCTAGGGTTTGAAATGAGGGTTTAGAACCCTTCAACCCTAAATTAAAGGTTTGGGCGGACCATCCTAGGCCGTTAGATGAGATTTGATGGAAAATCGGACGGCCACGGAGTCATTTTACGGATTCAGCACCCGTCCGCACGACCAGTGGCGCACGGTCAGTGGTCGTGCGCCCTATGTCAGTGATCGTGCGTTTTCGTTAAACAGGGATTTGACATTATAATTTCTTTATGCACGACCAGTGGCGCACGGTCAGTGGTCGTGCGCCCTGTGGTCAGTGATCGTGCGCTAAGGGAAAAACTGCACAGTTCAACGCCCTTCCGCCGACGGTTACTCTACCGCGAGGCGTTAACTCCCACCGACTCCAGGACTGAACATGGGGTGTTACAACTCTCCCCCCCTTAAAAGAATTTCGTCCCGAAATTACGAATAGCAAGTAAACAACTTAAACTTAAACGGTACCTGAGTTGAAGAGTTCGGGGTACTCCTCGAGCATGGTTTGCTCTCGTTCCCACGATAGCTCCTCACGACCGCAACTGTCCCAACGGACTTTCACCATCCTGATTTCTTTGTTCCGAAGCCGCTTGACCTCGAAATCTTTGATAGAAATGGGCTTGACTTTGGTCGTCAACCCTTCCTCAACCGGTACTTGATCAACCGCTAACACTTGCGACGGCTCTTGCACCGCCTTCCGCAATACTGAGATGTGGAATACGTCATGCAAACAACTCAGTTCCACAGATAATCTCAACCGGTAGGCCGCTTCTCCGATCCGTTCTAGAATCTCGAATGGCCCAAGGTATCTCGGACTCAACTTTTTCAAGCGTCGAACCCGTGACACCCCCTTGAACGGTTTGATCTTCAGGTATACCCATTCGCCAACATTGAACTCCACGTTCCTATGTTTGGCATTAAAATACTTAGCCTGCCTGTCCTGAGCTACGAGCAAGCGCTCTCGTATCGTTTGCACCAAAGAAGTCGCATCTTCGATCTCCTGACGATTGTAAAGCTTCGACTCACCCGTCTCCAACCATGACAACGGCGTGCGACACTTTCTCCCATAAAGAGCTTCGAACGGTGCCATCTGGATACTTGCTTGGTAACTGTTATTGTACGCAAACTCGACCGAGTATATGCGATCCTCCCACCGTTTTCCGAAGTCCAACGCACACATGCGAAGCATGTCTTCCAAAGTCCTGTTGACTCGCTCGGTCTGGCCATCCGTCTGCGGATGAAACGCCGTGCTAAACTTCAGTTTCGAGCCCAACATCTGATGTACTAGCCTCCAGTCATTGGACGTGAAGCGTCCACCGCGATCACTCACAATGCTGCGGGGCACTCCGCCTTCACCAAGGCGCACGTTTGACATTTGGCCACATACAACGACACATCTTTCTTAAGCCCCGGCCACCAAAACAACTTTTTAAGATCACGATACATCTTCGTGCTCCCTGGGTGGATTGAGTACTTGGTATGATGCGCCTCGTACATCAACTCCGCCCGGAGGTTGCCCCCACTTGGGACGCACAAACGATGATCCTTCCTTAATAACCCATCTTCTACCGAGAACTGGGAATTTGACCCATCCAGAGTGGCCTCCAAAAGCTCCTTCATGGAGTCCTCCAACTCCAACGCCTGCCGAACCCGGTCAGCCAGGTCGTACTGCACCTCTGTCCAATTTAACATTGCCTTGGCGCTCGTCTGCCTGTCAACGCAACCGATCTCAAGCTCCTCCAACTCCCGTACTAGCCGCGCATCATGCACCGACAACCAGCTAGCACGCGCGGGAGTTCTGCGACTCAACGCATCTGCCACCGCATTGCCCTTCCCTGGCACATAATGAATTTTGAAGGTGTAGTCCCCCAGGAACTCCATCCACCTCCTTTGCCGCATATTCAAGTCCTTCTGATCCAGCAAGTACTTCAAGCTCTTGTGGTCGGTGTAGATATCAACTTTCACACCGTAAAGGTAGTGTCTCCACAGCTTCAGTGCATGTATCACGGCCGCTAACTCCAAGTCATGGACCGGATAATTCCTCTCGCGTACCTTCAGCTGCCGCGAGCCGTAGGCAATCACACTCCCATGCTGTAGTAGTACACATCCCAAGCCACTCCCCGAAGCATCACTGTAGATTTCGAATCCCTCGGTCCCACTTGGCGAACATAAGATTGGCGCCGTGGTCAACCGACCCTTTAACTCCTCAAAAGCTTGTGCGCACTCCGGCGACCACACAAACCTTTGATCCTTTCTTGTCAACGATGTGAGAGGTAACGCTATCCGCGAGAAGTTCTCTACGAAGCGCCTGTAGTAGCCGGCAAGTCCTAGGAAACTTCGGACTTCCGCTACCGAGGAAAGAACAGGCCACTCCCGTATCGCCACTATCTTCGCCGGATCTACCGCAATCCCTGCTCCACTAATGATGTGGCCAAGGAAAGCCACCGAGGATAACCAGAACTCGCATTTGGAGAACTTAGCATAGAGCTGGTTCCTCCTCAGTGTTTCCAATACCATGTGCAGATGTTTGTAGTGATCATCTTCGCACTGAGAGTATACCAGGATGTCGTCGATAAACACGATCACAAACTGATCCAAGTACTCTCTGAATGTTCTGTTCATCAGATCCATAAATACGGACGGCGCATTCGTCAGTCCAAACGGCATAACCGTGGACTCGTAATGCCCATAACGCGTGCAGAACGCCGTTTTAGGGATATCACTCTCCCTGATCTTCAACTGGTAGTACCCAGACTTCAGATCCAAATTCGAATAAACTGTAGACCCCACTAGCTGGTCAAACAGATCGTCGATCCTCGGAATCGGGTATTTGATCTCTTTTAACGACTTGCTCAGTTCTTCATAAACGATTTAGAGCCGCAAACTCCCGTCCTTCTTCTACACGAAGAGGGCCGGTGTGCTCCAAGACGACAAACCTGGACGCACAAAACCTTGATTCGTACGCTCTTCAAATAGAACTTTCAGTTCTGCCAACTCATTAGGCGTTAGCCTATGAGGAGGGCATGACCCAGATTTGGCACCTGGCGCCAGCTCACTCACGACAACGATTGCTCGCTACGGAGGGACTCCAGGGAAACACATCAGGAATATACCCGTGATACTACCCAATGTAGGCTCAGGCTTCAAAGCCTCCCATGATGGCAGTAACGACGTTTGCACGTCGAATCCCTGACCCATAAACCGTAACTTTGCAACACAGAATCTCTTTTCGCGCGCATTGAACATCCGTAACGCCACTACGCATCCAATTTGTCCTTTGCCATCGAAGAAGGTACTTCAATACATGATATAAATCCCTTGGACAAAAGGTGCGCGAATCTCCCGTATCGAACAATGCTCTCGCCGGATTGCCAATAATCCAAACAAAGCCTAGAACCTCCAGTCCTAAGCTAACACGCAAAAGGTAACAGGTATAAAAAAAGCTAACCTGCTATCAATAAAACCATACCTGCCTTCCCGATGATCGGCCACATGGCCTCCTGCTAGCCAAGGCCGCCCATTCTCAGCTGGGCCAGAGTAAACAGCGGTGCGGCGGACGCCACCGCCTTTCCCTTCTCCTCAGATAATACCCCAGACTTCTTTTTGGACATTGGGCGTCCACTCCAACAATCGCGGGCATAGTGCCCCGGCTTTCCACAAACAAAGCATACATCCGGGGTTGGAATTGTAGTCGCTCCGGATGTGCTAGAGGAAGGGACTAGACCCGACCTCCTAGCCTTCTTGTACCACCTACGGTACCCAGATTTTGAGGTTGTCAACTTCACCACCGAATCTTTTGCCACAGGATCTCCGACTGTTCCTGCCAAAACTTTCCTTGCCTTCTGAGCACTCTCCCAACACTCTCTGGCGAGGTGCCCTTTCTTGCCACAAGAATAACATTTGACGGTAGTTTGGGTAGTAGATGGCCCAGCCTCTTCTCTCGTCATCTTTCGATACGCAGTCCTTATAGGATCTGTAAGGTTTGGTACCCTATCCACCGGTACTCGGTGGGTTTCCCCCAACTCTACTTCCAAAGCTCTGGCCGATTCCACCAAAGCTCGGAATCCCAATAGCTTTGGTCCTAGCAGCAGGATACGCAACTCGCTGCGCAGACCGTTATAAAATCTATCCACTATAGATTGCTCGCTTTCCCATTCAAAGCCTGGATAGCGCCTTACCATAAGGAACGTCTGCAAATATGCGTCCACCGAATGCGCTCCCTGCGCCACAGTTAGGCTCCTCTGCTGCTCTACATGACCCCCAAATGCCCTTTGCTCCAACATACCACCCGATGTTGGGGCCACCTCAGGGACAAATGGTTGCACATTACTCCCATGATGTGCGTTGGTCACAGCGAACACCGCTTCAACCACCCTTCTTATGGTTTCCAAAGACGTAGGGGTCTCCGGCACGTCGCTGGGTGCAGTACTTTTCCCAGAAAGTGTGCATTCAGACTGCCACGCGCCACACTCGTACACCTACAATCGTACAGAACACCAATAAGGGACCGAACAAAATTGCAAAAAGCAATTATAGGAACACGCAGGTTCCCCAAACATGTGTATTTTCATTCCTAAGTGGACATTCATGGGTTCTTTTCATGTTATAACGATGACGCACATACATGTGCTCACCACCCCTTAAAGTGAATTCGTCCACGAATTCATTTAAGCTTGACCGAAACCGTTAGTCTGATACCAATTTGTAACACCCCTATCCGTCACATGGCATATAGCAGTAGGTCCGGCCGGGGCCCGACGCCATATACCGCAGACAGACCGTGGAGTTACGCATCGCATTATCATACTCACAATTTGAAAGACAACGTCCTACGCAACACCTAGCGGAAGCATTTTAGGTTATTAAAAAGAACCCAACATTAAGCATGAATGTCCACTAATAACAAAACCCATAGGAATGAAACGACTAAAAATACACAAAACAGTCCTCGGCCTTAAGGCCTTACAAACATTGTTCCCTTAACCAAAAAGTGTCTTTCATACATCGGCGCGCAGGCCGGCCATACATGAATATGAAAAACAAAACTAACTCTTCAGCCTTCATGGGCTAGCGCTGCAACTTGGGCTTTAGCCCGCTATTTACCTCTCGGCTCCGCAGCACCTGCAAGCAACAATCCACCGCACGGTGGTAAACAAAGGCAACGGTCAGCTATGCTGACCAAATTATAACGATTCCGCCCCCACACCGGGGCGGCAAAGCTTCTTCCCTGCACTTGTTAGCAAAACAAGCAACACAGCAACAAAAGCATCTCATCATGGGTGCACGCTCTCACGGCCGTACACCCCGTGCTCTCAGGGCACTTATTCGGCGAAGCCAGTCCGAACCATGTCCGGTCCTCGACTCCACCACCACCCCCAGGATGGCAATCTTTGTGAGCATTTAGTCTTTTCAGCCGCAGCCTAGACTCGATCTCCAAACCCCGGTAAGTCCCACGTACAACTTTAGGTCGCTTTAACCGAGCAGATGGAGCGGGTAGAGGGCTACTAGTCCGTTGCTCACTCCGCCACTGCCATTTGGCCCTTTGGCGCGGACTAAGCTTTCCCCAGTCCCAAATAACGATCAAACACGGTACTTAGCCCCGCTAAGTACCCGGTTGGCTCCCAGGCCACCGATATGACAGAACTACATTTCCGTCCAAAATTTCCGGGTGCACCTCGGGTTTCATCCCCAAGGATCCCTGCTGCAATCAAACATGATACATAGCCCCGCTATGTTCCCGACTGGCACCCAGGCCACCGAGATGGCGGAACTTCGTTTCCGCCCAGATTTCCGGGTGCACCTCGGGGTTAATCCCCAAGATTCCCTGATGCATTCTACCGCATAGCAACCCGAAAGCAATCAAAACGCTCGGAGTCTTCTCCGGCTAAAATATGCACATCATAACATCACCGATCCGGAAAACACATCCGGATAGGCTTCACACAGCATGCCTATGTCCGTACTACGATTCCGGACTCTAACAAGGGGGACTACACATATCTACCCCAAGGAATACCACGATCTCGCCGCACACTCGCGGGAGAGGGGTTTTCCCATGCAAAGGAAGAAGAGCTTCACATGCTCAAGAAGAGAATCGTTACCCTCGTAGATTTTCGCGCGCCCGCCATGAAGAAGTAGACGGTTGAAAAGCTTCGCCTCGCTCTTGCCGTCGAGGATCCGGTCTCGGATCGTGATTCGGTGCTCCGGTGCTCCGCCGGCGGCCGGATCTCCTCTTCTCCTTCCTTGCTCTCCCTTCTCTCTAAACTTTTAGAAAGAGAGTCTAGGGTTTGAAATGAGGGTTTAGAACCCTTCAACCCTAAATTAAAGGTTTGGGCGGACCATCCTAGGCCGTTAGATGAGATTTGATGGAAAATCGGATGGCCACGGAGTCATTTTACGGATTCAGCACCCGTCCGCACGACCAGTGGCGCACGGTCAGTGGTCGTGCGCCCTATGTCAGTGATCGTGCGTTTTCGTTAAACAGGGATTTGACATTATAATTTCTTTATGCACGACCAGTGGCGCACGGTCAGTGGTCGTGCGCCCTGTGGTCAGTGATCGTGCGCTAAGGGAAAAACTGCACAGTTCAACGCCCTTCCGCCGACGGTTACTCTACCGCGAGGCGTTAACTCCCACCGACTCCAGGACTGAACATGGGGTGTTACACCCCATTCTCAGCAATGAAGATAACGTATGTGCACTACTGCCAAAAAACTTACACTTACAGGACTTTATTTACTGAAAACATTATGTTCATGTTCATACTGACACCTCATTCAATTAAGTATCAAAGTAATGTGTTATTAAGTTACTTACTGTATATATATCAAATCAGGTTGTACTGATTCCTGTGTTTTGTACAAAGATATACACAGCAGAAGCGCATCGTACTGCTCAAAGAGCTGCTAATCGACAATGCTCACAGACCAGGAGAGCCAGGATGACTGAAGCGCAACGCGAACAAGAACGTGCTTCTAATCGACTCCGTCACAGATCGCGATGGTTGCAAATGACTGAAGTACAACATGAGCATCAACGAGCTATTTGGCGTATTGCCGCTCGAAACCGTTCTCAGAGACGACATCTCTCTGAAACTGACAATGCTGAGGTCCCACATGACAACATCCACGAACAGTCAACTGCTACACTCCCATCTGCTGTAAATACAAGTATGTCAGCACCCACCAACGATACAGTGCAACCTACTGTTTCAGCACACATACAATGTATGAACACAGTAACATATGCTCCACGTGGTGTTGTCCACCGTTACATGTTAACAAATCTGCCGTCGTCATCCACTCATTCTACGCAAATGCTTCACCCTGGAGAATCATCATCTTCACACATATCTGCTACCCCACTTTGTGAGAATAACTTCCCGCAATACTCTACAGAGTTACAAACTGTACCTAAAATATTGCTGCAAGAACCACAACAACATTTACTACAGCGTATGTACTTTGTAATTACAATACACTTTACATACTCTTTCAGTGTCATCAATTATTTATGTTACCACATTTGTCATATTTAATGTACATAGTAATTGCAGCATCACACTCGCATCAAATGAATAGTGAGAGTGATTCCAGCTCTGATGATATTAGTACTAATACAAATCGTTGTCCCAGAAGCCATAATATTGCCCGCATTTCTAATCTACGTCAGCATATTATTTATTTACGATTGCGACTACCACAAGTCTGTGTTTACTGTCACGCTAGGTTGTTTGATGGTGAAACAACAACAATGTACTGCAACAACGGTAGAGTCCGCATACCAACTGCACCGTTCCCAGATAGTCTTTACAGTTTATTCATTAGTGACTCTGTACAGAGCCGTAATTTCAGAAGATATATTCGTTCGTATAATCATGTATTCTCTTTCACGTCTATGGGTGTTAAATTAGACACAACTTTGGCTGCTGATCAGCACGCTGTTTACACTTTCCGAGCTCACGGAGCAATATATCATCAAATTGGTTCACTTCTTCCTGCTCCAAATACAAGGCCAAGATATTTACAGCTATACATATATGATACAGAGCATGAAACAGATCATCGCTTAGAAGAGAACTCAGAATTAGATCGTTCATTACTGGAGAAGATCAAATTAATTTTGGATACATGTAATCCATTTGTGCTGACGTTTCGACGACTATCTGAGCAGCGAAACATTATCAACTGTAGATTAGTTATTAAAGAAAGACCATCACGTTAACAACAATATGTACTACCAACCGCCTCACAAGTTGCTGCTATAATTGTTGGAGCTGAAGACTATATTGATTCAAATGAACGCAATATAATTGTCGAGACAACGGAATGTCAGATATGTACCGTGCAAGAATACACTGGTTTCTACGATCCTCTTCAATACCCACTACTTCTCCCATACGGGACATATGGTTGGATAGCTGAATATAAAGGATTAAACAATCTACGTGTTAGTTGCTGCGACTACTACTCTTACGTGTGTACAACCCCGTATTCGCGACGGGAGGACCCGAAGCAAGGCATAAGGCATGCTAGTAAGTTTTAAGCTTTGGAGCCCCTTTGAGGGGTGGGGGCGGCGAGTAGGCAGACACCCGTCCCGGCATGATAGGCGTGAGGGGAAGCTGCGGGACCGGCCGGAGTCCGGAGGCGCACCCCTGCCTCGCGGCCAGGCGAGGGCAGGCGGGGCGAGACCGGCCCGGGGCTAGGTTCTCGCCCCTGCCTCACGGCCAGGAGAGGGCAGGCGGGGCGAGACCGGCCCGGGGCCGGGTTCTCGCCCCTGCCTCGCGGCCAGGCGAGGGCAGGCGGGGCGAGACCGGCCCGGGGCCGGGTTCTCGCCCCTGCCTCGCGGCCAGGCGAGGGCAGGCGGGGCGAGACCAGCCCGGGGCCGGGTTCTCGCCCCTGCCTCGCGGCTAGGCGAGGGCAGGCGGGGCGAGATCAGCCCAAGGCTGGGTTCTCGCCCTTGCCTCGCGGCTAGGCGAGGGTAGGCGGGGCGAGACCGGCCCGGGGCCAGGTTCTCGCCCCTGCCTCGCGGCTAGGCGAGGGCAGGCGGGGCGAGACCGGCCCGGGGCCGGGTTCTCGCCCCTGCCTCGCGGCTAGGCGAGGGCAGGCGGGGCGAGACCGGCCCGGGGCCGGGTTCTCGCCCCTGCCTCGCGGCTAGGCGAGGGCAGGCGGGGCGAGACCGGCCCGGGGCCGGGTTCTCGCCCCTGCCTCGCGGCTAGGCGAGGGCAGGCGGGGCGAGACCGGCCCGGGGCCGGGTTCTCGCCCCTGCCTCGCGGCTAAGCGAGGGCAGGCGGGGCGAGACCGGCCCGGGGCCGAGTTCTCGCCCCTGCCTTGCGGCTGGGCGAGGGCAGGCGGGGCGAGACCGGCCCGGGGCCGGGTTCTCGCCCCTGCCTCGCGGCTGGGCGAGGGCAGGCGGGGCGAGACCGGCCAGGGGCCGGGTTCTCGCCCCTGCCTCGTGGCTAGGCGAGGGCAGGCGGGGCGAGACCGGCCCGGGGCCGGGTTCTCGCCCCTGCCTCGCGGCTAGGCGAGGGCAGGCGGGGCGAGACCGGCCCGGGGCCAAGTTCACGCCCCTGCCTCGCGGCCTCGCGGTCAGGCCGGGCGAGACCGACCAGGGGGGTGGTGGCCCGAGGGCGTGACCTCTCATGCTTTTACCGTTTTACCCCCGAGGTGGATTTTACCTTTTTCCCCCCCAGTGTGGAGGTTTTCTATTGGCTGGAGGCATTTTTGTCCTAAGGGCATTTTGGTCATTTTACCCCCAGGACTTGGAAAAGCTATAAATAGACCCTTGAGGGTGCCTTGGAGAGCATTCATTCATTCCTTAGCCACTTGAATCTTTTTGGCTTTCTTCCTCCAAGGCACCTAGCTCAAGCATTGGCTAGGGAGGGGGAGACCTCAAAGGTCTTCCGGGTATGAGGTGGGACCTCCACGCTAGAGCCGAGGGTCAGTTCATAGCTTCTTATGTCTTCGGTCCGTGACGTTCTTCCGAGCATAGTAGGTGTGAGGTCACCCCTTTACCCAAGGGTCGAACCCCACAGAAGTCAATTTTGGCTTCGGTCATTTTTGGCTTCAACAGTTTTGGTGCGGTGAGCGTGGAGAGTGACCAACACAGAAAATCTCGGGTGAGTGTCATGACCGGAGATCAGGGAGGTGGTGATGATCTCGGAGAGCTCCAAAACTCAGGACCCTTCGTGGGAAGGGAGGAGTTCATGGCATCCATTCAAGGCATCATGGGGATGCTGCGGAGTTTGGCTCCTCGGGGTGGCAGCTCCACTCCAACCCCCCAAGAGCTAGCTCTACCCCCTCTCGATGAGTCGACCCCTAGGGGTCCAGGCGAGATCACCCCAGCGGGGGGAGATGTAAGTGTGCCAGATAGGAGACCTGGGAAGGAAAGGATGGTAGAGGGGGTCGAGCGAGACCTCCCAGGCCGGGAGCTGTTCCCAAGCCCGGCGAGAGCTAACCCCCCAGGCGAGCAGGTCGCGCGAGTGGAGGTGGCGAGAGCTCCCCTTAGGGGGTCACCCTTTAGTGAGTTAATCATCTCAGCTCCCATTCCCGAGGGGTTCAGAGAGCCAGACATGGCTTACTATACCGGGAAGGATGACCCCGTCCAGCACCTAAGTGGTTCGAGGATGCCGTCTCCATCAGGCCGATGACGGATGCCTTCAAGTGTCGCCTCTTTGCGATCACTTTGAAAGAGAAGGCGAGGGACTGGTTCCATCAACTCCCTCCAAGGTCCATCTTCGGGTTTGAAGACTTGAGCCGGAGCTTTCAGCTTCGCTTCTCCACCTCCAAGAAGAGGAATAAAGGTCCTGAGTCCCTCTTCCTGATAAAGCAAAGGGCCGAGGAGTCGCTGGCCCACTATGTTGACAGGTTCCAGGAGGAGGTCCTTGACATCCAAGAGGTGCCAGTGTATGCCCTCCAGATGGCGTTCACGGTGGGGTTGCACGAAGGGTTCTTTAAGATGAGCTTGACCCGGAAGACCCCCCTTTCCTTCGAGGAGCTGATGGAAAGGGCGGCGGAAGAGATAGCCATGGAGGCGGCCAACCCGGCCTTTGTAAAGAAGTTGGCAAAGTTGACAGAGGTGGAGTCAAAGGAGCAGGGTGGCTCAAGGCATCAGGAAGGAAGGGGGAGAGAAGAGCAGAGAGCCCACGGGTTCCAGAGACAGGAGTGTCCGGAGCCAGGCTGGAGGCAGCAGGGAGGACCTGCCCATGGTCCAGGAAGAGCTCTCATCCAGGATGGGGGGAACTTTCATGGGGGCCAAGGGAGGTTCAACTTCCAGAGACAAGCCCCAAGACAGCTCCTGCCCCCACCCCAGCAAGCAATGTCGATTGGCCGAAGGGAGAGGAGGAATCGCAAGGGGAGAGGGGGAGGCAGAGTAGAGTTACCGTACTGCGACTTCCACCAGTTGGAAGGTCACGCCACGGCTACCTGCCCCGAGTTCCTGGAGGTAAGGGGGGCGAGAGCTCCAGTCCAGCAGCAGCCGGAGCGTATCGAAGCTCTGCCCCAAGGAGGTGGAGGAGGTGATGATGTGTGTGAAGACCGGGTCGATGTAGGACCCCGAGGTGGTATAGCCGTGATCCACGGGGGGTGGGGATCGAAGCCGCTCGGAAGGCAAGTCTCCATATGATGTATCGACGGAGCGTTGCCTCGACATCCCAGACCCCTCCCCCGGAGGAAAGGGTTACCTTCTCGTCAAAGGACATGCCAGAGCATGAGGACCCTTTCTGCGACGCCCTGGTCATCCAGGCAGCCGTCGAAGGCTTCACCGTCTCCCGGATCTTGGTTGATAATGGAAGCTCGGTCAACGTCATTTTCAAAAAGGCGTTCGAGGGGATGAAGGTGGAGCCAAGGAGGGTAGTGGCGTCGGATGGACCTCTATTTGGATTCTCAGGGGAGAGGAAGGAGGTGGAAGGTGGAGTCGGACTCCAGGTAAAGCTAGGAGGGACCTCAAGGAACTGCAGGTTCGTCATTGTCGACGCTCCAAGCAGCTACAACGCCATCTTCGGAAGGCCCCTCATCAGCGCCTTCCGGTGCGTTCCCTCATCCTTCCACCAGTGCCTCAAGTTCAACTCAGATGATATCCAGGTCAGGATCAAGGGAGACTCCAGGATGGCGAGGCAGTGCTACGTCACGGCAGTCAACACCATCTCTTGGTTGGCTAAGGCGGAGGAGATGGAGGAGATCATGGAGAGCCTGAGCAGGATTGAGGTGTCCAGTGGGATAGAACCTGATGGCGACCACCATGCCCAGGCTCCCTGAAGAAGCCTCGTCTCGGCGGAGTCATGTATCTTGTTTTTTCTTTATGTTGTAATGAGTCCAACCTCCGACCGGTAGGGTTGGGAGGGTCATGTAACCCAACTATTTTCCCCTTTTGAGGATGTTGAATTTTGGCAGAGTTCAGGTGACATGCACTATCCCTAATTCCCTTAGCTCTGAGATGATTCCGCTGCCAGGCTCTCACTAGCTGGCAGGGCAGGTTGATCTCTCGTGGAAGCTAAGTCCTTTTGCTCCGAGATGATTCCGCTGCCAGGCTCTCACTAGCTGGCAGGGCAGGTTGATCTCTCGTGGAAGCTAAGTCCTTTTGCTCCGAGATGATTCCACTGCCAGGCTCTCACTAGCTGGTGGGTTCAGGTTGATCTCTCGTGGTAGCTAAGTCTTTTTGCTCCAAGATGATTCCGCTGCCAGGCTCTCACTAGCTGGTGGGTTCAGGATGATCTCTCGTGGGAGCTAAGTCCTTTAGCTCCGAGATGATTCCGCTGCCAGGCTCTCACTAGCTGGTGGGTTCAGGTTGATCTCTCGTGGGAGCCCCAAGTCCTTTAGCTCCGAGATGATTTCGCTGTCAGGCTCTCACTAGCTGGTGGGTTCAGGTTGATCTCTCGTGGGAGCTAAGTCCTTTAGCTCCGAGATGATTCCGCTGCCAGGCTCTCACTAGCTGGTGGGTTCAGGTTGATCTCTCGTGGGAGCTAAGTCCTTTAGCTCCGAGATGATTCTGCTGCCAGGCTCTCACTAGCTGGTGGGTTCAGGTTGATCTCTCGTGGGAGCTAAGTCCTTTAGCTCCGAGATGATTCCGCTGCCAGGCTCTCACTAGCTGGTGGGTTCAGGTTGATCTCTCGTGGGAGCCCCAAGTCCTTTAGCTCCGAGCTGATTCCGCTGTCAGGCTCTCACTAGCTGGCGGGTTCAGGTTGATCTCTCGTGGAGGTGATCCTTTTACCCTGAGGGGGTCCCGCCACCCAGGCTCTCATCAGCTGGCATGGCAGGTTGACCCCCCCAAGAGGTTAGATCTTTTTGCCCTGAGGGGGTCTCGCCACCCAGGCTCTCATCAGCTGGCATGGCAGGTTGACCCCCCAGGAGGTTAGATCTTTTTGCCCGGAGGGGGTCTCGCCACCCAGGCTCTCATCGGCTAGCATGGCAGGTTGACCCCCCCCCCCCAGGAGGTTAGATCCTTTTACCCTGAGGGGGTCTCGCCACCCAGGCTCTCATCAGCTGGCATGGCAGGTTGACCCCCCTAGGAGGTTAGATCTTTTTACCCTGAGGGGGTCTCGCCACCCAGGCTCTCATCAGCTGGCATGGCAGGTTGACCCCCCCCAGGGGGTTAAGCGTTTTTACCCTGAGGGGGTCTCGCCACCCAGGCTCTCATCAACTGGCATGGCAGGTTGACCCCCCCAGGAGGTTAGATCTTTTTACCCTGAGGGGGTCTCGCCACCCAGGCTCTCATTAGCTGGCATGGCAGGTTGACCACTCGGAAGAGGCCTCAGTCTTTCGATACCGCGAGAGCAAGCTTCAGTCAGCGAATACGTTGGGTTGGATGTTTCTTTCCGAGCTTGTACCAACCTCGAAAAGAGCGGGGATTGTGTACAACCCCGTATTCACGACGGGAGGACCCGAAGCAAGGCATAAGGCATGCTAGTAAGTTTTAAGCTTTGGAGCCCCTTTGAGGGGCGGGGGAGGCGAGTAGGCAGACACCCGTCCCGGCATGATAGGCGTGAGGGGAAGCTGCGGGACCGGCTGGAGTCCGGAAGCGCACCCCTGCCTCGCGGCCAGGCGAGGGCAGGCGGGGCGAGACCGGCCCGGGGCCGGGTTCTCGCCCCTGCCTTGCGGCCACGCGAGGGCAGGCGGGGCGAGACCGGCCCGGGGCCGGGTTCTCGCCCCTGCCTCGCGGCCAGGCGAGGGCAGGCGGGGCGAAACCGGCCCAGGGCTGGGTTCTCGCCCCTACCTCGCGGCCAGGCGAGGGCAGGCGGGGCAAGACCGGCCCGGGGCCGGGTTCTCGCCCTTGCCTCGCGGCCAGGCGAGGGCAGGCGGGGCGAGACCGGCCCGGGGCCAGCTTCTCGCCCCTGCCTCGCGGCCAGGCGAGGGCAGGCGGGGCGAGACCGGCCCGGGGCCGGGTTCTCGCCCCTGCCTCGCGGCTAGGCGAGGGCAGGCGGGGCGAGACCGGCCCGGGGCCGGGTTCTCGCCCCTGCCTCGCGGCTAGGCGAGGGCAGGCGGGGCGAGACCGGCCCGGGGCCGGGTTCTCGCCCCTGCCTCGCGGCTAGGCGAGGGCAGGCGGGGCGAGACCGGCCCGGGGCCGGGTTCTCGCCCCTGCCTCGCGGCTAGGCAAGGGCAGGCGGGGCGAGACCGGCCCGGGGCCGGGTTCTCTCCCCTGCCTCGCGGCTGGGCGAGGGCAGGCGGGGCGAGACCGGCCCGGGGCCGGGTTCTCGCCCCTGCCTCGCGGCTGGGCGAGGGCAGGCGGGGCAAGACCGGCCCGGGGCCGGGTTCTCGCCCCTGCCTCGCGGCTAGGCGAGGGCAGGCGGGGCGAGACCGGCCCGGGGCCGGGTTCTCGCCCCTACCTCGCGGCTAGGCGAGGGCAGGCGAGGCGAGACCGGCTCGGGGCCAGGTTCACGCCCCTGCCTCGCGGCCTCGCGGTCAGGTCGGGCGAGACCGACCAGGGGGGTGGCCGGACGGTGTGACCTCTCATGCTTTTACCGTTTTACCCCCGAGGTGGATTTTACCTTTTTGTCTCACGGTGTGGAGGTTTTCTATTGGCTGGAGGCATTTTTGTCCTAAGGGCATTTTGGTCATTTTACCCCCAGGACTTGGAAAAGCTATAAGTAGACCCTTGAGGGTGCCTTGGAGAGCATTCATTCATTCCTTAGCCACTTGAATCTTTTTGGCTTTCTTCCTCCAAGGCACCTAGCTCAAGCATTGGCTAGGGAGGGGGAGACCTCAAAGGTCTTCTGGGTGTGAGGTGGGACCTCCACGCTAGAGCCGAGGGTCAGTTCATAGCTTCCTAAGTCTTTGGTCCGTGACGTTCTTCCGAGCATAGTAGGTGTGAGGTCACCCCTTTCCCCAAGGGTCGAACTCCACAGAAGTCAATTTTGGCTTCAGTCATTTTTGGCTTCAACAACGTACTCCATGTATACAATCTACGTTTTTTATTCAGTATGTTACGTACAATTACACATGAAATATATTTATGTTAAATATCATATTATTATAGGACCGTGGTCCATCTTCATCATTACTGTTACACGGATGTCGGATATTACAGCAATATGTTGTTGACAACTACATTAAAATAGAAACTCAAAAATTGCGTTGGATTAAAAGAAATCAAAATACTCTTCGTGCTGAACTTTATTGTGGTTTACAAGATTGCCTCAATGCTGGAGAAAGTAGTGGAGGTGCTCTAAAATTTTTATTGCAGTACACAATAACATTGCTCTCTATATTCAACGCTTTATTGATATATAGTATGTTAATGTGCTTCAGCAAATATTGGACATCGCATGATCTTACCATCATCCTTTGTTGGAAGCCCACGCGACATGTACCAACATTATCAAGATGCAATGTCTGTTGTACAGCACTATGGTAGGCCAGATATATTCTTAACAATGACATGCAATTCATCATGGCCAGAAATTACAGATTTGCTCTACTCTGGACAAACTCCTCAAGATCGTCCTGATATAGTTGCTCGAATATTCAATGCTAAATACACAAAATTAAAGCAGGATCTTTTTCATAGACATATTTTGGGAAGGACCATTAGTCATGTGCATGTAATTGAGTTTCAAAAAAGAGGTTTGCCTCATGTTCATATGTTGATTATGTTTGATTCACGAGACAAAATGAACACTCCAGATAACTACGACAGCATTGTTCGCGTTGAACTGCCTTATGTTGAAGACGAGCCCGAACTGTACAATGCCGTTGTACGGCATATGATTCATGGTCCATGTGCACATGTAAATCCCCGTGCTCCATGCATGAAGCGTGGTGCCTGCAAAAAAGGTTACCCAAAAAATTTTGCTGAACATACAGTGCAGGGTACTGACTCATACCCAATTTATCGCCGCAGAAATAATGGACGATCATTTCGTTTGCGACGTGCTGCAGATTTTAGTGTTACCAATCAATGGGTTGTGTCATATAATCCGTATCTGCTGTTAAAATATGACTGTCATATAAATGTAGAAATTTGTAGTAGTATTAAGAGTATTAAATACTTATACAAGTACATTCACAAAGGTCCTGACTTTGTTGAATTCCAACTCCACGATACTGCGGATCGAAATGAGATCTCTCAATATGTCAACGGTCGATGGATATGTCCGCAGGAAGCATTCTGGAAAATACTAAAATTCAATATGTATCAAACATATCCTTCAGTAATTCGTTTGCAAATACATCTGCCGAACAAACATCAGGTTCAGTTTCGCAGTACTGATGTACTACATAACATTCTTGCAAATGAGCAAAACTCCCGTACAATGTTGACAGAATTCTTCAGTATTAACAACAATAACCAAGAGCAACATGGATATTTTTACACTAAATTCCCAAAACACTACACATGGAATTCGACCTCAAGAACTTGGCATAAGCGAAGGGGTCGTCAAAAGGTTATTGCTCGAATGTACTCAGTACATCCTTCAGAAGGAGAAAGATTTTACTTACGGCTGCTTTTAAATCATATTCGGGCACCAAGATCTTTTGAACATTTGATGACTGTTGGTACTGTTATCCATCAAACATTTAAGGCAGCAGCTGAATATTATGGTCTATTAGAACAGGACAATAGTCTACATAACTGTATACGCGATGCTAGAGACTTTCAGATGCCCGCAGCACTCTGTACTTTATTTACAACAATTTTGTTATTTTGCAATCCTACAAATGTTAGAGAGCTTTGGAATGTCAATTATGCAGCAATGACGGAAGATTACGTTACATCGTCATCTGTGAACAGTGTATATGTCCTCAACAAGCTGCTCCGTGAAATCGACAACATTCTTCAGCAACACAGCAAATGCATTACACAATTTGATCTCCCTAAAATGTCTGCAAACTTTGAAAACATTACGGCCTCCTCTGTTTTAATTGCGGATGAACTGTCATTATATGTTTCAAATACAGAACTTCTTTCTGTTGCATCACTAAATCAACGTCAGTCCTATATATTCCATATTATCACTGAATGTGTTCGACAAGGCACCGACGGTATGTTCTTCATTGACGACCCTGCTGGCACTGGAAAAACTTTTTTATACAAAGCCATTATTGCCCACCTACGACAAGATGGTCATATTGTACTTGCCACTGCATCATCAGGAATTGCTGCAACTCTTCTTCCAGGAGGAAATACAACACATTTGCGATTTAAGATTCCTATTCCTATTGAAGCTGGGTCATACTGCAAGTTTGGTAAAACATCAGATATGCAGCAACTCTTAAAACACTGTTCCGCTATTCTGTGGGATGAGGCGCCTATGTCGCACAAATATATTTTTGAAGCTGTCGACCGTTCATTACGGGATGTTCTAAACACAGACTTACCTTTTGGTGGTAAAGTGGTCATTATGGGCGGTGATTTCCGTCAGATTCCACCAGTTGTCATTAATGGCACAGTGTCACAAATTATTAATGTCAGTATTGTTACGTCGTCATTGTGGTTAACTGTTAAACTACTATCACTGACTGAAAATATGTGCGCACTGAATGACCAACATTTCTCAGAATATCTGCTTCGCATTGGAAATGGAACTGAATTGACATATGATGATGATATGATACACATTCCTGATTCAATGATTATTCCGTGGGATGGCGAACATTCAGTAAGTTTACTTATAAACATCACATTCTCTAATATTACATGTAATATTAGAAGCTATGATTACTGGGAGAATAGGGCGCTTCTCAGTCCATTAAATGAAGATGTTGCTCACTTAAATGAAAAATGTTTGAGTGTTTTTCCTGGTGAGGAGATAACATACTACTCTTTTGATTCCGTTGATGATGACAAATACAATTTATACCCGCAAGAATTTCTTAATAGCATCTCAGCGAGTAATCTTCCGCCTCACAAATTGTCTTTAAAAAAAGGTGCCCCTGTTATGCTTCTGCGGAATCTAAACTCGCGTATCGGTCTTTGCAACGGTTCACGACTCATATGCCGACAATTCTCAAGATATGTTATTGAGGCAGAAATTCTTACTGGTCAACATAAAGGGAACTCAGTGTTCCTTCCTCGCATACCTCTAAAAAATACTGAAGATCAACATATGCCTTTTGAACTGACTAGAAAACAATTTTCGGTTCGATTAAGTTTTGCATTGACCATAAACAAATCTCAAGGACAGACAATCCAACATGTTGGCCTTTATCTACCATCTCCTGTTTTCACTCACGGTCAACTCTACGTTGCACTATCCAGAAGAATTACTGCTGCAAACACAAAAGTCTTAGTGAAAGATAGTGTTGTACGTGGACATTCTGGCACGCACATAAAAAATATTGTCTACAAAGAGATACTATCAAAAGTGAACATACAGGTGCATTATATTTGTTGTATTTGTTTTCAAATTTTACAGACACTGATATGCTATTATCATCTCTAAATACTACTTCCTTTTATATTACTTTCACAGCCCGGTCATCCGTAATCATCCGCATCTACATCACGAAAAATTTCTGTTTTCTCCTCTTACAGGTACATTTCAAACACACATAGTACGTAATACTTGTGTCTATGCATTTCTTCTCTACCTCAAATGATCATTTAAATTTACGCTACTGTATATTCCAATACTTCATTATTTTTCACCACTTTTCAAAATATCATTGTTTTTTTTCTGTGCCTTAAATAAAAAGTGCTCATTTCAGCTTTCACATGAACTTTATGTTTAAAATCATTTACTCTATTGATCTCAGAATATCATTTCTCATATGATACAGTACATACGTACATATTCGCAATGACTGAGTACGGCTCCTTACCAAACATGACGCAAGAGGATGACCTGCCATTCACATTCGTTGATGTTGACTCCTCCAACAATGTGCCCCCAGATATGCGAGACTACTACTACTTCGCTGTATTACTCAGCAACCTTAATCATGCTACAACCACTGCTTCTGTAAGATCACTCTTTGAAAATCTTCAAGCCTTTCTGCACGGCAGCGTAAACACTCTTATTTATCATTATAAATTAAATTACTACAACCAATTTATTTTATAATTACAACATATTGACCCGTTATTAATGCAGGTCGATGTCGACACATCAGGCAACCCAACTGGGACAGGAGAACTAATCTTTGCAGATGATCTTTCAATGGAAACTGCCGCAACCGTGATAAACGGCCAAATTATTGACGGGCGAACAATATCAACCGAGGAGCTACGTCTCTTTGATATTAAGGCAGAGTACTATCAACAACGTCTCAATTAAATATCAGTACGAATGATACTGTATATAAATAAAGTGTATAAACATTGTCGAATCGCACTTTTGCTGAAAATGTAATGTACATGTACCACTGTTTACATGTTATCCTAATGTACCTTCTAACATTTTATCTTTTATCTGCTGTGTATTATCATGCCTTCACCTCTGTAATGCATTTACTTATAAATATTTTCTTTACCGCTCGCATTTTTGCTAATGTATAACGTACTACTCCATTGTTTTATGTAGATCTCATACAATTGCAAACCTTCACATTTCATTAATTGTTTTGTATTACTCCCTGCGTTTGCGCATGAATATTATTTGGCAAATAATATTTCACCGCTAATATCATCACTGACGGCTTTGAGTGCACTCAAAGCCGTCACCGTTCACGGCTTTGAGTTCACTCAAACTCGTGACACCTCACGGCGTTGAGTGCACTCAAAGCCGTCACCCCTCACGGCTTTGAGTGCACTCAAAGCCGTGACCTCGCACGCGTTGAGTGCACTCAAAGCAGTCACAACTCACGGCTTTGAGTGCACTCAACGCCGTGACCACCCACAGCGTTGAGTGCACTCAAAGCCATCACCATATACGGCTTTGAGTGCACTCAAAGTCGTCACCGTTCACGGCTTTGAGTTCACTCAAAGCCGTGAGCCCTCACGGCGTTGAGTGCACTCAAAACCGTCACCCCTCACGGCTTTGAGTGCACTCAAAGCCGTCACCGCTCACGGCTTTGAGTGCACTCAAAGCCGTCACCCCTCACGGCTTTGAGTGCACTCAAAGCCGTCACCCCTCACGGCTTTGAGTGCACTCAAAGCCGTCACCGCTCACGGCTTTGAGTGCACTCAAAGCCGTCACCACTCACGGCTGTGACGTGATAATTGCGTTAAGTGCACTCAATGCCATACATTGAATGGGGTTGACTGGACTCAACACCATTATCACGGCTTCGAGAGCACTGAAAGCCGTGATCACTGAATGCCATAGACTGAGGACTGAAAGCCCATAGCATCACGCAGGGCGAGGCCCGTGCGCAGGCAGGCTAAGCCCGCCTGATGTTGTCGAAGGCCGCCGAAGAGCATCGAGCACGGGCGCAGCCCGTGCGCAGGCGGGCGAAGCCCGCCTGATGAGGCGAAACGCCTCCCAATAGCATCGAGCACGAGCGTAGTCCGTGCGTAGGCGGGCGAAGCCCGCCTGATGCGGCCGAAGGCCGCCCGAGAGCATCGAGCACGGGCGTAGCCCGTGCGAAGATGCTCGTATATATATATATATATATATATATATATATATATATATATATATATATATATATATATATATATATAGTTATATTTATAGGTGAATAATGTTTCTTGTGTTTTTATTCTAAGATGAAGATATCAGTTTATATCTATAATACTTCGATAATTCCTCAAGTTTAGAAATTTGTGAATTTATGGGCTTTGCGAATTTAAGGGCATGTTTGGCATGACGGTAACGGTTGTGAATGTGATGATTATGGCCTCAATCTCATTCCTGAATATTTGACTGCACTTGTGTAACTCCATTTATTTTTATGTTTAAATTAAATTTTTTTTAATGAAGGTCCTGAACATTATAATGTCAAACACAAATTTTATGAGGGTGAAGTTTTTATTCAAACTCACAAAAGCAAAAGAAAATAAAGGCGTTTATATTAGCATCCCGGCTTTGGATATTGACAGTCCAATTATAGTAGCAACCAGCAAATCGATAATGACAGTCCATTGGCTATTGACAACCCAGTATTTTTTAAAAAAAGTCATGCATTCACATTAGATTAAGCAAAACAAACAAGTTTATTATTTTTTTCAACAACTTAATCACATTGGCTATTGGTATGTAATTGCTTGGAAAGCCAAGTAAATGAAATTTTTTGGCAAATGTTATACGCGCCGCACTTTTGGCTATCCGCAATTATTTGATATCTGCAAATCATTATTTTTCAAAATGACTATGTGCAAATATAATTGTTATCCGCAAATCATTGTTTTTTAAATTATTATCCACAAACCAATTGTCTTAGAGTGCATAAGAAAAAAGTTATCAATCAAAACAAGCCATGATTATTTCCTAATTTGACATTGTTTCACGCCAATCTTTTAACCTGCAAATTTGAAGATAAAAAATAATATTAATAATTTTACATTACAATTTGAAATAAACTTCAAATAAATTTTCGTAAAAAAACTTTTATATACCTCTTCTTATTATCAATTATCCAATGTTAGTAATATACTTGGTCCCGTTGTCGGTGGTGTTCTTTGCAACCGTTGGTTGTAATGTACTCCCCAATTTTCCGTCACGTGTTCGTGATATCTCATCCATGAAGGAATAAGTATGGCAACGGAGAGCAAACATTAAAAACTAGCCCAATAAAGTGATTATTATTTAAAAAATTAATGCAAATAAGTCTTGGTACCTCCGACATTGATGAATGAAGTGGAAAATATGTTAAATTTTGCACCTTCGATAGTTGAATCACTGCTATATTGTAGCACGAACTGATAACTAGTCCCATATCCGGTAGTGTCATTCATTTTTCAAATGGCGCTGGAGTTTCTATGCACTGTAGAGAGTCTAACAACTCTAATCTATGTTTGCTACTGTATATTTCATCATGCAAAACGCGCCGAGTTTCAAGCTCCTAATATAAATTCTTTCGTACTTGTTGTCAATCACTCATTGCATTCAATGCATCACTAATTACTCTGTATCCACAGTGACAATCACCAGCAACGTTGTAGGCATCTACAATGTGTAGACCAAAATGATGTAAAATGATGACAAATCTTTACGACAAAATTTATATTTTTGCAAACCGATAACTTCATTTTTTGCTTTCTTTTTTTAATTTCCGTGACTTTCTCCTCCTGTAATGCATACTCAAAATGAGATGGAGATTTCAGGTAGACAAAACATGCTCCTTAAATTTTTTGTAACTCCCATTTGACCTTCCTTTTAACTTTATAGGTACATTTGGCGATGTCAGGTGATGGATCGTGAACGATCCTCCGATTAGCGATGAATTGGTCGGAGAATTGTCTGGTCAGTTCGGCGAAGCTGGTAACGGTGCCTGATCTCTCACGGAGATGATGGGGGCTGGCCATGGCCGGGTCGGCCGGGGGAGTGCCGGCCGGCCACGGCCGTGGCGGCCGTGGCCGGGGCGGCCGAGGGAGTGCCGGCCGCTGGCGGTGGCTCGGCCTCTTGCTGGCGGCGGTTCTCCCGGCGGCGGTTCTTCCTACGAGAGGAGGGAGTGGGGCCCGCCCCCATCATCTCCATGAGAGATCATGGGGGGCCCACCCATGACTTTCCTTAAGTGGAGATCATGGGGGGCTCCTTGCTTTCTATAAATAAAGTGGGAACCTATCAGATCCCTCCATTTCATTTGAAATGGAGAGGATCCGGGATCTGCCAAAACTAACTCTTAGGCTTTTTTTAATATTATAAATAATTAAATATTGGAAATATAATCCTTTAAGATGCGTGTGAACGAGGACCTGCATGAATAGATTTTTGATAAAACGGAAAACTTCTACTAGAAAGCATTATTAATTCCTCATCCCCTTCCTCAGCAGAGCTGCTTGAATAGGAATTCAAGGATAACAGCCATGGCGAAGGAAGCCGTGGAAGCATCATGTGCCTTCGCCATACTGGTGGCGCTGGTCATGGCGAATGGCTGCGGAGCGAAAGAACCGACGGTGGAGATGAAGTGCACCCTGTGCTGGCCGTGCCTCAGCAGCCCTTGCAACGTGAGCCCTCCCCTGCCACCGCGACAGCCGCCTCGCCCGGCAGGCCAAAACTGTCGGCCACCGCCGGAGCCGCACAAGACGCGGAGCCCTCCGGCGCCCGTCATAGAGGGGCAGCCGACCAATTTGTACCCAGTGGATCCAGACTTTGCTCCATCCGCGGCTGTTCGCCGGAGTTCGGCAAGGTTGGCTGTAGTCATTCTGATGGCTGGGTGGGGAGTTGTTTTGTGGAGTTGGTGAAGAGCTGGTAGAGGGTTAAGCTTTCAAACATTATTATGTTGGGTTTTATTTACCTGGACGCCACCCAGTAATTGTTATACTTTGACCTAGTTGACAGGGTCAATCAGTTTGGAGTTTTTTTATTATTAGATTTATGCTTTGTTTTAAATGTTGGTAGGTGAGAAGTTGATAGTTTTTATGGTGTTGGACACTTGTCCGTTTTATATTTGTCTTGATAGCCTATAAATAGACATGTAAGTATTCCTTTCATAGTTGATGCAATATAGAGAGATAAGCTCACAAATTCCTGTTCCTGTTTTAGAGAGAGAAAGAGAGCGCCGCAGCGCTAAGGGTGATTTGTTGCCGAGCGGTTAGAGTGGTAGCCGGGCGGTTTGGTGCACTCGGCATCTGGTGGTCTAGCCAAGGGAAGTTCTCGTCCGACTTGTTCTCGGCCGTGTGGTTTGGCTAAGTCGCCGGCTAGTAGGAGGTCTCGTTGGGCGGTGTTGAAATCGTCGTGCGAGTAAGAGTTTTGCCGAGCGGGTAGAAGGAACTAGCCGCGAAGTGTTGGTGATCTTGCCGTTGAGCGAGTAGTTGGCTAGCCGCGAGTGGGGAATAGTCAAGTCGGCTGTGCTCTCGCCAAGTGAGTTCGACCTCGCGCAGGGAGGCTACTCACCGGGTTGTTAACCGCGCGGGTAGGGCGGTCTCGCCGGCCCCATTTGGTGTTAAGTGGATTTTGTTTGGAGTGTTGAGTTAAAGAGGGGACCCATTCACGTTTCCAACAAGTGGTATCAGAGCGAGGTTCGACCCCTGGAAGTTTGCTCGGAAGGTTAAGTGACAAGGAGAAATGGAGATGGGAAGCGCCATGCCAGGGCAAGTCCCCAAGTTGACAAAAACTAACTACGGGAATTGGAGCATTCAGATGCGAGTGCTACTAGCCTCAAAGGAGTTATGCGAGATAGTAGAAGGAGGCGTTGAGGTGCTTACTGCTGAAGCGGAGGCGGTGTTGACTAACGCACAGAAGGCGGCGTTAAGAGAGTCAAGGAAAAGAGATAAGAAGGCGTTGTTCCTATTATACCAAGGTGTGGATCTGGCGACCTTCGAGAAGATCTCAGATACGGAGACATCAAAGGAGGCATGGGAGATTTTGCAACGCTCCATGCAGGGAGTTGATAAGGCAAAGAAGGTGAAGCTGCAATTCCTCCAAGCTCAATATGAAGTAATGAAGATGCAGAGTGCGGAGAAGGTTGGTGATTATGTGACCCGTCTGCGAACGCTCACAAACGAGATGAAGAGGAATGGAGAGACGACAGATGACGTAAGCTTCATGGAGAAGCTCTTGCGGTCAATGTCAAAGAAATTCAGGCATGTGGTGATTGCGATAGAGGAGTCAAAAGATCTCACCCAGATGTCTGTGGATTAGCTTGTTGGCTCCCTACAAGCTCATTAGTATCGCATGTTGCAAGACGAGGAGGAGTTGAGTGGCTTGGGTAAAGCACTCCAAACTTAGTTAAATTTTGGAGAAAGCTCGGGAAGAGGAGGCCAGCGTGGCCGAGGCTACCAAGGAAGAGGTCAAGGAAGAAGAGGAGGAAGAGATCAAGGAAGGAACCAGTGCAACTAGAGAGAGGTGGAGCAACCTCAAAGTGGAAGGCAAGATGGAGGAGGAAGAGGAAAAAGCCAAGATAGAGGCCAATGAATAGGTCAAGGAAGAGGCAAAGACGATATGTCCCAAATACAATGTTACAAATGTAACAAGTTTGGGCATATAAGCTATGATTGTTGGGCTCCAAGGAAGGGAGGAGAAGCCAACAATTATGCTGAAGCAAGTAACATGGGAGGTGACTCAATGATGTTCCTAACCTACAGGGGAGCTGAGGGTGGGAGGAACGGAGTGTGGTACCTGGATACAGGAGCTAGCAACCACATGTATGGAGAGAAGGAACTGTTCACCAGCCTAGAGCCAAATGACGATGAGGTCAGTTTTGGAGACGCCTCGAAGATATCGGTGGAAGGAAGAGGAGTCATAGCGGTCACCTTGAATGAGAAGGAGGTGCACCTAAATGACGTGTTCTATGTGCCAGACTTGAAGAGTAACATCTTAAGCCTTGGACAGTTGGTCGAGAAGGGTTATTGTGTTCAGCTGAAGGATGACACGTTGGCCATGAAGGACCATGAAAGAAGGGAGGTAGTGAAGGTGAAGATGACGACGAATCGTCTCTTTACATTGAGGATGGATGCCAAGGAGACGGCGTGTCTCGCGAGGATGGAAGAATAAGAGGAAGCATGGTTGTGGCACCACCGGATGGGCCATCTGGGGTTCACAGGCCTGAAGCTACTATCTCATTCAAAGATGTTAGAAGGACTGCCTATGATCTCGTCTCCACAGAATGTATGTGAGGCATGAACTAAGGGGAAATAGAATAGACGGACGTTCGAGGGTGGCAAGTCCCGGAGAGCGAGAAGGCAGCTTTAGCTAGTTCACTCGGACATAGCTAGACCATTTGAGACTACCTCAATCGGTGGGAGCAGTACTACATTACCTTCACCGATGACTTCTGTCGGAAGTGTTGGGTGTATTTCCTGAGAGAGAAGGCTGAGGCTCTTGACAGGTTCAAGGAGTTCAAGGCGATGGCAGAGAAGGAGAGTGGTCAACCTCTGAAGGTACTGAGGACAGATAGGAGTGGGGAGTACACCTCTAGGCTGTTTGATAACTTTTGCAGAGAATGTGGGATCTCTCACCAGCTGACGACGGCGTACTCACCTCAGCAGAACGGAGTGGCAGAGAAAAAATTTGATCATAATGAACATGGCAAGGAGCATGGTGAAGGGCAAAGGATTGCCAAAAAAGTTTTTGGCGGAGGTAGTACAGGTGGCTGTGTACTTGCTAAACTGATGCCCAACAAAGAGTGTGAAGTTTATGAGTCCGTTTGAAGCCTGGAGTGGGTGGAAGCCAAGCATGAAGCACTTGAGGGTCTTTGGATGTGTAGCTTATGCTCATGTACCGGACCAGAGGAGGAAGAAGCTGGATGACAAAAGTGAGAAGTGCATTTTTGTGGGCTACGCTCCGGCGAGCAAAGCCTACAAGTTGTACAACTCGGTGACGAAGAGAGCTATCATCTCATAGGATATAGTGTTTGAGGAAGATAGCTGTTGGAGCTAGGATGAAGCGGTGAGGAGCACCAAGGGGATGTTTTTTTGATGACGATGAAGAGGAGGGTGGTTAGGAAGCAAAAGCTGAGATGGGTGGAGCTGAGCCACCATCACCACCTAGTGGAGAGTCAGGGGGAGCTCTCACCCCCTACTCGAGTGGAGCAAGTACTAGCGGAAGCAGATCTGGTGGAGCTAGCACCAGCAGAAGCAAATATGATCGTCCTCAACCTAGTATGAGGAGGTTGGAGGAGATTTACGAGGAGACGGCACTAACTGTTAACAATTTTTCTTTATATTGTCTCTTAACAGATGTTGAGTCGTACTCTTATGAGGAAGATGCCTAATAAAAAACTTAGAGGAATGCAATGGATGTTGAGATAGCCTCCATCAAGAAAAACGACATCTGGAAGTTGGTGGATCCACCTGCAGGCCACAAACCCCTCGGGGTAAAGTGGGTCTATAAGGTGAACAAGAACAAAAATGGAGGCGTGGAAAAGCATAAAGCGCGACTAGTCGTGAAGGGATACCGACAAGTCCAAGGAGTGGACTATGATGAAGTATTCGCCCCAGTGGCGCGGATAGACACCATCTGATTGATCATTGCTCTGGCTGCTCATCATGGATGGAAGATCATGTAGATGGATGTGGTATCTGCATACCTGAATGGCTACCTGGAGGAGGATGTGTACATCGAGCAGCCCCCAGGATATGTGGTGAAGGGGATGGAGAGGAAAGTATGTAAGCTGGACAAGGCTTTGTAAGGGCTGAAGCAAGGAACTCGAGCCTGGAATGGGAGAATAGATGCTTACCTACAAAAGCATGGCTACAGGAAGAATCCTCATGAATATGCCCTCTACACGAAGGTTGAGAAGAATGGTGATATGTTGATCGTATGTCTATACGTAGATGATATGATCTTCACAGGAAACAACCCTTTGATGTACGAGGAGTTCAAGAGAATGATAAAGAAGGAGTTCGAGATGACGGAGCTGGGTGAGCTCAACTACTTCTTAGGTGTGGAGGTAAAGCAGAGTGAAGATGAGATCTTAATGTCACAGAAGAAGTATGCTGAAGAAATTTTGAAGAAGTTCAGGATGGAGAATAACAAGCCTATCTCCACTCCGGACGACCCAAGACTGAAGTTAAGCAAGGAGTCGAAGGAGGGAGCGGTAAACTCCACCTTATTCAAGAGCTTGGTGGGAAGCCTACGCTACCTGACCTTCACCCGACTCGACATCATGTACACAGTTGGGGTTGTGAGCAGATACATGGAGGAACCAAAGGAGGATCACTTCACAGCCGCGAAGAGAATCCTGAGATATGTAAACGGGACAAGAGACCATGGACTGAAGTATTCCATTGGTGAGGAGCTGAAGCTGGTTGGGTACTCAGATAGTGATTATGGTGGAAATGAAAACGATCGGAAGAGCACTTCTAGGTACGCTTTCAATATGGGAACAGGGGTATTCTCATGAAGTTCGAAGAAACAGGCAACGATTGCCCTATCATCTTGTGAAGCAGAGTACATCGCGGCGACGGCTTGTACCTGCCAGGCTATTTGGCTAAGGAACCTCCTGCAGGAGTTATATCATGAAGTGGATGGGCCTATGACCATGTTTGTGGACAACATGTCGTCCATTCACCTCGCAAAGAATCCAGTGTTACACGGACGTCGCAAGCATATCAAGACGAGGTACCACTTCCTCCGTGAGCAGGTGGAGTTGAAGACGGTTGAGGTGGTGTATTGCCCTACCGGAGAGCAGGTCGCGGACATTTTCACTAAGGCATTGAAGGTGGAGACATTCCCGAAGTTCAAAGGCAAACTCGGCATGTGCTGCCAAGTTTGAGGGGGAGTTTGTTAGACTTTGACTTCATTGACCGGGTCAATGAGTTTGGAGCTTTTTTTATTATTAGATTTATGCTTTGTTTTAAATGTTGGTAGGTGAGAAGTTGGTAGCTTTTATGGTGTTGGACCCGTTTTCTATTGGTCTTGATAGCCTATAAATAGGCATGTAAGTATTCCTTTCATAGTTGATGCAATATAGAGAGATAAGCTCCCAAATTCCCGTTCCTGTTTTAGAGAGAGAAAGAGAGCGCTGCAGCGCTAAGGGTGATTTGTTGCCGAGCGGTTAGAGTGGTAGCCGGGCGGTTTGGTGCACTCGGCATCTGGTCGTCTATCCAAGGGAAGTTCTCGGCCGACTTGTTCTCGGCCGTGTGGTTTGGCTAAGTCGCCGGCTAGAAGGAGGTCTCGCTGGGTGGTGTTGAAATCGCCGTGTGAGTAAGAGTTTTACCGAGCGGGTAGAAGGAACTAGCCAGGGAGTGTTGGTTATCTCGTCATTGAGCGAGTAGTGGGCTAGCCGCGAGTGGGGAATAGTCAAGCCGACTGTGCTCTCGCCAAGCGAGTTCGACCTCGCGCAGGGAGGCTACTCGCCGGGTTGTTAACCGCGCGGGTAGGGCGGTCTCGCCAGCCCCATTTGGTGTTAAGTAGATTTTGTTTAGAGTGTTGAGTTAAAGCGGGGACTCATTCACGTTTCCAACAGTAATAACATCTCCCGCCTCTCTAACTTTCGAAATTATAATTACTTCTTTCAATTTACATTTCATAACTTTCATGTACAAAAAGATGCTTCTAAGAATTTACTTTCAAGAAGGTATTTTTGTGTAATTACGTACTCTTGTTGCGGCCAACTCAATTCTTCTGGTAGACCGGACTAAACTTAACCGTCTTAGAATGTGAATTAAGCGGTCGAGCCGCATACAGTCAAAGAATAAACAGAAGCACACAAAACGATTTTGACGTGAAAAAACCCCTTAAATGGGTATAAAATCACGTGACCCGGACGGTTTCGGTCAAACTTCACTATTGATTGTTGTTTACAGAGTGCATGGAGTACCGAGGGCGACAAGCCGCTCCTCGTTATAACTTTGAGAGGAGAGATTGTGGAGCGGTCGAGCCTCACTCGAACCTAATTTCTTTTTTTTATGCTCGAAAAGAGATGAGCGTTCTCGGTCATTACTTGGCGAAAAGACTTCGTGGAGGAGCGCGTCGGGATGTGTTGGCGGTGATTCGGGTGGCGTTGCGTACGTAAGAAGCTCTCTGAAGCTGCGTGCAGGGCGCCTTCTTCCTCAGAGTGCTGTGGACTTGGACGAATTTCTTTGTCGTCTGGCTGGTGGAGGAGGCTCGTAGGAGGATTCTGGCAGAGCTTCGACCTGAGGAAGAAGAAGAATGAGAGGAGAAAGTTAGAAATAAAGGTGGTCATGCGGCCTTTTATAGACTACAAGAGATTGGTAGGGTGGTCATGCGGCTATCCACACACAATAACCACTCATGATTATTATTTACAGACCAAATCTAATATGGTTTTGGACAAATATTATGCGCATAATTTACGCTAAATGCATGTCATTTTTTAATTATTGATAACCCCCCACTAATCATAACGGGTAGTGGGTGGTTATCCGTGAAATGTGTGTTGGCGATCGCGGTGGAATGATCGGACGACGGGGACGGCCTGTCACAACCCGCATTTTTCTCATTAATAAATAAATCAGAGCACGAGATAACTACGAGCTGTGATGCCACGTCAAGCAGGGGATAACTGCTGACGCTCAGACAACACTCTAAACTTTCAAATCATAAGTTAAAATGAATAGAAAACTGATTTTAAATTGATTGGCCGTATCCCTCAGCTCAGTGGGTTAGAAAGTCCACGGTTTGAAAACTATTTTTATACGTAGCGGAAAAATACTTCATTTATGATTAACATCCTAAAAGAGCGCATAAGTGTCCTAAGAGGACAACTTACACTATGCAAGACCCTAGATTTCAATTTATAATATTTATAAAGGGAACAATCTTTTTACGCATTTGGGAAAATAATGTATGAGCTTTTATAAAACATGCTGATCATGCAATACATATAGTAGTTCTTATAGGTTGTAAAGTAACTAGCAACCTAGCATAAAACATTCCCAGAGAGCAAGTGAAACTACCACAAAACAGGTAAACTAGCAGCTAAGCAAAGACTTAGTATCACCAAGGAAAATCACCAACGAGCGTCAACAACCTGACACGAACTCGCTGGCGAGCATGTATGTCTGTACTACTACAAAGCTAAAGAACTACCTCAACAGGTGAGGAAAACACTGTCACCACGCAGTCCACAAAGAAACTCCTGAAATTAGCCGCCCAGCCGGCTACAGACCTGAACCTGAGGCATTCAAAAGAAGAACACCTCAGCAAGAAATAATAAAACAAGTGGCAAAGAAAAATCAGATAAAAATCGAATGAGAAGAGCAGAAAGAAAAGGGTTACCAACCCTGCAAGGGAAATGCTGAAAACCTCAGCTAAGAATCCAAAAAAAAGAGAGACAAAAATGTAAGTGTAATAATCAGAAAATTGAGAGAAATGCAACAAGTACTAAAACATACCAAACTCCGCTCAAGCCTGCAGAGGCAAAAAGGGAACTAATATGCGTCAAATGAACAGTATGAAGGGAACTAACAGTCCTAAACTTGTAAATCACTAGCACCGGCACAAATCCCAAACCTGTGTCGGAGACTAAGAACAGTCACAACCGAACAAGCAGGTCCAGGTGTCTCAAGAGTACTAAAGGGGCCGTCACAGGGTCCACACACATAGAGTTCCAACCTCTTACAGGAACCCAAAAATGTCCAAAGGAGGGAATGGTGGTAGCCACGGCTCGAACTCCCCTGGTAACATACTCCCTCAGAAACCCAGCTACCACATGCTAAGGATCCACGATTCGGCGCTAAAATTGGCCGACAACACCACTTAGAAACTACCAAGTTCTACAATCAAAACCCGCCGAAATAGACTAAACCTAAATTCGGCGACACCCGCCGAATTATTTCTCACTACCCGCCGAATTATTTCCCACTACCCGCCGAATTATTTCCCACTACCCGCCGAATTATTTCCCACTACCCGCCGAATTCAACTTAGAAAATAAATTCCGATTTCTTCCTAGTTTAGGCCGACTACAAGCCCTAACCTAGAAATATTTCTAATCTCACCTACACTACTCCGGTGTTCTACGACAAGGAGAGACAATAAGGCGAAAAAAATACAACCCAAGGAGGCACGCAAGAGGGGAGAAGTCCACTTGCCTCAAATCGTTCTTGAAAACGTCCACCCAAAATACTCCACCACGTAGATCCGTCCAAAAGGGGGCACGCGGAGACGAGATCTACGAAAAAAACGGACAACCGGGGTTAGGGCCGAAAAAAACTATGGCGAAACGGTCACCGAAACGGGAAAAGCTTACCGCGATCTCGAAGCTCTCGCCGAGAGCTTTCCAACGCCGCGATCGGATCGAAATTCCGTCCACCGGATCGGCGGTGGCGGCCGCCGGAAGATTCACGAACGAGAGGTTTCCGCCTCGATTTCTCTCGCACAGGAGGGGGGGCTGCTGGTTCGGAGGAAGGAGAAAGAGGGGGGTTTCTTCTTCTTTTTTTTTATATACATAAACTTAAGAATAATAATATTAATAATAATATTATATTTATTACTTATAATATTATTAATAATAATATTAATAAATATATTAACAAGGGGGTTGCTGGTTCGGCGAGAAAGGCAAAAGGGCGGGGGGGGGGCCGCCGGGTTCTACTCCGGTATGAGGGGGGAAAGGGGGGGAGGGGGGGAGGAGAAAGAAAAAGAGGGGGAGGAGAAGAAAGGGGGGGGGGAATTGAGAAGAGGGAAATAAAGAAAAGGGGCGGGGCGGAGAGCGGGTTTGGGTGCACCGGCTGTAGTCGGGCAAGGCCCAGGCCGACCTTTATATGGTCGGGCTTGACCTTTCTATGGTCGGTAGGCCCACTTTCAACGCCCATATTGACAATTTTATACCCCATATGTGAAGGGTCTTTGGTCTCTAAGATGTGATTTTTTTTTAAATAATTTTGGGGACGTTTGAGTGTGTTGTTTAGCTAGCCCATTTTGATATCATATTAGAATATGTGTATGAGTGTATCCAATCTTAAACCAATTGATTATAGGCGGAGGAGCCCAAAATCTATATTAAGTGCACAATGACATGAGTTTTGTTATATGTGACTAAGGCTCCGTTTGGAAGGATTTATTTTCACCGGTCAAGCGGTTACGACCGCATGAATTATCACTTTATTATGGTCTGATTCATGCGGTCATAATCGCTTGACCGGTGAAAATAAGTTCTCCCAAACGAAGCCTAAATTCTCAGTACATGCAATGACAGTCTTTGCCCATATGTGAGACTAAATTCTCAGTCATCAAGTGTGTTTGCTCTTGTTCGCAGTTAATAGGACTGCCATTATATGATATACTAGCAAAAATGCTTGAGATCATCCATGTGCAATGCATGACGGAAACAACACCTCACCATCACTCAAGAATACCAACTTCTTCGTAGCCAAAGCCATAACTGAAAGCAGTTTCTTCTCATAGGTTTCCAAAGGAGAATTTTGCTTTGACAAACTACTACTCCTTATATAACTGAAAACATTATTTAAATTAATATTTGATGTTCATGCAAAAGAAGGGGCATTTTATAGTTTACTAATAGAAAAATCCGTAAAACTACTTGCTAAAATCAGAGAATCACAAATAAACACTTGCTGAAATCGCAGGGAGGTCGATCGCATGTAGTTGCCCGCATAACTGAAAACATTATTACAACACTATCCTTTGTCTTTTTCGGAAACAGGGTGATCCTTTCTGTTGTAGCTCAAGGAACAATTCCGACTTCTTCCTGTTGTAACTATAATCTCACCTTGCACAACCCCAAAAATTGACCTGACCTTGTTGTCAAGTCGAAGAAGGCTCAGTTCAAGATTGTACAACAAAACTTGTTGCATAAATTTGCCATAAAAATAGTGAGCATTTTGCTTGTTTGAACAGTCTCAATTTGGAGACATCAATGCCCCCCAAACAGCATTTTATGTCGGAATCCAACCATAGGGAGAGCGTCGTTCAAAACATTGTTTTATCCATGGAAAAAACAGTAAAGTGCACCAGTCCAAAATTTATACTTGTGTTCTTTGAAAAACACAAGATAAAGAAAGCGCTCAAACAAACAAATCCTAAATTAATAATTATTAAAAAAAAAACTAAAAAGGTTTCAGAGGAAAAGTGGAAAATAGAGGCTCAGATCATCTCCAAACTAGTCCAAAAAGAGGTGAAATGGAGAGAGCGAATAAACACTCATCTTCCAACCACCTTCCAGTGCTAATGATAGTTGCATGGGTTGCCTGAGAAGCCTTCTCCACAGGCCATCCTCAATGCCCTCAACATTCAAGGAAAAAAGACATCATTAGTCCATGTCAGCTCCATGATTCCTCATCGCCTCTAATTGATGCAAATAAAATCTCATTAAGCATGTTAACAATTGCAAAGTGAAACTCTAACAAAACAGACCCGCATTTGAACACATCTTTAGATCTCTCTCCCCCCCCCCCCAATATTTTAGCATTTTATCTTGCTTGCACACCCACCAAGGATGCACGGGTTGCCTGAGGAGACTATCCAGGCCATCCTCCATGCATTGTCTCTTTCAAGGAAGAAATCCATTCAAGGTAAGCAGTATGAAAGCAAAGAACAAGAGCAAGGAAGAATAATACGAACACATCAGAATTCCTAGCGCAATAATGTCAAACATATGTTCTATGACGGTGGCATTTTTATCCAAAATCACTGGAGCAAAATCGCAGCGTCAAATGAACCAAAGAAGTGAAGAACCAAACACAGTAAATCTCTTATCAAGATTTAATCACTGCAGCATTTTCTTATCAAGATATTAAGCAGCCTCCCTAGCACTTCCCTGTCTTCTTATTCAATCTCTCTAAGAAAATGTTGAGGGACAACGCTTTTCTCATTGAAACCAAGAATATCAGGTCAGCTGCATCATAAGTAATGGTGTTGTGGCTATAACCAATCTGTCTCCCAGCCCATAAGAAGAATTTCATTGACAATTTAGGAATTTTTACAAGCCTCAGAACCTCGATAACAAGATTAGCGTCAAGGTTTCCCCGAAACTGACGAAGGTTCTTCCGCAACCTGTCATCTAGAACATCAAGATTAGCTCTAATTGCATCAGAGATCAAAATAGCTTCTTCAGAGTACTCAGTTTTGGAGGAGTTGCATCCAAAACAACACAATAAAATTGTGAGAAGATAAGTACTCAGTTTTGGAGGAATTGCATCAGAGATCAAGAAGACCGAGTGGACGTTGATACAGGAGGGCTTGGGCCTTTCAGGATCGATGGAGACGATCACGTCGATGGTGTAGACGATACCTGGTATGTATCCAAGTATGGTGAGGAGGAGGCAGATGCAAAACTCCATCTGAGGTCAAAATTAGAAGGAAAAAAACGATCAAAAATTGAAAGAAATAAAGTACTGTAATCGGAGAGGGCGGGGGCGCACGTTGCATCATCCATGGCGGAGGAAGATCGGGATTGCATCGTGCGTCGGGAGATTCAGTGGATTCAATCGTGGAGGAGCGGGGGAGGGTTAGCGGCCATCACCGTAGCTCATTTTGATATTTTCACCCAAAAAACACCACGATTGGAAAAAAAATGTCATGATACATAATTGATGCATTGTGACACTTTTTTAAAAAAAAATTAAGTCTACCACTACATTTTTTGCAAAATGTTAACGTCGTTAAAACTTGTGTTTTTTTTGAAAAACACAAGTCAGAGAAAGCACTCAAACAAACAAATCCTAAATTAATAATTATTAAAAAAAACTATGAAGGAAATAGAGGCTCAGATCATCTCCAAACTAGTCCAAACTATCCAACCACCTTCCAGTGCTAATGATAGTTGCAGGGGTTGCCTGAGGAGCCTTCTCCACAGGCCATCCTCAATGCCCTCAACATTCAAGAAAAAAAAGACTTCATTAGTCCATGTCAGTTCCATGATTCCTCATCGCCTCTAATTGATGCAAATAAAATCTCATTAAGCATGTCAACAATTGCAAAGTGAAACTCTAACAAAACAGACCTGCAGTTGAACTCATATTTAGATCTCTCTCTCTCCCCCCCCCCAATATTTTAGCATTTTATCTTGCTTGCACACCCACCATGGATGCACGGGTTGCCTAAGGAGACTCTCCAGGCCATCCTACGTGCATTGTCTCTTTCAAGGAAGAAATCCATTCAAGGTAAGCATTCTGAAAGCAAAGAACAAGAGCAAGGAAGAAGAATAAGAACAAATTTTGCTCAATGTGTATTCAATTAAGTAGACATTCAAAACAAAATTGAGAAAATCAATTCAATCTAGGATTGATCTTGACTGTGATTAATGCATGCGGCGTTTAATTTCAGACAAAAGTGAAGAACAATGTTGGCGTTTAATTTTTTTCAACACTAGTTATTCACGGTCACAATAATTTATCAGAGAACAAATACATATAACAGTTATTCGCGGATTGCAATGGGTGGTAATTGCATATTCAAATAAGATCGAAAAATGCAATGCGATCAGATTGCTAAACACTAGTTGTTTTTAAGTTTGTACTTACATTCCATCTTGAAAGTCGGTTCCCCGCTCTTAATTATATGAGTGAACGATACCGCCACTCATATGTTGACCTTTTCAAACTTTGAAGTATTCATGACAAGAAATTATATATGCAGCAAACTCAATAAATAAATTACACCTTACATACTTTCAATTTTCATTCATAACTACAGGTACAAGCTTTGCCAAATACCAATTAGTATTATTAGCAAACAAAATTTCAAGCTTCAAGCATTAAAGAAGAAGAAGAAGAGGAGGGTTACAGTTATGAAGAATTCATAATTTATTCTAATCCTACTTTAAGTTATATGCTCAGGCTGTATCTTTGATGTGAATTGAAGTGATGCACTCCTAGATGCTTTTCTCAATTGCAGAGAAATTAAAAAAAGAAATTTAAACTACAACATCAACACAAGTGATGAAAAATTGGAATTAGTAGATTAAGCTTGTGATAACAACCTGATGCGGAAAAAACTCCAATAGTCAGACTGAACGGATCACAAGTCCTACTTAGAAATTAAGTAGGAGCATTAATTAGTCAAGTAATTTTTGGTCTCACCAAATGATGGAAATCTGCAACTACAATAAAAACAAAGCCCAATGAAAACCTACAAACTTCTCAAACAAAGACCAAGAAGAAGAAGAAGAAGAAGAGGAGGAGGAGGAGGAGGAGCAGGGGGGCAAGGGGGCGGAAGAAGATACCTGGTAGCGGGAGCAGCGTCAGGCGCTAGGGCACGGGAGGCGCCGAAGTGCTTGCCGTGAGAAGATCGATGCGCCGGAGGGCTTGCCGTGAGAAGCGCCTGAGAAGAGGTTGCCGTGAGGAGCGCCGGAGAAGCCGGAGGAAGGGCTGAGAAGAGTGAGCGAGAGAGAGATCGGGAGAGAAAGGGCGAAGCGAGAGAGAGAGGCAGCGGGATAGAGAGGGAGGCGAGCGGTTCGCGGCGGAGGATTACGCCATGTGCTGAGGTTGGGGGAGAATGAAGGTTGCGGGATTGTGAGCAGCGGGGGACTTAGGTTTTCGCGATTTGCCGAGGGTATTTCCGGAAGACCTAAAAATCAGTCCGATTCAGCCATCCCAGAGTGAGGCCCGACCGCCGGGGGGGGGGGGGGGGGGGGGGGGGGCGGATTCGGTGAGAAAACCATTCTCACCGATTCCCTCTCCCCCTTTTTTTATATTCTTTTTTTTAATATATTAATACATATATAATAATAATATTTATAATTATATAAAAAATGATATAACATTATACCGTTACGGAGGGCCAAACGCGCGCCGAATCGAACGAAATTCGCACCGTAGGCGAATGATGACGCTACGAATCCAACGGCGAAGTCGAAATCGAATTCCGACGCACCGTTTTCGAGATAAAAATTTCTAAAGTTAACGGCGTACGCGAAAACATACAAAACTTCAATCGCGCGCCGAGGCTCCAAAAATGCTCGGAACGCGACGAAACTTGACGAGCAAGTCTAAAATTAGCCGATCGTGATGGAGGATTGGACGGTGCACTAAGATCGCATGTGGTGATCGCGAGTGTGGCAGTCAAACCCATGATCCCAGTAAGTTAGTGAGGATCATGGGGAGGAGGCTATTTACAGCACCAAATGTTCTACAAATTTATGAGGGCCCCATCATATGCCCCCAAAATTCTCAATGCTTTGAACCGAAGTGTGAGAAGAGCGAGAATTTGTTTCATGTCTTTTTCTTCGGCGATCATGGCGGTAAGTGATGGAGAGGTGTCTACGTGTGCGGATGGCGGCGGTGTACATGCCAATGTACGTTTTTGTTGTTTTGAACGAAGTAATGTGGTCGGACGGGGAGATGCGCGATGGAAGGGATGCGCGATGGCGAAGGCGTGGGGGTGTGAAGACGATGGCGCAGAGCTACGAAGGCAAAGGCGCGGGCGTGCCGGGTAGTTGAATCGGGAGCATTCACCTACGCACACTCCCACACGGGCGGCGGTATGCACGCCTTCGCACGCTCGCAGGCAGGCGAGGCGGTGCGCGCGCACCTGCGCGTGCACTCGGGTGCACACGCATGCCTGGTGCGCGCACTCGAGCATGCACTTGGCCGCGTGCGCACCACGCGCGCTCCTGGGTGCGCAATACCACGCGCGCACCGGGGCATGCTCGCTCCTGAGCGCACTCGCACCTGGGCGCGCTCGCACCTGGGCGCGCACGCCTGGGTATACGCACCCACACATGCTACCGGTCGCGCGGTGGCGCGCACACACCTACACGTGTGTAGTTGTGTGTGAGTGTACTCCGGCGTGTGTTTTGTGTGCGCTTTCGGACTACAGGTGTTCGCGCGTAAGGGCTCCTTTGAACGCTTCAGGTGTAACTTTCTTAATCCGTGTTTACCTTGTTTATCAGATCTCGAAGCGTAATACGCAAGCTCGCCTGATGCGATTCCGCTCCACTCACACCAGTGAGCAAGTCACAATTTGGAGAAAAAAATACGGGTTACCTATGGATCTTGAGGTGAGGATCTCCCATGCTAAGGAAAGGGTTCAAAACCCATAAAAGGGACGGTTGACGATATGTGAGAAAATTTTACGGTCTAGATTTTGATTCCCGACGTGCAGAGAGGTGATTGATATCTTGAATTTTTGCGGCGTCCCTATGTCGCAATTTACTCTCATTGGGAAGACACGTATCATGGAGCTGGTTGCGTTTTTTAGAGAGCATGGCTCGAAGTTCTTCTTGGAGTTGTTCAGAGATTAGTGTGAGGTTCGTATTGATAGCAGTGGCCGTGTTGAGATCTATAGCAACAAGAGTTGGCTTGATTTTGAGACTTATACAGATCGTCGTCATGATAACACATTGTTTGGTTATGTATGAAATTCATGTGGTCTGTCGGAGCTTTAAAACTGTTTGCCCGATCGTTGTCATAGACTGAAGGGACGGGAATGAAACTTTTCTCCCATATTGGGATTCACAGAGCCTCGGAAATTGGCGGATCGTCTGTTCGGCATTTCTTTATTCGTGGAGGAGAAGCACTTGCGGCAATTCGGGCTTTCGACTGATTTAGAGTGTGTTGTGGAGGCGCCATCGACCCGTGATCATAAAAGAAAGCTTGATCGGAAGTGCTCGAGTGCCACAGATGCGGAACCTCGACCATTGTTGCGGCCGAGAGATTGTCATGCTGAGGAGGTTCCTCGAGATGAGGATATACTGGAGGATTCAAAAGTTGAGGTGTTGGAGTCCTCTGCCCCTCGAGTCCCTCATTTAGAGGTTTCTTGCCCTCCCCCTGAGTGTCTTCTTCATTGAAGGCGAAGAATGATGTGGTAAGTGTGCTTTCCTGTAAGTAGTTCTTGCTTTGGTTACTTTATGTGATTCTAACCTTCTTCGCTTTGGTTGCATATTAAAGCTCGGGCCCACATAGCGTTCACGTGGAACGATCATTATGTGAGTTTGAAGGGCATATACTTGGCTATTCTAGAGAAACTCCGGGTGGCGGAGAGTTCACTAGCTGTCTTGAAGGAGGAGCGTGACCGAGAGGTATTTCGATTTCGATGGATTAGTTCAAAGCTGAAGACAAAGCTCGAGGAGACTCGGGCAGCACTGACGACGGTTAAATCCTTGGTGGAGGGCATGACGCAGTCGTTAGAGACAGTTCAGGAGGACATTTCTCATTTGGAGACAGAGCTAGTGGCTTAGAAGGCTGGGGTAGGACATTTTTCTTCCGAGGATCGAATGGTGGAGCTGAAGGTCATCTCGCTTGCTGAATACATGGACTCCTTGGACATATACATGATCATTGCCTGATTGTCAAGGAGATTCGTGAGGAGGTCTGGACCAGAGAGGTGGAGCCCCAGTTGGAGAACGTCCGCGATGTTGCTCTTTGGTGGGGAGTGTCGAAGGCGCTCCGGATGGTATCCAGGAGGCTTGGATGTGATATCTCAGGCCTTGGCTTTGATGACCTTTCTGATGATGATGGCTCAAGCTCAAATTCTGAAGTAAATGTAGTTGGCCAGTAGTAGTCTCCTAGCCTTTGTGCGTTTGTACTTACTTTTTCAGCCGAGTATAGTATGATGTTGTCCCCTTGTGAAGGTCTCGTGTTTGTCTTTGTACTTTTGTTCTTGTACTTTGCATTATATTTTGATGATATGTAAATGCTTTGATGTGCATCTTTTGAATTGCCTTTGTTAAATCTGGCTTCAACGTTGAGCTTAGCTTGTGTGACGATTATTGGATGTATTGACATTGCTGACTGGTTGTTTGTTGAAGGGTGAGACCCAATGACATCCTAACTTGTTGGCCAAACAAAGATTAAGATATCTGAACCGAGAGGTGCTACTAATTGTACCTACCGCGGGGAAGAAGGGCGCTCCTTCGATCTGTGGCGTTGAGAGGTTAGTTGATGGCAGTGAGGGGGTAGACCCTACTAACCATTTGTTGATTGTGATGGTGAAGTACTAACCTTCAATTGAGGCAACCGCGAGGGGGGCAGACCCTGATAGCGTCGTGACCTACCGTGGGGGATAAGGGTGAACTTTTGATCTGGGCCGATGCGAGGCCACTTGGAGACGGCGAGGGGTAGACCCTTCCAACCGTTTTTGGCATATGCGGGGGGGGGGGGGGGGGGGGGGGGGGATGCCCAGGCATTACCGGGACCTACCGCAGGGGGGAACGACACACCTTTGTCCCGGGGCGGTGTGAGGTCATTCAGAGCATGGCACTGCGGCGTGTCCATACCGCGGGGGAGAATGTCGCACCTACGAACCGGGGCAAATAAGGACTACCGTGATGCTGACTGTTGGCGGTTGAGCGGACGAGCTTCGACTATTCTTTTAGCAATAAGGCTTGGGGACAAAAAGATGCAATGTATTAGTGTAAATCAATGTTTGTACAAACATATTTTGCTGAGCTTGAGAGTTAGAAAAAATAGGGATGAAACTGTAAGACTGGAATGTAGTATAGCATTTTTTTCTTGACTTCAATTCCTTTGCTTGAGTATTTTATCCAGAGAGATATCGGTGTGAGCGTGCATGGAAAACGTCCAGAAATGACTGTTGAATTATTGCGGTATAGTCGGAGTCTGCTTGAATAACAACGAACTGGACATCATAAGTTGCTTGCGGGAGTCCCTCGCCTAAAGTTATCGGGAGAGTGATGGTGCTGAGGATTAGAACTGGAGTGTTTCCTGGGATGCGTGTGCTGGTTGATTTAAGTTCGAGGCTCCTACTAGTCGGTCTAAGTTGGAGCAATGTTGAAAGGACTATCACGTTCATTGTGATCCCTTCGTCTACCAAAACTCTGGCTATTTTGGTTGGGGGTTCCCCGATAATCACGGTAATGCTGTTCAGGTTCTGTCTGGGGTTTTGCTCCTTCCTTTGTAAAAAGTGATCTATTGCTCCCAAGTGGGTGAATCGTTGTATCTCTTCCTTTAAGTGGTTACATTCTTTTGCATCATGACCAGGTTCCTAATGGTATTCACAGTACTTCGAGAGATCTCCTCGACTTGGAGTGACTGGTTTTGGTCTTCGTAAGGCAGGATGATTATGAATGGCCTGAAAGATTTCCTCTTGGGTAGCTTTAAGCAGTGCACTTTTTTGGCATCGACGATGTTTTTTTGGTTGATAAACATTTTTGTAACCTCCGTCATTCTTCTGGGGCTCTGTATGTAGATTGTTCGCTCGCTTACTTTTTCCTTCTTGCGGCCTACTTAATCAAATCATGACGGTCCTTTTGTTGTTATTTGAGGAGAACTGACTAGCAAAAAGATGTGCTAGTTCTATGAAGCTATCGATTTTTTCCTTCTCCAATGAGCGAAACCACGCTTGTGCTTGTCCCTTTATCGTAGCAGGGAATAATTGATATAGCAATTCGTCCAAGGCTTGACAAACGTGCATGACGGCCAAATAATGTCTTATATGCCTTAGAGGATTACCTGTTTCATCAAATATTTTTATATCAAATTATTTGAAATCCTTTGGGAAGGGGCATGCTAAGACGGACGAAGTGAAAGGTGAGCACTGATAAAGAAGGCTGGAATCCTTCGGGGTGTGATGCTTGCTACAATCCTGCTTCTTATTCTGCAGGTTATGAATTGAACTTCTTCGCATCCGAGCTTGCTTTGTCCGATATTTCTGTTGTCTTGAAGGTAACTGCTTCCCGTATTCTGACTTGATTCTTCTGGAGTCCGTGAACTACTTGACTCTGAGAACTCCTTCTCTATGTCATAAGTTCTTTGCCAAGAGTGCTTAATCGAGATAGAAAGCGCTCGATGTTGTGACTGATTAGCTGGTTGCTTGATTATCGCAGAACTTTGTCCTATTTCCTGATATAATGCAAGAATTTGATTTTGCAGCAGGTTTATCTGGGCGATACGTTTGTCGAGCATGTTTGCACACATGTTGAGAGGCGCTTTCTGGTTGGGCTCATCAAAGTGAAGAGGAACAAGCAAAGGCGGGCCTTAGTAGCTGGTGATCTCGTTAACCGCTGCTATTGAATGCCCTGCCCACTGGGATTGCTAACCCGTGAATTGGTAAGCAACGAGCATAAGAATTTCTTTCTAGTAAGAAGAAAGAGCGGGCTCAGGCTATTACTAACTTGAGATAGTAGAAAGAAAAGGAAGCGGATAAGAAGTTGGAGCGGGTGATCTCGGAAGAAAGGCCACGGAGGCTGACCCCTCGGGAGGCTTCAGAGATGCAGTAAGCGCAAAGACTTCGTTTGATGTAGCGAGTAATAGGCTCTATAGGCTCTTTCGCTCACCTCCCTAAGCATCAGTCTGATCATTGTCCTTTATTGGTCAGATTGGAGAACAGAAAGACTACAAATTTCCGTCCTCAGTTCAGATTTCAATTGGAATCCCTGAGGAATGGCAGTTGAGGTGATAAGCGTCGTAATAAGAAAGAGAAAGAAGTAGGGTTGAGCGAGACGGGCTAGTTATCAAGCGATTCAGTGAGAAAGCAAAAATTGTACCCGTGGAACAACTCTCTCTTAGACGAACTTAGGCTCAGAGCAGAGGTGGGAAGGCTGAAGGTAGACGGCGAGATAGAATCTCTCTGGAGGAGAGGGTTTGTTGATCCCCGGGCCCCTTTTGACTGGTCTCCAAACAGCGTTGGCTTTTCTTCTAGCCATAGTCACGAGTGTCGCTGGGCAGGGGACACTGTCTTCAAGATCTTCTGGGAGCTTTGTAGAATATCAGAGGGAACGTGTTCCTACAGACGGCGTCAAACTATTACGGCCAACGCAACCCTCCTGGTAGACCGTACTAAACCAGGTTGCCTTAACCTGTGGGGCGGTCGAGCACGCATATAGTCACAGAATAAGCAGAAGCACAAAAGACGATTTTAACGTGGAAAAATCCTTTAAATTGGTAAAAAACGATGTGACTGGGACGGTGTCGTCAAACTTCTCTATTGACGATTGTTTACAGTGTCTGGAGAATCGAGGGCGACATGCCACACCTCATTACAACTTTGAGTGGAGAGATTGTGAAATAGTTGGTGGGCGTCAGGCCGCCTCACTCGAAACTGATTTCTTTTTTTACGCTCGAAAAGAGATGAGCGTTCTCGGTCATTACTCGGCGAACAGATTTCGTGGAGGAGCGCGCCAAGATGCGTTGGCAGTGATTCAAGTGGAGTTGCGTGCGTAGGAAGCTCTCTAAAGCTGCACGTAGGGTGTCTTATTCCTCCGAGTGTTGTGGACTTAGACGAATTTCTTAGTTGTCTGGCTGTTGAAGCAGGCTCGTAGGAGGATTCTGACAGAACTTCGATCTGAGGAAAAAGAAGACTGTGAGGAGAAAGTTAGAAATAAATGGGGTCCTGATGCCTTTTTATAGGCTCCAGGATGTGATTATGGTGGTTATGCGGCTATCCGCACACCGTAACCACCCATGATTATTATTTGCAGATCAAATCTAATATGGTTTTGGACAAAAATTATGCGCATAATTTATACTAAATGCACCTCTTTTTTAATTTCTTACAATCCCCACTAATCATGACAGGTAGTGTGTGGTTATCCGTGAAATATATGGCGGCGATCGCGGTGGAATGATCGGACGGCAGGGGAGGGCCTGCTACGAAAGAGCGGTCATTTCACTGGCGGACAGTCGTCGACGAGGGGAAGGGAGGAGCTGCGGCCGGCGTGGCGGTCGGCCGCATCTGCCACTTGCAGGAGGCGCTCCGCGATCGCGGGATGCGGCCGCGGGGAGGGGCGGCCGGGAGCGACCGAGCACGGTCGCCCCCGTGTGGGAGGCGCCCCGCGGCTGCGGAAGGCTGCCGCCGGGAGGGCCTACCGGGCGCGGCCGCTCCCCTTGTGGGCGGCTCCCCGCGGCCGCGGGGACGGGCGGTCGGGCGCGACCGCTCCCCTTGTGGGCTGCGCCCCGCGACCGCGGGGAGGGGCGGCCGGGCGCGGCCGCTCCGCTTGTGGGCGGCGCCTCGCGACCGCGGGGAGGGGCGGTCGGGCGCGGCCGCCCCCTTGAGTGTGGCGCCCTGTGGCGCAGTCGCCTCTTGCGGGGCCACCCGGCGCCGGTGATGACGGCACTTGCAACCGATCGTGGTGGAGAATCGGACGGTGCACGAAGATCGCATGTGGTGATCGCGTGTCTGACGGTCAAACCCATGATCTCACTAAGTTAATGGGGATCATGAGGAGGAGGTTATTTACAGCCCCAAATTCTCTACAAATTTATGAGAGCCCCGTCAACTCTCCTACAGAATAACTCTACAATTAACTTGAAATTTTTTGTCATTTTTATAGTTACCGGCTAGGGCATAACACTAAGGCTCCAGTTTAGCACAGTGGTGGCGGTCATGAACATGAGGTTAAATTGTCATTTGTTAACAGCCATCTAAAGAACTTCATCCACTTTTATGTTCAAAATGATGATGTTTATTAGGTGATCCTTAACGTATGACGGTTTAAATCATGCGTTTACGCCGCCATCACCGTGCCAAATGGAGCCTAAAAGTTAGCCCCGCCCGTCTTTGTAGTTCAGTGCCCCCAAGATGTTCTGTGGCGGTTTATCGACACTAACAAATGCGAGTAGCCTCTGCTCCAATTGCCAAACTCTAATGTTCTCTTTGTTGGCTTCCTGAGAGATGGATCTCTCGCATGGGCTAAAATTTCAGTAATCATTTTTTGGTCTCTCGGAGATCAAATTTTGATATTTGGGAGTACAAATTTGATATCTTGAGATGCTATTAAACACGCATCAAAAACACATGCCTCATGGTGTCGGATGCGCATAAAAATTTCCAACCAATGAGCTTTCTGAAGGTGTATTAAATATTAATTGAGATATTAAATTGAAGCTGATTTATCAGCCCGACAGAACCGTATCAAATCATTGATCGGCAAAGCAAGAAATTATGAAATCGGGATATGGATTTTGATTAAGTATGGTGAAAAGGTCATCCACGAGACGGAGTGACTTGGGAGCGGGAAGAAACTATGCGAGATCTTTTTCCTCTACTGTTTCACGAGCAGGCTACTTCACATTTTCGGGGACGAAAATTTTAAGGTGAGAAGAGTTGTGAGTCTTGTGACACTCAATATTTTTGGTAAGTAAACTTCATATATTTAAACATTTCTAAACTATCCTCTATGATGAATATGAAAAATCAGTGTCGGTGCAGCTATCTTAGTTTCTTTGGATCACGAGTTTTCTTTCGTATTTGGACAATGAACTGTTACGCAAGAACTCAATTGTTAGCACAGTGATTTAGCTCATAGGGCCGGCTGGGTAACTAGTGGCCATTCTGATGGTTTTCTTATTTACTGCTTAATTGAGATATTGGACTTTGTATTATTTTATGAGTATAGATGGGCCGGATAATGCCTTGTATTTTAATTCACGATCTTGCTCGGATATGAAATGTTTTACTTGGTCTTAACTAATGTTAAGAAAGCTTAATTGGGGATAGCATTGGATTTGGTTAGATGTAAGGCTGTGGGGAAAAATAAATCGAGAAGATTCTTTAATGCTTACTTTATTTGTGGCCGACTCTCTCTCTCGCCCTCGGTTATCTCACAGTTAGGGTTTTCCCCTTCTTCTCCTCCTCACTTTTTCTCATCTTTCACTCATCAATTCACGAAATCTTACTGGATCTTTTAGCTGTTGAAATCAGAGGTTGGAAAGGTTGTTTTTGCTTGGATTGGGCCTAATCGGGGCTCACGGTGATTGTGCTGAACCAATGATCTGGTTTTTCTCTTATAGATTCACTGTAAGCTCTCTCTTTTCTGTTTCTTATTCCTTGTTTTCCCTTGATTGAATGAGTCTTGCACTGTAAGACCATGTCGAGTTGTATTAGCTGTATGAGATTTTTGGTTGACTATTATTTTATTTGGGCAACTGCTGATATTCTTCTTTTGATTATGGGTCTGATTCATTGCATGAAGTTTGGATGGCTGGTTGGTTAGCAGTAATCGGCTACTGCTACTCGTTCCAGGTTTAGATGCTTTACACGGTTCTGTTGTGTTAGTGAATATCAATACTTTGGTATTTCCTGTGCATGCTTTGATTTTGGTTTTGAAAGTCAAGCCTATGGGTAGAAAGTCACCTAGGGGGTGAATAAGTGACCTATTAAACTTCTTTGAAGTTCTTTTAACTTTTGCTATGAGTCCTAATGCATTTCAGAATATAAGTTGTACCCAGCATAAACAATAACAAAACTGATCACATCATACACAGCAAAGAACACAGCACAAAGCACAAGGGACATAGCAAGTTTATAGTGGTTCCCCTATCTAGGGTACATCCACTTTCCCCATTCTTCCTCACTAGCAATGTGCTAGATAAGGTTATAGCTCCTCCTTCTCAACTCAGATCCTACAAGGCTCAGTATATCTCCAAGAAACCTACACTCAGACCCACTAGTCCTACCTCAGAGATATCACAATCTCCTGCCTCAGAGATCTTCTAAATCTCCTACCTCAGCCTTTATAAATTAGGCCTACAATATCAATGATTTACGCCAAATCACCTACCTCAGATTCACCCAGAATCCTACCTCAGCCATTATAGATTAGGCTTACAAAACTCAGAGAATAATATCTCCTACCCACTCAGATCTCTAGGAGATCTTACAATGAAATTTGATAAAACAGTTTATAGAAAACAGAAAACCTGTAATCTGTTGGATTTGTCTTGTGTCGACACAGAAGTATTGTCTCGACACATCTTCTGTTCTTTGTGTTGACTACTGATCTGTCTTGTGTCGAAACAGAAGTTTTGTCTCGACACTTTGACTTAGAATAATTTGTTCAACTTTGAACTTGCACATGTAAACTTAGCATACATCAAATACACATTTGGGTATATCATTGAGTTGTCAAGGGGACTTCTCCAGATCAGGTACACTGTCCCCAATATACCCAACAATCTCCCCATATATGGAGAAGTCATAACCCCAAAATAATGATATACACCAACATAATAATCTTGATGATTATAACATAAAAGATTTAACATATAATCAGATGAACTTCTACAGCAGAAATAAAAATAGCCATAACACATTCATATTCCAAAATGTTATCAATCTTAAAATTACAATGAGCCTATATAAAATTACATTAATTATAAGTAAACTAAATGCATCCTAAGACTGATCAGGTTCTGTAATCACATGCTTTTCCCTGGCTGAACTTTGGCCTGAACAGATGGAATACTTTCATCAGCAACCTGCCTGCCCTTCTTGTCTTTGATGCTGGAAAGCTGTTCAGCCTTAAGTCTTTGTCTTTCAAAGTAATGAAAGGGCTTAAGAAAGTATTTGCATGATTCAATAGCAATAGCAGGAATTAAACCTTCCTTCTGCTCCCTTCTGAACTTATAAATAGGCTCCTGTTGCTCTTCATGCTTCCTCCATTCCTGCTCTGAATATCACTTACCCCTGTCATGTTTGTTGGTCATGACTGATTTCGATGCAGTAAGAATAATGTTCCTTGATTTTGAACTTCATTGTTCAAAGTCAGGCCTCTCCTCAGCCTGTTCTCTAAATCTTTTCTTTGATAATTGGACATCCCTCTCCCTTTATAGAGCAGCTTCAGACATTTCCACCTCTTCAGAATTAACTCTACGTTTATGCTGAGGTGGACTATACATAAGTTGAACTTGATCATGAATGTCTTCAAATTGGGAAGGAGGGTATATGATTTTGTGTGGCTCCTGAGCAATTCCTTCATTCAGAGCTTGTTGGCAACAAGACTCTGCAACTTGATCATCATCACACAGAGGATGGTATCCTAGTGTGACTCTTATGCTATTAGAAGTCCATTTGGCTTGTTCTGATCTAGCCTTGACCATCACTCTCTCCCCCTTTATGACTTCTCTCTCAAAATGATTTCTCAGATCATCCTTTTGAAATCTCACTTGATCCACCACATAACGGTTACCTATGGTGTAGTAATTCGTGAATTTTTTCATTTGATCAGAGAGAGCCTTTGATGAATCCTTTATAGCTTGCAGCATTGCAGCTGAATCCACGGTAAGCTTGATTTGTAACTCAGTTAGTTGAGTATTTACTTTATCCTCTAAGGAAGTGGATTGATCATTTATCTTCTTCAGAGTGATTGTATGAATTTCCATTAAATTTTCATTCAGTCTCTTCTGATTCTCCAGACTAAAGCCTTGTTTCTGCACTATATCATCTGTCTGAACTTTTAACTCTTGTTGTTGCTTGGCAAGATAAACCACTGCATTGCCTCCTTTATGAAAACAATCAGTCATTTCTTTCTTTATCAGATTCACTTCAAATCTGATTGACTTTATGTCTTGAGCTAGGTGGAACTCCATATCCTTCCTATTCTCATCCACATACTTTTATAGATCAGTTCTTTGTTTGTCTAGCATTATCTGTAGTTGAACCATGAGAGAACTCTCATCTATTGAAGCAGATGGAGTGGACTGGAGTGACTGTAAAGCTTTCTTATAGCTCAGACTTTTCTTTTTTCCTTTCATAAATTCTAGTTTGTTGTTGTCTTGTGTCCTCTTCCTTATCAGATTCAGATGAACTGAGTATTTCAATAGCTGTGTCTACATCAGTTGTCTCTTCAGTTACAGTCTTAGGAGACTTGGTTGATTTCTCCCCCTCAATTGATGTACCATGTTGATCAAGGTGTATTGCTATTAAACTTAATGCAGATTGTTGACCTTCTACATGAGCTACATTTTCTCTAGGAGGATCTGGTATCTCCCCCTGGATGTGAGCATCCATTCCAGTTATGTCAGTAGGATCTTTGTCAGGAGATTTATCATTAACAATATCAGACATATTCTCATCTTGTTGTGTAGTCAGATCTTTGAGAACATCTTATACTATGTTAGTGACAATATCACTATTTAACACAGTTGTTTCATCCATGGGTTTCTCTGTAATGACTGCTGCAGAGGATTCTAACTCCCCTAGACCTGATCACCAGTTCCAGTTGTAATACTAGGAGTTTTCCTATGGATTCTTTCTTCAGCTTCATCTGAACTGAAATTGATCTGCTCTTCTGAATCACTGGAGGATTCACTTTCTGCTTGTAATGGTTTCTTTTTCTTGATATTCTTAGGCTTCTGTGGTTCTGGTGTATCTTTGGCCAAGACTCTAACCCATCTAGATAATATCCTTATGTCCATCCGTCGCATGTGATTTATTTTTGAACCCAATTTTGGATTAAGTTCAGTAGGAATCACTTTATTTAGATACAAACTTAGTATTCTGCCCATTTTGGGTTTCTGGATACATTCCGCAATTAAATCAAACAATAGTCTGCTTCAGTCTGTCTGAAGTTTGAAAATGATCCTAGTTATTATTTCAAGCATGTGAGCCGAGATTCTGTCATGTGCACCAGTCTTGCACAACATAACCTTCCCAATAATTTCAGATAGAAATTTTCCTTGGGTGTTCATACCTTTCCTATTCAATGAACTCCCAATCTTTGAAACGGATTCCAAACCACACCATTGAAGTCCAGCAGTAGTCTTGGTGGAGTCGACTATATCTTCTTATTTAACTCTAGGTAATTGAAATACTTGAGCCAACCGTTTGCTTGTGATCTTGACCTTCTGTCCATTTATGGTCGATTTGATCTTTGAGGCGCGAGAATCAATCGAGGCTTTTGTCAGAAGTTCTTTTACTTCCCTTTTCCATATGATCGTCAGCATAGATAATAGGTACTCAAGTCCAACTTCTTGGATTAGTCCAATAACATTTGTAACCTCTTCGTCTGCCGAGTTGAATCCATGGCGCACCAGTTCATATCCCTCATTTATATTATCAACCGTCTTTGGATCCATTGTTGTTGATTTCGAAATAGTTGAATCGAGAAATTGATGAGAGTCGACAGCAGAAAATCTAGGTTTCAACACTAAGCAAGAAAGAAGTATCTGGTGGAGAGTTTCTAAAGTTTATGTCCTTTTTATATTCCATTCAACTGAGAAGGTGAAAGGACACGTCTCCTAAAGACATATTCATAAGTTTGGAAAAATTCCTTAGGTCAACACTCGGAATATGTCGACAGAGAAAATGTGTCGACTTGTGTCGACACACCTCCAACCATCTCGACAAATAGTGTCTACACACTTACTTGTGTCGACACAGGACTGTGTACATTGTGTCGACACAAATAAATAACTTGTGTCGATAACCCTAGTTTGCGTCGATACACTTGATTTGTCTCGACACAAAACATACTTAGCCAGATTTCTGACTCCTGAAATTTTAACTCCTGATCCTGACGATGTCTATATTTTGATGTGACAACAGGATAGTAGGCTTGTATTTTTGTTGACTTAGTCTATGTTTAGGCTCATTCAAGACTTAACATGCCTAGCTCAAATTTGAAGAAATTAAAATTTTCTTCTTCTAGTGTTTTGTAAATATGTTGGCTATTTGCTTATTAGTAGGAACATATTCTAAGCTGATGTCTTGGTTTTCTACATGTTCCCTAATGAAATGATATCTGATTTCAATGTGTTTAGTTCTACTGTGTGATACAGGGTTATTTGCAATTGAAATATCACTAGAAGAGTCATAAAACAAAGTAGATTTACTTATCTATAACTGATAATCTTGTAGCTGATGCTGAATCCACAGAAGTTGAGCACAACAATTCCCAGCTGAGATTTACTCAAATTTAGTTGTTGATATGGCCACACTTGTCTGCTTTTTACTACTCCATGAGACTAGCCTTCTACCCAGAAATTGACATGATCTTGAGGTGCTTTTCCTGTCTTCTTTATAACCTGCATAATCTGCATCTGAATATCCTATCAGTTTAAAATCACTACTCCTAGAATACCAAAGGCCAAGATTTGGTGTGCCCTTTAGATATCTCAGTATTCTTTTGACTGCTTTATAATGAGATTCTTTAGGGCAGGCTTGATATCTAGTACAGATACAAGTAGCATACATTTTATCTAGTCTACTGGCAGTTAGGTAAAGTAGTGATCCAACAATCCCTCTATACAAGGTAATATCAACTGGCTTTCCAGTAATATCCTTGTCCAAAGGCATGGTTGATCTCATAGGAGTTCTCATAGTAGTGGATGTTTCCATGCCATACTTTTTGATTAACTCCTTGGTGAACTTTGATTGACTTATGAAAAGTCCATCTTGGGATTGTTTAACTTGGAGACCTGGGAAATACTTAAGTTCACTCATGCTACTCATCTCAAATTTACTTTTCATTAGCTTAGCAAATTTAGTGCAAAGTGAATCATCAGTTGAACCAAATATTATGTCATCAACATATATCTATACTAAAAATTTTCTACCTTTGACTTTCCTTATGAATAGTGTCTTGTCAATCTTTCCTCTAGAGAATTTATTCTCTAGAAGGAATTCTGACAGAGTCTCAAACAAAGCCCTTGGAGCTTGCTTTAATCAATAGAGAGATCTTGAAAGTAAATAGACATGAGAAGGTTTAATTGGATCAACAAAACCTAAGGGTTGTTCTACATATACTCTTTCCTTGAGGTTGCCATTTAGAAAATCTGACTTAACATCCATTTGGTAAACTTTAAAACCTTTATAAGCTGTATAGGCTAGGAAGAGTCTTATAGCTTCCAACCTAGCCACTGGTGTAAAGGTTTGATCAAAGTCTATTCCCTCTTCTTGTCTATAACCCTTTGCAACTAGTCTAGTCTTATTTCTTATTACCACTCCATTTTCATCTAGTTTGTTTCTGTAAATCCAATTTATTCCAATGATATTGTAATCATCAGGTCTTGGAACCAACTTCAAGAATTTGCACCTCTTGAATTGGTTCAATTCTTCTTGCATTGCACCAATCTAAAATGGATCCATATTTGCTTCTTCAAACTTCTTAGGTTCTGTTTGTGACAGAAAACTTGAATACATCACTGTGTTATGATGTCTGCTTCTTGTGGTAACTCCTTGAGCAGCATCACCTATGATCAATTCTATTGGTTGATCTTTTAGGTGCCTGACAGCCACTGGTATTATCACTTCTTATCCTAGAGCATCTTGATCATGTTGTTGAGTTGTTTCTCCAAGTTCTTCCTGTCCTAGTACTTCTTCCACAATATTGATTTCCTCTTGCAAATTATGCTTGCCTGTTTTTGTATCATCCATGGCCAGTTCTTTTAGCCTCAAGTCCACTTGTGTTGTGTTTGAAGTACCTGTCTTATCATCATAGAACATAAAACTTTCATCAAATACAACATGAACTGACTCTTCTACAACTTAATCCTTAAAGTTATAGACCCTATAGGCTTTGCTATGGTTGCTATAACCAACAAATATCCCATCATAAGACTTTTCAGCAAACTTGGTTAAATAGGTTTTTCCATTGTTTAAGACATAACATCTCATCCAAAGATTTTGAAATAACCTATATTTGGTTTCCTGCCCTTCATAAGTTCATAAGGAGTTTTATTTAATCTCTTGTTAATTGAAGCCCTATTTAGAACATGATAAGCTGTGTTAATTGCCTCAGCCCAGAAATATTCTGGAAGTGAGGAATCACTCAGCAAGATTCTACCAGCTTCAATGAGAGTTCTGTTTCTCCTCTCAACTATCCCATTTTGCTGGGGTGTTCTTGGTGAAGAAAATTCTTGCTAAATTCCTAATTCTTCACAAAACTTTGTCATACAATCAGATTGGAATTCAGTTATATGGTCACTTCTCATTTTGACCACAGTACTGTTAAGTTCATTCTGAATTTATTTCACAAAATTCTTGAAGACATCAGGAGTTTCAGACTTTTTCTTTAAAAAGAATACCCAAGTAAATCTGGAGTAGTCATCAACAATTACTAGTGTATAAACTATTCATCCTAAGCTATGAATTGACATAGGACCAAACAAGTCCATATATAAGAGGTATAAACACCTCACTGAGTCTCTGGATACACAACATTTGAATGAAGCTTTAGTCTGCTTGCCTTTTTGGCATGCTGGGCAGATGCTCTCCTTAGTGCATCTCATGTTAGGACCATTCCTAACAAGATCCTTGTTGTATAGTTTACCTAAAGCCTTATAGTTCAAGTGGGCTAGCCTCTTGTGCTATAGAACACATTGTGAAGCTTTCTCACTTACAGCTAGACATAGGGGTAAGTCAGACTTATTATATATGAAATTTAAACAATATACATTTCTACATCTAGTGCCAGTCAAGATGACCTATTGATCACTTGATCTTTTATTAGGCACTCATCTCTGTGGAATAATGTGTCATATCCCAAATCACAAAATTGGCTAATGCTTAGAAAATTGTATTGCAACCCTTCCACATAAGCAACCTGAGTGATTGTGACTAGACCATTTGTGATCTTACCAAAACCTTTGGTGATGCCTTTGTTAGCTCCTCCAAAGATCACTTTCGGTCCATTTTCCATAGGAATATATTCCCTCAGATTTCTTCTAGTTCCAGTCATATATTTGGAGCATCCACTATCCAAGTACCATATTTTTCTGGAGCTTTGACATTCCTGCAAAATAAGAAATTACTTTTCCATAGGACTCCAAGTAGTCATGGGTCCTAGGTTCTTGTTAGCTGTGACTCTATCAAAGCCACCAATTGATCTCTTGAATGGAATTGTCTTCAGACTATGAGGTACTGTTGGATTGAACCAGCAATCTAGGGCAAAGTGTCCTACCTTTCCACAGCACCAGCATAAAAAACTATTATATCTCCTTTTATGAGGAACAAAAGAATTCTTATGCTGACACCCCTTTGGATAGGAGTTAGTACTTTTGGCTTTATCTTGATTGTGAACACAAGATGGGTCTTGTCTCACAGATTTAAGATGTTCTCTTGGATTGTTAGATTGTACAGCTGATTGTGGAATGGTCTGACCCTTTGATCCCTTTTGCTTTTTGCCCCTCCTTCTCTTGGGTTTAATAAACCCTATACCACCTCTAGATTTTCCTGAGAAGGTGTCTATAATAGGCAAAATAGTCTTTGGTTTTGAGAACTGCTCAACCAATTTCCTTTCATTTAGGAATCTAGTTTCTAGCTCTTTAATGATTGCATCCTTTTTCTTAATTTCATTTATTTGGTCATCAATGATCTTGATTAATATTGTTAACTTACACCCCTGAAGACCAAGTTTTTGAGTATCCATCTTGTGATGATACTCAAGACTTTTTAGTGATGCAATTTCTATAGCTTGTTCTTTAACAATCTTCTTGCTTTTGACTAAAGTAACTAGCAGTTTACCAAACCTAAATATGAGTTGCCTCTCTTCTGTCCCTGAGTTAATCTCATGTGGATCAACCAGTAATTCACATGAGTTTGCCTCATCTCCAGACTCATAGCCAGAAGTCTTAATGCAGGAAGAATTATCATAAATTACCTGAGAATTCTCACAGTTGTGAGATTCAATTTCGGGATCATCAGTTATAGCCATCAGATTGATTTTTATGTATTCTTCAGAATCACCATTGGATGATGAAGTTGTGGAGTTATTTCCTTTATAGATGGCTCTTCTGATGAACTCCTCCTCATATGAATACAGCCCCACATGTTCTTCTTCTGACTCAGCTGAATTAGAATCACTATCAGACAAGGTCTTTGTCTTCTTAGCTATCAAACCTTTTTCTGATTTCTTATCCTTGAAGAACTTCCTTTCTTTGGAATTTCTATTCTTCTCTCTCTTTACTGGGCAATCAGCAATGACATGCCTAGGCCTGTTATAATAAAAATAAATAATATCTGTCTTAGATTGTTTGTTCTGCTTAGAGTAATACCTGATCACAGATTTGTCTCTGTGTTTGTCTTTGCTTTTGTGAGAACTGGAACCAGAAGGTTTCCTTTTGCTCCACTATTTTCTTCTTCTTAACATCTTCTTGAACTGCCTTATAAATAAGGAGAGTTCATCATCTGATATCTCTTCTGAAGAAGAACAAGGTCCAGTGCTATCTATCTCTTCATCTCTTCTAGGTGATGATGGAATTTTCCTTCTAGTTTTCTTGGAAGAGTTAGCTTTAAAGGCCAATGATTTAGACAGGGATGATTGTCTGGTAGTTTCTGCTTCAGCTTTTCTTGAATTGAGTTGAAGCTCATGTGACATTAATTTCCCAAATAAATCTTGGGGAAGCAGATTTCTCAGATTTTCCATTTCCCTTAATGCACAAATCTTGATATCTCATTCTTTATTTAAGGATCTCAGAAACTTGTCATTCAATTCATAGTTTGAGAAGTTTCTCCTATAGTTCTTCAAGCCATTGACTATCCTAAAGAACTTTTCATAAGTTTGTTCAATAGAATTTGTCTTCCCTTGTCTAAATGCCTCATATTGCTGGTTAAGGAGTGACCTTCTATCATCCCTCACCTCTGTTGTGCCTTCCATATACACTATCAAGGTATCCCACATTTCCTTAGAATAATTACAGTGCACCAGATTTTGAAATGTGGAGTTGTCTATAGCACTCACTATTATGTTCTATGCTCTTTTATCCATAGTAGCAAGTATGACCTCATCCTTTATCATTTCTGATAATATCTTGGGAGTTTGAATATTTGCATCTAGGACAGATATTTTCATGGGAATATAGGGTCCATCTTGAATTGTAACAAAGATTCTTAGGTCTGAAGCTTCCATGAACAGTCTTACCCTTTGTTTCCATATAGCAAAATTATCCTTAGTGCAGATGGGAAATTTCGTGGAACTGAGTTCTCTATTTGATTCAAAAGCCATAGGTTACATAATCTTCAACTACCCTTAGGATCTTTTCCAGACTGTTAGGTCTATTTTTGGATAATCTCCCTCTGATACCACTTGAAAGTCAAGCCTATGGGTAGAAAGTCACCTAGGGGTGAATAGGTGACCTATTAAACTTCTTTGAAGTTCTTTTAACTGTTGTTATGAGCCCTAATGCATTTCAGAATATAAGCTGTACCCAACATAAACAATAACAAAACTGATCACAGCATACACAACAAAGAACACAGCACATGGGACACAGTAAGTTTATAGTGGTTCCCCTATCTAGGGTACATCCACTTTCCCCCTTCTTCCTCACTAGCAATGTGTTAGATAAGGTTATAGCTCCTCCTTCTCAACTTAGATCCTCAGATCCTACAAGGCTCAGTTTCTCTCCAAGAAACCTACACTCAGACCCACTGGTCCTACCTCAGAGATATCACAATCTCCTACCTTAGAGATCTCTTCAATCTCCAACCTCAGCCTTTATAAATTAGGCATACAATCTCAGTGATTTACCACAAATCACCTACCTCAGATTCACCCAGAATCCTACCTCAGCCATTATAGATTAGGCTTACAAAACTCAGCGAATAATATCTCCTACCCACTCAGATCTCTAGGAGATCTTACAATGAAATTTGATAAAACAGCTTACAGAAAATAGAAAACCTGTAATTTGTTGGATCTGTGTGTACAGTTTCTTTCACTCAGCTACAGTTTGATTTCTTCTTGATAAATCAGCAGACTGAATTTAATTTCTTCTGAATCAGCAACTTCTTGATGAAGATCAAATTGAATAGTTTGAAGATGCTGATGAACAGATTACTAAATCACCGGATCAACCTTAGAAAAAGGGATCTGAAGACTTTCTTGAAGATCAACTTCTTCTTCTCTTTCCTTTTCTTGATGAATAGAATCGGTCAGTGTATTGGTATCCATATATCTCTTCTGAAGACAGCACCTCCTATTTATAGAAATCTCAGACGGCTTGGACTAGTATTGATGACATCAGCAACTGCCAGCAAATCCTTCCTTGAACTGTCTTTATAGAAGTAAAGCCTTCATGTGTCGACCAGAATAATCTGACTTTTCTTGACCTGATTAATGTTGACTCAGCACATTCTTGTACAACCTCGGGCGAGCGAGACGGAGCCAAAAGCCTTAGGAAGGAGGCTAGGCTAGATGGCCCAGGGCGGTCGTCATGCCACAGAGCGAGTAGATCTCGACAGGAAGGACATGCGAGAGGGACCAGGCGAGAAGGGTCTGAGCGAGAGTTGGGCCATGAGATGGGCGAGTAAGTGCCAAGGGAGGAGGCACTCGTGGGTAAGTGGCTGACTCGTCATGTGAGAGGGCTCCAGAGGGGAGCTCTCGCTGGCGAGATGGTGCTCTCGCCAGGCGGGAGGACCCTAGAAGGGAGTTCTCGCCAAGCACCGGTTCGGTTTAAGACCGGTTCAGGTAGGTTCGAGTCTATCTTTTAGCCCCATGGGATTTTACGCTTTTGCCCTAGGAGGTCTGCATATAACCCCTCAGAATAGCGGAGTTTGGCTGTTGGTAGACCCGACTAAGGGTATTCTAGTAATTTCAGGATAGCTCCATTTGGTTATTGGCAGTCCCAATTCAGAGGCCTATAAATAGACCGGTTAGGTGCCTTAGCAGGAGGCATTCCTAACTCTCCTTCTCTTCTTCTAAGGCACCTAGCTCAGCATTGGCTAGGGAGGGGAAGAATTTCCGATTCTTCCGGGTACGAGGTGGGACCTCCACATTGAGGCCCCCGGTCTAGTCTTTTGAGCCTTGTCAAGAGGGTGGTCCAAAGAGAGTAAGGGCGAGCTGCACCTTTAGTTCCGAGCTTTAGGAGGGACCGACCTTTTTGGTTCCAATAATTCTGACATATAAGCATTAATGTAGATGTTGAAGCCGAGAAAATCCCGACCTTAGAATCGGACTAAGCTGCCTAAGTTTACCGGTCTCACAGTGAAATCGGATGGCCCTAGATGCGAAAGGGACGAGCAAAAGAAACAAGACCCCAGGCGCTGCGAAAGGAAGGTCCCACCACGTACCCGGTTGCTTAGGTGAAGCAACCCCTTCTCAACTAGAATGGCCGAGCTAGATACGAAGGAGATGCGCGAGCTGGAATTCGCGAGTAACTATCCGAGAGTTTCCGGTCTTCTCCTTCGTACCCCTGGGGTCCTATTTATAGGGAAATCTAAAGAGAGGGGGGATCTTACTTATACCCCCACCCCGACGATCGGGCGACTTTCTGGGGAGCTCGCACGGGACGGGCGAGTATCTCGCCTTAGTCGCCACCTGACGAGTATGCGTGGGGAGCTCGCCATACTCGCCCATACCTTTTGCTGGCTCGCGGCTTGATTTTGACTTCATTCTTGAATCGTTGACTTTGACTTCTGGTGACCTGGCTGTGGTGGGGCCTCCCCTCGTCGAATACGGGTTGTACACAATCCCCGCTCTTTTCGGGCGACGAAGGAGCCCTGAAAGAAACATCCAACGCTTATTCGGCGAGCTGTTACGCCGAGTATCTGTTTGCTCGCTTTGTCCACTGCTCGACGAAGTCTATAAATAGAGGAGGGGGCCTGGTTGTTGGGGCGGATCCTAGAAACTCGCCCACAATGTCGGATGCCAACGTGAAGCTTCTCGAAGACAGCCTCGCCGCCCTGTCTGGCCTCCTCGGCATCGCCAGACCGAAAAGGCCGCGCGAGGAAGATGCCACGGCCGATCTGCTGTTGCCGAAAAAGAAGAAGGCCAAGAAGCTCAAGAAACCCGCCTCCTGGCCGATCGACCTGCCTCCACCTTCTGAGCCGATTGCGGTGGCGGCGGCCAAACCCGCGCCTTCCGCCAGCACCCAACAACTCCTCGACGACCTTGGTTTGGGTGATGTTCCGGACCTGGTCCCCCTTAGCACCGACAAGAATCCCGAAGTCGCTAAGGGGTCGACTACATCCCAAGTCGAAGTCATCACCGTAACAGGTCGCCGCTGCGACCCCTTTTTTCCATCGTTTAATCGCCGTGCTTCTCGCTGATCAGGCTGTCTTATGCAGACTCCCCTTTGGGCGATGCCGACGCGCCACTGGATGTCGCTCCTCTGAGCTCCGCGCCGCTGCTCGCCCTTGCTGCTGGAAAACCCCCCCGGACCGCGCACGCGGTCCGGATCAATGTTGCTGCAAAGAAGATAACGGGGACCTCCCTGGCGAAAGGAAACCCTCCGGTGAATAAGGGTCTTCCGGCGAGCAAGGACCTTCCGACGAGCAAGGACCTTCCGGCCTCCGCGCCTGACTCGTCACGGCCACCGGAGAGCACTTACTTACCGCCGCCGACACCCCTGGATGTGGTTGAAAAGGCGAGGGGCACCGCCTTACCACCGCCACCGCCCTTGCCCGCCCAGCAGAAAGCGGGCTTGCAGCGATATCTGCTGTCTCCGCCGAAGAAACCAGCCTTGTCACAACAGCCGGCGAGCTCGTCGCAGGTTTCGTCTCCGCCGAAGAAACCAGCTAAGTCGCGGCCGAGTTACTTTCCGCCACGGGCTGGGGACCTCGAACATGGAGGGCGCGGGCAGGGAGGCCGCGGTCAGGGCAGGCTTGCCGACCACCTTGGGGGTTCGTCTTCGGGTAGGCGAGATACCTCCGGTCGCATTTATCCACCGCACCGGTCTCGATCTCCTCACCGTGGTGAGCTCTTCTACCTCTAGCTATCCTTGATCTTGCTTGGTCGTTGATTTCTGATTGCGACTTGCCCTCCTTAATGACAGATCGCCCGACGACTCCTGGGTCGGCCTTCATTGATGCCATCGGATTGTCGGGGAGCGAGTACCGTCACGCTGCAGCTCGCGCTTACATGGAGCTGGAGACTAAGTTCGACCAATTCGCCATCTGCGAGCCTCACCGCCGAATCTCGGCCCTGGAGGTGCGCATGGCGAGGGTAAAGGAGCTCCAGACCACCTTGGAGAGCTACGAGGCTCGCTTCCACATGGTGAAGGAGAACGACTGCCAGCTGGCGCTGAACAACCACCGCCTCCAGCTCGTCTTGGACGAGTTGGCTGGGGTTCGAGCAAGTATGGGCTCGGTGGGGCGGCTGGTGAGGATGGAAGAGCAGTTGCGGCTTGGCGATGACGCGATGGCGCTGGCGACGGAGCACTTCCGGAGGGCGCGCGAGATGGGCTGGGTCGGGCGACATCCTCATCCTACGGAGCGGCCGTCTAGGACATAGTTTTGTTTTTTGTTCTAGATCCACTCGGCATTTGGCGTTGTTGTAACGAACAGTATTATTTAAATGAACCGGGCCACTATTCATCTCACTACTGATTCTTTCGCGACTTTATTTACATCCATGGTATCCGAGTTTACTCGTGCAGGTTTTTGGCGAGCGTCGCGGTGTCCTTGCTTCGTTGCGCGAGATAGGCCCGATGTCGCTGGTGTGTAGCCCCTTCCTTCGCGCGACGTCGATCGATGCTCGCGGAAACGAATACCCCCCTTCTTGCCTTAGGCCTATAAATAGGAGGGGTAGGTAGAACATAAGTACGCTGCTGCGAACTTCTCAATCCGCCTCGCGAGTATCTCTTCTGCTTGCTTCTTCTTCCTTTCTTCTTCTGCTCGCCCCCTTTCTTATACGTGGCTCGCAAAAATTGTTGGTGACGACGCTAGTGCTCGCTGACAAGCTCACGCCATCAATTTCGCCGACGCGGCTTTCAAGAAGTCGATAACTTCAGACAAGGATCTGGAGGGTTTAAGGGAGCGTCTACTGTCGGAGGAATCCTCGGCGAGACTTCCTACTTGCAGCGAGCGACACAATACCTATATTGAGGGCGGGCTCGTGTTGTCGTTGCGCAACTTTGACGCTGGCCGGCGACTTCCTTTCTTGCCCGAGCTCTGCGAAATCCTGCGATATTTCGGTATCGTTCCCGCGCAGATCAACCCCAACGGAATGGCGATTATCATGGGGTTCCTCTGCTACCTTCGGGAGGAGAGGATCGCCTTTGACCTCTCCGTTTTTCGCCGAGTATTCGCCTTCGCCGCGACATCGGAGGGGGTCGTCTTCTTCAGCAGTCACGTTTGCACTCTAGTGGGGACTGCGAACAAAGTCCATCGCTAGAGCGAGCTTCTGGTGGTCGTGCATGGCAACTTGGGGGACCTCCTGGGAAGGCCGCACCAACTTGCCGACGTTGCCTTCCTCCCGCCGATCTTGGAAGGCGCTCGCGAGCAACTGTTCGAATCCTTCCGAGGTCGTCGGTTCGATGTTATCTACTGGCGGCTCAATGTCAACTTGCTGGAGGCAGTTCATCCCAATGAGGGTAAGGACTGTCGAGATGTCGTATGCTCGCCGTTTCGCTACCTTTTGCCGAAGCTTGTACTAACCATATCGCGTGCTTTTGCAGTAGCCAACGAGCTTCCAGAGAAACCGCTCCCTCCGGCGAAGGAAGTTGTCACCCCTCTTTCTGAAGCTCACCCTCCTCTCGATGTCGGGGAGAAAAAGAAAGCTGCCAAGGGGAAAGCGAGGGTGAGGTCGCCGGGGCCGACGAACAAGAAGGCGAAGGTGTTGTCGCCTCAGTCCGACGACCACGAGTCGCCGCTGGAGGCTCGGGCATCTCGCTTCCACCCCAACTACAACCTCGGGCGAGGGGTAGCGGATGCCCATGGTCGCCCGCTGGTGACTTGGTCGGCGGAGGAGCATCTGGTGTCGCTGAGCACCAACCTCCCATCCTAGTCGACGGATTGGGAGGACAAGGGGGAGGCCTTCGCCGTCCTCCACGCCTTGTATGAGCGGGTCGACGCCGAGTCAATACTGGAGCTCGCCCCGCCGGAGCTTGCACATCAGTCCGCCTGCTCGCTCGCGCGAGCTGCCGAGCTGGGGCATTTCACGGCGAGGAAGTTGCTGGAAACGACGGAAGCTTTGAAAACCGTTTCCAAGAAAGCCATAGAACTTGGTATGCAGTCGGTCCGCTGGAAGGACTTTGAGGTAAATGACCTTCGGGTGGCACAATGTGATTTATCTCGTCTGGATATGTACTAACGTTCGATGTCTTGCAGGCCGCTGAAATCGAGGCTGCGAAGAGGTTATCTGAGTGCGAGGAGAAGCTCGCCGTGTCGCAAGCTGAGCTGGAGGCGGCCCAAGTTCGCGTAGCCGAGATGGAGACTAGGCTAGTCGCCACCGAAGGACGCGCGAGCTCCTCTGCTCCGTTGCCAGAGGCGCCTCGACCCGAGGACGATCCGATGTGGGTTGTCAAACGGTCCCGAGTTCTGTGGGAGGAGAGTTCCTCTGTCCGCCGCGAGATAGCACGGACGGCTGGCAACATCATACTCACACGTCTGAGAATCAACGGACAGCTTGTCGAGGGGGATAAGCAACTCACCGTTGACGAGCTTATACCTGAGCTACTCGTTGAGGGGATGATCTCGCCAGACCGCGTTCCTTCTCTGTCAGGCTCCAGCGACTCCGACAACAGTGGCAGTGACAGCAGCAGCGGCGAGAGCAATGACGAAGATGGCGAGGAAGAGGAAGACGTGGACGTAGGAGATGATGAATATCGGCCGGATACTGGCGACGATGAGTCATAGTCGCTTGCCGATCTCCGTCATGCTCGGATGCAGGGGGACCTTTTGAAACTTTTGTAACTTGTAAAGTTTACATATTTATACAAGTTATATATTCTTTGTAATTCTTTGCTCACGTGACGGTTGATATCGCTCGCTAGGCTCATAGGCCCGGTGAGGAGTGCTCGCTAGATGACTGCTTATCTCGCATATATGCCGCTCCGAACACCGATCGCACGCTCGTCGTGACGCACTCTCCCGTACGCCTAAGGAACGTTCGCCCGCCTTCCCGAGAGTAACTTGCCTACCCGCTCGGGGTATACTCGCCTACTCGCGCGAGGCATACTTGCCTACTTGCCCGAGGCAAGATCACTCCTAAATACGAATCCGGGCTTAGCAGGCGTTGAGTAGAGTAGCTCGTGAGGATACCGGTCTTACGACGCTGCTCCACTCGAGGTCTTGATTCCAATCGAGGAGATCGGCCGATTCCCGAGGAGAGGAGCTCGTGGGGATACCGGTCTTACGAGCTGCTCAACTCGAGGTCTTGATTTCAATCGAGGAGATCGGCCGATTCCCGGGGAGAGGAGCTCGTGGGGATACCGGTCTTACGACGCTGCTCAACTCGAAGTCTTGATTTCAATCGAGGAGGTCGGCCGATTCTCGAGGAGAGGACCTCATGGGGATACCGGTCTTACGACGCTGCTCAACTCGAAGTCTTGATTTCGATCGAGGAGATCGACCGATTCCCGGGGAGAGGAGCTCGTGGGGATACCGGTCTTACGACGCTGCTCAACTCGAAGTATTGATTTCAATCGAGGAGATCGGCCGATTCCCGGGGAGAGAAGCTCGTGGGGATACCGGTCTTACGACGCTGCTCAACTCGAAGTCTTGATTTCAATCGAGGAGATCGGCCGATTCCCGAGGAGAGGAGCTCGTGGGGATACCGGTCTTACGATGCTGCTCAACTCGAAGTCTTGATTTCAATTGAGCAGATCGGCCGATTCCCGAGGAGAGGAGCTCGTGGGGATACCGGTCTTACGACGCTGCTCAACTCGAAGTCTTGATTTCAATCGAGGAGATCGGCCGATTCCCGAGGAGAGGAGCTCGTGGGGATACCGGTTTTACGACGCTGCTCAACTCGAAGTCTTGATTTCAATCGAGGAGATCGGACGATTCCCGAGGAGAGGAGCTCGTGGGGATACCAGTCTTACGACACTGCTCAACTCGAAGTCTTGATTTCAATCGAGGAGATCCTGTCACTTGGGAGACGTTTGAGAATTAATAGCATGGACATCTCGGTAAAAATACAATCTTCTCCTTTCAAAGATGCTCTTGAACCTGCCAAGTCGGGGGGGAGCGTCCAGGCCCGCTCCTAAGAACTCCTCCAGTCGGAAGAGAGATGCACTAGGGGATACATAGGCCGACATGCAAAGGGGGGGAGCTGATCTCGGCCGACAGTGCAGAGGTTCGGTCTTACAAGAGCGCTTAAAGTCCCGAAGCATCATCCTATCATCCATACTAAGTTATTTAGTAAGAACGAGCTGAAGGCACGTCCCTCGATTTGGTAATGACGATCGCTTCCAGCCACGCTTAATGGCCGTGAGTGCCAGTGTCCGAACGGGGGGTGATGTTCATCGAGGGTCCTTTTAGGACGCACTCGGAACTAACACACGCCCCTGGGCTCGTTCGTTCATAACCTTTCTGCGGCAGGCTATCCTGCTTTGCCGATAACTCGAAATCCTCATCTTATGCGTGCTTTACGAGGTCGGCCTCTCTTCGGGTCCGGGGGATTAGGGTTCAAATTCGTTCCTAGTAGTTCCTCCAGTTGGAAGAGAGATGCACTCGGGGGGACATAGGCTGACATGCAAGGGGGGGAGCTGATCTTGGCCGACAGTGCAGAGGCTCGGTCTTACAAGAGCGCTTAAAGTCCCGAGGCATCGTACTATCATCCATACTGGGCTGTGTATAAGGAACAAACCGACCACTGGTCCCCGGAGTCGAATGTGAGGCGGATCCTAGGAGCACTCAGAAGCCTTGAGGGATATTAATACAAAAAAGAGAATAATCCAGCCACCATTGTATATTAAAATAACATCTTTACAAAAATAGATACAAGTGTTACAACTAGGGATAGAATCTTTTCAGATCATCCCCACTCCAGGTTCCGTTTAGCTGCTCCCCTGCTTGATCTTGTAAGTAATAGCCCCCTACGGCCAGGGCTTCTTGGACAATGAAGGGGCCTTCCCAATTGGGATGCATCTTGCCCACGACGGCTCCCCTCCCGGCGGCGTCTACCTTTTTCATGACCAGATCTCCTGCGAGGAAGTTTTTTAGGCGGACATTTTTGTCGAAGTGCCTCGCCATGCGCCTCTTGACTTCCTCTTGGCGTGTGGAGGTCAAGTATCGAAGCTCTACCATGTAATCCAGGGAGAGCCTCTGGGCATCCTCGTTCTCTAGTCGTCATTCCTCGCTCCCGCCTTCGGCCGACACCACTCTCAGACTTCGCACCTCGAACTCCACTGGGATGAGTGCCTCAGACCCGTGGGATAACTTGAAAGGCGTTTCCCCCGTGGCCGAGTTCGGGGTCATTCTCAAAGCCCATAAGACCGAGGGGAGCTGTTCGGCCCAGTTTCCTTTTAGATTGGTGACCTTCTTCTTCAGTAGGTTGATGATGAGCTTGTTGGCAGCTTCTACTTGCCCGTTGCTCCGAGGATGGTGCAGTGAAGTGAACCGAAGGTCTGTGCCCAATTGCTTGCAGAAGTCCTCCAGCTCCAAGCTGGCGAACTGCGGCCCATTGTTGGTGACGATGGCCAGCGGGATCCCAAACCTACATGCGATTTCCCCCAGATAAAATTCTTGATGATCTGGGAGGTGGTCTTGGCCAAGGCTTTGGCCTCGATCCACTTGGAGAAGTAGTCGATCATCACCAGTATGAACTTCCTATGTCCACTAGCTTGAGGGAAAGGGCCGACCAGGTCCATCCCCCAGATGGCAAAGGGCCACGGAGCGGTGATCGAGCGGAGGTGTTGAGCCGGTTGAAGCTGGAGGGGCGTGAAGAGCTGGCACTGGGAGCACTTTTTGGAGAAAGCCTCTGCATCCTTTCGGATGGTGGGCCAGAAGTAGTCGTGCCTCAGGATTCTCTGCTCAGGAGTGCGGGTCCCGGAATGGCTGCCGCATTCCCCTGAGTGAATTTCCTCGAGAACTCGGCGGTCCTCGATTTTCGACAAGCATCTGGCCAAGGGGCCCGAGATGGTCTTGCGATAAAGCTCGGCATCGAGTAGCAGGTAGTACGCGGCCTTGTATCAGAATTTTCTTCGGTCCTACCCGTCCGAGGGCAGCTGACCCGTCATTAAGAACGTAACGAATGGATCCTTCCACGAGGACCACTGCTCGATCTCCATCATCTCTCCTTCTTCGATGGATGGTCGAAACAGCTCGGTGATCGTCCCCCCAGCCCGAGGACCGTACTTGGCAAGGTAGTCAACTTCGGCGTTGTCTTCTCGGGGCACATACTCAACAAAGAAGGACTGGAACCCCCTGATCAGACCCTTAACCTTGACCAGGTATTGCTGCAGGGTGGGGTCATATACCTCGAACTCTACCCGAATCTGGGAAGCGACTACCATTGAATCAGTGAATGCTCGGATGTTCTTGATTGACAGCTCCTTGGCGAGACGCAAGCCGGCCACCATGGCTTCGTACTCCGCCTTATTATTCGTAACTAGGAAGAGGATCTCGACGGCTTGTTCAATCCGGGTTCCCTGGGGGCTAACCAACACGACTCCGGCTCCCACGGAAAACTTGCTGGATGCTCCGTCCACAAACATCTTCCAAGAGACTGGTCGAGAAGTGCACACGTCTACCTCTACCTCGGCCGAGAAGTCGACCAGGAAATCTACTACCGCTTGGGCTTTGATGGCTACCCTTGGAGAGTACGAGATGTCAAACTCGCTTAGCTCCACCGCCCACTTGGCCAGCCTGCCAGAATGCTCCACCCCATCCAAGATACTCCTTAAGGGATGATCGGAGACCACCTTGATGGAATGAGCTTGAAAATATGGGCGGAGCCGCCGAGCCGAAACTACCAGAGCAAAAACTAGCTTTTCCAGAATAGGGTACCTTGTCTCTGCCTGCCGCAATACCCAGCTCACGTAATAGATGGGGAGCTGCCTCCTTCCTTCTTCTCGAACCAACACCGAACTGACCGCCTCAGCTCCCACTCCCAGATAAAGTAAGAGGTCCTCGCTGCCCCGTGGACCTTGGAGGAGAGGAGCTCGGGTTAGCTGTTGTTTGAGCTTCTCGAAAGCCTCCTCGCACTCCGTGGTCCACTCGAATTTCTGGTTCCCCCGAAGGTCTTTAAAAAATGGGGAGCACTTTTCTCCGGCCTTGGAGAGGAAATGACTAAGGCCCGCCAGCCTCCCAGTCAGCCTCTGGACCTCCTTGGAATCTCTTGGGGAGGCCATCTCCATGATGGCTTTCACCTTGTCGGGGTTAGGCTCCACCCCCCCCCCCCCCCCCGAGGAGTAAGGAGATGACCCGGGAACTTCCCCCTTCCCGCGCCGAAGACACATTTGGCCGGGTTAAGCCGCATCTTGGACTTCCTCAGGGTGGCGAAGGTCTCCACCAGATCCGCTACGTGCTCCGCAACGCTCTTGCTTTTAACGAGAAGGTCGTCCACATAGACCTCCAAATTCCGCCCCTTTTGTTCTTTGAACACCTGGTCCATCATTCTTTGATACGTTGCGCCGACATTTTTGAGCCCGAGGGGCATCATCTTGTAGCTATAGCACCCGTCGCCGGTGATGAAGGAGACGTCACGGCAATCGGGGGGATGCATCCGGATCTGGTGATACCCTGAAAAAGCAACAAGGAAACTCATCACAGGAAACCCGACAGCGGAATCAACTAGCGCGTTGATCTGAGGCAGGGGATAACAATCCTTCGGGCAAGCTTTATTCAACATGGAAAAGTCGATACATAACCTCCAGCCCCCTTCGGACTTCTTTACCATTACAACATTGGAGACCCAGCCTGGATACTGGATCTCCGAGATGAACCTCGCCTCTAGCAGCTTCCTAACTTCCTCCCTGATCGGCTCGGCCAGCGCGGTGGCGCTCTTCCTCTGCCTTTGACGAACCGGAGCTACCGCGGGATCCAGGTTGAGGCGATGACAGGCAACATCGGCATCAATCCCTGGCATCTCGGCGGCACTCCACGCGAAGATGTCGGCATTCTCCTGCAGGCAAGCAGCTATCTCCGCCTTCCCTTCCTGGGGAAAGGCTCCTCCAACCTTCAGCAACTCAGGCTCTCCTCTCTGGGAGATCACCTCCACCTCCTCTAGCTATTCGGCAGCTTGCAGGCCCTCCTCCTGCTCCATCATCCTCTCCAGCCTCTCCGCGTCACCCATCCAGCTAATGGTACTAACAGCGTTCAGGTAACACTCCTAGGAGGCCTTCGAATCCCCCCTGATCCGTACTTGGACGTCATCCCGCCAGTACTTCAGGCATTGATGATACGACGACGGGACGGCCTTGAAGTAGTTAATGAGAGGTCGCCCGAAAATGGTGTTGTAGCCGCTGGGTGCGTCAACGATGACAAACCGGCACCAGATTGAAGTACCCCCGAGGGTGACCAGCAGCTCCAATCCCCCTTCCACCTCTTTCTTCTCTCCCGAGAAGCCAAAGAGAGGTTCGTCTGCAGCCTGGACCCTGGACGCTTCCACCTGAAGCCCGACGAAGGTCCTTTTGAAGATGACATTCACCGAGCTCCCGTTGTCCGCGAGGATTCAGTCGACGGTGAAGTCTTCGATGGCCGCTTGTATCACCAACGCGTCATGGAAGGGGTTCTCGTTCCACAGCATGTCCTCCTCCGATAAGGTTATCTCGTTCAGCAGCGAAGGAGTCTACGACGTCGAGGCGACGCTCCTCTTGTAGATCTGGTGGAGACTACCCTTGCGGGAAGCTCCAAGCCATGCGGCCCCATTGATCACCCCAACGTGTCCGCCTCCCGGACCGGGAATAACGTTTCCCCGACCCCCCTGGTCAACCCTTTCCTCATTCCTCCTCCTCTGCGGAGCTTGGAAGGCTACCTGCCCGACTGGGGCCTCCTGCCTTGGCTGCTCTCTCTTCCTCCGTCGCCTCCAACCTCTTCCTTGCCTCCCAAAACTCGGGGCATGCCAAGGTCTCATGCCCCTCTACTCGATGGATATCGCAGTAGAGGGGAATGGCCGCTTCCTGCTGCCTCTCATGTCGCTTCTCCTTTCGCCGGCGCTTTGCGGCCTGTTGTGTTATGGTCATCGCCTCCCTTCCTCCTCCTTGCTCCCTAAGGTTGTTGTTTCTCCTCTCTTCCTAGCGGATCGGTCGCCTCCACTGGGGACAATCTCTCAGATACTGGAACCTTCTTTCTTCCCTCCTTCCTTCCGGGGCTTCGATGAGCCTCCTTTCTTCCTGTCTTCGAGCCCTCCTGGGCTCCTCTCTCCTCTTCCCCTTCGGCTCTTCCTGCCTTCTGCAATCGTTTTTCTCTGGACGCCTCTCCCTCTCCAATAGTCTTCCCCTGTTCTCCCGTAGTGGCTTATCCCCGTCCAGCCTTGCTAGGAACTCTTTGTTCCTCTCCTCCCCCTGAATGAAGTCATTGGCCCTCTCCACCATCTCATCGAACGACCTCGGCGGCCTGTGCCCTAGCTCTATGTTGAAGAATCCTTGCTCCAGGCGAAACTTGAGGGCAACCATCAAGGTAAACCCATCCACCTCTTCCACCTCCAAAACCTCTTCCTGGAACCGGTCGATGTAACGACCCAAACTCTCGTGCTGCCCCTGCATGATCTTAAAGAGGGTTGTCGCATCCTTCTTCCTCTTCTTGGATGTCGCAAATCTCGCTATGAGACCCCGACGGAGGTCGGAGAAGTAGTAGACGGAGCCTGCCGGCAGTTGGTGGAACCAGTCTCTTGCACTCCCCTTGAAGGTGATGGAGAAGAAGTGGTACTTGAAGGCGTCGGACATGTTGCGGATCTAGACCACGTCCTCAAACCACTGAAGATGCCTTACCGTGTCATCTCTGCTGGAGTAGTAGATGAGGGCGGGCTCTCGAAAATTGTCGGGGATGGGGGCCGCGAGGATTTCAGCGCAGAAGGGGCTCCTCCCTTCCTGGCTACGGCGGTTGTCCTCCTCACTCGAATACTCGTACTCGCTCCATCGGCGAGTATTCCCATACCTCGCCAAGATTTCGGGGTCTCGGAACCGGATGCCCTGGCTGCTCGCTGGGTGATGACGCGGCGGCATCGATGGCTCTTCTCTCGCCCTGGAGGGCTCCTTTCCGGCTCGTCGGGTTGGCTCCTCCTCGCTCGGCGGGGTCAGGCGATGGGGAGAAGTCGCCGTGACCTCCGGGGGGTTGGCGAATCCGACGAGTATCGCCGTCTCCATCCTCTTCGCGAACTCCTCGAAAGCTGCTACCGTCACAAACCCGACACCTCGCTCTAAGGTGCCTGCTCCTGCCGAGTTGTCCGCCAACTCGCCTTGATCGCCTCAATTGACCATCTTTCGTCACTACGAACTTTCCTCCTCGGCTGTTGTCCACGCTCACCGCAACAAATGTTGAAGCCGAGAAAATCCCGACCTCAGAATCGGACTAGGCGGCCTAAGATTACCGGTCTCGCAGTGAAATCGGATGGCCCTAGATGCGAAAGGGACGAGCAAAAGAAACAAGACCCCGGGCGCTGTGGCAGGAAGGTCCCACCACGTACCCGGTTGCTTAGGTGAAGCAACCCCTTCTCAACCAGAATGGCCGAGCTAGATACGAAGGAGATGCGCGAGCTGGAATTTGCGAGTAACTATCTGAGAGTTTCCGGTCTTCTCCTTCGTACCCCTAGGGTCCTATTTATAGGGAAATCTAAAGAGAGGGGGGTCTTACTTATACCCCCACCCCGGCGATCGGGCGACTTTCTGGGGAGCTCTCACGGGACAGGCGAGTATCTCGCCTTAGTCGCCACCTGGCGAGTATGCGTGGGGAGCTCGCCATACTAGCCCATACCTTTTGCTGGCTCGCGGCTTGATCTTGACTTCGTTATTGAATCGTTGACTTTGACTTCTGGTGACCTGGCTGTGGTGGGGCCTCCCCTCGTCGAATACGGGTTGTACAGTAGACAAGTTGTCTTGAAATCTGTGCTGAGACATCTTTGACAGACCCAACACTTATATAATTGGAATAGTTATCATTCCAGAACAAAAAGCGTTGAGATAGATTAGTTGTGTCGACATATCTGTTATTTGTGTTTATACATCTGTTATCTGTGTCGACACATCTTAGTTCTGCCTTGTGTCGACACAGAAGTTTTGTCTCGACACATCTGTTATCTGTGTTGACACATCTTTTGTTCTTTGTGTTGACTACTGATCTGTCTTGTGTCGACACAGAAGTATTGTCTCGACACATCTTCTGTTCTTTGTGTTGACTACTGATATATCTCGTGTCGACATAGAAGTATTGTCTCGACACATCTTCCGTTCTTTGTGTTGACTGCCGATCTATCTTGTGTCGACACAGAAGTTTTGTCTCGACACTTTGACTTAGAATAATTTGTTCAACTTTGAACCTGCACATGTAAACTTAGCATACATCAAATACAACTTCTGGTATATCATTGAGTTGTCAAGAGGACTTCTCCAGATCAGGTACACTGTTCCCAATGTAATGTATGATGGAGATAGATGCGGAGAAGACTCAAAAGAGAAGGGAATTTGGGAAAAAGAGATCTCAGTGGACTTGAAATAAGGATCTCTCGAATAAATCAGGTGCTTCGTGAAAATTCAGTGATTCTGGGAAGCGACCTTGTCCGGAAGAGAGCAGTAGTGTTATGAAGCCCCAAGTTAAGGAACAAAAGTGTGAGAAATGCGGCAAATCTGAAAAAGGGCGGTGTTTGGTAGAGAGTAACGTATGATATTTATGTCGTCAGCCTGAGCATTGACAAAGGGAATGTCCTTGAAGGAAGGAAGGAGATAACAGTTTGAGAAGATTTTCAGCACCTCAGGGTCAAAAAGTTTATCAGATGGGTGTTTCGAAGGAGAGTGAATCTCTTGCTTCAACATCAGCTCCAGTGGGAACATCAGAGAAGGAACGTCATATTCAGCCCCGCGTGTTCAATTTGAGTTAGCAAGAGGCTATCGCAGATGACACGGTGGTGATAGGTATGATTTATGTTGGTGGTCACCTAATGAAAGTTTTATTTGATACTGGTGTCAGCCACTCTTTTATATCCACTAGTATATTGCACACTATTTTGGCAAAACCTTCTTCAACACGAGAAATTCTTCACGTCACCTTACCAAATAATAGACTAGTTCCTATGCAACAACGAGTGGTAATATCATTTGAATTGAATGATAAAACTTTTGTAGTAGACTTAGCGGTTTTACCACTTACTGAATTTGATATGATATTGGATATGGACTGACTAGTCCAACATGAGGCGGTAATTAATTGTAAAAGAAAGAAAGTGATGGTGAAGTGCTCTGATCAAAGTATAACTATTTTCCAAGGGTTATGTGAGGTGTCCAAAATGTTAATATTCACACTGAAGGCTTCTAAGAAGATCTGGAAAGGATATGAAGCTATATTGGTAATGATCAAAGGAACGACAGAGGAAAAGAAAGATATCAATGCGGTACCCGTGTTGCGTGAATTTCAGGAACTTTTTCCTAAAGAACTCCCAGGACTTCCTAGAGATGTCGAGTTTGAAATTCATTTGGAAGAAGGAGCACGACCAAGTGCAAAGACACCGTATCGTATGGCTCCAAAAGAGCTCGTCGAATTGAAATGTCAGTTGCAAGAATTGATAAATAAAAACTTTATTTGGCCTATCACATCTCCATGGGGAGCACAAGTGTTGTTCGTAAAGAAGAAAGAGGGGACAATGTGATTATGCGTGGATTATCGAGAATTGAATAAATTGACAGTGAAGAATAAATACCTTTTACCACGCATAGAAGATTTATTCGATCAACTAGTGAATGCAAAAGTATTTTCAAAAATGGACTTGAGGTCAGGTTATCATCAACTGGGAATTAAAGATGAGCATATTTTCAAAACTGTCTTTAGTACAAGGTATGGACAATATGAATTTGTGGTACTGCCATTTGGGCTAACCAATGCTCCTGAAACATTCATGGATATGATGAACCGAATCTTCAAGGATTATCTCGATATATTTATCATTGTTTTTATTGTTGATATCTTAATTTATTCAACGTCTGAGGAAGAACACACTCAACATTTGCAGTTAGCATTATAGAGATTGAAGGAAATTCAACTGTATGCAAAATTTTTGAAATGCGAGTTCTGGTTGAAGGAAGTGTCGTTTTTGGTGCACGTGATATCAGAATAGGGTTAATCATTTGAACCTGCAAAGATTGACTCGATTCTTAATTGGTCGCAACCTACAAATGTGATAGAAGTGCAAAGTTTTCTTGGGTTGCAGGGTATTATCGAAGATTTGTCAAAGATTCCTCAAAGATCTCCTTACCATTGACATAGTTAACACTGAAGAATGTTCATTTTCAATGGAATGAAACTTGTCAACTCGTCTTTAAAACATTAAAAGAAAGATTAACTACAGGTCCTGTGCTAATACTGTCATTAGGTATTGAAGGATTCCAAATTTATAGTGACGCTTCTTATAAGGGTTTAGGTTGTGTATTAATGCAACATGGAAAAGTAATCGCCTATGCCTCACGTCAATTGAAGGATGTTGAAAGAAACTATCTGATTCATGATATGGAGTTAGCTGCTGTGATTTTTGCTTTGAAAATTTGGCGATACTATTTGTATGGGGTGAGATGTGAATTTTCACAGACCATAAAAGTTTGAAATATATTTTTACATAGAAAGAATTAAACCTTCGTTAGCGGCGTTGGTTAGAATTTATCAAAGATTATGATGTGAATATTCAGTATCATCCTGGAAAGGCAAATATCGTTGCTGACACTTTAGCTGCAAAAGTGTTGATGAATCATTGGCTTTGAAAGTGTATAATATCAAGCTTTTGCGTGAACTGGATAAGATGTAGATAGTCCCCATTGTTACAACACAAGATAAACAGTCTCAATTATTTCAGATGTAGATCTGATATACACTAAAGGACAGAATCTTGGAAGCTGTGTCGAAAGGTGTATATTTAATGGACTTGATGGAAAAAGTGAAAAGGGGGAATCTAAAAGTTTTACTGAACAGAATGGGTTGATGCTGATGAATGAAAGGTTGTGTGTTCCGGATGTGGACAATTTGCGAAAAGATATTTTGTATGAGGCTTATAACACTCCTTATTCAATTCATCCTGGTCGAACGAAAATGTATCATGATTTGAAAGAGGATTTTTTGTGGCATGGAATGAAGAAGGACGTGATAACTTCTATTGCCTCTTGTCACACTTACCAAGTTATAAAAGCTGAACATCAGAAGCCCGGAGATTATTTGCATTCGTTACCAATACCATAATGGAAATGAGAAGACATTACTATGGACTTTGTCTTTGGATTGCCTAGTAGTAAATTGGATCATGATGGTGTATGAGTTATCATCGATCGACTAATAAAGAGTGCACATTTCATAGCAATGCGACAAGAGGGACCGTCTGAAAGACTGAATGAATTGTATATTGATGTTATTGTGAAATTACACGGTATTCCTGGAATGATTATATTTGATTGTGATGAGTGATTCACATTGGGGGATTGGAGCCAGATTCATAAATATTTGGGAATTAAATTATTGTTCAGTACAACATTTCATCCCCAAACCGATGGACAGTTGGAACGAGCTCTCCAGTTTCTAGAGGATCTATTACGAATGGTAGTACTTGACCTCAAGGGCTCATGAGAGAAATACTTGGTGCTGGTAGAGTTTGCTTATAATAACAGTTATCAGTCTTCCATATAAATGACACCATTTGAAGCATTGTATGGCCATCAATGTCGAACACCGTTAAGCTGGGGGGAAGATGGTTAAGAGAAAGTGGATAAGTGACCTGAGAAAATTGTACTTATTCAACAAAAAAATGATGGTGGCACAAGATCGACAACAAAAGTATTATAATGCTAAACATCATCTCGTTGAGTTTCAAGTTGGTGATCTCGGGTGTTTAAAAATTACACCCTTTAAAGGAGCTCCACGACTGCGGCGGCTTGGAAAGTTAAGTCCACGTTATGTAGGACCATTTCCTATTATTGAACGAGTTGGCGAGGTCGCTTACCGCTTAGAGTTACCAGGGGACTTACAAAGGTTGCATGATGTTTTTCATGTGTCGGTACTGCGTAAATATGTTCGTGATCCAGAAAAGAATATCCCATTTGAAAATGTACAAATTGAAGCTGATTTATTTAGCCCGACAGAATCGTATCAAATCGTTGATCGGCAAAGTAAGAAATTACGAAATCAGGATATGAATTTTGTTCAAGTATGGTGGAAAGGTCATCCACGAGACGAAGTGACTTGGGAGCGGGAAGAAACTATGCGAGATCTTTTCCCTCTATTGTTTCACGAGCATACTACTTCACATTTTCAGGGACAAGAATTTTAAGGAGGGATTAGTTGTGACGCTCAATATTTTTGGTGAGTAAACTTCATATATTTAAACATTTCTAAATTATCCCCTATGATGAATATGAAAAATCAGTGTCGGTGCAGCTATCTTAGTTTCTTTGAATCATGAGTTTTCTTTAATATTTGGATAATGAACTGTTACACCAGAACTCACATGTTAGCACAGTGATTTAGCTCATAGAGCTGGCAGTGATTTAGCTCATAGAGCTGGCTGGGTAACTAGTAGCCATTCAAAATGGTTTTCTTATTTACTGCTTAATTGAGATATTGGACTTGGTATTATTTTATGAGTATAGATGGGTTGAATAATGTCTTGTATTTTAATTCACGATCTGGCTCGGCTATGAAATGCTTTACTTGGTCTTAACTTATGTTAAGAAAGCTTAATCCGGGTTAGCATTGGATTTGGTTAAATGTATGGCGGTGGGAAAAAAATAAATCGAGAAGATTCTTTAATTCTTACTTTATTCGTGGCCGACTCTCTCTCTCTCTCTCTCTCTCTCGCCCTTGGTTATCTCACAGCTAGGGTTTTCCCCTTCCTTCTTCTCCTCCTCACTCCTCATCTTTCACTCATCAATTCACGAAATCTTACTGGATCTTTTAGTTGTTGTTGAAATCAGAGGTTGGAAAGGTTGCTTTTTCTTGGATTGGGCCTAATCGGGGCTCACGGTGTTTGTGTTGAATCAGTGATCTGGTTCTTCTCTTACAAATTCACTATAAGCTCTCTCTTTTCTGTTTCTTATTCCTTGTTTTCTCTGGATTGAATGAGTCTTGCACTATAAGACCATGTCGAGTTGTATTAGTCGTTTGAGATTTTTGGTCGACTATTATTTTATTTGGTCAACTGCTGCTATTCTTCTTTTGATTATGGGTTTGATTCATGGCATGAAGTTTGGATGGTTGGTTGGTTAGCAGTAATCGGTTGCTTCTACTTGTTCCAAGTTTAGATGCTTTACAAGGTTCTGCTGTGTTAGTGAATATCAATACTTTTGGATTTCCTATGCATGCTTTGATTTTGGTTTATTTTGGGGTTTTACTGTGATACTGTCGGGCTCCTTCTTGCCTACAAATTTGGGTTAAATATAGTTATTGGCCAGCTTTGAGACTGTTGTGAGTGTTTTTTGGGCCGGTTGTTGCTACTCCTTTCCATAGCAGTTCATTTGATTATTGTTAGTTGGCCAACTATTTCTCCTTTTCAGTATGGGTACTGATGTGGTATAGCTCAATGAGTGTTTTGAAGGATTCTTGATAGGTTGTTAACTTGACTAATCCTTCTTTCTCTTACCTCATTATCCGACTATTGTCATGCACTCATAGGTTGTTTTTGAATGATACGGAGAGGGGATAATTGAGTTTCACTTGGTTAATTTTAGTTGGAGTCTAGTTAACCCTAAAGGTCAACGTTATAGCTATAATATGATGCAACCCAGATAATAATGACCCTTAATGATATGATTCCTAAATAGATAACACGAAGGATGACATCCCAAGGAAGACATGACGATGACTTGGAGCATGACACTAGGTAGGAAAAAAGTGTCGGTGATCTTTATCTTTTTAATTCATACTTTATTTGAGTAAATTCATTTACTTGCATCGGTATTGAAAATAACAATAATATGGCATGTGACATAATAAAGTTTCATATCACTGATAATGAATTCTCACTATCATGTATGGCCTTACCCAGGCAAGGAAGACAGAGAAGGTACGGGTCAGCGGAGGCCTGAGCCCAAAAGACCAGGAGAAGGTACTAGTGTGTATCCAGAAGAACGTCGACATCTTCACGTGGAGCGCGGTGGACATGCCGGGAATTGATGCGGATGTGGCGTGCTACCTCCTGAACCTGGACCCAAGCACACGCCCCTTTCGCCAGAAGAGGCATACCGTCGCTAGCAAGCTGGAGGAGCTCATCTAGGAGGAGGTAGAGAAATTCCTCAAGGTAGGTTTTGTATCAGAGATCTAGTATCTCGGCTGGGTCTCCAATGTGGTAATGATGAAAAAAGGAAATGGTCGATGGAGGATGTGTTAATTTTTATTTTTAAAATAAATCATGTTATAAGAATTATTATCCTTTGCCTCAAATCGACGAGCTGGTTGACTCAGTCATCGATTTTTTTTGATGAGTTTCTTATATTCTTTTTCAGGTTATCACCAGATCAAAATTCACCCACTAGATGTCAAAGATGTCTCCTTCTTCACGAGGGAGGGGTGTTACTGTTATAATATGATGCCCTTTGGGATAAAGAATGTATGAGCGATATACCAAAAGATGATAGACCGAGTCTTTTTGAAGTTGAGGGAAAGGAACTAAACTTCCTTGGTGCTTCGCGGTGACTCTAGCTCCATTGTGGCCTTTATCTTATCAGGATTGGGCTCCGCCCCTGTCGGGGTAAGAAGATGACCCAGGAACTTCCCCCTGTTAGCCCCAAAGACACACTTCAAGATGTTCAGCTTTTTTCAAAGTGTTGTAGGGTAGCCAAAAATTTGAATGGACGTTGCGAGGAGGCTTTACAAACCTTGAAGAATCAACTCACCAAGGCTCCACTTCTCTAAGGACCTAAGGAGGGGGAGGATCTAACTTTGTAACACGGAGTCGAAGTGGATGCCAAAAGCTCCATCATGGTCCGGGAGGAGGGTAAGAAGCAGTTGCACATCTACTACGCGAGGAGGGTCTTAAAGAAGGTAGATCTTCAATATTCGATTCTGGAGAAGTTAGCATTCGCCTTGGTCATCTAAACTAGTAAGCTCAGACCATACTTTCAAGTGCATTCAATTAGAGTGGTGACTTATCACCCTCTCCGCAAGATCTTTGAAGGTGTAGAACATTTAGGAAGACTAGTTAAGTGGTCTGTGGAGCCAAGCAAGTTTGATATCTCTTTCATCCCCCGACTATCAATAAAGGCTAAGGCAGAAGTAGTTTTTTTAGCTGACTATGTTAGAGGTAGAGGACAAAGAATCCTTACGACATATCGCCTGAAAAATACTAGTAGATGGAGCCTCGAGCAGACATTCTATGGGAGTCGGGTAGTGTTGGAAAGCCCCCAGGGGACTAGGATAGGGCAAGTCATGGCGTTATATTTTCCCATCACAAGCAACCAGACATAGTATGATACAATGATCGTCGTACTATGACTGGTCAGGGAGCTGGGGGTATAAGATGTGGAGGTGCTTACAGACTCCATGGAGGTGGAGTCACAGGTCAGGGGATAATTTGAGGTGAGGGAGCCCACCCTCATGAAGTACTTGGACAAGGTGAAGGGCTCATCGGGACATTCCAAACCTTCTATATTCAACAGATACCATGGGAAGAAAGTGCCTTAGCTGATCGGTAGGCCAAGTTCGGACCCCGAAATGGATGGACCTTGACAGATTTGCTTCGCTCATCCATCCAGGAATATGAGGTGATGGAGGTAGATCGATACCCCTCGTGGATGGATCCTTACATAATTTTTTAACAATGTGTAGGTTTTCAGAGGAGGTCTCGGATCAAAAACGCTTCAGGAATAAATTGATATACTACCTGTTGTATAAAGGAGGTCTGTATTGGAATACCCTTTCAGGGTTACTGACATGGTGTGTGGCTAAAGAGGAGGTCCCGAAGATCTTGGAGTAGGTCCACTTTGGCAAGTGCGGTAGTCACTCGGGAAGTAGGACCTTGGAATCGAGGGTGATAAGGCAAGGGTATTTTTTGTCGCTGAGCAAGGATGCAACGGAATTTGCAAGGAGATGTCAAAAGTGTTAGTCGCTTGCCCCACTCCAACTCTTTTCAGCCCAAAGACTTAGGAGCATCACGACGCCCTAGCCCTTTGTAATTTGGGGGGTGGACTTGGTAGGACCTTTCTCTAAGGCAAGTAGGCAAAGGAGGTTCCTCCTGGTCATGATCGACTAGTTCTCGAAGTGGTTAGGGGTTAAGAAACTGTCCAAGGTAACCTCCCAAGTGATCCGCAATTTCATGTGGGGAGAGATCATCTGTCGGCACGGACTTCCTCAAGACATCATCACTGATAACTGACCGTAGTTTGTCAACGAGGAGTTTGTCACCTTCTGCATTCAGAAAGGGATAGACCTCAAGTTTGTGTATGCCCACCACCCTAGGAGCAATGAGCAAGTGGAGGCGGCAAACAAGATCATCATGAATTTATTAAAGAAGAAGGTAGAGAATCTGAAGGGGAACTAGTAGAGCAGCTTCCCTCAGTCCTGTGGGTCCTGAGGAATACCCCCAACACAGCCACATGGGAGACCCCCTTCAAGCTTTCCCATAGTTGTGAGGTCGTACATCCATTGGAGTTCAAGGTCAAGTCACCACGGGTGGTATCCGCCGGAGAAGGAGATGAAGGATGGACAACAGAGAATGAAAGTGAGCTACGACTCTCACTGGACCTGGTAGAGGAGGTACGCGACTTGGTTGTCGTTATGTAGGAGGAAGTCAAGCGGCGGATTGTCAGGTACTTCGACAAACACATTTTAGTCAAGCAGTTCGTGGAAGGAGATTTTTTCCTAATGAAAGTAGACGTGGCAGGGAGGTCGGTGGTTATGGGGAAGCTCGATCATTACTTGGAGGGCCCCTATATAGTTGAAGGGGCACTGAAGTTGGGAGAGTATCACCTCTAGAATGTGAAAGGGGTGACTATAGGTCACACTTGGAGTGGTGACGATTTGAAACACTTTTATCCCTGAACTTTTATAAATAAAAGAAAATTGTCTTTGTCTATTACTATCTCTTGTCCCAACTATTTTTCATTACTGTTGTATAATGAATGTGATTAATAAAATTTTGCCCAGAGTAGATCCCGCTGACTAGGCTCTCATTAGTTGGTTGGTCTGGAAGTCACTCGGTGGCGGAAAGAAAATTTGGCCTCGAGCAGATCCCACTGATCAGGCTCTCACTAACTAGCAGGTCTGGAAGTCACTCGGTGGAAGCAAGAAAATTTGGCCATGAGCAGATCCCGCTGACCAGGCTCTTACTAGCTGGCAGGTATAGAATTCGCTCGGTTGCGGTAAGAAAATTTTGCCTCGAGCAGATCCTGCTGATTAGGCTCTCACTAGCTGGCAGGTCTAGAAGTCACTCAGTGGTAGAAAGAACATTTGGCCCCGAGTAGATCCTACTTACCAGGTTCTCACTAACTAAAGGGTCTGGAAGTCACTCAGTGGCGGTATAAAAATTTGGCCCTGAGCAGATCCCACTGACCAGGTTCTCACTAGATGGCAGGATTGGAAGTCACTCGGTGGCGAAAAGAACATTTTTCCCTAAGCAGATCTTGCTGACCAAACCCTCACTAGCTGACAGGTCTGGAAGTCACTCGGTAGTGGTAAGAAAATTGGGCGCCAAGCAGATCCCACTGACTAGGCTTTCACTAGCTGGCATATCTAAAAGTCACTTTGTGGCGATAAGAAAAATTGGCCCCGAGCAGATCCTACTGACCATGCTTTCACTAGTTGGCAGGTCTAGAAGTCACTCGGTGGTAGAAAGAAAATTTGGTCCCAAGCAAATCCCGCTGACCAAACTTTCACTAGCTAACAGATTTGGAAGTCACTCGGAGGCGAAAAGAAAATATGGCAATGAGCAGATCCTACTGACTAGGCTCTCTCAATAGATGGAAGAGCTGGAAGTCACTCGATGACTTGTGAGTGTAGTTTAGAAAGGAAAGGAATAAAAATGAGTGAGATTAAGCACACCCACTTGCCGGCCAAGTTCCCACCTCAATCCCCTAAGATAACTATCGCTTGAAGGGGGAGGAAAGGGGGGAGAGGGGGAAGAGCGAGTGGCACCCTTGTAGTTCTAGTCGCATGTGTTAGGCATGCAGATAAGCGAGGTATGATTAGCTAGCCACTCGTTGCCTCACCACTCGTCACTCCGCGAGAGAGAGCTCTGGGGATAAGTTATTAAGTGAGAAGAGAGTTATCTACCTCTCTCCACCCGCGACCCGGGAACACTCACATATTTATCTGACAACATAGAATATGCATAATAATCAAGGTACGAGTGGTCAAAGGCCGCATATTGTTGGGATCGATCTAACCCTAGTGCGCAAAAACACATGAAACGTAGAGCAAACGAAGCACAAAACTGAACAAATAATCAACAAGTAAAGTAGCACAAGAAATTATAAACTTCATTAAAGTATCGAATCGAGAGATGTTTATAAAAATGCGGTCTCGCCCCGCGGGCGAGTCCACATCAAAAAAGGAAAAAAGAGAAAGAAGAAAAATTGATCGGTAGTACTAGATTACTAGGTGATCAAAAAGAAGGAAAACTCTTATGTCTAATCTTCCGACGAGTCGGTAACATCGACGTTTTCATCGTCGAGGAAGGGATCGATGTCGTAATCAGAGAGGTCGAGAGGTATGTACATCTCGAGAAACAACTCCTTGGCGATGATTGACTCACAACCTCTTTCACCACTCTGAGCTGCTTCATAATTTTCAGTACCTTATCTGTGAATTTGATGGTTGTGACCCTGTACATCTCGTCGAACTCTCGCTCAGAGAATTGCTTCGGCTGACCCCACTCCCCTGGATGACTCGCCACAAATTGATGGGATGATATTTGCTTCGGCGAAGGGTCAAACGATGGGAGATTGATGAGAAGTAAATATTCGAAAATTAAGCAACACTAACCACCTCACCACTGCTAGATACAAGGAGCCTCTCGACACTCACCAGCCTCTACTCCATGCCCTTCACTTTGCTCTCTGGGATCTCTTCGTCTTTGGTTGCATCACGCGCGAGGGTGAAGAACTTCCGCGCAGTCATGTGAGTGATCTTGAAGGCGCAAAGACTGGCACGCATGCTCTATCAAACAACTTCTTGATTGGACATGTCTTCGTTGGCCTTCTCGTCCTCCCAACCATAAAGCCCGAACCAAGGGCGAAGGCATGGTTGCTGGGAGGATCTCGCTCCAAGCAGAAGGGAAGGAGAAAGGATACTGATATTCGGTTTGTCTTTTCGTTCATAGTACCAGAGACTCGTCGGTGTTATCCTTAGCTTTGGAGCCTAGGAGAAAGTGGCGATGCTTCGTGGGCAACTCCTCTTTCCCGGAAGTCTCCTACCCCGACTCGGCAAGCGATCCTGAGGGTATACGAGTGGCCTGACCCCCCCCCCCCTCTGGTAGAACTTTTGCCTTGCCCTTGTCCTTCTGGGTCGTCATCTTCGTAAGCCTTTTTGGGTTCAAAGGAGCTATGTGGGGATCGGTGTAGATGAGGGCGGGTCGTTTCTTCCACTCGACATAGAGGACCCAGGCTCCTTCCTCGCCGCTACAGCAGCGGTTATCGCACGAGCGAATGCAACATCAGATTTGATAGCACTCGTATAGGGTTAGCTTGTCGGGATCCATCGCTCCCATGTATGAAATTAGTTAGCGAGTCGAGGTCCTTCTTTAAGAAAAGGATCTCAAAGTCCTTCTAAAAAAAGAACGCGTGGAGTTTGGCGTCCTGACCTGCCACCCCCGGGGCATAGTACGTGGTCTTAGTTTGTTGTTCAGGCAAGTAGGGGATGTTACCAAGGTTCTCCATGATGAAGACAAACTTTGTAGTCCAGTTATGATTCTTATTGGTTGTCTCGTGCACCTTGAAGTGCGAGCCGGTGAAGAAGACCAAGCCATCATTGGTGACTCTGTAGATGAATAAATTTCAGCAGACGGTAAGATTGAATTTGATTTGCTGATTGTGCATGTGGCATGTGAATGGTATCAGCATGGATACCAAACTAGGGTTCAGTTGCGCGGGGACGGCGCCAAAATACTTTAGGACCCAACGCACTTCTATCCATAGAAGGGAAGCCCTACTTTGAAGTGCGCAATGGGGAAGGCGGGTTTGTTCTTGTAAATAGTGTCATAGGCCTCTCCCTTCTTAGGAGGGCGCGACTCAAACCCGGAGGGACGTAATCATCCATGAAGCTCAAATACTCCGCCTCAGTCAGTTTGTCGTCAAAGAAGGGATGATCAATAAATTGCATGGTGCGCATCGATCTATTGTCTGCATCTGCTCTCTTCTGGACCATCTTGGCAAGTCAGGGAGTGCGAGAGCAAGATAGTGAATGAAAAGAAGAGCTAAGTATTGAATCGCATGGGTAATAAATGCAGTTGGTGGGAGAAATGTGAAGGGGAGATGGGGGTATTTATAAAAAAAAAGAAGTGGAGCATCGTGAAGCGTGGGCGAGGGATATACGGACAATAATCTTGCGACCCTGAGGGGGTACGGATAGTAATTGTACAACCCCATATTCGCTGGGTAGGACCCAGAAGACTAAAACTTCAGTGGTCAGGGTTGGGCTGGTCCCGGGTTAGCCCTATGGCAAACTGGCAGAGTTCTCGCCCTTAAGGAGCTCCCGCCTATTAGTAGGCGAGATCGTTCGCGCTGGGGCTCGGGTCTTCAGGTCAGCTTTAGGCTTCGGGACAGGAGAGCTCCCGCCAGGAAGGAACTCTCCCTGGGGATGGGCGAGAGGGCGTTGAGTGAGCTTCACTCACTCAACGCCACATTCGGCAGCAAAGGCCGTTGAGTGAGCTCCACTCACTCAACGCCGCGTTCGGCAGCGGAGGGCGTTGAGTGAGCTTCACTCACTCAACGCCGTGGTTAGCAGAGGGCGTTGAGTGAGCTCCACTCACTCAACACCGTGGTTAGTAGTGAAGGCGTGGAGTGAGCTTCACTCACTCAGCGCCACGTCCAGCGGCAATGGCATCAAGACCACCGAGAGCGAGAACCCTCTGTGCGGGAGATCTCGCCAAGATGAGCCCAGCTGGGGCTATGCGAGAGCCTTCTCGCCTGGGGTTCTCGCCAAGCAGGTCCATGTGGTGGGGCCTGGCGTCCAGGAAAAGATTATTTTATTATCCCCGGATAAAATTACCTATATGCCCCCGGGTTGACAGCGGGATTTGGCTATTGGCAGACTAATCAGGGGTATTTCAGTATTTTCGGGTCAAGGAAAGACTATAAATAGACCCATAAGGGCTCTTTGGAAAGCAGGCTTTTCATTATTCTCCAACTCTAGTGCTTTCTGAAGAGCTCCCAGCCCAGCATTTGGCTTTGGAGGGGAATCTCTCAGAGATCTTCCGGGTGTGAGATGGGACCTCCCAACTGAGGCTTTGGGTTAGTCTTAGGACCTTAGCAGCCAGTCAAGGGTCGAGGTTTGAGAGAAGTAGGCATCGACTGCACCCTGGTTTGTGAACATTCGTGGAGGTCATTTTTGGCTTCAACAATTCTGGTACGGTGAGCGTGGATGCAGTCGGTACAGGAAAATCTTGAGTCAAGTCCCATGGCAGGAGGTGAAGGTGAAGGATCTGGCGCAGGAGGATCCCCCACCCAGGGAGAGGAAGCAACAAGAAAAATGTTAGAGGACTTCAGGCGAGAGGTCCTCCATACGATCAGCTTGGCCTTCTCGGCAAGGAATGAGTGGGAGACGCCGCAGGTTCCAGTGGAGGGGGTCCCGCTGTTAGGCGAGAACGCCCCAGGGCAGCGCCCCGGGAAGGAAGTCCCGGTGGAGGCAGGCGAGAGGGATGTGGCAGCGCGAGAGCTCTTCCCAGGCCAGCGCCCCGGGAAGGAAGTTCCGGTGGATTTGGGCAAGAGGGAGGCGACAGTGCGGGAGCTTTTCCCCGGGCACGGTCTCGCGGATCGGTCCAGCCAGTCGAGGTCGCGGGACGTTCCCTCTCACCAGGCAGGGGGCGAGACCCCTTTTAGTGAGCTCATTATCTCGGCTCCAGTGCCAGAGGGGTTCCAGGAGCCGGATATGACCTACTACACCGGGAAGGATGACCCGGTTCAGCATGTGCAGTGGTTTGAAGACGTGATGTCGATCAGGCAAATGTCGGATGCCTTCAAGTGTAGGCTTTTTGCCATCACTCTGAAAGAGAAGGCCCGGGACTTGTTCCACCAGTTGTCGGCGAGCTCAATCTACAGCTTTGAAGATCTGCGCAGGGGTTTTCTGTTGAGGTTCTCGACTTCGAAGAAGCGGAAGAAAGAGGTTGAGTGCCTGTTTGCAGTAAGGCAGAGGCCGGAGGAGACGCTGGGTCACTACGTCGACCAGTTCCAAGAGGAGATTCTCCTGGTCCAGGAGGTCCCGGGGTACGCACTGATGCTAGCCTTTACCCTGGGGCTGAGGCCAAAATTTTTTAGCATGGAGTTGAAGAGAGTGCCCCCTCTCTCTTTTGAAGAGCTCATGGAGAGGGCAGCAAAGGAGATAGACTTTGAGAGGGCAAGCCCTGCGTTCGCGAGGAAGTTGGCTAAGTTGGCAGAGGATGATGTGAAGGAGCCGGCAGCAGGAAGACAGAGAGAAGTGAGGGAGCAGAGGGAGCCAAGAGAGGATAGAAGGAGAGAAGAACCCCGAGGGCAGGGGCAGCAACCAGGGGGGCCAGGGAGCTGAACAATCGTTTGGTTTGGAGGCCTCAGGAGGGTCGTCCCCAGGGCCAAGGGGGTCTTCAGGGAAGAGACGATTTCTGAAAGCAGAGAAGGCTTAAGCAAGGAGGATGGAGGCAGGGACCGAGGGGTCATTTCCCACCATCGCAGGAGTCCATGGAGGTGGGGAGAGGAAGAGGAAGAAGAGTTCGAGGAGCCGGGAGAAGGGGAGGAGGAGAAGGAAGAGGGGGCAGGGTTGCGTTGCCCTATTGTGACTTCCATCAGGAGGAAGGTCACGCAACGGCCACCTGCCCGGAGTTTCTGGAGATGAGGGAGGCCAGAGGAGCTGGGAGGCAAGATCCGCCTGTAAGGATCGTTGAGGTGCAGCATGGGGAAGCTGAGGATAGATGTGAAGACAGGGTTGATGTGGGGACCCGAGGGGGGATCGGAGTGATCCATGGGGGGGTAGGGATCGAGGAAACCGGCAAGGGGAGCCTTCATACCATGTTCCGCAGAGGGGTCGCCTCGACCTCCCTAGCTCCCCCCCCCCAGAAGAAAAGATTACCTTCTCATCCGTGGATATGCCCGACTACGAAGATCCGTTTTGCGACGCGCTAGTGATTCAGACAGCGGTGGAGAACTTCACAGTCTCCCGGATATTGGTGGATAACAGGAGCTCGGTGAACGTGATCTTCAAGAAGGCCTTTGATGAGATGAGGGTGGAAGGAAAAAGGGTCCTGGCTTCCGATGGACCGCTTTTTGGTTTTTCTGGAGAGAGGAAGGAGGTAGAAGGGGGAGTAGGCCTACAAGTGAAGCTCGGGGGCGTCTCACAGAACTGTAGGTTCGTGATCGTAGATGCCCCGAGTAGTTATAATGCCATCTTTGGGCGTCCCCTTATCAGCGCCTTTCGCTGCGTCCCCTCCTCTTTTCACCAATGTCTCAAGTTCAACAACGGAGGGGTGCAGGTTAGGATCAGGGGGGATCCCAAGGTGGCGAGGCAGTGTTATGTGACGGTGGTCAACACTGTGTTGGAACACCCTATTACTAATTTGGGTAAGGATCACTATGCTTGTCTTAGGAATCCCAGTTGACCTAGTTGTATAGTTGAAAAGGTCAACATTAGAATGAGTCTAGGGCTTAGAACTTAGGTTTGAAGCTGCCCCCAGGACCATTCCAAGATCAAGGTTGAAGAGCTTAGTCTAAGGCATTTTTCGTCGAGCTCAGGTCGACGAATCGTCGAACTCCGTTCGACGCTCTCTGAGCTCATCTTTTAAATCGTCGAACTCCGGTCGACGATCGTCGAGCTCAGATCGACTATCTGCTCTTGTCTAGCTTCTGCTGAGTCGTCGAACTCCCCTCGACTATCTTCTAGCTCAGTTCGACGATCCCTCCCTAAAGTTATTTCTCAGATCTCTGAGCTCAGTTCGACGATCGTAGAGCTCAGATCGACGTTTTCTTTGGAGAGATCGACGCTTTCAGGAATTCAAATGCTGCTGTTCTTTGGAATGTTTTTGAATATTATCAGCATTTATGTCAGAAGATCTCCCAGCCGTTTGTCTTTATTTCTGGAGCAAGTTTCAAGGAATTATTCAGAGAATGTTTGCTGGATTTTCCTCTAGAAGACAAGACTATTTTTGGAAGACATTTATGACTCCCAACGGCTAATTTTGGACAAGGAAAACGTCAGAAATCTATTATTCCTTTCTTCTGTGTTATTAAGATTAACAGAATACACAAGAAGAAGAGACACAGAGATTGACACAAGAAAAGAAGTAAACACACTGAATAGAGAATACTGATAGCAGAAGAACAACAGAAGAACTGTGACTCCAAAAAATCTTCTTGCTGACTGAAAAGTGTTCACAATCTCAACACTCCAGACACCTTACCTTCAGCCTTCTTGCTGAAACCATCTTGTGCTGGAGATCAAAGTTTTGAAGACCTATCACCCTAGAGCAAAGCTTCTTTTCCTGAACCTTTCTACATCTCAGGGGGAGCTTTGACATCATCAATCCACTTGTGCTTCTCTCATTTGATTGAGAACAGAGAAGACACCCTTCACTCTTATTTTTCTTTTCCTGCTGTAAAAGGGTTCTTGAACTCCCTTCAAAAGTTCTGTCTGGTTCTGAGAGCCTTGTCAAAACTCAGTGGTGGCAAGACACCTTATCAAAAAATCTAGTTTTGGTTTTTGGGCACCTTATCAAAAGCTCATTGGTGTCAGGACACCTGATCAACTCATCCTGAGTGGATTCCTACCAAGGGTGGTAGAAGAGTGGATGTACCCAGGTTTTTGGGGAACCACTATAATTCCTTGTGTCTTCTGGTTTGTTTGTGTGATTTGTTTGCTGTGTGTTGTGCTTTTTACTTCTTAGTTTTTAACTTCTTACTAGCACTCTACACTATATCATAAATTGAATTTTATATGTGCTGTTTATTTCATCTGTGAAAAATTATTTTAAAATACTCTATTCACCCCCCCCCCCCCTCTAGAGTTGAGATAGATCTTAGCCTCACTTTCAATTGGTATCAGAGGCAGGTTGGTTGCTCATACAGGCTAACACCTGAACCAAAAGATCCTTGATAAGATCAATCTCTTAAGGGGATTATTCTCTCTACATCTTCTTTTTTATTTTATTTAAAGACATGGCACAGAACAAAGATTATGCAAGCACCAGACCACCAGTGTGCAACCTTTCTAAGTTTGCACTCTGGAAGGCAAGGATTAGACTATACATGAATTCTATTGATGAAGACATTTTCAATTCTGTCTTGACAGTTTGTCCAACTCCACCAGCAAGCTCAAGTTCAAATGCTGTCCCACCTCCTTCTGGAACAGATGCAGATATAAAGAAATGGAAGACTGCAGATGCTAAGGCTATGAACATCTTAGCCCAAACAATGTCTGATGAAATTTTCAGAAGGTAGCTGAATGCCACTCAGCCAAAGAAATCTGGGACAAACTCTCTGAAATTGTCTCAGGATCTGCTGATGAAAGGAAAGATAGAAGATCTCATCTGATAAGCCAATATGAGAACTTCAAAAAGGGAGAAGCTGAATCAGTGGCTGACATGTACAATAGACTAAGTCTAATTGTCAATGAGCTAAAAACCCTAGACAAAGAAATCTCACTGACTGAGCTAAATGACAAAATCCTGATGTGCTTCCCCAGCACTTGGGATTCAAGAATCTGGCCAATTAAGGATGCCAGAAGTTTAAATGAGATTACTACTGAAGCTCTCCTGGGCAAGCTCAAATCCTATGAGCTGCTCATTAAAAATAGAGAAGAAGAACAAAAGGCTATCTCTCCAGCTACAAGGAAAGAAAAGACCATAGCCTTCAAAGCTGTAGAAGAGGAGCCTGAAGATAAAGCTACAGGAAATGATGAGCTCATAAGTCTTCTGGCCAAAAGATTCTACAAGATGGCCAGAAAAGACTTCAGAAAGAAACCATACAAGGGTCATGATAAACCAAGGTATGATAAATCAAATAACAATAAAGAAATCATATGCTTTGGTTGCAGGAAACCAGGCCACATTGTGCCTGACTGTCCAGAAAACAAGAATAAGGACAAAAGGGAAAGAAGAGAAAGAAGAAAAGAAAAGGATTACAAGAAGAATAGCTCAGACAAAGCCTCCTCCAGCAAGAACAAACATACAAGGAAGGACTTTGTTGCTGAAACATGGAGTGAGACTGAAGAGGAATCTGAAGCCTCATCCAGCTCCAGTGATGATGAGGATGATGCAGATGAAAAAGAATTTTGCATGATGGCTATCAATGCATCACAGCAAAACTCTGATGAAGAATCAGATTCAGATTCAGAAAGTCAACCAGATGAGGATCAGGTAATTAACTCTTTTGATTTTAATTCTGAAGACTTCAAAGATGAATTTAAGACACTGTGTCTAGATCTATTAAAATCTGAGAAGGAGATAATCTCTCTCAGGAATCAATTATCTGAGCATAGTGTCCTAAACTCAAAGAACCTCAAACTCTCTGAGGAGTTAGAATGCTGTAGGGAGGAGATAGCTTCACTGAAGAATGAACTATCAAAGGCCAAAAAGTTTGAAGAATCCCTAAATGGGAGAAGTATCAGACTGATGGACATCACAAGCACAGTGAACTCTAGATTTAATAGCACACTGAGCTTGGGTGCTTCATCCAGCCAACCTATAGTTTTGACAACTCCAATCAAGTTTGTCTCTGACAAAGGAAAGGGAGTAATAGAGGTACCCAGGAAGAATGCAGATCTGTCAGAGAAGAACTCAGTTCAACAGATGGCGTCGAGCAGAGCTCGACGATCGTCGAACAGAGCTCGACGATCTAACTACAGATCGTCGACCTCAGCTCGACGATATCCAAACTCTGAACTTCAGCATAATCGATCTTCGAACGGAGATCGACGATCTGACATAAGATCGTCGACCTCAGTTCGACGATCGTCGAACAGAGTTCAGGGTTGTGAACACACCTTCAATGGCACATTCAGATTCAATCCTAGAAGCTCCACATCCCAAGGTTTTAATCCCTACACTGAATGGATAGTACCTCCTAGGAGATACCATCCTGAAGGTTATAAGGATCAACCTGGGATGTCCTTTATTTCAGAATTCAAGGGATATCAACCTAGGCCCAAGGTTAACTGGGTCAAAAACAAATAAGTTGCTTTTGTGTAGGTGAAGACCTATCCAGCATCAAACCATCAATGGTATCTGGATAGTGGGTGCTCAAAGCACATGACAGGGGACAAGGACAACTTCACTTCCTTCAAAGCCAAGCTTGGACCCAAAGTAATTTTTGGAGACTCAAGCTTTGGAACTACAAAAGGATATGGTGCAGTTAAAATTGGCCCAGTCACATTCAAGAAGGTGGCATATGTTGAAGGACTCAAGCACAACTTGATAAGTATCAGTCAACTGTGTGATGAAGGATATCAAGTGACCTTCAACAAAGCCATATGCAAAGTCAAGTCAGTGGACAACACAACTGTGTTGACAGGTAACAGAAGAGGTAACATCTACTTAGTGGATTTTCATTCACCAGTGATAGATATTTGCCTGTTTAATTCCATTTCAATATCTAATGTTTTATGGCATAAGAGACTAGGGCACATTAACCTTAGAACCATTGCTAAGCTATCTAAAGACAACCTTGTTAAAGGACTACCTTCTGGTCCCTACAAGAAGGAAGGACTTTGCAAGGCTTGTCAATTAGGCAAGCAAACTAAAAGTAGTTTTAAATCAATTAATAAGAGTGATTCACCTAGGATTTTGTACCTGTTGCACATGGATCTTTTTGGACCCATATCTGTGCAAAGCCTAGGAGGGAAGTCCTATACTTTAGTGGTTGTAGATGACTTCTCAAGATTCACTTGGGTATTCTTTCTGAGGAAGAAGTCTGATAACTTCAAGTGTTTGACAGATTTTCTCAAATGCATTCAGATTGAGTTCAACACTCACATTGCCCTGATCAGAAGTGATCATGGGACAGAGTTTGATTCTCTTCTCATGCAAGAGTTCTGTCAGAGTGAAGGGATCAGGCACACTTTCTCAGCTCCTAGAACTCCTCAACAAAATGGGGTAGCTGAAAGGAAAAATAGAACACTCATTGAATCTGCAACTACATTATTGGCAGATGCTCACTTACCTCTGTCCTTTTGGGCTGAGGCAGTGAACACCTCCAACTATGTGTTGAACAGAAGCCTGATACACAAGCTGAAGGGCAAGACTCCTTATGAATTGCTCAAAGGGAAGAAACCTAAAATAGGCTATTTCAAAGTTTTTGGTTGCACTTGTTTTATTCATAATAATGACAAGAAATACCTAGCAAAATTCCAAGCTAAAGCTGATGAAGGAGTGTTTCTGGGATACTCCATGATCAGCAAGGCCTATAGGGTTTATAATAAATCTTCCTGTAAAATTGAAGAATCTGTTCATATTATTTTTGATGAAGCTAACATGTCTTTCAAGGAGAAGAATGCTTCTACCATAAAACCTCTGCAGGTACATTCTCTAGCTGAAGACTTGAACAAACTGCAAGTTGCTGAAAAGAATGAGAGCAGTGATGATGAAGAAGAAGTTCAACATCTTGAAGAAAATCATCCTGAAGAGCCAGTTGCTGCTCCACTAGAGGAGACAACAACACAGGCTGGTGAACAATCAACACTCCCTGTTGACTTAGTAACAACAAGAGATCATCCAATCACCCAAGTAATTGGAGAGATCTCAGCTGGTGTGCAAACTAGAAGTCAGGTCAACCAAAACCTGATGCACACTTGCTTCCTATCTCAAATTGAGCCTCAATCCATTCAAGATGCAGAGCAAGACCCACACTGGATCATTGCAATGCAAGAGGAGTTGCATCAATTTGAAAGGAACAAGGTTTGGGAACTAGTGCCTAAGCCAAAGGATCATCTCATTGTTGGAACAAAGTGGGTATTCAGGAACAAGCTGGATGATCAAGGAGTTATAGTCAGAAACAAGGCAAGGATAGTTGCTCAAGGGTACTCTCAACAAGAAGGAATAGACTATGATCAGACATTTGCACCAGTTGCAAGGCTGGAAGCCATCAGGATATTCCTAGCCTATGCTGCTCACAAAGGTTTCAAAGTGTATCAAATGGATGTAAAAAGTGCATTTCTCAATGGGGACATCAAAGAGGAAGTCTATGTTAGACAACCTCCAGGTTTTATCTCTCTAACTCACCCTGATTATGTTTACAAATTGCATAAAGCATTATATGGTCTCAAGCAAGCCCCTAGAGCATGGTATGAGACCCTAGCATGCTTTCTTCTGAAAAATGATTTTGTTAGGGGGAGAGTAGACCAAACTCTTTTTATTAGAACCCATAAGTCCCATACCCTGCTAGTGCAAATTTATGTAGATGACATTATTTTTGGTTCTACTGATTCAAAATTGTGCAAAAAGTTCTCCAAGCTTATGCACTCTAAATTTGAAATGAGTAGCATGGGTGAGCTGTCCTTCTTCTTAGGACTGCAAGTCAAGCAACATGCTGAAGGCATATTTATTTCTCAAACCAAGTATGCAAAAGAGCTGGTTAAGAAATTTGGTATGTCTGATGCATCATGTATGAAAACACCCATGCCCTCAAATGCTGTAATAGATGCTGATGAACATGGGAAATCTGTTGATCAGACAACATATAGAGCAATAATTGGCTCTTTATTGTACCTTACAGCTAGTAGGCCTGATATAATGTTTGCCACATGTATTTGTGCTAGATTCCAAGTTAGCCCTAGAGAGTCACATTTAATCTTAGTTAAGAGAATTCTTAGGTATGTTAAAAGTTATCCAAATCTAGGTCTCTGGTATCCAAAAGATTCAGCATTTGATTTAACTGGATTCTCAGATGCTGATTATGCTGGATGCAGAATAGACAGGAAAAGCACCAGTGGAACATGTCAGTTCCTTGGTGACAGACTTGTCTCCTGGTTCTGTAAGAAGCAAACATCTGTGTCAACCTCAACTGCTGAAGCTGAGTATATGGCTGCAGGCAGTTGCTGTTCACAAATATTGTGGATACAGAATCAGCTCTTAGACTATGGCTACAACTTAGAGAAGTCTAAAATTTTCTATGACAATACCAGTGCTATCTCTATAGCACAAAATCCAGTCCTCCATAGTAGGACAAAACACATAGAAATTAGGCATCATTTTCTAAGAGATAATGTAGAGAAAAATAAAATTGAACTTCAATATATTCCTACTGATTTGCAAAGGGGAGATATTTTCACCAAACCTTTGGATGAAAAGAAACACAGTTTCTTCCTAAATCAGTTAGGTATGTTAGATGGAGGAAGCCTTAATTAAATTACAAGATTTTGAAAAGCTAAAACAGACCAAGACTAGGCCAAAAAATCCCTCTTTTTTGTGTCTGTAGAATGAGTTTAGACTCTGAACTGCGCTCGACGTTTTCCCAAAAATCGTCGAACAGAGATCGACGATTTTCCAAAAATCGTCGACCAGAGATCGACGCTTTTGCAGTCGTCGATCTGAGTTTAGAGCCCTCGCTAGAGCTAGGCTTTCTCTCCTTCTGATCAGAGGCCGTCGAGCTGAGCTCGACGTTTTTCAACATCGTCGAACGAAGATCGCCGATGTTGAAGACTCTTCAGATTCCCTCTGTAGCCCAAATCGTCGAGCTAAGCTCGACGTTTCGTCGAGCTGAGCTCAACGATTTTCCTTTTTCGCGTCGAACCCTAATATAAAATCTTTCTTTCAGCCGTCGTTCTCCCTTTGCGCTTTCATACTCTGCAACTCTCTTTCTTTTCCCTCCAAATTCTCTACGCTTGGTCGTTTTTGGTTTTCTGTTGCAGGTGAATATGGCTGAATCGAGTGCTGCTATTGCTAAGATGAAGTTCGACACAGGTTTTGACATCAACATAAACTCCTTCGACGGAAGCGACCAGCGCTTCAAGGACATCCTAAACTTATTCCGAGAACAACAGCTGACTCCAATAATGACTACAAGGATGAAGATCGCCTCAGAAGAAATAAAAGAGTGGTGTTTTACCGCAACAGACGAGTCTGAGAATTCTGTTGTCGGCACCATTAAGGGGACTCAGGTATTTCTATCCCCGGCTCTTTTAACAGAAGTCTTTCAACTCAGTACTGGAGAAGACTCCATTGAACTGTCTGGAGAGGAGTTTGACACCATGCTGGATAGGATGGGTCACAATGCAGTCAACCCTAATAAGCTACTGAAGAAAAATCTGACTATAGAATATCAATTCCTGGCTGACATAGTTGGAAAGGTGCTGTTGGCCAAGCATTCAGCCCATGACACCATTTCCAGATATCAGTTCTGCCTGATGGGAGCCTTATTAGATAAGAAACACCTGGACTGGGGCTCCATCTTCTTCACTCTGATCAAGAAAAAGATCAACAAGAATGCAGTTAGCTATGGGAGAATCTTAGGAGTCTTTCTGCACAACAGGTGCCCTGACCTATTAACCTCCTCTGGCATGTTTATCAATGCATCCAAGAGGCTTTCCTGTGCCCTCTTCAGTAAATGGGACAGGCAGATCATAAACCCCTCCAGGGCTGCTGCAACACTTCATTCAGGCACAAGGACTCTTTCAGTCACTCCCTCAGCAGAAGAGCTGCCTGCTTCCTCCCCTCCTCCAGCCTTATCCACCCAAGTTGTCACCTCCTCACCACCAGTCACCACCATAATCATCTCATCCCCAATTACCATTTCCTCACCCATGCCATCCCCTCCTTTATCCACCTCAGAGGAATTCCATCCTCTCTTTTCCTATTCATCCTTCACCCTTCCATCCTTCTCACTTACAGATGATTCCTTCATGGATGATTCACCCTCTACCTCTCCTGAGCCACACTCCACTTCCTCCTTTCAACAACTGCTCAATGACATTCTCTCTCAACCCTCCTTCACACCATCTCTTACTTCCCCTATCTCCACCTCAACCTCCTCTATCTCCATTATTCCATCTTCTGAACCAACCATTCCCTCTCCACCTTTCTCCACAATTTCAGTTTCAGCCACCATCCTTCCATCTACCTTTGCCTCTACCTCTGCTCAAGCCCCACTTGAGCATGTAGATCTTCCTATTTTGGCAGACAGGCTGTATGAGTTGCTAGCTCCCAAGCTGACATCTCTACTGGAGTCTTCCCTGGCTCCACTCCTAAAGCAAGTACAGGAGCTGTCTACCAAGATTGCCTTCCTTTCATCCTCCCTGGCTATCCCATCTTCTGTGTGCCTTGCTTCATCTATCTCTGAACCAAGGCAGGGGGAGATGCCTTATGAAGAAGTGGTTGTGACAGCTGCTGATATTATGTCTGCTCCAGCTCCAGCTCTTGGATGTGCTTTTGCACTGAATCTGCAGAGGCTGCTATCTATATTTGATACAGTCCATTTCAGTTGTCTGCCTGCAACTCCTGCTGAAGATTTGTCTAAGGCCATTGTGCCTATAGCTACCTGTGATCCAAGCCATATTGATTCCTACATCAAATCCGGGAAGGCTGTGGATATCTCTGATGCTGATACTAAGGCCACTGTGCCTCTTTCTGTTGAAATTGCTGCTGCTGCTACTGCTGACATAGAAATGATTCCAGCAACTGATGCTGATGAAATTGCTGCTCCTGCTCCAGTGTCTGCTCCTGTTTCTACCTACTCTGCTGTTGCTCTCTCTCCTCCTGTTCCTGATGTTTCTGCAAAACTTAAAGCTCAAGAAGAGCTTATCAGAAGAATTGATGATCTGTATGATCAACATCAAAGTTCTGAGAGTGACCAATACAGGACTGATTCTGATGATTCTGCTAGAACTATTGCCAAGAAGAGAAAAGCCAGAAGTAAAGCAATGATGTTAGTCCCTCCTGCCAAAGCCAAAGACTCAAATGATATTCCATACTACATCCTGCATGACTGCCCAATCTCTGAGCCTTGGATGCAATATTCCAAAAATCAACTGAAAGCTATGAAGAAGAAGAGGAAGCTTGACAAATATGAAAAAGGATCTTCTCAATATCAGCCTCCTCCTCCTCCTCCTCCAGATTCTAGCTTAGGTTCAGCCCCTCTAGCTCCAGTCTCCAGACACAGTTCTTCCCAGCATTATCAAAGATCATATCAAAGGGGACAGCATCAAAGAGGATATCAACCCAGAAGGGGTAATTACAGAGGAAATCAAAGAGAACAAAGATCCTATCAAAGGGAAGGACAAGGTCACCCTGACCCTTCTTCAGGTCCTTTCCCTTACAAGCTGAAAGACACTATTGTTTCCAGGACTCCTTCTACTGTTTCTGAAATCATCAACAGATATGAATCTCCTATTCCTTTTGAAGATCCTGAGAACAACCCTGTATCCTGGACAGCCAGAATGAAAGAATTGGCTGCCCTTGATCAAATAAAAAAGGCCAGAGAACAAGGCAAGGACACTTCAAACATAACTACCTTATCAGAGCAGAGAAAGAAAGAACTGGAAAGATATGCATCAAGGAAATTTTTCAATCCAGAAGATTATATGAAGCTGCACCCAGAGGCTGTTATTCCAAGGCCCAAATCTCAAACTTCTCTAGGTGCAGAGGATGACAGAAGGTCAAAGAAAGAAAGTCAGAATCCAAATAGAGAAATTTTATTTAAAAAGGGATCTGAAAGGAAGTGAACTGTGTAAGCTAAACATTTCATCCACCTTTGGATATCTGCTGATATTTATCTGTGATCTGCTTTTCTGCTATATATCTTCTCTTCATTTTGTATTAGCTTATGTATTGTTGTATGCTTTTCATTTCCTATGATTGTCTGTAAATAGTAATCCTAACCCAAATAGGGGGAGATTGTTGGAACACCCTATTACTAATTTGGGTAAGGATCACTATGCTTGTCTTAGGAATCCCAGTTGACCTAGTTGTATAGTTGAAAAGGTCAACATTAGAATGAGTCTAGGGCTTAGAACTTAGGTTTGAAGCTGCCCCCAGGACCATTCCAAGATCAAGGTTGAAGAGCTTAGTCTAAGGCATTTTTCGTCGAGCTCAGGTCGACGAATCGTCGAACTCCGTTCGACGCTCTCTGAGCTCATCTTTTAAATTGTCGAACTCCGGTCGACGATCGTCGAGCTCAGATCAACTATCTGCTCTTGTCTAGCTTCTGCTGAGTCGTCGAACTCCCCTCGACTATCTTCTAGCTCAGTTCGACGATCCCTCCCTAAAGTTATTTCTCAGATCTCTGAGCTCAGTTCGACGATCGTAGAGCTCAGATCAACGTTTTCTTTGGAGAGATCGACGCTTTCAGGAATTCAAATGCTGCTGTTCTTTGGAATGTTTTTGAATATTATCAGCATTTATGTCAGAAGATCTCCCAACCGTTTGTCTTTATTTCTGGAGCAAGTTTCAAGGAATTATTCAGAGAATGTTTGCTGGATTTTCCTCTAGAAGACAAGACTATTTTTGGAAGATATTTATGACTCCCAACGGCTAATTTTGGACAAGGAAAACGTCAGAAATCTATTATTCCTTTCTTCTGTGTTATTAAGATTAACAGAATACACAAGAAGAAGAGACACAGAGATTGACACAAGAAAAGAAGTGAACACACTGAATAGAGAATACTGATAGCAGAAGAACAACAGAAGAACTGTGACTCCAAAAAATCTTCTTGCTGACTGAAAAGTGTTCACAATCTCAACACTCCAGACACCTTACCTTCAGCCTTCTTGCTGAAACCATCTTGTGCTGGAGATCAAAGTTTTGAAGACCTATCACCCTAGAGCAAAGCTTCTTTTCCTGAACCTTTCTACATCTCAGGGGGAGCTTTGACATCATCAATCCACTTGTGCTTCTCTCATTTGATTGAGAACAGAGAAGACACCCTTCACTCTTATTTTTCTTTTCCTGCTGTAAAAGGGTTCTTGAACTCCCTTCAAAAGTTCTGTCTGGTTCTGAGAGCCTTGTCAAAACTCAGTGGTGGCAAGACACCTTATCAAAAAATCTAGTTTTGGTTTTTGGGCACCTTATCAAAAGCTCATTGGTGTCAGGACACCTGATCAACTCATCCTGAGTGGATTCCTACCAAGGGTGGTAGAAGAGTGGATGTACCCAGGTTTTTGGGGAACCACTATAATTCCTTGTGTTTTCTGGTTTGTTTGTGTGATTTGTTTGCTGTGTGCTGTGCTTTTTACTTCTTAGTTTTTAACTTCTTACTAGCACTCTACACTATATCATAAATTGAATTTTATATGTGCTGTTTATTTCATCTGTGAAAAATTATTTTAAAATACTCTATTCACCCCCCCCCCCTCTAGAGTTGAGATAGATCTTAGCCTCACTTTCACACTGTGTCGTGGATGGCTGAGGTGGAGGAACTGGAAAAGGAGATGGCTGGACATTGAGGGAGTGTTGAGGAGGGAGAGACGAGCCTAGAGGAGGCGTTGGAGGTAGTAGGGGAGCAAGGGGTAGGAGTGGAGGAGGCAAGCCCGTAGGAGGCGGAGGAATTAGTGATAAAGGAGGTAGTGGAAGTAGAGGAGATAAGCCTGAGAGAGGCAGAGGAAGAAGAGCAGAAGCAAGGAGAAGGCCTGGTGGAAGCGATGGAGGTTGACGAGGCAAAAGGAGAAGAGCTTGAGCAGGAGGAGGCAAGGGCAGGTTGGGAGCGGTCGAGGCTGGAGCCGGCCGAGGAAGTGATAGAGATGGAGGTGCTCACCAGGGCGGGGCAGGTACAGAAGGTGCGGGTCAGCGGAGGCTTGAGCCTCGGGGATCAGGAGCGAATGAGAGCCTGCATCCAAAGAAACATCGACATCTTCGCTTGGAGCGCGGCAGACATGCCGGGCATCGACGCGGACGTGGCTTGCCATCGCCTGAACTTGGACCCCAGAACTGGCCCCGTACGCCAGAAGATGAGGGTCATCGCCACCAAGCTGAAGGAGCCCATCCGAGAGGAGGTCAAGAAGCTCCTGGAGGCAGGCTTCATCTCAGAGATCCAGTATCCAGGATGGATCTCCAATGTGGTAATGGTAAAAAAAAAGGGGGAGGAAAATGGCGTATGTGTATCGACTTCTCTTTGTTGAATAAATCATGTCTTAAAGATTGTTACCCCCTGCCTCGAATCGACGCGCTGGTTGATTCAGCCGTCGGTTTTTCTGTTATGAGTTTTTTGGATGCTTTTTCAGGTTACCACCAGATCCGGATGCACCCTCCCGATGTCAAGGACGTGTCCTTCATCACGAGAGAGGGGTGCTTCAGCTATAAAATGATGCCCTTTGGTTTAAAAAATGCAGGGGCAACATACCAACGCATGATGGATCGGATCTTTCAAGATCAAAGGGGAAAGAATCTAGAGGTCTATGTTGATGACCTGATGGTCAAAAGCAAATGCGTGGATTCACACCTGCGAGACTTAGAAGAAACATTCGCCACCCTACAGAGGTTCAAGATGAGGTTGAACCCCTTGAAGTGTGTCTTCGGGGCTAGTCGCGGGAAGTTTCTCGGGCACCTCTTGACTCCGGCGGGGGTAGAGCCTAACCCTGACAAGGTTAGGGCTATCTTAGATTTGGAATCACCTCGTAGCGCCAAAGAGGTCCAGCGTCTAACCGGAAAGTTGGCCGGGCTAAGCAAGTTCCTCTCCCGGTCCGGGGATAGGTGCTCCTCTTTCTTTAAAGTGCTCCGTGGTAACCAGGTGTTCGAATGGACTGTCGAATGCGAAGAGGCCTTCCAAGGGCTGAAGAGGCAACTCTTCCAAGCTCCGCTACTTCAAAGCCCAAAAGAGGGGGAAGATCTAGCCTTGTATCTCGGGGTGGGGATAGAGGCTGTGAGCTCCGTCTTGGTTAGGGAAGAGGGAAAGAAGCAGCTACCCGTCTACTATGTAAGCCGAATCTTGAGAAAAGCGGAGCTTCGATATCCCATCCTAGAGAAGCTGGCGTATGCCTTGATCGTCTCGGCTAGGAAGCTTCGTCCTTACTTTCAATCGCACTCGATTAGGGTGGTAACCGACCATCCCCTTCGCAGGGTCTTCGAGGGGGTAGATCGAACTCAGCGAGTTCGACATCTCTTTCGTTCCGAGACTCTCCATCAAAGCTCAGGTCGTGGCGTACTTTCTGGCAGACTATGTCACTGAAGCTGAGAAAGAAGAGCCGAAGCCGCAGGAAGCGTGGAGGATGATGGTCGACGGGGCCTCGGGAAAACACTCCCTGGGAGGGGGTGTAGTGTTGGTGAGTCCTCAAGGGGTTACCATAGAACAAGCGGTGGCTTTCCACTTCCCCGTAACCAATAATCAAGCGGAGTATGAGGATGTACTAGCCGACCTTCGATTGGCAAAGGAGTTGGAGATTCAGGATGTGGAGACCTTCACCAACTCGATGGTGGTAGCATCGCAGATCCGAGGGGAGTTTGAGGCTCGAGAGCCTACACTCGTGAAGTATCTATCCAAGGTATGGGCAATCATCGGAGGTTTCCGTTCTTTCTCTATTCAATATGTTCCCAGGGGGAAAGCGCAGCAGCTGATCGATTGGCTAAGTTTGGGCCTCAGGGAGGAGGAACCTTAACCGAACTATTCTGACTGGCAATTGAAGAAGGGGAGTTGATGGAGGTAGGTCAGAGATCTTCGTGGGTAGACCCATTGGTGACCTTCCTCACCACAGGCAGGATGTCAGAGGAGGTCAAGGATGCGAAGAGCTTCAGGCGAAAGACAGCCTATTACCTGATGCTGGAAGGGGGATTGCACCGGAGGATGTTGTCAGGGCTCCTGGCGAGATGTGTGACCGAGGAAGAGGTACATTCAGTAGAGTGCGGCAGTCACTCAGGGGGAAGGACGTTGGAGGCAAGGGTGATAAGACAAGGGTATTTTTGGCAGACTTTGAGGAAGGACGCAGTTGAGTTTGCGAAGAGATGCCTGAAGTGTCAAGTGTACGCTCCCCTCCAGCTCTTGCCCGCTCAAAGGCTTCGAAGCATCACGGCACTATAGCCCTTCGCCATTTGGGGGATGGATCCAGTTGGGCCCTTTCCTCCAGCCAGCGGGCAGAGGAGGTTCCTCCTTGTCATGATCGATTACTTCTCAAAGTGGCTGGAAATCAAAGCGCTGGCCAAGGTTACCTCCCAGGTCATCAGGAACTTTGTTTGGGGAGAAATCATATGCAGACATGGGCTACCCCAAGCGATAGTGACGGATAATGGTCCCCAGTTTGCTAGCGAAGAGTTCATCAGCTTCTGTACTCAATTGGGGATAGACCTCAGGTTTGCCTCTGTCCAACACCTCCGGAGCAATGACCAAGTGGAAGCGGTAAACAAGATCATTGTGAACTTGCTCAAAAAGAAGGTGGAAAACATGAAGGGTAACTGGGTGGAGAAACTCCCCTCCTTCCTGTGGTCCTTGCGAACGACTCCGAACACGGCCACAGGGGAGACCCCTTTCAAGCTCTCTCATGGATGTGAGGCTGTCCTCCCAGTGGAGTTCGAGTTTAGGTCTCCACGGGTCACGACCGCGGGTGAAGGAAGCGAAGCTTGGAGGTTGGGGAACGAGGAAGAGCTGTGCCTCTTATTGGATATGGTGGAAGAGCTACGGGATGTTACGGCCATCAGGCAAGAAAAGATCAAACGACAAATGGCCAGGTACTTCAATAAGCACAAGTCAAGCAATTCGCCGAGGGGGACCTATTGCTAAAAAAGGTCGACGCGGCAGGAAGGTCGGCCCAGGTTGGCAAGCTCAACCCCTGCTGGGACGAGCCTTACATAGTAGAGAAGGCTCTGGCTAATGGGGGTTACTACCTCCAGGATGTGGAGGGAAGGACCTTGAGCCACACCTGGAGCGGTGATGACTTCAAACGCTTCTACCCGTAAGGGGAGAAAAGGATTGTAATGTCGTAAATAAATATTATCTTTTCAATGTGACCATTTCAAAACATTGACTGTCTCCAAAAATGCTATCATAATGTTTTTTGCTTTGACCGACTATATCTTCTAATCCTGATGATAGAATAGGTTTGGTTTGATCTTCATCAACAACCCGAGCTCGGCTCGGCCCCAGGTAGACCCGCTGCGCAAGCTCTCATCTAGCTGGCAGGTCTGAAGGCTCGCCTGGGGGGAGAGGTTTGGTTCGATCTTCATCAACACCCCGAGCTCGGCTCGGCCCTAGGTAGACCCGCTGCGCAAGCTCTCATCTAGCTGGCAGGTCCGAAGGCTCGCCTGTGGGGGAGAGGTTTGGTTTGATCTTCATCAACACCCCGAGCTCGGCTCGGCCCCAGGTAGACCCGCTGCGCAGGCTCTCATCTAGCTGGCAGGTCCGAAGGCTCGCCTATGGGAGAGAGGTTTGGTTTGATCTTCATCAGCACCCCGAGCTCGGCTCGGCCCCAGGTATACCCGCTGCGCAGGCTCTCATCTAGCTGGCAGGTCCGAAGGCTCGCCTGTGGGGGAGAGGTTTGGTTCGATCTTCATCAACACCCCGAGCTCGGCTCGGCCCCAGGTAGACCCGCTACGCAGGCTCTCATCTAGCTGGCAAGTCCGAAGGCTCTCCTGTGGGGGAGAGGTTTGGTTTGATCTTCATCAACACCCCGAGCTCGGCTCGGCCCCAGGTAGACCCGCTGCGCAGGCTCTCATCTAGCTGGCAGGTCCGAAGGCTCGCCTGTGGGGGAGAGGTTTGGTTCGATCTTCATCAACACCCCGAGCTCGGCTCGGCCCCAGGTAGACCCGCTGCGCAGGCTCTCATCTAGCTGACAGGTCCGAAGGCTCGCCTGTGGGGGAGAGGTTTGGTTTGATCTTCATCAACACCCCGAGCTCGGCTCGGCCCCAGGTAGACCCGCTGCGCAGGCTCTCATCTAGCTGGCAGGTCCGAAGGCTCTCCTGTGGGGGAGAGGTTTGGTTTGATCTTCATCAACACCCCGAGCTCGGCTCGGCCCCAGGTAGACCCGCTGCGCAGGCTCTCATCTAGTTGGCAGGTCTGAAGGCTCGCCTGTGGGGGAGAGGTTTTGTTTGATCTTCATCAACACCCCGAGCTCGGCTCGGCCCCAGGTAGACCCGCTGCGCAGGCTCTCATCTAACTGGCAGGTCCGAAGGCTCACCTGTGGGGGAGAGGTTTGGTTTGATCTTCATCAACACCCCGATCTCGGCTCGGCCCCAGGTAGACCCGCTGCGCAGGCTCTCATCTAGCTGGCAGGTCCGAAGGCTCGCCTGTGGGGGAGAGGTTTTGTTTGATCTTCATCAATACCCCGAGCTCGGCTCGGCCTCAGGTAGACCCGCTGCGCAGGCTATTATCTAGCTGGCAGGTCCGAAGGCTCGCCTGTGGGGGAGAGGTTTGGTTCGATCTTCATCAACACCCCGAGCTCGGCTCGGTCCTAGGTAGACCCGCTGCGCAGGCTCTCATCTAGCTGGCAGGTCTGAAGGCTCGCCTTTGGGGGAGAGGTTTGGTTCGATATTCATCAACACCCCGAGCTCGGCTCGGCCCCAGGTAGACCCGCTGCGCAGGTTCTCATCTAGCTGGCAGGTCTGAATGCTCGCTTGTGGGGGAGAGGTTTGGTTCGATCTTCATCAACACCCCGAGCTCGGCTCGGCCCCAGGTAGACCCGCTGCACAGGCTCTCATCTAGCTGGCAGGTCCGAAGGCTCGCCTGTGGGGGAGAGGTTTGGTTTGATCTTCATCAACACCCCGAGCTCGGCTCGGCCCCAGGTAGACCCGCTACGCAGGCTCTCATCTAGCTGGCAGGTCCGAAGGCTCTCCTGTGGGGGAGAGGTTTGGTTTGATCTTCATCAACACCCCGAGCTCGGCTCGGCCCCAGGTAGACCCGCTGCGCAGGCTCTCATCTAGCTTGCAGGTCCGAAGGCTCGCCTGTGGGGGAGAGGTTTGGTTTGATCTTCATCAACACCCCGAGCTCGGATCGGCCCCAGGTAGACCCGCTGCGTAGGCTCTCATCTAGCTAGCAGGTCCGAAGGCTCACCGGTGGGGGAGAGGTTTGGTTTGATCTTCATCAACACCCCGAGCTCGGCTCGGCCCCAGGTAGACCCGCTGCGCAGGCTCTCATCTAGCTGGCAGGTCCGAAGGCTCGCCTGTGGGGGAGAGGTTTGGTTTGATCTTCATCAACACCCCGAGCTCGGCTCGGCCCTAGGTAGACCCGCTGCGCAGGCTCCCATCTAGCTGGAAGGTCCGAAGGCTCGCCGGTGGGGGATAGGTTTAGTTTGTCGGAAGATGTTTTGACACGGCCCTGGCCTAAATCGGAGACGAGGCCCTAAGGGTCTCGGCCAGCAGAGGTCTCGTCCCGAAGGTCTCGGCTAAGGAGACCTCGCCGAAGAAGGCTTCCGACAGACCTGGGCAGGACGACCTAATCGATAGTGCAAGGCTCCCGCCTAGTTGATCCCTAAGGAAGGTTACCCTAAGGAGACTAAGGGTCTCGGCGGAAGCCAGCGCGGGAGTCACTTGGCTGACTAACCTACTCATTCGAGCAAACACACCGATAACGGGAAGTAAAACATCGCATTATATTCAATAATAAATTACAGGGGTTTGAAGCTTCTCGCTCATTACAGAATTGAATAATAACAAAAGAAAAGACCCTTCAAGGGGACGTGCTGTAATCACCACTGGTGCCCTCGCTCGAGTCCTCGCCGGATCCATCGCCAGAACTCGCCTCGGACGTCTCGCTGACAGCGGTAAAAAGCTTCAGGATGTCCGAGGGCGGGGAGTCGGGCGCGCCTGGAGGCTTCGGGACGGGGTCGAAGAGCCATGGAAGGAGTTGGTCGGCAATGATGGTCTTGCCCGCCTCCCGCAGCAGCTTCCCGTCCCGCAACGTCTCGAGGGTAATCTTGACGGTGGCCTTAGCATTCGCCTGCAGCAGCTTGTCGATGTCGTACTCCGAGAAGTATCGACTCTTCAGCCTTTCGTCAAGCGGAGGAGGAGGCGGGCCTTTCGCCGCTTCCGCACGCCGGAGTTGGTCACGCAGCAAGACGTTCTCATAGTGCATGTTAGCCAACTCCGCGCGGAACGCCGTGGATGGGGCGGGATCCTGTGGAAAAGAGATCAGCTTAGAGAAATGTTGCACAAACACGGTTTCAGGAAGCGAGAACAGGGGTCCAGGAAGGTCTCGCTTACCTCGACTGCGGGGCGTAGGGATAGCAATTGTTGAGCATTCGCCAGCTCTTGCTGAGCACTCGCGAGCTCTTTCTCCAAGGCACGCGCTTGAGCCACTGCTCCCTCCCTCGCCTTGTACATATCCGTGAAATTCTTATCTAAGCTAACGCACCGGCGAGTGCACATATGCCCGAGCTCGAACCCGTGCAGCAGGGCCCGGATGGAATTGAAGGCCAAGAACCGGGTGGGCGTCTGGTCGAAGACGCTGGCGTCCTCTCGGCTGTAGAGACCGTAGCCTAGCGAGAAGGCCTCGCCAGTGAACTCGTCTCGCTTCGCCCAGCTGGGAAGGAGCGTCGAAACCTTGATCAGGTTAGACTCGGGGTCCATTGGAGCTGAGGCTTCCCCTCAGCGTCGAGGTACTTCACGCCAAAACCATAGTTTCTGTGCCCTTTCGGCACCTCCTTGGACAGAGTCCGGGCAGAGGTCTCGACGACGGCCCCTTCTCCCCCAGCCTCGCTTGTGGCAGGTGAGTTCCGGACAGAGGTCTCGGCAGCGGCGCCCTCTCCCCCAGCCTCGCTTGCGGCCGGTGGGTTCCCGGTGGGAGCCTCGGCACGGCTCCTGGCAGCAACATCCATCTCGCTGGCCCTCTGTAGAAGCTCTTCGAAGGACCTGCCCGGGGGGAGAGACTGGACGGGCGAGACTGCCAAGGATTTCCCTTTCTCGGAAGCAGACGGCTTTGGCCTCTTCAACGATCGGAGGGTGGGAAGGGTGCCTTTCCGCTTCTTGGCCTTTGGCGGCGAGGGCTGGGCCGGTTCATCCCGGCAGGCGCGAGCGCTAGCTTTCGCGCGAGAGAGAGAATCTCTCGCAGCCAGGCTCTCGGCACCCGGGGCCTCAGCGAAAGGTTGGCGCAGGGGGACCTCCCTCTCTCCTACAAAGTTGCCACTATTCAGCACAAGAAGATCCTGACAAGGAGTCAAATCTAGGGTGAAACCATACCTTCGCCCGGGAGGACGGGAGGAAGGGAGTCGACGTCTCGCCGGAGGAAGTGGACGTCGAACTCCTTCGTGCCAAAGAACTCCAGAATCGCGCTCTCGCACGATCCCAGAGCGGGCGGCTTATAGGCGGCATCCTCATACTGAACAGGCTGGAGTGGGACATTGCCGAAGTCGCCAGTGATGTAGACGAACCTCTCTCCCCAGTGGTGATGTTTGTTGGCGAGACCGGTGGTCTTGAGCAGCTGCCCGGAGAAGAAGACCACCCCTCCTTTGGCGCGGAAGGTGAATAGCTTCTGAAAGATTGGCAGACTGAACTCGATCCTCTCGGATCGCATGTAGCATATGAATGCCACAAGGATCGCGACGGAGTTCGGGTTCAGTTGGGCGGGAACTACCCCGTAGTAGCGGAGAGCTTGGCGAATCTCCGGCCAGAGGGGAAGGCAGAAACCCACCTCGAAATGTTCGAGGGGGATGGCGAGCTCTCCCGGCCCCAGGGTATTCACCTTGTCATGATTACCCGGATTCCTCGCCGAGAAGCCAGCAGGGATGAAGCGATTAATGATCGTGTTGAACTCGTCCAGGGTGAGGGCTCAGGAAGTGAAAAGATGCTTTCGGAATGCTTCCGCGCAATGAGCGCGACCCTCGCTCTCTCCCAGCATTTTGGTTTGTGAGTGAAGGAGAGAGCTTTCGAGAGGTAGAGACGAAAGCAAGAGGGCGGGAGCAATGGAAGGGAGTTAAGGTTCCGGATCGGAGAAGTAAATGTGGTTGGTGGACTTCTCTATTTATAGGGAACCGTGATCATTACGGCGCCGTCCGATAGAGAGAGAAAGTAGTGGCGAAGTACAGCTGTCACGATCTGGGCCGGCGACGCCTCGATCCCCCCCCCCCCCTCGGGATAACAGCGAGCAACCCCCGCGTCTACTTGGCGCGAGCACCCTAGTTCCGACACGTATTCTTAAGATCGCAGCACAAGATAAGAAGATATGGATAATGACACGCTCTCGCCGGCGAGAGCTGAATAAAATTAATAATAATCGTTATTACAAACAAATATAGGGGTACATTGCCTGAAGGGAAGGCTAAATAGAGAGAAAAGGCGAGATCTGGGGAACTAGTAGGGTTCCCAACGCCATCGACCTCGTTCCCGCATCCTGGTCCTTGGAGGCGCCAGCAGATTGAAATAGGATGATAGGGTGGTACACCCTAGGTTAATCCACCGAGCTTGATCCCGGATCTGCGCGATGCATCTCCCTGGCGAAGACTCGGCAGTGGGCCCTCCCGGCCGATCAGCCTCGCCCAAGAAGAAATCTCGCTCCAGAGCTTCCAGCCTCTGCTCCACAGACTCACGGAATGCTCTTGCCGCGGAAGCATGGGCACGATCTCGCTGGATAAGCTTGGACAAAATGACCGAGATCTTCCTCCTTCGCCCCTTCGCATTCTCGGCGTCGTTCAGGGTTTCCTCTATCTCTCCAAACGAAGGGAGGGGGAGCCCTCACCATCTTCTTCTTCTTCTTCTTCTCCCTCCTCGTTGGCTCCCGACCGCGAGCTGGGATCCCCTGCAAAAAGAGCGCCCAAGGATTTGTTTAAGGCGTAACGATTAGCTGACAAGAACGTCTCGCATACCTGCAGTCCGGCGAGAACCGTCGACTGACGCCGGACGAGAAGGCCCCCCCCCCCCATCGGTTCCATAAAGAAGGTGAAGAGGCTTGCCCCGCCTCGGGCGGAATGGCTTGCATACGATGATCCCGGCTTGGCCGGAAGCATGGGGGGAGTTATCTTCTCTTAAAGGATGATCGACATCCTTGGGAGTGGCGGAGGGTTCAGAAGCCACCCTTCCCGCCTACAGGGCGGGATTCGCCGCGAGGGGAGGCAGTCCAACAGTTCTCTCCTCATCTTCCCGGGTGACGAGGCCTGGGTCGGCGGAAGCTGTCACTGCGAGAAGACAGTTCAGAAGAGAGGGAATGATTGAAGCATTGAGAAATGACAGAAAGTGTACCTATCATCCTGGTCTCGACCGGAGGAATTACCCCCGAAACCCGCGTTTGATCCTCAGGAGGGTGAGCTAACAAGTTCGGGGGAGTCGGCGAGGACCCGACGCCGTCATTAGGATCAGACTCCTGTGAAAGGTCACGTTAGCTATTGGTCCTATAGCACGATTATCTCGGAAGGCGCGGTCGAAAGGCATACCTTTTGCAGGGAGGGGTCCCCCGCGGGATTTGGGGTAGGAGAGGGTGGATCCTTGTTCTCGCAAGTAAGGTCTCGTCGGACCACCTTGGCTTTCCTCTTGTCTTTCTTCTTCTTCGGCTCGGAAGGACCAGTGGTGGAAGATTTCCTCGCTAGCCAGGGGGCCACCGCAGCACTGTTGGCCAGATCTCGCGCTTGGGCAACGGCTAACTGGTCTTGAAGGTCTTGCGAAAGTGGCTTGACAGCGCGTTTAGCATACATGGTAGCCTCGCGCAAAAAATCCAGGCGAGAGCTCGGTCAGGAAATAGTGGTTCAGAGGCAAGGCTTATAGTCGCCTGTCCAGCACGTATTTATAGCCGAAGTAGGGCCCACCGAAAGATTCCTTTGGCAAGCAGGCACGTGTCCAGCGAATAATTTGTGGTTGGACTTGTCTTGTCGAGCGCAGGGCTAGCTCGAAAAGAGAGGGGATTGTGTACAACCCCATATTCGCTGGGTAGGGCCCAGAAGACTAAGACTTCAGTGGTCAGGGTTGGGCTGGTCCCGGGTTAGCCCTAGGGCAGACTGGCAGAGTTCTCGCCCTTAAGGAGCTCCCGCCTATTAGTAGGCGAGATCGTTCGCGCCGGGGCTCGGGTCTTCAGGTCAGCTTTAGGCTTCGGGACAGGAGAGCTCCCGCCCGGAAGGAACTCTCCCTGGGGACGGGCGAGATGGCGTTGAGTGAGCTTCACTCACTCAACGCCACATTCGGCAGCAAAGGGCGTTGAGTGAGCTCCACTCACTCAACGCCGCGTTCGGCAGCAGAGGGCGTTGAGTGAGCTTCACTCACTCAACGCTGTGGTTAACAGAGGGCATTGAGTGAGCTCCACTCACTCAACGCTGTGGTTAGTAGTGAAGGCGTGGAGTGAGCTTCACTCACTCAGCGCCACATCCAGCGGCAATGGCATCAAGACCACCGAGAGCGAGAACCCTCTTGGCGGGAGATCTTGCAAAGATGAGCCCAGCTGGGGCTCAGTGAGAGCCTTCTCGCTCGGGGTTCTCGCCAAGCAGGTCCATGTGGTGGGGCCTGGCGTCCAGGAAAAGATTATTTTATTATCCCCAGGTAAAATTACATATATGCCCCCGGGTTGACAGCGGGATTTGGCTATTGGCAGACCCATCAGGAGTATTTCAGTATTTTCGGGTCAAGGGAAGACTATAAATAGACCCATAAGGGCTCTTTGGAAAGCAGGCTTTTCATTATTCTCCAACTCTAGTGCTTTCTGAAGAGCTCCCAGCCCAGCATTTGACTTTGGAGGGGAAGCTCTCAGAGATCTTCCGGGTGTGAGGTGAGACCTCCCAGCTGAGGCTTTGGGTCAGTCTTAGGACCTTAGCAGCCAGTCAAGGGTCGAGGTTTGAGAGAAGTAGGCATCGACTGCACCCTGGTTTGTGAACATTCGTGGAGGTCATTTTTGGCTTCAACAATCTTGCAACATCTTTCCTGCACCATCCTAATCGAACCCTCGCAACCGCCCTCGCTCGCCCACTAGCCTGTTTAGACATCTAAGTTACGGTGAAGAGATAGGGGAGGAACAGATGCCTCATATACATTCGGGTTTAACACATGTGCCCAACAATTGAATGAGTAAAAATAACAAGTGAAAGGCTTGTTACAGCACAATCGCTAGAGACGGGCCACTTCCATCTCCCCCCGCCTCGTGACCCCGCCCTAAGCGGTTGACGGGGATCATTGTACTCTCGAAATGTTCCAAGATCGAGGTGCATAAGGCGTAAGTGCTCCTCAATCCGCTCAATGATTGCATCTGGGGAAGTCGGCTCACTACCCGCTCCTTGCCTCGCCTCATCGGCAAGTTGCATGCACTTGTGCTCGAGCGAGGACACTTCGTGTTTGTTAATCATCATTTTCTCTTGTATCTCGCGAAACATGAGCCCATATTTTCGGAGGACTCCAGCCATATGTCTCTTCATTTCGACGGGGTCATTTTGGTCACCCAAAAGTCCTTGATCGAACCGGGGGAAGGGAGAGGCGAGTAGGCTCCTGCGTCGGAAGGCTCACAAGATGTCGAGATACCCTAAGTGTCTGAGACATTAGAAGACGATAAAATTCAAGTAAGAAGGTAATGAGAGGAAAAGAAAAGAAGAAACTAAAAGTGGGGAATGCTCCGATGAACTAGAGTTGGATGGTCAGTGAGACGAACTTGGCTGTTCCTGAAAAGGCGGGCCTAAAGGTAACACAAACGACTTCCCGCGGCCAGGACGGGAAGGCTCCTGACTAGGTACCAGAGCATATGAAGGGGTGGGAATGTGAACAGCTTCGGTCCCCGCGAGTGCCAAGTTCGGGTTGAGCTTGTTTTATGGCTCGCGAGCCGGCGATCGAGGTGTTAGAGAATCTAGGCCGATAGTCCCAAAAGGAAGAGCTGCATACTTAAACACGGGGTCAAGCCGAGAGACAAAAAATCATGGTAGAAGCTCTAGAGTTTGAGCAGTTGATAGCATATTGGGTGCTACTTGGGAGTTCAAAGGGGTGGTGTGTGTGCTCGCGTCCTATTGAAGGAGATCTTCACCCCCCCCCCCCACCCCTGGATTGCATCATCGCGAGGGGGCGAACTGATATCCATCAGGTCACTTCAGTAACCGTTTTGTCACCAGGTTTTCCCCGTGAATGATCAAAATGGTCAAGGACAAGTGCCCTAACAAGTAGTAAGGGAGACGAAATCCCAGTAACCTTAGCATGATCAGGAAGGCCGAGCCCATGTTCAGGGGCTAGGGGCATCGGGTTCAGAGGGATGGACTCGCTCAGTGCCTTGACGGTCTTATTCTTCTTGATCTTCTTTCGTTTTAAGGGATGAGTGTGTGGACTTGCGCGAGAGCCAAGGCATGAGCATGACAATCTCAGACTTATTCTGTTCTCACATGCCTGCCATGTGTTCGCGAATCTCCGACGAGAGAGATATCTAGAATCAGGGACAGAAGAGACGAGGGAGAGAATAGGTCGGTGAGGTGCCCTTTCAGCGCCCTCCAGAAGGGGGGGGGGTATTTATAACTCCATTTGGTGACCCACCAAAAGATTCCCCCGGAGGCGGTCGTCACTCGCTGAATACTTGAGGTTGGACTTTTCTTTTCGAGCTTGGGACAATCGCGCAAAGGGCGAGGATTTTATACAACCCCGTATTCACTGAGAGGGTCCCTCGGGGCAGAAACTAGGTAAGTGGAGCCGTTTTGGGCTCAGGCGAGTCCGGCGGTCGAGAGGGATGATACTAGCTCGCGTGAACTAGTTAGCCAAGTGCCATGGGGCGAGAAGAGCAAGCGGGCCCACCCTCGTCCAGAATCAAGGCAAGGGAGGTGCAAGTGTCGTAACTCAGCTTGCAGTCGCCTAAACCCCCGAGTCGCTAGCGATTGCCAGTCTAACCAAGGCATCTGCCGGCCCAGGAGAGAGAAAGCGACACAGACTACTCGCTTAGTAGTGTTTTTACTAGAATACCCTCGTTGGTATGCTAATAATCTCTCCATACAGCATAGTATTTCCAGAAGGAGGGATTACGCTATTGGCATACCAAGTCAAAAAAATTATAAATAGACTCTTAAGGGCACTTATGGGGGAACATGATTTTTTACTTTCTTCCTCCTCTGTTTTACTTTTGTTGGATTCCTCCTCTGTTTTACTTTTTAAATTTTGAAGTCAAAATAAATAAAAATAAGGAGCTAAAGAGGGTTAAAAATCTCATCAATCTCTAGGGTTTTAAGTAAATGTCAAATTAGTTCATAAAATTTTAGTAATGACAAAATAGTCTTTGAATTTCTCATCTAAAGACTCTTTTTTAGGTGTTTAATTACACTCAAAGTGAAGTTAAATATTGATCAAAAAGCTGAAAAATTACATAACTTAAAATTTTAAGAACTAAATTAATTTTTGTCCACCTAAAGTGCAAATCCAAAATTAAATATTTTTTTAAATGATCCATAATTAAAACTCTAAAAATCAATATAGCAATTTTACATTTATATTTAAACTTGTATTTCCCTTGCATCAGAAAAGACAAGTATGTAAAGTGCACAATCGTGGGAAATGCGGGGCATTCTAAACGTGGGCAGAGATGGCAGAGGACAGGGAGAGCAGGAGCAGCGCCGCCTCTGCCACCTCTCCGCGGTCCCCGCCATCAGCTGATCCCGCCGGCAACCATCTCCTCCGCCAGTTCCCGGCACATTGTCGGCCGCCGAGCAAAACCGTCAGAATCTTCTCCTGTTTCTCCCTCTGCCTCCTCCTCAATTCCTCCTCGCTCAAGGCCACCTCCATTGATTTGCTGGCTCCGTTTCCACTCGTGGACACAACAAGCTTCCTCGCCTTTCCTTCCTGTTCATCCCTCCATTTCTTCTTCCTGTAGCGAATACCACACGCATTGCAGAGGGACTGCACGAAAAACAGAGAAATCAATTGCAGCTGGTGAAAAGCAGTTTGGATTGAAATCGAGGCTATGGAATGAGATGAGAAGTTTCAATAATTTTAAAAATTTATTATGAATCATCCATCATCATGTCAGCTGTTCAACAGCCACACCAAATGCCGAGCTCTAAAAGTAGAAGAATTGAAATGAGCCAAAACAGAACAATTTGGGAAAGAAACCATCAATTTGAGGAACAAAAGAAACAGGGGAATGCAAAGAGGAATAGTGAATCAATCTGGGATTTCTGTTTAGCTACAAGGAAACATTACAAATTTCACAAAATAACAGAGTTGAAAATATCAGTTGAACTGGAGCATCAAGAAAAACCACTAAAGAAAAAGAAGAAAAACAGAGAAAGGCTTTAACCAAGGGGCCATAAGGTCCGCTCCTCCAAAGTGGCGTGCTCGACGCTTGACAATCTGCGCACACTCTGACGGCCTCCTCAGCTGCGGTCACCTCCGTCTTTTCTCCGACGTTCGGCTCCGCCCTGCTCCTCCTCTTTGTCACCGCCCAACTTCGCCGGCCTTCGGAGCCAGCTTCATGAGCACGGCAGGCACACTTTTCAGCTTTCTCGGCACAAGTGGTGGTTTTAGGTTTTTTCGTCGGCATGACGGACAATGGAAGGTTAAAGAAAAGGAAGGACAGAACAGAGGAGAGTTAGGCAGGGGAAAAACATTGGAGAGGGTTTTGTCTCGCTCAAGCGTCTGTACCGCAGGTGTTCTTGCGATAATTTCCGGTGCCTACAATGCACAGGGAAAAATCCGTGCCTTTAAATAGGTGGGTCTCTCTTATTTTTTGTGGTGATTGTTAATCGCAACCCGTTATTGACTGGTCGTACCCTAAAATCTGTTAATTTTTCGCGTCTTTTCGAAATACGCTTTGTACATGCAATTTAGGGAAAAGTGTTCAACACTAAAGTTGTAGATCTCGACGAGATCTACAACTTTCATGTTGAACACTTTTCTTGAAATTGCATGTACAAGGCGTATTTCTGAAAGGCGTAAAATCTGAGTATATTTCCAAAGTACGTCTTATACAATCGAGATCTACAACTTTCGTGTTGAGCACTTTTCCTAAAAATGCATGTACAATATGTATTTCAAAAAAACGCAAAAAATTATGAGATTTTGGGATGCCACTAACAAATAGCCGATTTGCGGTTAACAATCACCTTTTTTTTGTTGGGAGATTTTGATTTCAAATTTTATAGGGCCTTTTTCTCCCCACTCTGTCCTCCCCCCAACCTTCCTCTTCGCCTGCACCTCCCCAAGTATTCCGTCTCCCCGAGATTTCGTCCTTCGCTGTTGAACGCTCCCGCATACTACAGGCCGCTAAGCCCCTTCGCCTTCTGCGCCTACACTCTCGACTACTGGATTGCTAGGATATGATTTTTTTTCTCCCGACTCCATTTGGTGTTGCTATCCCCATTTCAGTGTATTTTAGGGTTTTACATTCGATATTTTCCAAGTTGTAAATCAGTAACATTTAGGGATTTACATTCGAATTGTTTCATAGATTTTGTCCAATTACATTTTTTGGGTTGTTTTTCAGCCAGTTTTTTCCTAACTCATATCGAGTAACAATAATGTTTCTTTTCACATTCGAATAGTTTTACATATTATATCAGTTACATTTCTGGGTCGGATTTTCCCAGTTGTTATCCGATAACAAAAATGTTCTTTTTTAAAGTCAGATTTTTCACAATTATATTTTTCATGACTCTTAAAATTAATAAAATGATTTGTAAGGATTGCAAAGTTAAACTAGGAGAAAACTTGACAACACAATATATGTTAGTGGTGTTAAATGTACAAATTGTTAGGATATTTAGTTATATGTCCATGCGTGTCAGGACCGACTCGAAACGACTCATCGGGTTTCGTGTTACTAGGGTGTAACGGCTCTACGCTGGAGATACTATATATGATCATTTCACATTTGATGAGCCTTAGTGGACTATCTTGAGTGAAGTCTTGTACATTTTCAAGATAAGAAAATTTGGTTTTGCTCTAGCGGTTCCCCCGCTCTCGTTCCTCTCGCTCCCGTGTGATCCCACCGGCACTCAAAATTTTCACGTTTTTCCTGCGCCGCTCTGACTGGCGAGGAAGGAATCGGTCGGTGCTCCCCTTCTTCTTCCCGTCGCATGCTCTGCCTCTGCACCGCCGTTCGATCGAAGGGAACAAGGAAGCCGACCGCTGCTCTGGTTGGAAGGTGAAAGGAAATTAGATCATAAGGAAGAAAAGCTCTCAAATCTCTGGTTCTTGGTTGGAGCAAACGGATCTCTTTTTTTTCCTGCAGCGTGATCACAAGAAGTATCACGATCAAGAAGCAGTTTTGTTCCCATTTCTCTGTTGCCGATCTGGAACATCACCGTTTGAAAAAAAAAATCAAGATCTGCCTTTTTCTTTTTCCTCCTACCGAGCAGATTTGTTGACGCCGCCGCTGCGCCGCTGATCGGAATCGACCTGGAGGAAGTCGATCGTCTCTGCGTGGACCATCAACAAAGCAAGTTTTTTCTGATCTTTGCGCCAGTCATCTTCAGCTCTCTAAACATCGCAGATCTAGGGAAATTTCTGGATCTGTGCCTTCTTGGTGGTTACGCTTCGTTGCCTTGCCGATCGCTGGAAGGAAATTTGGGATCACAAATATCTATTCATCTCTTGTTCTCCATTCCCAAATCCAGAAAGGAAATTTTTTTTTTTGTGCGACTTCCGCAGCATCTGATTACCGGGAGAAGGGCATCAGTGATCTTTACAGAGCCTTGGATCTCTGTTGATTAATATTGGTTTTTAAATCAGAACAAGTAAGAAGGGGTCTATCTACAGAGAATCTTGATTGTTGTTTGAGATCTCATCCACCCAAAGCAAATTCCTTCGAATTTTTGTTTGTGCGGTTCACGTCTTCGACGATCGTGCTCAGCCGGAGAGGAGCAAATTATTTCTCTGGATTGGATCCGAAGATTTTCTGACTTCTTCACATGGCTAAAGTGACCTCATTCTAGAATTTTTAATTTGTGTAAATCTAGTGCGATGTCGAAAAAGAGTGCGCTCGACACCATTAAGTTGCAATCGTTCGACGCCTCCGAATTTCTCAGTTGGAAAATTTAAGTCCAACTAGAAATGAAGGAACGCGAGATTTTTTATACTATTCAGAGTGATTTTTCTTCTACCGTCGAGGACGTGGACGAGTACCAGTGGAACAAGGATGAAGATTTCTGCAGGGATTACCTGTTGAATTCCCTGAATCCTCGCCTAGCGTTGACCTACCACGCCTACAAGACGGCAAAAGAAATATGGGATCGCCTGAACGCGCATTTTCAGAAGGAGGAAGGATTGTCAAAGTCGCTCATTGAAGAGAAGTTCTTTAACTTCAGATTCAAGGCGAACGTGTCTATCACTTCTTAACTCTTGGAGCTGGTCAACCTGCGTCAGAAGCTGGATGATGATCATTCGAAGATGGACGATAGTCTTTTTGTGTACATGATTTTGAGTAAGCTGCCTCCTGAGTGGCTCTTTTTCAAGACCGAGATGCATCGACTGAAAGAGAAGATCAGTTTAGATGAACTCAAAAGGTCCATCCATATTGAGGACCAAAACATCGCTTGGAAAAGTATGGAGCAGGTTGTGCAACCCTTACAGGCTGTCAATTTCGTTTCACGTCCTAGTAAACCTTCTCGGAAGCCCCCGACACCTAAAGGTGATACCCACGCACCGTTGGCGATCAAAAAGTCTTCTCTCAAAAGGAAGAAGGGCAAGTGTCACAACTGCGACAAATGGGGTCACTGGGCCGCTGAATGCAAGGGTCCGAAAAGACAAAAAGAGGAAGCCCCACAAAATGTGGCGAACATGGTGGTCGACAACTCTGATCCCAAGTCCTTCGTGGCTATGATTGGGAGTAGTCACCGCAGTGCGTCGTCTGAGTGGTGGCTGGACAGTGGTGCTACCTGTCACGTCACAAATGACAGAAGTCTTCTCTCAAAGATCACAGCGGTCAAGGATAGAGTCGAGAACTGCAATGGAGGAGCGACAGATGTTACCCATGCTGGGACTGCAGAGCTAGTCCTCTATTCAGGTAAAACTTTAATTTTACAGCATGTTAAAGTAGTTCCTAATTTAACCAAGAATTTGATTTCTATGAGTTTGCTTGATAAAGCTGGAATATCCTTCACAACCATGAACGGTAGAATGACTTTAACTGTTAATTCTCATTACTTTGGTTGCACATACCTGATCAATGGTATGTATAGACTTAGCCTAGACAACGAGTGCATAAACTAAGTGAGCTCAACTCTGATTGATCCGAAGTTATTACACAATAGACTTGGACATATTCATTATAAGAAAATGCGAGATCTAGTTAAAAGTCAAAACATTCCATTAGATCTGTCTATTCGATTTCATAAGTGTGAGGTTTGTGCTCAGACTAAGATCACTAAAAACCCTTTCAAGACCGTTTTTAGGAGCACACAACTTCTGCAGTTGATACATTCCGACCTCTGTGATTTCTGTAGTCACGCCACAAAAGGGGGAAGGAAATATCTAATTACATCCATCAACGATTTTTCTAGATTTTGTCATGTTTACCTATTGAAATCGAAAGACGAGACATTCGAGACCTTTAAGATCTTCAAATCTCGAGTAGAAAATCAATTAAATCTAAAGATTAAGAGACTTAGAGTGATCGAGGAGGAGAGTACACTGCAACTGGGTTTAAGAACTTTTGTGCATCTGAGGGTATAATCCTAGAAACCACGGCTCCTTACTCACCCCAGTCGAATGGTATTGCTGAGCGTAAGAATAGAAGTTTAACAGAAATGTTAAATTCTATGCTCCTCACAGCTGGTATGCCTAATTCATTTTGGTGGGAAGCAGTTCTAACTGCAAATCACATTCTAAATAGAGTGCCTCACTCAAAACTCAACTCTACTCCGTATGAGTTATGACATGACCATCCTTGTAGATATGACACTCTAAAGACTTGGGGCTGTATCGCTTATGTAAGAATACAAGACCTTAAGAGACCTAAGGTGAGACCTAGAACAACGACCTGCGTTTATTTAGGTAGTGCAGAAGATAGTGCAGCTGACCGATTTCTGGATCTATCCACTAATACAGTGATAGAGTCTAGAGATATTATTTTCTTTGAACACAAATTTATCAAAGATCATGGCTTGACCGTCTTCGGGTCTACTGACATGATTTCAGAATCTACGGTAGAACCTGAAGCTGGCCCCTCTAGCACTGCTTCCCAACCTCTAGAGGTGGAACCTGTTCCTCTTAGAGTATCTACAAGAGATAGAATCCCTAAGGATTTTGGTGAGAATTTCGTCACTTACCACATAGAGGATGATCCATTTTCCTATCAGGAAGCAATGCGATCTAGAGATGCGTTAATGTAGGCAGAAACCATCGATGATGAGATGAACTCGCTGTTACAAAACAACACTTGACATCTAGTTGACCTGCCAAAAAGAGCTAAAGTCCTAGGATGCAAGTGAGTTCTAAAGAAGAAGTTGCACAGTGATGAGTCTATAGCCAAATATAAAACACGTCTAGTAGCTAAGGGTTATAAACAACAGGGGGAATTGACTATTTTGACGTCTATTCACCTGTATGTCACTTATCCACTATAAGGATTCTTCCTGCCTTAGCTTCTATCGAGAACTTTATAGTTCATCAGATGGATGTAAAGACAGCCTTGTTAAATGGAGAGCTTGATGAAGAGATCTACATGGCACAACCTGAAGGTTATGTACATAAGGATCTAAAAGATAAAGTGTGCAAGCTCGATAAATCGATCTATGGGCTTAAACAAGTACCTAAGATGTGGCACATTAAATTTGATCAAGTGGTAAAGGGCGTTGGATTTCAGTCCAGTCTCTCAGACAAGTGCATCTACTGTCACTCAATGTCAAATCAAACAGTCATCATATGTCTATATGTGGATGACATGTTGATTCTGGGGTCAGATCTTGCCGTAGTGAGGGATACTAAATCTGCTCCCGCGAAAGCTTTTGACATGAAGGACTTGAGTCTTGTAGATACCCTATTAGGTATGAAAGTTAGAGTAGACCAGGGACGTGTCACTCTAAGTCAAGATCATTACATTGAGCAGATCCTCACTACCTGGGGTTATAAAGATTGTAGGCTTGTTGAAACACCAATTGATCTAACTGTCAAGTTGAGTTCAAATGAAGAGACCAGCGTTGATCAAGTAAAGTACTTAAAGATCATTGGTAGTCTTATGTATGCCACAAGATGTACAAGACCAGACATTGCCTTCTCGGTTGGCATGCTGAGTCGCTTTACCAGTGGTCCAGGCAAAGAGCATTGGGATGCCTTAGATCGGCTGATGAGGTACCTGAAAAGTACTAAAGATCAAGCTCTGTGCTACACTGGTTACCCTCCTACGTTGGAAGGATACTCTGATGTCTCTTGGTGTTCAAAAGTTGGGAGCAGCAAGTCCACTAGTGAATTTATTTTCACTTTGGGTGGCGCTGCAGTCACTTGGAAATCCAAAAGACAGACTTGTATAGCTTTGTCGTCTATTAAAGCCAATTTGTTTGTCTTAGCTTCAGCTGGTGAAGAGGCAGATTGTATCAGAAATTTGATTCTAGACATTCCCTTGTCTAGAGTTCAAGTCAATTCTTTGAGTCTGTACTGTGATAATCAAGCAGCAATCCAAGTCGTGAAGAATGTCCTTTTTAATACTAAAAGGTGACATGTGCGACTGAGACACGCTCTATTGAATTATCTTATAGAACAACGCATTATCACTTTGATCGATGTGCGATCGAAGGATAATCTAGCTGATCCACTGACGAAAGGAATGTCTAAAGACCGATCAATCAAAATAGTGGGGGAAATGAGACTCAAGACGATTTAAGTTCAGCCTTAGTTTCAAGGTTAAGCGATTCAGTTCCGCCTTAGTCTAAATGTTTTGATTTTTCCACTTTCCTTTGTCAAAGCAAGCGTGTTGTTCTCTGCTGATGTTCGGGGTTGCTGAGTACGAATCTGGTGAGTTATTTCATTCCACACTTGATGTTAGCAACTTCAACTGGTCTCGTCTTCCTTATCTAGGAGGAGAGTATTATTCCACATTTGATAACACAATCTGACTATGTTTGACTCTTCTTCTGTTTATTGGTTCCATTGCACATTTGATGAGTTCCAATTAACTTTAGAAGAACAGTAACCGTGACATTCCACATAGGAACACAGATACAGCTGCGGTGTCCAGAAGTCCATAACATCGTTTCTTTGAAAACAGATAATGGATTCTGAGGTAGAACCTGAATACTCTACACATGCTTCCTCATACTGTACTACGTTCATATAAGTAGAACTAGATACTTGTACATTTTTCAAAGTTGAATTCATTCTGAATGAACTTCTTTGTTGGAAATTACAGGGGCTGCTGCCGATGGAGGAGCACTTGTAGGTTGGGATCCAGAGGAGGATGACCTGCTGGACGCTGATTTTTAGAGTATAATTGGTTTTTCTTCTGCTTAGAGCACTGTTTAGCTTTCCTTTCTTTCACTTGTTTTGTTTGGACTTTCTTGCTCTTTAATTGGTCATGAGACACTAGGTGTTCTGGTACCTGTGCTGTGATTGTACTTTTGACTTTGTTATGATGCTGCTAAGATTTTCTGTTTATTCTTATGCATGCATACAACTGCTTTATTTAACATCCAATATATTCTGACAAGTGTGACAGACACGGTTGTGTATTGAGTCGAATTCTGGTTGAACATTACACACACCACCCCTTTTTCCGACGTCGGTCTCATCACGGACATAGGAGGAGATTGTTAGGATATTTAGTTATATGTCCACGCGTGTCAGGACCGACTCGGAATGACCCATCGGGTTTCGTGTCACTATGGTGTAACGACTCTATGCTGGAGATACTATATAAGGTCATTCCACATTTGATGAGCTTTAGTGGACTATCTTGAGCGGAATCTTCTACACAAATTAAATATAATAAATTTAAGACGAGAACAAAAATGTTACAAAAAATTCGGTAATGGAACTTGAAGATCGAAAAACAGATTATTTTCAAGAAGACAGTTATGAAATAACTAGTTAATGACTCTTATGTTAATCTTAATGTCTCATGGAAAATTATTTCTTCACATTTAACGATAAGTGGGAAGAACATTCTTGGAGTATCAAAAGGTCGTACGCCCCCAAATAAATAATCTTGGTGGTGGAAAGAGGAAGAACAAGACAAAGTGAGGGCAAAGAGGGTCAGCTATAAATCACTCTATGCTTGTATGAATGAAGAAAATTTAGCCAGGTATAAAGTCGTCAAAAAAGAAGCTAAATAGACAGTAAGTAAAGCAAGAAGTACAGCTTATGAAGAATTTTATAAGCGACTAGATACCAAAGATGAAGAGTGTGATATATATAAAATTGCTCGAGCTAGAGAAAGAAATACAAGAGATTTAAGTCAAGTAAAATGCATAAAAGATGAGAAAGATACAGTTTTAATAGTTGGTGTGAATATTAAAGAGCAATGAAAAAGATATTTTTATGAACTTTATAATTAAACAAGGGATAATGAATTGAACTTGGAAGTGTTAAGTAAATCAGATAATTATAAGAACATAACGTTTTATCGTAAAATTCAAGTATTAGAGGTAAAAGATGCTTTAAATAAGATGAGAAATAGAAAGACGATTGGGTCAGACGATATACCCATCAAAGTATGGAAAATGTCCATGAATGAAAGAATTTTGTGACTTGCATGTTTTTTCAATAAGATACAAAAAGTCAAAGAGGATGTCAGAGCAATGGAGAGAAAGTATCTTGGTACTTTTGTATAAGAATAAAGGAGATATATAAAATTGTGTTAATTACAGAGGAATTAAATTGATGAGTCATATCATGAAACTATGAGAACGAGTAATAGAAAGAAGATTAAGACGAGATACTAATATCTAAGAGAATCAATTTGGATTCATGTCAGGGAGGTCGACCATGAAAGCTATACATCTCTTGAGGAGACTCATTGACAACTATCGAGAAAGAAAACAAGATTTCCATATGTTGTTTATTGATCTTGAGAAGACTTATGATGGAGTTTCAAGAGAGATCTTTTGGAGAGTCTTAGAAAAGAAAGGTGTAAATATATCATATATTGACACAATCAAAGATATGTATATAAATTCAGTGATAAGGGTGAGGACATCTGGAGGATTAACACATGAATTCCCTATCACTGTTGGCTTACATCAAGGTTCAGCTTTAAACCCTTATCTTAGATGAGCTCACCAGACATATCCAACAAGCAATACCTTGGTGTTTATAGTTTGTGGATGATATCGTTTTGGTTGATGAGACATGCGAGGGTGTAAACACCAAACTTGAATCTTGGAGAGATACTTTAGAAAAGAAGAGTTTTAGGTTGAGCAGGGCAAAGACAGAGTATATGGAGCTTAAATTTAGCAGTACAAGAAGGACATATGACTTTGTTATTAAGTTGGGTGATCAAAATATTTCCCGTAATGAGTGTTTTAAATATCTTGGATTAATAGTTCAAAGCGATGGAGGTATTGATAAAGATGTGGACACATAGAATCTAAGCGAGTTGGTTGAAGTGGAGAGGCGTGTCATAGATCTTATGTGATCGTAAAATACCACTAAAACTTAAGGGAAAGTTTTACCGTACTGCAATTACACCCGCGATGCTCTATGATTTTGAGTGTTGGGTAGTGAATTGTGTACATGAGCAAAAATGGGAGTTGCGGAGATGAGAATGCTTAGGTGGATGTGTGGATACACGAGATTGGATAAAATTAGAAATGAAAGTATTAGGGATAAGACAGGGGTAGCACCAATTGCAGAGAAGATGCGTGAAGCTCGTTTAAGATGGTTTGGACATGTACAAAGAAGACCATTAGAGGCACCTAGCAGGCGTTGTGAGAGTCTAGTCACTAGGCAAGTTAAACGAGGGAGGGGTCGACCAATAAAGACTTGGAATGAAAATTTAAGGAAAGACATGATGTTCTTAGGCATTAGTGAGATTATGACAAAAGATAGGGCACAATAGCGAGAAAGGATCCGTAGAACCGACCCCACTATAGTGGATAAAGGCTTGAGTGTTCTTTTGTTCTTTTTTCGTGTCTGATTTTCACAGATTATTTCAAGTTACATTTCTGGGCTGTTTTCAAGTCTTTTTTTTCCCAACTATTATCCAATAATAATTATGTTATTTTGTAAAGTCGGAGTTTTCACAGATTCTTTCAAGTTACATTTCTATGTTGTTTTACAGTCGGATTTATGTTTCATATCTGTTTAAAATCTTTTACCATTGAATTTGTTGTGCTTCTTACCACAACTTGTTATTGTTTTACATATATTTCTCTGCTGTCAAAACGAGTTGAATTTTGCGAAGAAATAGCACAAGGACTAATTTCTTTGACAGTTGATATGTCAAGATCTTTTTTTCTTATAGGGTCATATGTTCATTGATTTGTTTTCCAAATAAAGTGTCAGGTAGCCCACACTTGAATTGTAGGTGCGATGTGCCAACTTTTCTTGCAAATGTCCAACCACTATTTGAAGTCCTATCAGAGGAGTCAAGGAGTGTACTAAATGAGGCAAGGATCCTTCCATTATTTTATATACCCAAAATACCACAAAACATATCCCTTCTATATATTCTTGTACTAATTTACAATCGTGAGAAACAGGGATTCCTTTTAGGCAATTACCACATTTCACTTACTGCAAATGAGATTGCCCTTATTTTGGGGTTACCAAATAGTGGACTTGACTTTTCATTTGTTAGAGGACCGTTTACACGTGTTACAAAAAAAACTGATTGAAGAGATGAATAGTTTGGCGGCTGAAGAGTGGTCTCTGACCTTGGAGAAAAGGCGCATCGACATACTAGTTAGGTACCTAGTGGGAGGTTTCTTGTTCCTACAGATGGGACTAAAAATTTCTGCTTCCCTGATGGCCATCAAAGGGGTGGAAGAGTTCCTAAAGTACAGTTGGCCTAAGTCCATGCACAAATTCTTGCATGGACAGCTCAATGAGTTGCGTGGCAGGAGTGCTCACCGAGAAGCTGGCAAAAACTTGGGCTATTTTGAAGGATGCTCTGTGGTTCTTCTTATAAGTAAGACATTACTTTTATATTGTTTACTCATTTAAAGTGCTCTTACCATACACTATTGCAGGTATGGCTCTATGAGCACACAAACATACATTTTGTCGTTGACTTTATAGCGCGGTCTCGGATTTCCTGGTGGTCTTACAAATTGAGTTACAGCTCCAAGGTCTGCTTCGATCTCCTACGTACCCTCATGGCCAACGATCGGATTTGTCAAATTTTTTCATATAATTTGTGTGATTTTTTATTAGTTACATGGTTTTTTAATTTGCAATGTTTGTACTGCAGTTTAGAACAAAATTTGCGAGTATAACATCTCAAGAGAGTTTGCTTCTTGAGGAGGAGGACGACGATTCAAATTTTGAGCCCATAAAAAAGAAACTAGAGAAGGTACTAACTTTTCAAGTTATCGTAACTAATTTGCAAATATAACCCGTGAATTTCATCTGGTCTACTTTGTTTTGCAAGTCATGAAGAGTAAAAAAATTGTGAGGTTTAACATCGATGATGGTGAAAGAATAGAGGAGCAGAGAGCATAGAAGAAGGAAAAGCGAAAGAAGAAGAGGATGTTCCTAAGAAGGGTTAGGAGGGAGAAGGAGGAGATGTTGAGAGTGGCCGAAGTCTTGAGAGGTATGGAGGATCGTCTTCGGTCTGCCATAGATGAGATTAGGAAGGACTCCCAATCCCTAAGGGAGTTATACGAGCTGTGGTTTAAGCACCCAAGTTCTTGACCATCTCCATCTCCGGCTCCATCCCCCGAACAATCGCCCTCACAATCTCCGAAACCTTCCGCAGTAATTCCTACTATCAATACTACCCATGTTTCCACACTCGAGGTGATTCTTGTTGAGCCTACACCTCTCCGGAAGGTTTATAAAAAGTTGAAGGAACAAGGTACACCGAAAAAAGGTGCAACAGTGAAGTTGGAGGAACCATATCATGGTAGAGCTCTAATAACTGCACGTCAACATAAAATTATTTAATTTATTCTTACACGATTTACAAGAAGGTATATGTCTATGTTTGCAAATCATCGTGCCTGGACGACTTTTTAAATGAATTTTTTTACTTTATCGCAAAAACCAAACAATCTTTCATAACGGGAATGTACATATGACTAGGGCGTTAGTGGACGACTTGCTAGGTGTTGGTTGGTTGTCCGACGTTCATTTAAATACATATGCACTCTCACTAAGTGCCCGCAAAAAGAGATCACCCGAAAAATTTAGAAGTTTTTATACGTATCTCCTAATCATTCTGTAATTTGTTTTGGCAAAATTTTCAATTGCACCTATTTAAAATGATAATAATATAATCTATTATGCAGTTGTACAAGATGAGCAAGGTCAACAACTACAAAACAATTGTTAGTCATATCATCAAAGAGAACGCCAATAAAGAGGACTTGTTACTCATGCCAGTACACGCTCTGGGCCATTGATGTCTTCTGGTATGTGACCTAAAGTGTTGCATATGGGACTTCTACGACTCAATGTCTCATGGTCGAAGTCAAGGATCTCTTCCTAGTTTGGTATGTTTTATTTTATTCTACTGAGTAATTGCTCCTTATATAATGTTTTAAGTTCATATCTTCTGCTTCCAACAGGTTCGGGCCTTTCATGAGGATGCTATTGTTGCATTGCCGCCCAATATATTGGACTGGAAGATTGTGCCAGTTCAAGGAATCCCGAAGCAAGGCAATGAGATTGACTGCGAGGTGTTTGTGCTAAAATACATGAAGGCAGCACTCCCTCCAAAAGAGACGGCATGGGAAAAGAAAAAGGGTTGGCAAGCCGAGATGCCACGTTTTCGAGCAGAGATTACTGCTGATATTTAATTTTGTGCATCTTCCATGATTTAGTATTACAAAACGTTGACGTGTAGGCGGCCAAAATAATTAGATCTTTTTTGTGGCTACTGTTATTCTGAGGCAATGCTGGACTTGTGTAGTTAATGTAATATTTTTTTTACTTCTGGACGATGAATGTCACGTGCCTAAGACAATTAATTTTGTACAATGCATTTTTGTTTGTGATTGTTGCACAATGCATTTACTTCGGGACTATGCATTTATTTAACAATTGGACAATGTGTCACTTGCCGCATGCACTATTTAAACATAGATATTAAACATCATTGTGTGAATACATTACATATAGGGATACAATGCAATAGAATGTTTATAAACCATCAATAGGGCTTGAATACATCTGGAACACTAGAGAAATTAAATGATAAATTAACAAAGTAATCGTCGTTTGAATCGACACATGTCAGCGTGAGAGTAGACAAAGCTTGCTGCTCATAATCCTTGCTTCCAAATAAGCCGAACTCTTTGGTGGTTTGGGTGTTATCATCAATGACCGCTTTTCCCTTGCCCTCTACCTTCTTTCCTGGAAAACATTTAAAAAACTGCATTATTACTGTCAATATTACACCGACAAATGTAATTATGACGAAATTAAATCATACTATATTACGAGGTTTTGGTTTTCGATTTCCGTGCTCCCAATGGTCCTTCATACGTGCACTCGGGGCACCATTTGATCTCTTCATTGGCGGGTCGCTCACGGCTCTTCTCTTCTCATTTTGATCTATGTAGCCTTTTGCGTGCTGCTCGTCTTTGTCAATCAATTCATCAAGCTTTATGGACATGACATTCATTGCGCTTACAACATGGTCCTTTGTTATTTTATAATTTTCGACTTGTCATGCCACATCATAGCTGAACCACATTAAATGGCCTCTAAAAATCAAGTTCGAGTCATGGTCTGTCAGAGAGGGTGTGACGGGTAGGTAGATACTTTTTTTGTCCTACACAGAAAATCTTTTAAGAACATAATTACTTGGAATTTGTCGAGCATTTCTAAGATTATATATCCTGACAATATGTCGGCATAATAAACCTCATGTCTTGAATCCAAAACATGAGCACTATGCACTATTGGTAGCGGAATTAAAGGTAACAAATCATCTTTTGTCTACATCAACTGCATCGCTCTGGGTTGTGATATATAAGATGTTCTGATCATCATATCTATTTTCATCCATCACATTTACTCCTACAACTCCCTCCATGAATATTTTCTCAAAAATTTCAAGCATTTTTTGGTTGTATTGCTTCGAAACACTAGATATTAAACATAGATATTAAACATAGATATTAAACATCATTGTGTGAATACATTACATATAGGGATACAATGCAATATAATGTTTATAAACCATCAATAGGGCTTGAATACATCTGGAACACTAGAGAAATTAAATGATAAATTAACAAAGTAATCGTCATTTGAATCGACACATGTCAGCGTGAGAGTAGACAAAGCTTGCTGCTCATAATCCTTGCTTCCAAATAAGCCGAACTCTTTGGTGGTTTGGGTGTTATCATCAATGACCGCTTTTCCCTTGCCCTCTACCTTCTTTCCTGGAAAACATTTAAAAAACTGCATTATTACTGTCAATATTACACCGACAAATGTAATTATGACGAAATTAAATCATACTATATTACGAGGTTTTTGTTTTCGATTTCCGTGCTCCCAATGGTCCTTCATACGTGCACTCGGGGCACCATTTGATCTCTTCATTGGCGGGTCACTCACGGCTCTTCTCTTCTCATTTTGATCTATGTAGCCTTTTGCGTGTTGCTCGTCTTTGTCAATCAACTCATCAAGCTTTATGGACTTGACATTCATTGCGCTTACAACATGGTCCTTTGTTATTTTATAATTTTCGACTTGGCATGCCACATCATAGCTGAACCACATTAAATGGCCTCTAAAAATCAAGTTCGAGTCATGGTCTGTCAGAGAGGGTGTGACGGGTAGGTAGATACTTTTTTGTCCTACACAGAAAATCTTTTAAGAACATAATTACTTGGAATTTGTCGAGCATTTCTAAGATTATATATCCTGACAATATGTCGGCATAATAAACCTCATGTCTCGAATCCACAACATGAGCACTATGCACTATTGGTAGCGGAATTAAAGGTAACAAACCATCTTTTGTCTACATCAACTGCATCGCTCTGGGTTGTGATATATAAGATGTTCTGATCATCATATCTATTTTCATCCATCACATTTACTCCTACAACTCCCTCCATGAATATTTTCTCAAAAATTTCAAGCATTTTTTGATTGTATTGCTTCGAAATGTGCTTTAGTAAGACACAAATTTTGTATAATAAGCTCACAACACCGTGTGTACACTTGAAATCTTCATATTGCTCATTACACCGCCACCACGAGACAAATTTTTCCATTCCAGAAAAACACTCAACAAGTGAAGTAGTTGCTTTTGAACATTCATGAAGGCAATTATTGGCAGGCTCGCTACTTTGAGTGGACAGAATACCGAGATCCAACACATTCTTATTGAACATTGTGGACCACCTCCTCCCAATAGTGTAAAGATCTCCCAACCATCTATTCACATGTATCCATCCATTCGTCATCATTTCGTGTCAATACCTATTGAACTCTTCTTTTCCATCACATTTGTTCATATACAAGTAAAAACATGCCTGAACACTTCTATCATGGTTGAAGCTTGGGACTTTTGATGGAGTCTTCTTGCATATTTACCACTAACATAACTAGAGGCAAGTGGTAGTCAATACCCGCTCAATAGCAATAACATTGCTTGATCTTGATCTGTAAAGATAGTAATTAATTGCTTACCACCCACACAGTTAAGAAACGACTCTAATACCCAGCAAAATGATTTGATTGTCTTCTCGACGATAAAAGCCCCACCCATGAAGACATTCTGTCAGTGATGGTTTACAACAATGAATGGTGCACAAGCTAGATTGTACTTATTAAATCTGTACGTGGTGTCAAAAATAAGAACATTTCTGAAACAGTCGTAGTCTATCTTGTTATGCATATCCATCCAGAGGAAGCTTGTCAATCTGTTAAGCTCATCCTTACGGACTTCATAGGAGCACATATTATTGGTCAAATGTTTTTTTGTAGCAAAGTAAGCAAGCTAGAGACGTCACCACTCTCTATCAAAGCTTTTTTTTCTCGTTGCACGTAGTTGAAAGCATCAGTCTTCGAGAACCCTATGTTCTTGACCCCGCCAACTTCATTTGATAAGAAGTTATAGGAATCCACAGCTCTTATTCCAGTGGTCATCATATTTTTCAAAAGACTTCCTTGCATTTTAGAAATATTGCGGCTAGATCTCAATAAATATGTCTCTGTATCAGTGGCCAACAGAAGATTATGCTCCTCTACAAATTTCATCACTGTCATTTTTTGGCTCCGTTATCAGCTTGAATGTAATACAAGCAAGACACCAAGTCTGTGTATCTGATTTGTGGTACTTCATATGGTATTTCTTTATACTCTTGATCCATGCTTTAGATCAACAATACTCTCGTAGTTTAACTATTCGTATGTGCGTCTAGTACATTAAGTGTTGCTTACAAACACTGAATCCGATTTTGTGGGCAAAGTGTAACGTCGTCATCCGTTAAATGAAATATAATAGAGGGTCCGGCCGGGGCCCCACACCATAGTTCACAAATAGGCAGAAAGGTTACAGGTTAATACAAAAAACTATTCGCATCCGAATTCAGAGCATGCTAACAGAAGCTTTAAGGTTATTTGAACTCAACTCATTTGAATGTCCACAATATATAAAACAACATTTATATATAACAGTACATGAATGTCACTTTACACAAAATTTATGGCCTCAAGGCCTTACAGTTACATTTCATCATTGTGGATTACAAACATCAGCGCGCAGACCGACCACACATTAAAACAGTAAAATTCTTCAATCGGCCATCGAGGGCCAGTAACAGCAGCAAGGGCTTTGCCCGCTATTTCCCGCTCAGCTCTCCAGCACCTGCACAAGGACAGTCCACCGTAATGGTGGCAAATAAGGCAACGGTCAGCATTCAGCTGACCAATTTATAATCTACCCCTTTCCCGAGGCAGTGGTAATCTTTCCATGCAAGCATAGCAATTTCACAAGCAGATATACAGTTCAAGATATCACAAACGTCTGCCGCACGGCCCGACGTCCCGTGCACTCAGGGCACATTATCAGTGTATCGGAAAACCAGGGTCCCACCACCATTCAAAGGTCCAAAACCCAACGGTAAACATTGAGCATTCATGCTCCACGACCCACGACCAGAGATTTTAGTCTTGATGGCGAACAACCCAAGACTCTCATTATGTGATCCTAACGAAGCCAATAGCTTAGGCACTCAAGTTAGACAACCATAACGCGGATATAGTTCAACCCCTGTCTGTTGCTCAAATCACCAGTTCAATGTATAGACTGACGCGGGTCGGCATCTCCTTGTCTGTTCGGCTCACCGGCCTTTAAGAGCGCATAGCTCACAATAGCCACAACGTCCTCGAAGGACTGGTTTCACAATCAAAGTGGGAGTCAATGTTAGCGTTCGTCACGATCGTTTGGCGGGGTCAATAGAAGCTCTCTTTTTATGCCCGCACTGAACCCAAACCCTGCAGCATCCTGCAGTGCTAGCATATACTACACAAATTTCGAGGGTATTTTCCTGGAACTCCATTCTAGTACTTCTTGTTACTCCACTTCACAGGCACAACCCACCGACTCCACAAAATACTCATTTATATGCGGAGTCTTCTCCAGTGCGCAAAAAAAAACATCACAAATTTAGACCAACCTATCCAGACGGGTTTCACACAACATGTCTATTTTGTACTACACATTTCCGGATCTATATGCAAGACTTCTTGGAGATTTCAAGAATCAACCCAATGGAAATCTCTCAACATTCCACCTTTTGGAGGGGGAAATCCATGTACATGCCAAAATAAGGACTTCACATGTCCAAGAAAGAAGATCGTTACCCTTGGAGTTCTCTTCGGAGCCATGATACAGTTTTTATCCGCGGATGAAAATGAGCGCCTCACTTTTCCCTTCACGAATCTAGCTTCAGATCTTGATTCCAGACACAAGATCTACTCCTGCAACTTCAGCAAGCCTTAGCTCCAGCCGCGGGTTCTCTGCTCCAGAACTAGAACACAAGGAAGAGAGAGAGAGAGAGAGAAAAGGAAATAATGACTTCCTCATTCCAACCCCCTCCATAAGTGGTCTCTGGTTTCACCCCAGCCACATGATAAAAATCATCAAGATACAACAATGGTTTGGGTTTAAGCTGAAAAGTCACCCACCTCCTACTGGTCGCTCACCAGCCATCTGACACGAGTCACCTCTCAGCCATATCTTCATTTTTCGACAAATCGTCGAACGAACTTCGTCGATCGGGAGTGAGTTCGTCAAACGGGCTTTAGTTCATCGAACGGGATTGATTTCACATAACAGACCAAAATCGTCGAACTTGGCTCGCTCGACGATCTTCGTCGAGCTCCGCTCGACGATCTCCGTCGAGCTCCGATCGTCGAGTCCAGGTCGACTTTATCCTGTTCTCTCCAACTCCTTTTGGGGGTGTTATACATAGTCACAGTACATTGTGTACGCTTCTTCATCTGAGTGGACAATGTGGAACACAATGGGTTCCTTCTTCACCTGCGAGAACAAAGGGCACTGATTAGATCAATAAAAGAAAAAAAAAAGATCATTGTAAATGGACACAATACAGTCGTAAATTCAGTATATTCATACAATTAGAAAAGTGCACTGTACAATACAATCCTAAATGTAGTTAAAACATACAGTCGTAAATTTAGTATATTTATACGGTTAGAAAATTGTGCTGTAGAATCCGGTCCTCAATGTAGTTGAAACAAACAGTTATAAATTCCGTATTTTTATACAATTAGAAAAGTGCACCTTAAAATCCAGTCCTAAATTAAGTTAAAACATACATTTGTAAATTCAGTATATTCATACAGTTAGAAAAGTGGACCTTAGAATCCAATACTAAATTAAGTTAAAATATAAAATTGTAAATTCAATATATTCATACAGTTAGAAAAGTGCACATTTGAATCCAGTCCTAAATTAAGGTAAAACATACAGTTACAAAACTGGGTCATGTTCAAGTGATAAGGGCAGGGTTGGGAGAAATATAGTCTTCTGTTGTTATGAAATTGGTCCTAGTCCGTAACACGTGTTGTCACGGACAACGCAACGGAAATGAGCGAGCAATAGTAATAGTGCAATAATAAAAGAGCGAGAAACCAAGCACACAGACGACACATATATTTTTACGTGGTTCGGAGAGAAGCTCCTACTCCACGGGGAGAGCACTGGGGAAGATCCACTAAAATGATAGGGAGTTTGATACAAAGTTACACTAAGATTATAAAGATCGGAGACGCGCCAAAATTCTGTCCGATCACTGTCTGGAGGCTACGCCGCCGCCTGCTGTCGCCGCTTCCTGGAATCCTCCGCCTGAGATTTCCACCGCCGATGGGTCGACCTCCAAGGTCGTCGACTTCGCCGGAGCCACCTGCTCCCGAGCCGCCCGTCGGAATGATGGCCGGCCGCCGCCGCTTCTCCCTTCGAACGCCGTCGCCGCTGTCTTGGACAACCGCCGCCTCTGAACTCTCTCTTCCTCTCCTCTTCTCCTCTTCTCAGATCTGATGTGTTTCAAACCCATGGGGGGTCTCTCCTTTTATAGGCTAGAAGAGGTGGTGGTTGCCATAACCACATGGAGGTTATAGGTGGTTGCCATAACCACATGGAGGTTGTAGGTGGCTGCCATAATCACATGGAGGTTGTAGGTGGCGGTTGGCAAGAGTGGTGAGGACCGGTCAAACTTGTTGAAAAAACTGAATATCAAGTTTGACTTTGACTGTGAGGTGGCATTTTACATTAACAATCTCCACCTTGACGCCTCACGCATGAAGTACTCCACCTTGAGCTTGGATCTTCTCCCTCCGAAATAACTACCCCCTCTCCCTGGGGTCACCCTAATCAACATGCACAAATATGAGCCAAGTCAAGGCAGTGCTTGAACTTGACTCCTGTCACTGGCTTGGTCAATATGTCTGCAACATTGTCCTCCGTGGGCACCTTCAGCAACAAAATGTATCCACTTCCAACGAACTCCCTCAACTTGTGGTAGCGCACATCAATATGCTTTGTCCTTGCATGGTAGACCGGGTCTTTGGCAAGACAAATTGCACTCTGACTGTCACAGTGCACCTTCACCGCTTCCTGAGTGATCCTGAGTTCTTTAGTGAGACCTTTAAGCCAGATGGCTTCCTTTGCGGCTTCCACTATAGCAATGTACTCCGCTTCTGTCGTCGATAGAGCAACGATGTCCTGAAGAGTGGCTTTCCAACTGATGGGACCTCCACCTAGAAGAAAGATGTACCCGGAGGTAGATCTTCTCCTATCGAGGTCACCGGCATAGTCGGAATCAACGAAGCCCTCTAGAGCACCAACATCCTTACTCCTTCTGAATAGTAGTCTGACGTCTGGAGTTCCCTTCAAGTATCGCAGAATCCACTTAACCGCTTCCCAGTGTTGTCGCCCTGGATTCCCCATGTATCTGCTGACTACGCTCACAGCCTGAGCGATATCTGGTCTGGTACAGATCATGGCGTACATCAAGCATCCTATCGCACTAGCGTACGGCACCCTGAGCATCTTTTGACGTTCCTCTTCTGAGTTTGGGCACTGCTGTGAAGATAATCTGAACTGCTGTCCCAGAGGAGTTGAAACTGCTTTCGACTCCGTCATACTGAACTCTCCAGCACCTTCTTGATATAACCTGTCTGAGAAAGCCAAAGCATACCTCATTTTCTGTCGCGCTTGATCTCCATCCCAAGGATCTTCTGTGCGTGACCAAGATCTTTCATCTCGAACTCAGCATGTAGCGTCTGCTTCAGAACTTGAATCTCCCGAGCTGACTTGCAAGCAATCAACATATCGTCGACGTAGAGCATCAAGATCAGTATATCTCCATTTGCCAGAAATCTGTAGTGGACACAGCTATCGTACTGGCTCCTGCAGTAACCATGTGAGGTCATGAAGGTGTCAAACCTCTTATTCCACATCCTTGGAGCCTGCTTCAAGCCGTAGAGAGATCTCTTCTGCTTGCACACCTTTTTCTCATCACCGGGTCGAACGAACCCGTCAGGTTGCAGTATATAGATCTCTTCGTCTAGGCTGCCGTGAAGAAAAGTCGTCTTCACATCCATCTGCTCCAGCTCCATGTCCCACATCGCTGCTATAGCAAGCAACATCCGTATGGAACAATGCTTCACCACGGGTGAGAAGATTTCATCGAAATCAATACCTCTCTTCTGCGCGAACCCCTTTGCAACGAATCTGGCCTTGTACCTCCACTGGTCCTTGCCTGATGTAGACTCCTTCCTGAACACCCACTTGGAGCTTATTGCCTTAGCTCCTTTAGGTAGATTGACCAAGTCCCAAGTCTGGTTCTTCTGAAGTGAGTCCATCTCTTCCACCATAGCAGCTTTCCACCGAGAACAGTCTCTGCTCTCTACAGCTTCTCGGTAGGAACTGGGATCTGAGGAGATAACCTGAAAAGCATATGCCACAGTGTCTAGTAGCCTGAGAGGTAGTCTAACCTCTCTCCTCGCCTTTCCTCTAGCAATAGTGTATGGTTCCGCATTAGTAGGTTGTGCAAAATCTGTATCCTCCGAGTCGGAGGAATCATCATGGTCGTCAACTTTGTCACTTTCTTCCAGCTCCACCTGCACTGGTGATACTAGAGTCCTTTCTGCTTCTCTGGTATGAGACTGAGACTTCTTCAGCATAGAAGCCTTATCGAAGATGACGTCGCGCTTCACCTCCACCTTCTTGGTTTCAGGATTCCACAGCTTGAACCCTTTTGTGCCGGCCTTCTGGCCGATATAGATGCACCTTCTGGACTTAGCATCCATCTTTGTCCTCTCCGAATCCTGCATCAGTGTGTACACAGGACAACCAAAAATGTGAATATCAGAGTAACCAACGGAAGTACCTGACCAAACCTCCTGTGGAGACTTTAGATCTAGTGACATTGATGGAGATCGATTCACTATATAGCAAGCCGTATTGATCTCTTCGGCCCAAAAAGACTTCGGAAGATCTGCAAATAGACGCATGCACCGAGCTCTCTCCAACAAGGTTCTGTTCATCCTTTCTGCGACGCCGTTCTACTGCGGTGTACCAGGAATGGTGAGAAGACGAGTGATTCCCTCTTGATTGCAGTAGTTCTGAAACTCCGTTGAGGTGTACTCGCCGCCATTATCAGATCTGAGGTATTTCACCTTCTTCCCAGTCTGCTTCTCCACTTTGGTCTTCCAGATTTTGAATTTCTCGAACACCTCAGACTTGTGCTTGAGAAAATAGATCCATACCTTCCTTGAGAAATCATCGATGAAGGTCACGAAGTATCTGGTTTCTCCAAGTGATGGCTCTGGGGCTGGCCCCCAAACGTCTGAGTGTATGTACTCCAGTACTTGCTTGTTGCGCTTGCTTGACGTCACGAACTTTACTTTGCACTGCTTCCCGAGAACGCACGTCTCGCAGAAATCTAGTTTGCACGTCTTGATCCCTTTTAGTAGACCTTTCTTGTGCAGCTCCAGCAATCCTCTCTCGCTCATGTGGCCAAGCCTGGCATGCCACAATAGAGAGGAGTCTTCGTCTGACGTCGTAGAGACTGCTGCGTCGCCAGTAATGGTGAAGCCGATGAGCCTATAGAGGGTACCACAGCGCTCTCCTTTCATGACCACCAGAGCTCCCTTCTTGACTTTCAAATAGCCGCCATCACTAGTGTAGGAGTAGCCGGCCGCCTCCAGAGTACCTAAAGAAATCAGACTTTTTCTTAAATCTGGTACGTACCTGACATCGGTGAGCGTTCTGACTGTTCCATCGAATATCTTGATTCTGATGCTGCCAATCCCCATTGTTCTGCACTCTGAGTTGTTCCCCATTAGAACACGTCCTTTATCATGTTGCTTGAAGCTATGGAACCATTCTTTGTTCGGGCACATGTGATAGGAGCATCCAGTGTCCATGATCCAGGAGTTGCAAGAGTCAATAGTGGAACATACATGAAGTACATCTGCTTCACTCTCTGGGTCTGATGCCACGGCCGCCTGCTGTGGCTCTTGACGCTTCTCCTTAAGCTTTTTCTTTGGACAATTATTTTTCCAGTGCCCTTCTTCTTTGCAGTAGTGACACTTGTTGTTCTGGGTCTTGGACTTGGATCTGAATCGATTTGCTTTCTTCCCTCTGTCCCTTGATCTGCCTCTAGCCGGCTCGCTGCTTTTCACAAACAGTCCTTCGCTGATGCTGGGGTCAGATTTGCTCCTAGTTTCATTTGAGAGCAAAGTTGTCATCACCTCCTCCATCTTCAGAGTATCTATGCCGTAAAGAATTGTGGTGACCAGATGATCAAATGACTTCGGTAGAGAAGACAGCAACAGAAGAGCCTGGTATTCTTCTTCGACTTTTATCTCCATACTTCGCAACTGTGAAGTGAGCTTGTTGAACATGTTCATATGCTCCAACAACTGAGTACTCTCTGACATCCTCAAGCTGTACAACTACTTCTTGACGTAGAGTTTGTTTGTGAGCGACTTGGACATGTAAATCTCCTCCAATTTCTTCCACAGATCTGCTGCAGTCTCAGCATCGACTACATTGTACATGACTTCATCCGCTAGGCATAACTGGATTGTGCTGATGGCCTTCAGATCCAACTCCTCCCATTCGTCATCCTTCTTCCCGGATTTCTCCTTGCCGAGAAGCGCCTTATGGAGATTTTGCTGAACGAGAACTATTTTGATCCTTTTCTGCCATAAACCAAAATCGATTTTTCCGTCGTACTTTGGAATCTCGAATTTTGCCGCCATTGTTATTGCTCACGAAGGTCCAAGGTTGGAACCTGCCTCTGATACCAATTGTTATGAAATTGGTCCTAGTCCGTAACACGTGTTGTCACGGACAACGCAACGGAAATGAGCGAGCAATAGTAATAGCGCAATAATAAAAGAGCGAGAAACCAAGCACATAGACGACACAGATATTTTTACATGGTTCGGAGAGAAGCTCCTACTCCACGGGGAGAGCACTGGGGAAGATCCACTAAAATGATAGGGAGTTTGATACAGAGTTACAATGAGATTATAAAGATCAAAGACGCGCCAAAATTCTGTCCGATCACTGTCTGGACGCTACGCCGCCGCCTGCCGTCGCCGCTTCCTGGAATCCTCCGCCTGAGATTTCCACCGCCGATGGGTCGACCTCCAAGGTCGTCGACTTCGCCGGAGCCACCTGCTCCCGAGCCGCCCGTCGGAATGATGGTCGGCCGCCGCCGCTTCTCCCTTCGAACGCCGCCGCCGCTGCCTTGGACAACCGCCGCCTCTGAACTCTCTCTTCCTCTCCTCTTCTCCTCTTCTCGGATCTGGTGTGTTTCAAACCCATGGGGGTCTCTCCTTTTATAGGCTAGAAGAGGTGGTGGTTGCCATAACCACATGGAGGTTGTATGTGGTTGCCATAACCACATGGAGGTTGTAGGTAGCTGCCATAACCACATGGAGGTTGTAGGTGGCGGTTGGCAAGAGTGGTGAGGACCGATCAAACTTGTTGAAAAAACTGAATATCAGGTTTGATTTTGACTGTGAGGTGGCATTTTACATTAACATTCTGTAGTGTTCCCAGGTCAAGAAATTTTTCGGAGCGAAGATAAACTAGGAAAAAAAGAGACTTCATAATATTCTCAGAAACCTGAGCTTTATGCAGCTGAAGAAGGTTTAAGACTTAGTTTTGGTGTCAGTTTTTGGCTCTGGACGTCTCCGGTAGATACATTTTGGGTAGGTTTTTTCGAAGTAGGCAATGGCGGGGAAGAAGAAGTGCAGAGCCCCGGAGACTGAGCAATTGGGTAGTTAAAACACCTGCTGCTAGGCAATGGCATTGAAAATGAGTTCAAGCTCGGCAATGAAGGGGAAGAACGGCCAGTAGCGGCGTCTTTTCTCCGACGGAAGTGAAAATGGGGCCAAAATCGTGACAAAGGCGAAGTGCCCCACCTATTTAAAAACGCAGGGATTTTCCCTGTGTTAAACGCACCGAAAATTTTCAAATTAGAAAGATAAATTATCAGGCTTAACACATCCGATTTAGGGTATGTTTGACAAACCAGCGGAGCGCCGTTCCGGTGGGAACGGGCCGGCGGGAACGGGTCGGCATGAATCTGTTTGGATGCTTTTTGTGAGCTCCCTTTGAAAACGACCGACGTGAAAGGATGTCAGCTCGACGTTTTGTTGCTTGTCGGGCGAGCACCGTTTCACCTTTCACGTTGTTCGTTTCCTCTCTCCTCCCAGGCATGCCACCAAGCGGGATTGTCAAACAGAGTCTTAACCTTTGCTTGCAAATTATGACTCCATTTTTACTCGATAAAGATCCTTTGTCATCCTTAAACTGACCGTTTATAGGAAATATATAAGGGTTAATTACCGTGACCTCCCCCGCGAGTTCGCATAATTAAAGGTACCTCCCCTCTATGTTTTAATATTACAAAGACCACCCCTCCAAGTTTCACAAGTTTACAATCTCCCCCTTCTATTAAAAAATTGAATAAAAAGTATGTTATTTAGCAAATAAAATATATTATATTACTATTTTACCCTTTGTAATGACATGAAAGTGTATGGGGTCACAGTCAAAGAGAACGAAGAAGATCAAAGTAGATTCAGCAAGCCTCCGACTGAAGAAGACCACTTGTGTCATTGTCACAAAGTGCACGTCTCACCGAAATAGGGCAAAGCGGAATCGAAAAATGTGAAATGACGAAAATGAGAACTTTAGGGCTGATTTAGAGTAAGGGTATATATGACATTTCAATAAACTAGGTGAAAATTTTGGATGTAAGGGTGAAATTATAAACGGGACAATCTTGGGGGGGGGGGGGGGGGGGGGTACCTGTAATTATGCATACTCACAGGGGAGGTCCCAATAATTATGCCAATATATAGTCTTTAACTTTTTTTCTTTTTTGTATTCTGCATTTGCATTCAAAATAGAAAATAAGATACAAACAAAAGAGATTACAAGTTGTCATTCAAATTAGATTGGGTCAACTCAACAAGGGCTCGGCCAACAACAGAAGGACCAACTCATGGCAAAATGCACACAAAGGTTAGCTCCCAATCGACGGCACGTAGGACATGGTGGAAACATAACAGAGTAAAGTCACTAAGAAAGTCAAAATCTTCCACGTCATCTTCAATGGTATCCTACCAACCCTTCCGCAAGTTATTGGAGCAAACTTCAATCAGACTCATAATCTTTAACTCTCTTGAACTATAGTTAGCTAAAAACGAGTTAATTAGCAACATCTTTTAAGTACACTGCAAGGCAAGGTTATGAGCATCTCCCCAAAGAGGGGTGGGGATTTTTATTGAAGAAAGCAGTTCGCAGCATTCTTGATCTGATCATCAGGCAACGTCACAGGGAAGAGGAAGAACAAGACATATAAAATGCACTCTGTTTTTATTATCTCTTTAGAAGAGGGGATAAGTACATGTATATATACAGGGGTAAACAGACGGAAAAATAACTAACCAACTCCGTTAATCTAAAACAGAATCTCCGTTATATTGAGGCTGTAAAAATTTTCAAATCAGGAGGAAGATAGAGTTAGTCGGGTGAACAATGTTGGGTTTGAGTTCCCTCCTATTGTAAATTTCCCGCGATCTCTCGTCATCGCGGAAAACGCGCAATGGAATAGCAATAGCGAAATTTAAGCCACAAAAATAAGCAGAAATAATGCAGGAAAAATAAACACACGCAGATAACACGAGATATACATGGTTCGGAGAGAAGCTCCTATGTAGACGTGCAGTGACGTATCCAGAAAATTAATAATGGAGGTGCACAAATTGATAATGAGGGTGCACATAATTTTTTTTGAATGCGTCACTGGGTTTTAAAAATTTTAACATGGGAGTCCAGACATCAACTTCTGTCAATTTTTTTTTTTTTAATGTTTCAATATTATCGGAGTTGTTTCTCCCTCATCTGGCCACCGTTTTTGACGTATAAGTAGTCAAAATTCATTGCCTCGACGAGAGGAATCCAAATACACTAACCATTTTGAAAAATAATGGGGGTGTCAGTGTCCCTCGAACCCCCCTCTAGATCCGCCCCTGTAGACGTGGAAGGCACCGAAGAAGATCCACTATAATCAGAAAGTTCAAAAGTTCATGAAGGTGAGCAATAAAATAATAGAACCTGGAGCAAGAATGATTTCACAATTACCCTTGGTATTCGTCGGCGTCCAAGACACCACCGGCCCCACGCTCCAAAAAAAACACAAAACAAGATCTGTATCTCCCATTTCTTTGCAGACTGAACATGAAATCCAAGCCGATCCCTTCTATTTCTCAGTTCTACCGAAGCACAGGATGAGAAAGACTTCACCAAGAGACACTGGAGTGGAGTGGACTCCTCTTCCTATGGGTCTGCTCCAACAGCTCAATCGGACGTTCAATCCTCAGGCAATGGCGGAATCCCACTGATGGCTTTGGCGGCGAAAAAAATGGATGTGGCCTTCTTCCTCTCAATTTTGCCTGGCCGATGCCCCTGCTCTCTTCAACCTAATGAACTGGGACACCCCTGCCCTTTATATTAAAATATAATATTAGTAAAGAGAGAAAATAAACCCATCTGTGAATCGGCCGGCTCAAGGAAAGTACAGGGGGCAAATCACAACAATTTTCACATTGATGCTCCTTTCATTGCATGCTCCACCATCATCTTGGATCTTCTCCCAAATGAGACACCCCCTCTCCCTGGGGTCACCACAATCAGCAGCCATAAATGTGATTCATGTCAAGGCAGTGCTTGAAATTGACTCCTACCAGGGGCTTTGTCAACATATCAACAACATTATCATTCGTGTGCATCGTTAGAAACTTAATCTCGCTTCCTCTAACAAACTCGCGTAGCTTGTAGTAGCACATATTAATGTGTTTTGACCTTGCATGATAGGCCGAGACCTTTGCAAGATAAATTTAACTCTGACTGTTGCATAGTAGTTTCACCGACTCTTGAGAAACCATGAGTTTCTTGATGAGATCTCTGAGCCAAATAACTTTTTAGCAACCTCCACCACAACAATGTACAATGTTTATGTCATGACATGGTGGTTATGTCCTAAAGAGTGTATTTCCAACTGATAGGACATCCACCTAGAAGCAATATATACCATGTAGTAGATTTTCTTCTTCTGAGGTCGCCTGAATAGTTAGAATCAACAAAGCCCTCTAGAGCTCCAGCATCAACACTCCTCTTGAAAATTAAGCCGACGTCTGATGTTTCTTTCAAATACCGTAGAATCAACTTGACTGCTTCTTAGTGTTATGACCCTGGATTTGTCATGTATTTGCTAACAACACTCATTACCTCAGTAATATCTAGTCTCATGCATATCATCATATATATCAAGCATCGTATCGCACTAGTGTACGACACTCTGAGCATATTATGGCGTTCCCCCTCTGTGCATGTACACTGCTGTGATGGTAATCTAAACTAGTGTGGAAAAATAACCGCCCTCATCGGAAAATTGTTGAAATTTCACAGGATGAACAGGAGATAGCTCTGATACCAAGTAAAAAACTTTCAGAGTTATCAAATTGAAAACTTGATCTAGCGGAAAGCAGGAACCAGGCGCAGGAACACTCCAACCATAAACTGAGCTAAGTAAATCGGAGACAACAGAAAGCAACCACAAATCTTGTATCATCAACTCTCTTCAGTACAAGGTAAAACATACATGGCGGGACATGATTTCGCCAAGTACACGGGAGAAGTAAACAAGCAAACAAGAAATCAAGCCGGGCGGACTGCCTCAAAGACCGCCGAGTCCGTCGAGTTCACTGAGACCACCAAGCCACTGCTGCACCAACTGATCTACGGAGTCCGCAAAGTCCGCGGACAACCTGTTATTCTGTTGAACCTTGTCCGCTCTCTGCAAGCCGTCTGACTAGAAGTCGTCTAGCTGCCAGAGTCCGCGAACAAGCCGCTGCCGAACTTAAAGAACAGATTGCCTAGACCGTCGAGGCCGGCGGACAGGTTATTGAACGAAAATTACTGAAGGAGAGAAGATTGGCTGGCCGCAAATGCAACCTACTGCAAATCGCTGATTGTAAACCGCAAGCTCTACTGATTCCTGACCGCAGTCAGAACCAGACTCCTGGCTTCATAGTGCTAGCCGCACAACCTGCAAATAGCAACAAGTTAACTCTTCTCAAACCGCGTGGACAAGAAAACCGAGGCCGCAGCAATTAACCCACGCTCAACTTACTGTCCATTTAGTTATTGTTGATGTGACGGGGGGTCCTATTTATAGGCGTGGAGAGGAGTGTGGTCACCTCCCTAGTTGATAGAATCACCACCCCAGCTCGGAGCTAGAACCAAGCAGTCCTCCAAGTCCACATGGACATGGTCGGACACCAGCCAAGCCAAACTGCCTGGCACCAAGGCTACAAGCCCGTCTACAACCCGGCGGACACCGCACCAATCCGCACGCTGCACAGCATTCGGACACAGCAATACCCCATACACTACACCAGTCCGTATGCTACACGTAGACACAGCAACAGCCCGTACAGGCTGTGGACACTACACCAGCCTGCAACACAAGTTCACGACCAACATGCACAAACCCCCCGGTCAACCAGCGGACATTACAGACTTCTGCGAACACCCTGGACTTGTCACATATTGTGACCAAGTCCAGCAACCAACCAAACTTTGGCATGAGTTCGGTGGACAACGACCCAGTCCGTCAGCTCCCAAGACAGTCTGCCAACATGCGAACTCCGAGGTTCACTAATCCGCTCCACTAGAGCGAGGCCAACAGTCGAAGTCGCAAGCTCCAAGAGAATTCCACATAGAGTGACCTCTGCGGACTCAGTGTGAGTCCGCCCTTCCGCGGATACTCCACCTATCCACAAGGTTACACTAGAGAACAGCCAACTGTAAGACCACTAGCCGAACTGACGAACACCATCACCAGGCCGCAACAACCAGGCCGCCCAGACAGCACCATCAGTCCACCAAGGTCGCGCGGTCTGCCTGATCAACCCCCCCCCCCCCCCCCCCCCACTTTCACTTCACAATTTTCAACACTCTCCCTTGAAGTAAGAAGTGGTGACCAAGCCCAGTAGTCCCCGTAACCTAATAAATGGCACCTTCGGCAGCGGCTTCGTGAAGATGTCTGCGATGTTGTCCTCACTCTGCACATGCTCCACCATAAGAGATCCCTCCAACACCTTCTCTTGAATAAAGTGGTGTTTAATCTTTATATGTTTGGTCCGTGCGTGACAAACTTAATTATTCACCAGTTTCAGGGCACTTTCATTATCACCGCACAGCAGAGTTGGACCGCGCACTTCTTCATAAACATCCTCTACTAATCTCCTGAGCTAGATGGCTTCCCGAGCTGCCAAGGCCGAAGCCTTGTACTCTGTTTATGTAGTAGAGACAGACATTGAGTTTTGCTTCTTGCTATACCAAGAGATACTGGTTGATCCACATGTGTAGACATAACCGGATATTGACTTCGAGTCGTCTGAATCTCTCCTATAATCAGCATCCGAGTATCCTTGAAGAGTAAAATCCGTGTCTCTCTTATAAAGGAGACCCATATCAGAAGTGGACCTCACGTACTTCAGAATGTTCCTCGCCTCCATCAGATGAGGCTTCCTGGGTTCTGCCATATACCGACTTACTCGGCTAACTGCATAAGTAATGTCAGGCCTTGTAATCGTCAAGTAGATAAGACTCCCAACCAGAGCCCGAAACACTAAAAGATCGGGAAGAATCCTCCCCCTCATCCCGCCAAAGTTTGATGCCTGAATCAAAAGGAGTAGAGCTACTTTTCCCCTCCTGCATGCCGAATCGCTGAACAATTCGCTCTACATAGCCCTTCTAGGAAACGAGTATACCGCTCTCTTTCCTCTCCACCTTGAGTCCAAGGAAGTGGTGGAGCTCACTCAAGTCCTTCATCTCGAACCTTATAGCTAGCTCTGACCTGATCCTATGTACCTCCTCCTTGGAGTTCCCCATGGAATCATGGCATCCACGTACAATAACACCAAGACCAGAAGCTCCCCTTCTTCTTGATGAATATGCTCGAGTCTGAGTTAGAAGCAAGATAACCACAGAACTTGAGGTATTCTACGATCTTCTCATACCAGGCTCGAGGAGCCTGCTTGAAACCATAGAGGGCTTTCCGGAGGTTGCAAACGTAGTCTGGATGTTCTTTAGATACATATCCCAATGACTGATTCATGAAGATATCTTTATCAATTTTCCTATAAAGAAAGGCGTTCTTTACATCTAGCTGCCACATCTTACAGCCCTGGCAAGCAGTCAAGGCCATCACCACCCGAACTGAAGTCATCTTTTCCACAGGACTAAACGTCTCTTCATAGTCTTTGTCGTACTGTTGTGAAAATCCTCGAGCTACAAGACGAGCCTTGTACCACTCGATGCTCTCATCTGCCTTCTTCTTCAGCTTATACACACATTTGCAAGTCACAGGAGTAACACCATCAACCATGGGCACAAGGTCCCAGGTTTCATTCTTCTTGAGGGCAGCCATCTCCTCATCCATGGCATCTTCCCACTCCTTGACTTCAGTGGCTTCATTAATGCTGGAAGACTCCCACTCATCCAGGGGGCCTGCGAAGAAATAAGAGACAAAGCTTACCGTGTTCCCTTAGCAATAACGAGCTGGTGGCTTGATGGTCCTCTTCGATCTCCGAAGAGTGCGCTTCTTGCTCACCACCTCTGCTGCTTCTTCAGAACCAGCTCCATTCTTGAGCATACATGGAGCATCGCTCCCCCTGCTTCTTGAACCAGAAGCCTCCCCCCCCCCCCGAGCTGGAAACACATAGAGCTCCTAGTGACACAAGCAGCTCCACCTAAAGATCCGCAACAGCCTCCTTCTATTCTTCATTAGCCCTTCTCTCCTACAGCTCAACAGTGCCACCTCCATACGACGTCAGTTCATCAAAGACAATGTCTCTTGGTACAACAAACTTCCTTATCGCAAGATCCATACACTTCAATCCCTTCTTCCGCTCATCATAGCCCACAAAGACAAGTTTCCTTGCCTTTGCATCAAGTTTGGTCCTCTGAGCATCCGGGACGTGTACGTAGCAGGTTGATCCAAACACCCCGAAGGTGTTCCATGCTAGGCTTCTCCTTGAACATCATTTCAACAAGATATTTCATGTTGATCGGACTCAGAGACATTTGATTGATGACATAAGTTGCACAGATCATTCCTTCCTCCCAAAAGGACCTAGGAATGCCCTTTGCATGATGCCAACACTTGCAGGTTTCCATCAAATAACAGATCTTCCTCTCCGCTACTCCATTTTGTTGTGGAGTATGAGCACAAGTGAGATCTCTCTAGATCCCGTGCTTCCTACAGAAGTTATAGAACTCGGTTGAAACGAACTCACATCTGTTATTCGTTCTAAACTTCTTGATCCGCAGGCCAAGCCGACCCACTACCAGCTCCTTGAACTCCACAAACAATTGGAAAGTAGCTGACTTCTCCTTTATAAAATACACCCAAGTGTATCTTGAGTAGTCATCAATCAGAACTAACATGTATCTGCTGCCTCCAAGACTAGCAGTGGCAGTTGGCCCCATCAAATCACCATGGATACACTCCAATGGTGTCTTGCTCCTTGTTTATTGTTAGAAGCGAACTAAAACAAGCCAAAAATGGTATAACTGAAATTTTATTATCAGAAAAAGGTGTCTATTACAAAGGTATGACCTCCCTTATATAGAATGGAGGAGAGAAGAGAGAATACAAATAAGAGATGTGAGACTAAAAACACGCGGACTGTACAAACACAAACCGCACAAGCCGCGCGGTTAGACAGAAGGGCTAACCGCCCGGCCACTGCCAGAGAGAGAGACAAGCCGCCATGTTAGACCGTTAGACCGCCCGGTCTCCAAGTCGCCAGTGAAAAACTGCTAGACCGCTTGGACCTCTGACCGCAACACAGCAACCAAACCGCTGAAGGCAAACTGTCAGACCGCTCGGTCAATAACCCGCAAAGCCAGACCGACAGACCGCCCGGTCTCCAACTTCAACACTTCCCCTCAAGCTGGAGCATATATGTCGATCATGCCCAGCTTATCACATATATGAAGAAACGAGACGGATACTGGCTTGGTGAAGATGTCAACCAGCTCTTTTTCAGACGTGACGAAGGGGGTGCAAATTTGTTCCTTCAGAATCTCTTCACGAATGAAATGACAGACGATCTCAATGTGCTTGGTTATCTCATGGAAGACTGGATTTTTTGAGATGTATATAGCAGCCTTGTTATCACAGAACATAGATAGAGGATGGTTGTAGACATCTCCTAAATCCAACATGAGATCCCGTAGCCATTTTAGCTCATAAGTGGTCGATGTCATACTCCGATACTCTGCTTCAGCACTGGACCTGGAGATAACAGACTGCTTCTTGCTCTTCCAGCTTACCAGATTGCCCCCAACAAAAGTACAGAAACCGGAGGTAGACTTGCGGTCCCCTTTCTCATCAGCATAACTCGCATCTGAGTATGCTTCAACCCTCAGATGATCATTCTTCTGAAAGAGCAATCCTTTCCCTGGGGCTGCTTTGACATACTCCAAGATCCGCAAGGCGGACTGTAGATGGCACTCCCTGGGAGCTTGCATGAATTGACTCACCTTGCCCACAACATATGAAATGTCGGGCCTAGTCACGGTGAGGTATATGAGCTTACCAACCAGACGCCTGTACCGCGAAGCATCTGAAAGAAGAGGCGAATCATCTGTCCATGTTTTGTCTTCTCCAACAGCCATGGGACATCGGGCAGGTTTGGCCCCAGTCAATCCTGCTTCTTTTAAAATATCAAGGGCATACTTACGCTGAGAGAGGACTAAAGAGTTGGGCTTCTGAGAGATTTCGATCCCCAAAAAGTACTTTGGAGAACCCATATCTTTCGTGACCAGATGTTGGCGAAGATGCCGCTTTGTCAAGGCTACCCCTTCCTAGTCATCGCCAGTGAGAAGAATATCATCAACATATATTGCAAGAACCACCAGTCCCGAAGAGGTTTTGTGAATAAATAGAGAGTGATCAGCAGAGCTGCGAGCAAAACCAACGGCCGCCACGATGCCGCTGAACTTGTCAAAACAAGCTCGAGGGCTCTGCTTGAGGCCATAGATTGCCTTCTGTAACCGGCATACTCGTGTCTCCCCCTGAGCAACATACCCAGGAGGTTGCTCCATGTAGACGGCCTCCTGAAGATCACCATAAAGGAATGCATTCTTGATATCCAGCTGGGAAAGTGGCCAGTCTTTGTTGACCGCCACAGAGAGAAGGACCCGTATAGTGCTGAGACGAGCCACGGGAGAGAAGGTGTTAAAGTAATCAACCCCATAGGTCTGAGTAAAGCCCTTAGCCACTAGGCGAGCTTTATAACGGTCCACAGTGCCATCTGGGCCAAATTTGACCACAAAGACCCAACGACAGCCAACAACATCTGTATCAAAGGGAGGAGGGACAAGAGTCCAGGTACCCCGCTCTGTTAGGGTCGCCATTTCCTCATCCATGGCCATCTTCCAGTGAGGAATAGCAAGGGCCTCCTGGTAGGAACGAGGTGTGGTAGTGGCAGAGATAGCCAGCGCAAAGGCCCTGCGAGAAGAGGTAAGACGATCATATGAAACAACAGCAGCAAGGGGGTGTAGGGTACACGTCCGCACCCCTTTGCGAAGAGCGACAGGAAGATCCAGGTCGGCGGGCTCTTCGGTATCCAGAGCATCCGTGGCAGAGAGAGCTGGCCTGGGAGGAGAGAGCGACGACAGCGGAGATGAGGGAGATGGAGTCGAAGAGAGAGGCGGAGGGAGAGGAGTGGGCAGAGACGGAAGAGGGGCGGATATCGCAGTAGGAGACGAGGGAACGAACGGAATAACAGGAGAATCAAAGGTGGGGGGAAGAGACGAGGAGTCATCCGAGAAGTAGGAGGCATTCTCGAAGAAGGTAACGTCAGCGGAGACGAACTGCTTACGAAGAACAGGGTCAAAGCAGCAGTAGCCTTTCTGAGTGGCGGAGTACCCCAGAAAGACACATTTGGTGGAGCGAGGGGAGAGCTTATCACGGGTGGCAGAAGGGGCATGCACAAAAGCAGTGCACCCAAAGATTCGGAGAGGGAGAGGAAAAGGTTCCTTGCCTGGATAAAGGATGGAAAAAGGGGTTTTTCCGTTGAGAATGGAGGAGGGAATGCGATTGATGAGATAGCAGGCAAGAAGAACAACATAGCCCCAATATGAGCGAGGGACATGCATTTGAGTCATCAATGTGCGAGCGACATCGAGGAGGTGACGGTTTTTGCGTTCTGCCACCCCATTTTGTTGGGATGTATAGACACAGCTTGTCTGATGAATAACGCCATGTTGCACACAGAAGGAGGTAAAAACATGACTTAAGTACTCTTTTGCATTATCAGAGCGAAAAGTTTTAATACCAACACCAAACTGATTTTTGATTAAATGATAAAAGGAGGTCCATACATTAAAAAGTTCAGAGCGATCTCGTAAGAGATACACCCAAGTACATCTAGAAAAGTCATCGATAAAGGTTACAAAATAAGAACTACCTCGACCAACAGTAAGGGTAGGAGCAGACCCCTAGATATTGGAGTGGACAAGATCAAACGGACGAGTAGAGCCCCGACCTTGCTTCGGCGGGAAGGAGGAACGATGATGCTTGTCAAGTTGACATGCTTCGCAGTTGAGAGGAGTATTGGAGGGAGGGAGGTGGGGTAGAAGCTGATGTAGAAGCCGTGGTGGAGGATGATCGAGACGGAGATGCCACTGGAGAAGATCCGTACAAGAAGAAGAGAAGACGGACAAAGCGGAAACGTTGTCGAGGAAGTAGAGGCTGCCGCTCTCAGTCCCAGTAGCAATCATCCACTGGGAGCTCGGATCCTGAAAAGAACAAGAAGATGGAGTAAACGTTACAGAACATTGAAGCTGCTTGCACAAAGAAGTAACCGACAATAGATTGCACGGAAACTTGGGCACATAGAGAGTGTCCTCTAGCCGAAGGGATGGAGTAACATGAACTACTCCCGACCCATGAACCGGGGAGGGAGAACCGTCTACAATGAGGACTGGGGGCAACCGATCATGCTGTTCGAGGAGAGAGAAGCATTGAGGATTGTCCGTCATATGATTAGTTGCTCCGGAGTCGATAAGCCATTTACCTTGAGTGACCACATGGGCACTACCTGATGATGTGACCACGGAAGCAGACGGCTTGGAAGAGGAGGCGGAAGAGTCACCCGAGGGGCGAAGATGGGGATGCTTCGTCCAGCAGCGATCAGAAGTATGTCCGGTGCGGCCACAGTGAGAGTAGAGGTAGCGGGAAGAAGGACGTCCGCCAGACTGATGACTGCGGCTACCAGAGCCACTCTGCTGAGTTTGATGAGCATAGTTATCCGGTGGAGAAGGAGCGGGCAGAAGCGGGCGTTGAAGGAGAGAGGTGACAGCGGCGATGCGAGCAGCGGTGGCATCTAAAGTAGGAGATTCTGCCTCACCCAGAATTTGTTGGCGGATCATGTCATACGTGTCAGGAAGACGTAGCAGATAACACACAACCAGAAGCTCCTGAAAGTGCTTGTGTTGTTGAGCCAAATCCGCAAAAAAGGGGCGATTCTGAAGAATCTCAGCCCCAAGAGCTTGAACTTGTTGGTAGGCAGCAGCAGGAGACAAGGTAGGCCGGGCAAAGAGGTCCGCATACAACGTATAGATGCGGGACGTCTGAGCCCTTTGGAGTATAGAGCAGCAAGATGAAGCCAAGTGGCCTTCACTGTCTCATCATGACGGATGACGGGAAGGCACTCATCAGATAGACTGTTAGCGAGCCAAGTACGCACAAGCGCGTCACTCGCATCGCAGTCATCAAAGAGAGGTGAAGTGGTAGGAGGAGGGTCATCAATGAGATGGTGGCGTTTGCTTTGCGAGCGAAGGAGAAAGGTGAAAGAGACGCTCCAATCCGGGTAGTTGGAGCCGACAAGCTTGGAAACGGTGCCAAGGTTCCCGGAAGAAGTAGGAGGTAGAGGCGGAACCAGATTGGCAACAGGGGTGGCGGCAGGAGTGGTGGCAGTGGAAGCATCAGAAAGAGCCATAAGAGAAAATAACAGGAAGCCGCGCGGTTAGGAAACAAGCCGCGCGGATAGGTAGAAGAAAAAAAATTGCAGCGGTCAGGATGTCAAACACCAGCGGCCAGAAAGACCACGACCAAGCCGCAGTATCAAGCAGAGGGGTAGAAGTCGAGCGGCAAGCAGACAGTCCGCTCGAACAGAAGCACAAGAGAAGGCAAGGAACACGGCGATAGGTCGCGGCGAACAAGGCGACAGATCGCAGCGAACAAGGCAACAGGTCGCGCACACAGAGGGCAACGACAAGGAGAGAAGGAGACCGCGCGGACAGGGCGCAAGCCGGAGAAGCAAATCGCGCGGACAGAGAGGGCTCACAGAATCAGGAGGAGAGGATCGATGCCTCTGATACCATGTTAGAAGCGAACTAAAACAAGCCGGAAATGGTATAACTGAAATTTTATTATCAGAAAAAGGTGTCTATTACAAAGGTATGACCTCCCTTATATAGAATGAAGGAGAGAAGAGAGAATACAAATAAGAGATATGAGACTAAAAACATGCGGACTGTACAAACACAAACCGCACAAGCCGCGCGGTTAGACAGAAGGGCTAACCGCCCGGCCACTGCCAGAGAGAGAGACAAGCTGCCATGTTAGACCGTTAGACCGCCCGGTCTCCAAGTCGCCAGTGACAAACCGCTAGACCGCTTGGACCTCTGACCGCAACACAACAACCAAACCGCTGAAGGCAAACTGTCAGACCGCACGGTCAATAACCCGCAAAGCCAGACCGACAGACCGCTCGGTCTCCAACTTCAACATTTGTGACTTGTCAAACAAAAGGCGATGAACCTTTCCAAACTGACACTCCGTGCAAACATAACCATCTCCGAAGAATGACAACTTGGGCAAGCATTTCACAAGACTTCTCACCGCCATGGCTTTCAGCTTATCCATTTCTACGTGCCCTAGTCTTTCATGCCAAATAGCAGCTCTATCATTGGCCCTCATCCGATCAACATAAGAGCTTGTTGATAAGACAAACAAGTCACTTACTCTTCTCCCTATATGAGCAACATCAGCCTTTACTGCAGATACGTTACGGAGAAACTTCACTTCTGTTGGGCCAAACAGAACGTGATAGCCCGCATCAACCGCATTGGTCACTGAGAAGAGGTTCTTCTTCATGCAAGTCCGCAACCCGGCAGACACCGCACCAGTCCGCACGCTGCACATCATGCGGACACAGCAACAACCCACACACTGCACTAGTCCGCATGCTACACACGGACACAGCAACAACCCGCACAGGCCGCGGACATCGCGCAAGCTCGCAACACAAGTCCACGATCAACATACACAAACAGCCTGGTCAACAAGCGGACATTGCGGACTTCTGAGAACACTCTAGACTTGTCACAGATTGTGACCAAGTTCAGCAACCAACCAAACTCTGGCGCGAGTTCGGTGGACAAGGACCCAGTCCGCCAGCTCCCAAGACAGTCCGCCAACACGCGAACTTTGAGGTTCACTAATCCACTCCTCCAGAGCGAGGCCAACAGCCGAAGTCGCAAGCTCCAATAGAAGTACACATAGAGCGACCTCCGCAGACTTAGAGTGAGTCCGCCCTTCCGCGGATACTCCACTTATCCGCAAGGTTACACCAAATAACAGCCAACTACAAGACCACTAGCCGAACTGACAGACACCATCACCAGGCCGCCCAGACCGCACCATCAGTCTGCCCAAGCCGTGTAGTCTGCCTGATCAACCCCCCCCCCCCCCACCACACACTTTCACTTCACAATTTCAAACAAAAATAACTGAACTCGCTAGAAAATAACCGCTCTCACCGAAAAATAACTGCCACTCCTGTAAGGGGAGGAGCGGACCGGAGAGGCCGACGGCCGGCGGAAAAGGGCTGCCTGGCCAAGGCCGAGCGACAAAAACGCCACCTGATTTGGACGACACGGAGGCCGCCCCAATAGGGAGGCCATAGGGATGTCCGATTTGGGGTGGCCCTGCTGTTCAGCGAGGAGCCAACCAGAGTCGGGCGGCATTATGTCGCCCGACCTGGGCAGGGAGGAGGCTGCCCAAATAAGGTGGCCAACAGGCCGCCGACCTGGCTCCCTGGCAGGGAGCAAGCCAGGGTTGATAGGCATTATGTCGCCTGACCTGGGCTTGGAGGAGGCCGCCCTAATCGGACGGCCAGGGGGCACCCAATTTGGGAGGTCCTGCTCCCAGCGGGGAGCAAGCCAGGGTCGGGCGACATTATGTTGCCCGACCTGGGCTGGGAGGAGGCCTCCCTAATCGGGTTGCCCCTCCCTTAGGCGTAGGGCCATCCAGAGCCGAGCGGCATATTTGCCACAAGATTTGGACCGCGAGGATGCCGACTCTCCCCACACGTCGGTGAAGGGTTGGACGACAATGAAGCCACCTGGTTTGGGCGGTTACAGCGCGGTGCTCGGTGGCGACAACGATGGCGGTTGACACGGTGGTTCCTTCTCCGATGGTTACACATGGTTCTATGAGCTCAGTCAAACCGGCACAGGGGAGCCAATCAAAACTGATGATGTGGATTTTGCATTTAAAAAAAGATGCTTATCAGCACTATTGAGCCAAGTTAGACAGCTGTATTTTTTTCATCAAAGCTATATTTTAGCTGAATGAACTTAAATATAGCGTTTATCAAAGATTTAATAATTGACCTTGCAAATGATCTATATAGTTTGGAGGGATTGAAGGACAATAATCTTGATTTGACGGAATTGAAAGGAAAGATTTCATCTATTTACCTGAAGAATCATCCCGCACAGAAAATTTCAGCTCGGGATTTTCCCGCTGTGAGATGCGCCATGGACATCACTCCCAGTTGTGCACTCCCCAACAGGAGTAATATTTAGGTCAGGAGCCTGATAATTCTCATGGTCTTGTACCAATGAGAAGCCGGCAAAGGAGGTGGGACCCGCGCATTTATGACTTGTGCCATACACTTTTGCGCGGGGCCCGCGCATTTTGGGGCTTCTCATTGGCTCTCCGGACCATGCTCATGGTCAGGCTACTAACCCAAAAAAATTTCCCCCAACAGGGAGATGCGGGGATAATCATCACCCCTCCCCTGATGGGAGTGGTCGATGATTTCTGGAGTGACGTCGGCCATGCGACGACCGCGAGTTCCCCCTTTTTTTCGTCAACGCCACCGCAGTCGCCCCTCTCGTCCACAGACGTCGCCTCCGTCGCCCCTCTCTTCCATGGATTTCGTCGTCATCACCCTTCTCTTCCACTGATGTCGCCGCCATCGCCCTTCTCTTCCACTACCGCCGCCACCGTTGCCCTTCTCTTCCACTGACGTTGCCGCTGTCGCCCTTCTCTTCCATCATCGTCGTCGCCCCTCTCTTCCACAGGTGCCGCCTCTGTCGCCCCTCTTTTACGGGCGCTGACGTTGTTGCCCTCTCTTCCACGAGCGCCATCGTCACCCTTCTGTACCACGGACGTCGCCATCGTCGTCGGCCGCACCCAACGCTCGTCGGTCTCTGTCTTCATCAGTCTCCTCCAGCGCCATCGCCCTCCTCCTCGTCATTCGGCTGGCCTCCTCCACCATCTGACCTCCACTGTTGTTTGGATTCTGTCGTCGGTCGGCCCCCGCCGGCCGGATTCTTGGCCATTGCCAATCCTCCACTGTCTAATCACTCCCGCGCAATCTCTATCGTTCGATCTATACATAACTACCCACAACCTCCATGCAATCTCGTCCATCCATCTAGTGTAACTAGCCTCGTAACTTCCCGTAGTGTGGGTGCATTTAGCCAAAAATAATGGTTGGTTGCAGTTAGTAATCTTCTTAAAATTATTATAAATATGCGCATCCCGATCTATATTAATTCGATCTGCAAATATTAAATTGGGTGGTTAGGGTTTGCGGATAGCTGAGTAATCACCATAACCATCTCTAGGGCCTATAATTAGAGTCTCAGACTCTCCTTTATTTCAACTTTTTCTCCCTATGAAATTCCTTTTATGAATTCTCTCTCTCCTCTCACATTTCTCATACGAATTTTCTCTCTCCTCTGCCACTCCTACTAATTTTCTCCACCCCACTCATTTTTCTTACGATTTCTCATTCTCTCCTCCTTCATGTGCACGTTTCTCCATATGTGTTATCCCTTAAGTGCGTCTCTCCTCCTAAGTGTGCATGTCTCTCCGTGTGCACATTTTCCCTTGCACATGTCTCTCCTCCTAAGCGCGTACATCCCTCCATGCGCATGTTACTCCTTGTGTGTGTTCCCCCTTTAAGCACGTCTTTCCTCAAAGGTGTGCACGTCCATCTGTGCGCATGTTCCTCGTTGCACGCTTTGCCCCTTCCCCACGTCCCCAGTGCATCGTCGCGCACTCTACTATCAAGGCTGTTCAAAGTGCGTCGTCATGTGCTCCGCTCTTAAGCCCGCTCCAAGTGTGTCATCGTGTGCACCGCTCTCAGGATTTTCATAAGCATTCAACACTCTCAACTCAGGAGCAAATATACCAGTAGTCGACGAGACCAACACTCCAGACTCTTTCGAACATAACAAGAGACAAGCCGCAGAAGATAAGACACACTAAAAGCACCGCTCGTGCTTCCAAGCATCCGTTATCAAGACAAACAAAATAAGCTACTCCCTCCTTCAAGCAGCAGTCAAAGACTCCAAAACAACCAAAGTGTGAAGCCAGTTATTGTAGGAGGAAAAAGAATTAGCTTTGTAAGACATGGTCTATCACCCTTCGAGCCCAATACACACTCTATCTCTCTCTTTAACAAAAGTAACGAGGCGCAGTTTGTTGCCCTCGCTTCCCTCAAAAGCCCTTTAACATGACAACGAATAGTGGAAATTTGGTCGGCACAGATCCGATCACGTGGTTTTTCTCTCAGTTGAAAGATTTTTCACGTTAAAAAATTATTTTCTCAACTCTCTATTCTCTGTGACAGCACGCTCGACCGCTCTCGGGTTAAGGCGGTTAAGAAGTAAAACAAGTCCACGCATCACATTATAGATATATTAATATCCAAATAAAGGTGTACATGACATAAATGAAAGAGTATAAGTAATAGGGCTTATGTCCAGTACATGAATATCATAAATATCACTCTCTCTCAACAAACAATGGGGAAGCTAAACTGTATGATCATCAACCTGACGCCGAGTAGTAGTAGTGATAGTGCGCGGCTCCGGCTCCTCAGATCCTGGTGTCTCAATCTCTGGCTCCGCCTGGTCGAACTGCGGTGGCGTCTCCACGTGTCCCTAAAATAATGTGGTCAAACGACCGTCAGTCAAACTAGACTCAACTGCTTCGTCCCCGCCTCACCCCCGCGACTCCTAAGCACCGTGCGGGAGGAAGAAAATGGAGGACCAATAATAGCAGAATGTACAAGCAAGTGACAGTGGTATGTATATATAATTCTTCAGCAGTTCTCTATCAATATGAGTAATAAAGAAGTGCAACGACTAGTGCAGTATACAAGTACAGTAAGAGGAGCTAAGTAAAACAAGTAAAGTAAAGCAACAATACTACCATCACAGAATCGTACCATAACTTATATGAATGTCCATACAAACATATAAGTTAAGATTTTTGAAATAGTAACTCATCATATAAAAGAGCACATACTAATTTATATGATGAGAATTTGCAAGTGTCTATGTTATGTCATGCTATGCAATGCAATGATTATGTAACTCACACACACGACTCTGTGCATAGACCTTTCATGCATCCCCACTTTTTGGAGGTGACCAATCTCTTAAGTACCAACCGTCGTGACTCATAGGGGTAGTGGAGCGGGTGTCTCTACCCCTAGGCAGAAAGGCACACTACCTGGCCTAGACCTCTCGTACGTCTCAATGTTAAGAACACAACAGTGGAGCCCATGCGTACGCTTACTGGCGACTACCAGTCTTCCATGGTCGGGTGCACTCTTATGGGACATAGTCTTCCAGACCTCGGTATGAAAATTCTACCGGTCTCCCCAAAAGTCTACACTCCGCACCAGAGTCATCGTACTTCCATCGGTGTGCCAACTAATCCAGTACTGAGTGACCCACTATATAAGCACAAACCAGGTATAACAATACCCTCCCGAGCCTCCAGCTCGCAGGACTAACCCGTCCTGATATCGACAAACAACTTGAGCCACCAGCTCATAGGACCAACAAGCCCTATATCACTCCAACCCACACATGGGTGAGATCGCTTTAACATTCCTTAATCCTATCAGACTACTCTTATCTAACTTCTAGATTATTTAGCGATTTATGATTAACCTTGGACTTCACGAGGTCTACCCTGTGAGGGGCTCGCAGCGATACTAGGACCTATGATGGGGCTGAATCTCATCGTTCCCTTTCTCAAGGCACTTAATAATGTTATTGTTGAAGCCAAAAATTGACCTTTGTGGAGTTCGGAGTCCCAAAAGAGGGGTGACTGCGCACGTACTACCCTCAAGCGAACGATCTAGGCACAAGACTAGGAACACAAAGGACAGACCCAAAGTCTCAGCGTGGAGGTCCCACCGCATACCCGGAAGACTAACAAATTCTTCCCCTCCTAAGCCAAAAACTGAGCTAAGACACCTTAGGAGGGCTCTCTTAGCCGACCGAAACATCTAAGGAGAAACTCAAGACCAACTCTCTCCGATCCAGAGGTGCCACCTCGGGTTTTATGTAAAACGCTCTTCATCCTCCCTACCAATGGCGTAATCTCGCCGAACAGCTCTACTCTATGCAACCCTACTACGCTGCCCCAATTGGGCCGCCAGCAACATAACTTCGTTGTTCTGAAAGGCTGTTACTGACCCTCAAGGGTTTCCCGGTAACCTTACCTCTAGGTACCCACAGGGCGAGCGGTTCACGAGAATACCGCCCGCCTAAGACGAAAAAGATAAAAAAACATGCACAAGACATCACAGGCATTTTAAATTACGAGAATATAAATTCCATACTTCGGCACGCAGGCCGGCAACATGAGCAAATTAGGCCTTCTAGGGCCGGTAGAAACTTGGGCTTAAGCCTGCTACTTCCCGCTTGATACTGCAACACTTGTACGCCAACGTCTCAACAAGCGGCGACGAGCTAAACATCAGTCGACTAAGAGCGAACCAATTATATTGCCCCCACCCCTTTTTCGGGGCTATGGTGCTTATTCTCTACGAATAGATAATATACAACTTCCTCGAAGTCTCCTCCGGGAACCCCAGAACATCAACAATCCGGCTCACACATCCGGATGGGCTTCACACAGCATGCCTAAATCCGTACTCACGCTTCCGGATACTAAATGCAATTAACTGCGGGGATGTACACATCAACCCGTCGGAGAGCACCCTTCCCCCACCCGTCGGTGGAGAGGGGCTTCCATGTAAATATGTTAATTGAGGGCTTCACCTACCCAAGAAGAAACTTCGTTACCCTTAACACACATTTTGACGTAGCCCCAACCGCATATCTTGCATGAGGCTTGATGCCTAGTGACTGTAGCGACTGTCCAGGCACGGATCCGGTCTCCACCTAAGGGTTGGAGGCTCCAGGATATTTTTCCTATAGCCGAGCTTCTCCCTAGCCAATCGTGTTCTGGACGACGCAGATAATGAGACTTCTTGTTATTCTTGTTGAAGGCGGTGCTGGGAGAGGGGCTCCTAGCTGACCTAGCTCCAGCCGGTGCTGGGAGAGAAGCTCCTAGCCGATCCCGACCCCGGGTGGCTGAGCTCTGCTCCAGGCGGCCGAGCCGTGCCTTGCTCCAGGCGGCCGAGCCTTTCTCCAGGCGGCGATCTCTGCTCCAGGCGGCCGAGCCGTGCTCCAGGCGGCGATCTCTGCTCCAAGCGACCGAGCCTTGCTCCAGGCGGCGATCTCTTCTCTAGGAGGCCGAGCTCTGCTCTAGGCGGCCGAGTCGAGCCTTGCTCCAGGCAGCCGGTGCAGAGGGAGAAATCAGGAGCAGGGAAGAGAGCGAGATCGGGGAAGGGGGAAAAATGCTGCTGGCCCTTTTCTCTTTTTCCTGAAGAAGCCCGATCAGGCCTTTTTAGGGTTGCCCCTCCTTTTCCTTCTCCCTTTTTCCACCTCCCCCCATATGTATAATAAATATGTATATATCTTATAATATTAAACATAATAAATATAAAGCATTTACTTATAAATTCTCCACACGCATGTACGAGTGCTCACACGTCTTCAAACGGGGCCGCACCAAATCGTCGCCATAGCACGCCCCGAGCCCGCTACCTGGGGAGGATCCTACTTGGACGGATACGGGGTTGTACACAATCCACGCTCTTTTCGAGTGAGTTCCACGCTCGGAAAGAAATGTCCAACCCTGAGTATCCGACGAGTGGGAGCCGATCTCAAAAAAGAGTTTGAGCAATCTAGCTTTAGCATTCTGAACATATATAGCAATTCCCCTAATGTAGTAGGTCGGAAAAAATCTACTTTTGCACAAATTGCCAAGGGACTTGCTTCTAATCCCATATTAGAGGTAAAAAAAATATCGTATTTGTTCTGCGGCTTGTGCAAACTGATCACTATTAACAGCAAGTTTCTTCTTGCCCAAAATTTCTTTTTTTAACTTTTAGTCGTCACCCTACTCTCATCTAATCTGATGGTGATGAAGTTCATGACTATCTAACTCTTAACTGATAGCTTTCATGTCAAACATTGCACCTTGTTCATTTCTTCTGAATCTGACTTTATCGATTTTATTAAATTTGTTTTTTTTGTCATGCTTATGTTTTAAATGCGTAAAAATAGGTCATATTTCTTGTGATGAAATCATAGATTTACTCTTAACACACCTTCCCACCCAGACCAAATTTCTGGGTTGTGAATGTGAATTTTCAAGTTCCGATGTTAAATCTCATTTAAAATCTTTTTATAATCAATCATGTAAATAATATTTACTCGTATCAGAAATTTTCCCCAATATAAAATTATTGATTTGATCATTATTATGAGTGATAAAGGTTTGATAATGTTTTTTATAATCAGCAGATAACTCCTCACGACATTATGAAACATCAAAGCTATACCTTTCTGTATTCTCTTGTACACACAGAGCTAATCCTTTCCCCCCAGGTGTGTCTACCGCCCTGCCCAGCTAATGAGAGCCTGAGCAGCGAGTCTACCTGGGGCCGAGCAGCACTCAGGGTATCCCTTACCCCCACAGGCGAGCCTACGGACCTGCCAGCTAGTGAGAGCCTGCGCAGCGGGTCTACCTGGGGCCGATCCAGGCTCGGAGTAGTGCAAAAGTCTCCAAGAACCAATCCTTTCCCCCCAGGTGTGCCTACTGCCCTGCCCAGCTAATGAGAGTCTGATCAGTGAGTCTACCCGGGGCCGAGCAGCACTCGGGGTATCCCTTACCCCCTCAGGCGAGCCTACGGACCTGCCAGCTAGTGAGAGTCTGCGCAACGGGTCTACCTGAGGCTGATCCAGGCTCGGGGTAGTGCAAAAGTCTTCATGTTCTCCATCAGCTTTAAGATAGGCAAAACAAACAACGAATCAGTGAATACATTATAATAAAGCTTGGATTTGAATATACAAATTTACCCCCCCTACTATAAGGGATAGAAGTGCTTCAAATATGTGCAAATCCTACTCCAAATGCTATGGGATTCCAACAACATTTATAGGATGGGATATTAAACAAACATATAAAATTATGCTTCAAGAAGATTCGTGATTTGGGTAATATTTATCGAACGCAAACTCAAAAGTCTGAGTGTACATGACAAAATTGAATCAACATTTGAATAAATCGAACTCATAGCTTTTGACATCTAAATGAGAGTTAATTTTTTCCATGAAGGGGTTATCTAATTTATATACTCACCCCAAAATTTTGTGTCAGGATTTTTATGGTAATATCCCTTTATTTCATAAAAATGGCACCTTAATAATGTGTAAATCACCGTTGAAGCCTTAATATAGATTGTCCAAAAATTCTAAAATTCAAGGATGGGACGACTCCAAGTATGAGGACCTTACATGCAAAGTGCCAGCGCAAGACCCTGGTCGTCACTTGGTTCCTCTTCTATAGCCATGATGTTCGTCTGAGTTCTTCCATGCCGGCCACTCTCCACGTTCACCACACCAAAAGTGTTGAAGCCAAAAATTGACCTCTATGGAGTTCGGGGTCTCAAAAGAGGGTTCACCGCACACCTACTACTCTCACGCGAACGATCTAGGCACAAGACTAGTAACACAAAGGACAGACCCAAGGTCTCAGCGTGGAGGTCCCACTGCATACCTGGAAGACTAACAAATTCTTCCCTTCCCAAGCCAAAAAATGAGCTAAGGCACCTTCGGAGGGCTCTCTTGGCCGACCGAAACATCTAAGGAGAAACTCAAGACCAACTCTCTCCTATCCAGAGGTGACACCTCGGGTTTTATGTAAAACGCTCTTCATTCGCCCTACCAATGGTGTAATCTCGCCGAACAACTCTACTCTACGCAGCCCCACTACGCAACCACAATTGGGCCGCCAACAACGTAACTTTGTTGTTCTGAAAGGTTGTTAACTGACTCTCAAGGGTTTCCCGGTAACCTTACCTCTAGGTCCCCACGGGGTGAGCGGTTCACGAGAATACCGCCCGCCTAAGACAAAAAAGATAAATAACATACACAAGGCATCACATGCATTTTAAATTACAGGAATATAAATTCCATACTTCGGCACGCAGGCCGGCAATATGAGCAAATTAGTCCTTCTAGGGTCGGCAGAAACTTGGGCTTAAGCCTGTTACTTCCTGCTTGATACTGCAACACCTATACGCCAACGTCTCGACTAGCGGCGATGAGCTAAACATCAGTCGAATAAGAGTGGATCAATTATATTGCCCCCACCTCTTTTTCGGGGCTATGGTGCTTATTCCCTGTGAATAGATAATATACAACTTCCTCGGAGTCTCCTCCGGGAACCCCAAAACATCACCAATCCGGCTCACACATCCGGATGGACTTCACACAGCATGCCTAAATCCGTACTCACGCTTCAGGATACTAAATGTAATTAACTGTAGGGATGTACACATCGACCCATCGGAGAGCACCCTTTCCCCACCCGTCGGTGGAGAGGGGCTTCCATGCAAATATGTTAATTGAGGGCTTCACCTGCCCAAGAAAAATCTTCGTTACCCTTGAAGCGCGTTTTGACGTAGCCACAAAAGCATATCTTGCATGAGGCTCGATGCCTAGTGACTGTAGCGACTATCCATGCACGGATCTGGTCTCCACCTGAGGGTTGGAGGCTCTAGGATATTTTTCCTATAGCCGAGCTTCTCCATAGCCAATCATGTTCTAGACGACGCCGAGAATGAGACTCCCAGTTGTTCTTGCTGAAGGCGGTGCCGGGAGATGGGCTCCTGGCCGACCTAGCTCTAGCCGGTGTCGGAAGAGAAGCTCCTGGCCGATCCCGACCCCAAGTGGTAGAGTTGTGCTCCAGGCAGCCATGCCGTGTCTTGCTCCAAGCGGCCGAGCCTTCCTCCAGGCGGCGATCTCTGCTCCAGGCGGCCGAGCCTTGCTCTAGGCGGCGATCTCTGCTCTAGGCGGCCGAGCCTTGCTCCAGGCGGCGATCTCTGCTCTATGCGGCGATCTCTGCTCCAGGCGGCCGAGCTCGGCTCTAGGCAACCGAGCCGAGCCTTGATCCAGGCGACTGGTGCAGAGGGAGAAATCGGTAGCAGTGGGGAGAGCGGGATCGGGGAAGGGGGAAAAATGCAGCTGGCCCTTTTCTCTCTTTTTCCTGAAGAAACCCGATCGGTCCTTTTTAGGGTTGCCCCTCCTTTTTCTTCTCCCCTTTTTCCACCTCCCCCCATATGTATAATAAATATGTATATATCTTATAATATTAAACATAATAAATATAAAGCCTTTACATATAAATTCTCCACACGCATGTACGAGTGCTCGCACATCCTCGAACGGGGCCGCACCAAATCGCCGTTCATAGCACGCCCCGAGCCCGCTACCTGGGGAGGATCCCACTCGGCCGGATATGGGATTGTACAGTTATGCTACCCTTAACCAAATTCATTCCCAGGATTACTAAGTGTGTGTCCTCTCCAAAACAACAACTACTGAAAACACTAATTTTCCAAAATTGTTAAATGCAAACTATATGATCTTGTATGTGTGTATGAATAGGAATCCACCAAACATTTGACCTAAGGACCTAAGATTATTTTTTGAGACCTATCATGACATCTTAGATCTAATTCCAGAGATTTATAATTTTCCTAAAATAATCAGCAATTATTATAATTTTCCCAAATTATTTCTACATGTGATTTTGAAGATGAAGTGTCACTTTCTGTTATCAAATTAGCAAGATAAAATTATCCTAACATCATCTTAAGTAATAATGACTCTTGACCAAATTTCAAATCATTTTAATACTATTTGATATTTAATTTCTAATTACAAAAATCTAATCCACTAGGTCAAGTTACAAATAAAGTACTATAAATATTTATCAAATAATTCCAAAAACATTATTGGAGGTTAAAAATGGTAAATAAATATTTATTTCAAAAATTTATAATTTTATAACTCAATTTGACTACAATTATCTCAATAATATAGAAGGGGCACTCGCTTTTTCCTCTGGGGGCCTCTCCTCCTCCCCAAGGCTATGGTCATAGCCTGTTGTTGCTCGGGGAAAGGAGGTCTCTGGCCGTGCCTCCATCCTGGAGGGTTGAACTGGCCTTGCCCTCCTTGACGGTTGTCTCCTCCGTGGAAACCTCTCTTCTGGCCCTGATCGTGTCATTCGTGCTACCTCCACCCTAGCCGATTATTAGGTTCTTGGCAGCCCCATCTCGGCTGCTGCTGCTGTTATAGCTCCTGCTGCCTGGGCTCTGCCCTCCTGAACTCATAGCCCTTTCCACCTCCTAGCTCTCTCTCCTTCGCTACATCCCACTTGGCTAGCTTCCTGACAAATGTTGGGTTTGACGCTTCTCCCTCAACTTCCCTTGCTGCCCTCTCCATCAACTCCTCGAAAGACAATGGAGGCACTCGCTTCAACTCCATCATGAAGAAACCCTACTGCAGCCCCATGGTGAACGCCACCATGAGGGTGTGTCTGGGCATCTCCTGGACTTGGAGAATCTCCTCCTGGAACCTGTCTATATAGCTTCCCAATGTCTCATCCACCGTCTACTTGATGAGAAATATGGACTCCAACTCCTTCTTCCTCTTCTTTGAAGTGGTGAATCTCAGCAGAAACCCCCGGCTTAGATCCTCAAAGCAGTAGATGGAGCTGGCGGAGAGCTGATGAAACTAATCTCTTGCCTTCTCCTAGAGGGTTATGGCGAAGACCCGATACTTAAAGGCATCTGACATCTGCTTGATCGAGACCACATCCTCGAACCATTGGATGTGCTGGACCGGATCATCCCTTCTGATGTTGTAGGATATCTCTGGCTCGCGGAACCCCTCGGGGACTGTGGCGGATGCGACCAGCTTGCTAAAAGGACTTCCTTCCTCTGCCGGGCGAGTCGGGCGATCTCGCGTCTGTACCTCGCCGGTCCCACTACAAGAAAATTTCCATTTAGCAAGGTAAATTAGGAAGGCTTGATAATCCTTCCTAATTAGCATCAAATTTAGCTAGAAAAATACTTTTTTTATTTCACCTACAAAAATAATGAGATTTTCTTTGTTGCAAAATTAACAACAAATTTTTTTGTTGCAAAAATTTTCGTTACTAAAATTACAACGAATTTTTTTGTATCAAAAATAACAACAAATTTTTTTGTTGCAAAATATTTATAGAGATAAATTTTTTTTTTTGAAACATTTTATTTCTCTTTTGCTTTGTTTGATTCAGTGGGAGCAGACGAATGTGTTAAAACGCCGCCGTCGTTCAGAGCTGGAGGGGGAGGTAGGGATTCTAAACTTAGAGTTTTTGATTTGTTCCTCTAGCGCGGCGGGACCACGCACCGCCCGTTTATTTTTTTTGTCGTGTCGTGGTGTCTGCTCTTGCACCGATCTGAAAACGCCTCCCCAAATGAAGTCTTAATTAAAAATAGAATTTTTAATTTCCTTAACCTCTCTTATAAACCATTTTTTTGTTTATATATAAATATATACATATATATATATATTATATAAATATATATTATGAAATAATCATATAGTTGCATAAATTATATAATATATATATATATATATATATATATATATATATATATATATATTTCAATAAATAATTACGTATATACGTGAATATTTAAATAATTATATATATATACATATATTTAAATATTATATAGATAACTATATATATATTTATACAATATATGTATACATAAATTTAAATATTATATAGATAACTATATATATACATTTATATTTTTTTCATATAATTTTATAAATTATATAAACTTTTTTTTATGTGTATATATATATTAACTCATTCTTAAAACATATTAGTTAGTTGAGTGAGTTGATTAAGTATAGTTTATTGTATATGGATGGTTGAGGGTTCCATCCTCAACCAACACTATTAAAAGTGTATTTTTATGTTAGCAATGAAACTAAATTTTCGTGCTAATTTAGGAAGGATATGATATATTGCTAAATAATCCTTGTAAATTAGCAAGCAATAAATGTCTACCTAAAATTAGCTACGGCCATATTGGCTGGGTATTTTTTTGTTCTTAAATTCGTTGGTAATTAAAATTAGCAACAAATTTTGCAATTTAGCAAGGAATTGTATTCCTTGCTAATAAAGGTTTTTCTTATATGTCCTGACCCCGCTCGCCGAGCCGGGAGACAGGGCTCGCCCAGTGAGATCTCGCTCGCTACCTTCTTCCGCCACTTCCTTCCCAAGTCACCTGACGGGGGCATTCTCGCCCAGAGCTGGGGAGGCGACCACTGGGACGGCGGGTGTCGAGCACTCGCCGCGAGCCCCGAGTGCGAACATGATGAGATTCTGGACTTCCTGCTTGAAGTCTTCGAACATTCTGAGGATGGCGAGAGGGGGGGGGTGGCGAGTCGGCCTGGTCAGATCATTGCCCTTCGCCCCCAGTCATTGAACTTACTTGAGGATTTTCTGTGCTGACCACTCGTCACGCTCACCCACCAAAATGCTGAAACCGGAAGCCGACTTCTGTGGAAATCAGACCTTTAAAAAGGGGTAACCGCACAATAACTTATCCTAGTAAGCTTGCTTGGCTGAAGACTTATGACTGGAGACTGACCCATGGCTCCAGCACGAAGGTCCCACCACACACCCGGAAGATTTTAGAGCGGTTCCCCTCCTTAGCATGTGTTGAGCTATCCTTAGAAAGCACAAGGGGATCAGAGAATGAGAAAATTGGAGAGATTGCCTTCTGAGGTACCTTTTTTTGTCTATTTATAGATTTCTGAAAATGATCTGCCAACAGCTCAACTTTGTTATTCTGAACGGATATATCCAGCCCAAATCGGTCAGCCAACATCGCAACTCTGCAGTTTGGAGGGGATACTAACAGACCAGCATGGGTGGAATGGTAAAAAGCATCACTGGGCGAGTTGTCCCAGAATTACCACTCGCCTGGGGTGGCGAGTGCCCGCGACGAGACTGGCACTCGCCGCCTCCACAGGGCCCCAGGTGAGTGCGGTCCTGAACATCCCACTCGCCTGTTAGCTGCCGAGGGCCAGGGGCGCATGCGAGCCCGCTTGCCCCTCTCGCCCTGCATCTGATCTGCCCCTAGCCCGGGCGAGTTAGAAAACTCTCGGGGCGCTCGCCTCCCTGCCGACCCACCCGGGGCTTAGTTTGCCTGGTCCGACTCCTGCCGCTCCCACTCGCCGGATACGGGATTGTACATGCGTATTTCCTCCAAGGTGTGCACGTCCCTCCGTGCGCACGTTCCCCGTTGCACGTGTTGCCCCTTGCACGCATCTCCAGTGCGCCGTCGCGCACTCTGCTCTCAAGGCCGTTCTAAGTGCGTCGTCGTGCGCCCCGCTCTCAAGCCCGCTCCAAGTGTGCCATCGTGCGCACCGCTCTCAGGATTGCCATAAGCGTTCAACACTCAACTCAGGAGCAAACGTACTAGTAGCCGGCGAGACCAACACTCCAGACTCTTCCAAACATAACAAGAGACAATCCGTAGAAGATAAGGCACATTAAAAGCGCCGCTCACGCTTCCAAGCATCCGGTATCAAAGACAAACAAAATAAGCTACTCCCGTCTCCAAGCAACAGTCAAAGACTCCAAAATATCCAGAGTGTGAAGCCCCATATTGTAGCAGGAAAAATAATTAGCTACGTAAGAAGTGGTATGTCACCTTACGAGCCCACTACACTCTCGTTTTCTCTCTTTAACAATTGTAACGAGACGCAGTCTGTTGCCCTCGCTTCCCTCAAAAGCTCTTCAACACGATAACAAATAGTGGAAATTTGGTCGACACAGATCCGATCATGTGGTTTTCAGCCAGTTGACGGGTTTTCCATGTTAAAAAATTATTTTCCTAGCTTTTTTATTTCCTGTGAGTGTTTGCGCACTCGACCGCTCCCGGGCTAAGACGGTTCAATTTAGTCTGGTCTATCAGAATGGTTGAGGTGGCCGCAACAAAATGTATGTTTGGCATGACAACAATTATGATCGTTAGTTTTGAACATAAAAATGAACGAAGGCTCCGTTTGGCATGGTGGTGATGGTCATGAATATGTGGGTTAAATTGTCATTCGTTAACATCAACCTAAGGAACTTCATCCACTTTTATGTTCAAACAGATGATATTTATTAGGTGATCCATAATGATTGACGGTTTAACTCATACATTTACGGCCGCCACCACCACATCAAACGAATGTGAGGTCCACGAACGACACAGTTCGTAATCACTGTTTTCAAGACCACCATGCCAAACGTAGCCTTTGTTATCATAAATAACCATTTGTAAAAAGCAAAAAAATCAAATTTAAATTTTGTTATTAAAAATTTTAAATTAATAAGCAGGACTTTGCATTCCATTTGATGCGGGCAGACACTAGCACTGTTCATGACGGGGTGGGGCAAAATGGTAAATATCTGCAGAATTCTGTTACCCCACATAAGCATGTGCTGCAGCAATTTGCAAATAGTCGGGGGCCGATTCCATCCGGAAGTCGTTAGAAATTCATAACGGTTTCGAGATCGGTGTCTACTTCCCGCAGCAAATTTCAAGCGCAGGCTCCCCTATAAATACTCGTTGAGATTCTGGTCTCCTTCTCCCTGCCTCGCTTTCCGAATTCTAAGACAGCGCCAGTTCAGTTGACGGCGAGTCAAGCTCTGGTGAGGAACATCGTCTTCATGTTTTAGGGTAAAATGTTTGATGAGTTTCTTGAAAACTGATCCGACGGACTTTTGCCGATCTGAATTCGATCCTCTCTATTTTATTTTCGCAGATCGATGTTGTTTGCTTGTTAATATGATTGAGATCACTCGGAGTCGGATTTCTAGATCCATGAATCAATGTGGGAGATCGATGATGATGATGATCTGAAATCATCTATGTTTTTCTTTAGATTCTGAGTGAGTTGCCTAAATTTCTGTTTTCTGCAGCGAATTTTTTAGTTTTATTTTGCAATATTTCATCGATAATTCCACACTGGGGTTAGTGCGTCGTCTTCCTGCTCGCAATTTTATTCATCATTGTGCTACCCTTTTCTAGGAATGGTGTTTTTGTTCTATGAGAGATCAATGATATTTCAGCTTCTTGAACTTTTAATTCGTGATTGGTTTAAAACTTTTCCCGAGCAGGTATTTTTGATTCAGATCCGCGAGTCAAGGAAAATGGAGCACGAGTTTTTTCCTTCTGCAAATGCCGATCAACTGGTATCTCCCTCCATCTCGCCGTTGCTGTTCAGGGCTTCAGATCACCGAATCCCTTCTCCTCCGTGTCACACAACTGGCTGCAACAATCCCGGCATCTCCCATTATTTACCCAGTCCTAAGGTCATTCAATATGCTTCCTCTCCGCCGATCCCAGGCACGCCGGTCTCAGTCACTTCATCTCCCCCCTGCTCACTCGAAGACGAAGATCCCAGCGCTATTAAGAATCGCCTCTACCTCGCCCGCCTCGCACTTCAATATCAGAAGATCTTCGACCGCTATGAACTCTGCCTCACTCAGCTTCAAGACGCTGAACGCGAAGCAGAAGCCATTTCTCTGCAGAACAATACGCTCCGCATCGCCAATGACCAACTCTACCGGCGCCTAAACATCGACCCGGCAGACATAAAGTTCAGGAATTCTTTGAACATTGAGTACCCTCCGATCTCGCTGCTGGATGAACATTTCCGACGCCTCTCTTTGGCAGAGCCTCCCGATGAAGAGAGCCCCACGAGCGTGTTTGGGTTCCACGAGAATCCTCCGCCTCTCGGTAAAAAAAGCATCGCCGTCGGTGACAAACGCCTCACTCTGCCGAAGAGCATCTCCGTCCGCTCCACCGGCTACCTCAAAATCCACCAGGCGGGAGCCAGCGGCCCTGAACCCAATCGCCTCATCCGAAACCGTCCTCCCACTCCGGTGATGGTAGCAGCCTTCTGCCCTTCCTCATTTTGTTCTTGATCCACAAAGGTACCCATAATCATTACTCTAATTAAACAAGTTTTTCGTACATTTGCTTATCGCAGCAGGAAAAGGTGTACCTGAGCGGACCAGGGAAGAAGAATGCTGGAGAGACGGAGGATTCTGTGGATCTCGATTTGTATAACCAGGGAATGCTAAAGACCGAGCTCTGCAACAAATGGCAGGAGAGTGGGGAATGCCCATATGGCCAGCATTGCCAATTCGCACATGGTTTTGATGAGCTTCGTCCCATCATCCGCCATCCCCGTTACAAGACCGAGCTCTGCCGCATGGTCGTCTCCGGCGACACCTGTCCCTACGGCCATCGCTGCCATTTCCGCCACGTCATCTCCCCGCATGACCGTCTCCGCCGCTCAACATGACCTCCCTTCTTTCCCCTTCTTCATCCCTCTTCCAGAACAGGTAATGTTCCTCAATTTCCCCCATCACACAACCAAGCCTCGCAGTCCCGAATGTTACAGGAATATTATACACTATATAGCATATAGTATATATATATATATATATTATATATGTAAATAAGCATAGACAAGAGAGGAAGTGGATAACGGAGCTATTCTGTAATTTTTGTGGTCTTCATATATGGTTAATTACTACATAAGTAACATAATAATAGCAAATAATTAGACTTACCGTGGGTTGAGTCGGTCATTGCTGTTCTTGCTTAATTCTCCTTTGAAGACTATGTTTTTCTTCTTCTTCTATGACTGAAAATTGGTCGAAAACTGTTTTAATTACTTGGTCTGTACGTTTTCTTTCCTCTTTTGTTTGTTTTGTTTTTTTATTTAGGAATCATTGATTTGGAGATGATAGGAATTGTTTAACTTCTATGATTTCTTTTGCTGCTTTTTGGCTGCCAATTCAACAACCGTGGTGATGATTAGATTATTGGTGCATATTGCTGCAACAACTAACTTTGTAAATGGATACTTGAAAGCTAATTTAACCCGATTTTTCTATATGATTTTATAATTAATTTATTGCTGTTGATTATATCGAATTGGAGCATTTCAGATCAACTGGTATCTTTTTAGATTTTTTTTTCCATGCAAACCATATGACATTTGCACAGAAATATCCGAATTCTCTATAGAATATGCAGTGAATTATTTAGAATATAAGATTGTTCTAATTTCAATGGACCGATAACGTTTCTAAATAAAATATATATATATGTTAATTAGTATTGAGAGTAAATAAAATATTAAATGTGTATTTTAGTTTTGAAAAAAATACATAATTTTTAAAAGCTAGGAAGATATCTATTTTTTTATTCTAAAAATTAGTCTATTATTATAATAATAATGATCAATGCTTGGAATTAGAGTTACACTAGGGATGCTTGCTGGTAGACATGGTCGTTTGACGGGTTTTATAAAGAAAATGAAATATACTTCAACCGTCAATTGAATGCATAGCTGCTAATTTGGGTATTAGCTAGCCCTGGATAATTAATTAGGTAGAAATTCCGTTAATTTAGATTAATGCTTATGGATAAGATGTCAATCACCCATAATTAACAAGATTTAAATACACATATATTTCAATCTCAGCTCTCATGTTTGTGTGAGATTCTGGATTAGGGGTGCAAACGAGTCGAACTTGGTAAAATTTCCAAGCTCGAGCTCGAGCTTTTCATTTCAAGCTCGAGCTCGACGAGCTCATTTATCCCAGCTCGAGCTCGAGCTCAATGCAAACTTATCGAGTTCGAGCTCGAGTTTCGAGCACGCGAGCTCGAGCTCGAGCTCGAGTTTCGAGCACCCTAGCTTTTTAGCAAATGAGATTTATTTTCTTGTTTTTTTAAAAAATAATGTATAAATAAAAAGCTCGCAAGCCGCCTCGCGAGCTCATGAACAACACTAGATGAACTCGAGCTCGACTATGAACTCGAGCTCGACTCGTAGTCGAGCTCGAGCTCCACACGCTCGAGCTCGAGTCGAGCTCCACAGGCTCGAGCTCGAGTCGAGCTTTTTTCGAGCCGGCTCATCGAGTTTTCGAATCGGATCAACTCAACTTACACCCTTATTCTAGACATCTGAGAGGACAACTACTGTGTCCCAAAAAAAGAGATTATAATCATCAGTGTCACAACCCGCATTTCTCCGAATTTAGAAAATATAAGAGTATGAGAAAATACGCGCCATGATGCCACGTCAAGCAGGGGATAACTGCTGACGCTCAGGCTAAACCAACTACAATCCTTATTCAAGAAAATCATGTGCTTATTGAATAGAAATTCAGTTATGTTTTAGAGACCGTATCCCTCGGCTCAGTTGATCACCTAGTCCACAAAAGAAAAAAAAACTATATTCATACGCTGCGGAAAGAAAAATACTTTATTTAGGTTTGACGCCCTAAAGAGCGCATAAGGGTCTCAAGAGAACCACTCATGCTAGGCAAGACCCTACATTTAATTTATATAATGTATAAGAAAACGGTCTTTATACGTTGTTTGGAAATAGTGATTAAGTTTTATAGAAACATGCCAATCATGAGCTTTATTTATAACAATAATTATGGTTTGAAAATAACTAGCCACCTAGCATAAATCCTTCTCAGAGCAAGTAGACTATCTCCAGAAAATGATAGCAGCATAAGTAAATATATCCAGTACAAAGGCAACAACTATCAGTGGGAGCCAACAACCTGACACGAACCCACTGACACATATGTATGTCTGTAAGAAAGTACTGAAAAACTACCTCACCAACACGGCAAACGGAACTCCAAAGTCCAAGAGACCACCAACACCACCACTGCAAACTAGCCACCCAACTGGCTATGACTCAGAACCTGGGGTATTCCAAAAGAAAACAGAATACCTCAGCAAGCAACAAGGTAAAAACAACTGCATGTAAGAGTCAACCAAAAGGAAGAAGTAACTGAAAAACATGCAGTAAAAAGAGTCACCACTGTCCAAAATAGGACAACAAGAAAAGCACAACGAGCAAGGAAAACAGCAACAACCCAACTCAGGAACAACATCCTGCCGGGCCTATTAGGCTACCAAGAGCCAAAAGTGCTGCAAGCTACCAAGAGAGGAACTTCTAACACCCAAAACTGTGGAGAGTGGTAGTAGCAAAAACAAACAACGAGGAACCGGATCGGAGGCAAACTCAGTCCTCCATCCACCATGTCCAAGTCAACAAGCTCGAGGGTCTACACGTGAAAGCACAAGGGACCTTGCACCCACACATGCCCAGCCCGTACCTGGAGCACGAAAACAAGAGTGGCCTTGGCTATGTCACACAACTCCACCCCCCTGAAGAGCTATAAACCACCACTGCTAACCACGACCCACGATTCGGCCTTTAAGAAGGTAAAGAAAAAGGCCGACAAGGAAATACCAGAAATATAACAAGAAAACCACTCGGGAACGAAAAACAAGGTAAAGGAAGAGTGCTGAAATGAATCAACACGACAAAGCGCTGAGTGAGACCCACTCAGTGCCTACCTAAACCTTGGCGTTGAGTGAGCTAGCCTCACTTAAAGCCAAAACCAAACTCTAACCACAATCCCACTAAGGTAATACGGAGCTCGACGATTGTCGACCGGAGGTCGACGATAGTCGAACGACAAAAGGCAGAATGAGGCAGGGAATTTCCAGTACTCGAGAAGTTGCCTATTACTCGTGTACCTCATCCCTCTACTCGAGTAGTCGCCTACTACTCGAGTACCTCATCCCTCTACTCGAGTAGTCCCCTACTACTCGAGTATACAAACATATCCAGCACTCGAATAGTTACCAACTACTCGAGTACCCCAACCCGCTACTCGAGTAGTTTCCTACTACTCGAGTATGCTAAAACCACTACTCGCGTATCTACAAACCTGCACTCGAGTAGATGCCTACTACTCCAGTAAACCAAACCACTTACTCGAGTATCTCGAGCCCACTACTCGAGTAACCCAAAACCCCTACTCGAGTAGTTACCTACTACTCGAGTAACTCAAAACCCTTATTCGAGTAGTTACCTTCTACTCGAGTAAACCAAACCAAAACTCGAGTATCTCGAAACCACTACTCGAGTAACTCAGAACCCCTACTCGAGTAGTTACCTACTACTCGAGTAACTCCAAAGCTAATACTCGAGTTAATGCCTTCTACTCGAGTATCTCAAAGCCACCACTCGAGTATCTTAACCCACTACTCGAGTAACTCAGAGCCACCACTCGAGTAATACGCTTAGCAAATTCGGGAAAAGAAATCACCCCCCCCCCTCTCCTAACACTTCCTCTCGGCTACACCCAAACCATAGCAAAGATCTGAGCAAAGACAAACGGCATCACGCCGGCAAAAGTTGGGTTCCAACGGCACAAGTAGGGGGGTTCAATAGGAAGAACTAAATCCTATAGTTAGCAAGAAAAAGAGAACAACAAGGCCTCTATCCTAGGGCTAACATGGATTTCAAATACAGCAAGAATAATTCAAAAAAAAAAGAAACTTGGCAAGGGCAAGAATACCACTTGCCTCAACTTTCGGCGAAGCACGGACGGCTCTCCTCCTTTTCACACGGAACGAACAGCCGTAGCACCTAGAATTAATCTCACGACTATTAATGGCGGAAAACTCAAAAACCGAAAACCCAAATCTCATCAAAACTCCATGAAAATCAAATATCTTACCGTCGAAACGAAGATCTCGGAGAGAGCAAGCCAACGCCGTTTTCGGAATCGAATTCCGTTCACGAGCAAGCCCGGAATCGCTGACCGAAGGAGGTACAGGACGGGCGGTTTTCTCCTCTGTTCTTCCGAGAACAAGCCGACGGTTTATCTCTCAGGAAAAGAAGAAGAAGTGGGTCGTCACTTCTTAAACAGAGCTTTTATACTAAAGCTAACCCGCCGGTTCAGCCTAAAGATCGAACCCTAAAAACGCCTAATCGCTTAAAAACGCCTAATCGCTTAATTACAATAAGCGAATACCAAAAAAAAAAGGGTAAGCCAATACACGGCCGCCACCTAGCAAGGAAAATAAATGCTCAATAAATTCTCCCGCAAGAATTTAATATTCCGCCAAATCAATTTAATTAATTGATCACAAATACTATTAACACACCAAACGACACGAAAACCGAATCACCTCGGAATTCGACGAAATTCGCACCGTAGCTAAATACCCACGCTACGAACACAACGGCGAAGTCAAAATTAACTTTCGACAAACAGAACCCGAGTTATACCCAAATAAAGCTAAACTCAAACATCCCCCCGAGAGGCCACACCGGGTCACCCAAAACGACTCGGCTTGCTAGGGAGATCTTGCCAACAGGCTACCAAACAGGGCACTCAGTTCTAAGGAGCTAAACCATACTCCACACATGGCACAAGCCACGGAAACGCGTCATCGTAACGCCAACGAGAATACAAATAAACGCAGGAAAATCGGGGGCGTTACAGTCACTCCCCCTAAAAGAAAGTTTCGTCCCGAAACTTTACGCACAACACTCCTACTAAAGAAGGAGAAACAACTAATATGAGTTACAAGAAGGAAAACATACCGATTAAATCAACGAAACAGGTGAGGGTAAGCCCTCCTCATAGCCGACTCTAACTCCCAAGTCGCGCTTTTCAAATCCTGATTCTTCCATAGAACCTTAACCATCGGTATGGACTTCTTTCGCAGCACACGCTCCTGAGTATCCAAAATACGAACCGACACCTCAACAAAAGAGAGGTTGGGCTCCAACTGGGGCACAACATCTAAGTGCTGCCCACTGCTGCGAACACACTTCCGCAATTGGCTAACATGAAAAACATTATGCACACCTGGGAAGTTCGCTGGTAAATCCAATCTATAAGCTGACACACCAATCCGTTCCAAAATCTCAAACGGGCCCACATACCTTGGGTCTAACTTCCGATTCTTACCAAATCTCTTAACACCTACCATCGGGGAAACTTTGAGGAATACAAGGTCCCCGACGGAAAACTCCAAAGCAGATCTACGCCGATTGGCGTTCTTTTCATATCTCTCCTGGGCTATACGAAGCTTCTCCCGAATAAGCTTCACTGCGACTTCCATTTCCTCAAGCGCATCGGGACCCAACAAAGGCCTCTCACCAGCCTCAGCCCAAAACAACGGAGTTCTACAGCGCCTCCCATACAAGGCTTCGAACGGAGCCATCTGCAAACTTTCCTGATAACTGTTGTTGTAGGCAAATTCCATGAGTCGCAATCGCTCATCCCACGCTCCACCGTGGTCTAAAATATAGCATCGGATCATATCCTCAACAATTTGGTTCACCCTCTCTATCTGCCCATTGGTCTGCGGGTGGTAGGCAGTAGAATACCTCAGATCCGTACCCAAACCCTCCTGCAGACTCTGCCAAAAATGAGAAGTAAACCGGGAGTCTCGATCGGAAATGATGCTAACCGGCACACCGTGGAGTCGGATGACTTCATTCATGTATAACTCCGCTATCTTCTTCATCGGGTAATCAATCTTATAAGGCACAAAGTGAGCACACTTCGTCAATCTATCCACTATAACCCAAACAGAATCAAATCCCCTCGGGGATTTCGGTAATCCCGTAATGAAATCCATAGATATACTTTCCCAATTCCAAGTCGGGATCTCTAGCGGAGTCAACTTACCACCAGGCCTTCCATGATCGGCCTTCACACGCTTGCAAGTGTGACACTCAGCAACAAATCGGGCTATATCTCCTTTCATGCCATACCACCAGGCAATTTGCCTTAAGTCACGGTACATCTTCGTAGATCCTAGATGGTAGGAAACGCTGGAACCATGAGCCTCACTGCAAATCATCCTCCTAATATCCCCGACAGCGGGAACTCAAAACCTGCCGCGGTACTTCAAAGTACCCGCATCATCGATAGTAAAGTCGGGCAACTCTCCCTCCTCAGTCCTGGTGAAGAGGTGCACAAGATCAGGATCGTCCTTTTGGTGCAGCCTAGTCAAAGAAATCCAGGACGGCTCCGCCACTGACATGGTACTCTGCAAACTACAGCATCCCACTGAAATATCCATAAGGAGGAACTCCTCTACTAAACGATCGGCGGAGAGGTTAAAGATCTTTCCCGTCTTTCGGCTCAGGGCGTCGGCCACCACGTTGGCCTTGCCCAGATGATACCGGATTTCTACATCATAATCAGCCACATACTCCAGCCACCGCCGCTGACGTAGATTCAACTCCTTCTGCGTGAACACGTACTTTAAGCTCTTATGGTCAGTGAAGATCTTGCATCGAGCCCCATAAAGTAGGTGCCTCCACAACTTCAAAGCATAAATAACCGCTGCAAACTCGAGGTCGTGCGTGGGATAATTCTTCTCATGAGTCTTCAGTTGCCTTGACCCATAGGCAATTACTTTTCCATCTTGCATTAATACGCATCCCAGACCTACAAGCGAAGCATCCACATAAACATCATAATCTACTCCCTCGGTAGGCAGGATCAGAACGGGAGCAGTGCACAATCTCTCCTTTAGCTCCAGAAAAGCCTCCTCGCACTTTTCGCTCCAAACAAATGCCACATTCTTTTGAGTCAACTTGGTCAAAGGTGCGGCTAGGGAAGAGAAACCCTCCACAAATCTTCTGTAATAGCCAGCCAACCCTAAGAAACTCCTGATCTCTTTAGGAGTATTCGGCCTATTCCAATCCATTACTGCTGCAATCTTTTCTGGATCGACCGAGATCCCATCCTTATTCACCACGTGGCCTAGAAAGGAAACCTGAGGCAACCAAAATTCGTACTTGCTCAATTTGGCGAATAACTTGTGATTCCTCAACTCTGATAGGACCAAACGCAAATGCTGCTCATGCTCCTCAGCACTGCGAGAATAAACTAACACATCATCAATGAAGACCACAACGAACTTGTCGAGGAAATCCTTAACACCCGGTTCATCATATCCATGAAGGCTGATGGTGCGTTGGTCAGACCAAACGATATTACCAGAAACTCAAAGTGTCCATGCCTCGACCTAAACGCAGTCCGTGGAATGTCCGCCTCACGGATCCTGAGTTGATGATAACCAGAACGAAGATCGATCTTGGAGAACACCGTGCTACCACGCAACTGGTCAAATAAATCATCGATCCTCGGCAGAGGGTACCTGTTCTTGATAGTGACCTTGTTCAACTCTCTATAGTCGATGTAGAGCCGCATCGACCCATCTTTCTTCTTTACAAACAAAACAGGAGCACCCCAAGGCGACGAACTCTGCCTAATAAACCCCTTAGCTAACAGCTCATCCAACTGAACTCGCAACTCCTCTAACTCACGAGGGGCCATCCGGTACGGCGCCTTAGCAATAGGACGCGTACCCAGCTCTAAATCGATCACAAACTCAACATCCCGGTCGGGAGGAAGACCAGGAAGATCATCAGGAAAAACATCGGCGAATCCACGAACAATAGGAATCTCTTCCAAGCGTGGCACGCTAACAGCGGCTCCAACCGCCGAGACTAAACAAACACAACAATCAGAAAGAAACAATCTCTGAGCACATACCGCAGAGATGACAGGAAAGTCCTGACACAGATCAGCATACACGCTGCCGGGCTGACCGTCGTCCCTGATGAAGTCCAAGCGCTTTCCTTTGCACTGAATGACCGCATCATACCGAGAGAGCCAGTCCATGCCCAAAATGACATCAAAGTCCTCCAGATCAATCATTTTCAGGTCCGCCTTCGCAAGAAAGTCCCCCAACAAAACCGGGCAATCCAAGATGCCCAAATCTGACAACACAGATTCACCAGAAGGAAACTTGACACGGAAGGAATCCCGAACACGATCTAGAGTCAACCGATGACGCTCTACAAAGGCTCTAGCCACGAACGAGTGGGTAGCGCCGGAGTCAAACAGAACACGCGTCCAACGGTTCTTCACCTTAAACTTCCCTATAGGAACACATAAACTAAGGAACTACCACAGCAATACTGCAACATACAAGCAAATAAAACTACCAGGCTAGAAAAACAACAAACCGCTAACCTGAAATAACCTGGGTCGAAGTCTGAGCCTCCTCGGAAGAAATCACGTTCAGCTTCCCTTTTCCCTTGTCCACATGCGAAGGTGGAGGTAAAGCCTGCAACGGAACTGCAGGAAGAGCTGACTGAACCTGAGGACACCTCGACTTGATATGACCCTTCTGCCCACACTGAAAGCAGACTCTATCCTTGGTCCAACACTAGGCCGCATCATGCCCGGACCGCTTGCAAACCGAACAGGAGACATCTCTCCTAGGAGCACCCTGGATCGCATGAACCTGCTCCTTCTTCTGAGCTGCTGACCTCTTAAAACATTTCTCGACAGGATGGCCTGACCGGCCACAGAAACTGCACACTACTCGACTCCTCTTTCCCGGAACAGCATCGGGTACCAGGGGCTTCTTCCCCTCCATAGACTTTCTCTTGTCCTTTCTCATCTGCTGGCCTCTGCTCTTTGCCGTTTCAATAGCCTCAACCTTAAGAGCAGCCTCTACAACTCCAGCATAAGTCACAGACCCATAAGCATTGGTCAACTACTGCACTTCGCTCCTCAAACCACCATGAAATCTCTTAACTCGATCAGCCTCAACGCTGAACAAAGCAGGGGCAAAACGGCTCAACTTATTAAATTATATTTCATACTCACCCACCGTGAGTTGCCTTTACTTCAGATAGAGAAAGTCATTCATGAGGCGGTCACGCTCGACCGAAGGCAAGAACTTCCTCAACAACATCTCCTTAAACATTTCCCAAGAGCATCCAGCTACTAAGCTCTCCTTCTCTCTCAGCCACCAACTCTTAGCCAATCCTTTAAGCTGATAGGTGGCTAGCATCACCCTCAGGTCACCTGCAATCCCTGAATACGAAAACATCTCCTCCATGGAGATCAGCCAATCATCAATAACCATGAAATCTGCCTTCCCATCATAAGTGGGAGGGCTCAGCCTCTGAAACTGCGAGATGAAGGCCATCTCCGCTGGCACCACTACCGGAGGTCTCACGAGTGCAGGGGGAGGAGGAACAGCTAACCCCCCAACAGGAATTTGCGTACCTTGAGCCTGCCCTGCCACAACTGCCACCAAAGACTGAATCTGGGCTCGCACCTCCTCCAACTGTCTGCCCATAGCTTCGCTACTCTGACGCAGACTCTCGATCACCGCATCATTCTGAGCTCCGAACGACTCACCTTCAGACAGGGGAGTCGAACGCGTCGCAGGTCGTCTAGCCATCCTAAAATCATAACCACCCCAAATCAGATCCCCAATCAACGACTAGAACCCAAACACAAGTACAGACCATACATATATAGATATAGACTTAAAGCTGCTAAACTTGCTCTGAGAGTTTATCTTTTTAACAAATATTTGATGACATGCCCTAACCTAGGATAGTTAACCATCACCTTGCTAACTCTCGTGCCTAGATCGGGAATGCATGACTTTATTTTGTTTTGAAAACTTATGTGTGTACATATGTCATCCTGCAAATCTTTAGCTTGGCACGTTGTGCTTATGCAATGATATGCTATGCATGTTTGTGCTATGCATTCTAAAAAAAGGCCCTAATGCATGTTATGAGCGGCGTACACATGAAAATGTTATGCAACCCATACTACATAACATTCCCATGCAACGAAAAAGAAACGTGCTAGTCGCAGTCATGTGGTGAGGTTATGTATCCCATACTACATAACCCTCACATGTAGCCCCTATGGTGGATCCATATACGAACACATATTATGCATCCCATACTACATAATATGCCTCGTATACTTCATGTTATGCCATGAGTGTAGTGTTCGTGCTTTTGCCAAGACATGCTGATGACATATCGATGTGTGAATGACATGATGCTGAACTACTAAAGCAAACTAAGGAAGGTTGCTCAACTAACTTGTCAAGCAACCTCCCTCTGATACCAACTGTCACAACCCGCATTTTCTCCGAATTTAGGAAATATCAAAGTATGAGAAAATACGCGTCATGATGCAACGTCAAGCAGGGGATAACTGCTGACGCTCAGGCTAAACCAACTACAATCCTTATGCAAGAAAATCATGTGCTTATTGAATAGAAATTCAGTTATGTTTTAGAGACCGTATCCCTCGGCTCAGTGGATCACCTAGTCCACAAAAGAAAAAAAACTATATTCATACGCTGCGGAAAGAAAAATACTTTATTTAGGTTTGACGCCCTAAAGAGCGCATAAGGGTCCCAAGAGAACCACTCATGCTAGGCAAGACCCTACATTTAATTTATATAATGTATAAGAAAACGGTCTTTATACGTTGTTTGGAAAATATTGATTAAGTTTTATAGAAACATGCCAATCATGAGCTTTATTTATAACAATAATTATGGTTTGAAAATAACTAGCCACCTAGCATAAATCCTTCTCAGAGCAAGTAGACTATCTCCAGAAAATGGTAGCAGCATAAGTAAATATATCCAGTACAAAGGCAACAACTACCAGTGGACGCCAACAACCTGACACAAACCCACTGACACATATGTATGTCTGTAAGAAAGTACTGAAAAACTACCTCACCAACACGGCTAACGGAACTCCAAAGTCCAAGAGACCACCAACACCACCACTGCAAACTAGCCACCCAACTGGCTATGGCTCAGAACCTGGGGTATTCCAAAAGAAAACAGAATACCTCAGCAAGCAACAAGGTAAAAACAACTGCATGTAAGAGTCAACCAAAAGGAAGAAGTAACTGAAAAACATGCAGTAGAAAGAGTCACCACTGTCCAAAATAGGACAACAAGAAAAGCACAACGAGCAAGGAAAATAGCAACAACCCAACTCAGGAACAACATCCTGTCGGGCCTACTAGACTACCAAGAGCCAAAAGTGCTGCAAGCTACCAAGGGAGGAACTTCTAACACCCTAAACTGTGGAGAGTGGTAGTAGCAAAAACAAACAACGAGGAACCGGATCGGAGGCAAACTCAGTCCTCCATCCACCATGTCCAAGTCAACAAGCTCGAGGGTCTACACGTGAAAGCACAAGGGACCTTCCACCCACACATGCCCAACCCGTACCTGGAGCACGAAAACAAGAGTGGCCTTGGCTATGTCACACAACTCCACCCCCCTGAAGAGCTATAAACCACCACTACTAACCACGACTCACGATTCGGTCTTTAAGAAGGTAAAGAAAACGGCCGACAAGGAAATACCAGAAATATAACAAGAAAACCACTCAGGAACGAAAAACAAGGTAAAGGAAGAGTGCTGAAATGAATCAACACGACAAGGCGCTGAGTGAGACCCACTCAGTGCCTACCTAAACCTTGGCGTTGAGTGAGCTAGCCTCACTTAAAGCCAAAACCAAACTCTAACCACAATCCCACTAAGGTAATACGGAGCTCGATGATTGTCGACCGGAGGTCGACGATAGTCGAACGACAAAAGGCAGAATGAGGCAGGGAATTTCCAGTACTCGAGAAGTTGCCTATTACTCGTGTACCTCATCCCTCTACTCGAGTAGTCGCCTACTACTCGAGTACCTCATCCCTCTACTCGAGTAGTCGCCTACTACTCGAGTATACAAACATATCCAGCACTCGAGTAGTTACCAACTACTCGAGTACCCCAACCCGCTACTCGAGTAGTTGCCTACTACTCGAGTATGCTAAAATCACTACTCACGTATCTACAAACCTGCACTCGAGTAGATGCCTACTACTCAAGTAAACCAAACCACTTACTCGAGTATCTCGAGCCCACTACTCGAGTAACCCAAAACCCTTACTCTAGTAGTTACCTACTACTCGAGTAACTCAAAACCCCTACTCGAGTAGTTACCTTCTACTCGAGTAAACCAAACCAAAACTCGAGTATCTCGAAACCACTACTCGAGTAACTCAGAACCCCTACTCGAGTAGTTACCTACTACTCGAGTAACTTCAAAGCTAATACTCGAGTTAATGCCTTCTACTCGAGTATCTCAAAGCCACCACTCGAGTATCTTAACCCACTACTCGAGTAACTCAGAGCCACCACTCGAGTAATACGCTTAGCAAATTCGGGAAAAGAAATCACCCCCATCTCCTAACACTTCCTCTCGGCTACACCCAAACCAGAGCAAAGATCTGAGCAAAGACAAACGGCATCACGCCGGTAAAGTTGGGTTCCAACGGCACAAGTAGGGGGGTTCAATAGGAAGAACTAAATCCTATAGTTAGCAAAAAAAAAGAGAACAACAAGGCCTCTACCCTAGGGCTAACAGGGATTTCAAATACAACAAGAATAATTCAAAAAAAAGAAACTTGGCAAGGGCAAGAATACCACTTGCCTCAACTTTCGGCGAAGCACGGACGGCTCTCCTCCTCTTCATACGGAACGAACAGCCGCAGCACCTAGAATTAATCTCACGGCTATTAATGGCGGAAAACTCAAAAACCGAAAACCCAAATCTCATCAAAACTCCATGAAAATCAAATATCTTACCGTCGAAATGAAGATCTCGGAGAGAGCAAGCCAACGCCATTTTCGGAATCGAATTCCGTTCACGAGCAAGCCCAGAATCGCTGACCGAAGGAGGTACAGGACGGACGGTTTTCTCCTCTGTTCTTCCGAGAACAAGCCGACGGTTTCTCTCTCAGGAAAAGAAAAAGAAGTGGGTCGTCACTTCTTAAATAGAGCTTTTATACTAAAGCTAACCCGTCGATTCAGCTTAAAAACCGAACCCTAAAAACGCCTAATCGCTTAAAAACGCCTAATCGCTTAATTACAATAAGCGAATACCCAAAAAAAAGGGTAAGCCAATACACGGCCGCCACCTAGCAAGGAAAATAAATGCTCAATAAATTCTCCCGCAAGAATTTAATATTCCGCCAAATCAATTTAATTAATTGATCACAAATACTATTAACACACCAAACGACACGAAAACCGAATCACCTCGGAATTCGACGAAATTCGCACCGTAGCTAAATACCCACGCTACGAACACAACGGCGAAGTCAAAATTAACTTTCGACGAACAGAATCCGAGTTATACCCAAATAAAGCTAAACTCAAACATCCCCCTGAGAGGCCACACCGGGTCACCCAAAACGACTCGGCTTGCTAGGGAGATCTTGCCAACAGGCTACCAAACAGGGCACTCAGTTCTAAGGAGCTAAACCATACTCCACACATGGCACAAGCCACGGAAACGCGTCATCGTAACGCCAACGAGAATACAAATAAACGTAGGAAAATCGGGGGCGTTACAATCAGCCTTAGAAATCTTTAGTTTTCTAGAAGCAACCAATGCAAGGTATGTGTTGCAAGTGACCAACCAGGTTTTCTAGATTTAAAATTCTTATTAGTCTCAGATCCATGTCAGAATATGTGTGCAAACGAGTCGAGTTCGGCAAAATTTTCAAGCCCGAGCTCGATCTGGGATAAATGACTCGTCGAGCTTGAAATGAAAAGCTCGAGCTCGAGCTCGAGCTCAATGCCAACTTATCGAGCTCGAGTTTCGAGTTCGCGAGTTTGAGCTGCTCACAAGCTTTTTAGCTCATGATCTTTATTTTTGTATTTTTTTTTAAATGTATAAATAAAAAGCTCGCGAGCCGGCACGCGAGCTCATAAACAACACTAGAAGAGCTCGAGCTCGAGTCGAGCTTTTTTCGAGCCGGCTTATCGAGTTTTCGAGCCGGCTCAACTCAACGTGCACCCCTATGTAAGATTATAGGTCTACATGAAGAAATCAATGTACGGATAGATGATCAACCAGGTTTTCTGGATTTAATTTCAGGGGAATATTGTGATTTCCTACATCCAGTTCTGCCCATTTAAATCATCAACATCTAACATCTTTTAATTTGGTGTATTTATCTTCAATTAATCCAGTTCCCAAGTTAAATCATCCAGTTCTGCCCAGTTCTGCTCATGATATAAATGTAGTATTCAATTGGGTTCCTGTCTTTGCTTTTGGCCATTAGTTCCCAAGTTAGCTTGCATTTTTGGTGCAATATTCAACCTTTTTATAATATACCTTCTTCTTCTCCAATATCATCATATTGTTGAAAGTAAGTTGAAGAGATGCCAAATACAAATCAGTCCAAAGCAGCTCCCAAACCATATCTGAGAAGATAAGAACGAAATGAAGCAGTGCAAATGAAACGAAGTGAAGAAGAAGAAGGAGACGTAAAGATAAAGACATGTCAACAGTTGCGGCCCTCTTCCCAAGCAAAAGCCAATCAGCCGCATCTTTTCAGATTTCCTGAAATATTATAAATAGACATATGATATGTTAAAATATTGGATTGTACTGTGTGTGCTTGTGTTGTATTAAAACACCAATTTATTTCCTCATTTTTCTGTCAAAACCATTCTCACACTCAAACCCATTCTCACACTCAAAGTTATTCTTCATACCCAGCATTTTATTTTCAACAGTGGTATCAGAGCTATTCCAAAGTTTTAAAACTACACCATAATGTCGGCATTTGCTTATGCCACGAGTGCTGTACCCATTTTCCAGGGAGAATCATATGAATACTGGGCGGTTCAAATGATTACTCTCTTTAAGTCACATGGAATATGGGATATAGTAGAGAATGGTTATCAACGTCCAGCAGAGGAAGAACTTACAACAGCAGCAGCACGCAAAACAGCAGCAGAAACAGAAGTAAAAGATGCAAAAGCATTGCTTCTGATACAACAAGGAATTAGCAAGTCAATATTTCCCAGAATAATGGCTTCCCAATCAGCTAAGGCAGCTTGGGATTTGCTAAAAGCAGAATACAAAGGCACCAATCAGGTAATTATCATTAAGTTACAAACATATTGGAGAGACTTTGATACTCTTCAAATGAAAGAAAGTGAGAGTGTGCAAGATTTCTTTGCTAGGACTACAAATATCATAAACCAAATTAGAAATTTGGGAGATGAGATACAAGATAGAAAAGTAGTCCCAAAAATACTAAGAAGCCTTCCCTCTATTTTTAACCCAATTATTACTGCAATAGAAGAGTCCAAAAATTTGGACACCCTATCAATTCCTGCACTCATGGGCTCTTTACAAGCACATGAAGACAGGATGAAAAGGCAAAAATCCCCACAGGAACATGCCTTGCAAACAAAAATCAATAGCAGTAACAGTAGTAGCAGTAAACAGTTTTACAAAAATCTGATAGAAATCAACCAAATCAGCAATATAAACAAAGGTCTAAATCAGATTTTCAAAACTCCAAAATACAGATGCATTGCATGCTATGCAATAGAGGAAATCATGATGCACAGAACTGCTATTACAAATGCAAGAAATGCAAGAGGCCAACCCATTTGGCCAAAGATTGTTGGTTTAACAAAAAACCTCAAGAAGCAAGGTTTATTGAGAAGCAACAAGAGGTAAGAATTCCTGAAACCAATATAGAGCAATTATTCTATGCAAAAGATGATGAAGGTTCAAAAAAAGAGTAAAACAGTCCACTAATGAGACTTGGTATGTTGATAGTGGGTGTTCTACTCATATGACAGGAAATATTAACTACTTCTCATCCTTAGATGAAACTCATAAATCAGAAGTTGCTCTAGGAAATGGAAAACCAGAAAAGATCGAGGGACAAGGAACTATAATAGTCCAAACAAACGGTGGAGAGTTGAGACATATAGATAATGTACAATATGTCCCAACTCTAGCACAAAGCCTGTTAAGTATAGGGCAGTTAATCCAAAAAGGCAATCAAGTGAGGTTTACAAAAGAGCAATGTGATATATATGATGCTAATGCAAATTTAATAATGAGCATTCATATGTCAAAAAATAGAGTGTTCCCATTCACTCTAAAACCAGGAAAAGAGCTAGCTTTTTCATGTGTATCAACTAATAATAGTGCTCTTAGTATTTGGCATCAGAGATATGGGCATCTGAACATTCCAGATTTAAGAAGACTTCAACAAAATAATGTAGTTCAAGGTTTACCAGTGATACCAAAAGGAGCCTTCATACATTGTGAAGAATGTGCATATGGGAAGCAACACAGAATCCCATTTCCAACATCTAGTGAATGGAGAAGCACTCAGCCATTACAGTTAATACATGCAGATTTATGGGGGCCATCCTCCTCATTTTCTTTGGGTCAAAAAAGGTATTATCTACTCTTGGTTGATGATTGCACAAGGTTTATATGGGTTTATTTCTTAGTAAACAAGTCACAAGCCTTCAAATTCTTCCAACAATTTAAAATTTTGGTAGAAAAACAGTACTCTTTTTCTATCAAAACACTAAGAACAGATAGAGGAGGAGAGTTTCTATCTAAAGAATTCATGGAATTTTGTATATCAAATGGTATAAAGAGGCAATTAGCAGTTAGTAAATCACCCCAACAAAATGGGGTGGTAGAAAGGAGAAATAGAACGGTTATAGAAATGGCCAAAACTATGCTCCTTCAAAAACATATGCCCATAGAATTTTGGGCAGAAGCTGTAAATACAGCTGTATACCTGCTTAACAGAGCACCAACAAGGGCATTGGATAATATAACACCTTATGAAGCCCTAACAAATAGAAAACCAAGAGTAAACCATTTAAGAACTTTTGGATGCATAGCATTTGTATACATTCATAGTGAAGAAAGAACAAAGTTAGAAAAGAAAAGTGAAAAAGGTGTTTTGCTAGGCTACAGTGAGGAGTCTAAAGGGTATAGAATATTTTTACCAAACCAGCATAAAGTGGTAACAACAAGGGATGTCTTATTTCATGAAGAAGACAAATGGGAGTGGGCATCAGGTTCTGAAGAACTCTCATCAAGAGTGTTTTCAATTGATTCCATCCTGTCCAATGAACAAGTGGAGGTTGAATCAACTGAAACTGCTGCCATAGAGCCTAGTAGAGTCCAGAATATGCATCAAGATATTTCTGAAACATCTAGTTCAGAATCATCATCACCCAAAAGAATGAAACTACTTAGAGACATTTATCAAGAGTGTGAATTTGCTCTTACAGCATGTACTCCAACAACATTTGAAGAGGCAGTCACTAAGCAAGAATGGAGGGAATCAATGAATGAAGAAATAAAGATGGTAGAAAAGAATAAAACATGGAAGTTAGTAGAACCTCCTGCCAACAAAGAAATTATAGGCCTAAAATGGGTCTATAAGATAAAAGAGAATGAGGATGGAACCATCAACAAGTATAAAGCACGTATAGTAGCAAAAGGCTATTCCCAAATACCAGGAATAGACTTTAATGAAACCTTTGCACCAGTTGCTCGTTTAGAAACCATTCGAGCCATCATTTCTTATGCAGCACAAAACAGACTCAAGCTATACCAACTTGATGTCAAATCAGCTTTTTTAAATGGGGAGATTAGAGAAGACATTTATGTAAAACAACCAAGAGGCTATGAAATAGAAGGGGAAGAACACAAAGTCTACAAGTTACAAAAGGCATTGTATGGCTTGAAACAAGCCCCGAGAGCATGGCACTCCAACATTGATACATATCTAATCCAGCAACATTATCAACGTAGTGCCAATGACTCCTCTTTATACATTAAAAAACAAAATTCTGACATACTAATCATATGTCTTTATGTTGATGATCTAGTTCTTACAGGTAATAATATCCAACAGTTAGAAAACTTCAAGGAGGAGATGAAGAAGAGGTATGAGATGACAGATTTGGGGCTTCTCAAGTATTTTCTTGGGATACAAATAAAACAATCTCCAGCAGGTATCATGTTATCCCAAGAAAAATATGCTAATGACCTTTTACATAAGTTTAAGCTTGAAAATTGCAATCCAGTTTCAACTCCAATGTCAACTTCAGAGAAGTTAATCAAAGAAGGAGGAGAAGAAGGAACAGATGAAGGGAACTATAGAAGTCTCATTGGATCTCTTATCTATTTAACAAATACTAGACCGGACATAGAGAATGCCGTGAGTATTCTATCCAGATTTGTAAGCAACCCTTCTAAACAACATCTGGGAGCAGCCAAACGCATTCTACGATATATCCAAGGTACAAAAACATATGGATTATTTTATAAACATACTATGAAAAATACTCTAATAGGATACTCAGATTCAGATTGGGGCAGATGCATAGACAATAGAAGAAGTACCAGTGGATTTATCTATTTCAAGGGAAGCAATCCAATCTCATGGTCCTCCCGTAAGCAGCAAACCGTAGCTCTTAGCACAGCGGAAGCAGAGTACATGGCGCTAAGCTCAGCTGTCACTGAAGGTATTTGGCTCAATCGACTTATCAATGAAATAGAGGAAGAGAAAGAGGTGAAACCCATCATCATCAAATGTGATAGCACCTCTGCTATCGCATTAGCCAAAAATCCCGTATATCACAAAAGAAGTAAACATATAGAAATACGCTACCACCATATCCGAGAAAATGTAGAGAAAGGAGAAATAAGCTTAGAATATGAAGGTACCGATGATCAGCTAGCAGATCTTCTAACCAAGCCGCTACCTAGGGCAAGATTTGAAGAACTGCGCCACCGCATCGGGGTAGATGATCTCTCAGCTTAAGAAGGGGTGTTGAAAGTAAGCTGAAGAGATGCCAAATACAAATCAGTCCAAAGCAGCTCCCAAACCATATCTGAGAAGATAAGAACGAAATGAAGCAGTGCAAATGAAACGAAGTGAAGAAGAAGAAGGAGACGTAAAGATAAAGACATGTCAACAGTTGCGGCCCTCTTCCCAAGCAAAAGCCAATCAGCCGCATCTTTTCAGATTTCCTGAAATATTATAAATAGACATATGATATGTTAAAATATTGGATTGTACTGTGTGTGCTTGTGTTGTATTAAAACACCAATTTATTTCCTCATTTTTCTGTCAAAACCATTCTCACACTCAAACCCATTCTCACACTCAAAGTTATTCTTCATACCCAGCATTTTATTTTCAACACATATGACATCATCAATCTACTGCTCTTCTTAACATTTTATATACTCCCAATATTTGACTGCAAAGCCTTTGATTTTTGGCATGTCCAAATGAGGATTTTATTCCTATCACAAGAACATAATTCATCAAGGTTATGCTCAACCGACGGTCACCAATCCAATAGAAGGATGGGAACAAACTCAGGTGAACATGTGTACTAAAAAATATATATATATATACGAAGGGATGTCAAAGCTCGCCTCTACAAACAACGAGTAGGGAGAAACATATTTCCAAGAATCATGGATGCTTTATCATCTAAAGAAGCACGTGGCATTCTCAAAATTGAATTTCAAGACTCGTGCAAGATAATTTCAATAATTGCAAAATCTTTGAATTTTTTTTACTCTCTTACAATGAAGGAGGGGAAACAACACATAATACTTGTTGCGGTCTAACTCGACACTCTTAAATCGGCCTAAATGCGACGGTCTTAGCTCGGGAGCGGTCGAGTGTGCGATCAGTCACAAAATAAGAAGTCAAATGCACAAGGCGATTTTTACGTGGAAAAAACCCTCAACCGGGTAAAATACCACGCGACCGGATCTGTGCCGGTCAAACTCCACTATCAGCTTCAGGTTACAACTTGTTTGTAGAATCAATGGCGGCAGGCCACACTTCGTTGCACTTTGGAGATGACAGAGTATTTTTGGCGCTCGGTGGGAAACAGGCTTCTCAGCTCCACGCGAGTTTTAGCTTTCACGATCTTGGTGCGAGGATGGGCGCGGAACGCGCAGAGTGAGGTTGGAGCGAACTTTCTGGATGCTGATTACGAACGAGGCCTTCTTACTACAACAGGCAGAGCGTCGTCTTCGTGGTGATGTTGCGGACTTAACCGAGTTTCTAGTGGAGCGGCGGTGGCACGCAGGAGAATTCTGGTAGAGGAACGGTGACTCGTTAGAAAATTCTAGAGGAGAAACGGTGGCTCGTTGGAGAATGCCGACAGAGCTCTGTCTGTAGGGACAAGAAAGCATCGAGAAGAAATGTGAGGAATGAGAAGGCATGGGGGCCTATTATAACCTCCAGAAGGTGGTTTTAGTGCTTACGCGTCTATTCGCACACCGTAACCACCAATATTATTATATTAAGCATAGTACTTTGCATACATATATCATGCAATATTTACTAAATGCAAACCGCCAATACGACCAAGATCTCTCACTAACGGTGGAAGTTACGCGGGCAGTTTTCCCCAGAACAAATGGTCACGATCGTGGTGGGGTCGTTCAGACGGAGGAGGAAGGGCGCGACACCATGGCCATCAGGAGAGCTGCCCCTCACGGGCGAGGGAGGCGGCGGACTCCCGCGCCGGCTGCAAATTGTCGGCGCAGCGTCGATCGGCCGCCAACCACCAGCGGGGCACCGGCTTACCGCGGGAAGCGGCCGGCCCGCGCGGTCGGCCGGAGCCGGCGGGGGCTGGGCTTGGACGGACGGGCGCACGCGGATGGTGTGCCAGGCTTGGTACCGGCGCCAGTCACCGCTTGCGCGGCTGACGTTGGCCGAGAAATTGGTAACACCCTGCCGCTAGGTGAAGCCGACCGGAACCGGGGCGCGTAGGGGCAGCTGGCCTGGCGCGCCCGGTTGGAGGACCGGGCGCGGATAGCCGCCACCCGTAGCCTCCCACGATCGTGACAACGGCCGTGGGAGGGGGAATCCCTGCCGGTCAGGGAGAGCGGTAGGGTGGCCGTGCGATGCGACCGCAGAAGAGTGGCCGCGAGGCCTCCTCGCCGGTCGAAATCGCGCCGACTTGGGGCGTTCGGCCGGAGGAAAGGGAGAAAGGGAGGGTCCGTGCTTCCTGCAGAAGTTAGAGATCTTCCTCTCCTCTTCTGGCATTACTAAATGCATGAAGCCAGCACTTGCAGGTTTCCGTCAAATGACGGATCTTCCTCTCCGCCACTCCATTTTGTTGTGGAGTATGAGCACAAGTACGCTCTCTCTGAATCTCGTGTTTCCTACAAAAGTTAGAGAACTCAGATGAAACAAACTCATCTCTGTTGTCAGTTCTGAACTTCTTGATCTGCAGGACAGACTGACCCTCCACCAGCTCCTTGAACTCCACAAATAACCGGAAGGCATCTGACTTCTCCTTCATGAAATACACTTAAGTGTATCTTGAGTAATCATCAATCAGCACCAGCATGTATCTGCTGCATCCAAGACTAGCAGTAATAGTTGGCCCCATCAGATCACCATGGATACACTCTAATGGTGCATTGCTCCTTGTTTGAAATTTGTCAAACGGAAGGCGATGAGCCTTTCAGAACTGACACCCCGCGCAAACATGGTTATCTCTATAGGATGACAACTTCGGAAAGTCTTCCACAAGGCTTCTCATCACCATAGCTTTCAGCTTGTCCATCTCTACGTGCCCTAGCCTTTCATGCTAGATAGTAGCGCTATCGTTGGCTTTCATCCGATCAACATAAGAGCATGTTGTTAAAACAAACAAGTCTCTAACTCTTCTCCCTACATGAGCAACATCAGTCTTTACCGATGATACGTTGCAGAGAAATTTCACTTCTATTGGGCCAAAAAGAACGTGATATTTTGCGTCAACCGTATTGGTCACTGAGAAGAGGTTCTTCTTCATGCCAAGTGCGTGATACACACTCCTTAACGTGAGTAGACCCTGAACACTATCCAAAGAAACAACACTCTTCTTTTGTACAGTATGAACAAAATCATCAGCTGTAAAAATAGCTTCATTACCAGAGAATGTTTATAGTGATGAGAACTTCGACTTGTCTCCAGTGAGGTGATGACCACACCCTGAGTCAACTATCCAGTCATCTTGGTAGTCGACAGTGAAAAGAGCACAAACACACGTGCCCATCAGAAAAGCTCCTCCCCACTCAGCCTCCTCAGCACTGGAACCAGCTCCATCCTTATCTGCAACATGCATAGGCTATAGCTTGACCTTGTAGTCGCATTTGAAGTGACCCGACTGATTACACCTATAACACTTCAACTCCTTCTTCCATTTCTTCTTAGGAGCAACGCTCCTCTCTTGCTGATAGGAAGTTAAAGCCCCATCCGCAGCAACAGGCTTCTTCTTCTTTTCTCATCTCTCCTTCTTATAAGTGAAGAGAGTCTCACTACCTACTTCAGAGATAGTAACCTCGGTCATCTGCCTAGCTAGGCTCTCCTATGACGCTAGCAGATTCTCCAGCTCCAGCAAGGATGGCTGAGTCGCCCATCCTTGAATAGAAGTCACAAAGGCCACATATTCGTTCCGCAAACTGCGGATTATGTGTCTCTTCAACTTAGCTTCAGAAATGGGCTCATTAGAATCCAAAGTTGATATCTCAGCACACAGGTTCTTTATTTTAAGAAAGAACCTTGAGATGGGCAGATCTCCTTGAGTTGCTTTAGCCAACTCATTCTCTAAGAACTGTAGTCGCGCTACATTCTTCCTGTTGAACAGTCCATCAATGAATGTCCAAATCTCAACAGCAGACTCACATCCTAAGATGTGATCAAATAGCTCAGGTGAGACAGCTCTGAGAGCAAACTCTGCCTTTGCATTGGTCTTCCTCCAAACTCTCACTTGTTCAAAAGTACCAGTTGCAGCAGTCACTTCTTGCTTGTCGTCACCACCGACGAATTCCCACAACTCCTCACCCAGAAGATAGCTCTTCATACATGACTTCCACTTCTTAAAGTTAGTCGTTGTAAGAAGTTCAATACCAAGACCTCTTGCGAAAGCTCCTTCCATTGCAACAACCACTGATCTAATAGCTTCCAGAAGCGCCGAGCACAAATGTGGTTGATCACTGCTCAAGCCACTGTTCCCTCTGATACCATATTGAAATTTTACAAGATGATCTGGAGATAGCTCTGATACCAAGTAAAAAACTTCCAGAGCTATCAAGCTAACAACTTAATCAAGCGGAAATGGGAACCAGGCACAGGAACACTCCAACCATAAACTAAGCTAAGTAAATCAGAGACAATAGAATCGCCAAGTAAAAAGGAGAAGCAAAAAAGCAAACAAGAGCTTTAAGTCGGGCGGACTGCCTCAGAGACCGTCGAGACCGCCGAGTCCTCCGTGACCGCCAAGTCGCTACTACACCACTGATCTATGGAGTCCGCGGACAACCCATTATTCTGCTGAATGACCGCTCTGCAAGCCGCCGCTGAACTGAAAGAACAGACCGCCTAGTCCGCCGAGTCCGGTGGACAGGTTATTGAATTGGAAATTGCTGAAGGAGAGAAGACTGGCTGGACGAAAATGTGACCTGCTGCAAACCGCTGATTGATAACAGCAAGCTCCATTGATTCCTGACCGCAGTCAGAAACAGACTCCTGACTTCTCAGTGCTAGCCGCACAACCTGCAAACAGCAACCAGTTAAACCTTCTCAATCCACGCGGACAAGAAAACCGAGGCCGCAGCAATTAACCCACGCTCAACTTACTGTCTCTCAGCTACTGTTAATGTGACAGGGGTCCTATTTATAGGCACGACGAGGAGTGTGGTCACCGCCCTAGTGGATAGAAACACCACCCCAGCTCGCAGCTAGCACCAAGCAGTCCGCCAAGTCCGCATGGACATGGTCAGACACCAGCCAAGCCAAATTGCCTGGCACCAAGGATAGAAGATAGTCCGCAACCCAGCGGACACCGCACCAGTCCGCACGCTGCACAGCACGCGGACACAGTAAAAGCTCACACACTACACAAGTCCGCACACTACACGCGGACACAGTAACAACCCGCACACCCCGCGGACACCGCACTAGCCCGCAACACAAGTCCACGACAGATAGGCACAAACCGCCCGGTCAACCAGCCGACATTGCGGACTCTGCGATCACCCTAGACTTGTCACAGATTGTGACTAAGTCCAGCAACCAACCAAACTCTGGTGCGAGCTCGACGGACAAGGACCCAGTACGCCAGCTCTCAAGACAGTCCGCCAATATGCGAACTCCGTGGTTCACTAATCCTCTCCACCAGAGCGAGGCCAACAGCCGAAATCGCAAGCTCCAAGAGGAGTCGGCAAAGAGCGAACTCCGCGGACTCAGAGTGAGTCCACCCTTCCAGGGATACTCCACCTATCTGCAAGGTTACACCAGGGAACATCCAACTGCAAGACCACAAGCCGAACTGACGGAAACCATCACCAAGCCGCAACAACCAGGCCACGCAGACCGCACCATCAGTCCGCCCAGGCCGCGCGGTCTTCCTGATCAACCCCCACTTTCACTTCACAATTTTCAACACTTTTGACGACAACAACCCCTGTGACACAAAATAAACTTCCACTGTATTAAAGTTAGAAGATAATGTATAATATTATAGTATAAGCCCAGTTATGTTAATGGGCTGCTATACAGAGTGTTGTAAGACTTAATATCAAAAGAAGAAAAATTGAAAAAGAAAGAAAAATCTTTTCAGAATTTGGGTTTTTTGGTGTTGTTTTTTTTTTCACCCAACAGTGGTATCAAAACTAGGTTAAGCATATAGTTGAAGAACTCTTAGCCATCAAAATGTGTAGTATTTGTGGTGTTCACTTCAATTGATATTTGGCCTCCTGCAATTCCTCGCATGACATCAATAAGTTTTTCAACATGTCCCACTTTTACTTATGCGGCTTCTAATGTTCCAATCTTTGAAGGTGAATATTTCAATTAATGAAAAGTTTAGATGAGGACACCTTTCATGTCCCAATCCTGATGGGATCTTATAAAAGATGGAGTACCCCTAAGTCAATCCACGGAAGCAGCTCATCAAAAAGAATATACATAAAATAAAATAAAAAGATGCATAATCCATGCTTTATATTCAACAAGGTGTTTGACGAACTATTTTCCCTTGTCAAATGAATGCAAACAGCGCGAAGGAAGCTTGGGACATTTACAGTTGGAATATATGGGATCAGAGAAAATAATTTTTATTACATTCTGATCAGTATGAACAGAATTTGATAATGTGAGAATGAATCCTACTGAAGATTTTTCAGAGCTATCTTAGTTGGGTATCTAACTTGGCAAATTAAATAAGAAGTTTGGGTGATACAATCAAAGAGAAGAAATTGTGCCCAAAAGTTCTAAGAGAAATACCTTTGAAATACAACTATATTTTAACTGCTATAGAAGAAGCGAAGAATATTCACTCTTTATCAATGATAGAACTTCTAGGATCTCTAAAGGCTCGTTAAGAATGCTTGAAATTATATGAGACACCAATAGATCAAGCCCTGCAGTTCAAAGTCAGAGTACAAAAGAAAGGTGAAATAAAGAACTTTCAATCATCCTCATTAACTGTTCAGCAGTACACACCCTTTCCTGGTCTGTATAATGCCAGAAGAGGAGGTGGTAATAAAGGGAGAGGGAGAGGTAGAAGTAATCAGAGAATTTTTGAAAAACCAGAATCTCATATCAATAGTACACCACTATACTATATTCTATTTAGTAAAAAAAACACACAATACAATAGATTGTTTTTATAAATGCAAGAGATGTAAGAAACTAACTCGTTACAACAAAAAGTGCTTGTTTCAGAATAAGAAAGAAGCACAATATGGTGAAATGACATAAGAAATGGAGAAGAACATGAAACTAGAAAACATGTTTTATACATGTGATGTAGCTGCAATAATATAATCAACCTTTTCAGATACTTGGTTTCTAGACAGTGGGTGATCAAATCATATGACCCACAATAAAAGTTGTTTCTCCATTTTAAATGACACTCCTAAATCTCATGTAATATTAGGAGATGGAAAGACCTTAGCAATTGAAGGAAATAACACTGAAGTGTATGACTCCGAAAGGGGAATAAAAACAGATCACAATTGTGCATATGTACCTACTTTAGCTCATAACTTACTAAGTGTCTGATAATTGCCACAAAAGGGCTATTCTTTGTATTTTAAGCTCATTTCTCTCAAATCAAAGAACCAAATGGCAAAGCATTCCCTCTTCATCTTACTCCTCTAGTTCCTTCTGCTTTATATGGACAACAAACCAATTTGGTTCAACTATGGCATCACAGGTAGGCCAAGCTTCTTTTCTGAAGACGTAACGGATCGAAATGCAGGCGCTATTAGGGCACTGTGCACGCACGGGGTGCTCGTCTTTGTCATTGTTTAGGTCCTCGAGGAATGAGTTAGGGAACAAAAGTTGCTCGTCTTTGTCGCCGTCGAGGAAGCCAAAATGTCACCGTCGAGGAAGCAGAAAGGAGTTAGGACACGCATGTGTGATGCACTGCTCTGGCTTGGAGAAGATGGTTGAGGTCCTCGAGGAGGCGCGGTCTCTTCCGAAATCTCACGCGGGACAGCTGCTGGAGGACAGGCTTTTTCTGAAATTCATAGCCGGGCACGTGCCCGGGTATGCCTCCACATGGGTCCGCCCCTGGTATGACATATGGACTTGTTTCGAAATGAACATGTGTTAGTTTGGAATAAAATATTTGAGTTGTTTATCGGGAGTTCCCCTCTAAGTTTGAAAATTTAAAGAGTGTGCCTCTCTATCTTTTGAATTTACAAAAATCTTTCCTCTAAATTAACATTTTGTAACGCATGTACAAGAAAATCCCCCCGGAGGGAAAGGTCCGGGAGGAGGAGGTGCGGGATTTTGAGCATGCTGTTGGAAATTTCTCGTAAGATGGACTCGATTCATCGAGACGTCCCGGTGAAGTCGTATGTGAATTTTGAGTCTATTTGGACTCCTGCAAGCGTGCGCTATTTCAGTCGCGTGAACGATCGAAGTCTGTGATAGGTGGGTCAGATTGTCTCGTCATTCAGTCGCGAGTTCGGTCTCACCCTTGACACAGATATTCGCTTAGATATGAATTTAATTAATTTTGGGGTATTGATTTTCATTCACTTTTGGAGATTAATGGAGTTTATTGGATCCATTAATTTTGGTAACTCCAAAATGAGAGGGCTTGCCCTACTAGAGCCTATTATACAAAACCCTCAAAATATTCTAAGCTAACATAGTGAATAAGGGTTGAAAAATTCCGATCCCCAAATTTTAGAAACCGCCGTCCGCTCCTTCTTCTTCATCGAGTGAAACCGCCTGGCCTAGGTTGTTATTTGATGCTCCAACGGACCGGTCCAGCTGGACCGGTCCGGTTTTGTTTGTTTTAATTTTTTTTCTTTTGTTTTATATATATATAAGAACTTGCACAGGGAGAAAAAAGACAACACAGCATTCCCGATCTCATCTTCTAACCTAACCGAGAGGAACAGCAGGCGGCGGCTTCGGGACGGGATCGAGCGCAGCGGAGGCGGGCGTTTTCTTCTCCGGCGACATCAAGGAAGAAGAGGGAGCGGCGGCATCGACCTAGCGGCGGCAGATTGGCTCTCGATCGGGGTGTCTTCTCCGGCGACTTCGGCAAGGGCCCGATCTTGGGCGATCCAGTTTTCTTCTCCGGCGACGTCCAAGATCAAGCGGCGGCAAGCGATCTAGGGCCTTCTCCTCCGGCGGCAACGAGGGCGGCAGCTAGATCGGCTAGGAGCGCCGATCTTGGGTTTCTTCTCCGGCTTCTCCGGCGACAGCGGTAGATCCGGCGGCGGCAGATCGGACAGAGGTTACTTCTTCCTCTCCGGAGACATCCAGGCTGCGGCGGTCTCACGCCAGCAGCGTCCAGGGGCGAGGAAGAGGGCAGCGGCACCGATCGGCCGTTCAGGCGACTTCTTGCGGCGACAGCTCCGGCGGCAGCGTGCTAGGGGAGTTTTCTTCCCTCTATTGTTTCTTATTGTTGTTGGTTTTTCCTATTCTAGGTTAGTGTCGATCCGAAAGGATCGTTGAGTGCCTTGTGGTTGTAATCGAACATTTATTTTTGTTTAGTGGATCTGGCGCGCTCTCCCCGTGGGCGTAGGAGCTTAACTCCAAACCACGTAAATCTCTTGTGTTTGTGGTGTTTTGGAATCTTGTACGTGTCTCTGTAATAGTTTGGTGCGCGCCACTATTTGCTCACAAATTAGCTTCCGTTGCTATTGTCTGCGACGAGTTCCGTACTCGCGGGTCGGTGCCAATTGCATAACAATTGGTATCAGAGGGAGGTTCCGATCTTTGGACCGGTGAGCAAATTCAATGGCGGCCAAATTCGAGGTTCCAAAATACGATGACAAGATTGGTTTCGGCCTTTTGAAAAAACGCATAAAGGTCATACTCGTACAGCAGGGACTTCACAAGGCACTCCTTGGAAAGGAGAAGGCCAAGGTGAAGGACGATGACGAGTGGGATGAGCTGGATCTCAAGGCCATCAGCACCATACAACTGTGCTTGGCAGATGAGGTCATGTACAATGTAGTCGAGGCGGAGACTACAGCGGATCTATGGAAAAAGCTCGAAGAGCTTTATATGTCTAAGTCGCTTACGAATAAGCTATACGTTAAGAAACAATTGTATAGCTTAAGAATGTCTGAGGGAACACAGTTGTTGAACCATATGAATGTGTTCAACAAGCTGATATCCCAGCTGCGGAGTATGGATGTGAAGGTCGAGAAGGAAGACCAGGCTCTTCTCCTCTTGTCCTCACTCCCGAGGTTGTTCGATCATTTAGTTACCACCATCTTGTATGGGAAGGATACCCTTAAGATGAAGGAAGTTGTAACGATGCTTCTATCAAATGAGAAGAGGAGCAATTCTGGATCGAAGGCGAGCGAGGGTCTGCTCGTGAAGAGCAGAGACCCATCCCGAGGGATATCGAAGGAGCGAGGCAAGAAGGACTCTCGACCTAGATCGAAGTCCAGAGGCAAGAACAATAAATGCCACTTCTGCAAGGAGGAGGGGCATTGGAAGGTGAACTGCCCTAAGAGGAAACTCAAGGGCAAAGCACCTGAGCCTCAGCAGGCCGCTATAGCAGCCGAGTATGATAGCGATGCAGATGTCTTGCACGTGTCACAGAGTCATGAGATCACGAACGAGTGGATTATGGACACTGGATGTTCATACCACATGTGCCCACGTAGAGAGTGGTTTATCACTTTCAGAGAGTGCGATGGAGGTCGGGTCTTGATGGGAACAACTCTTAGTGCAGGACTATGGGGATCGGGACTATCCGGATTAGAATGTTTGATGGAGCGATACAGACACTCGCCGATGTGAGGTATGTGCCTGACCTAAGGAAGAGCTTGGTCTCCTTAGGTACTTTAGAGGCAGCCGGGTATTCCTATATCGACGAGGGAGGATTTATCAGGGTGAAGAGAGGCGCACTAGTCGTCATGAAGGGGGAGCGTACTGATACGCTTTATAGGTTGATAGGCACCACGATAGCTGGTGATGCGGCTGTTGTCGTGATGTCTGATGAGGATACCTCTGCGTTGCGGCATGCTAGGCTTGACCACATGAGTGAGAGAGGTCTCGTAGAGCTGCATAGGAGAGGACTCCTGAAGGGATTCAAAACATGCAGACTTGACTTTTGTGAGACCTGCGTTCTAGGAAAGCAGCACAAGGTCAAGTTTATGACATCGAGTCGGCGCAGTAAGGACGTCTTGGAGTATATACACTCGGATGTATGGGGCCATCCCCGGTGCCGTCACTTGGAGACGCTAGTTATTTCGTGACATTCATCGACGATTACTCCAGGAAGGTTTGGATCTACTTCCTCAAACAAAAATCCGAAGTGTTTGAAAAGTTTAAGATCTAGAAGACCCAGGTGGAGAATCAGACGGGGAAGAGAGTGAAGTATTTGAGATCCGACAACGGTGGCGAATACACATCGTCGGAGTTTCAGGGGTTTTGCGATCAGGAGGGTATCACTAGGCACTTCACCATCCCTGACACGCCGCAGCAGAACGACGTTGCCGAAAGGATGAATAGGACGCTTCTAGAGAGGGCGAGGCACATGCGTCTATACGCAGACCTGCCCAAGCCCTTCTGGGCTGAGGCGGTGAGCACTGCACGGTATCTAGTGAATCTATCTCCATCAATGTCACTAGATTTAAAATGCCCACAGGAAGTATGGTCAGGTACGACAGTCACGTATTCTGACATCTATATCTTCGGATGTTGTGAAAGTAGCGAACAAACGGCTAAAAACAAGCCGGAACTTTGAATAATTGAAAGTTTTATTATCCAAAAAGATATCATTTACAAAGGTATGACCTCCCTTTTATAGAATGGAGGAGAGAGCAGAGAGTACAAACTAACAATGTGGGACTAAAGCTATACAAAATTTGAGCGGCTAGAACAACAGATCGGAACAGGCCGCGCGGTTAGACAATGTGCTAACCGCTCGACAATACCAGAAGCAAGAGAGAGAGATGTGGTAGGAGACCGCTAGACCGCCCGGTTTCCAAGCCACCGGAAATAAACCGCCAGACCGCCGGACTACAAACAACAACAGCCTGGAATCAAACCGCTGGAGAGTAATTGTCAGACTGCGCGGTCTACAACCCGCCAGACTCAAACCGCCAGACCGCCCGGTCTCATACTTCAACACTCCCCCTCAAGCTGGAGCATAGATATCAATCATGCCTAGGTTCTCACAAATGTGGAAGAAGGAAGTAGAAACCGGTTTGGTGAAGATATCTGCCAACTCTTTGTCAGAGGTAACGAACGGAGTGCAAATCTATCTCTTCAAGACCTCTTCTCGGATGAAATGGCAGTCAACCTCTATATGTTTTGCTCTCTCATGGAAGACCGGATTTTTGGATATGTATATAGCGGCCTTGTTGTCACAGAACATAGATAGAGGATAGTCGTAGACCTCTCCTAGGTCAAGCATGAGAGCCCGCAAGCATTTTAATTCACACGTGGTTGACGTCATACTGCGGTATTCGGCTTTTGCACTGGACCTTGAGACAACAGACTGCTTCTTGCTCTTCCAGCTCACAAGATTACCTTCAACAAATGTGCAAAAACCCGATGTAGATTTACGGTCACCTTTATCATCCGCATAGCTTGAGTCTGAGTAGGCTTCAACTCTCAGATGACCATGCTTCTGAAAGAGTAGCCCTTTTCCCGGTGCTGCTTTGACATACTCTAGTATCTTCAAGGCAGATTGAAGATGACATTCCCTGGGAGCTTGCATGAACTGACTGACCTTGCCTACAGCATATGCGATGTCAGGTCTGGTCACCGTGAGATAAATGAGTTTGCCCATCAGACGTCTATATCTCGTGGCATCAGATATAAGAGGTGAGTCATCTGTCCATGTTTTGTCCTCTCTAGTAGCCATGGGATACCGGGCCGGTTTAGCACCGGTCAATCTTGCCTCTTGTAGAAGATCAAGAGCATACTTCCGTTGGGAGAGAACCAACGAGTCGGGCTTCCGAGAGATTTCTATCCCCAAGAAATATTTCGGGGAGCCCATATCCTTCGTGACTAGGTGTTGACGGAGGTGTTTCTTTGTCAAGTCCACCCCAGTCTGGTCATCGCCGGTAAGAAGAATATCATCCACATACACCGCCAAAATCACAAGGCCCGATGCGGTTCTGCGAATAAACAATGAGTGATCGTCCGAACTTCTTGTAAAGCGAATGGCAGCCACAATGGCACTAAACTTGTCGAACCATGCCCGAGGGCTCTGTTTTAGGTCGTAGATGGCCTTCTTCAACTGGCATACTCGTGTCTCCCCCTGAGCAATATACCCAGGAGGTTGCTCCATGTAGACATCCTCCTGAAGATCCCCATAGAGAAAGGCATTCTTGACATCAAGCTGGGAAATAGCCCACTCCCTGTTGACGGCCACAGAGAGAAGAATCCGGATGGTGCTAAGGCGAGCAACTGGGGAGAAAGTATCAAAATAGTCAACTCCATAAGTCTGAGTAAAGCCTTTGGCCACCAGCTAGGCTTTATAACGATCCACAGTGCCGTCTGGGCGAAACTTCACAACAAACACCCAGCGACAGCCAACCACATCAGTACCTACCGGTGGAGGAACAAGGGTCCATGTACCCCTTTCAGTAAGAGTGGTGATTTCCTCATTCATGACAGATTTCCAATGAGGAATAACAAGAGCCTCCTGGTAAGTGGGGGGAGTGGTAATAGCCGAGATAGCCAAATAAAAGTACCTGTGAGAAGGAGTAAGCCGATCATAGGAAACAACAGCCGTAAGCGGGTGTTGGGTATACGCCCGCACCCCTTTGCGAAGAGCAATGGGAAGATCTAGGTCGTCTCGTGCCTCAGGGATCGGAGTGTCCGTGGCGGAGAAAGCTGGCCCGGGACTAGAGAGAGACGGCTGCGGAGAAGAGGAACGGGGTATAATGGAGAGAGAAGGAGACGGAGGAGGAGATGATATAGGAGGGGAGACGTCGATGTGCGTGGAAGGAACACAGAGAGATGGTGGAGAGTCAGAGACAGCAGGAGGAAGCGGGGATTGAGAAGAAAAGTAGGATGCATTTTCGAAGAAGGTGACGTCCGCGGAAACAAACTGTTTGCGCAGAACGGGGTCAAAGCAACAATAGCCTTTTTGAGTGGTCGAGTACCCCAAAAAGACACATTTTGTGGAACGGGGGGTAAGCTTGTCACGGGTAGCAGACGGAGCATGCACAAAAGCCGTACACCCAAAGATAAGGAGAGGAAGTGGAAAGGGTTCCTTGCCCGGGTAGAGAATGAAGAAGAGGGTTTTGCCGTGGTAAACCGAAGAGGGAATGCGATTGATGAGATAGCAGGCGAGGAGAACAGCATAGCCCCAGCAGGAGCGAGGCACCTGCATCTGCGTCATGAGAGTGCGAGCGATATCGAGGAAATGACGGTTTTTACGCTCCGCCACCCCCATTTTGTTGGGAGGTGTAAACACAGCTGGTCTGATGAATAAGACCATATTGCATACAAAAAGATGAAAACTCATGACTGAGATATTCTTTAGCATTATCAGAGCGTAGTACTTTAATAGAAATAACAAACTGAGTTTTAATCATATTATAAAAGGATTGTCATACAGATAAGAGTTCAGAGCAATCTTTTAATAGATACACCCAGGTACATCTAGAGAAATCATCAATAAAAGTTACAAAGTAAGAACTACCCCGACCAACAGTGAGAGTAGGAGCAGGACCCTAGACATCAGAATGAATGAGATCAAAAGGGCGGGATGAACCACAACCTTGCTTCGGCGGGAAGGAGGAGCGGTGATGTTTGCCAAGCTGACACGCATCACAGTTGAGCGGAGGACTGGTCTGAGGTAAGTGGGGAAGAAGCTGACGAAGAATCCGAGGAGGAGGATGTCCAAGGCGAAGATGCCATTGAAGCAGATCGGTAGACGAGGAAAATAAGGCGGACAGAGCGAAAACATTGTCGAGGAAGTAGAGACCGCCACTCTCAGTCCCAGTAGCAATCGTCTGTTGGGTCCTCAGGTCCTGAAAACAACAAGAAGTAGGAGTAAATAAGACAGAGCACTGAAGTTGCTTGCATAAAGTAGTAACAGATAACAAATTGCAAGGGAACTTCAGGACATAGAAAGTGTCTGCTAAGCGAAGCGATGGGGTGACTTGAACCATGCCCGTCCCATGAACCGGGGAAGGTGAACCATCCGCAAACAAGAACCGGGGGTAACCGATCATGCGTTTCTAGGAGAGAGAAACATTGAGGGTTTCCGGTCATGTGATTTGTAGCACCAGAGTCAATCAGCCATTTACCTTAGGTAACGACGTGTGAACTACCTGAGGTCGTGGCCACAGAAGCAGATGGACGAGAGGAGGCGGAGGTTGAGGAAGAAGTATCACCAGAGGGACGAAGATGAGGATGTTTCTGCCAGCAGCGGCCAACAGAGTGGCCGGTACGACCACAGTGAGAGCAGAGGAACCTTGACGGACCGCGCGTGCCTGACTGGCTGCGGCCACTAGTGCCACCCCGCTGAACTTGGTGAGCATAGGAGTCCTGTGGAGGAGGGGAGGACAACAGAGGACGCTGGAGCAGCGAAGTAACAGCGGCGATGCGAGCCGTAGTGGCATCCAAAGTGGGAGACTCTGCTTCTCCCAAGATATGCTGGCGGATCATATCAAAAGACTCGGGGAGTCGTAGAAGATAACAAACAACCAGGAGTTCCTGGAAGTGTTTGTGCTGCTCGGCCAAGTCCGCGGAGAAGGGGCGATTCTGGAGGATTTCGGCGCCAAGAGCCTGAACTTGCTGATAAGCCACAGCAGAAGACATGGAAGGACGAGCGAAGAGATCCGCATAGAGAGTATAAATGCGGGATGTCTGGGCCCCCTTCGAGTAGAGAGCAGCAAGGTGAAGCCATGCGGTCTTGACCGTCTCATCATGGCGTATGACAGGAAGGCATTCATCGGAGAGGCTGTTAGCCAACCAAGTGCGGACAAGCGCATCACTGGCATCCCAGCCATCAAATTGAGCAGAGTCTGGAGGAGGAGGGTCATCGGTGAGGTGATGACGTTTGCGCTGAGAGCGAAGGAGAAAGGTGAAAGAAACGCTCCAATCCGGATAGTTGGAACCAACAAGTTTAGAAACCGTGTCAAGGTTTCCGGAAGGAGTAGGAGGAGCCATATTGGCGATATGAGTGGTGGTAGTTGAGGTCTCAGAAAGGGCCATATGAGAAATAAAGAGAAGCCACTCGGTTAGTAAACAAGCCGCGCGGATAGGAAGAAGAAGAGCTGCAGCGGTCACGATGTCAGACACCAGCGGCCAGAAAAGCCACGACCAAGCCGCATAACCAAGTAGAGGGAAAGAAGTCGAACGGCTAGAAGACAGCCCGCGCGATAAGAAGTGAAGATCAAATAAGGCAAATAAGGCAGCAGGTCGCGGCAAACAAAGCAACAGGTCGCGGCGACTGAAAGGCAGGGAAAAAAGAGGTCGCGCACACACGGCAATGACAAGGAGGAGAAAGAAGCCGCGCGGATAGGGCACAAGGCAGGCAGAAGAAACAAGCCGCGAGAACAGGTCGCGAGAGGAAGAAGCAAGCCGCGCGGACAGGGCGCACAAAATCAGGAGGAGAAGATCGAGTCCTCTGATACCATGTGAAAGTAGCGAACAAACGACTAAAAACAAGCCGAAACTTTGAATAATTGAAAGTTTTATTATCCAAAAAGATATCATTTACAAAGGTATGACCTCACTTTTATAGAATGGAGTGGAGATGAGAGAGTACAAACTAACAATGTGGGACTAAAGCTATACAAAATCTGAGCAGCTAGAACAACAGACCGGAACAGGCTGCGCGGTTAGACAATGTGCTAACCGCTCGGCAATACCAGAAGCAAGAGAGAGAGATTAATTAGGAGACCGCTAGACCACCCGGTTTCCAAGCCACCAGAGATAAACCGCCAGACCGCCGGACTACAAACAGCAACAGCCTGGATATCAAACCGCTGGAGAGTAACTGTCAGACCGCGCGGTCTACAACTTGCCAGACTCAAACCGCCAGACCGTCCGGTCTACTACTTTAACAGATGTCCTATATACACCCTGAATCCGGACACAGAGCGGACGAAGCTTGATGCTAAGTCTAGGAAGTGCATTTACTTAGGTCGAAAGACCGGCACTAAAGGATTCAAGTTATGGAATCCCGAGACCAAAAAGACTGAGGTGAGGCGCGATGTAGTGTTTGATGAGGCTTCTATGTTGAAGAAGTCTCAGCCCCAAGCGAAGGAGGTGGAGAAGACTCTGAGTCCACCAGTGAAGGTGGAGCTCGAGAGTAGTAGCAGAGCTGCAAATCAGGGAGTGGAGCATGAGGGCACTAGCAGGACCGATCATCAGGATGAATCATTTGAATCTGATGGATCAGACACTATATACAGCCCGCTCAGGAGGAGCCATATGCGATTGCTAGGGGAAGGGCTATGCGAGAGGTCAAAGTGCCTCTCAGGCTACAAGATTCTATAGCATATGCTTTCCAGATGATCTCCTCCGACCCTAGATCCTATAAGGAAGCCATCGAGAGCAAGGAAAGCTCTCAGTGGATGGCGGCCATTGAGGAAGAGATCGAGTCTCTCCACAAGAATAAAACTTGGGAGCTGGTGTATCTCCCGAAAGTAGCTAAGGCGATTAGCTCCAAATGGGTATTCCGGAAGAAGGAGTCTACTTCCGGGAAGGACCCCTAGAGATACAAGGCCAGGTTCGTCGCAAAAGAAAGGCATAGATTTCGATGAGATTTTTTCGCCTGTCGTAAAGCATTGCTCCATTAGGTTATTGCTCGCCTTAGTGGTACTCTACGATATGGAGTTGGAGCAATTGGACGTGAAGACTGCATTTCTTCACGGGATCCTAAATGAGGTGATCTATATATTGCAGCATGAGGGGTTTGTGAAACCCGACGATGAAAAGAAGGTGTGCAAGCTTAGATCATCTCTCTACGGCTTGAAGCAATCTCCGAAGATGTGGAACCGGAGGTTCGATGTCTTCATGGCTTCATTAGGGTTCACCAGGAGTCAGTACGACACTTGTGTGTATTTTAGATTCCTGGCGAATGGGGATATCTTAATCCTGATGTTGTACGTCGATGACATGTTAATCGCGTGCAAATTAACCCAAGAGATCTCCTTATTGAAGGAGAAGCTGCGCTCGGAGTTCTAGATGACAGATCTCGGACATGCGCAAAAGATCCTTGGGATGGAGATTCGTCGAGACAGAGAGCGCGACATGCTCTGTTTATCTTAAACGGGGTATATTAAGAAGGTATTGGAGAAATTTAGTATGAATGACTCCAAGGCTGTCTCAACCCCCTTGGGACAGCATTTTCAGCTATCGTCCATTCAGTGCCCTACCACTGAGAAGGGACGACAGGAGATGCTGAGTGTACCGTATGCAAATACGGTGGGGTGCCTGATGTATGCGATGATCTGAACTAGACCAGACATCGCTCAGGCAGTGAGCGGCGTGAGCAGATATATGAAAAATCCAGGGAGACAGCATTGGGAAGCTGTCAAATGGATTTTGCGATATCTGAACGGGACACCCAACGTCGGATTACTCTTCAGGAAGAGTGATGTTGAGGGTTTGTTAGAGGGCTATGTAGATTCCGACTACGCGGGTGATCTAGATAGAAGGAGATCCACGACTGGATACATTTTCGTTCTAGGTGTCCAGCTGGACCGGACCGATTTTGTTTGTTTTAATTTTTTTTTGTTATATATATATAAGAACTTGCACAGGGAGAAAAAAAGACAACACAGCATTCCCGATCTCATCTTCTAACCTAACCGAGAGGAACAGCAGGCGGCGGATTCGGGACGGGATCGAGCGCAGCCGAGGCGGGCGTTTTCTTCTCCGGTGACATCAAGGAAGAAGAGGGAGCGGCGGCATCGACCTAGCGGCGGCAGATCGGCTCTCGATCGGGGTGTCTTCTCCGGCGACTTTGGCAAGGGCCCGATCTTGGGCGATCCAGTTTTCTTCTCCGGCAACGTCCAAGATCCAGCGGCGGCAAGCGATCTAGGGCCTTCTCCTCCGGCGGCAACGAGGGCGGCGGCTAGATCGGCTAGGAGCGCCGATCTTGGGTTTCTTCTCCGGCTTCTCCGGAGACAGCGGTAGATCCGGCGGCGGCATATCGGACAGAGGTTACTTCTTCCTCTCCGGGGAATCCAGGTTGCGACGGTCTCACGCCAACAACGTCCAGGGGCGAGGAAGAGGGCAGCGACACCGATCGGCCGTTCAGGCGACTTCTTGCGGCGACAGCTCCGGCGGCAGCGTGCTAGGGGAGTTTTCTTCCCTCTATTGTTTCTTGTTGTTCTTGGTTTTTCCTATTCTAGGTTAGCGTTGATCCGAAAGGATCGTTGAGTGCCTTGTGGTTGTAATCGAACATTTATTTTTGTTTAGTGGATCTGGCGCGCTCTCCCCGTGGACGTAGGAGCTTAACTCCGAACCACGTAAATCTCTTGTGTTTGTGGTGTTTTGGAATCTCATACGTGTCTCTGTGATAGTTTGGTGCGCGCCACTATTTGCTCTCAAATTAGCTTCCGTTGCTATTGTCCGCGACGAGTTCCGTACTTGCGGGCCGGTGCCAATTGCACAACACTAGGTTTCTCCATTTCCAGATCACATTGAAACTTCTTCCTCGGGTATTGACGGCCATCTATGCTGCACAGATCAAGGACGTTGTTCCTGGTCATCGGCTCATTGGAGAAGTACGAACAGGAGTTCAGTCCCTGTTTTTGGTCTTCAGTCCAGGTTTTAAAACGCCATCGCTGTCCAGGCCATTCTCTCCTTCTCTGGATCTGAACAGAGCAACAACAGGGCCTTTTCATTGGCACCATATTTTGATCCCTTGAATTCAGATCTGAGTGATTGATAACACTAAGGATTTCAGGTTTGATTCCCAGTTATTCTTAGACAAATGAGATGCATTTCAATCCTTGATTTTACATTTGGAAAAGAGATCTGTTCATGCTCAAATTATTTCAAATTTGCCTTTCATTATTAATTTAGATCCGTTTATGTTCAGATAATTTCAAGCTTTTCATTATTAATCTAAGCATGATTTAGATTTATCTGAATCATACAAGATTGTAATTCAGTTTCGATCTCTCCTTTTGTTTGGGATTTGATCATTAGCCTCGGTTTAGTGCTAACTCCCTTTGCTGTAGAGATCAAAGCTTAGTCTCTCTCTTGTATGTTTGCGGACGTCGCTAACGTCGTGCAGTACATAAGGAAAAATACTCCAAGGTTATTGGGTATGGCTACTACCATGAAGTACGAGCTCGAATCCAAGAAAGGTATAAATTAATTCCGCAATTTAGTTACCGCTTATTCAAGCTCGTTTTATTTTTTGTGTGTGTTCTCAATTTAGAAAAATAAATTTTATATGAACTCCAATTAGAGACTGATAGTATTTGGTTAAAACGATCTTAAAGGTTTATGCGTCGCTGCATTCATTAGGAATTTTGATAATATTGTTTCGCCGTAGCGACGCTTAGTCATAAATTTTATAACACATGCATGTTAGTAAAATAATTTTTGCAACATTTTCAACAGTTATGTTTTAATTTAAATGTATTGTGCTCGTATTGAGCGAAAATATAAATTCCACCCATGCTTATAGGGGAGAATTTTATATTTTTAAAAGATAGAGGGATGCAAATGCTAACTCGCAAGAGAGATTTGGCAAGAGTAATGTTTTTATATTTGTTAGAAAAACATTTTGACTTTCTTGTATGATATATATGTATATACACACACAAGTGACAGGGCACATGCATGCATGCTCTTCGTCTGGGCAGCGACATTCGATGGATTTGACGACATTCGACGGATTTGACGACATTCGATGAGGACAACGACATTCAAATTTGTGAATACAAAATGTCTTTTAAAAGCTTATTTTCATTATTTAAGTACCTCTTCTAGTTGCTGTTGATTTGAGTTTATCTTCATTGCCATTTGATTAGCAAAGTGATGTTAAAATACCATAGAAAGACTCAACCCAAGGTAAATGAACCTAATATTTGATAGAGAACTACATATCCAAGTCACCTGCGCTTTTGTTGAAACTATCTCCGGCCCACTCATGTGAGTACCTCGGGTCGAGCCACATATGGACTGCAGTTTGCTTGCCCCAATTCTGCTTGGATATAACATGAAAACTATCCCATATGCACAAAGAATTTAATATAGGTTACACATGCGCATAAATCCGAACAAAAATAATGCATATGTAAATACTACAACTGCAATAATAATACATGAAGAAATGTACCGACGTCCGTTACAGAATACACTGCGGAGGAGCCGGACTCGCTCAATCCGCGGTAGAGAGAATAATCTGGTCTGCAATCCGCCAGCACAACGGGCGCACAAGATTCACTGAGAACTTTCATCGTCTTATAACGACCAAAACACCCGCCACCACCGGAGAAGCACGGTCGAGACCAACTACACTCACGCACGCCATCGACGCCAAGCCGCGCCACTTGAGAGAAACACTCACGCACGCCATTGACCGGCTCTATCGACGGGAGGAGTGCTGCTGCTTTTGGTTTGTGCAGGAGACGTGGGAGAAGACGTGACAGAAAAAGCTTTGTCGCTGCACACGCCAACGCCGCAGCTCCTTGACTGCTGCCCGCCGTATTGACTTCTCTCACTCCTCTATATAAAACATCTATGTTTCTTCCTCTGCAGAGCCTTGCCCCCTCCATGCTCCTCCTCCACAGAGCCTCCTCCGCTGCTCCTCATCGGCGGCTACTCCTCGGCAGAGCCTCGTCTTCTCCAAGTCCTCCTCTAAGCTGCTCCCTCTCAGGTGCTTTGCGCAGTGTAAGCTCCACCACACTTCTTCCTTCCGTCTCTCTCTCTCTCTGTTGCGGCAGGCAGCATTGGAAAAACAAGTAGAGGCGAAGACTGTTGCAGCGGGAGGAAGCAACTGTCAGTTCCTTGAAGGAGAAGAATTACATGATCATATAAGGTTTGAAGGAGATGGAGAATAGGAGAATATCCCTGTTTTGATCATCATATTTGCAAAACATTGTGCTACAATAGCTATACTCATATTTAGTTTTTTATGTCTCAATGAAAATCAAACAATTATTATTATTTCAGTTTCTTCACTATCTCAGACACTGTTTCTAACCCAAATTTCATATTTTGGGTTCAGTGCGAACATGCCTAAATACTGTATGACCATGATTAAGTAATTGTCTTTCATTCACAGAGGGATGCTCGAGTAGAAGTGGTGATCCACGAGTACCCCGATGATCACTCCTATCCTATATCTAAGTTGACGTTCGTCCTCCAGTTACTGCGACAATGTGTTGATCACTTGCACCAAGGTGTCCCCAACTTCAGAGATGAATCAAAGTTGTTTAAGTTGATGTTTTTGTTGACTGCTATTACAGTTTGAAACAGAGCATAAATTGGTTCTTTTATTTTTTTTGACTGATTTTTGTTTGTTTTGTATATCATTATGATTGTAAGAAGGCAATTGTTGGCTACTTATCCCACAGTTTTGCTAATGGGTGTGAACTGGATACTATAGAGTTCAGGGTACGGGGAGGAGTTTATGCATCAATTTGATGGATGTGATAGTTTATAACACTCTTTCATTGATGAATATTATTGGTTTATGTTATCTCTTTCTAATTAACTATATTTGGTTTTTCTTTCTCCTAAGATGTTGGCTACTGTAGAGTTCAGGGTACGGGGAGAGAAAGAAAGAAAGGGAGAGAGAGAAAGAAAGCAAGAGGAGAGAAATAAATTGTTGTACTTAAAAGACAATTTTTTTGACATAGGGGCACTGCCCCACTCAACGCCTGGGGTGGTGAGTGGGCACTCAACGCGTGGGGCATTGAGGGGGCACTCAACGCCTGACTCAACCCCCCAGGCATTGAGTGCCCACTCAATGCCTGGACTCAACAGTGGGCACTCAACGCCTGGGGCGTTGAGTGGGCACTCAACGCAGCTGCAGCAGCCCGGGGGCTTGCGACACCCGCCGTCGCTGGATTAGGGTACTGTCGCGGGGCGACCCGCCGGGGGCGGGCAAAGTCCGCCGTCGCGGGCCAGGTACTATGGCGCGTAGCCATAGGTGCGGAGCCCCGTGTCACCTTATCATAGAATCAGTGGCCGCATCACGCACGCCATCATCATAGAATCCGTGGCCGCATCACGCACGCCATTATCATAGAATCCGTGTCATGCTAGAGAGAGAGTGAGAGATCTCTCTCTAAAAAGAAAATATCTCGGGAATCATTATTCCTTTTTTCCATAAAATCCGTTGCTTCCAAAAAAGGAAAAATTGGATCATGTTTAGATCTAGAACCGAATCAAAAACATAACAATTACCACTTTGGTTTGGAATCCGGAGCCACCACATGCACTAAGCACTCCCTGTACAGAGCAACAACTGCATCAAGCAACTCTGCACGTGGCACCGCCTCAGTCTGATGCATCAGCCGACCTGCTCGAGTCAACTCATCTCTTCTATGACCCAACATGTGAACGTCGTCGCAACCTTATTATAGAAACTGACTCGCATAACCCAAGTCCCAGAAGGACGATCATCTGCACCACTACGACAAACCACCATACTGGCCCCAGAAATCATGGGTACTGCACCACACATCATGGTCCCCATCAGTCGGTACAAACTACCGCCCTACACATCTCTCCTAAGCATGTTATGCTCTCACTCCACTATCAGAACTTCACCTTGGGTCACCTAACTGTACCCACCTGAATCCAAACTGCTCAGTGATGTCAAACATATAGCCATCAGAGTCGCACAAACTCTCAGTGATGGTGATGACCTCATCACTCTACACCTTGACCCAACCATCACCTTGTTCACGCCCTAGCCTTGAGGCTTTTTTGCACATTGCGAACTTGCACTCCTGTGTGGCCGCACTGTCTACAATGGTAAAAACACCATACCCTCCTTTGGCCTGTATCGAGATCGTGCTCCACTCAATTCCTTGCCAAACTGTCTCACCATACCCATCTGCTGCTGTCAATATGTGACCGCCCTTAGGAGTAGAGCTCACTAACATCTGCCCGGATAGCACTACGAATGTGACGTACACCAGCTCCTCCGAATCCTTCTCATACAAGAGCATCATCACTAAGGTCGGGTAAAAATAAGTGAGCGAGGTAAGAAGTGAAACGGGTCATCACGTCCTTCTCCGTCTCTGCACAAACTGCCTCAGACTAACACAAAAAACTATTTGAAATCGTCTTATGTTCCCACAAGTAATCTCCTACCTGTAACATATCCACGGTTATCATGATCATCTCATGCAGTACCACCTGTCATAGGTCAAACCCACCACTATCGCACTTCTTCAAGGAAACACTATCCAGATTCATATTCTTCCCTGTCATGATTGTCCTACAGCATGACTAGGAGACCTGATTAATTCAAATGTCAGATTTGAAAATATGGGGAGCGGACCTAGTCGTCACCCACCGCAGTTAAACCATTTCTCAAACATCCAATCATTCGCCTATATAACCTAGCTCTGATACCACTTGTTGGGATATAACGCGGAAACAATCCTCTAGGCACAACTAATTTAATGCAAGGTATACAAGCGCATAAATCTGAACAAAAACAATGCATATGTAAATACTACAACTGCAGTAATAATACATGAAAAAAATGTACCGATGTCCGATACAGAATACATCGCGGAGGAGCCGGACTCGCTCGATCCGCGGGAGAGAGAATAATATGGACTGAAATACACAAGCACAGCACCGCCTCAGTCTGATGCATCAGCCGACCTGCTCGAGTCAACTCATATCTTCTATGACCCAACATGTGAACGTCGTCGCAACCTTATTATAGAAACTGACTCGCATAACCCAAGTCCCAGAAGGACGATCATCTGCACCACTACGACAAACCACCATACTGGCCCCAGAAATCATGGGTACTGCACCACACATCATGGTCCCCATCAGTCGGTACAAACTACCGCCCTACACATCTCTCCTAAGCATGTTATGCTCTCACTCCACTATCAGAACTTCACCTTGGGTCACCTAACTGTACCCACCTGAATCCAAACTGCTCAGTGATGTCAAACATATAGCCATCAGAGTCGCACAAACTCTCAGTGATGGTGATGACCTCATCACTCTACACCTTGACCCAACCATCACCTTGTTCACGCCCTAGCCTTGAGGCTTTTTTGCACACTGCGAACTTGCACTCCTGTGTGGCCGCACTGTCTACAATGGTAAAAACACCATACCCTCCTTTGGCCTGTATCGAGATCGTGCTCCACTCAATTCCTTGCCAAACTGTCTCACCATACCCATCTGCTGCTGTCAATATGTGACCGCCCTTAGGAGTAGAGCTCACTAACATCTGCCCGGATAGCACTACGAATGTGACGTACACCAGCTCCTCCGAATCCTTCTCATACAAGAGCATCATCACTAAGGTCGGGTAAAAATAAGTGAGCGAGGTAAGAAGTGAAACGGGTCATCACGTCCTTCTCCGTCTCTGCACAAACTGCCTCAGACTAACACAAAAAACTATTTGAAATCGTCTTATGTTCCCACAAGTAATCTCCTACCTGTAACATATCCACGGTTATCATGATCATCTCATGCAGTACCACCTGTCATAGGTCAAACCCACCACTATCGCACTTCTTCAAGGAAACACTATCCAGATTCATATTCTTCCCTGTCATGATTGTCCTACAGCATGACTAGGAGACCTGATTAATTCAAATGTCAGATTTGAAAATATGGGGAGCGGACCTAGTCGTCACCCACCGCAGTTAAACCATTTCTCAAACATCCAATCATTCGCCTATATAACCTAGCTCTGATACCACTTGTTGGGATATAACGCGGAAACAATCCTCTAGGCACAACTAATTTAATGCAAGGTATACAAACGCATAAATCTGAACAAAAACAATGCATATGTAAATACTACAACTGCAGTAATAATACATGAAAAAAATGTACCGATGTCCGATACAGAATACATCGCGGAGGAGCCGGACTCGCTCGATCCGCGGGAGAGAGAATAATATGGACTGAAATACACAAGCACAGCATGCGCACAAGGTTCACCGAGAACCTTTGTCATCCAATGACGACCAAAACACCAACCCCCAACGGAGAAGTACCGTCTAGGCCAACTACACTCACGCACGTCATCGATGCCATGTCGCACCACCGGATAGAAACACCATCAAGGTCACTGATGTTGAGCCGGGAAAAATTCTCAACCTCAGAAATAGGATCGAGGCAGCCTAAGGTTATTGATTCTACGATCCGACGTCACAATTCAAATGGCTAGCGTGAGAAGGAGGAAACTATCTATAATCACACCCCAAGTGCTCCAGCAGGGAGGTCCCACCACGTACCCGGAAGTTTGGGTGAAACTTCCCCTCCAACACCAAAAGGTTGAGAGAGGTACTAGGCAGGCATGGACTTGGCGAGTATCCACTTGGGGGGACCTCAACCTCTTCCAAAAGTGTCATTTCTAGTACCCATGTGAGGCTATTTATAGAGAAATCTTAGGGGGGATATAGGCAAGTATCCAACTATTGACAGCGAGTTCCAAGGGCTACTCGCCCAAACTCGCGAGATACTCGCTCATACTCGTCTCTGCTCGCCCAAGCTCGCCTCTGCTCGCCCAAGCTCGCCTCTGCTTGCCCAAGTCCGTCTCTGCTCGCCCAATGGTTTTTGAATAGCCGTTTGCTTGAGTACTTCTGATCTCGACGAATGACGGGTTATACAATTGCACTCCCGCATGCCTTCGCTGTCACGCCCGCACTACCGAAGAGAAATACTGACAAGGTCACTGCACTAACGCAAGCCTTCGCCGTCAAGCACGTACCACATCATCTCCCCTAAGATCAGCAACCCTCTCCTCCAAGACCGAAAACAATCTTCTCCAAAGCCGGGGGATGCGATGAGGGTTCCACTTGGGAGGGAGAAACAAGACGAGAATGACGAGATCAGCACCAATGATGCTGTTGTCGCCGCACGGGGTTGCACCATCGGCGGCCTTCCTTCAACACAAGCCCAGGAAGGCGCGGTGTCCTTCAAAAAACACCCAGGTGGCTTCTTCTCCTCCACCGAAATAGGAGGCGGCTGTCTACCTTTGTTTTTTCGTGAATAGGTAACCACCTCCTATATATATGTATATATATATATATATATATATATATATATATATATATATATATATATATATATATATATGAATATAAAGCTTTTTAATGACTGTGCTGGTCACGCTCGAGAGAGAGGGAGAGATCTCTCTCCAAAAGAAAAATATCACATGAATCACTATTTCTTTTCTCCATAAAATGATGGTCAAAGATGGAGAGATCTCTATCTAAAAGAAAAATATCTCAGGAATCTTTATTCCTTTTTTTCATAAAATCCGTGGCTCTCAAAAAAGGAATATATATATATATATGAATATCCCAGTAATCATTATTCCTTTTTTCCATAAAATTTGTGGCTCTCAAAAAAGAAAAAATTGGATCTGATTTTGATCTGGATCCGAACCAAAAACACAACAATCGACACCTTGATTTGGGATCCGGAGCCACCGCATGCACTAAGCACTCCATGTACACAACAACAACTGCACCAAGCAACTCTGCACGTGGCAAAGCCTCGGTCCGAGGCATCAGCCGACCTGCTCCAATCAACTCATCTCTACTATGGCCCAACCTGTGAACGTCGTCGCAACATGATCGTATAAACTGACTCGCATAACCCGAGTCCTAGAAGGACGATCCTCTGCACCACTACGACAAACCAGCATGTCGGCCTAAAAAATCATGGGAACACCACCACACATCATGGTCCCCATCAGCCGATACAAACTACCGCGCTGCACAGCTCTCCTAAGCATGGTACACCCTCACTCCACCATCAGGACTCCACCTCGCGTCACCCAACTGTAGCCACCTGAATCCAAACTGCTCAGTGATGTCAAACATCTAGCTGTCAGAGTCGCATAGACTCTCAGTGATGCTTAGGACCTCATCACTCTGCACCCTGACCCATCCGTCACCCTGTTCACACCCTAGCCTTAAGGCCTTTTTGCACGCTGCGAACTTGCACTCCTGTGTGACTGCACTGTCTGCAATGGTAAAAATATCATACCCTCATTTGGCCCGGATTGAAATCGTTCTCCACTCAATCCCTTACGAAACTGTCTCACCATGCCCATCTGATGTTGTCAAGATGTGACCGCCCCAAGGAGTAGAGCTCACTAACATCTGTCCGGATTGGACTACAACTGTTACGTACACCAGCACCACCGAATCCTTCTCATACAAGAGCATCGTCACTAAGGAGGGGTAAAAATAAGTGAGCGAGGCAAGAAGTGAAACATGTCTTCACGTCTTTCTTCGTCTCTACACCAGCTGCCTCTAAGTAACACAAAAAATCATTCGAATATGTCTTGTGTTTCCACAAATAATGACCTCACTATAACATATCCACGGTTATCATGACAATCTTATGCAGTACCACCTGTCATAGGTCAAACCCGCCACTATCACACTTCTTCAAGGAAACACTGTCCATATTCACATTCTTCCCTTTCATGATTGTCCTACGGCATGACCAGGAGACCTGATTAATTCAAAGGTCATATTTGAAAAGATGGGGAGCGGACCTAGTTATCACCCACCGAGTCAAACCATTTCTCGAACGTCCAATCAACCTCCAATAGAACCTAGCTCTGATACCACTTGTTGAGATATAACGCAGAAATATTCCCCTATACACAACCAATTTAATACAGTGTATACAAGTGCATAAATCTGAACAAAAACAATGTCATATGTAAATACTACAACTGTAATAATAATACATGAAGAAATGTACCGACGTCTGTTACAAAATACACCACGAAGGAGTCGAACTTGCTCAAACCGCGGGAGAGAGAATAATCTGTACTGCAATCCGCTAGCATAACGGGCGCACAAGGTTCACTAAGAACCTTCGTCGTTCGATGACGACCAAAACACCCGCCCCCGCCGGAGAAGCACCGTCGATGCCAACTGCACTCACGCACGCCATCGATGTCAAGCCGCACTACCAGAGAGAAACACCATCAAGGCCCCTGCACTCCCGCATGCCTTCATAGCCACGACCGATACGGGGCTCCGCCCCAATGACTACGCGCCACAGTATCCGATCGGCGACGACGGGCTTTGTCCGCCCATGACAGGTCGCTACGGGCTGCGTTCGCATCAAGGCGTGACAATACCCGGCTGGCGATGGCGAGCTACGCCCGCATTCGTGTCGGCTGCGCTCCCTTTCGAGCGGGCTGAGCCCATTTTCGTCCGCAGCCAGACGGGCATCTCCCGCTTCCGCACGGGATGCTCGACACGAGGCTCCGCCCGAATGCAGCCCGACACAGGACTCCAAACCTACAACCAAGCGCGTTAGTACCCGGTCAGCATTACTGGTGATCCGATGATGGAATGGAGCCGAGAAAACATGGGTTGAAAGGGAGGAGTGATGGATTTTAGAGCACGACGACAACCCCAGCGCAAAAACGAAAACAAAAAGCTTACCTGAGGAAGACGTCGGAATGGAGCCGAGCAAGCACGGGGTGGATGGGAGGTGCGATGTATTTCAGAGCACGCCGGAAATCGTAACACTGAATAAGGGATCTGAAAACTCGTTGAAAAAAAATTCACTTGTACTCACGAAGGTCGCATTTAGTGGAAGACAAAAGCTAAAATTACATTGAAATATAATAGTTTACCCGTTCTCATGGAGGACGCATTGTTTGGGTCTGACTATAGCAGGACTACAAATCCTACAACAAAGAATTGATCCAAAAAATAAAAATAAAATGCAAATGTTATGTCCAATTTGAACACTGAATAAGGGACCGGAAAACTTGTTGAAAAAAAAATTCACTTGTACTCACGAAGGTCCCATTTAGTGGAAGACAAAAGCTAAAATAACATTGAAGTATAATAGTTTACCTGCTCTCATGGAGGACGTATTGTTCGGGTCTGACTATAGCTGGACTGCAAATCCTACAACAAAGAATTGATGCAAAAAATATAAATAAAATGCAAATATTATGTCCAATTGAATACATAAAAATTTGTTTACTTGCTCTCATGTTATGTCCAATGTTGTCACGTGAAGTTAAAGAAGCACAATACAAATGAGGAGTTATTGCATCAAATTTTTTATAAGTGTCAACCCGTGCAGTTGTCCTAACAATGTCTTCAAATTTTTTATAAGTGTCAACCCGTGAGTTATTCCAACAATGACTTCAAATTTTTTATAAGTGTTTTATACAAATTGAATATATGCACAAATAAATTAATCACCAACCTAAGTTTCCCTTCTTAGGAGAATTGGTAGAAGGGGCCAGAACGTCCAATTCAGTAGTAGCCGGCACTGTATGTGACTTACATGCATTTCATCAAATACCTTGAGGGCATGAAAATTGTTGCATGCATTTCACTGAATAGCGTGAAGGCATGAAAATTGTATCAGCTACTTAAGAGAGAAAATGGTGCAAAGCTCGGTGTATCTCCGATCTTGACTAAAGTATAACTTAAGAGAGAAAACATGACAAAGCTCACTATATATATAGTATAACTTGATTCGTTGCTAATGAGTATCACTTGATTTCATTGCTGCAGACTAGCTAAATGTTGCACATTTTCTAGATTCTGTAAAGAGAAAAAGAAGTAAGTTAAAAATATGTATATACAGTTTGATCCTGCAGAGGAAAAGTGAAGAAATGTTGGCAAATGAAGTGAGAGCTTGAGAGAGGAGAGGGAAGGAAGAAGATAACATTTTTTTTCAATCGGCGATGACGCATTGAAGGGGGCGAGCGGCGATGGCGCAGTGAAGGGGGTGGGCGTGAATTTGTGCTGGAGTCGGGAGAGTTGCCGGAGGAGACAGTTGCAGCTTTCGGCCGGAAGAAGCCTGGGGCGTGGGTAAGACAGCTGGCGGGAGACCTGACCAAAATAATAAAAAAAGAAATTAGGATTCAGATTAAAGTAGCTTGAATGGTAGAGATTAAAAGGTTGGGCTCTATTCAACGGTTTAGATGCAACCCAAAATATTTCTTTATACTCTCCCTCCCTCTCTCTCTCATAGGTTTAGGGGGGCGTGGGTAAAACAACTAGCGGGAGATCCGACCAAAATAATAATAAAAAGAAATTAGGATTCAAATTAAAGAAGCTTGGATGGTAGAGATTAAAATGCTGGACTCTATTCAACGATTTAGATGCAACCCAAAGTATTTCTTTATACTCTCCCTCCCTCTCTCTCTCATAGGTTTAGGTGATCTATACTTTTTCATTTTTTAATTCAAAAATGATGGACGATTGAGATTAAATATTTAGACTTGTGGGCTCTTTTGAACAGATTAGATGTATTCCAAACTACTTCTTTAATATAGTTAAAGATATATATATATATATATATATATATATATATATATATATATATAAATAAATAAATATATATATATATAAAAGTGACGGGCACGGGCCTTCGGCCCTGAGGGCATTCGGCGGGGTGCGACATTCAGCGGGGTGCGACATTCGCCGGGATGCGACATTTGTCGGTGGTGCGACATTTGTCGTGGGGACGACATTTGTCGTGGGAGGCGACATTTGTCGTGAGCGGCGACATTTGTCGTGGGCGGCAACATTTGTCGTGGACAGTACCCGACCGACGACGGCGGGCTTTGCTCGCTCCCGACGAGCTGCGCCCGACCCGCAACATATACATATGAGTACTCAAAATGACGGTAAAAAAATATAAATCAAGAATACAATTTTTATTTTGTAAAACAAATTATATTTTAACGTTAAAACATTAATTTTTCTCTTGTAATTTCTAGCTAGAGACAATAAGTTTAGGGTATCTACTGTTTTTATTTTTTGTATTTTAATATTGTAAAGTTGTGTAATTACCTAAAAGGATATTGTCTTTATAATATACTAATATAAAGTTTGGTATAATTGTGTAATTATGAATACAACTATAAGAGCAATATATGGACATCATGCAATGTTTCACCAAAAAGTAGTTTTCGTATATTAGTATGTATATATATATATATATATACGAGTGACAGGCACGGGCCTCCGGCCCGATGACCACGCGCCACAGTATTCGGCCAGCGACGGCGGGCTTCGCCCGCCCCCGGGCTGTTTTTTTAAAATATAATATTATATTACCTGATTTCAGTGCATTTACTGTAGCAGTCCCGCCGCCCAGACTTTTCGGGTCCGAAATCGAAGGTCAAGGAGGCTCCAAATCAAAAAGTGATCAACATGAAAGTTGTTCGGATCGCTGAGATCTACAACTTTCATGTTGACCACTTTTCGTTTTGGAGCCATCTTGACCCTCATATTGGGCCCCGAAAAACCTGATTTCCGTGCCTTTACTGTAGCAGTCTCGCCACCCAGACTTTTCGGATCCAAAATCGAAGGTTAAGGAGGCTCCAAATCAAAAAGTGATCAACATGAAAGTTGTTCGGATCGCCGAGATCTACAACTTTCATGTTGAACACTTTTCATTTTGGAGCCATATTAACCCTCATATTGGGCCCCGAAAAATCTGATTTCCGTGCCTAAACAGGCGGGTGAACAGTTCACCCGCCTGTTTTAGTCCCACACCGTCCGTTCTTAGGAGTTTTGCGGGTATATATTCAATATTCCGCATTTAATATTTGAAGTAATGTGGGCTGGCTGACTTGCAGGCGGGCTTGCTTGCAGGTTTTCGCGGGATGGGCTTGGGGTTGTTCGCGGGCTGGCCGGCTTGCGGGTCCGCCTATTTTTAAATTAATTCGCCTAGCTTTAGGACTCTCCTAGAGTAGGTTTATGGCTGTCTTATAATAGGTTTAGGAGCCCTATAAAAAAAGCTGGAGAAAGGGTTGATTTGATCGGACGGCATCTGAATTTCACATCCATTATCCGACGGCTGAGATCACTCAAATGGCTTTTAAAAGCATGGTTTTAAAAACCATTTCATATTTCTTTATAATGGGTAAAGATATATATATATATATATATATATATATATATATATATATACGAGTGGCAGGCACGGGCCTTCGGCCCGGGGGGCATATGTCGTGGGTGCGACATATTTCGTGGGTGCGACATATGTCGTGGGTGCGACATATGTCGTGGGTGCGACATATGTCGTGGGTGCGACATATGTCGTGGGTGCGACATATGTCGTGGGTGCGACATATGTCGTGGGTGCGACATATGTCGTGGGTGCGACATATGTCGTGGGTGCGACATATGTCGTGGGTGCGACATATGTCGTGGGTGCGACATAGTTCGTGGGTGCGACATATGTCGTGGGTGCGACATATGTCGTGGGTGCGACATATGTCGTGGGTGCGACATATGTCGTGGGTGCGACATATGTCGTGGGTGCGACATATGTCATACGGGCGACATTTGGCGTGAGTGCGACATATGTTGTGCGGGCGACTTTTGGCGTGAGTGCGTCGTTTGTTGTGTGTGCTGACATTTGTCGTGCGGGCGACATTTGTCGTGCGTGCTACATTGGTCATGGGTGCGAAATTTGTCGTGGGTGGGACATTTGTCGTGAATGCTGACATTTGTCGTGAGGGTGAAATTTATCGTGAGTGCGATATTTGTCGTGGGGGAGACATTGGTCGTAGGTGCGTCATTTGTCGTGGAGGCGGCATTTGTCATGAACAACGATAACCATATAAGAAGGATTTTCAACTATAAATTAGTATCAACAAATGCTTGATTATTTAAAAAATGATATTGACGATGAAGTTTCTGAATTGAATAAAGATTTGATGATGTTATAACAATTACATATTTTACAAATCACATTTAAAAAATATAAACTTGAATCTTACCTGAACATATAGCAGAATAGATATCCTTATATCCATCATCTTGTATAGGTATTTGATGCTCTTAATGCTACTGCATATTTCCACATTTATATGACAATCATATCTGAGTAGAAGCCAGGGGTTGTACGGAACGACCCAACCATTATCAATTACTAAGTTGTCATCACGACCCAGGGTTATTCTCCTGCCATCATCCCGACGACGGTATAAGGGGTACGAATCAATTCCATGTGTTGTGCTTTCAATGAAAGGTTTTGGGAATCCCTTTTTGCAAACATTATTTTTCATGCATTGCGTGTTCGGTCTCAATCGTCCACACGGTCCGTGTATCATATGTTTAAGTACTGCATTGTATAGCTCAGGTTCTTCTGTTTGTATCGGTATTTCTGCTCTTACGACCCCGTCATAGTCGTCTGGACTATTGGCTCTATCATGCTCGTTGAAAATAAATAGCATATGTGCATGTGGTAGTCCACGCTTTTGAAACTCGACAACATGAACGTGAGCAACCACCCTACCAAGAACGCCTTTGTGGAAAACATCATCCTTTAAACATTCTAGCTTTGCATGGAAAATTCTGGAAATTAAATCTGGGCGATCTTGAGGCGTTTGTCCGGGAGAAAGCTCGTTGATTATCTCCGGCCACGAAGGATTGCATGTCATTGTTAGGAAAATATCTGGCTTTCCAAAATTGCGCACAACTGCCATAGCATCCTGATACCTCTGGTACATATCTCTGGGACTTCCGATAAAAGATGACGGTAAGATTGTTCTACGTCCCACATTACCTGTAAAATGATTAAATAGAATTACTTTATAAGTACGGTAGAACTCTAAGCCTTTAAAGGTGACTTTCCATCAAGTTTGATTGTTTTTTTTTGTACCTGCATCGTTTTCACCACTATATAAACAATCTTGTAAACCTTGATAATGCTCGGCCCTAATATCACTTTGGTGGGACCGAATCCAGCGCAGTTTTTGTGTTTCAACTTTTATGTACATATCAACCATGTATTGTTGTAGTAAACGCCCAGCATGTAGTAGTATGGAAGGTGTGTTACTGCGTTGCTGCATATAAATTTCTAAATTAGTAGGTAGATATTAAAAATAGGATTTATAATGTGTTGTTATATTTGTTTTACCTGAAGCAAGTATGAGTAGTAGTCGCAGCAGCTAGTTCGTTCTGTGCGATCAAGTAGTTCATCTCCACGCCAACCGTATGTCCCGTGCGGTAGTAGTAGCGGATACTGTAGAGGGTCGTAATAGCCAGAGTATTCCTTGATAGATATAAGATTGCCTGAAGTTGTTTCGATGAGTATGTCTCTATCGTTGGTTTCCATAAAGTCATCAGCTCCTACTAAGATCGCCGCAACTTGTGATGCCGTTGGGAGTGAGTACTGACGCTCAAATGAAGGTCTCTCCTTAATTAATAATCTGCATTGTTGAAGGTTTGGTTGTTTTGCAAGCTGCCTTAAAGTCTGTACGAAGGGGTTAATCGCATCCAGTATGCTGGAGATCTTTTCAAGTGTTGGGATATGAAGTCCTGGACTCTCGAGCAACCTATTCTCAACTTCATGTTCAGTGTCGTAAATGAACATTTGCAAGAAACGTGGGCGGGTACCATTTTCTGGGAGGAGAGAGCCAATCTTGTGATATATTGCACCGTGGGCTCTAAAAGTGTAGATGCCCTGATTAAATGCTGGCAAATTTTCATCAAATGTGACTCCCATAGATGTGAAGGAGTATACGTGGTTGTAAGCACGTATATTCTGCCTAAAGTTGCGTGCTTCGGTAGTTTGTGCAGTGTACAGTTCAAGTAGCTCAGGCGGCGCCGAGATATTAGGTAGATTCACTAAACCTCCTTTGCAGCATAGAGTTGATGTCTCCGTGTGGAAAAGCTTTGCATGACAATGTGAACAAATAGTAGGGGAAGATAGTGTGACTGTGGGCACATTAAGTGCGGGGTAACAATGTCTTGCTGTGAAATGATTTGTTGTTCTCCGATTTGGGTTGTTGCCTGCATGTTAACATGGAGAATTTATTACGCAACAGTTGTGATTAGTAGGCACCTTATGTTGAAATTGCACAGGCATAAGGGAAACTACCAAGAAGGGTAGACGGCCCTGTAGACATCTCTACTTCGGCTTCGTTTGTAGTTCTTTGTTCTTGTAGACGTGCACTTCTTCGTTGAATTTGTGTTTGTATGTTTGCTTGACGTCTTCTAGTACTTGATTCTCCGCGCTCTAGTGTTCGTGTATGTGGAGTCGGTGGATGTTCAACATAAGGTGTTGTGGGATTACTTGTCAGCATGTTATTAGTTTGCTGTTGTTCGGAGAGATTCTCTGTTGTAGCGGTTGATCCCATGAGTCGTTGAAGTTGTCGTGCTTCTCTTCTTCGAGCATTTGTTGCATCACGTCGGTCTTGCGATGATGCATACATTCGTGGCCTTCCTCTTGGGCGATACGTTCCCGGTGGCAAGCCAGTGGTGTTTGCTTCATGTAGATGTCGAAGCTCGCGTCTTCTTTCAGCACGTGCTTGAAGTTGAGCAGTCGTCGGCATCTACATTTGACGGACATACAGTTTTGATTACAATCAACACAGATTATGACCAAACAACACAAAGAGTGGAAACTAAATCTAGAATTAGGCTTAGATGTTTGTCTTTTTCTTTCAACTTATTCTTCTCCAAATAATTGGAACTATTGAATTACACATAATTGGAACTATATATATGGTTTAGCCTGAATTACGCATAAAATTCAGGCTTAATAATTGAGGTATCCTGCCAAACAATCAAATTCATCATAACTCATAACAACATCATCATCATTATTAGTCTAAACCATAAAACTGACACCTAAGAGTTATCCTGCCAAACAATCAAAAACAATTAAAATTGGATGAAGTTTTCATCAGCATGAGTGTTTAGAATCCAATAAACCCCGAAATTGTGTTTTTTTTAATTTTACGGGGATGTGTTAGCCATTTGACGAACCCAAACACTTGTGCAAATGTCATTGTTGCACAAATATCCAACTATTGCATGAACTAATAGCTGGGGTGTTGTTGCTTTGAACCTAAAATGTCGGGTTACAGTTGAGCATAAAAAAATGATGGTTAAGTCAAAAATGATGGTTGAAGTTGTCGTGCTTCTCTTCTTCGAGCATTTGTTGCGTCACGTCGGTCTTGCGATGATGCGTACATTCGTGGCCTTCCTCTTGGGCGATACGTTCCCGGTGGCAAGCCGGTGGTGTTTGCTGCATGTAGATGCCGAAGCTCGTGTCTTCTTTCAGCACGTGCTTGAAGCTGAGCCGTCGTCGGCATCTACATTTGGCTCGCGTATTCATGGAAATGTATGCATTTTAATTCACATTAGCAAGTATAAAAAATCAGTACAAACAACAACACTCAAACTTTATCCCACTTCAGCTAAGGTGAAATATTAGAAGGAAATATTGGCATTTGTACAAAATCGATAAAATGAGAAAAAAATTCAATGTAGTGATGGAAATGTTGGCATTTACAGGGTTCCATTGACAACTAAGTTGAAAAATTATAAGAAAATTTTAATTATTTCACATGTAAATCATTCATGGCGAAATTAGTAGATAACATAAAAAATTGTGTCTGAGAAGCAGAACACAGAGGAACGTATTTTCTGAGTGCATCTTTTTGATGCGGTAGAAAATGAACTCAAGCAGTCAATAGAGATCTTAAAAAATAGCAACAAAAACTAAAGCACAGACTTAAAAATAGAGATCTTAGAAAATCGGAGTTCTAAAAACTGAAAACAAAAAAAATAGCGATGCATCAATAAAAAAAGGGGAAAAAACAGAGAAATTTAGGGACGCCTACATTCTGTTTATTGGAGAAAGTATAAAAAATATAAAAAGATACATAAATCAATGTTGATTGGAAAGTGTGATGTGAAGGACAACCAACAGTGGGTACCTGTGATGTTGAAGATAACCGGCAGAAATACTTTTGGTAGGTAGATGAAGTTAGAGATTAGTTGAAGAGTAAGTGAACAAAGTAGGATGATTAAATCTTGTTAGGATTGTGAGAAATAGGAAGATCACACGACACATTACAAATGAAATTAATTTGCTGCCACACTTACCCGCAGGTTGAAGCAGACAGATGAAGAAGAAGAAGAAGAGCTAGAAAGAAAGAGGATGCCGACGGGAATGCACATAATCAAAAGTTAGGTCTTAAAAAACTAATATGCTCAAAAGGACACCAAGAAGGGAAAGTAAAAAAAAATGGAAAAAAATAGAGAAATTACCTAGTCTCTGTCGTGGAGGAGGTTTTCCGGCAGAGAGGAGGTCGTCCGACGCTGAGATGGCGAGAGGGACAATGAAGATTCTTATGTGGAGAGGAGATCGTTGGATGAGCTTCTTGCGTAGAGAGGTCGCCCGTGTTGAATGTTGCGGCGGGAGGAGTTCGAAGTTCGGGTAGTCGAAGGCGAGGTCGCCGTTCCAGTGAAAGGAATTCGCGAGGAGGTAGAATTGGCTGCAGGCATTTTTAGGGTTGGGAGCGGTGGAGTGCGGGGTTTATGATAGCCGTGATTGATTCTATCGGACCGTTGATTAGTGGGGGCGTGTGATGTAGGGTTAGGATGACTGCAGTGTCTTATTTAGTTAGGCATTTAGGTTGTATTTGATATTTCTTTTTAATATAGTATATATATATATATATATATATATATATATATATATATATATATATATATATATATATATATGGGGGCACTGAATTTCCGCGCAGCGCTTTTTGGACAAAAAACCCGCTCCTCGGAAAAATGAAAAAAACATCCCCTAAACAGCATTTTTAGAAAAAGTGGTCAACATGAAAGTTGTAGATCTCGACGAGATCTACAACTTTCATGTTGACCACTTTTTCTAAAAATGCTGTTTAGGAGGTCTATTTTCAAAAGGCGCGAATAGAGGTCCGTGCAAAAAAAAAATTCGTAATATTTACCGGGCAGAACCCCCTTCGCGCCTTTTGAAAATAGACCCCCTAAACAGCATTTTTCCGTATTTCCGTATTTCCGGGGAGCGCGTTTTTTAGAGCAAAACGCGCTGCGCGTTTTTGCATTAATCTGTATATATATATATATATATATATATATATATATATATATATATATATATATATATATATATATATATATATATATATATATATATATATATATATATAATAAAGAAGTATCGTGGTCTCTCGATAGTAATGAATTCATAATTCATGAACCGTCCGATATGAATGCATTATTCAGCAGCCGTCTGATCAAATATCCGATCTGGACGATCATGAAATCTCAGCCGTCCGATCATCTGATCGATCATGGCCGTCCGTTACTTTTTTATAGGTCTCCTAAACCTACCACTAGGGTGTCCTAAACCTATGTGAAATTACGATTTTATCCCTATAAATCTTAAAAATTGGGGAGAGGAGCTAGCTATTAAAATTAAATTTTAATTTAAATGCAGTTGTCCGATTTTGATCCCAGGACCTCAAGGACAGCAAGAACAACTCAAACCAATGAGCCAAGTAAGCAATTATGCTAACATTTCAAATAATTTATACTTATAATGTTATAATTTATGTATTTTTATAAAAGAAATTTATATAAATATATGTATAATATAATTCATTATTATGTATAAGTATACTATCTTTTTCTTAAATTATCGTTATGGGTCGACGAAGTAATCCCGAGCGCCAGACGAAGCCTGCCGGGAGGCGGGCGAAGCCCGCTGTCGGCGGTCGGGTACTGTGGCGCGTAGCCATAGGGCCAGCGGCCCGTGTCGGGCACTAGTATATATATATATATATGTATATATATATATGTATATATATATATATATATATATATATATATATATATATATATATGGGGGTTACTCTAGTGCGGGCGTACGGGCGTACGGGCAAGGGTCAAGGAGGCTTCAAATCAAAAAGTGATCAACATGAAAGTTGTAGATCTTTTTGTTCGGATCGTCGAGATCTACAACTTTCATGTTGATCACTTTTTGATTTGAAGCCTCATTGACCCCCAAAACACCATGCCCGTACGCCCGCACCTTGGCTAGCCCGCATTTGAGATATATATATATATATATATCTTTATATTTATCTATTATAAAGAAGTATTGAAATCAGATCAAGACCGTTGAATATAAACCACACATTTCATCGCAACCGTCCGATCACAACAACGAATCATGATCGTCCATACTTTTTCTTAGGTCTCTTAAACCTATGAATGGGGGTCCCAAATCTAGATATTTTGTAGGGCACCCTACAACCCGCCAACCCAGTCCAAAATCAAGCCCATCAGCAAGGCAAAGGCCCGCCAGCTTAGCAAACCCGTCGGCCCGCCAGTTTTGGGCCTGCAATCAAATTGCAGAAGGACGCAAAGCTATATTTACCCGAAAAACAAAAGAGAACTGGCGGTATGAGACTAAATCTCGCCTGGGATTAATACAATCCCAGGCGGGATTAATCCCGCCTAAGTTAGCGGGATTTAAGTCCAGACCGCCAAATTTTTTCCAGCTGGATTATTTCCAATAAAAAAATGAAATAAAGCAATAATAGTTAGGACGGGATTATTTCCAATTGCAATAATAGTTTAAATAAAAAAAATGAAATAAAGAAATAAATATAGATTTAAAAAATTATGAAAACATTAAACAAAATAATATTGTCGCAGCACGAGAGGGCCCCCGCCTAAGCCCAGGCCCGCCAGGGGCGGGCACCGCCCGCCCCGTGGTCGAAGGGCGTCGGGGGGGGGGGGGACCAAAGGGCGACGGGGGACGCCCGAAGGGCGCCGGGGGGCGGTCGTAGCCCGCCGGGCCGTCACCGGCTGGGTACTGCCGCGCTTGGCCGTAGGAGCGGAGCTCCGTGTCAGGCACTCGCATTGATGCGGGCGCAACCCGTAACGACCCGTCGTGGGCTGGCGAAGCCCGCCGTCACGGGTCGGGTACTGTGAATATAAAATATATATATGAATATAAAGCTCTTAAATGACTGTGTTGATCAATGGTCACACTAGAGAGAGGAGAGATCTCTCTCTAAAAGGAAAATCTCTCGGGAATCATTATTTTTTTTTATAAAATTCGTGGCTCCTAAAAAAGGAAAAATTGGATCCGATTTAGATCTGGATCCGAATCAAAAACACAACAAATTCCTCTCTGTATGGAGGGCTGCAACCCGTGACGGCGGGCTTCGCCACAGTACCCGACCCGTGACGGCGGGCTTCGCCCGCACCCGGCTGGCTTCGCCAGCCCACGACGGGTCGTTACGGGTTGCGCCCGCATCAATGCGAGTGCCTGACACGAAGCTCCGCTCCTACGGCCAAGCGCGGCAGTACCCTGCCGGTGACGGCCCGGCGGGCTACGACCGCCCCCCGGCGCCTTTCGGGCGTCCCCCGTCGCCCTTCGGTCGCCCCCGACCCCACTTTGGTATCAGAGGCGGAAAATGACCCCGACCCCGCTTCGTCCTAACCCCGACCCCACTTTCGTGCTTTTTCGTACTTTTCCTAAAAATGCATGTTCAAGGCGTATTTCTAAAAGGCCTAACCGCCTGGCCGCCCGGCCAGATCGCCGCTTGGCCGCCTCGCCAGGCCACCGCCTAGCCAGCCTAGCCACCACCGCCTAGCCGGCCTAACCGCCTGGTCGCCGTCCGATTAAGGGGGTAACCACCCACTATCCCACCACTTTAGTTGTGGGGCCCGCCATGATCCTCCCCTGGAGGCTATAAAAGGACCCCCCAGGGGCTCCTCATTTCGGACCTTTCTCTTCTCCGGCTCTTCTCCTTCTTCCTCAGGTGAGAGCTCTCCAATCTCCTCCACCAAGTCGGCCTCCGCTCGCCGTAAACCACCGCCAGCCACCAGCAGCCTCCAATGACCACCAGCGGCCACCAGCGGCTATTGGCACCCCACTAACGCGCTGACAGCGAGGGGACACTCAAGATCCGAAGGAAGTTGAAGGAAGAAGACATCCGAAGCCAGCAAGCGCGCGCCGCCCCAGGCACGCGCACCAGAAGCATTCCACACATTCTCTCGTCTAAGTCGCTGCTGCTGTGCAGCCTGTTGCCCGCAGGAAGCTACGCTCTCTCTATTTCTCCCCCTCAAGTTGTAACGGGAGCGGCATGTCGCCCCGATTCACCGAACATACTTTAACCCTCGGAAGCTAGTGGAATTTGACCGGCACAGATCCGGTCACGTGGTTTTTTACCCATTTAAGAAGTTTTTCCACGTCATCAAGACTTGTCTTCACTGTTTCATTTTCATCGATTGTGTGCGCGCTCGACCGCTCCGCAAGCTAAGGCGGTCCAAGTTAGTCCGGATCGACCGGAGCGCAGAGTTTGGCCGCAACAACTATAAATTTCATGATTTAGGGACATGGAGTTTTCTGTAGTAAATAATCCGCGAAATCATTCTTCCTTGTTGTGATGAGATCACAATGGTGTGCTGTTTTATTTTGACTAGCTTATCAGCCTTGTATTATTTTGATGATTGTTATTAGTTTAAATGGCTCCGCTCAAGATAGTCCACTAAGGCTCATCAAATGTGGAATGAACTTGAGTACCATTTCCCACACTGTTTGGATTTATCGGTCTTTAGGAATTCCTTTCGTCAGTGGATCAACTAGATTATCCTTCAATCGCACATTGATCAAAGTGATAATGTCTTGTTCTTTCAGATAATTTAGTAGGGGGTGTCTCAGTCGTACATGTCGCCTTTTAGTATTAAAAAGGACATTCTTCACGACTTGGACTGCTGCTTGATTATCACAGTATATGCTCAAAGAATTGACTTGAAGTTTAGACAAGGGAATGTCTAGAATCAAATTTCTGATCCAATTTGCCTCTTCACCAGCTGAAACTAAGACAAACAACTCGGCTTTCATAGACGACAAAGCTATACAAATCTGTCTTTTGGATTTCCAAGTGACTGCAGCGCCACCCAAAGTGAAAATAAATTCACTGGTGGACTTGCTGTTCCCAACTTCTGAACATCAGGAGGCATCAGAGTATTCTTCCAACGTAAGAGGGTAGCCAGTTTAGCACAGAGTGTGATCTTTAGTATTATGAAAATTGGTCGATCCGAGTGCAGATGAGAAATATCATGTTCAAATAAATTTCTAACGGCAAAGAACGAGATTACGAAAAATAATAATAGCGCACAAAAAAAAGGTGAAAGAAAAAAAAATCAAGCACCACAAGAAGAACACCAAGATTTAAGTGGTTCCCCGAAAAATCAAATGGGCACGCCCACTGTGCAGGCAGAGATCAAATTTATTTCTCAAAATTCTCAAACATATAATACAGCTAAAATGGAGGAGAAAGAATAGGCCGAGAAGAACTCAAATCCTCCAAGATCCGGCTGTACGAGATGCGACGAGAATCAAAGCGGCGACGAAAGAAGAGATTCAAAACTAGCGGCCGACGGTATGAGACTTCAAAGAAGCCGACGACAGAGAGTGACGGAAGCCTGTCGTCACGGCCGACTACCAAAGCGCCGGCGAAGTTCCTGCTTTTCGAAGACCCGCACGGCCAAAAGCTGCACCGAAAGAGAAAGGACCTGCTGCACTCATGATGTTGGTCGGCCACCTCTTGAATTTAAATAGGAGAAAAAAATCCTAAGGCGGAAAGAGGGCCGGCTGCCACCATTGGAAGGAAGATAATTCCTTCCCCCAAAATGGAATTATCAAGTTGGCAAACCTCCCAAAAAAATGAACCGCAAGGCTGGCGATCTACCAAAACAGGGTTGGCCAAGAGAAATTTAAGGCATGAATCATGGAGGGGGCGTCAAATTCGTAATAATCTCCACCTTGACGCCTCTTCCATGACAAACTCCACCTGCCTGAGATAGCCCCAAGATCCAAAAGGCCAATTGAACTTTGGCTGATAACGGATCATAAAAAAAAGGAACTCCTTCAATCCCGAGTGGCACACAAACTGGACTAACATGACTGTCTCAGAAACGCTCCACCTTGAAGCAAAATTCCAATTGCTCCACCTCCAATGGTGGTCTCCCATAACAAAACTGAACTTGTCAAGACATCTGACATTTGATGTGCATGCGGGAGAGAATTGTTAAATGCAGACACACCAAGAAAAGAATGCAAACAACTGACCTCGACATGGAAAGATAAAACCCCTATGAGAACTAATCAGAAAGGGATTAATTAGACACTCTAAGCCCATGTAGAACGAAGGAGTAACAATGAAAGGGCTAAGGTAATAGGGGAACAAGACGCATTCAAAATGATATCTTTGACCAGGAAAAAAAATAACTCAAAATAAGAGTTAAATAAACACAAACATAAAAAATAGCATGACTAGGAAGAATGAAAAAAAATGGTAAGAAAATGAGGGGATAAAGAACAGAATAAGAAAAAAATGCAGGAAGAAAATGCAGATAAAACAGAAGAAAAAAAAAGATAGGTAAGCAAAGTACTAAAGGATGTCCTCGTCGACATCCTCAAGGCATAGGGATGCGACAGACTTTCCCTTATCATCACCAAGGGTTTTTCTTTCTCCTTGTTCTGAAGCTTCCAACAGTCCTTTATTCCGTGACCCTTCTTTTTGCAGTAGTTGCAGTGGCTATCTGAACCCTTTTTGGACTTGCCTCCTCTGCCTGAACCAGATTGACCCCGAGAGAATAAAGCTGAACTTTCAGTAATACCTGAGTCGGAGGACTTCTTTCGGATGTCATCTGAGAGTAAGGCTGTTGTGACCTCTTTCATGTCCAAAACGTCCTTACTATAGGTGAGAGTGGTAACCATGCTCTCGTAAGACTTTGGAAGAGAGTTCAGTAGGATAACTGTCATGTCCTCTTCCTCCACCTTGATATCCATGCTGAGACACTCTGATAATAGTTTGTTAAAACTGTTTAGGTGGTCGTGTAGAGAGGAACCCCCCTTCATGCTGAACTTGTACAACTGCTGCTTGAGGTAGATGCGATTGGGGAGAGACTTCGTCATGTAGATACTCTCCAACTTTGCCCAAAGACCAGAGGCAGTCTTCTCTGAAAGAACTCCATACAACACATCATCGTGTAAGCAAAGCTGTATGATGGACAGAGCTTTGAGATCCAAATCCTCCCACATGTGATCGGTAATCTCAACCTCCTTATTGGCCTTCCCCAATAGGACACGATGTAATCCTTCCTTAATCAAAAGTGTTCGGACCTTGACCTGCCACAGGCCAAAATTGTGCTTTCCGTCGAACTTTGTAACTTCAAACTTCACACCCTGTGTGGAAGTCGCCATAGAAAACAAGCTGAAGAGATCTGCACGGAGACCGAAGCGATCGAATAAATTCACGGATCAAGATTGGGAAGATAGGGAGCGGACCGATGTCGTCACCTACCGTTGACCCAAATCGAAACGGAACGTCCAAACGGTCGTCGATCGGAACCTCCCTCTGATACCACGTGTTATGAAAATTGGTCGATCCGAGTTCAGATGAGAAATCTCCTGTTCAAATAAATTTCTAACGGCAAAAACGAGATTACGAAAAATAATAATAGCGCACAAAAAAGGTGAAAGAACAAAAAAATCAAGCACCACAAGAAGAACACCAAGATTTAAGTGGTTCCCCGAAAAATCAAATGGGTACGTCAACTGTGCAGACAGAGATCAAATTTATTTCTCAAAATTCTCAAACATATAATACAGCTAAAATGAAGGAGAAAGAATAGGCCGAGAAGAACTCGAATCCTCCAAGATCCGGCTGTACGAGATGCGACGAGAATCAAAGCGGCGACGAAAGAAGAGATTCAAAACTAGCGGCCGGCGGTAGGAGACTTCAAAGAAGCCGACGACAGAGAGTGACGGAAGCCTGTCGTCACGGCCGACTACCAAAGCGCCGGAGAAGTTCCTGCTTTTCGAAGACCCGCACGGCCAAAAGCTGCACCGAAAGAGAAAGGACCTGCTGCACTCATGATGTTGGCCGACCACCTCTTGAATTTAAATAGGAGAAAAAATCCTAAGGCGGAAAGAGGGCCGGCTGCCACAATTGGAAGGAAGATAATTCCTTTCCCCAAAATGGAATTATGAAGTTGGCAAACCTCCAAAAAAAATGAACCGTAAGGCTGGCGGTCTACCAAAACAGGACTGACCAAGAGAAATTTAAGGCATGAATCATGGAGGGGGCATCAAATTCGTAACACTTTAGTACCTTTCAGGTACCTCATCAGCCGATCTAAGGCATCCCAATGCTTTTTGCCTGGACTACTGGTAAAGCGACTCAGCATGCCAATAGAGAATGCACTGTCTAGTCTTGTACAACTTGTGGCATACATGAGACTACCAATGATCTTCGATTACTTTACTTGATCAACGCTGGTCCCTTCATTCGGACTCAACTTGACATTTGGATCAATTGGTGTTTCAACAAGCCTACAGTCTTTATAACCCTAGGTAGTGAGGATCTGCTCAATGTAATGAGCTTGACTTAGAGTGACACGTCTCTGGTCTACTCTAACTTTCATACCTAATAGGGTATCTACAGGACCCAAGTCCTTCATATCAAACGCTTTCGCAAGAGCGGATTTAGTATCCCTCACTACGGTAAGGTCTGACCTCAGAATCAACATGTCATTCACATATAGGCATATGATGACTGTTTGATTTGACATCGAGCGGTAGTAGATGCACTTCTCTGAGAGACTGGACTGTGGCGGTAACAGTGAATTCCTTCTGCTGTTTGGTATTCACTATAAATTTCATGATTTAGTGACAGCGAGTTTTCTGTAGTAAATAATCCGCGAAATCATTCTTCCTTGTTGTGATGAGATCACAATGGTGTGCTGTTTTATTTTGACTAGTTTATCAGCATTGTATTATTTATTATTTTGATGATTGTTATTAGCACCGTAATTTAGCATTTTATCTTATTTGTTGTGATGAGATCTACAACTTTTGTGTTGAACATTTTTCCTAAAAATGCATGTACAATGCGAATTTTGAAAATGCGCTCAGATTTTATGCCTTTTAAAAATACGTTTTGTACATATATTTTTAAGATAAGTGTTCAACACGAAAGTTGTAGATCTCGACGAGATCTACAACTTTCGTGTTGAACACTTTTCCTAAAAATGCATGTACAAGATGCATTTTCAAAATGCGCGAAAAATTAGGAGAAAGTGCGGTGCAATTACCCAAAACTGCGGTGCTATAACAATCACCATTTTTTTTGCGTGTTTGATATTACCACCGTACTTTTTTTTATTAGCATTTTTGATTATCCGCAAGCTTGATTTTTAAAATTGGTTATTCGCATGAACAAAATCTATTTGCACTTAAAAATTGGGGAAAAAAAATATAACGTTAAATTAGATAATAAAGTATTATAACTTCATGGTTATGAATTTGCTTCTCACAATACTAATAAAAAAAACAACAGGTAGCTATTTAAGTGAGCATAAAAACTGTGGGCGCCGAATTTATCATCCTTGCTTGCTTCACTTCAAAGTCAAAACTTCCAACAACCTGTGTGGAATCACCCGAGAAACCCAGACAAAGCAGTCGTCGGCGATATGGGAGGCCAGGCTCCGTGAAATAGGGAGGAGGAGTATTTTCCTTGGTGGCGAGGTGAGCATTTTGCTCCAGCCTAAAATATATGAGATCACAAAGACAAGTCATACGTATGTATTTTCCCCTATGTCGACATATTGACCAGTTTATGGGGGAGCTTTGCCCAAGGGCCTCACCATCATGGCCCAACGGTGGCAGTGGAAAGGTCATGTCCACTTTTAGAGTTCTAGGGCGTAGCAAAGAACGAGCCTAGGCCATGACGGAAAATCACGTCTGTCAACATCGTTGAATCAGGAGGAAATCAGTGCAAGGAGGATGAAAACCTTATACTGGATAGTTAACCTAAGGTTGACCTAGCTCCTTCCCATAAAATAGTTAATTGTCTAACCAATGGACCCTCCCCATCAATGTCTTATTTAGGGAGGCCAACGGACCCGCCCCATCCCAAAGTTGCACCCACCCGTTACACGTAGAGTTCAACACCACAATGTCTTAGGATTTTAATAACATGATAAGCATGACAGAAATCATAAGTAACAGCGCATCAAAAGATCTGAGTGCGACTAACAGGCAGTACAATACATATTGTTAAATCATGTTGTAGCATAAAATAAGAAAAACACTTTCTAGATGATATCTTAGTAGATATCTATCAGATAATAGTAAGTCTGGATATCTATCTCGCGCACTATAGTGGTGATAATCTCAATAGGGGTGTTATCGGGTCCTGACCCATAAGTAGTCATGCAATGTTCGGTGATCTATCTTCCAGGACATCCATCTCCATTAACAGGGAGGCTACGAGTTCACCTTGGATTTTATCACTTTCCATTAGTTAGTATATATAATAGGGTAGAAAGAAAATAGTTGTCGATTTTTAAATTTGTGTGCTCGAATGTTGTGAGGTGAAAAAATAAAGCTATAGATTTTACACGAACATATATGTTAAAATTAGATATTATGCATCGCTTAGGTTGAATGAGCTGTAAAAAAATAATTTTTAATATATAGAATATATTAGGGTTAAGTCATTATTGATTCGGGGCCTTGAGGTGCCCATGATCAAACTTCAACAAGATCTAACAACTTTAGTTAAAACCAAAAGAGGTAGTTTTTTGGGTTATTACGAATATTATTTAAGTGCATTAATGCCTCAAATATTTTTGGTGACAAAAAAAAGTTAAAGGCACAACTATATACTAAAAATTTTGTATTCAAAAATTTTTTTGTTTTGGAACCTAAGAGACTCAAATCAGGGTCTAAAGTTTTGAGAAAATACTCTCTTTCTGATTTTGGAAGAAACAAGTTCTTGGCCCCTTTTGGTTAATTAATTTGAGGATCGTAATGATCTTTGATGAAGTTGGTGTCTGAATAAAAGTTACAGCTGTTTGTATACTCTAAAATATTTATGTTCAAAACTTTCTCGGATTTGGAGCTTAAGATGTCTGAATCCGAGCTCAAAGTTCCTTGAAAATATAAGATTTTAAAACCTTGGGAAATCATATTTTTATGCCTTTTTCAATTGAAATTTTGATGGCTTTAAAGGCCTCGGATTAAGCTCTAGTCAAAATAAGAATTATATCCCTAAGTCTTGACTAAAACTTTTCTGCTGGGGGCCGAATCTGATTTTGAGTCTAAGGCCCTCAAAATCGAGTCTAGAGTATTGATAATATCTGTTTACTTTAGTTAAAACTGCTCAAGGCTTGTGAATAACGAGATTGCACAGATCTCATTGCGATCCTTCGACCGAAATAGAGCTGAACGAAACTTTGTCTTTCAAACCGCGTATGAGATACAGCACGTACCAGTTAGCAATGATTGTAGGAGAAAATCAAATGCTCTGATTTAAACATGCATGAGATCAGACGGTGGTTGTGAGCCACGGACGTGTTGGAATTTTTTGTTGACAGTTTGACCGGGCCCCACTTCATGGGGGAGTTATTATGTTTTTGAAAATTTTGTTTTCTAGTGGAGAGAGAGGGGTTGAAGTTGGTGGGCATTTATTGTGCTGCCACATGCCGTTTTCTTATTGGCTTGTATTGCTTATATATAGGCTTGTTTCTTCATTTAAAAGTAGTGCTGAAAAATAGTGAAAAATTTTCCCCTCATTAACTCCCGCAGGAGAGAGAGAGAGAGGGTAGCCAGAGAAATAATAGAGTGAGTAGAGAGAGAGAGTGAAGGAAAGGTGGCTGGATAGAATTTTATATGTATAGCTTTGAAAAGTTGGAGAGAGGGATAGAGAGAGAATAGCGAGAGAGATAGAGAGAGAGAGAATAGTAAGAGGTTTTATTTCCCGCAGGAAATAATGAGGATCTCGCATGCATCCCGCCCGCCAGCTCGCGAAGGAGAGCGCGAGAAGGTCTCCCCGCCTGGAGATCTCGCCGAGAGCATTGTGTGGTCGCTGGACTTGGGGTGGTGCTCGCCGTTAGTGTGGTGGAGCTCGGCCGGGTTGTGTCTCTCGCGGGGAGCTCTCGCACAGTGCAACACGCGCGAGTACGGTGGAGGTCGCCGGGTGGTTCTCGCAACGCGCCTCCCTCGCGAGCACGGAGGGGTTCTCGCACGGAGGAGTTCTCGCCGGCCTATTGCGGAGGAGTTCTCGCAACGAGCTATGAGATGTGGTCGTACTCGCGGTTTTCGGATTTGTGCAGGAAGTGGTGAACTTGTAGTTCGAACTTGCTAATAAGGATCCATCAGCGTCTTCCAACAGTGGTATCAGAGGGAGGTTGCGACCCCCGGGAAGTGTTTGCGAAGAGGAGAGATGGAGATGGGAAGTGGAATGCCGGGGCAGGTCCCCAAGTTGAGCAAAACAAATTATGGGAATTTGAGTATTCAGATGCGAGTGCTGCTCGCCTCTAAGGAGCTATGGGATGTTATGGAGGAAGGTGTCGAGGTGCTTACTGCCGAAGCAGAAGCAGCGTTGACTAACGCTCAGAAGGTGGCGTTGAGGGAAGCAAATAAGAGGGACAAAAGGACCTATTCCTATTGTACCAAGGAGTTGATGAGGCGACGTTTGAGAAGATCTCGGATGCGGAGACATCGAGAGAAGCATGGGAGATACTACAACGCTCCATGCAGGGAGTGGACAAAGGTAAGAAGGTGAAGTTGCAATCACTCCGAGCTCAATACGAGGTGATGAGGATGCAGAGTTCGGAGAAGGTGGGCGACTACGTGACTCGTCTGCGGACGCTCACGAACAAGATGAAGAGGAATGGGGAGATAATTGAAGATGTCAGTTTCATGGAGAAGATCTTGCGGTCGATGTCCAAGAAGTTCAGACACGTGGTGGTGGCTATTGAGGAGTCGAATGACCTCACCACGATGGCGGTGGATGAGCTTGTTGGCTCGCTACAAGCCCATGAGTATCGGATGGTGCAAGATGAGGAAGAGTCGAGTGGTTTGGGGAAAGCACTCCAGACTTAGCTTAACTTTGGAGAGAGCTCAGGAAGAGGAGGAGGCCAGCGCGGCCGAGGCTACCAAGGAAGAGGTAGAGGAGGAAGAGGTGGAAGAGAATTCAGGAGAAATCAGTACAACTAGCGTGAGGTGGAGCAACCTCAGGGTTGGAGGCATGACGCAGGAGGAAGAGGAAGAGGCCAAGGGAGAGGCCAAGGCAAAGGACAAGGAAGGGACCAAGGAAGAGGTAAAGGAAGAGGAGGAAGAGATATGTCCCAGACTCAATGTTACAATTGTAAAAAGTTCGGGCACATGAGCTACGACTGTTGGGCTCCCAGGAAGGGTGGTGAAGCCAACCACTATGCGGAAGCTAGCAACACGGGAGGAGACCCGATGATGTTCCTTACCATCCAAGGCGCTGCAGGAGGGAGGAATGGTGTGTGGTACTTAGACACTAGAGCTAGTAACCACATGTGCGGTGAGAAGGAGCTGTTCACCAGCCTTGAGCCGAATGGAGGAGATGTCAGTTTTGGATATGCTTCGAAGATATCTATGGAAGGCAGAGGAGTGATTGCGGACACGATGAATGGGAAGGAGGTGATCATCAACGATGTCTTCTATATGTCGGGCTTGAGGAGTAACATCCTAAGTCTCGGACAGCTGGTGGAGAAGGGCTATCGCGTCTTGTTGAGAGATAGCATCTTAGCGATGAAGGATAACAAAGAAAGAGAGGTGGTGAGAGTGAAGATGGTGACGAATCGCCTCTTCCCTCTAAGCATGGATGCTAAGGAGACGACATGTCTGGTGAAGACAGGAGAAGAGGAAGAAGCTTGGTTGTCGCATCACCGGATGGGCCATCTGGGGTTCATAGGCCTGAAGCTGTTGTCACATTTCAAGATGGTGGAGGGGTTGCCTATGATCTCGCCCCCTCAAAGGGTATGTGAGGCTTGCACTAAACGGAAGCAGAAGAGAGAGCCCTTCGAGGGAGGAAAGTCTCGGATAGCTACGAAGCAACTAGAGCTAGTTCATTCGGACATTGCTGGTCCGTTTGAGACGACCTCAGTTGGAGGTAGCAGGTACTACATCACATTCACCGACGACTTCAGCAGGAAGTGTTGGGTGTACTTTTTGAAGGAGAAGGTCGAGGCTCTGGACAAGTTCCGAGAGTTTAAGGCAATGGCTGAGAAGGAGAGTGGGCAGCCACTGAAGCTGCTACGGACAGATAGAGGTGGGGAGTACACCTCGAGAATGTTTGGTGACTACTGCCGAGAGTGGGGGATCTCGCACCAACTGACGACGGCATACTCGCCTCAGCAGAATGGTATGGCTAAGAGGAAGAACCTAACCATCATGAACATGATGAGAAGTATGGTGAAGGACAAGGGGTTGCCAAAGAAGTATTGGGCGGAGGCAGTACAGGTAGTAGTATACGTGCTAAACCGTTTCCCAACGAAGAGCGTCAAGTTCAAGACGCTGTTCGAAGCTTGGTGTGGGAGAAAGCTCAGTGTGAAGCATCTGAGGGTCTTTGGGTGTGTTGCTTATGCTCACATCCCGGAACAGAGGAGGAGGAAGTTAGATGACCGGAGTGAGAGATGCATCTTTGTTGGCTACGCTCCTGCGAGCAAGGCTTACAAGTTGTATAACCCGGGTACTGAGAAGACCATCATCTCACGGTATGTGGTGTTTGAAGAAAGAAGCAGCTGGAGCTGTAATGAGGAGGTGAAGAACACCAAGGGGATGTTCTTCGAAGATGAAGAAGAAGGCGGTCAGGGAGATGAGGCGGAGATAGGTGGAGCTGAGCCACCATCACCACCTAGCGGAGGTTCAGGGGGAGCTCTAACCCCTTACTTAAGTGGAGCGAGTTCAAGAAGAGGTGGATCTGGTGGAGCAAGCACCAGTAGAACTAAAGATGATCGTCCTCATCCTCGAACAAGGAGGTTGGAGGAGATCTATGAAGAGACGGCGACAACTCATAATAAATTTTCTTTATATTGTTTGTTTGCAGATGTTGAGCCATGCTCATATGAAGAGGCCGCCCAGGAAAGAACTTGGAGGAAGGCGATGGATGTGGAGATTGCCTCCATCAAGAAGAACGATACCTGGAAGCTGGTAGATGCACCTGAAGGCCACAAACCCCTCGGGGTGAAGTGGGTGTATAAGGTGAAGAAAAATAAAGATGGGGGCGTGGAGAAGCACAAGGCGAGGCTAGTCGTGAAGGGCTACCGCCAAGTTCAGGGAGTGAACTATGATGAAGTCTTCGCACCGGTAGCGTGGATAGATACCATCCGGCTGATCATCACGCTAGCTGCACATCACGGGTGGAAGATAATGCAGATGGACGTGGTCTCTGCTTATTTGAATGGCTACCTGGAGGAGGATGTGTACATCGAGCAGCCTCCAGGGTACGTGGTGAAAGGGCAGGAGAGAAAGGTCTGCAAGCTAGACAAGGCTCTCTACGGGCTGAAGCATGGAGCTAGAGCTTGGAATGGCAGGATAGATGCTTACTTACAGAAGCATGGCTATCAGAAGAGCCTGCATGAGTACGCACTCTACACCAAGGTGGACAAGGATGGAGGCATGATGATTGTCTGCCTATACATGGATGACATAATCTTCACGGGGAACAATGCTGGGATGTATGAAGAGTTCCGGGGTATGATGAAGAGAGAGTTCGAAATGACGGACTTGGCAGAGATGAGCTACTTTCTGGGAGTAGAGGTGCAACAGAGAGGAGACAAGATCTTCATATCCCAGAAGAATTATGCTGAAGAGATTCTGAAGAAGTTCAGGATGGAGGATAGCAAGTCTATCTCCACTCCTGCAGATCTAGGGATGAGGCTGAGTAAAGAATCGAAGGAAGGGGAGGTGGACTCCACCTTGTTCAAAAGTTTGGTGGGTAGTCTACGCTACCTGACCTTCACCCGACTAGATATTATGTATGCGGTCGGGGTGGTGAGTAGACACATGGAGGAACCGAAGGAGGACCACTTCACTGCGGCGAAGAGGATCATGAGGTACATCAATGGGACAAGAGGACATGGTTTGAAGTACTCAACTGGAGAGGAGCTGACGCTGGTAGGTTACTCTGATAGTGACTATGGCAGCGACGTGAATGACCAGAAGAGTACTTCCGGGTATGTCTTCAACATGGGAACGGGAGCATTCTCATGGAGCTCAAAGAAGCAAGCTACGATAGCTCTATCGTCTTGCGAGGCAGAGTACATTATAGCTGCAGCAGGTACCTGCCAAGCTATCTGGTTGACGAATCTTCTGGAGAGTCTACATCATGAAGTGGATGGGCCAACGACTATGTTAGTGGATAACATGTCGGCCATCCAGCTCGCGAAGAACCCGGTGCTACACGGGAGGAGCAAGCACATAGAGACGAGGTATCATTTCCTCAGGGAGCAAGTGGAGCTGAAGACAGTGCAGGTTGTGTATTGCCCGACCGGTGAGCAAGTAGCGGACATCTTCACTAAGGCACTAAAGGTGGACACATTCTTAAAGCTCAAAGGCAAACTTGGCATGTGTTGCCAAGTTTGAGGGGGAGTTTGTTGGAATTTTTTGTTGACAGTTTGACCGGGCCCCACTGCATGGGGGAGTTATTATGTTTTTGAATATTTTGTTTTCTAGTGGAGAGAGAGAGGTTGAAGTTGGTGGGAATTTATTGTGCTGCCACATGACGTTTTCTTATTGGCTTGTATTGCCTATATATAGGCTTGTTTCTTCATTTAAAAGTAGTGCTCAAAAATAGTGAAAAATTTTCCCCTCGTTAACTCCCGCAGGAGAGAGAGAGAGAGGGTAGCGAGAGAAATAATAGAGTGAGTAAAGAGAGAGAGTGAAGGAAAGGTGGCTGGATAGAATTTTATATGTATAGCTTTGAAAAGTTGGCGAGAGGGATAGAGAGAGAATAACGAGAGAGATAGAGAGAGAGAGAGAATTGTAAGACGTTTTATTTCCCGTAGGAAATAGCGAGGATCTCGCATGCATCCCGCCCGCCAGCTCGCGAAGGAGAACGCGAGAAGGTCTCCCCGCCTGGAGATCTCGCCGAGAGCATTGCGAGGTCGCTGGACTTGGGGTGGTGCTCGCCGTTAGTGTGGTGGAGCTCGGCCGGGTTGTGTCTCTCACAGGGAGCTCTCGCACAGCGCAACACGCGCGAGTACGGTGGAGGTCACCGGGTGGTTCTCGCAACGCGCCTCCCGCGCGAGCACAGAGGTGTTCTCGCACGGAGGAGTTCTCGCCGGCCTATTGCGGAGTAGTTCTCGCAACGAGCTATGGGATGTGGTCGTACTCGCGGTTTTCGGTTTTGTGCAGGAAGTGGTGAACTTGTAGTTCGAACTTGCTAATAAGGATCCATCAGCATCTTCCAACACGACGATCCCTGCATGCGAGAGATCTAGCTTGCCCTCTGCTTCATGATTTGGGCCACTGTCACCTCTGTTGGATTTGTCAGAGTGGGGCGCTCCGGTGGGGGGCTCTCCAGCTGTCTGGACCCTTGCCCCACCGCCGCCGGCGCTCGAAATGATTAGGAGAGGCGGTTGCGGTGTTTCGCACCCCCCGTGCTTTAGGACGAACTACAAGCAACCAGCGACCTTATTCCGGGGCCACCACACTTGATCGGTTCGTCGGGTGGGGGGGGGGGGGGGTCCTCCGATGAGCGAATTCAGGTGGCTACCGCCGGAGCTCGACGAAATGCCTCCATTTGAAGGGTGTTTTGCTGCCTGAGAGTCTCGGGCGGCTCCAATTGTCGTCGGCAACCCCGCTTGGGTCGCCTCCGTTCCCAGAAGTCTCACTGAAGCGAGGGCTTTGAGAGTGGAGATTCCATGATTGTTGGGGGCCGCCGGCTGTGGCCGGAGTAGGGTAAAATTGTGCGGGAGGAGGGGAAAATCGTCGTCAACGCCCCTCCTTCAATTTCCTGCATTTCCTCCACCTGGGAGGGTGTCTCCAGGCTCATCCAAATAACCTAAGAGTTGGGAAGTTTGGAGAGCTCATATTGGTTAGAGGGGGGAGGTTAGAGCCATTATTTGCAATTAGTGGTGGAGGGGAGGAGGTTGCGGAGGATTGGTTGGAGCGTGGCTGAGGGAGAGGAGGGGTTGGCTCATAGTTGCTTGGGAGGGAGTGTGGTCATTTAGGATTGAGGGGGAGTGTCTTTTAATAGGGAGGGGAGGTTTGTCTCTTTCTTCCCCCTCATAAATGATCCTTCATTGCATGGTTGCCTCCCACAAAATGTGGAGGGTTGAAAATACTTAGGGAGGGGAATAATCATTCCCCCCTCTTAAATATAATTGGAATTTAATGAAAAACTTATTAATTTTAATTTTCAATTGGTAAATTAATTATTTAAATAAGAAAATTAATTTATGATGGGCCAAAAATTTGTGAGGCGTCTAGGAGGCTAGAATGGGCTCCTATATAATTTTCCTTCTCTATGGGTATAGCCCAATAATCCTAAATTTATTTTTAAAGACTGTTTTGAATGAAAATAGTATTTTAAATAATTAAATATTTAAGATAAAAATAATATTTTTACTAGAATGGGAACTTAGTACCTTGGTGCTCATTGGATAATTTTTCCTAATTTTTTGGGCATCATTTGGATTTTTATGGGGTCTTTAATATGAGGAAGGATCTTGACGGTGACTAATGAGCATTGGTTAATAGCGGAGAACTGATTGAGTTGTGTTAGGGTCGGGGAATTGGTAATGCAGTTATAGGTATGATTCCTATTTGACGATGTATGAGTTCTAGTAGGTTCTAATGACATGCTTGATGTAACACCCCAAAAAGAAGTTGGAGAGAGAGCAGGTTTAGAGTCGAGTGGAGCTCGACGAAAATCGTCGAGCGCAGGTCGACGAAAATCGTCGAGGGGAGCTCGACGAAGATCATCGAGCGGAGCTCGACGTTTTGGCCTGCTATCAGCCTGTTTGACAATTTGTCGAAAAACGAGGATATGGTCGAGTGGTGACTCGTGTCAGATGACTGGTGAGCGGCCAGTAGAAGGTGGGTAACTTTTCAGCCTAAACTCAAGCCATTGTTGTGTTTTGATGAGTTTATCGTGTGGCTGGGGTGAAACCAGAGACCACTTATGCAGAGGGGTTTGGATGGGGAAATCATTATTTCATTTTCTTTCTCTCTCTCTTCCTTGTGCTACAATTCTGGAGTAGAGAACTCGGCTAGGGCTTGCTGAAGTTACTGGAGTAGATCTTGTGACTGAAATCAAGATCTGAAGATAGATTGGCAAAGTGGAAAGTCAGACGCTCACTTCCATCTGCGTAGAAAAGCTGTGTCATGGCTCCAAAGAGAACGTCAAGGGTAACGATCTTTCTTCTTGGACAAGTAAAGTCCTTCTTTTGACATATGCATGGAATCCCCCACAAAAAGGTGGAGAGTCGAGGGAATTCCTTTGGGTTGATTCATGAAATCCCCAGCGAGTCTTGCATATAGATCCGGAAATGTGTAGTACGGAATAAACATGCTGTGTATAGCCCATCTGGACAGGTTGGTCTGGAATTGTAATGTTTATTTTGCATGCCGGAGAAGACTCCGAGTATAAACGAGTAATATACGGGATCTGCAGGGTACTGGAGTTGCATTCCAAGAAAATACCCTAGAAATCCACAATTTAAGACCAGTTTGGTGTCGCCGAGCGATAGTGAATATCGCCAACGGCGATAGCTCTTGGGGAGCTATTTGTGATGTGAAAGACCAGTTTTCTGGCACTGCAGGAGGCTGCAGGGGTTTGGTTGAGTTTGGGCACAGAAAGAGAGCTTCTGTTGGTCCCGCCAAGCGATTGTGATGAACGTTGTCACTAACTCCCTTTTTTTATTGTGAAGCCAGTCCTTGGAGGACAGTGTGGCTATTGTGTGAGCTGCGAGCTTTTAAAGGCCAGTGTGCCGAACGGGTAAGGGGAAAGCTGACCCGCGTCATTTTGACGATTTGAGCAACGGGCAAGGCTGAACTGTACCTACGTTATGTCTGACCGACTGGTAGACCTAAGTTATTGGTCTCGTTGGAGCGCATAATGAGAGTCTTATGCCTGCGTGCCATTAAGAATAAAATGCTCAAACTTACCGTTATGTCTGGGACCTCTGAACGATGATGGGACCCTGGTTTTCCGGTACACCGATAATGTGCCTTGAGTATACGGAGCGTCGGGCCGTGCGGCCGATGTTTATGATATATTGAACTGTGCATAAGTACACGTTTTGTGAGATATCTGCTTGTGAAAATACTATGCCTGCAGGGAAGGAATACCACTGTCCCGGGAAAGGGGTGGGGTCCAACAGATTTTATGATGGTTTGTGTGATGAACTACGATGTCTATTGGTGGGTCCAAATTTACTTGGATTTTATACTTTGGTAATGACTGCTAGGTCTTTGGAAATGGACTTGACAAAGTTCAGGGCAAAGCAAGAGTTCAACGTGCCGAACTATGTAAGTATTTCAAAATCAAACTCTTGTAAGTGGAAGAAGAAGTTACATCTGTTGGAATCAACCTCTTCCACAATCATGGGAACAAAGAAAAGGTGTGGTATATATGTTTGCTTTTCTTGTGGTAAGGTAGGACATCTTGCCCGAGAAGGCCATGGTGATGCGCGAAGGACAAAGAAAGTAAAGGTTGGAGCAGTTTCAGGGCGAACTCCACGCACTTGCTACTCGTGTGGCAAAGAAGGACATATAGCCCGAGACTGCCGAAGTGTCCCGTAAATAACACCAAACAAAAAGGAAATGTTGAATGTACGTACATAAATAACTGTAATTATGTACCGTACAGTTCCTAGTAAGGAACGATGTATACAATACTTGTTTTGCGTATATAAACATGTTGTGATGAATGATCAAAAAGTCGTTTGATTAAGGTTTAATATATGCCCTGTGTGCTTATCTTCGTATCACAGATAAGGGTGTAATGATATGTCCGTAGTGAAAAGAGTGAATATTGGTAGAAAGTGATATGTTAAGATGTCGTTATAATGTCATATCAGGACGTAGGAGAGTCTGTGCTGACAATAGTTGTGTTTGATATGATCATAGGTTGACTAGATCTTGGAGCAACGTATAGATATAGATTACACCTTCACGGAAGTCACACTAGGAAAGATCACTGAACGAGGGACTAAGTTTGCTTGTATGCGAGGATCGAGCAAGATATGGATTTATGCTCTCCAAGTCGTCAACTTGTTCGGCTGTGCACGAAGTAATTCTTCATGCCTATAGCGGCCTTTAGGCCGAAGCCCGGTTGAGTGACACTCCTATTGTGTCGGCTTATACAGATGTGTTTCCTAATGACCTCCATGGGTGATGTCCCCTCAGGAGACCAACGACACTATTGTGGTGGTGCCAGGTGTGAAACTTGTAGCCCGCTCTGTGACACACACATTTTCTGGTATGCAATATTAATTAATGCATGAATTAAATAATAAATCATATGATGATGTGTAACGAAATTCAATTTATTACAGGTAACGTCCCCGATGATGAAAAGAGATTTAAGCAGTGATGAATCGGCGTCGCCATGAGCTGCTATCTTATGAAAATGTTATGTTATGTTTGTGGGCTACTTAATAAATTTGAATGTAAATATTTGATGTATGGAGCTGAACGATGCTTAATATTGTGGTATGAGTATGCTGGCATGACGTGTTTATTTATATATATATGTTGGATTTATTGCTAAGTGAGGTGGTTGATTTTATTGCTAATGGTGTGAGTTCAAAATGAAATTGCTAAGTGAGGCTGGCTGGTTAGAGTTTTGGGCTGGCTTAGGCTAGCTGAACCAGATAAGATTGCTTTTATTTTAACCCGGATCGGTCTTCAGCGGTGGGCTTTGTCCTATATCACAGGAGAAATCCCGATCCCTGTTCATTTTCCCGAAAACCCGCTTCTTTCTCTGCTGCCTCGCAAAATCGAGAGCTAGGGTTTGGGCGATTTCTTCCTTCCCGTCGCCTGGTATGTTGAAATTTCACACTCCTTTTCATTCTTCTCCCTGTACGAGCCCTAAGCGCCTCTTCTTCAGCAGATTTCGGGGAATTTGGACCTTGATTGGCTTTGGTGGGAGAAAACTCTGAGTTTGGACTCAGGTATTTGATTTCGTTTATGATTTTCTTTTCTTGGAAGCTAGACTTGAATGGTTTATTGGGGTTATTGTTGTGTTGCTGTTTGGGTGTGCTGAAATTTGTGTTCTTTTGGTGGCCGACTGATAGTTATACTTTCAAGACCACCTAAACACCTAGAGGGGGGGGGGTGAATAGGTTCTAATGCTTGTTTTAACTTAAGGCAGATTATAATTACTGACTATAAGAGAATTCAGCAAACACTGCAGCAAACACAACATAACAATCACAAATATGCACACACCACAGATTGCACACAGATTTATAGTGGTTCCCCAAGGTCTGGGTACATCCACTTTCCCCCCTTCACCTATCTAGCAGTGTGCTAGATTCGGCCTAACTTCCTTCTTTATCTCAGATCCTCAGATCCTACAACTCAGAATCCTGAAAGATTCCTATAACTCAGAACCCTATAAGGTTCCTACAGCTCAGGCTAACTAGCCCTACCTCAGCCTTTCCACAAGGCCTACAACTCAGAGAAAACCTTCTCCTACAACTCAGGCACAAACAGCCCTACCACTCAGAGAATACCTCTCCTACACTCAGCCTTTATAATCTAGGCTTACAACTCAGATCTATACAAATAGATCCTACAGAAATTGAAATTGAAGTTATATAATATCTTGCCCCAGTTGAGAGAGAAGGGACAAGACTGATCTTGATCAGCTTCTTGAAAAACCTGATGGATGAAATCAACTGGATCTTAGCTTTCTTCAAAGCTTCTTGAATCTGAACTTAAGAAACCTGTGATAGCTTCCTTCTTGTCTTCAAATGGCTGGATCTCTCTCTATTCACAACCCTTGATAATACTTCTGAATTCTTAGATGAATTCAAATTAGACTGAATCTGAGTGAGTGTTCACTTCAGAAAGTCTTCTTAGATCTTCTCACGAAGATCTTCTCTTATGCCTTGCACTTTCTTGATTTGAGATCTTGTCTCACAACAATGATCACTCAGTTTGTTTCTTTTTCTTAATTCTTATTATTATCTTTCTTCTTCTGAATCTGTCTATTTATAGACTTCATCCTTGGTAACCGGCTGATTCGGTTTCTAACAAACTTCTGACAAGTCTGACAGCTTCAGTAAACCGGTTGTAACCCACAGCTGTCAAGTCTTCAAACAGATCTTGTGCCTTTGTCTTTATCAGCAAAGCGTTGGGACTGTCTGTTAGAAAGTGTCGAGACCAACTATCAATATATGTCGACATAAGTGACTTAGGTGTCAACATAGCCTTTGATGATGTCGACATGTCTGCCTTTATGTCGACTCAGCTTCTAGATACTGCATCTAGAGAATGTATCGACACAGAGTATTTGTGTCGACACAAACACTTCAACATTCTCTAGCAACTAACTTGGTCTAGACTTTGCAGTGTGTCGACACAAGTCCTGTATGTCGACACAGTTGATGTAGACTCAGAATATAGTGTGCGTCGACTCTGCCTCTGTATGTCGACTCAGTCTTCTGGTGTCGACACACGTGTTGTCGACTACCAATCCTGTGTGTCGACATAGCCTCTCAGTGTCGACACAGTTGATGTCGACTAAACTTCTGTGAGTTGACACTGCTTCCCGGTGTCGACACAAATATTGTCGACTCTTTTTCTCTGTGTCGACACAACCTTCTTCAAGTGTCGACACAATTATTCTGAAGTGTCGACAGAGCTTCTTCTGGTGTCGACACATGGACTTAGAATATTTTTCCTGTATTTTAGTACATTTTTAACCTGCACATGTCAACTCAAAATAACATCAAATACACCTTGATGTATATCATTGAGCTAAGTTAGGCTTCTTTAAATCAGGTACATATTTTCCAATGTACCCAACACCGACTATGCCCTAGTTGACTGTTGTGTTTAGATTATTGGCCGGCTATGTTTGTTTTTGGCTATTTCTGCGTTCTATTGTTTTTATTGGACTGTTGGCCAGCTGTGCCCTTGTTTGGCTGCTGTTTTTGGACTTGTAGAGGGCTATTTGGGTTTTCTTTGCTGTTTCTAGTTTATAATCTGTATGCTAGACTGTTGGCCGGCTAGTAGTTGATAGTTTGGACTATTTGGACTGTTGGCCGACTGGTTTAGTGTTGGTTTATTTGGCATGTTTGAGTATTCGGCTATATGAAAATTTGCATGTGTTGGCTTGAATGCGTCGTGTCGCTGTGTGGGATGTAACCTCGTGGGATAAAATGTTGTTGCCTTATACAGATCTTGCGAAGGATGACATCTCCGAGTAGACGCGACATCTATTCGAGACGGGGCAAGGAAAAGGAACGAGCCACGGTGAGAATCTCTTTTTAATGTATGCTTTACCTAAATATTTCACTGCTATACTGAAAATGTAATATGTTGCAATCAAGCAAAAAATTATTCTGAGGGGACTAATTAAAATAAAGAACTCATCATAAATAAAAATATGTGTCGACACATGGAACTGTTAAGGGTAATATAAAATGAATAATATTGATATTGTGTACTGAATTACCAAACCAGTCGAGCCGAAAGGCATAAACGCGTGTTGTACGTACTGGTTTGGAGACAGATGACCCCAAAGGGGTCGGGCCCAAATACTGAAAAACGAAATACTGAGACTGATACAGAATTCATTTAATTACCCTTAATAGTTCCTAAATGAAAAGTAAGAAGGAATATTGTTTTACAGTTTACTGTTTATGATTTCTTATAGCCTACACTGAACCAATACTGTTAGTTACTCATATTGATTTGATTGCAATACTGATAACAGAACATGCCCTAGATTGTTTCATTACTGATGATAGCAAATATATTCAAATGAACATGTTTCCTATATGCTTATTTAATTGCAATAGTTACTGTTTCTTACAATATTTATACAATTGTACAGCAGATTAAAAAGGTAAATTTTTACTTAGTCTTTATGCAAGACTAACGGTTGTATTCTTAAATTATTTTAGGAATCGGAAAGCCACCGACCGGTCGTCATTGGAGCTCAGGTTGGAATTTACTAATTTATTTCTTTTTTGTACTTGCTATATAGATAAATCGCAGATGTTTATGATACTTACTCGTTATGAAATGCATATGTAGATTTCCGATGTACCTGATAATATATGTACATAATGATATTGTTAATTATCCAGAATAGCCAGTGGAGATGGCAAAATGAATAGTTCAACTAGAAGAATTGCTAAGATAAGATTATTGGAGTCCCAGGGTGTCACCTTGAGGTGCACTGGCCCCTTTAGGGAAAAGAAAAGAAAAATGGTAGCCTGTGTAACACCCACATTTTTCGCGCACTTATTTTAATTTACTTTCTCTCCCTGATGATGAAAAAGACACATTAATTTTTCGCAATATTTTGACGGATTTTGTTTTTACTTTTCATTTTTGTATTTCATCCCTTGGATGAGATTGGGTTGCCTTTTTCTTTAATTTATTTGGGCTGAAATTAGGTTTGCTATCTTGCTAAATTGGTGGGCTGGATTTGAGTTGGCTGCCTTGTGGGCAGAGATTGGCCTTATTAACTTGATGGGCTTATTATTTCTTTTGGCTGTAGTATTAGGCTGGATAAATTGATGATAGCTGCCTTGATAAGTTGTTGGTTGTCTGTTTCATATTGGCTGTTAGTTAAGTGTTGGCTTGGTGTGCTGGCTTATTTTATTTATGTGTGTGTTGACTTGTTGAGGTTCATTTGGGGTCGTGCAGGGCCATCTGGAGCGGTGCCGCTTGCCGCTCGCCGCTTCTATCGTTGTTTTAAGTCGATTCCGAGCAGGCTTATTCTCCCGCACTGATACTGCTATTTCGTCGACTCACTACTTCTGCGATTTCCAGCGATTTCTTCCTCTTACTGCTCTGTGTCGACAGTGAAAGTCTTCTCCATCTTCTACTTCATCCCCTTCTCTGTGCCGAGCTACTCGTGTCGTCGTTGTCGTGCTCCCGTGCCGACGCTGCTTCCTCTCTGTCGCCGCTGTGCGGCCGATTTCTTCTCGGCTGTCAGTTCTGCCGAGCAGATTAGGGCTATTGTTGTTTCCTTCTTCTTCTGAAGAGCGGATTAGGGTTGCTGCTGCTCCATTCCTCTTCTTCTTGTTGCTGTGCCGTCCCTGTTGGTTGGCTGTGCCGATCGACCTTGCTATGCCGATTTTCTGCACTGTGCCCTTTTCTCCTTCCCCTTGGCTGGTTTGGTTTAGCTCCTCTCTACTTGGCTTAATTGCTCTACTTAAGATATTTTGAGTATTAAGGGGACTGATTTGGGTTCATATCATTCATACTTTGCTAAAAACCTTTACTTAAACTATTTTGGGAATTTGGGGAAAATCATAATAGTTGGGTTGTTAAGATCTTTTGGTTAAGATATTTTGGGCTGTTAAAATAAATGATTTTCGTTAATTTTATTGGTCTCCAACTTGCGAATTTCAGTGATTTTGAGACAGTTTCAAGCTATTTTGAGCCTTTTGGCTATTTGTGTCGTTTAGTCGGCCAATTTTCAGTCTTGAAAGAGGACTGTTGTGGGTTGGATATCTTTTTGGACATTTTGATATTTTTTTTAACTTTCCAGATTTAAGCGTATTTTTGTAAAACTTTTCTCTACAAATTCCAAGTGATACAACCCAATAAACGTGCATATAATTTCAGTGGTTCCCAAGACCTCAAAATCAGAGAATGACGTCGCAAGGAAACCGTGACAAAAATGCGAATTTGGACAAAAGAAAAGCTGTTGTGAGTTTCTTATTTCTTGATTTAGTTATTCACTTACTTTCCTATTCTGCTGCATTTTTATGAAATAAACAAGTGCTTGTGCATATGAGTTTAACTCATTCAGATATCGCTGTGGGATAAATTGTGGGCTAGGGCAAAAACATAAAAGCGATATATTTATTCTGAGGGGAAACATTTCATTATAAATTTCGGTTCACGTCAAGATAAAATTCATTTTAAACTCTACATGGGAAAATGTGATAGTTTCGAATCCAATGATGTGGATGCATCCACTGATGGATTCACCAGTAGGGGTGAGCCTACAATTACGTCCTTCGGGGGTGGGGCACAATTCAAGTTTGCATCACCGGAGCATTTCCTATTTTATGTAACTCAAATTAAGGGGTAAATTAAGATTTCAGCTTTGAGAATAATATTATTTATTTTGTACTGTATGCATATTGATAAGTATTTTCATTGTTTGCATGTACTACATTTCACGAAATATTTATCTCACCTAGTCATATTTTATGACTAACCCTCAGTGGATTCATTTTTTTCAGACAATAGGTGGGACTCCAGATGTACGACGGAGGTTTGCGCCAGAAGACTTAGAGAAGGTATGGTTGAACGTCTATAAAGGAATCGAAGAGGGTTCTGAGACTCACAAATTACTATATTCAGAAGATTACTGTAATTTTTTAGCAGATTTCGAGTAAATGCCTGTATGATCATGCAAATAAATAAAAGGATGGAATAAAATACTGTTATGGATGTGTTGCGACTACTTTATTGAATTTCTGTTTACTTTTTGAAATCATTTGGGAAGTCCGGGAATTTGGGTCTTCACAACTTGGTATCAGAGGGAAACAGTTTCAATAACTATGTCATAACAAACAGTACGAAAACATTTCAAATCTAAGAATGTAACATAATTAAATAAACTTCGTTTATAGGAACACGTTCAAGTCTATTCTAGCCGCCGTAGTCAACGCCGTCGAGAAAATCAAAACGAACCAGAACATCAAGCAGCCACCAGGTTCGAGGGAAGTGACAACGGGCATTAACACCATCGATGTCCATCAGATTTTGTATTATCAATAGCCGAAGCCTTTAAGTTAGTCTTTCCTACGTTTGTTACCTTAGGACCCACACTTCCCCAAGAGAATCCTAACCCACCACATCAACCACATCAACATCCAATGAACCCTCCTCCAAATCTCCCTCCAAGAGTAGAAGCTCCGACACTCCAATACCGTCAAATGGACTTCGATCTTAAACAATTTATGGAGTTAAAACCACCAAATTTTGTAGGAGGTCTATCTCCTTTAGAAACAGAAGATTGGATACTCCGAATCAAAACTATCTTCCAAGTCATGCGCTGCCTAGAAGACCGAAAAGTTGAACTCGCGTCATTTTTACTTGAAGGTGCAACAAAGCGTTGGTGGAACAACCTAGTCGCTACAAAGTTCACTGGACGTGGAGTTGTGATATGGGACAACTTTATTCAGGGATTTACTAATTGGTTCGTACCCCGATCAGAAAAACGAGTCCTACATGATCAATTTTTACGGCTCGTCCAGGGATCCAAGTCGGTGTTGCAATACGAGACAGAATTCTCAAAGTTGGCATATTATGTCGATTCTCCCGTGGCTACCAAGGAAGATCATTGCAGGAAATTTCAACAAGGACTGCAGGACGACATACGCAATTTACTTGTACCTCTGGATATCCTAGAATATGGAAAGTTGGTTGAGCGAGCTCGGTTAGTAGAAATCGATCAAAGCAAATCGCAGAAATATCAAGATAGTGGGAAGAGAAAAGGTACGGAAATCCCAACTCAAAGTGAAACACAAGGCAAGAATGTTGCTAAGACGATACAAACTGGTCCATCAACCAGTACTACGTCCTAAGCTAACTCAACAAAATGTGTCAAGTGTAACTGATTTCATAAAGGAGACTGTTTGATTGGGGCATGTTATTATTATCGTCAGCCAGGGCATACAAAGAAAACTTGTCCAAAGCTCTTGAATAAAGAAATCAATTCACAACCTCCTCTGCAGCGATAATTATATCAAATGCTTGATGAATCCTTAGCTTCGACACCTGCACCAGCACCTGCTCCAATTCCTCCCATGGAAGTTCCGGAAGAAAGAATGATTATGCCGCGAGCATTTACGTATAACAAAAAATAAATGTAGTCCCATAATGTGAATATTGTAAATACTCTTTTGAGAAATAAAGTGATCTTTTCGAGGACAAAAAGTTTTTTGAGGAGGGAAGGATTGTAACACCCTCATTTTTCGCGCACTTATTTTAATTTACTTTCTCTCCCCGATGATAAAAAAGGCACATTAATTTTTCGCAATATTTTGACGGATTTTGTTTTTAATTTTCATTTTGGTATTTCATCCGTTCGATGAGATTGGGTTGCCTTTTTCTTTAATTTATTTGGGCTGAAATTAGGTTTGCTACCTTGCTAAATTGGTGGGCTGGATTTGAGTTGACTGCCTTGTGGGTAGAGATTGGCCTTATTAACTTGATGGGCTTATTATTTCTTTTGGCTGTAGTATTGGGCTGGATAAATTGATGCTAGCTGCCTTGATAAGTTGTTGGCTGCCTGTTTCATATTAGCTGTTAGTTAAGTGTTGGCTTGGTGTGCTGGCTGCTTTTATTTATGTGTGTGCTGGCTTGTTGAGGTTCATTTGGGGTCGGGCAGGGCCATCTGGAGCGATGCCGCTTGCTGCTCGCCGCTTCTATCACTGTTTTAAGTCGATCCCGAGCAGGCTTCTTCTTCCGCACTGCTACTGCTATTTCGTCGACTCGCTGCTTCTGCAATTTCCGGCGATTTCTTCCTCTTACTGCTCTGTGTCGACAGTGAAAGTCTTCTCCATCTTCTTCTCCTTCTTCTACTTCATCCCCTTCTCCGAGCCGAGATACTTGTGTCGTCGTTGCCGTGCTCCCGTTCCGACGCTGCTTCCTCTTGTCGTCGCTGTGCTGCTGATTTCTTCTCGGCCGTCAGTTCTGCCAAGCAGATTAGGGTTGCTGCTGCTTCCTTCTTCTTCTGCCGAGCGGATTAGGGCTGCTACTGCTCCATTCCTATTCGTCTTGTTGTTGTGCCGTCCCTGTTGGTTGGATGTGCCGATCGACCTTGCTGTGTCGATTTTTTGCACTGTGCCCTTTCTCCTTCCCCTTGGCTGGTTTGGTTTAGCTCCTCTCTACTTGACTAAATTGCAATACTTAAGATATTTTGAGTATTAAGGGGACTGTTTTGGGTTCATATCATTCATACTTGACTAAAAACCTTTACTTAAACTATTTTGGGTATTTGGGGGAAATCATATTAGTTGGGTTGTTAAGATCTTTTGGTTAAGATATTTTGGGCTGTTAAAATAAACGCTTTTTGTTAATTTTGTTGGTTGCCAACTTGCGAATTTCAGTTATTTTTAGACAGTTTCAAGCTATTTTTAGCCTTTTGGCTATTTGTGTCATTTAGTCGGCCAATTTTCAGTCTCGAAAGAGGACTGTTGTTAGTTGGATATCTTTTTGGACATTTTGATATTTCTTTTTCCTTTCCAGATTTAAGCGTAATTTTGTAAAGCTTTTTGCAACAAATTCCAAGTGACGCAACCCAATAAACGTGCGTATAATTTCAGTGGTTCCCAAGATCTCAAAATCAAAGGATGGCGTCGCAAGGAAACCGTGATGGAAATGCGAATTTGGACAAAGGAAAAGTTGTGAGTTTTTTATTTCTTGAGTTAGTTATTCACTTTCCTATTCTGCTGCATTTTTATGAAATAAAGAAGTGTCTGTGCATATGAGTTTAACTCATTCAGAAATCGCTGTGGGATAAATTGTGGGTGAGGGGAAAAACATAAAAGCAATATATTTATTCTGAGGGGAAACATTTCATTATAAATTTTGGTTTACGTCAAGATAAAATTCATTAAAAATTCTACATGGGGAAATGTGATGGTTTCGAATCCAATGATGTGGAGGCATCCACTAATGGATTCACCAGTAGGGGTCAGCCTACAATTACGTCCTTCGGGGGCGGGGCCCAATTCAAGTTTGCATCACCAGAGCATTTCCTATTTTATGTAACTCAAATTAAGGGGTAAATTAAGATTTCAGCTTTGAGAATAATATTTTTTATTTGTTACTGTATACATATTGATAAGTATTTCTATTGTTTGCATGTACTACATTTAACAAAATATTTATCTCATCTAGTTATATTTTATGACTAACCCTCAGTGGATTCATTTTTTTCAGATAATAAGTGGGACTCCAGATGTACGGCGGAGGTTTGCGCCGGAAGACTTAGAGAAGGTATGGTTGAACGTCTATAAAGGAATCGAAGAGAGTTCCGAGACTCACAAATTACTATGTTCAGAAGATTACTGTAAATTTTTAGCAGATTTTGAGTAAATGCCTGTATGATCATGTAAATAAATAAAAGGATGGAATAAAATACTGTTATGGATGTGCTGTGACTACTTTATTGAATTTTTGTTTACTTTTTGAAATCATTTGGGAAGCCCGGGAATTTGGGTCTTCACAGCCTGCAGCTATACATCTACTATAGAGAACTGAATAAGCTGTCAGAGAAGAACATGTATCCGATTCCACGGAGTGATAACATGTTCGATCAGCTAGTAGGATCAACTGTCTACTCTAAGCTGGACTTAAGATCTGGCTATGATAAGTTAAGGATTCGGGAATGTGACATTCCCAAGATAGTGTTTGGTACACGCTATGGTCATTACAAGTTCACGGTAATGCCGTTTGGGCTAACAAATGCGACATCGGTATTCATAGACCTAATGCACCAAACATTTCGAGAGTACTTGGACTTATTTGTCATCATCTTTATTGACGACATTTTAGTGTACTCTCAGTCTGAAGAAGAGCATGCGAACCACTTACAAATTGTGTTGCACACCCTGAAAAAGAACAAGCTCTATGACACGTTCTCAAAGTGCGAGTTCTGTCTATCGCCGGTGGGTTTTTCTTGGCCATGCGGGTAGTGTTATAGGTATGGCAGTAGATCTTGAGAAGATAGTTACGATACAGCAGTGACCTGTGTTGTATATTGTAGCTAAGTAATACATTCCTTGGACTTGCTGGCTACTATTTGCGGATAGCCTTACCTCTCCCCACAATGAGGAAAGATCAAAAGTTTGTTTGGACGCCGGAGTGCGCGAGCTTTTGAAGAGCTAAAGATTCGTTTGACCACGACGCCTATTATGACGTCGCCTTGTGGTACGGACGGTACTGAGATTTATAGTGATGCGTCAGGGAGTGGCTTAGACTACGTGCTTTTCTATTTGGAAAAGTGATAATTTATGGCTCACGCCAGTTGAACGTGCATGAACGGAACTACCACATTCACGAATTGGAGTTGGCGGCGGTGATATTTGCACTTAAACTGTGGCGTCAATACTTATTTGGCGTGAAAGTTGACATCTTCACGGACCATAAGAGCCTTAAGTGTCTTCTGGATCAGAAAAGTCTAAATATATGACAACGAAGGTGGATGGAGTACCTTGAGGACTACATCTTCCAGATTCACTATACTCCCGGGAAGGGCAATGTGGTCGCAGATGCATTGAGTCGTAGGACTCCGGCAAGGGGCAAGTTGGTTGCGGGTGCATGACGAGCATCTGATCCAGGTTTTGGAGAACCTAGACATTTCTTGTGTTGAAAAGAATTCCACCGCAAGTGCATGCCTAAACTATTCGGAGGTACAATATGACCTTGAGGACAGAGTTCGACGAGCAACAGAAATGGATGAAAGTCTACAATGCTATGCAACGGATGGATCAAATGCCCAATTCTCCTGGTGTAACACCCCTATCCGTCTCATAGCATATAGCAGTAGGTCCGACCGGGGCCCGACGCCATATACTACGGACAGACCGGTTGGTTACGCGTTGAAACCATTCGACCAATCACAACGTCCTACACAACACCTAGCGGAAGCAATTTATTAGAGTTGCAAAGAATAAAGAACCCTGCCAAGCATGAATGTCCACTACTCAAACCCATAGGAATGTATAATACACAAAACGGAAAATAGCCTTAAGGCTTTACAAGAGTTTGCTTAAATACAAGTGTCTTCCAAACCTTGGCACGCAGGCCGGCCACACATGAGTACAAGAGGTAAAACACTCAAAACAAGGCCTTCGAGGGCCAGCACAGCAACTTGGGTTTTATCCCGTTAATTACCTCTCAACTCCGCAGCACCTGCAAGCAATAAACCACCGCACGGTGGTAAACAAAGGCAACGGTCAGCTATGCTGACCAAATTATAACGATTCTGCCCCCAAACCGGGGCGGCAAAGCTTCTTCCCTGCACTTGTTAGCAAAACACGCAACACAGCAAAACAAGCATCTCAACATAGGTGCACGCTCTCACGGCCGTACACCTCGTGCTCTCAGGGCACTTACTCGGCGAAGCCAGTCCGAACCCCGTCCGGTCCTCGACTCCACCACCACCCCCAGGGTGGCAATCTTTGTGAGCATTTAGTCTTCTCAGCCGCAGCCTAGACTCGATCTCCAAATCTCGGTAAGTCCCACGTAAAACTTTAGGTCGCTTTAACCGAGCAGGTGGAGCGGGTAGGGGGCTACTAGTCCGTTGCTCACTCCGCCACTGCCATTCGGCCCTTTGGCGCGGACTAAGCTTTCCCCAGTCCCAATTAATGATCAAACACGGTACATAGCCCCGCTAAGTACCCGATTGGCTCCCAGGCCACCGCTATGACAGAACTGCATTTCCGTCCAAAATTTCCGGGTGCACCTCAGGTTTCATCCCCAAGGCTCCCTGCTGCAATCAAAACATGATACATAGCCCCGCTATGTTCCCGGCTGGCACCCAGGCCACCGAGATGGCAGAACTTCATTTCCGCCTAGATTTCCGGGTGCACCTCGGGGTTAATCCCCAAGATTCCCTGATGCATTCTACCGCATAGCAACCCACAAACAACCATAACGCTCGGAGTCTTATCCGGCTAAAATATGCATAGCAAAACATCACCGATCCGGAAAACACGTCCGGGTAGGCTTCACACACCATGCCTATGTCCGTACTACGATTCCGGACTCTAACAAGGGGGACTTTACATATCTACCCCAAGGAATACCACGATCTCGCCGCACACTCGCGGGAGAGGGGTTTTCCCAGGCAAAGGAAGAAGAGCTTCACATGCTCAAGAAGAGAATCGTTACCCTTTCGCTTTTCCGCGGCGCCATCGAAAACTATGCGGTTGGAAAGCACCGCAACGGCGTCACCTCCGCGGATCTGGACTCGGATCGCGATTCGGAGCTCCGAAGCTCCTCCGGCGGCCGGATCTTGGACTCCTCCTTCCTCCTTGCTCTCCCTTCTCTCTAGGATTTAGAAAGAGAAAACCCAAGTGAAAATGGGGTTTGCAAACCCTATTTTTGGGTTTAAGCTGCCAGCAATCACTCCCAGCCGTCGGATCCCAAGCCAAGGAAACGAACGGCCAAGATTAGATCTGAAATCTTAAAATCTGGGCCAAACACGGGTTGCAACACGGCCGTGTGCCTGGCCGTGTCACCCATTCGCCGTCTCGAACGATTCGAAAACAAGCACACGGTCTTTGACACGGCCTCCGACACGCCCGTGTCACCTGCGACACGCCCGTGTCGGGACCCGTGTCACGCCCCCCGTGTGCAATCGACCAACGCTTCGCAGTCAGAGAGGTACACGGCCTTGTGCCACGGCATCCGACACACCCGTGTCAAATTTGACACGACCGTGTTTGTGCCCGTGTCACGGCCCGTGTGCCACACTTGCAGAATCCCTGGAGTGACACGGCCTGGGACACGCCCGTGTCCTAGGCCGTGTTCTACAACTCGACCACCGTCGACCGCCAAAGCGTCGACCGCACGACCGTGGCCAAACACGCCCGTGTCACGCCCGTGACACGCCCGTGTCACGCCCGTGACATGGCCGTGTCACGCCCGTGACACCTGCTCCAAAACTTCGTCTTGGCCAAAAGTGATCCCCGTCGCTCCTACAACATTTTGGGGTGTTACAATTCTACCCTCCTTAAAGAATTTCGCCCACGAAATTAATGAAGGAAAAACAGGACTTAACGTAAATCAGTACCTGAGCGGAACAATTCCGGGTACTCCTCCAGCAAAGTCTGCTCCCGTTCCCAAGAGAGCTCCTCTCGCCCGCAATTAACCCACTGGACCTTAACCATCCGGATCTCCTTGTTACGGAGTCTCTTGACCTCAACATCCTCGATACGAATGGGCTTGACCTTAGTCGTCAACCCCTCGTCCACTGGCACTTGGTCAACCGCGATCACCTGCGAAGGCTCTTGCACCGCCTTCCGCAACACTAAAAAGTGGAACACATCATGTAATCCACTTAATTTCTCCGATAGCCTCAAACGGTAAGCCGCTTCGCCGACTCGCTCCAGAACCTCAAAAGGTCCAAGGTATCTTGGGCTCAGCTTCTTCAAGCGTCTCACCCGCGAAACCCCTTTGAACGGCTTCACTTTAAGATATACCCAATCGCCTACCGTGAACTCCACGTTCCGGTGCTTGACATTGTACTACTTCGCCTGCCGGTCCTGAGCGATCAACAAGTGTTCCCGAATGATCCGCACTAACGAGGTAGCACTCTCCACCTCCTACTTCTTGTACAACCTTGCCTCACCCGTTTCTAACCAGGACAACGGCGTGCGACATTTTCTACCATATAGGGCCTCAAAGGGCGCCATTTGGATACTCGCCTGGTAGCTATTGTTGTACGAGAACCCCACTAAAACAGGTGGTCCTCCCAAAGCTTCCCGAAGTCTAGAACACACATGCGGAGCATGTCCTCCATTATTCTATTGACTCTCTCGGTTTGCTCATCCGTCCGCGGTTGTAAGACTGGACTAAACTTCATCTTAACCTCCAGCACTTTCTGCAACCACTTCCAATCATTTAACGTGAATCGCTCATCGCGATCACTCACAATGCTATGGGGCACACCATGCAGCCTAACGATATTGTCAACATACAACTTTGCCAACTTCTCCACCGAGTCATCCTTCCTATGCGGAATGAAGTGCGACACTAGTGTCAACACAACTACGATCACCCAAATGACGTCGTTAATTCACTGTGACTTTGGCAAACCATGCCCACAGTCCAGTTGAACTTCTATTCCGAACTAGGCATGGATTCAAGAATCCCCCGGCACTTGGCACTCTGCCTTCACTAAGGCACAAGGCTGGCACTTTGCTACATATGGTGCCACGACCTTCTAGAGTTCTGGCCACCAGAGCACTTCTTCAGAAATCGGCACAACTTCGTGCCTCCTAAGCGAGTTGAGTACTTGATATAACGTATCACAACTCCACCCGTAGATTACCCATGCTTGGGCCGCACAAACAATGGTCTTTCCTTGGTAGCCCACCTACAACCGTCGATTCGGGATTTTGACCCATCGAGCCGCACTCAAGATTTTCTTCATGCAGCTACACAAACCATAGTTTGCCAACCACGATCAGCCAGGTCATACTGGACTTCCGTCCAGTTCAACACTGCTTCGGCGCTAGTCTGCTTGTCAACACAACGGATCTCTAACGCTTCCAATTCCTTAACTAGCCTCTCAACATGTACCAACAACCATTTGGCTTGGGCGGGAGCCCTGCGACTCAACGCCTCCACACTGCGTTGCCCTCGCCGGGTGCATGATAAATCTTGAACGTATAGTCCCCCAGGAACTCCTTTCATCTCCGCTGCCTCAAGTTCAGGTCCTATTGATCCAACAGATATTTCAGGCTCTTAAGGTCGGTATGAATATCGACCTAACGTCGTACGAGTAGCGCCTCCACAGCTTAAGCTCAAATATCACGGCCGCCAACTCCTAGTCGCGGACCGGATAATTCCTTTCATGCACTTTTAGCTGACGCGAACCATAGGCTATCAAGTTCCCATGCTGCACCAGCACGCAGCCCAAACCACTACCCGAAGCGTCACTAAAAACCTCGAAGCCCTCGGTCCCACTCGGCGAACTAAGCACTGGCGCCGTGGTCAACCGACTCTTCAGCTCTTCAAAAGCTTGCGCACACTCATGCGCCCACACAAAACTCTGATCTTTCCTTGTCAAAGTCGTGAGAGGTAGCGCTATCCGCGAGAAGTTCTCCACGAAGTGCCTGTAAAAGCCGGCAAGCCCCAGCAAACTCCGGACTTCCGCTACCGAAGACAACACAGGCCACTTTCGTATTGTAACAGTCTACGCCGGATCCACCGCAACTCTTCCCTACTGACTAAGTGACCAAGGAACGTCACTGAAGATAACCAAGGCTCGCCTTTGGAGAACTTTGCGTATAGCTTGTTCCTCCTTAGCGTCCCCAAAACCAAACGCAGATGCTTGAAGCGATCTTCTTCGCACTGCGAGCACACCGATAGGTTGTCAATAAAGACGATCACAACATGGTCTAAATACTCCCTGAACGTTCTGTTCATCAGGTCCATGAACACCGATGGCGCATTAGTCAGCCCGAACGACATGACCGTAAACTCGAAATGCCCATATCTTGTGTTGAACGCTATCTTTGGGATAACACTTTCCTTGATTCTCATCTGATAGTAACCAGACTTAAGTTCCAACTTTAAGTACACCGATGACCCACCCAACTGATCAAACAGATCGCCAATACTTGGGATCGGGTACTTGATCTCTTTTAACGACTTGCTCAGTTTTTCATAAACGATTCAGAGCCACAAAATCCCGTCCTTCTTCTACACGAAGAGGGCCGGTGTGCTCCAAGACGACAAACTTGGACGCACAAGACCTTGATCCATACGCTCTTCAAATTGAACTTTCAGTTCTGCCAACTCATTAGGCGTTAGCCTATAAGGAGAGCATGACCCAGATTTGGCACCTGGCGCCAGCTCACTCGCGAAATCGATCGCTTGCTACGGAGGGACTCCAGGGAAACACATCAGGATATTCGGATACACCCGAGATACTACCCAATGTAGGCTTAGGCTTCAAAGCCTCCCATGATGGCAGTAACGACGCTTGCACGTCGAATCCCTGACCCCTAAACCGTAACCTTGCAACACAGAATCTCTTTTCGCGCGCATTGAACATCCGTAACGCCATAACGCATCCAATTTGTCCTTTGCCATCGAAGAAGGTACTTCAATACATGATATAAACCCCTTGGACAAAAGGTGCGCGAAGCTCCCGTATCGAACAATGCTCTCGCCGGATTGCCAATAATCCAAACAAAGCCTAGAACGTCCAGTCCTAAGCTAACACGCAAAAGGTAACAGGTATAAGAAGCTAAATTGCTAACAATTAAACCATACCTGTCGACCCGACGGTCGGCCACATGACCTCATGCTGGCCAAGGATGTTCACTCCCGGTTGGGCTGGAGTAATCAGCGATGCGGCGGACGCCACCGCCTTGTCTTTCTCCTCAAAAATTGCCCCCGACTTCTTTTTGGACATTGGGCGTCCAAACCAACAATCCCGGGCATAGTGCCCCGGTTTTCCACAAACAAAGCATTCATCCAGGGTTTGGACTGTAGTCGCTCCGGATGTGCTAGAGGAAGGGACTAGACCCGACCTCCTAGCCTTCTTATACCACCTACGGTACCCAGATTTTGAGGTTGTCCGCTTGACCACCGAATCTTTTTCCACAGAATCTCCGACTGTTCCTGCTAAAACTTTCCTTGTCTTCTGAGCACTCTCCCAACACTCTCTGGCGAGGTGCCCTTTCTTGCCACAAGAATAACATTTGACGGTAGTTTGGGTAGTAGATGACCCAGCCTCTTCTCTCGGCATCTTTCGATAAGCAGTCCTTATAGGATCTGTAAGGTTTGGTACCCTATTCACCGGTATTCGGTGAGTTTCCCCCAACTCCACTTCCAACGCTCTGGCCGATTCCACCAAAGCTCGGAATCCCAATAACTTTGGTCCTAGCAGTAGGATACGCAACTCGCTGCGCAGACCGTTATAAAATCTATCCACTATAGATTGCTCGCTTTCCCATTCAAAGCCTGGGTAGCGCCTTACCATAAGGAACGTCTGCAAATATGCGTCCACTGAATGCGCTCCCTGCGCCACAATCATGCTCCTCTGCTGCTCTACTTGACCCCCAAATGCCCTTTGCTCCAACATACCATCCGATGTTGGGGCCATCTCAGGGACAAATGGTTGCACATTACTCCCATGATGTGCGTTGGTCACAGCGAACACCACTTCAACCACCCTTCTTATGGTTTCCAAAGACGTAGGGGTCTCCAGCACGTCGCTGGGTGCATTACTTTTCTCAGAAAGTGCGCATTCAGACTGCCACGTGCCACTCTCGGACACCTACAATCGTACAGAACACCAATAAGAGACCGAACAAAATTGCAAAAAGCAATTATAGGAACACGCAGTTTCCCCAAACATGTGTATTTTCATTCCTAAGTGGACATTCATGGATTCTTTTCATGTTATAACGATGACGCACATACATGTGCTCACCACCCCTTAAAGTGAATTCGCCCACGAATTCATTTAAGCTTGACCGAAACCAGTAGTCTGATACCAATTTGTAACACCCCTATCCGTCTCATAGCATATAGCAGTAGGTCCGGCCGGGGCCCGACGCCATATACTACGGACAGACCGGTTGGTTACGCGTTGAAACCATTCGACCAATCACAACGTCCTACACAACACCTAGCGGAAGCAATTTATTAGAGTTGCAAAGAATAAAGAACCCTGCCAAGCATGAATGTCCACTACTCAAACCCATAGGAATGTATAATACACAAAACGGAAAATAGCCTTAAGGCTTTACAAGAGTTTGCTTAAATACAAGTGTCTTCCAAACCTCGGCACGCAGGCCGGCCACACATGAGTACAAGAGGTAAAACACTCAAAACAAGGACTTCGAGGGCCAGCACAACAACTTGGGCTTTAGCCCGCTAATTACCTCTCAACTCCACAGCACCTGCAAGCAACAACCCACCGCACGGTGGTAAACAAAGGCAACGGTCAGCTATGCTGACCAAATTATAACGATTCCGCCCCCAAACCGGGGCGGCAAAGCTTCTTCCCTGCACTTGTTAGCAAAACACGCAACACAGCAAAACAAGCATCTCAACATAGGTGCACGCTCTCACGGCCGTACACCCCGTGCTCTCAGGGCACTTACTCGGCGAAGCCAGTCCGAACCCCGTCCGGTCCTCGACTCCACCACCCCCCCCCCCAGGGTGGCAATCTTTGTGAGCATTTAGTCTTCTCAGCCGCAGCCTAGACTCGATCTCCAAATCTCGGTAAGTCCCACGTAAAACTTTAGGTCGCTTTAACCGAGCAGGTGGAGCGGGTAGGGGGATACTAGTCCGTTGCTCACTCCGCCACTGCCATTCGGCCCTTTGGCGCGTACTAAGCTTTCCCCAGTCCCAATTAACGATCAAACACGGTACATAGCCCCGCTAAGTACCCGGTTGGCTCCCAGGCCACCGCTATGACAGAACTGCATTTCCGTCCAAAATTTCCGGGTGCACCTCGGGTTTCATCCCCAAGGCTCCCTGCTGCAATCAAAACATGATACATAGCCCCGCTATGTTCCCGGATGGCACCCAGGCCAGAGAGATGACAGAAATTCATTTCCGCCCAGATTTCCGGGTGCACCTCGGGGTTAATCCCCAAGATTCCCTGATGCATTCTACCGCATAGCAACCCGCAAACAACCACAACGCTCGGAGTCTTCTCCGGCTAAAATATGCATAGCAAAACATCACCGATCCGGAAAACACGTCCGGGTAGGCTTCACACACCATGCCTATGTCCGTACTACGATTCCGGACTCTAACAAGGGAGACTTTACATATCTACCCCAAGGAATACCACGATCTCGCCGCACACTCGCGGGAGAGGGGTTTTCCCATGCAAATGAAGAAGAGCTTCACATGCTCAAGAAGAGAATCGCTACCCTTTCACTTTTCCGCGGCGCCATCGAAAACTATGCGGTTGGAAAGCACCGCAACGGCGTCACCTCCACGGATCTGGACTCGGATCGCGATTCGGAGCTCCGAAGCTCCTCCGGCGGCCGGATCTTGGACTCCTCCTTCCTCCTTGCTCTCCCTTCTCTCTAGGATTTAGAAAGAGAAAACCCAAGTGAAAATGGGGTTTGCAAACCCTATTTTTGGGTTTAAGCTGCCAGCAATCACTCCCAGCCGTCGGATCCCAAGCCAAGGAAACAAACGGCCAAGATTAGATCTGAAATCTTAAAATCTGGGCCGAACACGGGTTGCAACACGGCCGTGTGCCTGGCCGTGTCACCCATTCGCCGTCTCGATCGATTCGAAAACCAGCACACGGTCTTTGACACGGCCTCCGACACGCCCGTGTCACCTGCGACACGCCCGTGTCGGGACCCGTGTCACGCCCCCCGTGTGCAATCGACCAACGCTTCGCAGTCAGAGAGGTACACGGCCTTGTGACACGGCATCCGACACGCCCGTGTCAAATTTGACACGGCCGTGTTTGTGCCCGTGTCACGGCCCGTGTGCCACACTTGCAGAATCCCTGGAGTGACACGGCCTGGGACACGCCCGTGTCCTAGGCCGTGTTCTACAACTCGACCACCGTCGACCGCCAAAGCGTCGACCGCACGACCGTGGCCAAACACGCCTGTGTCACGCCCGTGTCACGCCCGTCACACGGCCGTGTCACGCCCGTGACACCTGCTCCAAAACTTCGTCTTGGCCAAAAGTGATCCCCGTCGCTCCTACAACATTTTGGGGTGTTACACCTGGGATGACGTCCTTTTGCGAAAAGATGGTTGTTTGTGTGTCCCGATTATGGGTAAGCTAAGAGAAGAATTTATGTATGAGGCTCACTTTATGAAATACTCAATCCACCCAGGGAGTACAAAGATGTACAAAGAGATGAAAAAGCTGTTCTGGTGGTCGGGTTTAAAGAAAGACATAGCACATTACGTGGCTAAATGTCAGACATGTGCCTTAGTGAAAGCTGAATGTCAGAAGCCTGGTGGTTTCCTGAAGTCTCTACCTATTCCGGAATGGAAGTTTGATGATATTTCGACGAATTTCGTTCACGGTTTTCCTAGATCTCAATGCAGTAACAATTCGGTTTGGGTGATCGTAGACCGGTTGACTAAAGTGGCTCACTTCATTCCAAACAAGAGGGACGATTCAGTGGAAGTCTTGGCTGAGCTTTATATTGAGCAAATAGTACGATTGCACGGTGTTCCCTGTAGCATCATAAGTGATCGAGATGAGCGCTTCACTTCGAATGATTGGAGACTAATCCATCAGTTGTTAGGGATAAAATTAACGTACAGTACAACCTTTCATCCACAAATGGATGGCCAGACTGAGAGAAACAATAGAATGATGGAGGACATGCTCTAAATGTGCGCCTTGGATGAGATGGGAAGACCATCTCTATATGGTAGAGTTCGCCTACAATTATAGTTATCAAGCTAGCATAAATATGTCACTGTTTGAAGCGTTATATGGTAGGAAATGTCGTACACCATTAGCTTGGGCGGAAACAGGCGAGTCAAAATTATATAAGCGTAAGAAAGTCGAAGAGGCTAATTCGACTATATGTTCTATCCGGGAGAGGCTACTGATATCCCAAGATAGGCATGCAAAGTATTATAACGCCAAGCACCGAAACATAGAGTTTGCGTTTGGCGAGTGGGTATACTTGAAAATCAAACCATTCAAGGGCATGTCAAGGATTCGACGCTTGAAAAAGTTAAGTCCGAGATATAACATGCGTGCTGAATTTCCTGAGTTGTTTGTATAACCTGTTATAAAATTTTTGTTATAAAGTAATATAACATTTTTGTTGTATAGAAAATGTATGTTATAACATATTGGTTACTGTATTCTGGGTGATGTATGCAAATTTCGAGATGAAATTTATGTAAGGAGATGAGGATTGTAACACCACCAAAAGGAGTTTGAGAGAGGGCAGGTTTAAAGTGGAGTGGAGCTTGACGAAAATCATCGAGCATTGCTCGATGAAGATCGTCGAGGGGAGCTCGACGAAGATCGTCGAGGGGAGCTCGATGAAGATCTTCGAGGGGAGCTCGACGAAGATCGTCGAGGGGAGCTCGACGAAGATCGTCGAGGGGAGCTCGACGAAGATCGTCAAGGGGAGCTCGACGAAGATCATCGAGTGGGGATCGACGATCTTCGTCGAGCGGGGATCGACGAAGATCGTCGAGCGGGGCTCGATGAAGATCGTCGAGCGGGGCTCGACGAAGATCGCCGAGCGGGGCTCGACGAAGATCGCCGAGCGGGGCTCGACGAAGATCGCCGAGCGGGGCTCGACGAAGATCGCCGAGAGGGGCTCGACGAAGATCGCCGAGCGGGGCTCGACGAAGATCGTCGAGCGGGGCTCGATAATATTTGCCTGCTATCAGCCCGTTCGACGATTTATCGACAAACGAGGATATGGCCGAGCGGTGAATCATGTCAGATGACTGGTGAACGGCCAGTTGACGGTGGGCAACTTTTCAGCCTAAACCCGAGCTGTTGCTGTGTTTTGATGAGTTTATCGTGTGGTTGGGATGAAACCAGAGACCACTTATGCAGAGGGGTTGGAATGGGGAAATTATTATTTCCTTCTCTCTCTCTCTCTCTCTCTCTTCCTTGTGTTCCAGTTCTGGAGTAGAGAACTCGGCTAGGGCTTGCTGAAGTAACTGGAGAAGATCTTGTGATTGGAATCAAGATCTGAAGCTATATTCGCGAAGGGGAAAGTGAGGCACTCATTTCCATCCACGTAGAAAAGTTGTGTCATGTCTCCAAAGAGAACGTCAAGGGCAACGATCTTCCTTCTTAGACAAGTGAAGTCCTTCTTTTGGCATATGCATGGAATCCCCCACAAAAAGGTGGAGAGTCGAGGGAATTCCTTTGGGTTGATTCATGAAATCCCCAACGAGTCTTGCATATAGATCCGGAAATATGTAGTACGGAATAAGCATGTTGTGCGAAGCCCATCTAGACAGGTTGGTCTGTATTGGTGATGTTTATTTTGTGTGTCGGAGAAGTCTCCGAGTATAAACAAGTAATATACGGGGTCTGCGGGGTACTGGAGTTGCATTCCAGGAAAATACCATAGAAATCCACATTTTCAGACCAGTTGGGTGTCGCCGAGCGATAGTGAATATCGCCAACGACAATAGCTCTTGGGGAGCTATTTGTGATGTGACAGACCAGTTTTCTGGCACTGTAGGAGGCTGCAGGGTTTGAGTTGAGTTTGAGCACAAAAAGAGAGCTTCTGTTGGTCCTGCCAAGCGATTGTGATGAACGCTGGCACTAACTCCCTTTTTGATTACGAAGCCAGTCCTTGGAGGACAGTGTGGCTATTGTGTGAGCTGCGAGCTCTTAAAGTCCAGTGTGCCGAACGGGTAAGGAGAAAGCTGACCCGCGTCATTTTGACGATTTGAGCAACAGGCAAGGCTGAACTGTACCCGCGTTATGTCTGACCGACTGGTAGACCTAAGTTATTGGTCTCGTTGGAGCGCATAATGAGAGTCTTAGTCCTGCGTGCCATTAAGACTAAAATGCTCAAACTTGTCGTTATGTTTGGGACCTCTGAACGGTCGTGGGACCCTAGTTTTCTTGTACACCGATAATATACCCTGAGTGCACGGAGCGTCGGGTCGTGCGGCTGATGTTTATGATATATTGAACTGTGCATGAGTGCACGTTTTGTGAGATATCTGCTTGTGAAAATACTATGCCTGCAGGGAAGAAATACCACTACCCTGGGAAATGGGTAGGGTCATTATAAATTGGTCAGCTGAATGCTGATCATTGCCTTGTTTGCCACCCTCGGGGTGGACTGTCTCTGTGCAGGTGTTGGAGAGTCGAGCGGGAAATAGCGAGCTGAAGCCCATGCTGCTATGCTGGCCCTCGAAGGCCGAATGGAATAGTTTTACCGTTTTCATGTGTGGCCGGCCTGCGTGCCGATGTTTGCAATCCACACTTATGAAGTTTAACTGTAAGGCCTTAAGACCAAACACTTTTGTGTATTTCTGATTACATTCCAGTGATATATATAAATGTGGTTGTTTATATATAGTGGACATTCATTATTGTTGAGTTTTGTAATAACCCCTAAATCTTCCCCTAGAATTCTCTGAGTTAGGATGCGTGTACTGGTTTTGATATTCATAAGTAATGTCGTCGACTGTCTGTGGAATATGGCATGGGGCCCCGGCCGGACCCTCTATTATATTTCATGTGACGGACAGAGCTGTTACACTTGATACCTTGTTTATTACATAAGGCTCTGGACAAACTTTGAGGGATGTTACATAAGGTCACCCCACAAAAAATTTTTAGTTCAAGCAAAGGTAGGCGGTTATTCACAGACCATGTATCCTCATGGATTGCTTATAAATAAGACCACCGAACACAAGTGAAGGGCAAGTTTACCCCCCCCCCCCAACCCAAAGGTCCCATTTGTCAAGTATGTGGCTTCATAATGCCGAGTTGTTAAAGATGTGGATTCTGATCGGTAGCCCTAAACTTCAAATTTAAAATGGCATCCTTTATTCTCGTTTCTATAACTGAAAAAACTGAAAGAAAAAGGGAGAAACCCTAGTGCGGTCGTGGATATAGGCAAGGTTGCTGAACCACGTAAACATGTGTATTTTCTGTGTTTCTTGCCTTTTTCATTCGTTGCTTTTGATCCATTCGTTCCTAAGATGAGCTTAACTTTGGTTTAAGAGAGAAGTTCCTATAAACTTCCGGGTGTGGTTGGACCTACTCGTTGTAACTCACATGTCTTGTTTGTGGGCAGTTCAGAGATTTTCTAAGCCTTCCAACTTTTTTTGTGTGTATTGCCTAGGGTTGACCGCTATATGGATAACATTTGGTCACTCCCCGTGGTCCGAACTTTATGACCTTGAGTTTTTGGTCCCAATAGGCCCCTTGGAGAGAGTATTTTTGAAGATGTGGGCGAAATTGTCCTGACTCAAAACATACTCCATGACAAGAAATCCACTAATAACTTTCTCCTGAATAAAGTGGTGTTTGATATCAATATGTTTTATCCATGCATGACAAATGAGATTTATAACAAGCTTCAGCGCACTTTCGTTGTTGCCACATGTCGAAGTATGAGACCGGGCGGTCTGCCGGTTTGAGCATGGCGGGTTGTTAACCGGGCGGTCTGGCGGATTGAGGTTGGCGGGTTGATTTCCAGACTGTTGCTGTGTGGTATCCGGCGGTCTGACGGATTATCTCCGGCGGCTTGGAAACCGGCCGGTCTAGCGGTCTCCTACCGCATCTCTCTCTTGGTTCTGGTATTGCCGAGCGGTTAGAACATTGTCTAACCGCGCGGCCTGTTCCGCTCTCTTATTCTAGCCGCCCAGATCGGTTGTATAGCTTTAGTCCCACATTGTTAGTTTGTATTCTTCTCTCTCTCCTCCATTCTATAAAAGGGAGGCCATACCTTTGTAAATGATATCTTTTTGGATAATAAAATTTCAATTATTCAAAGTTCCGGCTTGTTTTCTAGTCGTTTATTCTCTGCTCTAGTCGTTTGTTCGCTACTTTTAACATGGTATCAGAGGACTCGATCTTCTCCTCCTGATTCTGTGCGCCCTGTCCGCGCGGCTTGCCCCTTCTTCTCGCGACCTGTTCTCGCTGTTTGCGCCCTGTCCGCGCGTCCTCTTTCTCCTGCCTTTCAGTCGCAGCGACCTATCTCCTTGTTCGTCGCGACCTGCTGCTTTATTCGCCTTGTCTGTTCGCGCGGTCTATCTTCTAGCCGTTCGACCTCTTCCCCATCTTGGACCTGCGGCTTGGTCGTGGCTTCTCTGGCCGCTGGTGTCTAACATCGTGACCGCCGCAGTTCTTCTTCTTTCTATCCGCACGGCTTCTCTTCTAACCGTGCGGCTTCTCGCAGTTTTCTCCTATGGCCCTTTCTGAAACCTCCACCACCACCACTCCTATCGCCACTCCGGCGCCGCTCCCTACTCCCTCTGGCAACCTTGGCACGGTTTCTAAACTTGTTGGCTCCAACTATCCGGATTGGAGTGTCTCTTTCACATTTCTTCTCCGCTCTCAGCGCAAACGTCATCACCTCACCGATGACCCTCCTCCCTCAGACTCTGCTGAATTTGATGACTGGGATGCCAGTGATGCGCTTGTCCGCACGTGGTTGGCTAACAGCCTCTCCGATGAATGTCTTCCTGTCATACGCCATGATGAGACGGTCAAGACCGCGTGGCTTCACCTTGCTGCTCTCTACTCAAAGGGGGCCCAGACATCCCGCATTTATACTCTCTACGCGGATCTCTTCGCTCGCCCTTCATTGTCTCCTGCTGCGGCTTATCAGCAAGTTCAGGCTCTTGGAGCCGAAATCCTCCAGAATCGCCCCTTCTCCGCGGACTTGGCCGAACAGCACAAACACTTCCAGGAACTCCTGGTTGTTTGTTATCTTCTACGGCTTCCTGAATCCTTTGATATGATCCGCCAGCAGATCTTGGGCGAAGCCGAGTCTCCCACCTTGGATGCCACCGCGGCTCGCATCGCCGCTGTTACTTCACTGCTCCAACGTCCTCTATTGTCCTCCCCTCCTCCACCGGACTCCTATGCTCACCAAGTCCAGCGGGGTGGCAATAGTGGTCGCAGCCAATCTGGCACGCGCGGTCCGTCAAGATTCCTCTGCTCTCACTGTGGTCGTACCGGCCACTCTGTTGACCGCTGCTGGCAGAAACATCCTCATCTTCGTCCCTCTGGTGATACTTCTTCCTCAACCTCCGCCTCCTCTCGGCCATCTGCTTCTGTGGCCACCACCTCAGGTAGTGCACACGTCGTTACCCAAGGTAAATGGCTGATTGACTCTGGTGCTACAAATCACATGACCGGAAACCCTCACTGCTTCTCTCTCCTAGAGACGCATGATCGGTTACCCTGGTCCTCGTTGCGGATGGTTCGCCTTCCCCGGTTCATGGGACGGGCATGGTTCAAGTCACTCCCTCGCTTCGCTTAGCGGACACTCTCTATGTCCCGAAGTTCCCTTGCAATTTACTCTCAGTTACTACTTTATGCAAGCAACTTCAGTGCTCTGTATTATTTACTCCTACTTCTTGTTGCTTTCAGGACCCGAGGACCCAACGGACGATTGCTACTGGGACTGAGAGCGGCGGCCTCTACTTCCTCGACAATGTTTCCGCTCTGTCCGCCTTCTCTTCCTCGTCTACTGATCTGCTTCAATGGCATCTTCGCCTTGGCCATCCTCCTCCTCGGATTCTTCGTCAGCTTCTTCCCCACTTACCTCCAACCAGTCCTCCGCGCAACTGTGATGCGTGTCAGCTTGGCAAGCATCACCGCTCCTCCTTCCCGCAGAAGCAAGGCCGTGGTTCCTCCCGCCCTTTTGATCTCATTCATTCTGATATCTGGGGTCCTGCTCCTACTCCCACCGTTGGTCGGGGTAGTTTTTACTTTGTAACTTTTATTGATGATTTCTCCAGATGTACCTGGGTGTATCTATTAAAAGACCGCTCTGAACTCTTATCTGTATGACAATCTTTTTATAATATGATTAAAACTCAGTTTGCTATTTCTATTAAAGTATTGCGCTCTGATAATGCTAAAGAATATCTCAGTCATGAGTTTTCATCTTTTTGTATGCAACATGGTCTTATTCATCAGACCAGCTGTGTTTACACCTCCCAACAAAATGGGGTGGCAGAACGTAAAAATCGTCATCTCCTCGATATCGCTCGCACTCTGATGACACAGATGCAGGTGCCTCGCTCCTACTGGGGCTATGCTTTTCTTCTTGCCTGCTATCTCATCAATCGCATTCCCTCTTCTGTTCTTCACGGCAAGACCCCCTTCTCCATTCTCTACCCGAGCAAGGAACCCTTTCCTCTTCCTCTCCGTATCTTTGGGTGCACGGCCTTTGTGCATGCTCCGTCTGCTACCCGCGACAAGCTTTCCCCCCGCTCCACCAAATGTGTCTTTTTGGGTTACTCGACAACTCAAAAAGGCTACTGTTGCTTTGATCCCGTTCTGCGCAAACAGTTTGTTTCCGCAGACGTCACCTTCTTTGAAAATGCATCCTACTTCTCTTTCCCATCTTCACCTCCTCCTGCTGTCTCTGACTCTCCTCCATCTCTCTGTGAGCCTTCCACACATGTCGACATCTCCCCTCCTATGCCGTCTCCTCCTCTCCCTATTATCTCCCCTCCTTCCTCTCCGCAGCCGTCTCTCTAGTCCCGGGCCAGCCTTCTCTGCCACGAATGCTCCGGTCCCTGAGGCACAAGACGACCTGGATCTTCCCATTGCCCTTCGCAAAGGGGTGCGGGCATGTACCCAACACCCGCTTGCGGCTGTTGTTTCCTATGATCGGCTTACTCCCTCTCGCAGGTGCTTTGCTTTGGCCATCTCGGCTACTACCACTCCCCGCACTTACCAGGAGGCTCTTGTTATTCCTCATTGGAAATCTGCCATGGATGAGGAAATTGCCACTCTTACTGACAGAGGTACCTGGACCCTTGTTCCTCCACCAATCGGTACTGATGTGGTTGGCTGCCGCTGGGTGTTCGTTGTGAAGTTTCGCCCGGACGGCACTGTGGATCGTTACAAGGCCCGACTGGTGGCCAAAGGCTTTACTCAGACTTATGGAGTTGACTATTTTGACACTTTCTCTCCGGTTGCTCGCCTCAGCACCATCCGGGTTCTTCTTTCTGTGGCCGTCAACAGGGAGTGGGAAATTTCTCAACTTGATGTCAAGAATGCTTTTCTGTATGGGGATCTTCAAGAGGACGTCTATATGGAGCAACCTCCAGGGTATGTTGCTCAGGGGGAGACACGAGTATGCCAGTTGAAGAAGGCCATCTACGGCCTAAAGCAGAGCCCTCGGGCGTGGTTTGACAAGTTTAGTGGCATTGTAGCTGCAATTGGCTTTGCAAGAAGTTCCGCCGATCACTCATTGTTTATTCGCAAAACCGCATCTGGCCTTGTGGTTTTGGCGGTGTATGTGGATGATATCCTTCTTACCGGTGATGACCAGGCTGGGGTGGACTTGACAAAGAAACACCTCTGTCAACACCTTGTCACGAAGGATATGGGCTCCCCGAAATAATTTTTGGGGATAGAAATCTCTCGGAAGCCCGACTCGTTGGTTCTCTCCCAACGGAAGTATGCGCTTGATCTTCTACAAGAGGCAGGATTGACCGGGGCCAAACCGGCCCGGTATCCCATGGCCACTGGAGAAGACAAAACATGGACAGATGACTCACCTCTTATATCCGATGCCACGAGGTATAGACGTCTGGTGGGCAAACTCATTTATCTCACGGTGACCAGACCCGATATCGCCTATGCTGAAGGTCAGTCAGTTCATGCAAGCTCCCAGGGAATGTCATCTTCAGTCTGCCTTGAAGATACTAGAGTATGTCAAAGCAGCACCAGGGAAAGGGCTACTCTTTCAGAAGCATGGTCATCTGAGAGTTGAAGCCTACTCAGACTCAAGCTATGCGGATGATAAAGGTGACCGTAAATCTACATCGGGTTTCTGCACATTTGTTGGAGGTAATCTTGTGAGCTGGAAGAGCAAGAAGCAGTCTGTTGTCTCAAGGTCCAGTGCAGAAGCCGAATACCGGAGTATGGCATCAACCACGTGTGAGTTAAAATGGTTGCGGGCTCTCATGCTTGACCTAGGAGAGGTCTATAATTATCCTCTGCCTATGATCTGTGACAACAAAGCCGCTATATACATATCCAAAAATCCGGTCTTCCATGAGAGAACGAAACATATAGAGGTCGACTGCCATTTCATCCGAGAAGAGGTCTTGAAGAAACAGATTTGCACTCCGTTCGTCACCTCCGACAAAGAGTTGGCTGATATCTTCACCAAGCCGGTTTCTACTTCCTTCTTTCACATTTGTGACAACCTGGGCATGATTGATATTTATGCTCCGGCTTGAGGGGGAGTGTCGAAGTATGAGACCGGGCGGTCTGCCGGTTTGAGCATGGCGGGTTGTTAACCGGGCGGTCTGGCGGATTGAGGTTGGCGGGTTGATTTCCAGACTGTTGCTGTGTGGTATCCGGCGGTCTGACGGATTATCTCCGGCGGCTTGGAATCCGGCCGGTCTAGCGGTCTCCTACCGCATCTCTCTCTTGGTTCTGGTATTGCCGAGCGGTTAGAACATTGTCTAACCGCGCGGCATGTTCCGGTCTCTTATTCTAGCCGCCCAGATCGGTTGTATAGCTTTAGTCCCACATTGTTAGTTTGTATTCTTCTCTCTCTCCTCCATTCTATAAAAGGGAGGCCATACCTTTGTAAATGATATCTTTTTGGATAATAAAATTTCAATTATTCAAAGTTCCGGCTTGTTTTCTAGTCGTTTATTCTCTGCTCTAGTCGTTTGTTCGCTACTTTTAACACCACATAGTAAAATAGGGTTCTAAACCTTCTCGGCAACATCATCTACCAACATACACAACCAAACACACTTATTTTTGCCAAGGGCAGTGCATTGTATTCCGCCTTAGTGCTGGAGATGAACATTAGGTCATGCTTCTTAATACACCACGAGATGGTCGTCGATCCACACACGAAAACTTACCCCAACGTCGACATCCTATCATCAACATCTCCACCATAATCTGCATTCATGAACCCGTGTAAACGGAAGCATATGCCCCCTTCATACAGTAATCCCAAATTAAGGGTTTAACCAACATATTTCATAATTTTCTTCGCCGCCTCCAAATGAGGCATCCTAGGCCCTTGCATATACCTGCTAAGGTCAACCTCAAATGCAATATCCAGTCTTGTAATAGTCAAGTAAATTAAACTTCCCATCAATTCCCAAAAAGGTCTGGGAGTCGAGAGAGCCACACCAATATTCCAACTAAGCCTCAGCCCAATCTCAAGTGGAGTAGAGATGATCTTCTTATTCTTAATGCCAAATTGCTCAATAATTCGTTCTGCATAGCCCTTCTGGGAAACAAGTAAACCTCTCTCATACCTCTCCACTTCTAAACCAAGGAAATGATTCAACGCACCCAAATCCTTCATCTCGAAAGAATAGATAGCTCTGCCCAAAAGCATTATCACCTCTCCGTCATCATTTCTCATCATGATCATGTTGTCAATATACAATAACACGATAACATGAAGTCAACCCTTCATCATCTTTACAAACAAGCTCGAGTCAGAATTTAACGCATAATATCCACAAAACTGTAGATATTTTGCAATATTCTCATACGAAACTCGATGCACTTGCTTCAAACCATATAAGGATTTTTTTAAAACTTGCTTACATGCCCTAGATATGCCTTCAATACATAACTCGATGGTTGCACCATAAAATACCCTTATACATCTTGTCATAAAGAAAAATGATCTTTATGCCGAGTTGTCAAAGCTTTTAACCTTGTCAAGCTGCCAATACAATCACCACCTGAATCGAGGTCATCATTGCCACATGACGGAATGTCTCCTCATAGTCCTCTGTGTACTTCTGTGAGAACTTTCGAGCGACATGGTGAACCTTATACCGCTCCACGCTACAGTCCGTCTTCTTCTGGATTTTATATACCTACTTGCAAGTGACAGGAGTAACACCATCCACCTTAGACACAAGGTCCCAAATCTCAATCTTCCTGAGAGCTTCCATCTCCTCATCCATGACATTTTATCACTCCTTTATGACAGTGGCTTCCTTAAAACTTGACAGCTCCTGCTCGTCAAGAGGTCATGCTAAGAAGCACAAACACATACAAACTAGATTACCTTCTCTATACCAAGACGGTGAGACTATAGTTCTCTTTGACCGTCGCAAATCTGAACCACTCTTCACTGCTCCAACAACCTCCTTTGCATCACCTCCTCAGTCAGTGTAGCTTGGAGCTTCGTTCCTCCTAATTCTATGATCAGAAGCTACTGAATTGGAACTTAAAGGAATCAGAGCAGGTGGAGACATAAGCAACTCCACCAAAGAGTCATCAATAACTCTCTCATCTCTTCTTCCTCCTTCAATCTCCTCTAGAGCAATGGTAGAAACTCCTTGATATTACGCCAATACGGAAAACACCACATCATGAGAGACAATGAACCGATGTGTTTGCAAACTCATAAACTTCAATAATTTTTCCCACTCATCATATCCAATGAATATGCACTTTCGTGTCTTTGCTTTCAAAATGGTTGTGTAAGCATTTGGAATGTGCACATAACAAGTAGCTTCAAACACATGTACATGGTTTGCACTCGACATTTTTCCATTAGGTCATGTGAATACTCTAAGTTATTGGGGCTTAACGGTAATCAGTTAATCGCATGTGTGACATATGTCATTTCCTCTTCCCATAAGACTTTGTTTATGTTATTCACATGCAACCAAAACTTGCATGTTTTTCCAAGTGTCAGATCTTTTTCTTTGACAACACATTTTACTGCGGAATGTAGGCACAAGACAACTCCCACTTGATCTCTTGCTTCTTGTACAAATTAAAGAACTCTGTGGATGTGAATGATCGTTGAGCGCTCAACCAAACTACAAATCCACAAATGTTGAACTCAACCAAAATTGAAACAATGAAGCAATGGACTTGCTGTAAAATCGTTGAGCGTCGAGGGAACAATGTCACCTAACATTGAGCAAAAGCAACACCTCAATTAGACTTTAAACTTCAACAATCTCGGCGATTACAGCAGAACAACTTGTCAACCTTATCAGGTCACTTCGCCAAGACACATCCTTGACCTCATAGATACATTGACAAACTCACATTGACCTTGCATGGGGTTGGGCTCACCCACTGACAACAAGGTACACCCCTGCCTCTATTAATTATATGAATTCATTGCAAAGAAGGAAAGACGGGTCACACATCATGAGTGTCATGAATTTGGAGATTTGACAATCTCGTCTCCATTTCCCCACCTTGTATAGCACTTGATTAAGGAGGGTGGGTTCTTATACACTCATGAATATACAATGGAATTTGTGAAGTCTTTAAATCCAAGGGTAGCTAATCACCTAGAGGGGGGTGAATAAGTTATAACAGTCTTTTTGATTTCTTTGAATTCTTTAATTGATTTAAGCAATACTGAGTTTGATTAGTTATGCTTTCAAGAAAGTAACGCACAGCACACCAGATATTTATATTGGTTCCCTAGTATATGGGTACATCCACTGTCCCTCTCCGTCTTTCTAACAGTATGTTAGACAAGACACTTCTCTAATAACTTTGGCTCCTCAGTGATTACAGCACGATCCCACCGAATCACACAGTCTCCACCGAGACTTACAACACAAGAACTCAACCCACCACACAGTAATCACCAGATCACCTAATACAGGCATAAATTCCCTCAACACAGGCTGGGAGATCAGCCCCACACAGATCCAACACTTGATCCTCACACAACCTTTATAATTTAGGTCTTATAACCCAGATCTAACACAGATCCTACACAACCTATTTAACCTAGGCCTATACACAGATCTTTGAATAGATCCACCAGAAATTGAGTTGGATGATGATTTGACTCAAGAGAAATTAATCTTTGAGTCAATTGCTTCTAGAGCTGAGAGAATCTCAGCCCTATCTTCTCCACAGCAACAAGAAAGAATATCTTCAATGATCTGCGGCTTGTGCTGGAAGTTCCTCAGAATCTTGATTCTGATCTTGCTGATGAAAGGGGGGAAAAATCTTTAATCAGCTAACCTATAAGGCAGATAATAATTCCTCTGCCTTCCCTTCTATTTAGAGAGAATTCAGAACATATATCTTCTTCTTCTTTGATTCAGAGAATGATCTTCAGATTTGGCTTAGATTGAATCAAAAAGCAACTTTCAGTTAGGGCTTGCCTAACTGATTCCTCTTCCTCAGAATAATCCTCTGTACTTGCTGAAGCAGATGTCAATTGCTTTATCTATCTCAAAAACCTTCAGATTCTTCGAATTAAAGCTTTAATTTCTGCAACAATGGCGGGCGAAGATAACGAACTCCCGCTCCTCTTTTTCGAAATGAATTGATCTGTCAAAAAGTTGTTTCGATACAGATCTTAGCTTCTATTTATAATCCCGTCATCTGGCGAGTTGATTGACACGTGTCACTTATTTAACGGCTGATTATATCCTTAGCTTTACAGATTGGGATAAACAGCAGACTAACGGCGATGTTAGAGACGATTTGCAGCACTTTCATAATGAAGTTGAAATTCGTTCACTTGTTGACTTTGCTGACGTCACCCCTTTGTGAACTTAGCTAAATTCTAAGAATCCACTCAGGCATTGAGTGGCGTTGAGTGAATGAGCAATATTCAACGAATCTGGACTTAGAAACTTTTCAGCTCTGCTAGGCATCGAGTGGCGTTATGTGAATGGCCTTCACTCAACGCTTTTAGACTTAGCTTAGTCTCCTGCTTCTTCAGCAACCTTAGCATTGAGAGCGTTGAGTGAACATGCTTCACTCAATGATTCTAGACTTTGAATAATTCTGTTCTGTCTGATGGCGTTGAGTGTGTTTACTTCACTCAATGATTCTGGCCTGATGGCGTTGAGTGTGTTGACTTCACTCAATGATTTTGGACTTAGAATAATTCTGCTCTGCCTGATGGTGTTGAATCCTTTGAGTCTTCACTCCAGTTCTTCACTATGTCGAGACAGTTGTATTGTCTCGACACTATAGTCCTGAGCTTTAAGGTGTGGAGATATTTGACTTGTCTCGATACTGCTGACTTAATCTTTAAGGCGTAGAGATAACTGAATTGTCTCGACACATCAGACTTGATCCTTCAAGGTATCGAGATAACTGACTTGTCACGACACTGCTGTCTTGAATCTTCAAGGTGTTGAGATAACTGAATTGTCTCGACACAGCTGACTTGATCATTCAAGATGTCAAGATAAATGACTTGTCTCGACACTGCTATCTTGAATCTTCAAGGTGTCGAGATAACTGAATTGTCTCGACACAGCTGACTTGATTTGTCGAAACTTCTCCTACAAAGGTGTCGACATAGTTGTGAATTGTGTCGACACTTTTGTACTTAGTCATTTTTTTCTTTGACTGTCCTGACTTTACTCAGCACTATTAGTTGTATGGCGTTGAGTGTATAAGCCTCACTCAATGCCTGTGAACTTAGTCATTTTTCCCGCTTCTCCAACAACAGCCTTGATGTTTGGCGTTGAGTGAGCTTTCCTCACTCAATGCCTGTGGACTTAGGCAAATGTCTGTCTATCCAGTTAGCTTCTTTGAGTCCACCTGTCAATGTCACTTGAACCACCTGTCCAATAAATATGACATAGACCAACATGCATGCATGAACTTAAACATACATCAAATACAACTATGTTTATATCATTGACTTGATCGACTTCTTATAAATCTAGGACATTGGAACCAATGGACCCAACAATTTGTACATTATAACACAATCCTCTCATCTATCAAGAAAATACGTGTTTCACTCTTTGAACTACAATGGTTATATTTGAAATTGCAACACTCATTCATACTTTAGTCTAGACTTCCAAGAGCTAAAACGTCGGCTCCTTGCAAGCTTATATCTCAGTTTCAACACCTATGCTTTAAGGTCAAATTTCCTGACTTTAAGTTCATGGATTTCTAACAAAATAATATCCAACCGCGACAATTTATGCATAACTATCAAACGTTGCCACATTAAAAGTTAAAATCTTATAAACTTTAACATGTTCTCATTAATTAAAAATCGATCTTTCATATTAAACTTATCTTGTACCACCAAACCGGCTCTTCATCTTGTTAGCTAGCAATCTCCAAGTGTTCATGTTATAAAATCTCCTGCAATTGCTCAGCACCATGGGATACACAATGGATAGCAATAACCGCAAAATGAAGTAAAAGCAATGCAAGAAAAAAAAATTAATCAAGCACACAGACGTAGCAGAAACTTTATGTGATTCAGAGAGAAACTCCTACATTCACGGGGAGAGCACCAGAGAAGATCCACTAATAATATGCATGCAATGTTAACAATAATGAAATCAAAAATTGGGCAATGAGAGAAAGACCTCTTCTCCCCGACGAACATCCATCAAATTGGATTCCTTCATCGAGAATAACAGGAACCTGAATCATCTCCTTCCTCCTCTGACCTTGAAACAGAACAGGCAATCCCCTTCTTCCAGGTGGAGATAGATCTCAAGTAAACAACCCCCCCCGGCAGAGGCAGAATCCAGCAAGCAACTCGGGGCGGAGGTGGATTCCCTTGCGGCGGAAGAGGAGGTCGCGACTCCTTATATATACTATATTAAAAGGATAAATATGTCTTTGGTTAAACATTGGTCTTTCCCATTTTACCTCTCTAGTTATAACAATCTGAACCACTCGATCTGGCTAGATCGTAAAATCTCAACCATTCGATCATATAAATGAATCATGGTTTTTCATATAAATTTTTATAAGGCCCCTAAACCTAGCATAGTAGGGTGTCCTAAACCTAAAAATTTTATAGAACTCCTACCTTTCAATGGGAAATTACCATTTTACCTTTCAGTTATGAAAAAAAGCCAAGACTCGACAATATAATCCACCCGGTCTAGAGGCCCGATATACCCCAACCCGCAATGTATAGCCTGCCGACACCTTCAGCTATCCTTTTAATATAGTATATATATATACACATATATATATATATGTATATGTATATATATCCTGATGAGAATAAGAGGTTAATTAAAATAAGAATTTGGATCGGCTGGTTCAGGAGCAAAGGGGCGGCAGAATACAACAATCTCCACCTTGATTCCCCCTGTGATTTGAGCAACACCTTCTGTTTGGATCTTCTCCCAAATGAGACACCCCCTCTCCCTGGGATCACCACGATCAGTAGATGCAAATGTGAGTCAAGTCAAGACAGTGCTTGAACTTGACTCCTATCAGGGGCTTTGTTAACATATCTGCAAGATTGTCCTCTGCGGGCACCTTCAGTAATTGAATCTCACCTCATCCAAAGAACTCCCTCAGCTTGTGGTAGCGCACAATAATGTGTTTTGTACTTGCATAATAGACCATGTCCTTTGCAAGATAAATTGCATTATGACTGTCACAATGTAGCTTCATTGACTCTTGAGAAACCATGAGTTCCTTGATGAGTCCCCTGAGCCAGATGGCCTCATTTGCGACCTCCACCGCAGCATGTACTCCGCCTCAGTCATGGACAGATCTACTATATCCTTAATAGTGGATTTCCAACTGATAGGATATCTACCTCGAAGGAATATGTACCTGGTAGATCTCCTCCTATCGAGGTCGCCTGCGTGGTAAGAATCAACAAAGCCCTCTAAAGCTCCAACAACTTCTCCCTTTTTGAAGAGTAGACCAATGTATGGCATTCCATTCAAATATTGCATAATCTACTTGACTACTTCTCAGTGTTTTCACCATGGATTTTCAATATATCTGCTAACAACACTCACTGCCTGAGCAATATCTGTTCTAGTGTAAATCATTACATACATCAAGCATACTACCTCACTAGCGTGCGACACTCCGAGCATCTTTTGGCATTTCTCCTTTGTGGATGGACACTGCTATGATGACAATCTAAATTGTTGTCCCAAAGAATTCGTAATAGCTTTAGATTCCACCATATTGAACTTTTCAAGTACCTTCTAAATGTAGCAAGTCTTAAAAAGCCATTACATGCCTCCCTTTCAATCTCACTTGATCTCTATGTTGGAACCCTAGTACTGATTTAGGCAAGGATTACTATTAGGATGCTTAGATTGACCCATCTTGTATAGTCTAGGGTCATAAGATTTTCCAGGGCTTTGACTTTGAAGATTTCAAGTTCAGGAATTTAGTTCGATGATAGTCAAACTCAGCTCGATGATCGTCGAACTCAGCTCGACGATCGTCGAACTCAGCTCGACGATCATCGAACTCAGCTCGATGATCGTCGATCACAGATTGACGAACTCAAAGTTACTTCTCTGAGTTGAGCTCGATGAAAGTCCAGCTGAGATCGATGAACTGTGAGCTAATATCAGAAATCTTCAGCTCGATGATCTCTGAGCTCAGGTCGACGATCAAGCATCTTCATCTTGATGATCTCCAAGCTCAGGTCGACGAATTTCTTGCTCAGTTCGACGATTTCTAGATAGAGTTTTAGGCAGTTATTTCTTTCCAGAAACATATTATTTTTAAGGCTTAATTTCAGCTAGTTATGGCTCTGACATTTAATGCAATATATTCTTATGAATAAAGTCGTTTAGAGGCAACATTAAATGTGGATATTATCACAGAGTTAAATGCTAATCTTTTTCCAAGGTAGTTACCATTCTAGGGAATGCTCCAGCTATTCGAAATGAATTCAAATATTTGAATTCCTCAAGCATACAGATATAGAATATTATCAGAAGTTTTTCTGCCTCAAGAGTCATACATAGACAGTTACATACTTACTAATTCAGACTTTCTGCCTCAAGCTTTTCTTCCAGCAAATAATCATCATTCTGAGATCAACTTCACAATCACTTAGATACATATACTGGAAGGAGAAGTTTTTTTTGAAGGCATGCACCCTGAAGCAAAGCTTCCATTTTCCTGAACTATTCTACATCTCAGGGGGAGCTTTGAAAACAACAACAATCCACTAGTCTTCTCAGAACATTGAAAGAGAAGATAATATCAAATTTCTTTTCACTCTACTGTAAAAGGGTTTTTAACTCCCTTCAAAAGTTATCCCTTTGGTTGTTAAGTCTCCTGATCAAAAGGCTTAGTTTGGTTTTTGAGCACTTAGTCAAAAGCTCAAAGGGTTGTTAGATCTCCCTTGAAAATAGATCTTTTGGTGGCAGGGCACCTGATCAAAAACCTGTAGTGGATTCCTACCAAGGTGGTAGAAGAGTGAATGTACCCAAGTTTTAGGCTAACCACAATAAAATCTTTGTGTCATCTGGTTTGTCTTTGCTATCTATTTCTATGTCGAATGTTTCCTTTATATATACATATATATAAACTCTAGAGTAAGTAAGATCTATCCCTTCACTTTCAATTGGTATCAGAGGGTGAGGTTGTTTGGTTTCATAGGCTAACACCTGAACCAAAAGATCTTTGATAGATCTTATTTACTCTAGTGTCTTTCATATCATGACACAAAATAAGGAGTATTCAAGCACCAGACCTCCAGTGTGCAATCTGAATAAGTTTTCACTTTGGAATATAAGGATCATGCTTTATATGAATTCTATTGATGAAGACATATACAATTCTATTTTGACAGATCCCCCTACACCAACTACAACAACAAGCACAAGTGCAGTTCCACCACCTGAGTGAAATGATGCTCAGAAGAAACTGAAATTGCAGATGCCAATGCCATGAACATTTTGGATCAATCAATGTCTGATGACATTTTTCAGGAAGTTGTTGAATGCTCTTCAGCAAAGGATATTTGGAACTCTCTCACAGCAATGGTTGCTGAAACATGGAGTGAATCTGATTCAGAAACTTCATCCTATACAACTAAAGATGAAGAAGAATCAAGAGCAAGAGAATTCTATCTAATGACAATAAATGCATCCTACAACAATTCTTATTCAAAATTTGAGTCTGAAGAAGACCAGATAATCTCTTCTTTTGATTTCACTTCGGAACATTTTAAGATAGATTTTCAATTATTATGTGAAGATTTGATTCAATCTGAGAAGGAAATAAAACATCTCAGAGAGAAATTAACTGAACAAAATAATTTATCTTCTGAAAACATAAAACTTAAAGAAGATTTAAAAAATACTCTTGAACAGATAGTTTCTTTAAAATCAGCTAAAGGGAAAGAAAGGTTAGAAGATTTAGGTAAAGTAATTGAAGTTTTACATAATATTAAACCAAAATGAATTAAGAATTTTCAGAAAAATTATGTTCAAAATATTTCGTCGAACCGAGATCGATGAAATCAGCATCATTCATCGAACTCTGATCGACGAACTATGAACGCTAGATTTCAGTATAATTATCAAAGAAACTGTGATCGATGAAATCCATATGATTCGTCGAACCGAGATCGACGAACATGGAACACAGAAAACAACTACTATCATTCTGTGAATGGAGCTCGATGAACCCACTTCCATTCGTCGAACTCAAATCGACGAAATCAATATGATTCGTCGAACTCAAATTTTCAAAACAAAAATTTTAATTCATTTCAAATATATAATCATACACAAAAATTTATGAATTCTTTTACTCAATAGATCATCCCTTCTACGAAACATCATCCACTAGGTCATAAAGATCAACCAGAGTATTCTTATATTTTCAATTATTGTTATGAAAGAAAATTAGGACTCAAGGTAATCTGGATCGAGAACACCTAACCTTCTTTTCAAGAAAAGATCTATCCTACCACAGAGAAACAGTGGTATTTGATAGTCTCCAGAAGCTGTTGTGTCTACAACCTCTTTTCAGAAAATCTATAAGTTGTCAAGATCTAAAGTTGATTAAAAGGGAAGTCGAAGATTCTACCAGAGAGCTTTCTCTCAACTAATCATCTTCAGTTCTTCCACCCGCATCTCGTTAGAAAGATTCTCTATTTTTGTTTATAACTTTGAATCTTTGTCGTTTATAAACATTCTCAAAGCACCTTTGTATATCTACTGAAGATTTATAATTCAGTCAGATTTCTTTATGTTTTATGTTCTGTTTTGTAAATATTATCCTCACCTAAATAGGGGGAGATTGTTGGAACCCTAGTTCTGATTTGGGTAAGGATTACTATTAGGATGCTTAGATTGACCCATCTTATATAGTCTAGGGTCATAGGATTTCCCAGGGTTTTGACTTTGAAGATTTCAAGTTCAGGAATTTAGTTCGACGATAGTCAAACACAGCTCGATGATCGTCGATCTCAGATCAACGAACTCAGAGTTCCTTCTCTGAGTTGCTCGACGAAAGTCCAGCTGAGATCGATTAACTGTGAGCTAATATCAGCATCTTCAGCTCGACGATCTCTGAGGTCAGGTCGACGATCAAGCATCTTCAACTCGACGATCTCCAAGCTCAGGTCGACGAATTTCTTGCTTAGTTCGACGATTTCCAGACAGAGTTTTAGGCAGTTATTTCTTTCCAGAAATAGATTATTTTCAAGGCTTAATTTCAGGAAGTTATGGCTCTGACATTTAATGCAATATATTCTTATGAATATAGCCTTTTAGAGGCAGCATTAAATGTGGATATTATCACAGAGTTAAATGCTAATCTTTTTCCAAGGCAATTACCATTCTAGGGAATGCTCCAGCTATTCAGAGTGAATTCAAATATTTGAATTCCTCAAACAAACAAATATAGAATATTATCAGAAGTTTTTCTTCCTAAAAAGTCACACATAAACAGTTGCAGACTTACTGATTCAGACTTTTTGCCTCAAGCTTTTCTTCCAGCAAATAATCATCATTCTGAGATCAACTTCATAATCACTCAGATACATATACTGGACGGAGAAGTTTTCTTTGAAGGCCTATACCCTGAAGCAAAGCTTCCATTCTCCTGAATTATTTTACATCTCAGGAGGAGCTTTGACAACAACAACAATCCACTAGTCTTCTCAGAACATTGAAAGAGAAGACAATATCAAACTTCTTTTCACTTTACTGTAAAAGGGTTTTTAACTCCCTTCAAAAGCTATCACATTGGTTGTTAAGTCTCCTGATCAAAAGACTTATTTTGGCTTTTGAGCACCTGGTCAAAATCTCAAAGGGTTGTTAAATCTCCCTAGAAAATAGATCTTATGGTGGCAGGGCACCTGATCAAAAACTTGTAGTGGATTCCTACCAGGGTGGTAGAAGAGTGGATGTACCCAAGTTTTAGGGGAACCACTATAAAATTTTTGTGTCGTCTGGTTTGCCTTTGCTTTCTATTTCAATGCTGAATGTTTCCTTTTATATATATATATATATATATATATATAAACTCTAGAGTAAGAAATATCTATCCCTTCACTTTCACTCCATTCCAAGGATCTTCTAAGCATGACCGAGATCTTTCATCTTAAATTCAACATATATTTTTTGCTTCAGTACCTAAATTTTTCGGGCAGACTAGTATGCAATCAACATGACATCAACGTAGAGGATCTGAATCAGAATATTACTGTTGAACCCGGAAATTACGGTTCAACGAGAAGTTTGGACCGGAGCTGTAGCACACTTATACTTCTCCAGAACAAGCATACTGGGCTGAGGATATAGAGTTCAGAGACCTTCACACCAGAACCTTAAATAAACCACCGAGCCACAGCGAGGGGGTTCCGCCACACACCCGGAGGATCTTATATCACTTCCTCTCCCAATCCAATGTTGGACCAAGCACCTTCAGAGGGCTTGGAGAGCTCCCGACTACCCACCCAGAAACTATGGTGAATAGTGAGTTGAAGCTCTTGCCTACTAAAGCTAACCAAAGGAGAGAAGCCAGGAAGAGGTCCCCTCCAAAGGTGCCCTTGGGGGTCTATTTATAGTTTTCTGTGGAAGGTCTGCAGATAGTAAAATCTCGCCTTTTGGTTTTACTAAACACAACCCGAATTGGTATGTCAACAATGAAATTTTGTTGGTTGGAACGGCTAATGGCAGGCCGAAATGGGATTTTATGGGAATGGGGAACACTCCCCTTGATAGGGGAGCCGAGCGATTTGCGACATACTCACCCAAGTGGCGAGTGCCCGGAGAAGCCGACACTCATCACACTCCTCTTCACCATGGGCATGTGAGAGCTCGCCAGCTCCACTCGCCCCTTATTGTATGCCTGGGTAGCGAGTGCCCGGTGAAGCAAGGCACCCATCATTCACCTCTGACCGGCTGAGCTTACTCAACAAATACAGGGTTGCATACATTCACAGGAAGACCGACTCTAAGAGCTCTCCCTTGACCTCACCAACTTTCTGTTTGGGTTCTGACGTCATGTCGATCTCGAAAGCAACTATCACTCGCCTTACTGCCGACAAAGAAAAGAACAAGACGACCACGACCAACCTGATGGCTATCGCCATTAAACATTCGTATCAAACCCCGATGTTGGAGCATGAGGAGACCGGGTAGTTTTAAATCTAGCCACAGCGGTCTACTTCTCTCAGTGGTCTGGCCATTAGCCACAGCAGCGGTCTGATGATTAGCCGCGGGAGCGGTCTGGGTGTTAGCCGCAGTGGTTTGGAGGTAGCCGTAGCTGGTCTAGAGATATTCGCAGCAGTAGACTGGATGTTAGCCGCATTGGTCTAGAGGTAGCCACAGCTGGTTCGGAGATAGCCGCAGCAGCGGACTGGATGTTAGCTGAAATGGTCTGGAGGTAGCCGCAATTGCGGTCTTGGTGTTAGCCGCCTCAAGGAATCAGGGGTTGCTATTTATGTATTCTGTATAGTCTGGCAGTTTGACTGTATGAAACCGCTCAGCCCGCGCGGCTTGTATTTAGTCCCACATCGCTTGTTGTATTCTCTCATCTCCCCCATTTTCTATAAATAAGGGGGCATACCTATGTAATGATTATCTTTTTGGAGCAATAAAATTTGCCTTTATTTAGCTCTTTTTCAGATGGTATTAGAGCTAATCAGTCCTTTGCTCCTGTTCGTGCGGCTTCTTTTCTGTTCGCACGGTTTCCCTCCCTGCCCTCCCTTGCTGGTTCTGTTCACCCGGCTGTTGTTCTAATTACGCGGTTTGCTTAATTTGCGGATAGTTTTGTTCGCGCGGTTTTCCTTGCGGCTTGTCTTTTGTTCGTTTTGCCTCCCTTCTAGTCGCTTGTCTTTGCGACTAGTTGAGTTCACGCGGGTTATATTCTCTACCCGTATGGTTTCTCCTTGTTTTTATGGACACTCCTGCTCTATCTTCTTCTTCTACTATCTAAGCCCCTTCTTCTCTCTCTACTTCTTCTTTCTCTGCTTCTGGTAATCTGGGTACTGCTTCGAAACTTACAGGTCCTAATTACCCTGACTGGAGTGTGTCCTTCATTTTTTATTGAGTTCTCAGCGCAAGCGTCGTCATTTGACTGATGATCCCTCTCCTTTTTGCTTTGTTGTTTTTGATGATTTGTATGCTTCTGATGCCTTGGTGCGTACTTGGTTGGTCAACAGTTTGTTTGATGAGTGCCTTCCTATCATCCGACATGATTCGACGGGCAAGGCTTCATGGAATCATCTTGTTGCTTTATATTCCAAGGGATCCCAAACTTCGCGCATTTATACTCTATATGCTGATCTTTTTGCTCGACCAGTCACGACTCCTGCTTTTGCCTATCAGGAAGTTCAGGCTCTTGGTGCTGAACTTCTTCAGCATAGACCTTTTTCTACTGATCTGGCTGAGCAACACAAGCATTTTTAGGAACTTCTTGTTGTTTGTTATCTTCTTCATCTACCAAACTCTTATGATATGATCCGTCAGCAAATTCTTGGAGAGGCAGATACTCCTGCTCTGGATGCTACTGTTGCCAGAATTTCTGCTGTTACTACTCTTCTTCAGCGCCTGTTACTTTCGTCTCCGTCTCCTGATCTTGTTGATCATCCTTCTCATCATGACACCTCTGGTGGGTTGTGGTGGTCGTACTGGTGGCTGTGGTCTTGGTTATTCTAAGCATCTTTGTTCTTATTGTGGCCGACTTTGGTCACTTGGTTTATCGTTGTTGGACCAAACATCCTCATCTTCGTCCAACATCGATTGATTCCTCCAAGCGGTCTACTTCTTCTCTACCTACTTCTGGTGCTGCTCAGTTGGCTATGGAGGGTAGGTGGCTCACTGATTCTGGTGCTACTAATAATATGACAGACAATGCTAGCCTTTTCTCTTATCTTGATAAGAGCAACCGGTTACCTTCGGTTCTTATTGCAGATGGTTCTCCATCTCCGGTTTGTGGTTTTGGCACTGAGCACGTTACTCACTCTCTTCAGTTGTAGGACACTTTGTATGTCCCGAATTTTTTGTGCAACCTTCTTTCTGTTACTGATCTTTGCAAAGAGTTAAATTATGAAGCTATTTTTACTGCCTCTACTTGGCTTTTCAGATTCCTCATTCCAAGGAGATGATTTCTACTGGGACTGAGAGCGGCGGCTTGTTCTATCTTGATACTTCTTCTGCATTTTTTGCATCTTCTTCTCTACTTTAGTGGCATCTTTGCCTTAGGCATCCTCCTCCTCGGATTCTTTTTCAATTTATGTTTGATCTATCTCGCGGTGACCCTTCTCTTGATTGTGAAGCTTGTCAGTTTGGCAAGCATCACCGGTCTACTTTTCATGTTAAGCATGGTCGCAGTTCTTCTTATCCCTTTAACCTAGTTCATTTGGATATTTAGGGTCCTGCTCCCCTTCAAACTATTGGTAGGGGTAGTTTGTATTTTGTTACATTCATAGATGATTTTTCTCACTGTACATGGTTATATTTGTTACGATAACGCTCTGAGATTTTCTCAATTTCTTTTTGCATTTTATAATGAAATTCGTACACAATTTGATACCCCTATTAAAACTCTTCGCACTGATAATGTTAAGGAATATCTTAGTCATCAGTTTACATCATTTTTTTTATCATGGCATTGTTCATCAAACTACTTGCCCTTACACTTCACAACAGAATGGCATTGTTGGACGTAAAAAATCACCATCTTCTGGATGTGGCTCGTAGTCTTCTCACTCATATGCATGTTCCCCGGTCTTATTGGGGTCATGCAGTTCTTCTTTCCTGTTTTCTCATTAATCGAATTTTGTCTCCGATTCTCAATGGAAAGACTCCTTTTTCTATTCTATATCCTGATAGGACACCTTTTCCATTACCTCCTCATGTCTTTGGATGCACTGCATTTGTCCATTCTCCTATTTATGGACGTGACAAACTTTCTCCTCGTTCTATAAAGTGCATCTTTTTAGGCTATTATCCGACACAGAAAGTATATCGGTGTTTTGATCCTATTCTTCGGAGACATTATGCCTCAGCGGATGTTAATTTATTTGAGGATGCTCCATTATTTTCTTCTCCCTCTCTTCTACCTTCCTCTGATGATTCTTCTTCTGTTCCCAATGTATCGGCACCTCTTCCAGAGCCTGCCCTTCTTTCTTCTCCTCCTATTTCTGATTATTCTACTATCCTTGATTCTTCTCTTGAGTAGCTTCCACCAGCTGTCGGGCTAGTAATGTCTTCTTTGGATGGGGCTAATACAGTAGACATGACAGATCTTGATCTTCTGATCACTCTTCGGAAAGGTATTCGCTCTTACACTCAACATCCTCTTTAGGCTGTGGTCTCTTATGCTTAGCTCTCTCCTTTGTCTAGGAGCTTTGTCCTTGCCCTCTCGGCACATGTTGTTCATGCCTCATATCAAGATGCTCTTGTTATTACTCATTGGAAGGCTGATATGGATGAAGAGATGCACACACATACTGAACGAGGTACTTTGACTCTTGTTTCTGCCGTCCAAGAGCTGATGTGGTTGGTTGTCGCTGGGTCTTTGTCATCAAGTTTCTCCCTAATGGTTCTATTGATCGTTATAAGGCAGGACTTGTTGCCAAAGATTTTACGCAGACTTATGGTGTGAATTTTTTTGATACTTCTCTCCTGTGGCTAGGATTACTATAATTCGTGTTTTCTTTTCGGTGGCTATCAACAGAGCCTGGGAAATGTCTCAGTTGGATGTGAATAATGCCTTTCTTTATGGTGATTTATAGGAAATTGTCTATATGGAGCAACCTCCTGGGTATGTTGCTTATGGGGAGTCTCGGGTCTATAAATTATGAAAGGCGATCTATGGTCTTAAGCAAAAGCCCCAGGGTCTGGTTTGACAAGTTCAATGAAGTTATTTCTATGGTTGGATTTGCTCGAAGTGTTGCAGATCACTTCTTGTTCATTCGAAAAACATTGGTTGGTCTTGTTATCCTTGCGGTTTATGTGGATGACATTCTTCTTACAGGGGATGATAGAGAAGGTGTGAATTTGACAAAGAAGCATCTTCTACAACATTTTATTACTAAATATATGGGCTCTCCGAAATAATTCTTGGGAATTGAGATATCCAGGAAACTAGGGTCTATTGTTCTATCACAGAGGAAGTATGTTTTGGACCTCTTAAAAGAGACAGGTCTCCTTGGGGCTAAACCTGCGCGATCTTCGATGTCTGTTGGAGATGACAAGTGTTGGAGTAAGGACTCACCTCTTCTTGAAGTTGTCACCAGGTACAGATGACTTGCGGGGAAACTCATTTATCTGACAGTCATAAGACCCGATATTTGTTATGTAGTGGGAAGAGTGAGCCAGTTTATCCAAGCTCCAAATAAGTGTCATCTTCAGTCGACAATGAAGATTCTAGAGTATGTGAAAGGTGCTTCAGGGAAAGGACTTCTATTTTAGAAAAGGGGACATTTGAAGGTTGAGGCATACTCTGATGCTAGCTATGTAAATGATAAGGAAGATAGGAAGTCTGCGTTAGGGTTCTGTACTTTTGTTGGAGGAAATTTGGTTAGCTGGAAGAGCAAAAAACAAGCTGTTGTCTCCAGGTCAAGTGCAGAAGCCGAGTATATAAGCATGGCTCTGACTACTTGCGAGATGAAGTGGTTACGGACACTTATGCTTGATTTTGGAGAGATTTATGATCATCCTCTGCCAATGTTCTGTGATAATAAGACAGCCATATATATTTCGAGGAATCCTGTCTTTCATGAGAGGACGAAGCATATCGAGGGTGATTGCAACTTCATTAGAGAGGAGATTTTGAAGAATCAGATCTACACTATATTTGTTACCTCAGAGAGAGAACTAGTTGATTTCTTCACCAAGCCAGTTACTCCTTTTGGGGAGGTTTGTAACAAGCTGGGCATGGTAGATATATATGCTCCAACTTGAGGGGGAGTGTTGGAGCATGAGGAGACCGGACGGTTTTATATCTAGCCACAATGGTCTGCTTCTCTTAGCGGTCTAGCAGTTTGGCTCAGTAGTCAGGAGCAGCAGTGGCGGTCTGAGGGGTAGTCGCAGTAGCGGCCTGGTGATTAACCGCAGCAACAGTCTGGCAATTAGCCACAACAGCGATCTTGTGATTAACCGCAGCAGCGGTCTGGCTATTAGTCGCAACAATGATCTGATGATTAACCACAGCAGCGGTCTGGCCATCAGCCGCAGCAGCAGTCTGGTGATTAGCCCAACAGCGGTCTGGGTGTTATCCACAGCGGTCTGGGTGTTATCCGCAGCAGTCTGGAGGTAGCCGCAGTTGGTCTTGAGATAGCCGCATCAGCGAAATGGATGTTAGTCGCAGTGGTCTGGAGGTAGCTGCAGTTGGTCTGGAGATAGCCGTAGAAGCGGACTGGATGTTAGTCGCAGTGGTCTGGAGGTAGTCGCACCTGCGGTCTTGGTGTTAGCCTCCTCAAGGGCTCAGGGGTTGTTGTTTATGTATTCTGTATAGTCTGGCGGTTTGACACCGCTTAGCCCGTATGACTTGTATTTATTCCCACATCGCTTGTTGTATTCTCTCATCTCCCCCATTTCCTATAAATAAGGGGACATACCTATATAATGATTATCTTTTTGGAGCAATAAAATTTGCCTTTATTTAGCTCTTTTTCACACCCTACAAGACGGGTGGAGGATTGAGTGATCAAGAAGTCGAGGCTCGGTCCATCTGGTGGGGAGGTGGGCTCGTTTGACTCCCTGCAACCCTGTTACAGCCTTGGCCTCGGGCTCCCTACTCAGGTACCGACTCTGAAAGAACTTGCCTCAACTTTAATGTGATCTTATTGAATCTATGGCAAGCCTATGTCGTACCATTTTGTAGACTATCATTCTATCCGAGGATGTCACGTAGGACCCCGCGTACGGGAACTAGGAGGTCTCGATGAGTCGGGATGAATCGAGTACGCACACACTAAACCATGGTTGGTAAATTTATTGTTTCTTGCCTCCGACTCCTGTCTTTTGTCAAGCGATCATCTAATAGTGTCTTATCATATAGTACTCCATTTTGTCGACATCACCTCAACCCCATCCTTTGCAAGGTCCCCCACTCGTGATCTCAGTCGCGAGCTCGCTAATACCGCAGTGTCACTAGCTAGTAGGGGTGCGGGAACTCCAGCGCTCGGTGCCTAGTCTTCCCGCAACCCCAGCCTCATGCGAGCAGGTTCTGGGAAATCTCTGTTGCTTCCCCTCAACAACCCCTTTAGCGGTCAGGTGAGCTTACCTTTGCACAATCCCGGGAAGGAGGGTGAAACCACTCACGGTTAATCATGAGGACTCTCTTACTGTTCTTGTCATGCTAACCTGTGCTAACATCTCGCTCACTTATGGCAGATGCGACTGACATCTACATCGGCGCCGAGCCGGATGGAACCGTATCTTCCTCGTCGCCTCCATTTCCTGACATGATTCGAGATTTACTTGGCGAGCCGACATCTATCGTTGAGATAACTAAGCGGGGAGAGAGCATCCTGCCGAAGCATGGCTTCATCTTGCACGAGTTTCAGGAGGAGAGGGCTCATCCTGCGAACGATGTCTTTACTCACCTGCTCTTCCTTCAGCAATGAGTCGAGGACTTGTAGTGCGAATGCGCGACATTTACTAGCACGATGCAGATGCTCTTGGGAGGAAACATCGCATCACTGGAGGGGCACTTGAGGAAATTACATGAATGTAACCGCACCCTCCGGCACGAAGTCGTCGTTGTCCACGAGGAGATCATTCAAAGGGGAGGCCTGCAGGTGAGGATGAGAGGACGTAGCTCGTGGAAGTGGATCCCGCACTGAATCAGAATAATCAACACTTTCTCGCAGTGTTTTTTTTATCATTGCTTGGTTTGTTGCGAATGTGTGTCCTGTGATGTATAATAGAGTCGACTCGCTGGGAGAATATTACATGTCTTCGGTAGTGGGCGAGCAGAGAGAACACGAGTTTGGGGGGAGATGTGAGTGTGTGGGCGGCGAGTGGCTTTGCGCTAATTGGCCAAAGCCTCTCTCCCCTTGATTTTCTATAAATATCACCCATGCACCCGACTCTCACCAACAAAATTAACTGCCCTCTCCTACTCACCATCCAACAACCTCCCCCACACATTTTTAACTCGCCTAATGGGTGGTGACAGTGATGGCTCAGAGGGAAGTCAGAATTGCACGACCCACTTCTTGTACTATATCTTCCTGGACGGCCAGGTATTGGAGGACAAGATGCCGGAAATAATTATCGAGTTCGTACCGGCCGAGTTTGTGGCACGTGCTCCTACTGGAGGCGAGGCCCTCAACACCATCAAGTAGGATGAGCTCGTATTTCCTTTCTCCCATTTAGAGATGGGACTTTGCCTCCCGTTGTGGCCAGAGGTGAAGCAATTTCTGAAGTACTTCGGGGCAGTGCCCACACAGGTCAGCCCCAACGTGATTGTCATGCTAGTGGCTTTCGCGTGCTTGCTGCGTGAGGAGAGGATAGTGTTCAACTTGACGGTCTTCTGCAAGTTGTTTATCTACCAAGCCACCAATGTTGGGGTGACTTTTCTCATCGGTTCGCAGATCAAAGTCTGTGAGACCATTAACAAGGTGTATCACTAGATAGATCACTTCATCTTGGTAAAGGGAGCGCATGGCAAATTCCCCTACTCGCCCGTTTAGAAGGACGAGTCTGTCTTTAGAGCTCCCCGTGTAGAAGGTGAGGACGTGAAGTTGCACAAGTTCTTCCTAGGGAAGAACTTTGAGGTCGTCTATCTGCAGCGCAACCTCGATTCGCTACCACCGGTCCTTCCAGTTGAAGGTATGCATATCCCCTTCATCTCGCACTCTTCACTCGCCTCGATGGGGTTATAGCTCGTGTTTCAACCTTTAACCTTTTCTACAGGTGATTGTCATATACCCCTAAACCCGCCTTATGTGGGGAAGTGAAGGGTGGATCCCGCACTTGCGCTCGCCAACTTTGCGGCGGCAGCGTGTGTCGATGACCTGGGGATGTCGACGACCAGTAGCGGACAGAAGAAGGGGGTGGTGTCTGACCTGGTATCTTCATTAGGAGGGCCCCAAAGTGTCAGAAATCACTGACCTCTAAGAAGGCCACCCCAATCAGTGAGCCGACTCTACTTGCAGGGAGAAGACCATATCCACCTACAGGGAGTGGGCCTGGGGGGGTGAGGAGTTGGGGACTCTAGACTCGCATCCCAATTTTGGGATGGGGCAAAAGCCCCTAGATGGTGTTGGGCAGTCGTTACTCGCCTGGGAGGAGGGATTGCACCGGTTGTCCTTGTCCTCTCTCCTTCTTTCTTGGACAGATCAGGGGCATGTCGTCGAGTGTGCTTACGCCCTGTCTTTTGGGTTGTATGGCCACCAAGATGCTGCCAAATATAACAAGCTGATCACGAAGGAGCTCTCCTTCGAGAGCTCACAAGCCAAACTATGCTCCAAAGAGCTCACACACATGGTCGTGTGGCAGGGCATCAACTTCTTGAAGAAGTTCCACAATGCGGAGGCCAAGAAGGAGCTTGCTAAGGACAAGGCCTTGGACCTCGAGACGCGCCTCGAGCTCTCTGAGTGCCTTCTCGCCAAGCACTCCAACGACATGGTAGGTCATCACCAAACTTCTATTTTTCTTTCCTTTTTCTTCATCTTGCTCTCCTTGCCCCTCCTTACTCCCAACTTCTTTCCTTTCCAGGATGTCGAGACTGTCGACCACATGTGGTCGCGCGTCTACGAATTAGAGGAGTTAACGGACACCCGGGTGAGGCTCGTTGCTACCCTTTCTAAGAAGACTACCGAGAAGCCTGGCGAGCCCTCATATGGCAGCTACAAGCCTCTTCATTTCACCCCTCAAGAGGTGTAGAGTACCTGCAAGCTCCTGATCATGCATATGACAGAGTCAATACTGAATATACTGCGAAACCCCAATGCCTTGCGGGATGACTAGATGGAGTTGGTAACAGAAGATCTCATCCTATACTTCGCATCGGCGACGAGCCCACCTTCCTCAGTACATGGTTACTCACCCATGGAGGATGACGAGATGGAGTGTCTGCTCCTAGATCCACCCGTGAGCTAAGAGCTCTGAATATTTAGTTATTTTTTGATGTAATGGCTACCTTGCCAATAATATTTTTGTTATATATGAAAGGTTGTCTTACTTTTCCTCTGAGTTGTTTTTCTTTTCATTCCACATAGTACGTATTCTCCTTCAGTTCACAGTCGAGTGCTCTCCCTTTTGATCTAGGTGATACACTCGGATAATCAGGAGCCTTATTCCGGCTCGCGAGAATTGAACCCAGCGAGCCTGGTGCACACACAACTTTCCGGAAAGAGGGAAAATGAATTATGACTCTGAGATCATCGCGCAGTCTAGGCACTCACGCAGCTGTCGCTCCACCCTCGAAGTTGGGCAAGTGAGGGATACATGAGGGGGGAGAAAGATTGCACTCGACTCCTCTCTTTCTCACTCATTTGTTTTCTATTTTCTTTAGCTTGCTTCCTTTCAATCCGTCTCCCGAGAGACCTGACTCTCAAGACCTTGGGAGATTAACCTTGACTCTCTCTTCCCTTTACATCTGTTCAACCTTCCACCCAAGCAATATGTCTGCCATATCGGCTTATGAGTTTAGCAGGATCCTATCGGAGGCGCTTTGATTCGAAATTGATCTCATCACAACCTTCCACCTAAGTAACCTGCCTGCCCTGTCAGCTTGTGGTAGCTCGGTCAGCGGGATCCTATCGGGGGGGGGGGTGGTGCTTTAGTTCGGAATTTATCTCATCTCAACCTTGCACCCAAGCAACCTGCCTGCCTTTTCGTCTTGCGGTAGCCCAATCAGCGGGATCCTATTGGGGGGATTTTTGTTCAGAATTGATCTCATCTCAAGCTTCTGCCTGAGCGACATGCCTACCATGTCGGCTTATGCCAGCCCGGTCAGCGGGATTCTATCCAGGGCACTTTAGTTCAGAATTGATCTCATCTCAACCTTCCACCCAAGCAAACTGTCTGCCATGCCGACTTATGGTAGCCCGGTCAGCAGGATCCTATCGAGGGAGCTTTGGTTCGGAATTGATCTCATCTTAACCTTCCACCCTAATTGCCTGCCATGCCACCTTATGGTAGCCTGGTCAGCGGGATCCTATCGAGGGTGCTTTGGTTCGGAGTTGTCGAGTTATGATGAAAAATGGAAAGACATCTGGTGATGAGAGAATTCATCTTGTTTACTCTATGGGTGAAAATGCTTCAGGTCGTCACCTCTTCAAGTGTTGTTAAGGGGTGCTCCTCTACATTCTGGAGGCAATAGCTCCTCGAGGCAAGTGCTTCGAGGATTACAAAGGGTCCTTGCGAGTTAGGGTGGAGCTTGTTGATGGCTGCCCCTTCCCACGATGTCGACTTTTGAGGACTAGGTCCCCCTTCACAAAGTGTTTGATCTCGATATTCTTATCGAAATACCTCGCCATTCGACGCTTGACCTCCTCTTGGGAAAAGGCAGCCAGGTCGCGAAGTTCCTCTACAAGATCAAGCGAGAGCAGCTGCTCTTCTTCATTTTCCACCATATATTACTCATCACCTTCCCTCGTGGTAATGACGCGCGGATACCTAACCTCAAACTTTATTGGGAGCACGACCTCAAACTCAAGAGACAGTTTGAAAGGGGTCTCCTATGTGGCTGTGTTAGGAGAGGTTCTCAAGGCCTAGAGGACTTAGGGAAGCTGTTCCACCCAGTTATCTTTGAGGTTTTCCACCTTCTTCTTCAACAAATTAACAATTATCTTATTCATGACTTCCACCTTCCCGTTGCTCCTGGGGTGGTGGACTGACGCAAATCGGAGGTCGATGCCCAATTGGAAGCAAAAGCCGACGAACTCATCACTGGTTAACTACGACCCATTATCTGTGACTATGACTAAGGACAACCCGTGCTAGCAAATTATTTATCCCAATATAAAGTTTCAGATTACCTGTGAAGTTACATTCGCCAGCTCCTTGATCTCTAACCACTTCGAGATATAGTCCACCATGACCAAGAGGAATTTCCTTTGGCCACTAGCCTAGGGAAAAGGCCCCACCAAGTGTAGTCCCCAGATTACAAAGGTCCATGGTGTCGTGATCGTCCTAAGTATTTAAGCCGACAGGAACTGGAGTGGTGCATGGAGCTGACACTTCATAAATGTCTTCGCATACTCTACGGCGTCTTTGCTAATTGTTGGCCGGAAATACCCTTGTCGCAACACCCTCATTTCCAAGGGTCCGCTCCCCGAGTTGCTACCACACTCCCCAGAGTGATTTTCTGCCAAGACCCTGGAGACCTCCTCCTCAACAATGCATCTAGCTAGGAGCCCTGAGAGGGTCTTCCATAAAGAACATTCTCTCATAAAAATTAATAAGCTGACTTGTATCTGGATTTTCTTTTATCAAGGATCTTCTCTTGGAGCTCCCCTATCATTAGAAAAATAGTGAAGGGATCCATCCACGAGTGTCGTTGGTCGATCTCCATTAGCTCCCTCTGTTCAATGGATGGTCAGAATAACTCTGTTACGGTCCCTGTTGGGTTTTCTATACATAAGTGGAACAACACATCACATATGCGCGGCGGAATAAATATACAAGAACAACCTTAAAAAGTAAAGGATCTTGCGATATCCATTAATCAAGAAATATGAATATAAATAGCAAATGCATTGTACTTGAAAGGGAATGAGTCTTCACTCAACCAAGATGCTCCAAAGATCCATCATAGAAAGCTTTGTCTAATAGTGGGTGGCTGAGTCCACGCATAAATAGATATGTGACTCTACGGGTATCTGCACGAGTGAAAGAGAACCCCAAGATCTTGTCATACAAGAACTGGGTCGGAGAAGGAGTGCACTTCTCGTCTCCACGAATTGCTATATTCATTTTCAAGAGTGAACGTATCTAGTTGTCAACCTAAATCTCCTAGAGATGATGAATAGGTGAGTCATGCGGCTTATAGTGGAATAAAAAATCTAATAAAAATTAACCACACAGAACAAGAGAGCAAGCACAGTACAAACATAAGGATTTAGAGTGGTTCCCCAGATTGGGTACGTCTACTGTCCTGCCTCGCCTATCTAGTGCTTCGGGATAGACTCGGCTACTTCACCAAAACTCAGATTAATAATAATCTTATAACTCGGAGTCTCTCACTTCTACAAACTTGGAGAGTAACGTCTCCTACACTCGATCCTCCAACTAGGATATACAAATCTCGGAAGCAAACAACTTCCTACAAGGTATAAAAAGATTTTATAATTTCTTCAGATCTGAAATCAACCCTTCTTCCTTGAGTGAAAGCTTTAACTTGAATCTTGAAGAAGAAGGATCAGCTTGCTTGAAGATCGATTTGAACTTAGCTTTGAAATGATCTCTAGAAGTATTCTGGAGAATCTAAGAACAAGAAATCAATCAAAGCTTTTCTTGCAGGAGGAATCGCTGATCCGAAAAGTTGTCGTCATTGTGTTCTTCATGAGAGCGTATTCTTAATTCCCGAAAATTAGAGCAATAATGATTAGGGTTTTGGGAAAATAACCCTTGCATATGTATATATATATATATATATATATATATATATATATATATATATATATGATTCCTCTCTAACATCTAGATTTAAAACTCAGAGAAAACCTCCGCGTGTACTGTACATGGCGCTCGGTCTAAATCTGAAAACTCGTATAGATCGTAAACAAAAAAAATTTAGTCCATTCGTCAAGACTACATGTGACCACATTAGATATCACGACGAATTGATCGAGACTACTCGATGAATTATACTTGCTGAACAGAACTTCTCCAATCAGAACTCTTGAGACTTTTTAAGTGTATTCAAAGAATTCGTCGAGTATTCAAGAGAATATATGATAAGTCAACTGATTTTACTTAGACAATCTTTGAAGATAATTCTCTGAGAACACTTGAGTGCACACGACGAATTCTTTGAGTGCTCGTGTGATCACTCAATGAATTACTCGAGTGCTCGAGTTCACTCGATGAATTACTCGAGTGCTCGAGTTCACTCGATGAATTTAACTTAAGAAAAATTCTTGAATTCTGCACAACAAAGACAACAACTTGATTCTTCTCAATACAATGAGAAATTATATTGCATAGACATGTGTGTGATGACCCATTATAATCTGACAATGGTTTGTACTTAGCATTTAAAAACCTGCAACATACATAACTAAAATGCAATATCAAATACACCTTCAATTCATCTTAGTTCAAGGGGAACTTCTTCAAATCAGGGCTATTGTGAATACAATGTATAACAATCTCTCCATATTTGAAGAAGTTAGAAACCTATAGACTAAGTTGAATTGCACAAACAATAAAGTATAGAGAAAGGAAACACAGAACAGTTATAATGAAATGAAGTCAAAATTAGATCAACAAAACATTAAAATTTATATAAGTGTTTCTTATGGGCATTCACAATTCTCACTACGCCTCAGAATAAGAGAGATAACAAATCTAAAATTGTCCCTTGCTTTTCTCATACTGTCTGTCAAAATAAGCATCTAGCTTGGGATAGTATCTTCGTGGAGGAGGAGCAGTAGGATCTGATATTTTATACTTTTTGAAGTGGATCCTCCTCTTCACATTTGAAATTTCATGCTTATCCCACTCTTCCTTGCTATAATAGTTTCTAGGATTCTCATTTGAAAGATCCATTAACATGTAAGTATCCAAGATGATCCCCTTGGAGATTGGACTCCAAACTTCAGCAAAATCTCTTACTTGACTTGGATATGATCTACTAGCTGAAGGACCTTCTCCATATCTTCTTCTCTTCAGATGAGGTCTGGAAGATTCTTTAATGATCTCTACCTCAACAGAATCAGACCAAACCTGAGTGTATTGTATGGGAGGTGCATACGACTCTGATTCTTCAAAAGGTGCTCTGCAGCAGGCTCTGAACCTACAAAAGGTTGCTCTAGAGGTGAGAATTGCACTGGAAATTGAGCTGGAGCAGACCCCGTTATCTCCCCATGCATCCACTTTATATTCTCATAGCAATAAACATTTGCATTGTGCATTTGGTTGCACACAACATTATTCAGCTTATCCATTTTTCTCTTTAACTTTTCATCCCCGTTCTGACTTCTTCAGTAAGAGTTTGAATAATTTCCTCCATATATTCTCCTATTTTTCAATCAATATAATGTATGCTCACATCATGAGAGTGTATTATAGCATCATGTCCTTTAGATATGTGAGCTGTCTCGTTGTAAACATGACCAATGCCCAGAATTGCATGGTCTATAGCTTTCCCACCTTCAGTCAGTCATTCCGTCAAAGAGGTCTTAAACTTGTCCATGTTGTGTTTTATTTCAGCTAACCCATTATTTAGATTCTTTTCTGCTTCAACCACTTTGCCAAAAACTTGTTTCAATGAGAAGTCAAAGTGCTCCTTCTACGTGACTATCATGGCTTCTATAGATTTTAACAAAGAACTTTCTGAATGAGGAGCAATAGCTTCCTGAGATCTGAAAGCTTCAAGATTGTCAGCATTTGTTTTAATACTACTAGAGATATTTCCCCCTGAGTGTTCCTTGAGCAAGTGTGGTTCTTGGGCAGGAGGCTTTACCACAACCTCTCTAACTTCTTCAGAAGGCACTACCAAATCCTCCCCCTCACCAGAAGCTCTTTCCACATTGAGGTCCTCTTGGAGCGAGTCTTCAACTAAAGTCTCTCTCTCAGACTTTGCTGGGAGTTCTTTCTCAGCAAGAAATTCCTCCAAATCTGAAACTCCTCCAGATTTGGATCCCAAAACTTCTTGTACTTCTGTTAGAACAGCTAGCTCTACAAAAGTCAGAACATCTGGCTCTACATAAATCTTAATGTCAGGAACTTGAGTTTGAGAATCAACTTGCACGGGTGGAACAATAGTAGCATCTATAAGTAGGCCCTCTCCCTCAGCAGCTGCACTCTGAATCTCTGGAGCTACATGGGGGTTTGGAGAATTCCCCCTTGTGCTCATCATAATCATCTTCAACTACTCTCCTGACATCTTTCCTTGGAATCCTTCTTTCTCATCTGCTGAAAATGGATGTCTATCTTTTTAAGATGATGAATGGCCATATCGGAAGACATGTCGAATTGATTTCCATCTAGCTGATTGAGATGAAGAGAGATAATCCTTTCAAAGTTTGGTGACTGCACACTAGCCTTAATTATGTCAAACAAAACAGTGCCCCAGTTAACTCTTTTCCTGCCGATAATTGTTATGATCAAACGAAACATGGCCCCGGAGACGTAGTCGTGAGAACCTGTCTTGCAAAGAAGAACCCTTCCGAGAATGTCTGTAAGCAGTTTTCCCTCACCATTCATCTCTTTGCATCTAATTGAAGTAGATTTTCTATCCAAATCACAGAAGGAAATAGCTCTTCTGTAATCAATTACGGTACCAATGTTTTTTAGGTGAGGCCAGGCGGCCACAAATTACGGTTCATAATCATCGCATTCACGATCCCCACTGCACTATCGTGCCAAACAGAGTATTAGTTATTTTAATTTGAATCAATTACTATTTCAGTACCAATGTTGGCCTTTTTAAACTACGATAGGAGAACATTTTGCAAGGGACCAATGATTACATTAACTTCTTCAATTGTTGTTCAATAATCTTCCAAATTCACTCTCCAGATGTATTGAATTTTAGTACGAGAAATCTTTAATTAACAACAAAACTGAGGTTCCGTTTGACACAGTGGTGGTGAACATGAACATGAGGGTTAAATTGTCATTCGTTAACGCTCATCTAAAGAACTTCATCCACTTTTATCTTCAAACGGACGATGTTTGTTAGGTGATTCTTAATGAATGACGTTTTAACTCATACATTTACGACCGCCACCACTGTGCCAAACAGAGCCTTAATCCTACTCTCCAACATCGAGTCATTTAGCCGGATAATTTGTGAAATACATTAGGAGGATGTAGTTGGTGTTGGGGTTGTGGAACACTTCCGGTCCTCTTGTTTCTCACACCGGGTTCGCGCAGCTCGACGAACGTCGACCGCCGTTCGACGATCGGTCGAACGGGCTGAGCTCGACGACTCGTCGAGCGCCGTTCGACGATCGTCGGCGTTCGACGTTCGACATCGCCGAACGTCGAGCGCAGGTCGACGATGCTGCTTCTGGGTGCATATATACGTTGTTTTTCCCGATTTAGGGATACGGATTCATTGCAGTCTGCGGCGGCGTATTCTTTTGGAGGCGATACGAGGTATCTCGTTGAGATCGATCCAGAAGGTATTCTTCTATGGTTTTCTTGTCCAGAAGAGAGGAGAAGAGGTAGGATCGGATTTGATCCTTGCAACCTTTGTAATCTGTTTCTTTTTGGTGAATACAAGAAGGAAGAAGAAGGGGAGAGAGGACGTAGCCCGGTTTTGGGTGAACCTCTGTAACATCTTGTGTTTGTGATTGCTCTGTTTTTGTTCCGTGTTTGTTATTCGATATTCGGATTTCTGCTTCTCGGCACCCCAGATTTCCTACAGTTGGGACATTTACATTTAGGCTTTGTTTGGTGTGGTGGTGGCGACTGTGAATGCGGTGGTCATGAACCGTCATTCGTGAACACCCAACCTCGCCTAAAAAATTTAATGCATTTTATGCTCAAACTAGTTTATTTTCTTGGTAGCGGTCATAATCTGTCTTGTCAACCATACATTCTATAATAATGACGGAGCAAATACGCCACACCAATTGAAGTCTTAAAGAGATACTGTTAAGAATTTAAGATCAATTAAAATCAAAATAAAATGGTGGTAAGTTAGGGAATTGAAGCCTGTGAGATGGTAACTTGGTAAGTTTTAGTACATAAAATTGATGTGAATCTCCAAATATAATCTTGGCACATATCGCTGAATTAATCATATATAGGCTTCGTTTGGGGGGGACTTATTTTCACCGATCAAGCGGTTACCACCGCATGAACCGGACCTTAATGATCGGTGAAAATAAGTACCCCCAAACGCAGCCATAGGCTCCGTTTGGCACGGTAGTGAAGGTCATGAACATGGGCCGTTATATTGTCATTCGTTAACGCCCACTTGAGAAACTTTATTCACTTTTATGTTCAAATGGTTGATGTTTGTTAGATAATCCTTAACGAATGACAGCTTAACTCATGCGACCACCACCACAGTGCCAATCGGAGTCATAGTCAGCATTGCATGAAAATTGCTTATAATAGTGTATTGTGTGATTCTATAATTCCAATTAAAAATATAATGGAGCTAAGTGGAGCTTGTAACATTTACCTAATAGTGGCAAACTGTTGAATGTGGGCCTAGCCTATTCATGTGAGAATCCCGGGCCATCCCACGTTCGGACTACTGTTCACACACTTAAATCACGCAAGTCTGCAACCACATCCATCACAAGATATTCCCAGGTGCACTAGAACATGTATAAAGGAGGTCGGCGGTTCGATGTCCGGCCTCAACAATCTGTCGTAGTATTGAAGTGCACCCGAGAACATCTTATGATGATGGGGTTGCGGACCTGCTTACAGAGAGGGGTAGGAATATGTTGACTGATATGGGCCGGCCCGCATGAGTGGGTTGGGCCCATATTCAACCTAATAGTGGCTTACCAGGCTGCTACAAGATGGAAACATGAAGCGTTAAATTCTAAAATTAAACATTTATATGAAACGTGCAAAAACTTATAATTAATTGAAGGGTGTTGTTATTTAGCAAGTCTTATATGGTTAGCAAATCCAAAATTCCTCCAAATTTTGTTTTTTTATGTATTTTGAAATACATTTTTCTACTTCTAGCAAATCACCCCGACCTAATTCTTTCCGCCCTGCCGTTCGCGAATCGCGGGTGCCTCTCCCGTGTGAGAAACCTAGGCGCGTCTCCGGCGACATCCTCCCTCTTCCGTTTGGCTTCTCGTCTCTCTCTCTCGATTGCAGCTCCAAGATCTTGCCCCGACGACACCCCTTCCTCTCCCGCTCTCTAGTTCGGGTGCTGGGTGGCACTGCTGCGGCGGAGAACTTGATCCGCAGCCCATCGTTACTCCATTAGGCCTTTTGGAGAGGAGGAGACTGTGGATCGCCGGTAAAAAAAATTTCTTCTCTTTCTGATTCCCAAGAGTAAAAAAGGGTAAGAATCGATCTTCATCATCCTGTTTCTTCAAGCACCAAAAAATCTGCACGGCATCTCAATCTTGTGGAGATCCACGCTTATAACCTCCTGAAAGGTCTGAAGAACCCTAGAGCTTTGGCTCGGTCTTCCTTCACCCAATTTGGGTTAAATGTGTCTTAACATTTCACTTTATGTGATTTTTCAGGTTTACTATCACATAATGCCTGAAAAATGCAGCTAATATTGAATCCTCAAAGGATGTTGTTATCTGGATGCCTTTCATTGAGGTACATGATGGTTTTTTGTAGAATATGACTAAAATTTGGATGTAGTAAACAAAATTTTGCGGCTTCTTGAATCATTTGTAGTTGAATGAATACATGTTAAAAAAATTACTTTTTTTTTAAAAAAAATTTACTTTTTTTTAAATTTATGGTAATTTACTAGTAACAAAAAAAATTCAAATAGCTTCAAATATGAAGGTTTGCTAATAATAATTGTTGCGGACTAACTCGACGTCCCGATCGGGTCAGAATTCTTGGACCGTCTTAGCTCTCGGGACGGTCGAGCGTGCACACAGTCAAAAGAGTAGGTTGATTGTACACAAGCAGTTTTAACGTGGAAAAACCCCTCAACTGGGTAAAAAATCACGTGACCGGATCTGTGCCGGTCAAAATCCATTATTTCCAGGAGGTTACAGCTGGTTTGTGAAGTTGAGGGTGACAAACCACCTCTCGTTATAATTATGGGGTGAGAGAACACTTTGCACGCGGAGGAAGACAGGCCGTCGCACCGGGAGTTGTTACAGATTGCGTTTCGCGCTGGTTGTTTTCGGATAGCGACTTACTGATTCTGGGTGGGAGGCGGATCACTTGGTCTTAAGGTTGCAGGAGCCGCCTGGAACTCGGACGATTTGGCTTTATCGGGTGGCTGTGACTTGACTCGCTTGTGGCTCGGGTGTGGCTCGGGTGTGGCTCGAGTGCGGCTCGGAGGTGGCTCGTAGGAGGAAATTGACAGAGCTTCGACCTGAGAAAGAAGAAAACTCCGAAGAGAAAGATGAGAAATGAGGAGACATGGGGCTCCTTTTATAGGCTCTGGGTCGTGATTACGCGGTTATCCGCACACCATAACCACCATCATGATTATTTTTAATATGGTTTTAATGCGCGCATCCCGCTTGTTGGGTACATTGGAAATTGTGTACCTGATTTGGAGAAGCCTCACTTAATTCAATGATATACATCAGTTTGTATTTGATATTGAGTTTACTTGTGCAGACTAAAGAATGCAGAATATATTCTAAGTACAAAAGTGTCGAGACACTTATAATGTGTCGACACCTTTGAAGGAGCAGCATCGAGACTAGAAGCAAGGCTGTGTCGACACACAGGACTTGTGTCGATACACAGAATTTGAGTCGACAACAGCTGTGTCGACACTCAGGACTAGTGTCGACACACTTAAACTTGAACTACTAGCATTAGCAGAAGAGCTGTGTCGACACACAGGACTTGGGTCGACAGCAGATATAAATGGAGAAGCTGTGTCGACTCACAGGACTTGGGTCGACATCAGTTGTAAATGGAGAAACTGTGTCGACACACGGGACTTGTGTCGACACATTCTACAAATGTTGTGTCGAAACTGAATAAAGAGTTGTGTCGACAGTTTCTGAAGTTTTGTCAACAATATCAAAGGAGGTGTGTCGATAACATGGAAATTGTGTGGACACATACTTCATCAATGTCGACACATACTATACTTGAGTCTCGACACATTCAGCTGAGTTAAATAACTCTAAGTGTCAAATCTCAAGACTGAAGACTTGACATCTGTCAGAATCGTCAAGGCTGTCAAATATGTCAAAACTGTCAGATGTCAGTTAACTACCGGATCAGCCGATTGCCTCTAACGAGATCTATAAAAAGAGCTGATCTATCACAGAATGAAGCAGAGAAGAAAAGAAAGGAAAATAAGAAGAAGGAGAAATCACTCTAACAAGAATTCAAAGAATTCTATACAACAAGAAGATTCTGATTCAAAATCAGAGAAGTAGAAAGCATCTCATCAGATCTGTCAGTGTTTGCAGATTTAATTCTGCAAGGAGAAAGAAGTTGGATCTACACCAACTTCTCAAGAAGATTCAACCTAGGTTCTCTCTTTCAAGAAGCTTTGAATAAGCTAAGTCATGTTAAATCAGATTCATTACAGCAAAAATCAGGAGAAAGCAGATCCATCAAGATCTGATCAAGATTCCCTCACCCCTCTCTCTCTCTCTATCTGGGTGAAGGAAGAAATAAACTCTTTAATCAATTTTCTGTAAGATCTATTTTTAGATCTGAGTGTAAGAAATTTCAATTTCTGAGTTGTAAGCCTGTAACTATAAAGGCTGAGGTAGGGCTGTTTGCCTAAGGTAGGAGATTAAGTTCTCTGAGCTGTAGGCCTGGTGATAAGGGCTAAGGTAGGGCTTGATTGCCTTAGTTATAGGAGTGTGGATTCACTTTGAGATAGGGTTCTTGGGAAGAGCCTGAGTTGTAGGACTTATTGAAATCTGAGCTGTAGGAATCAATTTGGGTTCTGAGTTATAAGATCTAAGGATCTGAGAAGGTGGAAGGAAGTTTGGTTGAATCTAGTGTACTGCTAGATAGGCGAAGGGGGAAAGTGGATGTACCCACCATTTAGGGAACCACTATAAATCTGTGTGTATGCTGTGATTGGATTATTATGTGTTGTGGTAGGTGTAGAATTTATAGTTATGTTGTGATTAGTTTATTAATTGCCTAAGTGAATTGGAATTGAACCTATTCACCCCCCCTAGGTGTTTAGACATTCTTGAAACCAATTATTTCAAGTGGTATCAGAGAGAGGTTGCTCAAAATTAGACTTAACAGTCTGAGTATATATCTAAGGCAGTAATAAGATAATCAAGATGGGTTCAAGTGAAAATCACAAAGAACTTGGATCCAAGTAGCAGTGCCACCCAGCACCCGAACTAGAGAGCGGGAGAGGTGAAAATCACAAAGACTTTGATCAAACCTTTGCCCCAGTAGCAAGACTGGAAGTCATTAGAATGTTCCTTGCATATACAGCATATCAAGGATTCAAGGTATTCCAAATGGATGTAAAATCAGCATTTTAGAATGGAAATCTAAAAGAAGAAGTCTATGTAGAGCAGCCTTCAGGTTTTGTAGATTCTCTCAAACCTGATTATGTTTATATACTTAGGAAAGCTTTGTATGGGTTAAAGCAAGCCCCAAGGGCTTGGTATGAAACCCTGACTACTTTCCTTATTGAGAACAAATTCTCAAGAGGGAAAATAGACAAAACTCTATTCCTAAGGGAGTCCAAAGAAAAGATAATCTTAGTTCAGATTTATATAGATGACATAATTTTTGGATCTACTGTAAACAACCTTTGCAAGAAGTTTGCTAAACTTATGCAAGGGAAGTTTTAAATGAGCAGTATGGGGGAACTTAAGTTCTTCTTGGGACTCCAAGTAAGACAGACTGATGATGGCTTGTCCATATCCCAATCTAAGTTCACCAAGAAGTTAATTAAGAAGTATGGTATGGAATCATCCTCCACCATGAGAACTCCTATGAGAATAAGTATGCATATATGCAAAGATGATGCAGGTAAACCTGTAGATGAGTCTTTGTATAGAGGAATAATTGGTTCTCTTATATATCTAACTGCTAGTAGACCAGACATTATGTATGCAACATGTGTCTATGTTAGGTACCAATCATGGCCCAAAGAATCTCATTACACTACAGTAAAAAGGATTTTGAGATATCTAAAGGGCACACCTAATCTAGGCCTTTGGTACCCTAGGAATGGAGATTTTCTACTAACAGACTATTCAGATGCAGACTTTGCAGGTTGTAAAGAAGATAGGAAAAGCACTACAGGTACATATCAATTTCTAGGAGGAAGATTGATATCTTGGAGCAGTAAGAAGCAGACTAGTGTGCCAATTTCCACAGCTGAGTCTGAATATGTGGCAGCAGGAAGTTGATGTGCACAGCTGTTATGGATTCAGCATCAGCTAAGAGACTATAGTATTCAGGTAAGTAGAACACCTTTGTTTTGTGATTCTACTAGTACTATTTCTATTGCTAATAATCCTGTTTCACATAGTAGGACTAAGCATATAGAAATAAGATACCATTTTCTTAGAGAACATATAGAGAAAGAGAACATCTCACTAGAATTTGTTAAGATAGATTATAAAATTACAGATGTATTTACTAAGCCTCTAGATGAAACTAAATTCAATAGATTTAAAATTGAATTAGAAATGTTGACCATATGTTAGATTAACATAAGTGGCTAAGTAAAATTGTGTTGACACATTCAGGGAAATTGTGTCGACACAGAGGATTTGTGTCGACAATTCAGGGAAATTATGTCGACACAGTATCGTAGTGTCGACACCTGAGGGACAAAATGTCGACACATCCAGAAAAGTAGTGTAGACACAACCAGAGTAATGGTGTCGATACTTCCAGAAATTATGTCGACACTTACAATAAGAGTCGACACAGAATTTCTGATGAACTACTAAATATGTCAAGTGTCGACATATCATCAATTGGTGTCGACACATAGTAGTCAGCGACATGGTTGAGACAATAGAAGTATGTGTCGACACTTTTCAACAGTGTCAACACATTTAGACAGTTTTTGCCCGCATTTTGACCTTCTTTGTTTAAAAGGGTATAAATAGGTCGAGAACATATACTGTCGACATGCTCTCCAGATTTTCGAGACTAAACCCTTGTGTCGACAAACCCTCTTCTCTCAATTCAATATTTCTCTCCATTCCAATGGCGCCAAAGATAGAAGACAAAATTAACGAAGGCTACGAGCTGGTGCGCAATGTTTTTGATGATGCGGCGACAGAGATTAAAGGAGTCATTACCCTTGTTACTGATAATGGATTAGAGTTTCTTGTATCTGAACCTACCAAGATCGGAAGAAAGCAGTGTTTTAGTTATATGTTGCTGCAACAGTGGACTCCACTGGACTCAAGATTAAATCGATAGTTCATGGAAATATAGTGAAACTTACTCTGAAAAGTTTATGAAAGATTCTTCACCTTCCTAGAATTCAGGATGAAGAAGAGGTCTCTGCCTCAAAGACAAGGGAGGCACTTCAGTGGTGTGGATTGGATCCAACCATGAAGATTGGAGCAGCCATTAACAGAAAGGGAATGAATCAACAAGGAAAATTTCTATCTGAAGTGGTAGGGAATGTGATTTTGTGTAAACCAGGAGGACATAATAGGCTCTCTGCCTATATGTTCAGTCTGATGATAAGGATAATCTATAAGATTAACACAGATTAGTCTGCAGTTCTGTTTGAGAAGATAAAGGAAGGAATTAAAAAGCCTAATTTGGCTAGATTGCTGAGTGTATACCTGGCTGGAGCAATTCCAGAGGTAATTCCTCAGATTCTAGGATCTAAGATAAATCATATGAGAAGGATGGATATCAGGATAATATCCAGATGGGATAGGGTCCTCTCAAAGGATATACCTGATTTGGATAATCAAGAGACTGCAGCAAAATCACCAGTACATGACATTATTGAGCATGACCATGTACAGAAGCACACAGTTTGTGCACAAGTGCAGGGGGAGCTAGAGAGTGTATAAGTACAGGACAATGCTGAGAATGCACAAGTGCAGGGGGAGACAGTTACTGCATAGGTACAAGGGGAAGAGAGAATTCACTTGGCCAGTGAAATGGATTCACATTCTATTCTTGAGAAACCTCATGTCAATAATCCAGCATTAGATGTGATCATGGAGGATACATCTGTAGTTGTTGATGCTCCTAAGACAGCTGTATCACCAGTTCATAATCAACAAGAGTTCACTATGGAAGAGTTGTTTCCTGACATAAAGGGAGCAGCAGTTGAGGGGGAGCAGGTTAACATTGAGGGGGTGCAGCATAGGACTGAAAAGGAGCTGCCTCCTAGTCCTAAAGAAAGAGTTGATATTGTCAGTACTTCTGCTTCAGAGGATGAGGAGATTGCAAATATCAAGAAAAGAAAACTGATGGTTTTCAAGAGGAGAAGCCAGAGCTATAAGCAGGCTTTGCAAGCTACTACTTCACAACCAGCTCCTGAAACTGATTACAACAAATTTTTGGTAGATTTACAAGTGAAATTAAATGAGTAAAGATTGGCTCTGGAAAAATATGTGGATGAAAGCCATAAGGCCCTCCAATTTGATCTAGCACAAGATATAAAATCAATCAGATTTGAGGTAAATCAGCATAAGAAGGAAATGACATATTGCTTCCACAATGGGGGCAATGCTGTAGTATTTCTGGCTACCCAACAAGTAGAAATTAAGAAACAAGTGGATGATATTGCTGTCAAACAAGGCTATGTCCTTGAAAATCAAATTAGAATGAATGACAATCTGACTGAATCTCACAATGAGATAGTCACTGAAGTAAAGCAAACAGTTACTGCAATGACTGTAGCAAGGGCTAAGGAGAAAAAGAAATTTGATCAGAAGCTACAGGAAGCCTTGGATTCCTTTAAAACAGCTATTACTACTTCTCAGAAAACAATTTCTGATCAGCTTCTAAAGTTAAAATCATTTCTTAAAGATGGTGTCAGTTTCCTGGATGGTCAAATCAGATTTCAAAAAGATGATTTAAGAGATCATGTAGCCCGAGAAGTCATAAAGGGAGAGAGGGTATTAGTATATGCAGTCTCTGATCATGCCAAATGGATAACAAACAGTATCAGAGCCACTCTGGGATATCCACCCTTATGTGATGATGATAATGTGGCTGAGTCAGGTGTACAACGAGCTCTACTTGAAGGTGATCAACCTGAGGTTGCCCAAGTCATTTACCCCTCTGCATATTTTGATATGATACATCAACAAGTTCAGCCTATGTACAGCCCTCCACAACAAGTTGCTAATGTTGTTATTGAAAAGGTAGATATGCCAGAAGCTGGTCTGAAAGCTCAACAAGATGCTCAATTATCAAAGAAGAGATTCAGAGAGCAGGCAGAGTTAAAACTTGATTTTGAGCAGTGGAGCCTCACTTCAAGAAATATCATATTAACTGCCTGGAAAGCTGTAAAAGACCAAGTTCATGAAAGGGGCAAATGGTATAATGAGCAGGAATGGCAGAAGTATGAGGCAAGGCAGGAAGTCATCGTTCAACACAGAAGAAAGGCTAAGAGTGGGAAGCTACCTCCTGTTGCTCAGGAGCCTAGCAAGTATTCCCCTAAGCCTTTTCATTATTTTGAAAGACAAAGGATTAAGGCTGAAGCACAAAAGAAGGCTGAGTTGAAAGGCAAGAAGCCCATTGAAGATACAGAACCTTTTGTTCAGACTAAAATTAAATCAGGGAAAGGAATAGTCATCAAGGAGCCTGTCCAGCCTTAGTTTTGTTTTACTAGATTTTTCAATAACTATATAATTCTTAGTTTTTAAAGAAGTCTATGTAAACAGTATTAAGAAACTTTTTGATATAATAAACAAAATAATATTCCATGTTCATTTAATTTGCATCCTTATTCTGTGATGTCAGTTTATTATTTGTTTTGTTTATAAATTACCCTGTTTAATAATGCTTATACACATCATCATGTTTATTTATCATAAGTTGTGTATATCATTGACAAAAGGGTTATGACTTCTCCAAATAGGGAGAGATTGTTGGGTACATTGGAAAATGTATACCTGATTTGGAGAAGCCTCACTTAGCTCAATGATATACATCAAGGTGTATTTGATATTATTTTGAGTTTATATGTGCAGGTTAAATTTTGGCTTAAAATGTAGAAAAAGTTTCTAAGTCCATGTGTCGACACTTAAGGAAGTCTGTGTCGACACTTGAAAAAGCTGTGTCGACACCTGAAGCAACTGTGTTGACATACAGAATTTATTAGTCGATATCAATTGTGTCGACACCGGGAGGCAGTGTCGACACACAGAATAGTTAGTCGACATCAACTGTGTCGACACCGGGAGGCAATGTCGACACACAAAAGCAGAGTCGACATTAACTGTGTCGACACCTGGAGGCAGTGTCGACACACAGAATTCTTAGTCTACAACAACTGTGTCGACACACAGGACTTGTGTTGACACACAGCAGAGTTTCAATATAGTTGATTGTTGTGGTGTGAAGAAGTGATTGTGTCGACACAAATAATCTGTGTTGACACATTCTCAAGAGGCAGTGTCAAGAAGCAGTGTCGACATCAAGGCAGCAATGTCGACACCACCAAAGTCTGTGTCGACACTTAAGTCACTTGTATCGACACATATTGACAGTTTGTATCGACACATATTGACAGTTTTTCTCGACACTTAATGACAGTCAGTCTCGACGCTTTTCTTACAAAGACAAAGGTTCAAGAATTGACTGGAGGCCTGACAGCTGTGCATTCTAACAAGTTTACTGAAGCTGTCAGACTTATCAGAAGTTGGTTAGAAACCGGATCAGCCGGTTACCATGGATGAAGTCTATATATATAGATGGATTCAGTCAAATCAAGAATGATGAACACACACAACTAACACAACTGTTGAGAGATTGATCCTTGATCAAGAAAGTGCAAGTCACACAGAAGAAGATCTTCGTGAGAAGATCTAAGAAGACATTCTGAAGTGATTATCCACTCAGATTTTGTCTAAGAAGAATTCAATCCAGAATTCAGAAGGAACTTCAGAAGGTTTGGGGAGAGAGAGCTCCAGCTGTTTTGAGGTCAAGAAGGAGACTATCACAAGTCTCTCAAGAAGTAGATCCTGAACTAATCTACTAAGTAGATCCAGATCTATTTCTGGAATCCAAGAAAGAAGTTGTCAGTCAGTCAACTTCAAAGGAGATCAACCTTACTAAGTTCAGATTCAAGAAGCTTTGAAGAAAGCTAAGAACATGTTGATTTCAGCCATCAGTTTCACCAAGAAGCTGATCAAGAATTCTCTTATCCTTTCTCTTTCATCTAGGGTAAGAGTCTATCAAAAATACTTATCAAATTTTGTAGGATCTTTTCAAAGATCTGAGTTGTAAGTCTGTGTTATAAAGACTGAGTGTAGGAGATTTAGATCTCTGAGTTTTAAGCCTGTGTTATAATGGCTGAGTGTAGGAGATTCAGATCTCTGAGTGGTAAGGTTGTTTGAGCCTGAGTGTAGGAGAATTAGTTCTCTTAGTTGTAGGCCTTATGGCAAGGCTGAGGTAGGGCTTGTTAGCCTGAGCTGTAGGAGTGTGGATACATTCTGAGTTGTAGGAATCCTTCAGGATTCTGAGCTGTAAGATCTGTGGATCTGAGAAAAAGGAAGAAGTTAGGCTGAATCTAGCATATTGCTGGATAGGCGAAGGGGGAAAGTGGATGTACCCAGACCTTGGGGAACCACTATAAATCAGTGTGCAATCTGTGATTAGTGTTATTATAGATTCGGTGATTGTATATGTTGTGTTAGCTGTGGAGTTTACAAATTTATATTAAAGAACTGAAGGTATATTCTTCCTTAGATTAAAACAAGGATAAGAACCTATTCACCCCCCCCCCCCTCTAGGTGTTTAGGTTGTCTTGAAGTTAAATCTATCAAGTGGTATCAGAGGGAGGTTACTCAAATAAGGGCTTAACAGTCTGAGTTAGATTTCTAATGCAGAATCAAGAATCAAGAAAATGGGTTCTGGAGAAAATCACAAGGAACTATGTTCTATGAAATTACTCATCTGCAGGAAGGAGATATTTGGAATATGTAAAGAAAGAGTCAGGTTGTTTATGGAGGCTTCAGACCCAAGGATCTATATTACAGTAAAAGAAGGTCCTTATATTCCTATGAATGTGTCTGTTCTAGATGCAAATCAAAGAACTCCCAAAAATTTTTCTGAGATGACTAAGGATGAGATCATCCTGGCAAATAGGGATAAAAGAGCTCAGAATACCATAGTAAGTGACATAGATGATTCAACCTTTCAGAATTTGATTTACTGCAAGACCTCCAAGGAAATGTGGGACACTTTGATAGTCTACATGGAGGGTTCTGAAGAAGTTAGACAAGATAGAAAGTCTATGCTAAATCAGGAATATGAAAGTTTTATACAAGGGAAGTCAGATAGCATATCTGAGTGCTATAAGAAGTTCTATAGAATAGTAAATGAGCTTATGTCTTATGGAAGGGTCTTCAGTATATATGAACTGAATGATAAATTCCTAAGATCCTTGAAAAAGGATTGGGACACCAAGATTTGTGTCATTAGGGAAGTGGCAAAACTTGCAGATATTTCTCCTCCAACTTTATTTGGAAAGTTGTTGTCTTATGAAATGCAACTAATGACTAGAAAAGAGGAAGAAAGAAATGCAAAAGGGAAGCATAAAGAAAAGTCTGTGGCCTTCAAGGTTGAAGCCACTAAAAAGAATAGGAGGATGTCTCCATCACCTCCTAGGGAAGTTGCTGAAATTACCTCAGATAATTCAGACAACCAAAATTCAAATAGTAGTGATTCAGATACAGATTTTGCTGCCTTTACAAGGCAGTTTCAGAGATTTTTGAAGAAAAAGCAGTGGAAATCTAGGCCCTCCACATCATAGCCAGCTGATGACTATTATCAAAAGAGAAAGTTATCTAGGAAGGACAGGAGCAGGTCTAAGCCTAGCAATCTACAACTTCAAAGATAGTTTGTTATTGCTGTAATAGGCCTGGACATGTTGTGGCTGAATGTCCAGACAAAAGAAAGGAGTTTACTGACAAAAGGAAGACTCAACAAAAGAGTAAGAAGGAGAAATCCTTTGTTGTTAAGAAGGAGAAGAGCTTGACAGACCAATCATATTTAGAGTCTGAATCTGAAGCTGAGGCATACATTGGCATTTATGCAGCAAATGAAGAAGATGAGTTTATGCAATTGTTGAACTCTATCTATGCACAAGAAGACCATCAGTGTAAGGGACTGATGGCTGTATCAGAAGAAGACAAGTGTCAGGATCAGCCTGGTCCTAGCAAGGTACAATGTTTGTCTAGTAATTCAGATTGTAGTACTAGCACAGAGTCAGCTACATATGCATCAAGTGATGTGTATAGATCTGAGTCTGAAGGTGATATTCATCAGCTGATAGATGAATATGGGGACTTGTTGCAGGCACTAAAGAAAAGCAAGAACCTGGCCAAAACTCAGGCTAAGGAAATTACAGATCTTAAGATAGTTGCATCTGGTTTAGAGAAAGAGTTGGATCAAAAAATGAATGAGGTTGCCAAACTGAAAACTATAACTGTTATTCAGATGGATACAATCACATACAAAAATGATATAATTAAAAGTTTGGAAGTCAGACTTCAAAAGGAGAAAGATTTGGTGGCTAGTTATTCCAAGCCAAAATCAGTTTTACCCTTAATAGATGAGTTTGTGGCTCAAAAGGGTAAGGCTGGAATAGGCTTTAAAGGTAATACCGGGGCTGCCCAATTCAAGAGAAAGGGCAAATCCTCAGTCCAGCCATTGAATTTTAAAGTCCCTATAGTTTTTAGAAAGGTACAAGTGCCTTCTAATAGGCATGACCTTGAGAATACTCATGGTCATAGTAAGACTGAAGTTCTGAATGACAAAGGTGCTTATGTCAAAAAGGCAGCCCATGTTCATAAACCCCATGTTTGTGAGAAACCAGTGGTTATAGCTGCAGCAGTACCCGCACAATACAAAAGATTTGTTGTCAACCAGACTGTCAATAATGTATCTAAAAATAGATACAACAAGTATGAATGCTGGTGATGTGGCAAGACAGGTCATCATGTCATAGATTGCTGGCACAACACTAGTGTCAGGAAGAACAACAGTCTACCTGTTAGAAGAGCAGCAGGTAGATTTGGCAAGTATGAAGCTAACTTGAACTAAGGACCCAAGACTTACTTGGGTTCTAAGGAGAAGTAATTCTTTATTGCAGGTGAGTCCAAGTCACCATACCCCTATATGGTACTTGGACAGTGGATGTTCCAGGCACATGACTGGAATAAAGGAATTGCTGAAGGAGTACCTACCTATCACAAATGGGCCTAAAGTAATCTTTGGTGGCTCTGAAAAAGGAATCATCAAAGGTTTTGGTAACATTTCTAGTAACCAGATTACTATCACTCAAGTGGCCTATGTGAAGGATTTGAAACACAACCTTATAAGCATAAGTCAGCTGAGTGATTTAGGATATGACATTTCATTTGTTAAGAATGGATGTCATATCAAAAGTTCAAGTGATCAAAAGGTCACTTTGACAGGATACAGAAAAAGGAATGTGTACTGTCTTAATTTTGAGTGTGAGAACAAAGGTTCTCCTATTTATCTTGTAGCTAATGAGAGAGCCTCTCATTGTGTTAAATGGCACAAGAGGCTGGCCCATCTTAACTACAAAACAATTGGCCAACTCTTTAGCAAAGAGTTAGTGAAGAATGGTCCTCAAGTTAAGTGTATAAAAGAAGGGATATGTTCAGCTTGTCAAAAGGGCAAGCAGACAAAATCCTCCTTTCATAGCCTTGAAAACAAGGATTCAGTGAGGTGTCTATACCTCTTACATATGGATCTTTTTGGTCATATGCCAGTTCATAGTCTAAGTAGGAAAGTCTACACTTTTGTGGTGGTAGATGACTATTCTAGATATTCCTGGGTGTTCTTTCTAAGACAAAAATCAGAAACCTCAAGTGTTTTATATAGTTTTATCAAGCAAATTCAGAATGAACTTGACAGTACAGTGGTCAAAATCAGAAGTGACCATGACACTGAATTTCAATCTGAAAGTATGATAAGACTGTGTGGAGAATTTGGGATTTTTCAAGAATTCTGCTCACCTAGAACACCACAGCAAATTGGTATTGCTGAAAGGAAGAATAGAACATTGATTGAGGCTGGTAGAACTCTATTGAGTGACACTTCTCTCCCAGAATATTTCTGGGATGAGGCAGTAAACACTGCATGTCATGTGATCAATAGGGCTTCTATCACCAAGTGCCACAAAAAGACTCCCTATAAGATCATGAAAGGTAGAAAACCAAATTTATCCTATTTTAGGATCTTTGGTTGCAAGTGTTATATCCTTAACAATGGCAAGTCTTATCTAACTAAGTTTGTTGTCAAATCCCAAGATGGGATATTTGTTGGGTACATCAACAATAGTAAGGCTTATAGGGTCTACAACTTAATTACACAGGTTGTAGAAGAATCTGTACATGTTGTATTTGATGAAACTAGATTGATCAACAGTGAGTTGTCTTGTAGTTCATGCAGTCCAACAGGTATAAATGAGAGAATGGACAAGCTTTCTATTACAGAAGATTCAACTGCAGTTCAAGAAATGGAAAATGGTGGCTACTGTCCAGGGGGAGTACAGGACTCTCTAGAAGCTGAAGAAAACCAAGAGGTGCAACACATTGAAGAAACTGGAGGTATTCAGCCTGAAGAAAGACTACCTCTAGCTGTTAGACACTTAAAAGATCATCCAGTAAATCAGATAATTGGTGATCCAAGACATGGAGTGCAAACCAGAAGCAGGAATTTGAACACAGTCCTGTACTCAAGCTTTCTATCTCAAGTAGAGCCAAAGAAATTTGAAGAAGCTATCCTAGACCCACATTGGATTAATGTCATGCAAGAGGAGCTAAATCAGTTCAGAAGGTGCAAGGTCTGGGAGTTAGTTCCTAAACCAAAAGACAACAATATCATTGGAACAAAGTAGATCTTTAGGAACAAATTGGATGAGAGTGGAATTATTGTGAAGAACAAAGCAAGACTTGTTGCAAAAGGGTACAGAAAGGAAGAGGGAATTGACTTTGATCAAACCTTTGCCCCAGTAGCAAGACTGGAAGCCATTAGAATGTTCATTTCCTATGCAGTATATCAAGGATTCAAGGTATTTCAAATGGATATAAAATCAGCATTCCTGAATGGAAATCTAAAAAAAGAAGTCTATGTAGAGCAGCCTTCAGGTTTTTTAGATTCTCTTAAATATGATTATGTTTATAGACTTAGGAAAGCTTTGTATGGGTTAAAGCAAGCCCCAAGGGCTTGGTATGAAACCCTGTCTACTTTCCTTATTGAGAATAAATTCTCAAGAGGGAAAATAGACAAAACTCTATTCCTAAGGGAGTCCAAAGGAAAGATAATCTTAGTTCAGATTTATGTAGATGATATAATTTTTGGATCTACTAAAAACAACCTTTGCAAGAAGTTTGTTAAACTTATGCAATGGAAGTTTGAAATGATCAGTATGGGGAAACTTAAGTTCTTCTTGGGACTCCAAGTAAGACAGACTGATGATGGCTTGTTCATATCCCAGTCTAAGTTCACAAAAGAGTTAATTAAGAAGTATGGTATGGAATCATCCTCCACCATGAGAACTCCTATGGGAACAAGTATGCCTATATGCAAAGATGATGCAGGTAAACCTATAGATGAGTCTTTGTATAGAGGAATAATTGGCTCTCTTATATATCTAACTACTAGTAGATCAGACATTATGTATGCAACATGTGTCTGTGCTAGGTACCAATCATGCCCCAAAGAATCTCATTACACTGCAGTAAAAAGGATTTTGAGATATCTAAAGGGCACACCTAATCTAGGCCTTTGGTACCCTAGGAATGGAGATTTTCTACTAACAGGCTATTCAGATGCAGACTTTGCAGGTTGTAAAGAAGATAGGAAAAGCACTACAGGTACATGTCAATTTCTAGGAGGAAGATTGATACTTTGGAGCAGTAAGAAGCAGACTAGTGTGCCAATTTCCACAGCTGAGTCTGAATATGTGGCAGCAGGAAGTTGATGTGCACAGCTGTTATGGATTCAGCATCAGCTAAGAGACTATGGTATTCAGGTAAGTAGAACACCTTTGTTTTGTGATTCTACTAGTGCTATTTCTATTGCTAATAATCCTGTTTCACGTAGTAGGACTAAGCATATAGAAATAAGATACCATTTTCTTAGAGAACATGTAGAGAAAGAGGACATCTCACTAGAATTTGTTAAGACAGATTATCAAATTACAGATGTATTTACTAAGCCTCTAGATGAAACTAAATTCAATAGATTTAAAATTGAATTAGGAATGTTGACCATATGTTAGATTAACATAAGTGGCTAAGTAAAATTGTGTTGACACATTCAGGGAAATTGTGTCGACACAGAGGATTTGTGTCGACAATTCAGGGAAATTGTGTCGACACAGTATCGTAGTGTCGACACCTGAGGGACAAAGTGTCGACACATCCAAAAAATTAGTGTCGACACAACCAGAGTAATGGTGTCGACACTTCCAGAAATTGTGTCGACACTTGCAATAAGAGTCGACACAGAATTTCTGATGAACTACTAAGTATGTCCAGTGTCGACATATCATCAATTGGTGTCGACACATAGTAGTCAGCATCGTGTCGAGACAATAGAAGTATGTGTCGATACTTTTCAACAGTGTCAACACATTTAGACAGTTTTTGCCCGCCTTTTGACCTTCTTTGTTTAAAAGGGTATAAATAGGTCGAGAACATATATTGTCGACACGCTCTCCAGATTTTCGAGACTAAACCCTTGTGTCGACATACTCTCTTCTCTCAATTCAAGATTTCTCTCCATTCCAATGGCGCCAAAGATTGAAGACAACATTAACGAAGGCTACGAGCTGGTGCGCAATGCTTTTGATGATGCGACGACAGAGATTAAAGGAGTCATTACCCTTGTTTCTGATAATGGATTAGAGTTTCTTGTATCTGAACCTACCAAGATCTTGAAGAAAGAAGTGTTTGAGTTCTATGCTGCTGCAACAGTGGACTCCACTGGACTAAAGATTAAATCGACAGTTCATGGAAATAGAGTGAAACTTACTCTGAAAATTTTAAGAAAGATTCTTCACCTTCCTAGAATTCAGGATGAAGAAGAGGTCCCTGCCTCAAAGACAAGGGAGGCACTTCAGTGGTGTGGAATTGATCCAACCATGAAGATTGGAGCAGCCATTAACAGAAAAGGGATGAATCAATAAGGAAAATTTCTATCTGAAGTGGTAGGGAATGTGATTTCTTGTAAACCAGGAGGACATGATAGGCTCTCTGCCTATATGTTCAGTCTGATGAAAAGGATAATCTATAATATTAACATAGATTGGTCTGCAGTTCTGTTTGAGAAGATAAAGGAAGGAATCAAAAAGCCTAATTTGGCTAGATTACTGAGTTTATACCTGGCTGGAGCAATTCTAGGGGTAATGCCTCAGATTCTAGGATCTAAGATAAATCATATGAGAAGGATGGATATCAGGATAATATCCAGATGGGATAGGGTACTCTAAAAAGATATACCTGATTTGGATAATCAAGAGACTGCAGCAAAATCACCAGTATATGACATTACTGAGCATGACCATGTGCAGAAGGACACAGTTTGTGCACAAGTGCAGGGGGGAGCTAGAGAGTGTACAAGTACAGGACAATGCTGAGAATGCACAAGTGCAGGGGGAGATAGTTACTGCGCAGGTACAAGGGGAAGAGAGAATTCACTTGGCCAGTGAAATGGATTCACATTCTATTCTTGAGAGACCTCATGTCAATAATCCAGCATTAGATATGATCATGGAGGATACATCTGTAGTTGCTGATGATCCTGAGACAGCTGTATCACCAGTTCACAATCAACAAGAGTTCACTATGGAAGAGTTTTTTTCCTGACATAGAGGGAGCAGCAGTTGAGGGGGAGCAGGTTAACATTGAGGGGGTGCAACATAGGACTGAAAAGGAGTTGCCTCCTAGTCCTAAAGAAAGAGTTGATATTGCAGTACTTCTGCTTCAGAGGATGAGGAGATTGCAAATATTAAGAAAAGAAAACTGATGGTTTTCAAGAGGAGAAGCCAGAGCTATAAGCAGGCTTTACAAGTTACTGCTTTACAAGTTACTACTTCACAACAAGCTCCTGAAACTGATTACAGCAAATTTTTGGTAGATTTACAAGTGAAATTAGATGAGCAAAGATTGGCTTTGGAAAAATATGTGGATGAAATCCATAAGGCCCTCCAATTTGATCTAGCACAAGATATAAAATCTATCAGATTTGAGGTAAATCAGCATAAGAAGGAAATGAAAGATTGCTTTCATAAGGGGGCCAATGCTGTAGTATTTCTGGCTACCTAACAAGCAAAAATTAAGAAACTAGTGGATGATATTGCTGTCAAACAAGGCTATGTCCTTGAAAATCAAATTAGAATGAATGACAATCTGATTGAATCTCACAATGAGATAGTCACTGAAGTAAAGCAAACAGTTACTGCAATGACTGTAGCAAGGGCTAAGGAGAAAGTGGAATTTGATCAGAAGCTACAGGAAGCCTTGGATTCCTTTAAAACAGATATTACTACTTCTCAGAAAATAATTTCTGATCAGCTTCTAAAGTTAAAATCATTTCTTAAAGATGGTGTCAATTTCCTGGATGGGCAAATCAGATTTCAAAAAGATGATTTAAGAGATCATGTAGCCCGAGAAGTCATAAAAGGGGAGAGGGTATTAGTATATGCAGGCTCTGATCATGTCAAATGGATAACCAACAGTATCAGAGCCACTCTGGTATATCCACCCTTATGTGATGATGACAATGTGGTTGAGTCAGGTGTACAACCAGCTCTACTTGAAGGTGATCAACCTGAGGTTGCCCAAGTCATTTACCCCCCTGCAGATTTTGATATGATACATCAACAAGTTCAGTCTATGTACAGCCCTCCACAACAAGTTGCTAATGTTGTTATTGAAAAGGTAGATATGCCAGAAGCTGGTCTGAAATCTTAGCAAGATGCTCAATTATCAAAGAAGAGATTCAGAGAGCAGGCAGAGTTAAAACCTGATTTTGAGCAGTGGAGCCCCGCTTCAAGAAATATCATATTAACTACATGGAAAGTTGTAAAAGACCAGGTTCATGAAAGGGGCAAATGGTATATGAGCAGGAATGGCAGAAGTATGAGGCAAGGCAGGAAGCCATAGTTCAACACAGAAGAAAGGCTAAGAGTGGGATGCTACCTCCTGTTGCTCAGGAGCCTAGCAAGTATTTCCCTAAGCCTTTTCATTATTTTGAAAGACAAAGGATTAAGGTTGAAGCACAAAAGAAGGCTGAGTTGAAAGGCAAGAAGCCCATTGAAGATACAGAACCTTCTGTGCAGCCTCAGATTAAATAAGGGAAAGGAATAGTCATCAAGTAGCCTGTCCAGTCTTAGTTTTGTTTTACTAGATTTTTCAATAACTATGTAATTCTTAGTTTTTAAAGAAGTCTATGAAAATAGTGTTAAGAAACTTTTTGATATAATAAACAAAACAATGTTCCATGTTCATTTAATTTGCATCCTTATTCTGTGATGTTAGTTTATTATTTGTTTTGTTTATATATTATCCTGTTTAATAATGTTTATATACATCATCATGTTTATTTATCATAAGTGGTGTATATCATTGACAAAAGGGTTATGACTTCTCCAAATAGGGGGAGATTATTGGGTACATTGGAAAATGTGTACCTGATTTGGAGAAGCCTCACTTAGCTCAATGATATACATCAAGGTGTATTTGATGTTATTTTGAGTTTATATGTATAGGTTAAATACTGGCTTAAAATGCAGAAAAAGTTTCTAAGTCCATGTGTCGACACTTAAGGAAGTCTGTGTCGGCACTTGGAAAAGCTGTGTCGACACTTGAAGCAACTGTGTCAACACACAGAATTTATTAGTCGACATCAACTGTGTCGACACCGAGAGGCAGTATCGACACACAGAATAGTTAGTCGACATCAACTGTGTCGACACCGGGAGGCAGTGTCGATACACAAAAGCAGAGTCGACATCAACTGTGTCGACACCTGGGGATAGTGTCGACACATAGAATTCTTAGTCTACAACAACTGTGTCGACACACAGGACTTGTGTCGACACACAACAGAGTTTCAACATAGTTGATTGCTGTGGAGTGAAGAAGTGATTGTGTCGACACAAATAATCTGTGTTGACACATTCTCAAGATGCAGTGTCAAGAAGCAGTGTCGACATCAAGGCAGTTATGTCGACACCACCGAAGTCTGTGTCGACACTTAAGTCACTTGTGTCGATACATATTGACAGTTTGTCTCGACACTTAATGACAGTCAGTCTCGACGCTTTGCTGACAAAGACAAAGGTTCAAGAACTGACTAGAGGCCTGACAGCTATGCATTCCAACAAGTTTACTAAAGCTGTCAGACTTGTCAGAAGTTGGTTAGAAACCGGATCAGCCGGTTACCATGGATGAAGTCTATATATATAGATGGATTCAGTCAAATCAAGAATGATGAACATACACAACTATTAAGAGATTGATCCTTGATCAAGAAAGTCCAAGTCACACAGAAGAAGATCTTCGTGAGAAGATCTAAGAAGACATTCTGAAGTGATTATCCACTCAGATTTTGTCTAAGAAGAATTCAATCCAGAATTCAGAAGGAACTTCAGAAGGTTTGGGGAGAGAGAGCTCCAGCTGTTTTGAGGTCAAGAAGGATACTATCACAAGTCTCTCAAGAAGTAGATCCTGAACTAATCTACTAAGTAGATCCAGATCTATTTCTGGAATCCAAGAAAGAAGCTGTCAGTCAGTCAACTTTAAAGGAGATCAACCTTACTAAGTTCAGATTCAAGAAGCTTTGAAGAAAGCTAAGAACATGTTGATTTCAGCCATCAGTCTCATCAAGAAGCTGATCAAGAATCCTCTTATCCTTTCTCTCTCATCTAGGGTAAGAGTCTATCAAAAATACTTATCAAATTCTGTAGGATCTTTTCAAAGATCTGATTTGTAAGTCTGTGTTATAAAGGCTGAGTGTAGGAGATTTAGATCTCTGAGTTGTAAGCCTGTGTTATAAAGGCTGAGTGTAGGAGATTCAGATCTCTGAGTGGTAAGGCTGTTTGAGCCTGAGTGTAGGAGAATTAGTTCTCTGAGTTTTAGGCCTTGTGGCAAGGCTGAGGTAGGGCTTGTTAGCCCGAGCTGTAGGAGTGTTGATATATTCTGAGTTGTAGGAATCCTTCAGGATTCTGAGCTGTAAGATCTGTGGATCTGAGAAAAAGGAAGAAGTTAGGCTGAATCTAGCATATTGTTGGATAGGCGAAGGGGGAAAGTGGATGTACTCAAACCTTGGGGAACCACTATAAATCAGTGTGCAATCTGTGATTAGTGTTATTATAGATTCTGTAATTGTATATGTTGTGTTAGCTGTAGAGTTTACAGATTTATATTAAAGAACTGAAGGTATATTTTGTCTTAGATTAAAACAAGGATAAGAACCTATTCACCCCCCCCCTCTAGGTGTGTAGGTTGTCTTAAAGTTAAATCTATCAGTGTATTAAGGAGGGAATCTACTCAGCTTGTCAAAAGGGCAAGCAGACCAGGTCTTCCTTCCAAAGTCTTGATACCAAAAGACTTAGTGAGGTGTCTATACCTCCTGCATATGGATCTATTTGGTCTTATGCTATTTCATAATCTAGGTAGGAAAGTCTATCCCTTGTGGTGGTTGATGAATTTTTCAGGTTTGCTTGGGTATTCTTCCTAAGGAGAAAATTTGAAACCCCAGATATCTTTCAGACTTTTGTCAAGCAAATTCAGAATGAACTTAATAGTTCTATGGTCAAGATCAGAAGTGACCATGGGACTGAGTTTTAGTCTGAATACATGACAAAGTTCTGTGAAGGTCTTGGGATTCATCAAGAATTCTCCTCACCTAGAACTCCCTGCCAAAATGGAATTGCTGAAAGGAAGAACAGAACTCTAATTGAGGCAGGAAGGACCTTGTTAAATGACACTTCTCTCCCAGAATATTTCTGGGTTGAGGCAGTAAATACTGCTTTTTATGTTCTCAATAGAGCTTCCATCACCAAAAGTCACAAAAAACTCCCTATGAGATTCTGAAAAGCAGAAAACCTAATTTATCCTATTTCAGGATTTTTGGTAGTAAGTGTTATGTACTTAATAATGGTAAGTCTGATTTGACTAAGTTTGATGCCAAGTCCCAAGAAGGAATATTTGTCGAGTACAGCAACAATAGTAGGGCATATAGGATCTATAACTTGACTACACAAGTTGTAAAAGAATCTGTCCATGTTGTCTTTGATGAGTCTAAGTTAATTAACTGTGAGCTGCCAAGCACTTCTTCTAGTCATGCAGGTTTAAAGGATAAGATGAACAATCTAACCATCAGGGAATTTAAACCAGCAGACCAAGAGATTGAAGATGATAGATGTTATCCAGGGGGAGCTCAAGACTTACAAGCTGAGAATGAAGAACAACCGGCTGAAGACATTGAGGATCAGCAAGCTGAAGGAAATGAAGAACAGCAAGCTGAAGAAAGATTGCCTCTAGCTATGAGACATTTAAGAGACCATTTAGCTCACTGAATCATTAGTGATGCAAGTCATGGTGTAATGACCAAAAGCAAGAGCTTGAACTCAGCACTATGTTCAAGCTTCCTATCTCAAATGGAACAAAAGAAGTTTGAAGAGGCTATCCAAGACTCATACTAGATTGGTGCTATAAAGGAAGAGTTGAACCAATTCAAGAGATGCAAAGTCTGGAAACTGGTTCCCAGACCTAAGAGATATAATATCATATGGACTTAGTGGATCTATAGGAATAAGTTAGATGAAAATAATATTATTGTCAAGAACAAGGCCAGATTGGTGGCAAAAGGATACAGGTAGGAAGAAGGAGTAGACTTTGACCAGACCTTTTCCCCAGTAGCAAGGCTGGAAGAAATAAGACTATTCCTTGCCTATGTAGCCTATAAAGAATTCAAGATCTTTCAGATGGATGTCAAGTCAGCATTCCTGAATGGAGATCTAAAAGAGGAAGTATATGTGGATCAGCCATCGGGTTTTGTAGATCCTCACTTTCCTAATCATGTTTATAGTCTTAAGAAAGCTCTATATGAGTTGAAACAAACCCCTGAAGCATGGTATGAGACATTGTTTACTTTCCTCATTGAGAACAAATTCTCAAGGGGGAAAATAGATAAGACCCTATTCCTGAGGAAATCAAAGAGTAAGATCATCTTAGTCCAGATATATATTGATGACATAATCTTTGGATCTACTGAGAACAACCTTTGCAAAATGTTTGCCAAACTTATGCAAGGGAAGTTTGAGATGAGCAGCATGGGTGAGCTAAAGTTCTTCTTGGGACTCCAAGTAAGGTAGACTGATGATGACCTGTCCATATCCCAGTCTAAGTTCACCAGGGAGTTGATTAAAAAATATGGCATGGAGACTGCCTCCACCATGAAAACTCTAATAGGGTCAAGTATGCATATAGGCAAAGATAAGGCAGAGAAACTTATTAATAAGTCTTTGTATAGAGGGATAATTGGCTCTTTACTATACTTGACTATAATTAGGCCTGACATCATGTATGATACATGTGTCTGTACTAGATACCAGGCATGTCCTAAAGAGTCTCATTATTTTATTGTAAAGAGAATTTTAAGATATCTTAAGGGCACACCAGATCTTGGTCTATGGTACCCTAGGAATAGAGATTTTGTGCTAACAGGTTTTTCAGATGCAGACTTTGTAGGATGCAAGGAAGATAGGAAAAGTACCACAGGTACATGCCAATTCCTAAGTGGAAGATTGGTATCATGGAGCAGCAAAAAGCAGACAAGTGTTGTTATATCCACAGCAGAGTCAGAATATATTGCAGTTGGGAGTTATTGTGCTCAGTTGCTGTGGATACAACATCAACTTGAAGATTATAATATCAAGATAAGTAGAACTCCATTATATTGTGATTATACTAGTGCTATATCAATTGCTAGAAACCCTGTTTCACATAGAAGAACAAAATACATTGAAATTAGGTACCATTTTATTAGAGAATATGTTGAGAAAGAGGACATAAGTCTAGAGTTTGTTTCTACTGACAAAAATGTAGTTGACATATTCATTAAACATCTAGATGAAAGTAAATTCAATTATTTTAAAATTAAATTAGGCTTGTTGAACCTAGAATAAGATGATAGGTTAAGAAAAATTCTACTCAACATATGACTAAGTAAAATATGTGTCAACACAAGTTATGTGTGTCAAGACCTTAGTAGTCTGTGTCAACACACGGAAGTTGGTGTCGACACATAAAGTTGTCGAGACTCTAAACTCTCTGTCGAGACTTTAGCAGTCAGTGTCGACACAAACAAACCTATATCGACATACGAAACTCTAATTTCAGCGCGCTTTTTGACCTACCCTATTTAGAAAATTATAAATAGGAGGAAACGAGACCTTGTCAACTACGCTCTCAGAAATCTCGAGACTAAACCATCAGTGTCGACAAGAAATTATTCTTCTCTCTCTTCAACTTCCACTTCTTTCATCTCCAATAGCGCTTAAGATGGACAACAATATTAACGAAGGTTATGAGCTTGTCCGAGAAGCGTTTAACAATGCTGAACAGGAAATCAAGGCGGTTATGGACCTAATCCAAGATGCTGGACTGGATTATCTAGTTTCCGAACCAACAAGGATATGGAAGAAGGAAGTTCTTGCATTCTATTGCAACGCTTCATTGAATTCTAAGGGAAATAAGATCAAGTCTACTGTTCACGGAGAAAAGGTGAAAATAACTCTCAAAAGTCTGAGCAAATCCCTTCAACTTCCAAGGATTAAAGAAGAGACTGAGGTTGATTCTACTTTGACTATTGAAGCCCTTAAATGGTGTGGGCTGCCCTCAACCACCAACATTGGATCATCCATGACTTGGAAAGGGATGAACTCCAAAGGAAAGTTTCTGTTTGAAATTATTGAAAAAGTAATTCTCTGCAAAACTGGGGGCATGATAGGATCTCTTCCTACATGTTCAACCTCATGACTAGAGTCATCTTCTAGGCGAAGACTGACTGGAGTGCTGTAATCTTTAACAAGATTAAGGAAGGTATTAAGAAGCCAAATCTAGGCAGAATCTTAAGTCTATATCTGGCTGTCAGCATACCTGATGTACAAAACCAAATTGTTGGTTCCAAAATTAACCGCATGAGGAGAATGGATATAAGAATCTTGTCTAGGTGGGACAGAGTATTGTCCAAGGAAGAACCTACACCAAAGCACCAATCCAAACAGGTCACTAAAAAAAAGAAAGCTATTGTCCATGATGTAGAGTCTTCCAATGACTCAGAAGAAAGGGTTGATTTCAGTTCTGATGATGATAACACTGAACTACCCAGGAAGTCTCCCAATCTCACACCTGGAACTGAAGCTCAAATCCAGGGGGAGACTGCCCATCTGACAAATAATCAATAGATATCAGTCCCAGGGGGAGATATTAATGAAGCTGAGCTAGACAGTGAGACTGCAAACCTCACTATTATGGAAATGGTTCAGGACATCAACACAGCTACATAAACTTCTAAAAAAGAGGCACAAGATGTGAATATTCCTGATCTGCCAGCACAACCTCAGAATCCTGTGAATGAGATAGTCCAAGAACTGGAAACTGACTTCCAGGGGGGAGCATGAAGAGGTTAACAAAGAAGGCATTTCTATTGATCAACAAAATGCATGGGTTGAGGGGGAGGTGTCATACCTAGCCCCAAGACTAGTTGTAGATGCTCCAAGAGATACAGTGGAACATGATAGCTCATTTGATTCAGACAATGAGGAAGAAGTCTCTGTCCTTAAGAAAAGAAAAATTATGGAACTAAGGAAGAAGAGCTCTGGATACAAGAAAGCCTTAAATGTTGGAACAACATCTTCTGCTCTAGTATGGACTTCAGTTTAATGCCGATGCAACTGCAAGTAAAGATGGATGAGCAAAGGCTTGCTCTAGAGAAATATGTGGATGAAAGTCACAAGGAGTTGCAATTCAATTTGGCACAAGTCATAAAGTCTATAAGATTTGAAGTCAATATGCTAAAGAAGTAAATGACAGATTGCTTCCACAAGGGAGGCAATACTGTAGTCTACATTTTCAAACAACAACAAAACACTAAAACTGAAGTGGATGATCTAGTAGTCAAGCAAGGCTATGTTCTAGAGAATTAGAAAAGGATGAATGAGAATATAGTTGACATACATTCAATCACTTTGACAAAATTGGCTGCACAAACCACTGCAATACAAACATATATGGACACCAAGGTGTCTGATGTAGAAGCACAGATAAACCTGGATTTGACAGCAATCAAAACTGCAATAAAGACTTCTGAGACTGCCATTTCTAATCAAGTCAAGAAGTTCAAGGACTACTACCCCACTAGCAACTATCATGTATTAGATCAAATAAGGTTTCATATCGAATAATGATCTCAGAGATCATATTCATAGAGAAGTCATAAAGGGGGAGAGGGTATTAGTTCAGGCTAGCTCTGAACATGCTAAATGGATATCTAACAGTATCAGAGCTACCTTGGGATATCCACCCTTATGTGATGACAATAATACTGCAGAATCTGGATGCCAACCTGTAGTATTGGAGGGGATACAACATGAAGTAGCTCAAGTCATATATCCCATGCCTGAGTATGAAGAAATTCAACAGGCAGTCCAGAATATGTATAACCCTCCACTGGAAAAATTACCATTAATTTCTGAAGAAGTGGAAATGGCTGATTCAGCTTTGCTTAAAGAGCAAGAGGCTCAGTTATCCAAGAAAAGATTCAGAGAACTGGCTGAGGCTAGGCCTGATTTTGAGAAATGAAGTCCAACCTCTAGAGGCATCATCATAACTACATGGAATGCAGTTACTAATAATCAATATGACACGGGCAAGTGGTACTCCAAACAAGAATGGGACAAATATCTTGCACAACAAGAAGCAATCTACAAATTCAGGAAGGACTTGAAGGCTGGAGAAATCCCTACAAATTCCATAGAGCATTGCAAGTACTTCCCTAAACTATTCCATTACTTTGAAAGGCAAAAGCTGAAAGCTACTCAACTTAAGGCCAAAGACATCAAAGGTAAGAAGCCTGTTGTTGATGCTAAATCTGAAGTCAAAGATACTATTCAGACAGGCAAAGGCATTGTCATCAAGGAATCAGACCAATTTTAGCTTTAGATTGACTAGGTTTTAGAAGAACTATGTAAACTTTTTATTGTTCTTATAAAAACCTTGTAATCTTACTCTGGTTAAATGATATAAATAAATCCTTGGTTGACAACAATATATCTATGTCTCTGAGTTGCATGTTTTTCCTTTATGATGTTTCATTTTGGATATTTGTGCATAACATGTTACTCTGCTTAAATATAACTCTGTCTTTGAAATATTTGTCTACATCATGTTTATTACCTTTATTGTAATAGTGTATATCATTGACTATGAGTTATGACTTCTCCAAATAGAGGGAGATTGTTGGGTACATTGGAAATTGTGTACCTGATTTGGAGAAACCTCACTTAATTCAATGATATACATCAGTTTGTATTTAATGGTATATTGAGTTTACTTGTGCAGGCTAAAGAATGCAGAATATATTCTAAGTACAAAAGTGTCGAGACACTTATAATGTGTCGACACCTTTGAAGGAGCAGCATTGAGACTAGAAGCAAGGCTGTGTTGACACACGGGACTTGTGTAGACACACAGAATTTGAGTCAATAATAGCTGTGTTGACACTCAGGACTAGTGTCGACACACTTAAACTTGAAGTGCTGACATTAGCAGAAGAGCTGTGTCGACACACAGGACTTGGGTCGACATCAGATATAAATGGAGAAGCTGTGTCGACTCACAGGACTTGGGTCTACATTAGTTGTAAATGGAGAAGCTGTGTCGACACACGGGACTTATGTTGACACATTCTACAAATATTGTGTCAAGACTGAATAAAGAGTTGTGTCGACAGTTTCTAAAGTTTGTCAGCAACATCAAAGGAGGTGTGTCGATAACATGGAAATTATGTCGACACATACTTCATCAATGTCGACGCATACTATACTTGAGTCTCGATACATTCAGCTGAGTTAAATAACTCTAAGTACCAGATCTCAAGACTGAAGACTTGACATCTATCAGAATCGTCAAGGCTGTCAGATATGTCAGAACTGTCAGATGTCAGTTAACTACCGGATCAGCCGATTGCCTCTAACGAGATCTATAAAAAGAGTTGATCTATCACAGAATGAAGCAGAGAAGAAAAGAAAGTAAAATAAGAAGAAGGATAAATCACTCCAAGAAGAATTCATAGAATTCTATACAACAAGAAGATTCTGATTCAAAATCAGAGAAGTAGACAGCATCTCAACAGATCTGTCAGTGTTTGCAGATTTAATTCTGCAAGGAGGAAGAAGCTGGATCTACACCAACTTCTCAAGAAGATTCAACCTAGGTTCTCTCTTTCAAGAAGCTTTGAATAAGCTAAGTCAGGTTGAATCAGATTCATTACAGCAAAAATCAGGAGAAAGTAGATCCATCAAGATCTGATCTTCCCTCACCCTTCTCTCTCTATCTGGGTGAAGGAAGAAATAAACTTTTTAATCAATTTTCTGTAAGATCTATTTTTAGATCTGAGTTTAAGAGATTTCAATCTCTGAGTTGTAAGCCTGTAACTATAAAGGCTGAGGTTGGGTTGTTTTCCTGAGGTAGGAGATTAAGTTCTCTGAGTTGTAGGCCTGGTGATAAGGGCTGGGGTAGGGCTTGATTGCCTGAGTTGTAGGAGTGTGGATTCACTCTGAGATAGGGTTCTTGGGAAGAGCCTGAGTTGTAGGACTTGTTGAAGTCTGAGTTGTAGGAACCAATTTGGGTTCTGAGTTGTAAGATCTGAGGATCTGAGAAGGTGGAAGGAAGTTTGGCCGAATCTAGTGTACTGCTAGATAAGCGAAGGGGGAAAGTGGATGTACCCATCATTTGGGGAACCACTATAAATTTGTGTGTATGCTGTGATTGGATTATTGTGTGCTGTGGTAGCTGTAGAATTTATAGTTGTGTTGTGACTAGTTTATTAACTGCCTAAGTGAATTGGAATTGAACCTATTCACCCCCCCCCCCCTCTAGGTGTTTAGACATTCTTGAAACCAATTCTTTCACCGCTATTTGGACACCGTTAAAAATAAAAAAAATAAAATATTAATTAAATTCTCCCACTAACCAGGTGGTTAGTTGGTGGTTGCGGGCGAATCAAACGGCTGAGGATGCTCCCCTTTGATCGGATGGCGGGAGCGGGCCTTCACAGTTGGCCGACGAACTTGCCGCCAAGTTCATCGGCGAGGGGAGGGCCGCCGGTGGCGGCCGGGCCGAGGAGGAGCGGCCGCTCTTCTTGGCCGCGCGCCGGCAGCCGAGGGAGGGAGCGGCCGGGGAGGCCGCCCCTTTGGCCACCGGCCGCACAGGATGGGGGCGGCTTGGTCGTCTGCCCCCCTTGGCCGCGCGGTCGGCAAAGAAAAGGGTGGTCCGGGCGGCCTCCCTCCTCGGTCGTGCCGGCGGCCGAGCGAGATGGCGGCCCAGGCGGCCGTCCCCTTGGCTTCCCCGGCGGGCAAGTGAGGGGCAGCCTAGGCGGCTGCCCACTTGGCCGAGGAGGGGGTGGCCGGGGAGGGGGCGGCCCAGGCGGCCGCCCCCTTGGCTGCACCGGCCGGGCCGGGGCCGGTGCCGTGAATGGGGGCGGGCGGGCGGCTCCGGGAGGAGGACGCCCGCCCGTTGCCGACGAGGTGTGGCGGTTCCCCCATCATGTATAGTGGGATCGGCGCGTGGAGGATCAGGCGTGGTGATCGCGTATGCAGTAAAACTCATGATCTCACTCCTTTTGAGTGGAGATCATGGGGATGTGGCTATGTGCACACCAATTTCCTATAAAATGGAGTTCATCCCCAACAAATGCCCCCCAGATCCTTGTTGCACGAGATCGCTTCGGACGAAGAAAAATAAGGATCTTCCTCTGCTCCTTTTTATGGCGGCGACGGTGGCCAATGGTGATGGACTTGCGTCGGCGAGTGGTTGCACCCTACAAACTCAGGTAAAAAATGTTAGCATATATTATGGTATAGGAGAGGTGATGATCGTGTCTGGGGGAGGAAGCTATTGCTCCCGTAGTCGTGATGGTGTGCGGGGTCGCACATGAGCGTGTGTGAGCATGCGTGTGTGGACCCATGCAAGGGAGCATGCGAGCAGACCTGCGGAGGTATGGGCGGATGCGCCTGCGTTGGAGCGTGCGCGGCTGGCCGTGCATGCAGGCACGTGCCAGACCGCGTGCGCGGGCGCGCGGGGCCGTGTGCGGTCTCGTGCAGGCGTACGGGCGCATGCGGGTGCGCGCGAGTTTGCGCACGCACAGGCACGCAGTCGCGCCCAGGTGTGCGCAAGTGTGTGCGCGCACAGGAGCGCGCCCATCACGCGGGAACGCGCGTGCGTACGCCTGATCCGCGCGCGGGTGCTAGCCCGACCGCGTGTGTCCTATTGTGCGCGCCTATGCACGTGCGTGCGTGCTTGCGCGCATGTTTGTGGCTATGCGCGGATGTTTGTGCGGGACTTTCCGTGCGTGTCGGGGCACGTGTATGTGTTCGGGCGTGTTGCGAACTTTTTTGTGCATGATGAGGGCGGATGATTTTGACAAGACTTTTTAGTCTAAATTTTTATTCTCTGTGACAGGGCTCAAAACATACTGCTCGGCCGATGCATCTTCACTCCTCTCTTACCGAGGATCAAGTTACAATTTGGAGGAGGAGGTTCAGCCTTCCTGCCAACTTTGAACTGAGGATACCGCATGCTGAGGAGAGGGTGCAAATTCCTCCTCATGGCTTGTTGACGATCTGTGAGACTATCTTAAGATCAGGATTTCGGTTCCCCCCGTGCGAGGAAGCAGTCGAGATTCTGAAGTTTTGTGGTGTGTCGATTTCCCAGTTTATTCCTTTGAGAGTGGTACGCCTTATGGGGTTGGTTGTCTTCTTTCGCGAGCATGACGGGAAACTTTCTTTGGATTGCTTCCGGGACTGATATAATGTTTGCTCTAATGGTGGCGAGCGGGTGGAGATTTGCAACAACAAGAGCTGGCTTGATTTTGAGATTCGGACGGACCCCCTCCAGAGAAATACTTTGTTTGGTTATGTCAGGAATTCTTGGGCCTACCGGAGCTGTGGAACGTGTTGCTTGACTGTTGTTGTCGCCAAAAGGGAAAGGAGCAGGAGTTCTCTCAAGTACTTGGATTTTCAGAGCCTCGTGAGTTGGAGAACCCCATGTTCTGCATTTCTTCATTCGTGAAAGAGAAGCGCTTGTTACGTTGTGGCATTTCTTCAGTCTCTAGGAAGACCGCTGAGACGTCTTTGGGTTGTTGCCAGAAACGGAAGGTCGTTGTAATTTCTCTAGGTGGTGGTATCTTAGCGCCTTGCTTGTCTTCTTCGAGTGATGACTCTCCTTCTTGTGATCGTGGCGGTTCGCCTCCCGACGTACATCCGTACAGGTGCTTGGCTCGTCTGCCCCCCCCCCCAGTCTTTTCCCGCAGAGGCAACGGCTCCGAGGCTATCTTCTTCTTTGAAGGCAATGAATGAAGTGGTAAATGAGCTCGAACATTTTTTCTCTTCTTTTTTGTTGTATTGTGCTAACTTTTCTTCACCCTTCTTTTTCTTTGCATATTGAGACCCAGGTTCAGATTGTCGTTACCTTGAATGATCATTATGTGATCTTGAAGGATGGATATCTGGCCCTTTAGGAGAAGTTTCAAGCCATGGAGGGTTCTCTTATCGCCTTGAAGGATGATCATGACCGGGATGTTTCTCGATTTTGCCGGATTGGATCGTAGTTGAAGGCAGAGTTAGAGGAGACTCGGGCTTCTCTAGAGGTGGAGAAGTCTCTGGTAGAGAGGACTATGTAGATGCTGAAGCGTGCTCAAGAGGAGACTTCTTGTTTGGAGACGGATCTTGGTGCGGCGAAGGCCTAAGTGGAGGCATTGTCTTCTGATAGCCGTATGTCGGAGTTGAAGGCTACTGGCCTTGCGGAGTATATGGATTTTCTTGATCAGTAAGGAATTTCGCGAGGAGATCTGGAGCAATGAGGTGAAACCTCAGATGGAAGACGTTCGAGAGTTGGCTCTCAGGCGTGGAATCTCGAAAGCTTTTCTTCTTGTTGGCAAGAGTTTGGGATGTGATGTATCCAGCTTTAGCTTTGATGATATCTCTGGTGACAAGGGTTCTGATGTTGATGCAGCCGACACGTAGTACCGCTGTTTTCTTGTATTAGTGTGTGTTTGCATTTTTTCCTGCTTTTTAAGTAGGTTGTCCTTGTTGTTTGACGGTTGTTGACTGACGCGTTTTCTTGCCTGACCATAGTTTGGCTTTGCTTTGTGGGGGCTATAATTATGCCTGTAGTTGGTTAGTAACCTAGTACGCAAGAGGATCGCTCGCGGCTTAATTCGCACGAGAATCGCTCGCATCTTAGTTCGCACGAGGATCGCTCGCGACTTAATTCGCATGAGGATCGCTCGTGGCTTAATTTGCACGGGGATCGCCTGCGGTTTAATTTGCACGAGGATCCCTTGCGTCTTAGTTTGCACGAGGATCACTCACGGCTTAGTCGTGAGGGGGGCAGGCCCTGACGACGTCCTGGCATAGAAAGCCAGGTTCGGTGAATAGATTTTGTATTCAAACCGCATGCACAGTATTACCTTTCGCATAAGGATCGCTCGCGGCTTAGTTCGCACGAGGATCGCTCGCGGCTTAGTTTTTACCTTAAACTAATTGGACATTGTTAAAAAGAAAACATAATGTTTGAATAACTGATTGTCTATACGCATCAGGTCTTGCGGTTCTTACTTATCATAGAGTTCAAATATAATAAAAGCATTTTTGGGGAAGTTTAAAATAAAGAGTCACTGATATTCAGGGCTACAGCTTCTATTGGCTGTGTTTGCTTAGAGTAACACGTCTTGGCAACTTCTTGGTTCCCAGCACAACTCCTGTCCCCCCACTAGTGGGGAATTTCATGGCGAGGTGCGGGATCGAAGGAATGGCTTTGAAGACTTACTGAAGGGGTCTCTCAAAAATCGCATTGTAGGGTGAGCTTGAATCTATTACGATGAACTGGATTTCGTGCGTAACTTGCCTTAGAAACTCTCCCATGGTGACTGGCAGAGTTATCGTCCCTTGTACTCGAACTGGATGGTGGTCAAAGCCATAGACAGGTACGGCTGCTGGCGTGAGATGTTGAACGGTAAGTTTCATACTTTGAAGAGTGGAGAAGAATAAGACGTCGACTAAACTTCCATTATCGACGAGTATCCTTTCGACCTTGTAGCAGGGATCTTCGATTCTTGTGTTGATCACAAGAGGGTCTTGGTGGGGTATCTGGATTTGCTCAAGGTCCTCATCCCTAAAGGTTATGGTGGAGTCTTGCTTGCGTCCTTCGTCTTCGTGAACATCCTCTCGGGCACTTATCGAAAATATCTGGGTAGAGAGAATTGGCGACCTTGCGATAGTTTCGATGTTCCCAATTATATGTCTGCCACTGGCCCCTCCTTGTTAGGCATCCTGTTGATCTCTTGCCTTCCTAGAAGGAGCTTCCTGATCTTGTTGGCGCCCTTACAAGAATCTACCTAGGAGTCCCTGGTGAACTAGGCGCTCGATTTCATCTTTCATCCTTGCACACTCTTTTGTTGTGTGTCCAGTTCCTCGATGGAATTCGCAATACTTTGACTGATCGCTTTTGGGATTCGGGGTAGGCTGCTTGGGACGGTGCAAAGGAAATGAAAAAACAAACAATGAAATTTCAGCTCGTTTTGGATGGCATAAAGTACATTCGTGTGAGTGGTGTTTGATAACTTCCTAAATGAAGTTATCCATGTCCATTTTATTTGACAAAAAAATAGTGAAAAGATGTTCTATTTAGTATAAAAAGATGATAAAAATCATCTTTAACTTAAGTTTGAGTAATTTGATCATTTTCTAATGTTTTCTTGTCAGAATAGCCGAAAAACTCAATCCGGAGAAGGAATGCTGAAGCAGTTTGCTGTGCTGGGAAAGTTGTCATAACAACTTTTTTAATTGTTATAACAACTTTCGGAATTTAAAAAATCCGAATTTTGAAAAAAATACAGTAGTTACAAATTGAAAGGAGACATCCTTTCAGATGGGGGCACGAAATTAAAGGACGAAAATGGCTGGAAAAAAAGGGATTATTCATTCTTTGAGAAGGAGAAGAAGAGGAGATTGCTTGGAGAAGAAGACTTAGGGCAACACCGGATCTTGGAGAAGGATTGCTTGTACGCGAATTGGAGACCATCTTCCGACGTCATTTTACATTCTTTTCATCATGGGCTGTAAGATCTTTTCAATTTTTGTGATGTTCTCCCCTTCCACTATGAACTAATTCCATAAGTCTTGTGTGTTGTAAGTATTTAGACTATTTTTGATGACTTGATTTAAATTTATCTTTCATAATTGGTTGATGTTCTATCTTTATTGAGATTATGTCTTTTATATATGGAATTTTTGAGTAAGTGTTCTTCTCCTAGATAATGCGGCGAGATTCGAGAGATGAGTCGTGTTATTCTAAGGTTGAATCCTCATTGCACGCGGCGAGATTCGAGAGAGGAGTCGCGTGATGCGTTAGTCAAAATTCCATCTTTCTACTGCGTTGCGAGACTCGAGAGAGCAGCGACGTAAGTGTGGCATAAGTCCTGATATAACGTTGAGGTAGAAAGAGATTTCATCTCAAGTTAGCAACTTTGATTTCAGCGCTTCATGTTACTCTAAATTCGCCTAAGTTAGAGATGACTGGGGGAAGTTGGGTAAGCGGATTTCGGAGATCGAGAGATAATGTTATCCATTTTTAAAATCGTTGCAGGATAGTAAATATCTGATTATGAAAGATGACTCAAAAGCACTTGTCATAATAGTCTAAGGAAAACAACATGCAAGACTAATTCTCCAAAGTAAGGAAAAGTCATTTCTAGATAAGAACTAAGTAGTATTTATTATCTCTAGTTTCGCTTAAATAAGTCTCACCAATTATCTCACTTGAATTTAAGGAAAAGTTTAAGCTAATAATTGCGAGCACCAAATCATTCACTTCCTTGAGGGAACAATCACTTCTCACTCTATATTACTTGAACCGGCACGTACACTTGCGTTATTTTTATATACGTTATCGGCGTATCAAGTTTTTGGCGCCGTTGCCGGGGAAGTGTGACGGATTTAGTGTGTTATTTCTTGCAATATTAGCAAGATCTGAGTATTTAGAGATCAAGTGTTTGCTTGTTCATTTTTAAATCATTAAAAGTTAGTTCAGTGTATGTCCAGATATAGGCAAATTGAGTTATTGTCTTTAAATTCTGAAATCGAGCGATCTTGTAGACAGAATCGAAGAGAAGCTAGAAACGCTAACATTATTCATCTTGCGATGGATAATCCTGCACATGACAACGCTAATAATCATGATGGTCACGTGAATCAAAATGGCCAACCTGCGGCCTCACGAATGACTTGTCATGATTATAACACACCTCTACGAGGAGGTTTGCATTTCAGCATTGCTCGACCAGCAATTGCTGCAAATAATTTTAAAATGGATCCTCTGATTATGCAACAAGTGCAGAATAATAAGTTTGGAGGTTTTAGTCATGAAGACGCAAATTCTCATTTGAGAAATTTCTTAGCAATTTGCGATATGTTTAAATTCAATGGCGCATCTGAAGATGCAATAATGCTAAGATTATTTCCATTTTCTTTAGAAGGAAGGGCGAAAGATTGGTTAGAGTCGTTGTCTAACGATTCAATCACGACATGGGACCAATTGGTTGAAAAATTCTTAAATAAATATTTCCCACCATCTAAGACTGCAAAACTGATTAGGGACATAACCACGTTTACACAAAATAACGGGGAAACTCTTTACGACGCTTGGGAGCGTTTCAAGGAGTTATTAAGGAAATGTCCACATCATGGGTTGGCCCAACATCAACAAGTATCTACCTTTTATAACGGGCTACAGACGGCAACTATGATTTTAGTTGACGGAGCTGCAGGGGGTTCTTTGATGAAGAAATATCCCGAGGATGCTTATTCTATATTAGAAGATCTAACCTCAAATAACTACCAAGCGTATGAGAGACAAGGGAATAGCAACCCAGGGGGAATCCATCAAGTGGACCAATTCACATCTTTGGCCGCCCAAATGGCCTCACAATTTAACCTGATTAACAAAAGATTAGATTCATTATCACCCACTACATCGAATGCCCCACTCACGGTTGAACAATTAAATCATGTTACTGAAGAAGCAAACTATGTGGGCGGGCCACAAAGGCAAATTCCACCAGGATTCACAAATCATTACCATCCCGAGTGGCGAAATCATCCGAAATTCTCGTGGAAAACTAATCAAGGGATGAACCAACCGGGGGGATTTAGCCAAAACCCGAATCCACCGCCAAATAATGCTTCACATCAACAAGTAAATCCTAGGAGAATGACAGATGAATTCATCTTAAGAATGTTTCAAAAATACGATTCTAAAATGGTAGGAATAGAATCTTCCTTAAGGTCTTTAGAGACAACCTTAGGTCAACTTGCAAACTCAATAAACCAAAGACCGATGGGATTTCTACCTTCTGACACCACACCTAACCCTAGTCAAAATGACCAAAATGGTCATTGCAAAGCCATAGCCTTAAGGAGTGGAGTAGAGATAGCAAGGGGGATGGGTTGTTGGAGAAAGCGAGGGAGGAAGAGAAGAATGACATAAATAATACAGTAAGGGAATTAGAAAAAGAAGTGTCTAGAGAGAGTAAGGAACCAGAGTTAATTGAACTCGGTAAACCAACTAATAAAAAGAAAGACATCGTTTACCCTCCACCACCTTTTCCATCTAGGCTTGCCAAGAATAAGCTTGACATGCAATTCCAAAAGTTCATGGATATGTTTAAAAAGTTAACTATAAATATCCCATTTGCCGAGGCACTTGAGCAAATGCCTAGTTATGCTAAATTTATGAAGGACATCTTGTCTAAGAAGAGAAGATTCGTTGATAAGGAGATAGTAGCACTAACCGAAGAGTGCAGCGCTATTTTACAAAATAAGTTACCACAAAAACTGAAAGACCCCGGGAGTTTTACAATTCCATGTTCAATTGGAATGAAGTTCTTCGGAAGAGCGTTGTGCGACTTGGGGGCTAGCATCAACTTGATGCCACTATCTATTTACACAAAATTAGGTATTGGGGAGATCACACCAACATCTCTCACCCTCCAATTAGCTGATAGGTCTTTAGCTTTTCCTAAGGGAATTGTTGAGGACGTGTTAGTCAAGGTGGAGAAATTCATATTTCCAGCGGATTTCGTTGTGTTGGATATGGACGAAGATAAGGAAGTGCCTATTATCTTAGGACGACCATTTTTAGCCACCGGACGTACCCTTATAGATGTCCAAAAAGGTGAGTTAACAATGAGAGTAAACGATGAGGAAGTAACGTTTAATATCCTTAAAGCTATGAAATTCACTGATGACAAGGAGGAATGTTATTCGATAGAAGAAGTTGTTGTGCCTTCTAGGTTGGTACATGAGAGTGATGATCTAGAATCTAAATTGTTGAGTATTCTTACTATTGACGAAGGAGAGGACGATTTAGAAGTCAAGGAGGTAGTCAAAACTTTAGATTCATGTGACAAGCAACCAATTGATAGGAACTTTGAGGTTATAAGTAGGTCCAGCGAGCCTACAATAATGAAACCATCCATTATTGAACCACCGGAATTAGATTTGAAGCCACTGCCCGAACATCTAAAATATGTTTTTATTGGGGAGAATAACACTTTACCGGTTATCATTGATGCATCGTTAGAACGAGATAAGGAACTAGAATTACTTGAAGTCTTACGAGAGTTCAAGGGTGCCATTGGTTGGACTTTAGCCGATATCAAGGGAATTAACCCGTCCGTTTGCATGCATAAAATATTATTAGAAGAGGGGGCAAAAGGATCTATAGAGCATCAACGTAGTGTTAGTCCTCCCATGAAAGAAGTTGTGATGAAAGAAATAATTAAGTGGCTCGATGCAGGCATCATCTACCCTATCTCAGACAGTAAGTGGGTGAGCCCAGTGCAATGTGTACCGAAAAAGGGTGGAATGACTATTATTAAAAATGATAATAATGAAATCATACCTACTAGGGCCGTCACAGGATGGAGAATATGTATGGACTATAGGCGACTGAACAAAATGACTAGAAAAGATCATTTTTCGCTTCCATTTCTTGACCAAGTCCTAGATAGGTTGGCGGGTAGTGAGTATTTTTGTTTCCTTGATGGATATTCAGGGTACAACCAGATCATGGTTGCACCTGAAGATCAAGAAAAGACGACCTTTACATGCCCGTTTGGAACTTTTGCATTCCGTAGAATGCCTTTTGGGTTATGTAACGCACCCGCAACATTCCAATGTTGTATTATCGCTCTTCTTGCCGAGTTGATTGAGGAGGGGATTGAGATTTTCATGGATGACTTTTCAGTGTTTGGGCGATCATTTGATGTTTGTTTGAGAATATTAAGTAAGGTTTTGAGAAGATGTGTTGAAACAAATTTAGTATTGAATTGGGAGAAGTGCCATTTCATGGTGCGCGAAGGAATTGTCTTAGGACACAAAGTGTCTAGTAAGGGGTTAGAGGTTGACCGTGCAAAGGTAGAAGTCATAGAAAAACTCGCTCCACCGACGAATGTCAAGGGCATTCGTAGTTTTCTGGGTCATGCGGGCTTTTATAGACGCTTTATAAAAGACTTCTCTAAAATATCTAAGCCGCTATGCAACCTTCTTGAAAAAGACACACCGTACATTTTTGATGATAATTGCCTGACGGCATTCCAAACATTAAAACAACGTCTAGTGAAATCTCCTATAGTTAAGGCACCAGACTGGTCATTGCCATTTGTGCTTATGTGTGATGCTAGTAATTACGCGGTTGGAGCCGTGTTAGGGCAGCTGCATAACAAAATCTTCCACACTATCTACTATGCTAGCAAAACACTTATGGATGCCCAGCTGAACTATACTACCACAGAAAAGGAATTATTAGCTATTGTATTTGCCTTTGACAAATTCCGTTCGTACTTGATAAACTCCAAAGTGATAGTTTACACAGATCATGCAGCCATAAGATATCTAGTAGATAAAAAGGACGCAAAGCCTAGACTTATTAGATGGGTCCTCCTTTTACAAGAATTCGATTTAGAAATCAAGGATCGAAAGGGAGCCGAGAATCCAGTAGCCGACCATCTATCACGATTAGATCACAAAAGAGAGAAAAATATGCATATTGAGATTGGAGAAAACTTTCCTGACGAACGATTACTAGCTATATCAAACACGAATAACACTCCATGGTATGCAGATTTTGTTAACTACATCGTTAGTAGAGTGCTCCCTACGGATTTTAATCACCAACAAAGGAAACGGTTTCTTCATCAGGTGAAATTCTACTTATGGGATGAACCATACTTATTCAAAATCTGTGCAGATCAAATTATTCGTAGGTGTGTTCCTGAAGTTGAAGTCCAAAGTATTTTGGAAAAATGTCATGCTTCTCCATACGGAGGCCATTTTCGGGGAGACCGTACTGCTATGAAAGTTTTAGAATCAGGATTTTATTGGCCGACACTATTTAAGGATGCCCATACCTTTGTAAAACACTATGATCGATGTCAAAGAGTGGAAAATATTCATCGTGGAGCAAGCATGCCTTTGACTAATATTCTAGAAGTCGAAGTGTTCGACGTGTGGGGCATAGAATTCATGGGACCTTTTGTAAATTCAAACGGGAACTTGTATATTCTGCTAGCGGTAGATTATGTTTCAAAATGGGTAGAGGCAATAGCCACACAAAAAAATGATGGCAAGGTTGTATTAAAATTTCTCAAGACTAACATCTTCACTAGATTTGGTACACCAAGGGCTATAGTTAGTGATGGAGGGGCACACTTTTGTAATTTACAATTTAAATCACTTTTGAAGAAATATGGAGTAACTCATAAAGTCGCCCTCGCCTACCACCCGCAAACCAATGGTCTAGCTGAAGTTTCGAATCGAGAGATTAAATCAATATTAGAAAAAACAGTAAATGCAACTCGCAAGGATTGGTCCCTAAAACTAAATGATGCTTTATGGGCCTATAGAACTGCATTTAAAACTCCTATAGGATTGACCCCGTACAAAATGATTTATGGGAAGGCGTGTCATCTCCCGGTGGAGTTGGAACATAGAGCTTATTGGGCCATTAAAAAACTAAATTTTGATTTTCAAGAGGCAGGGATGAAAAGATTACTACAGATTAATGAATTGGATGAGATTCGATCGAACGCATATGAGAGCTCGATGGTGTATAAGGAAAAGACAAAGAAATGGCATGATAAAAGACTAATTGTAAAAGAATTCAAGATGGGACAATTAGTCTTATTATTCAATTCGAGACTAAAATTCTTTCCAGGCAAACTTAAGTCTAGATGGGCAGGACCATTTAGAGTAAAAGAGGTGCACCCGTTTGGAGCAGTAACAATTTACAATGAGAAGGATGGCTCTACGTTCAAGGTGAACGGTCAAAGACTGAAAGAGTATTATGTAGATAATGACCATCGTGAGGCGATGGTCATAAATTTGCAATGACAAGTTGACGAAAAATGTCCGGCCGGGACGTTCTAAACGAGGCGCTTGGTGGGAGGCAACCCATCGATTAGATTTATATATAGGTATATATAATTAGTTGACGTAGTTAATTTGTTGTCTTTGATGTGAATTTCTCAGTTGGAAGGAGGATGTCCATTGCCCTTACTCGATCTAGCTTGAAATTATCCAAGAGGAAGTTTGGCGATACAGGAGGAACAAAAATTCGGACAGGTTTGGTTGGAGCATGGTAAAAAGAGCAGAATTTTAATTTCTTGAAAATTGTTGTAACAACCCATTACATATGTAATGGGAATCAGCTCACTGCCTCTGCAGTCTAGCGCCAGGTTCGGCGGTTCAGCGCCGGTTCAGTTGAACCGGCGTGCGGCTGGTTCAATTCCTGCTACTTGTCGTAACATCCCATTACATATGTAATGGGAAAGTGGTTTCAGGCTGCACCTTCAAGGGGGCGAAATTGCGCCGGTTCAGGACCGGTTCAGTTGAACCGGCGGGCTGTTTATTTCTAAGATGGCGGTTAAAGGTTATTAAGGCTTTAATTCAATTTAATCTAAACATAAGCACGGTTTAATTAATTAATTAAATCTTATTAATTATAAGGAATTTCCCCTCCCCTCATTTCGCAAACCCCCTTTCTCCTCCCCCCCCCCCGACTAGGGTTAGAGGACTTGCGCGATTCGGCGACGGTGCTTGCACGCGATCCGGCGGCGACGCTTGCGCGAGACGTTGGAGGCGACGAAGGAGTTCACGAGGCATTGGCGGCGAACGGCAACGATGCCGCTGATTATTGAAGCGGCGGGGGTCGTTCTCTTGCGGCGGCGACCGGAGTTTGCTGGAGACGGGAGCTAAGGGCGGTGCCGCGTGCTTGAATCGGCTACCATGAGAGCAGTGAGGCATAGGGTTTCTGAGGTATAAACTTTTCGCCCCTTTCTTCTTGTGCTAGATGAGGCAAATCTTAGTGAAAAAAAAATCATTTCCCCTCTGCATTTTGTTGTTTTGTATGTGGTTCTCTATAGTTATGTCATCTAAGAGGGGAGATAAGATGAGGAAGGGAAAGGGAATTGCTAGAAACCCTGAAAAATTTGTTGGAGGGTGCACGGAAGCGCTTTGAGCAGGTGAAGTCCATTCAGTTTATAGAGGAGAGGGGATTCATGATAGAAAAACGAGCGTGGAGTCTTGCATACACTGAGCAGATTAAAGCGCTCCATTGGGAGTCATTTTGCCACCCACGTACTGAGATTGTTCCTGCTTGGGTGTACGAATTTTATGCGAATGCCCGGGACGTTGAATATGAGACGGTGATAGTACGGGAAAAGGAAGTTAACTTTTCTGCGGCCCGAATTAGTGATATGTTTAACCTTGAAGATCAAGAGTATGAAGATTACACCGAGATTGTGAACAAAGTCACTCTTAGTGACATGTTGAAGGTTGTATGTACCACAGAAGAACCCAAATGGATGAGTCAGAAACAAACAATTTTGAAAACCTCAAGCTTGACTCGACAAGCTAAAGCGTGGCTCTTATTTGTTAACGCCAGCGTCCTACCGACCAAACACCCTAATAGTGTGGCCTTGGATAAGTTGGGATTGATCTACGGAATAATCACAGGAATGCAATTTGACGTTGCCAAGATCATCACGTTACAGTTGCGGCAGAAGATTAGGGAAGTGAAGCCTCGGCAGTTATGGTTCCCATCACTGATCACTGAGCTTTGTAGGGCTACGGGAGTGCCTATGGAGGCAAATGACATAGTTACACCAGTCAAGCGACATATCACCAAAACTGTCATTGAAGTGAATATCAAGATTGGAACAGGTAACGATAGAAAAGGGCAAGGCGATGCTCAGAGTTCGCAGACACGAGCAAGGAGCCCTTTACGTATCAATATTCCAGCAGTCGATCATGGGGCCGACCCCGATGCTCTGATGGAACATATTGAGTACATCAAAGCTTATCAGCGCTGTCAGCAGATGTACGCGAAAGAACAGTTTGAGGATCTTCGGGGGAACATACGGAAGGTCATGGAAAAGGCGAAGATTCCGATGTCGAAGCCGAATTTAAGGATGTTGGGCCAATTTGACGATGCTGGCTATCTTCTGACTTCAGACCGAACTAGAGTTGATCCAACCAAGGTTGCAAAAGAGGAGGAGAACGAAGATGATGACGAGGATGAAGACGATGATGGGGACGAAGAAGAGTCTGGTGATGAGGAAGCAGAGCCTGATGATGAGGCAGAGGCCGACGAATCTCCCTAGTGGCCGACTATTATCTCCAGCATTTTGTTAGTTATTTCTCTCTTCCGCACCGTTAGGAAGTTTGATACATTATGGTTCATTTTGGCCTATGCTACTCACTGACTTTCAGCCTATTTTGCTATATAATTTCGGCTCGTTTCAAGTTTTATCATGCTTAAATTATTCTAAGCTCTCAAATGATGTTGATTCACTAACGATTATTTCAAGGAATGTTATGTATGCGTTGAAAGTTTTTGTTCATTTTGGAGCTAACTTGTTGCAGGACACGAAGTCACCTTTATTTGTCCTCTGTTGCTAATTCCTTTTGTAATTTTGGGTTATGAATTTTTTTTTAAACTCTGGAATATACTCAGTATGCAGAACAAGTTGATTATTCAATTGCCTACGATTAGTACTTATGGAGTCTTAAGGAATGAAGATAGTTGAACAACTGTCTACACTTATGAATTCAGGGGAGTTATTTTAATTCATTTATTTATATTCTTATATCTTTCATTACTAATCAACACTAGTCAACATAGCTATTGCATATAGTTTTGCTAGGGTCTAGCAATGCTTTAAGTGTGGGGGTGGTTTACCCTTCATTATTTGGGTGCTTAATATTTTGATTGAGCTTGAGGTTGATGATCCAAATTTTTACCCCAATTATGATTAAGCTAGAAAATCTTAACAGTTCGGCCTCTGAATTTGAAGTTAGCATGATATTTGACTTAAGTGCTTTTATGCACAATTTTTATAAAAAAAAAATTTATTTATGCTTCCCTACAAAGTTTTGTTGATAATTGACTCCTAGAATTGAATAGGGAGGATGAGTAAGAACTGAGTTAATGATGTAGACCAAGACAAGGGATTATGTAGTTAACCCATTGTGACCCTTCATGAGTGTCTATGAGCTTGTTCCTTATCCTTTGCTACACATTACCAAATGATTAAACCCCTAAATTGTCGACTAGTCATATCTTAATTGACTAACCATTTATGAGAGTTCAATTCAGTACATATAAAAAAAAGGAGTAAATGTCATAGTGATATGTGGCCTAAGTATGTAGGAGCCTACTTGGAATGATCCCAACTATGACCAAAACAAAACAAAAAAAACAAAGAAAGAAAAGAGAAAAGCAGCAAAATGATCAATTTTGTCATAGTGATATGTGGCCTAGGTAGGCGAATACATACTTGGAATGATCCCAACTATGGGCATAATATTTATATATTTAATGTTTATGAATTGAACCTCATAATATGGTAATTGATTAGGACGATCGACTAGGATTTTTTTTCTTTCACCCCACTATCAAGCATTCAACATTGCCAACCAAGCCAAAGCCTAACCCACTTCCATATAAACTAAAAGCTCTTGTCGCGGTTAAGATCAAAAACTTAGCATATTCTCATCCTTTTCAATTCATTCGGAGGCTAAAACAATTGCGTGGGAGTAAATAAATTTGGAAGAAATCACGCACAACACCACATTTTTAATTGCACTTTTGCTTTTATCAAACTAATGAATTTGTGAGAGTCGAATTTTTAATGATTGACAAGCTTATCAGTTGTGTAGTCTTGATTATGTTTTGACTGAGTTGGGTTAAGGACAAGGATCATTGAATTCTCGTCTCAATAGCTATCCATTCACTCAAATAAATTTTATGAATTGTTTTTGCTCGGGACTAGCAAGACTCAAGTGTGGGGGTGTGATAACTTCCTAAATGAAGTTATCCATGTCCATTTTATTTGACAAAAAATAGTGAAAAGATGTTCTATTGAGTATAAAAAGATGATAAAAATCATCTTTAACTTAAGTTTGAGTAATTTGATCATTTTCTAATGTTTTCTTGTCAGAATAGCCGAAAAACTCAATCCGGAGAAGGAATGCTGAAGCAGTTTGCTGTGCTGGGAAAGTTGTCATAACAACTTTTTTAGTTGTTATAATAACTTTCGGAATTTAAAAAATCCGAATTTTGAAAAAATTACAGTAGTTACAAATTGAAAGGAGGCATCCTTTCAGATGGGGGCACGCAATTAAAGGACGAAAATGGCTGGAAAAAAGGGGATTATTCATTCTTTGAGAAGGAGAAGAAGAGGAAATTGCTTGGAGAAGAAGACTTAGGGCAACACCGGATCTTGGAGAAGGATTGCTTGTACGCGAATTGGAGACCATCTTCCGGCATTATTTTACATTCTTTTCATCATGGGCTGTAAGATTTTTTCAATTTTTGTGATGTTCTCCCCTTCCACTATGAACTAATTCCATAAGTCTTGTGTGTTGTAAGTATTTAGACTATTTTTGATGACTTGATTTAAATTTATCTTTCATAATTGGTTGATGTTCTATCTTTATTGAGATTATGTCTTTTATATGTGGAATTTTTGAGTAAGTGTTCTTCTCCTAGATAATGCGGCGAGATTCGAGAGATGAGTCGTGTTATTCTAAGGTTGAATCCTCATTGCACGCGGCGAGATTCGAGAGAGGAGTCGCGTGATGCGTTAGTCAAAATTCCATCTTTCTACTGCGTTGCGAGACTCGAGAGAGCAGCGACGTAAGTGTGGCATAAGTCCTGATATAACGTTGAGGTAGAAAGAGATTTCATCTCAAGTTAGCAACTTTGATTTCAGCGCTTCATGTTACTCTAAATCCGCCTAAGTTAGAGATGACTAGGGGAAGTAGGGTAAGCGGATTTCGGAGATCGAGAGATAATGTTATCCATTTTTAAAATTGTTGCAGGATAGTAATTATCCGATTATGAAAGATGACTCAAAAGCACTTGTCATAATATTCTAAGGAAAACAACATGCAAGACTAATTCTCCAAAGTAAGGAAAAGTCATTTCTAGATAAGAACTAAGTATTATTTATTATCTCTAGTTTCGCTTAACTAAGTCTCACCAATTATCTCACTTGAATTTAAGGAAAAGTTTAAGCTAGTAATTGCGAGCACCAAATCATTCACTTCCTCGAGTGAACGATCACTTCTCACTCTATATTACTTGAACCGGCACATACACTTGCGTTATTTTTATATACGTTACCGGCGTATCAGTGTTCAGCAGAGTGTATTCTTGGGATGGCTGGTCCCTCTGGAAGTCACGTCGTCGCTGGCCATTCCGGCATTCTTCCTGAAATCTTCCTTCCTGAGCTTTTGAGGGTTGTTCTCTATCCCTCTTACGCTTCTAGTCTCCATCGAACTGCTGGCGATGGGCTTCAATAGCTTCATTTGCTTCTATCTGCGCTTCCACGCGGTGTACAAGGTTTGGGTATTTGGCGACAGTTTCTCTCATCAGTGTTGAGTAGAACCCACTGGGGCAAAGCCCTCCAAGAAATACTCCCCTTAATAGTTCTGGGTCTACTCCTGGGATCTGACGGGCTTCAGTGGTGAGCCGGCGGAAAAACTCCTTCAAACATTCTCCCTCATTTTGTCGGATCACCGACAAATGTGAGGGGTCTCGGATTATTCTTCGGTTGGCGATGAACTGGTCGGTTATTTGCCTTGTTAGTTCTGTAAAGTTCGTGATAGTTACTTCCCTCAAAGAGTGGAACCAGGTCTGAGCTTGGCCTTTAAGAGTGGCTGGGAAGACTTGGCAGAGTAGCTGATCAGGTGCATTATAGATCCTCATGATCGTGGAAAAGTGGTTGACGTGTTCTAGCGGGTCGTATGTCCCGTCGAAGGTTTCGATAATCAGCAGTTTGAAGCCATGCGGGATTTGATGAGCCAAAACCGAGGGTGCAAGTGGAGCCTTGGTGAAGCGGTCGACTGCGGTGAATAACTCGGCGGCCAACCTGTTTGCACTCCTCTGCGATCACTTCCCGTATCTCTTCCCGAGTGAATCTTTCGCGCAGGGGTAAGAAGGGTTCTTCCTCCAAGACTTGGTCGCGACGACCAGTTCCGGGTGAGTGGAACTGGTGGCATCGGAGAATTCTTCTGACGCTTCTCTTCGCGGTGCTTCTCTTGGTTGGCCTTGGCTTAGTGGAGGCGGGGGATTGGCTGGTGCAGGCGTCTGAGTAGGAAGTGCCCCCATATTCCTGAGCAGAGTGAGCATCTCGATTTGCTGCTCCTCCATCTGACGAACTCGTCCCTCCAATGTTGTTATTGGGGAGAGAACTGTTCATGCCTCGAAAGGCACGTCTACAAGTAGGTGGGAGTGGGCAGGCTCGGTATTCCCCCCTGGGATGGATACTTCCACTGCCCAGGCGCTTCTTTTTGCCATTGAAGTCATTCCTTGGGAGCTGACAGATTGGAGGTTCTATCTCTACGTACCACTATGCGGGGGGTACAATCCTCTGAAGATGTGGGGGACTCATTTCCCACAGACGACGTCAAACTGTTGTGGACTAACTCGACGTCCCGGTCGGGCCGGAATTCTTGGACCGTCTTAGCTCTCGGGACGGTAGAGCGCTCACATAGTCAAAAGAGTATGTTGATTGTACACAAGCAGTTTTAATATGGAAAAACATCTCAGATGGGTAAAAAAACACGTGACTCGATCTGTGCCGGTCAAAATCTATTATTTCCTGGAGGTTACAGCTGGTTTGTGAAGTCGAGGGTGATAGGCCACCTCTCGTTACAATTATGGGGTAAGAAAACACTTTGCACGCGGCGGAGGACAGGCCATCGCGCTGGGAGTTAAAGATTGTGCTTCGCGCTGGTGGTCTTCTGATAGCGACTTGCTGATTCTGGGTGGAAGGCGAAGCACTTGGTCTTGCGGTTGCAGGATCCGCCTGGAACTCGGATGATTTGACTTTATAGGGTGGCTGTGACTTGACCCGCTTGTGGCTCGGGTGTGGCTCGAGTGCGGCTCGGAGGTGGCTCGTAGGAGGAAATTGGCAGAGCTTCGACCTGAGAAAGAAGAAGACTCTGAAGAGAAAGATGAGAAATGAGAAGGCCTGAGATGTAACGCCCCAAAAATGTTGTAGGAGCGACGGGGATCGCTTTTGGCCAAAACAGTTTTTTTTTTTTTTACTTTTTTGAGCAGGTGACACGGGTCCCGACACGGCCGTGTCAGAGGCCGTGTCGGCCGTGTCGAGCTGGCCGTGTGGTCGACCATGTTAAGGCCGACGATCGTCGAGTATGGAACACGGCCAGGCACACGGCCGTGTCCCAGGCAGTGTAGCCTCGGGTCGTTTCGAAATTTCCTGAGGTTTGGCACACGGGGTATGACACGGGTCCGGACACGGCCGTGTCCCAGGTGACACGGGCATGTCAGGGGCCGTGTCAGAGGCCGTGTACTTATTTGACTGAAAATGTTGAAAACGGGTGCCGTGACACAGGTCACGACACGGCCGTGTGGAGCGAGACACGGCCGTGTCGAAGGCCGTGTCGAAGGCCGTGTCAGGAGCCGTATGCTGGTTTTCGAATCGATCGAGACGGCGAATGGCTAACACGGCCATGCACACGGCCGTGTTGCAACCCGTGTTCGGCCCAGATTTTCTAATTTGAGTTCCGATCATGACCGTTCGTTCTTTTCTTTGGAAGATCCAACGGTGGGGAGCCTCCCTGGGTGGTTTAAGGCCGGGAATAGGGTTCCAAACCCTCATTCCCCACTTTCTTTTATCTCTCTAAGTTCTAGAGAGAAGGGAGAGCAAGGAGGCCAAGTTCTGGCCGCCGGCGAAGCTTCGGAGGTCCGTTGCGCGAGCGGAGTTCAGATCCGCGAAGGTGGGAGCGTTGCGGTGGTGTTCATCCGAGCAAATCTTCTCCATGGCTAGGAAGAGGGGACGGAAGGTAACGACACTTCTCCTCTCGGTTTTTTTAGGATTTAGGATGCATGAATAGCATCCCCTTCCTTTCGTATTTTGACCACCGGATCTCTCAAATGAGAGGGATCCGTGTAGCCTAGGTTCAAGAGGACCTCCGGGTTGAGTATGCTCATCCCGGCATGCTTTGCATTAGAGATCCGCTCCGTTAGCGGATTAGGCATTGTGGGTGAAGCCGTGGTCGCGACCGATAGTCCGACCCTGTGATGTTGCATAGCGAACTTCGGTAGAAAATCCGTTGCGGCAATACGCCGTTGTGTGTATGTGTTTTCCCCATTGTATTTGAGTGAGTACTCGTAGTCGGAACCGGACGAGGTTAGCTCCGCTTTGTGCGGTAGATGGTTTCCTTGGAGTACGGGAAAGACACGGTGCGAGTGGCAATTGGGGTGGGGAAACTTTTGTTTGTGCTGTGCTAAGGCACGGCTATGTCTCCGTGGTCGGCTGGCTATCCCGTGACGCGCAAGTCATGTGGGGAAAGTGTCCCGGCGAGACTAGCCCTTGTGTGAGACTGACGAGAATGTCGAGCAGAGGGCAAGCCCGGGCAATGTGGCCATGAGCGGGTGGGGTCCAGCGAGGCTTCTTAGAATCGGTCAGTGTGAGACGGAACCCTGACGTGCGACGTCAGATTATGCGGGCAAGCCTGGGGTTTAAGACCCATATGCGGGTGGGGCCATTGCAAGGTTCCGTGTGACGGCCTGTGTGCCGTTGGGGACATGGTGTCTCCCTTTTGTTTGCGGCTTTAAGCCAATGGGGAAACGGAAGTACCCAATGTTTGATGTTGTGCTAGATGCATACGAGCTAGGGTGCCTTGGGTGAAACCCGGGTTGCATTCATGTTGCATAGTAGGCCCCTTTTACTTTGTACAAAACATAAAGAACATGTATGTTGTTTGAGACATCCAAGCCTGTTTACCGCTAATATATACATATGCTCTTTTGGTATACGAAGTGCTAACTTGCAGGGGGAGTCGTACCCCGGGGTCTGTTAGGGACGGTCGGGAGGAGATGTGTTTGTTACACAGTAGAGGTCAGCCTTTGCTGACCCACGTTACTTCAAATCCTTTCAGGGCAAGGATCGCATGCAGGAGCCAGCGCGCCGGGCGAAAAGCCCTAAGCCTCATGAAGTGTTGTTGTGCTTGGCTAGTTTCTTTTCCATGTTTTGTTGATGTTGTTTGATCATGTCCGGCTTGCATGCCGAGGTAGCCTAGGGGTGCTTGGCACTTTTATATTTTTTTGGACTTATATTGTGTACGGCCTTAAGGCCATTTCGATACTCTATTGTTAGTGGATGACTTCTGTCTTTTAGTTTTATGTTTCTGCTGTGTATGTCTGAGTCTTGAGTTTGGGTAGTTTCATATCATCTTTTAATACTAAAGCTGTGGTGTCCGTATGTTGTGGGGCCCCGGCCGGACCCATATTATATGGTCTTTACAGGGGAGGTGTTACAATTTGGTATCAGAGCCAGGTTAGCGTTCCAAGGAGAAGTTTCGCGGTCGAAATTATAAGTCGAGTCGCGTATTAGAAGTTATCCACATAGGAGTATCGCAGGACCATGAGTGTCCTGGTGTTCGAGTCTTGCGATTAGAGGCTGATTTGTGTTTTCTTGCTTGTGTTTAGAGTGCAAGCAACGAGGCTGGGACCTCGAGGCCAAGAGAAGAGCTCTCGGCAAGTAGTGCAACTGCGCACGGTCCGCTAGGAATGGGTGTCACCCCGGTCGACTTTTGTCGTATGCTTGCAGAAGCGATGGTGGCGGCTCAAGCTGTAGCGACAGCACAGGTAGCAACTCCTGCTACCCCGGATACGGCGGCGACCGTGCAGGTTGAGGAAGCCAGGCGGGCAGAGCCGCAGGCCGAGAGAGTGGTTGTCGGGCATGGGGACCGGCAAATGAAGTACTTTCTGAGTTTCCACCCTCCAACCTTCAAGGGAACCGGCACACCCACCGATGCAGAGGATTGGTGGGCTAGAAGTCAGGAGCTTCTGAGGGCGGCGGAGGTTCCAGATGTGAAAAAGGCAGAGTTCGCAGCCTTTATGTTGGAGGGAGATGCCAAGTTATGGTGGGTGAGCCACAGTGGTCGGCAGTTCCCAGGACGCACACCGTCCATCGAGGAATTTGGGGATGCCTTCCTGAAGAAGTACATACCCGCCTCAACGAGGTTAGCCCTCCAGAGGCAGTTTCTACATCTTGTGCAGCGAGACAAGACAGTGGATGAGTATGTTCAGGAATTTACTCGATTGGGTCGTTATGCGGGGACGACCATGGCGGACGATAAAGAGAGGGACAATCTCTTCTACCATGGATTGAGGGAGAATCTAAGACAACCCCTCATATCGATGAAGCGTGCGGGCTTCAACGAATTGGTGGAGGCGGCCCGAATTTTGGAGAGCGATATGGAGCGATCCCAACGCCGAAAGGGTTTCACACCCAAGCAGGGGGAAGAGAAGAAGTCGGCTCAGTCCCATGGAAAGGCGGAAGGGAGCCGATGGAAGAAGAAGCCTTCCCCGTTTAAGTCGGGCGAGAAAAGTAATTGGACGTCCGGAGGGTCACGCTCTAAGGGACCGCAGACGTGTTACAGTTGTGGCAAGCCAGGCCACATAGCAAGATTTTGTACCCAAGGGGGCGCTGAGCAAGAGCCAAGGCAGGAGCAGACTGTGCGCTCCGGCCCCAGTGCCGCAGAGAAAGGGAAGATGGCGGAGTCGAGTGCTTCCCGATTTCAACCAGTGCAGCCAAGGGCCTACAACCTGGGGCAGCAGGAAGCAATCCGCCAACCCGATGTGGTGACAGGTACGAGAATTCAACCTGCACCTTAGATTTCTTCCTTTCAAGCCTTTTTATGTTTGTTGCATGTGTGTAGGCTTTGTAGTGGTATCAGGGTACCCCGCTAGGGTACTTTTCGATACGGGAGCGTCGCACTCCTTCCTTGCGGAAAGTTTCATCCGGAGGATTGGAGTTGAGTCCTTCTCAACGGACTCAGAGTTGAAGGTGCGCATGCCCAATGGGTCATCTATGACTACCAGGGCTAGAGGCCGGATTTGTTGGAGTCTTGAGGGGGTCGACTTCGTGTTGGTAGCGGCGATCTTGCCATTGTCCGAGTTGATGTGATCTTGGGGATGGACTGGCTAGCGGAGCAGCGTGCCAGTATTGACTGTTTGTCCAAGGTGGTAACCCTGAGGAGCGTGGGGCAAGCAGAAGTCAAGTTTGAGGGCCTGCTTGAGTGGCCTGTTCCCTAGTTTCGGCACTTCAACTAGTGCGAGCTGTTAACCAGGGAGGTGTAGCTCTAGTAGCGTTGTTGGAGGTTAGCCTTTCCAGGCTGTCTCTTGGGGAAGTGCCCGTGGTGGCGGAGTTTGGAGATGTTTTTCCCCGAGGAGCTACCGGGAGCACCTCCTCGGCGGGAGATTGATTTCTCCATCGAGTTAGTGCCCGAGGCTAGACCGGTGTCGCGTCCACCATTTAGGATGGCACCAAAGGAGTTGGCCGAGCTCAAGGTCCAGTTGCAGGAGCTTTTGGAGCAAGGGTATATCAGACCCAGCTCTTCACCGTGGAGTGCGCCGGTGTTATTCGTAAAGAAAAAGGATGGTAGTATGCGTTTGTGCATAGACTACCGAGAGTTGAACAAATTGACAATCAAGAATAAGTATCCGATTCCCCGGATAGACGATCTCTTCGACCAGTTGGTGGGGTCGGTGGTGTACTCCAAGTTGGACCTGAAGTCCGGATATTATCAGTTGCGTATTCGTGACGAAGACATACCCAAGACAGCGTTTGGTACGAGGTATGGTCATTTTGAGTTCTCGGTGATGCCGTTCGGGTTGACGAACGCGCCGTCCGTGTTCATGGACTTGATGAACCGATTGTTTCGCGAATACTTGGACAGGTTCGTCGTCGTTTTTATTGATGACATTTTGGTGTATTCCAAGTCGGAAGCGGAGCACAAGGTGCACTTGAGGACAGTGTTGCGAGTATTGAGAGAGAACCAGCTCTATGCAAAGTTCTCCAAGTGCGAGTTTTGGTTGGAGAAGGTGGCGTTTTTAGGCCATGTGATTAGTGGGGATGGGGTGGCGGTAGATCCAACGAAAGTGGAAGCCATCAGAGATTGGCCTGTTTTGAGGACTGTGGCGGAAGTCCGGAGCTTTCTTGGACTGGTCGGGTACTACCGAAGGTTTGTGGAAAACTTTTCGCGGATAGCTCTATCCCTCACTTCGCTAACTCGCAAGGATCAGAAGTTCGTGTGGACTCAAGAGTACAGTCAGGCGTTTGAAACCCTGAAGGAGAGGCTGATGATGGCACCGATCCTAAGTCTACCAAAGGGGACCGAAGGATTTCAGATTTTCAGCGACGCATCCGGATGCGGTTTAGGGTGCGTGTTGGTGCAGCATGGCAGTGTGATAGCTTTTGGGTCGAGGCAGCTGAAGCCTCTTGAGAGAAATTACCCCGTCCATGATCTGGAATTGGCGGCGGTAATTTTTGCTTTGAAGTTGTGGAGGCACTACGTTTATGGTGCGAAGGTGGAGATCTTCACGGACCACAAGAGCCTGAAGTATCCCCTGGATCAGAAGGACCTAAATATGCGGCAGCGCAGGTGGGTCGAGTTCCTTGGGGACTACGAGGTGGCGATTCAGTACATGCCAGGAAAAGCCAATGTGGTGGCGGATGCTTTGAGTAGGAAATACTCGGGGCAAGGAAGTTGGATTGAAGCTCACGATGAGCGGTTAAGGCGGGACTGGGAGACCCTTGGTTGGAATGTGTGGCAAGAGGCGAGTCTAGCATGGCTCGGCTAAACTGGATTGAGATGCAGAATGACTTATGCGATCGTATTCGGGAAGCGACCCGTGTGGATGAGGAGTTCCAACCCTTCGTGGAGGAAGCTCTTAAGGGCGAGGGTAGCGCCTGGGAGATGGTTGATGGGGTTCTGAGGAAGGGCGGAAGGATTTGTGTACCGCAGTTCGGCAAGCTCCGCGAGGAGTTGATGTTTGAGGCCCACTTCACCAAGTACTCCATTCACCCGGGTAGTACAAAGATGTACTTGGACTTGAAGAAGTCCTATTGGTGGCCTGGGATGAAGCAGGACGTAGCTTTGTGTGTGAGTCGGTGCCAAACTTGTGCCTTGGTGAAGGCCGAGTGTCAGAAGCCGGGCGGGTTCTTGAAGCCTCTTCCAATCCCCGAATGGAAATTTGATGACATCTCCATGGATTTCGTGCATGGGTTGCCTAGATCGCAGCAGGGTAACGATGCCATTTGGGTGATTGTGGACCGCTTGACCAAAGTGGCACACTTCATCCCAAACCGGAAGGAGGACGGTGTGGAAAAGTTGGTGGAGTTGTACGTCCGCAATATTGTACGACTCCATGGGATTCCGAAGAGTATAGTCAGCGACCGGGATGGACGTTTCACGTCTAAGGATTGGCGGTTGGTGCAGAAGAGCTTGGGCACAAAACTCAAGTTCAGTACGGCTTTTCATCCTCAAACCGATGGGCAAACTGAGAGAACGAACCGTACTTTGGAAGACATGCTAAGGATGTGTACTCTCGACTTCGGCAAGAAGTGGGAGGATCACCTCTTCATGGTGGAGTTTGCGTATAACAATAGCTACCAAGCTAGTATCAAGATGGCGCCATATGAAGCTCTTTATGGGAGGCGGTGTCGAACATCGATGTCTTGGATAGAGGCGGGAGACAGAAAGCTTTTGGGGAAAGAAGTGGTAGCCGATGCTAGTGAGCTAGTGCGGACTATCCAAGAGCGCATGAAGGTGGCTCAAGATCGGCAGTCGAAGTATTTCAATGCTCGCCACAGACATGTGGAATTCGAGGTAGGTGACTGGGTGTATCTTAAGATCAAGCCGTTCAAAGGCGTTTCACGAATTCGCCGACTCAAGAAGCTGAGTCCGAGATTTTTGGGACCATTCAAGGTCATCGAGCGAGTGGGAGAGGCAGCGTACCGGTTGGCGTTGTCCACGGAGCTAAGTGGATTGCATGACGTTTTTCACGTCTCCGTCCTGAGGAAAGCCTTGTTAGAGGCCAGCGTGGTGATTGAACCGGCGGCGGTGCCGGTAGAGGAAGACTTGAGGACGCGAGTACGTCCCGTCGGGATAGAAGATTCGGAGGTTCGGCAACTGCGGAACAAGGAGGTCCGACTCGTAAAGGTCCGTTGGGACAACTGTGGCTGCGAGGAGCTCTCATGGGAGCGAGAGCAGGCCATGCTGGAGGAGTACCCCGAGCTTTTCTCCTCAGGTATCGTTTAGAATTTGTGTTCTTTCCATGTTTTAAATTTCGGGACGAAATTCTTTTAAGGGGGGGAGAATTGTAACGCCCCAAAAATGTTGTAGGAGCGACGGGGATCGCTTTTGGCCAAAACAGTTTTTTTTTTTTTACTTTTTTGAGCAGGTGACACGGGTCCCGACACGGCCGTGTCAGAGGCCGTGTCGGCCGTGTCGAGCTGGCCGTGTGGTCGACCATGTTAAGGCCGACGATCGTCGAGTATGGAACACGGCCAGGCACACGGCCGTGTCCCAGGCCGTGTAGCCTCGGGTCGTTTCGAAATTTCCTGAGGTTTGGCACACGGGGTATGACACGGGTCCGGACACGGCCGTGTCCCAGGTGACACGGGCGTGTCAGGGGCCGTGTCAGAGGCCGTGTACTTATCTGACTGAAAATGTTGAAAACGGGTGTCGTGACACGGGTCACGACACGGCCGTGTGGAGCAAGACACGGCCGTGTCGAAGGCCGTGTCAGGAGCCGTGTGCTGGTTTTCGAATCGATCGAGACGGCGAATGGCTAACAGGGCCATGCACACGGCCGTGTTGCAACCCGTGTTCGGCCCAGATTTTCTAATTTGAGTTCCGATCACGACCGTTCGTTCTTTTCTTTGGAAGATCCAACGGTTGGGAGCCTCCCTGGGTGGGTTTAAGGCCGGGAATAGGGTTCCAAACCCTCATTCCCCACTTTCTTTTATCTCTCTAAGTTCTAGAGAGAAGGGAGAGCAAGGAGGCCAAGTTCTGGCCGCCGGCGAAGCTTCGGAGGTCCGTTGCACGAGCGGAGTTCAGATCCGCGAAGGTGGGAGCGTTGCGGTGGTGTTCATCCGAGCAAATCTTCTCTATGGCTAGGAAGAGGGGACGAAAGGTAACGACACTTCTCCTCTCGGTTTTTTTAGGATTTAGGATGCATGAATAGCATCCCCTTCCTTTCGTATTTTGAGCACCGGATCTCTCAAATGAGAGGGATCCGTGTAGCCTAGGTTCAAGAGGACCTCTGGGTTGAGTATGCTCATCCCGGCATGCTTTGCATTAGAGATCCGCTCCGTTAGCGGATTAGGCATTGTGGGTGAAGCCGTGGTCGCGACCGATAGTCCGACCCGGTGATGTTGCATAGCGAACTTCGGTAGAAAATCCGTTGCGGCAATACGCCGTTGTGTGTATGTGTTTTCCCCCATTGTATTTGAGTGAGTACTCGTAGTCGGAACCGGACGAGGTTAGCTCCGCTTTGTGCGGTAGATGGTTTCCTTGGAGCACGGGAAAGACACGGTGCGAGTGGCAATTGGGGTGGGGAAACTTTTGTTTGTGCTGTGCTAAGGCGCGGCTATGTCTCCGTGGTCGGCTGGCTATCCCGTGACGCGCAAGTCATGTGGGGAAAGTGTCCCGGCGAGACTAGCCCTTGTGTGAGACTGACGAGAATGTCGAGCAGAGGGCAAGCCCGGGCAATGTGGCCATGAGCGGGTGGGGTCCAGCGAGGCTTCTTAGAATCGGTCAGTATGAGACGGAACCCTGACGTGCGACGTCAGATTATGCGGGCAAGCCTGGGGTTTAAGACCCATGTGCGGGTGGGGCCATTGCAAGGTTCCGTGTGACGGCCTGTGTGCCGTTGGGGACATGGTGTCTCCCTTTTGTTTGCGGCTTTAAGCCAATGGGGAAACGGAAGTACCCAATGTTTGATGTTGTGCTAGATGCATACGAGCTAGGGTGCCTTGGGTGAAACCCGGGTTGCATTCATGTTGCATAGTAGGCCCCTTTTACTTTGTACAAAACATAAAGAACATGTATGCTGTTTGAGACATCCAAGCCTGTTTACCGCTAATATATACATATGCTCTTTTGGTATACGAAGTGCTAACTTGCAGGGGGAGTGGTACCCCGGGGTCCGTTAGGGACGGCCGGGAGGAGATGTGTTTGTTTACACAGTTTAGAGTTGTCAGCCTTTGCTGACCCACGTTACTTTTCAAATCCTTTCAGGGCAAGGATCGCATGCAGGAGCCAGCGCGCCGGGCGAAAAGCCCTAAGCCTCATGAAGTGTTGCTGTGCTTGGCTAGTTTCTTTTCCATGTTTTGTTGATGTTGTTTGATCATGTCCGACTTGCATGCCGAGGTAGCCTAGGGGTGCTTGGCACTTTTATATTTTTTTGGACTTATATTGTGTACGGCCTTAAGGCCATTTCGATACTATATTGTTAGTGGATGACTTCTGTCTTTTAGTTTTATGTTTCCGCTGTGTATGTCTGAGTCTTGAGTTTGGGTAGTTTCATATCATCTTTTAATACTAAAGCTGTGGTGTCCGTATGTTGTGGGGCCCCGGCCGGACCCATATTATATGGTCTTTACAGGGGAGGTGTTACATGAGACTCCTTTATAGGCTCCGGGTGGTAGTTATGGTGGTTACGCGGTTATCCGCACACCATAACCACCATCATTATTATTTTTAATATGGTTTTAATGCGCGCATCTCGCTATTTGGAGACCGTAATAAATAAAATAATAAAATATTAATTAAATTCTCTCACTATCCCGGTGGTTAGTGGGTGGTTGCGCGCGAATCGAATGTCCAAGGACCTCCCCCTTGATTGGACGGTGGGAGCGGGCCTCCATGGTCGGTCGGCGAACTTGTCGCCAAGTTCGTCGGCGAGGGGAGGTCCGCCGACAGCGGCCGGGGAGGAGCGGCCGCGCTCTTTGGTCGTGCGCCGGCGGTCGAGGGAGGGGGCGGCCGGGGTGGCTGCCCCTTGGCCACCGGAGGCCAAGGATGGGGGAGGCCTGGTCGGCACCCCCTTGGCCGCGCGGGCGGTCGAGAAAGGGGCAGCCCGGGCGGCCTCCCTCCTCGGCCGTGCCGGCGGCCGAGCGAGAGGGCGGCCCGGGCGGCCGTCCCCTTGGCTGCCCCAGCGGCCGAGCGGGGGGGCAGCCCGGGCGGCCGCCCCGGCGGCCGGGCGAGGGGGCGGCCCGCGCGGCCGCCCCTTAGCGGCACCGGCGGTCGGGCGAGGGGGCGGCCCGTGCGGACGCACCAGCCGCGGCCGGGTTTGGTGCGGTGTACGGGGGCTGGCGGGCGGCATCCGAGGAGGAGGGCCGCCGGCGAGGTGTGGCGGTTCCCCCATCATGTGTAGGGGATCGGCGCACGGAAGATCGGGCGTGGTGATCGCGTGCGCGGTCAAACTCATGATCCCACTCATTTTGGGTGGAGATCATGAGAGTGTGGCTATATGCACACCTATTTCCTATAATATGAGGTTCATCCCCAACAATAATACTTTGTTAGAAATAAAAACATATTTGCTAATAATATCATTCTTAATTGAATGATACTTGGCCGCAAAAATTCAACAAATTATGCTGAACCCTAAATCAAAATAAAATGGAGCTAAACTAAAGGGAAGCTTGTTACATTTATCTAATATTGGCTATTAAGGCAACTACTCGTGGGGGACACGAATCCGAAGCTGCCGAGGGATCCGGATCCCCTGGAGTTTCCCCGGGAATTTCAAGGGGTGGAGTTCGCGTTTTGAGTAAAAATGGAGTGGAATCGGAAAAAATGGTTTAATTATTATCGGACAGCATTTTTTCGGGGGTTAAATCGGGCGTCTAAACGACTTCAAATCAAAAAATGTTTAACATAAAAGTTATTCGTCTCGGCGGTATCTACAACTTTTATGTTAACCATTTTTTTCGATTCTGCTCCATTTTTTCCCAAAATGCGGACTCTACCCCTGGAGTTCCCCTGGAGTTCCGGAACTCCAGGGGATCCAGATCCCTCGGGGTGGAGTTCGCGTTTTGGGAAAAAATGGAGTGGAATTGGAAAAAAATGGTTAACATAAAAGTTGTACATGCCGCCGAGACGAATAACTTTTATGTTGAATATTTTTGATTTGAAGTCGTTTAGACCCCCGATTTTGCCCCCGAAAAAAAGCTGTCCGAAAATAATTAAATTAATTATTTTCGGATAGATTTTTTTCGGGGGCCAAATCGGAGGTTTAAACGACCTCAAATCAAAAAATGTTCAACATGAAAGTTATTCGTCTCGGCTATATCTACAACTTTCATGGTAACCATTTTTTTTTGATTCCGCTCCATTTTTTCCCAAAACGCGAACTCCACCCCCTGAAATTTCCGGAGAAACTCCAGGAGATCCGGATCCAGCTGCCGAGTTACTTCCAAGCTGTCTTGGAAGTAGCTGGGCAGTGCCGGTTCAGACCGGCCATAAGACTGATAGCTTCTCAAACAAAAAATTTCAGTTTAATAAAACACTGGATATATAATGGAGATATACAAAAGATTATTAATCGCTACCCCTATGAGCAGACCAATTTCAATTAAGGATAGACCATGGCTAATAGCAGATCAAATTAAAAAGTCATAGTGTTCCTTCGTTTGACAGGAAAAAGGATATAGGATATGGAATTGACGAAATTCCGATTCCCGTGGAAATTGGAATTGAAGTTAATTCCAATTCTGATAATATAGGCTAACTGCAAAAATTACGTTATCAGAATTGGAACTAGTAATTATGTTGTTTGATTGTATGTAGTCATGCCCAAAAAGCTTGATCGGGCCCGGGCTTTTTGCCAACCGGGCTCTGCCCGGTCCTGGCATGAGCCGGGCTCGGGCCCCCTCTCAAAGAGGGGGGCTAATTATGGGCCTTAAGGACGACCCGGGCCGGCCTGATTTCCCTATTTAATCTGGATAAAAATCTCGCCTATTAAATTCAATATGAGAGATTTTAATCCCGCCTAAATAGAGACAGGATTAATCCCGCCTATTAATATGCGGGATTAATCCCGCCTAAATGGTAATCTCGCCTAAAAGGTAATCCCGCCAGGAGGCGGGATTTTCCGCCGGCCTGGGTGCTGGGCCAGGCTAGGCCCGGCGCCAAGGCTTACCCGGGCCAGGCATTAAATTTAAACGCAAATGCATACACACAAGCACAAACAAAATCACACCTACACAAACCAAAAACACGTGCACATTCACAATCAAAAATATGAGTGCGCGAAATCAGAACATTGATGCGGTATTTTCTTACAATCTAGGAGCTAACATAGATGCACAATACTTTCTTGCAGGGAATCAAAACTGAACCGCGAGGGAAGGAAGAAAATGATTTTAGGGATGCAATGGTTCTAGGGCAAAACTGTAAGAACACTCGTTTAAAATGAGAAAATCAAGTACATCTGCAAAAATCGCAAGTCATAGGGCTAAATCGAAGCAAATAAATAAATATATATCTTTACTATATATAGAAATATATCGCGGTGCAACGTCGATAACCGTCAAATCAATCTTAACCGTGTGATTTGATCAGATCATTAGATCTCGGTCATTCGATCACAGGAACAAATCAGGACCGTCCAAATCTTTTTCCTAGATCTCCTAAATCTAAGTTGATAGTTTGTCATAAACCTATAATTTTTAGGTGGTTTTTATTAGCACTACAGTTTTAGCTAGTCGCACTACGTTTTCTCCTAATTTCTCGCGTCTTTTTGAAATACGTCTTGTACATGCATTTTTAGGAAAAGTGTTCAACACGAAAGTTGTAGATCTCGATCACTTTTCTTAAAAATGCATGTACAAGACGTATTTCTAAAATGCGCGAAATATACGTGTATTTTCAAAGTCGAGACCTACAACTTTCGTGTTGAACATTTTTCCTAAAAATGCATGTACAAAACATATTTTTAAAAGGTGCAAAAAATTAGGAGAAAATGTAGTGCGCTTAGCAAAAATTGTAATGCTAATAACAATCACCAATTTTAGTAAGGCTCCTACCTACAATGTAAAATAACTATTTTACCCTTTGGAATCTTAAAAAATTTATTTAGGCTCTGTTTGGCTCAGCTGCAGCGACTGCAGAAACAGTGGTGGAATAATCAGTTGTTTTGCAGAGTGGTGTCAGAATCTGTGAAACTGTTTGGATGAACTGCTTTTGCAGAGCTGTTTCAAACAGAGAAGTTGTTTAATCTATTTGGCAAAACAGCTGTGCGGTGGACAGTTCATTTTTTTGAAGGTAAACACAATAAATAATAACATAAAAAACAATTTAACTTAATGCATTCTAAGTGCCCAGTAACAAAATTTAAAACAAACAAACTGTTTTCAAAAGGATGATTTCATTTCTGAAAATCATAAACGTGCTCTGTCATGCGGATGAAGGCTCTGTTTGGCTCAGCTGCAGCGACTGCAGAAGCAGTGGTGGAAAGCAGTGGTGGAATAATCAGCTGTTTTGCAGAGTGGTGCCAGAATCTGTGAATCTGTTTGGAAGAGCAGCGTTTGCAGTGCTGTTTATATACATTATATAACTTAATATATTTAATATAATAATATATAATAATAATATTAATAATATATATAACTTAATATATATAATAATAATAATTTAATATTAAAAATTAAAAAAAAAAAAGGCTGCAGCGCTGCTGCGTTTTCTGAGTCGCGGAAGGGATTCCGCGACTCAGAAAACACCGGCCACCGCTCAAAAGAGCGGTGGCTAATGCCACCGGACCCCTCCTCCTAAATTTGTTTGGCGCGGCGGTGGCAGAATCAGCGGTGTGCTGCTTCAAAAACGCCACGCCAAACAGAGCCGAAACGTATCCCTCGATCATCGAGCGTTAACTGCACATCAAGAATAAATGTAATTACTGATCTTTTATATATGTTAATAAATGTAAACTTCATTATGGTGTATACCTGTGATACTCCGTGAGTTGATCTGCAATGTTGTCCCTTATATTGGTCATTTCTGCAGCTCACATCCCATCAAATGAGCTTGGTGTTGTGTTCGAATTTGAATCAATAGTTCTTCGGCGATTGTTTGGTCGCAACTCATATGCCTCCGGATGAACACAAATTTTATTTCCGTCACATACATCAAACTCTGGGTCAGCCCTCGATGGATGTCTTCTAATAAAGTTGTGAAGCGACATCGTAACGACCACAACCACACACTGCTTCGAGAATTCAAAATGAGGCATTTTGCTAATTATGGGCCACTTTTTTTCTATACACAAAAGCTCTTCTCGATGACACTACGCAGCGATGAGTGTGCTTTATTAAATATTTCACGTTTTCCTTCAATTGGCCTATTTTCCCGAGCAAAGTCCGGCAAGTGATATCTCATTTCCGAAAAAGGTTTCAGGAGCCGCTTCTCGAACGGGTAACCAGCATCGACGAGATAATATTTCCCTACAGTAGTATGAAAGGGTTTAAACATTTGAAGATATGATCAATAAATCAGCATAACGTAAAAACTAATGGTACATATATTCTGGTGGAAATGAAATTTTACTTTGCGGATCTCGTACTGCACGATGGTATATGCTAATGGAACTTGATTTTCTACAGCTATCCGTGCATCAACATGTGTACCGTCAATCGCACTGATACAATCTTTAAAAAATGGCATATATTTACCATCATTCTGTATGTTCGATGAAATTGTACGAAATTGGGGATCAATCGGAGCAATGTTATGCATGGACAAACTTGTCAGAGCTTTCAGACCGATCATAAATAACCGACTCAAAGTTTCTGTGAAATGTTGGAATCTTTCACCTGATTTTCTGAATGTTTCATTGTGGCCCAATATATAAATTGTTATTGTCAAAACCTCACTGACTTGTGTCCTCTGTGTTCCTCTTAACCCATGATGTTGTTCCAACAATGCTAGCAAGTCAAAGAAAATGACCTTAGTCATTCGGAACATATTGTGAAAACGTCCAGGATGTCCTTCAAATAATTTCCGGAGCCATTTATGTCCAGTTTGAGTTGATGTCATGCACGGTGTTTTATCACAAAACAAACTGACATAATCACTAATTAAACATACGCTCGTGGTAACGAGTTGCACATATGCGGCGCAATCTTGTTGACGAGTTGCACAATAATTCAACACCAACTCTTCATCGTCATCTATGTTAAATTCTCACTCATCATTTACGCTTGACATTGTAGTGACATATAGATATGACACAACAGTCATTATAAAAATAAATAAGTTTCACATAGAGTATGAGAGATAGTAATAATTGTCCAGCAAAAATTCAGTGTCACAACAGTATGAGAGATGGTATGAGAGATAGTAAATATAGCACAACAGTAATCATAACAACTGTATGAGAGATACTAATACGAGTCCAGCAAATAATAATTGGCAACAATAATTAAGTTTCCAACAAAACATTAGTGTCACATAAATCACTGCATGAACTAAGATTGCAACGATAAATAAGTTCCACATAGAAAATCATAAACTAAAATATATTATATATGTGAATTCATGTAGTGCGTCTTCAGTCATTCCACCCTCCTTTCCTCTGGGATACTCAGAGATGTCACTCGATTCACCGGCGTTTGAAAATGAACCGTAGCAAAATGATACAACAAACGGTCCTCAAAGATTTCTGGGTACTTCTCGAGTTCTTGAATCGCTTCTCGCAGCAGATATACACTTGGGGGAATAATTGGTGTTATGACGCACTGCATAATTGCTTATGAGAAGGAAAATAACTTCTCTACATGTGCCAACATAACCTATTTGGTCCCCATTTCATGTCTCTTCCCCTTCCGTTTTCGTTTTGAAGCTGCACCACTTTGCGAACTTTGTCCAGGTGTAGCCGAGTCAAGATCTTCAGTAGGAAAAGTTTGTGTGTTATTGCTCTCATTGATGTGATCATCAGCTTCCTCTGATAAGGTGTCCGGCTGCGAAAAAATTCCAGAAAGTTCTCCAGAAGAAGGCATCTGTACATTTTCTCCAGTTTTTTCTCAAGCTCGGGCGCTATTCCCAGCCACGGAACACCAAAACGGATTTCTTATTGGGAATCATCAAATAAAAGAAGCTTTAAATGCACATCCCATTATTAATTATATTATATCAAATTATATATAAAAAAATTATCTCAATCGTTCTTTCCACCATTCATCAGACGCGTCAATTGTCTGTTTTGTGGGATTCCAACCAAGGCTGGTCTCACCTCTTTTGAGTTCACGCCATAATTTCCAATCACGTTTAAGTTGATCTCATTTGTTTTTCATCTATGCCCAACTGTACTCCAAGCTCGTGCGCTCCTTGAAGTTTTTTACCAAATTGTCTCAGCCTTCCTTATTGAAATGGGTGGTAGTTCTATTCCCTAAATCTATCTCTCGGCTACAAAGATCGCAAAAAAGTAAAATATGTGATGTCTCCCAATTTGCAGAAATTCCACTTTCCTTTGATTTACTCATCTAAGAGAAAAATTAAACATACACTTAATGCATTAACACACACACGTAAACACAATTACAAATAAACACACACACACACACACACATACACATAAACATAAACACTCTAAATTATTACACATTAACATACACACACAGACACACACACACACCGAAACATACACATACACAGGGGCAGACCCATGCCTAGACACACCCGGGCACGTGCCCGGGTATGTTTTCGCAAAATTCTCTACAGGCGCGGGAGGTATAAGCATTCGCTACTGCCGGCTAGGGTTTTTCCCCCCATTTTTGTGCGACTGTGAGCGGCGAAACGGAGAGGCGGAGCGGCGAAACTCAAAGGCTGCCCGTCTTCCGTCTTTAGATGCACCCCTGACAATCGGCATAGCCTGAACAATCGGCATAGCCTGAACAATTGTCAATCTCTCCTAGTTCGTCGTATGTTTCCATTACTCATTTAATCTCTAGTCTCCGCCTTTTGAGTTTTGATTCCGCCTTTTCGTTAGGGTTTTGGATATTCTGAGAATCTGAGTGCATGTATTTTGATGCGCTCTACTCGCATCTTCTTTGAAATTTTGGGCGTTTCAATTTCATCATTAAAATGGCAGTTAGAAACTTTTGATTTTCGTCCAAGCTTAATGACAGACAGCAGTTCTTTCCTTTCTCATTTTAATTTCCAGCTCTTTTCCATCTCAAATCTGAAGCAAGTTGAGCAGCAAGGAGGTTACAAACGGCAGCAGGTACTTTTCCTCATTTCAGCTCTATAGTTGGTAAGTGCACTGGCAATTCCTTCGTCCCCTTAAAATGTATTGTTTTCATTCTTTGCATCTAATTTTATGACAACTCTAATTACTGTGAGGTTTCACAGTTTATCCCGGTGTAAAATAAACTACAAGCAATTGACTTCAATCACTATCTTCAAGCTTAACTTAGGAATTGTTGTTAGTTTTCTAACGCAGTCATGTTTAGATCTGCAGGCTAACAAATTGTTGTTCGTTTTCTAATAATTATGGTCATTATCTGCACATCAAGTTACTTTGCTTCAAATTTTCTCATTTGTTTTGTTTTATGATCCAACTTCATGATTATTACTCAGAAAGTCATATTTTATTATGAAGATGTCATCCTTTTATAGTGAATAAATCATTTTCTTTTGCAAAAAAACTCATGAAAGGATCAAATCTAGTTTTATTCTTTCAAAACAACTTGACTCTAACAGAGAAATATAGGAATATTGTAGACATACCTACTAACTTTTGATCCATACTGCTATCAATAGTTTGATTCCAATTTATGACTTCCAACTCAATTTGTTTTTGCAATATCAAAATTTTTGATTTAAATTTATATGCATATTAGGCATTATGAACGTTATTATTTCAATGAATTCTAAGTTTAAATTAATTGTGTCCGGGCTTCGTAAAATTCCTAATTCCGTCACTGCACATACACATACACATAAACACAAACACAATTCAAACACAAACACAATTACAATTACACATAAACACACACACACAATTACACATAAACACACACACACAAACACAAACACAATTACACAAACACACACACAATTACACATTAACATACACACACATACACATAAACACTCTAAACAATTACACATTAACATACACACACACATAAACACAAACACAATTCAAACACACACACACACATACACAAACACACACACACACACACACACACACACATAAACACACATACACATAAACATACACACACACACACACATAAACACTCTAAACAATTACACATTAACATACACACACACATAAACACAAACACAATTCAAACACACACACACACACATACACAAACATACACACATAAATACACATACACATAAACACTCTAAACAATTACACATTAACACACACACACACACACACATAACATACACATACACATAAACATACACACACACACACACATAAACATAAACACAATTCAAACACACACACACACACACACACACACACACAAACATAACATACTCATACACATACACATAGAAACACTGCAGAAAAAATTTACAGTGCACAATCATACACAAGCACACACATACACAAGCACAATCATACACTCACAAAAATTTTGGCCGGATTATTGCAGGAAAATATATTGAAAAAATATGCATGAACACAAAATCCACGAAGTATTGAGGATGGAGGAAGAAGGAAGGACGAAAAAGTTATACCTTGCAATCTTTGTAGTCCGAGAAAGGAGGAAGAAGAATGGAGTGAAGATGGGGGCGGCCCTTGTCTCGATCCACAGATGGAGGAAGAAGACCGCGGAATGGAGTGAAGATGCCTCGGCAAAAACCGCAGATGGAGGAAGAAGACGATCTCGTAGCCAAGGATCGGCAACACCTCTAGAGGAGGAAGAGAGGGCGAGAAATGGCGTCGGAGTGGAGAAGAACAGCTCTTGTCGGAGTGAAGAGGTGCGATCGGCAGATCCCTCGCCGGCGATGGATGCGATGGAGGAGTTCTTCTCTATCGGCGGAGCGCGGGTTAGGGCGGAGCGCGGGTTAGGGCGGAGCGGAATCGCGAAATTTCCACGATCTGGAGTCGTGAGAAAATATCGCGACTCCAGATCGCTGTTATTTCGCGATTTGAGGGCGGCAGCGACTACAAAATCGGGCTCCTTTTTTCTGTTTGGCGGGGCAGCACGATAATCTGCGGTGGACTGGAGTTAAAAGTTGCAACCAAAGAAAACCTAAACACGACTATATATATTAAACGCGCCTATATATTAAACATCCTTACAATTATAAAAATTTTTAAATTATATTAAGGCACGTACAGTTATTAAAACATTTAATAATATAAAAATTAATAAAATAAATATATCACGCGTACTGTTATTAATCCCGACTCCTGAGTACTATTTTTATAATAATATAAAAAATAATAATCGTACAGTTATTAACTTATTATATAGAATGGTCCGTATGGATTAGGGGTGTGTATAAAAATCGGGCCTGGGAGGCCGGCCCGGTAAAAGCCCGGCTAGGCCCGGGTCCGGGCTAAGCCCTCCCTGGCCCCAGGCCGGGCTATGGGGCCTAACAAGGTCTCATATATGTGCATTTGCCCGGCCCGGTGCCCGGCCCGGGACAGGCCGGGGAAAACCCGGTTTCTAGGCCCGGGCAAAGCCCGGGCCCGGCTCCTACGTGCCTTTTAAAATTCCATCTTCTAGGTGCAATTTGGGAGAAGTGTTCAACATGAAAGTTATAGATCTCGACGATATCTACAACTTTCATGTTAAACGCTTTTTGATTTGAAGCCGTTTAGGCCCCGATTTGGCCCCCGAAATGTTCCACGTGATATTTTTCGGGGGCCAAATCGGGGCCTAAACGGCTTCAAATCAAAAAGCGTTCAACATAAAAGTTGTAGATATCGTCGAGATCTACAACTTTTATGTTTAACACTTCTCCTGAAAATGGACCTAAAAGACGCAGTTTTAAAATGCGTATATTTCTTTTTTTAAAAAAATTATTTTTTTTGTATAAAAACAGGGCCCGGGCTAAGCCTGCGCCCGGCCCGGCCCGGACCTGGGGGCCTTAGCAGGCCCCCACCCGGAGCCAGATGCCCGGCCCGGCCCGGCTGCAATCAGGGCCCGGGCCCGGTTCGGAAAAGCCCGGGCCTGGGAGGCCCGGTTTAGGCCCGGTCCCGGGGGCTTTTTGAACACGACTAGTACTATGGATACATATATAAATTTTAGGTTTTTTTTTATAAAAAAAAAATTAATTATAAAATAATTCAATAGAATAAAATAAATTTAAGGACCGCCGTCCGAAAAAAGCCCGTCGTCGCTGATTGGGTACTGACTCGTGGGGCACGGGGGGCCCCGTGCACTCTCACTCCTTGTGTGTGTGTGCGCGCGTGCGCGCGCATGTGTGTGTGTGCGTGTGTGTGTGTGTGCGCGGCGCGCGTGCTGCGTGCTGTGTGTGTGTGCGTGTGTGCTGCGTGCTGTGTGTGTGTGTGTGTGCGCGCGTGCGTGCGTTCGTGTTGTGTGTGCGTGCGTGCGTGCGTGTGTGCGTGCGTGCTGCGTGGTGTGCGTGCGTGCGTGCGTGCTGCGTGCGTGCTGCTTGCGTGCTGCGTGCGTGCTGTGTGTGCGTGTGTGTGTGCGTGTGTGCGTGTGTGTGTGTTGCGTGTTGTGCGTGCGGGCGTGCGCGCTGCGGGCGTGCTGCGTGCGTGCTGTGTGCGTGTTGTCCGGTCGACGACGGAGGAGGTATCACATGGTGTGTGTGTGTGTGTGTGTGTGTGTGTGTGTGTGTGTGTGTGTGCGTGTGTGTGTGCGCGCGTGTGTGTGGGTGGTGGGTGGGGTGGGGGTGTGTGAGCGGGGGTGTGTGAGGGGGTGTGTGTGTGAGGGGGTGTGTGTTAGGGGGGAGAGAGAGCGGGCGCGCGCGGGCGCGCGGGCTGCATTCGTGCTGCATGCGTGCATGCGTGCATGCGTGTTGCGTGCTGCGTGCTGCGTGCTGCGTGCTGCGTGCGTGCGTGTTGTGTGCGTGCGCGTGTGTGTGTGTGCGTGTGTGCGTGCGTGCGTGCGTGCGTGTTGTCCGATCGACGACGGAGGAGGTATCACACTGTGTGTGTGTGTGTGTGTGTGTGTCTGCGCGCGCGCGCGTGCGCTGCCCGATCGACGACGGAGGAGGTATCACACGCTGCGTCTTGGGAGGTGGCTCACCGGAGAACAGATGGGAGAGAGGAATCGCGACTGAGAGAGCAACCGCGGGCGAGAGAGGATTCGCAGGGGGAGCAGAGCAGCGGATGGCGAGCAATTGGGGCTGTGCGGGAATCGCGAAAGAGAAGGTTGTGCGGAATCGGGATATCAAACCTCGGGAGGTCGGAAATGAGGCGGACCTGTTTGCCCTATATCCATTTCCTAGGGAAATTATGATATGAAATTTATGGTTAATCGTCGCTGCGGCAAAATGATATTATCAAAAGTTTCCAATAAATGCAACGACACTTGAACCTATAGGGATCGTTTTAACCAAACACTACTAGTCTTTAATTGGAGTTTATACTAAATTTATTTTTCAAAACTTAGAACACAAAGAAAAGTGCGAGCTAAAATGAACAGTAAATGAAGAGCGGAATTAATTTATACCGTTTCTTGATTCTTGCTCGTGCTTTATGATCGCGGCAATTATCAATAATCTTGACGTGTTCTTCCTTAAGAATTTCACAGCGCTAGCGGATTCCGCTATCATACAACACGTGTTTCTAAATGGATCTCTTAAATAACAACAACAAAATAAGGCTTAGCACAAATATTTATGCATGTGCAGAAAAACTGTTAATTTTATTTAACTCAAGCACCCTGCACTTTCTGAATGGAGAGCCAAAAACGAGCTGCAGTTTATCTACTTGGTGAGGAATTAAATCTTGTATAAATAAATATATGTATACCTTAAACTATCACCAAAAAGAATTTAATTGCTTTGCCGCAGCAGATCCAGGGTAGAGAAGGAGAACTACTCTACTTTAGGGTCTACAGATTTACAGGCGACGGGTACTTCACGCCTCCAGGAGAGCACTGACGATCAACAGTTGAAGTTTCTCCAGGTTCTTGCTGCGGAGATGAAGATTCTCCTAGAACTGAAGTAAGGAAAACGCAGCACCGACGGTTCCAAAATGAACGGGAGATAGAGCTCTGTATAGCCGCCAGCAATGGCGATGGAGAATATAACCCTGTGTGGTCCGCCAAGTAGCTTGATGGAGGTCAAAAGACCGATCAAAACAGGGAAGAGAGCGCACAGGAATTCAGCCCTTGTTCATCGGTGGAATGAAAAACTGATTTTTTAGGGCTTAATAGGAAGGCCAATGGAGTTACTAAAATTGGGGTCAATTAATCCCATAACCCCCAAATTAAAAAATTAATTAATTAAATCCAATGAATTTATTTGGATCTAATAACATTACTATTCATATGTCAAGGATGAGACCGTGTTCGCGACTGAAATTGCGAGACCGTCGGGCCCACCTATCACAGGTTTCGACCGTTCGCGCGACTGAATTAACGTCCGCTCATAGGGGTTCGAATAGACTCAAAGCTAGCGTACGGTTTCACCGGAATTAGAGCTGTCACGGTTCCGGTTCTACTAAAATCATGAACCGAACCGCTAAGGTAACGGTTCTTCAAGTTAGAACCAAAATCTTATTTGGTTTGACCGGTTCCGGTTCTGGTACCGATTCCATCATAATTTTTGGAACCGTCGTGTCAACAGTTTCGGTTCCGATTTAACGAGAACCAAAACCAAACTGGTCACTAACGGTTCGGTCCGGTTCTATGCGGTTCGGTCCGGTTCCAATCGGTTCCAACTAAAACTAAAATCAAATTTGATATAATAAAATAAAAGCGGTCTGCAAAAACTCAAAACACCTTCAAAATAGAAATAATTAAGTTGCACACTCCTCGACGGTCTCTTCCACGATCGGAGAGCTAGTATATGTCGCCTTTTTCATTTGTGAAGGTTTTTACCATGAAAAGGTATGCACACTTATACCTATACACGTCTTCAATTTTTGACCACAATCTAGACTTTGAATTGATATGGATATACATACACAGTAGCAGAAAACTACAGATCACAATGATCCGAAATTCCAGACATTATGGTTACTGTTATTTAGTTTTTGATAATAGATTCTTAAGGGTGTGCAAGCTCTGAATACTATCATTCATTAAATTGCAACTATTAATGTTTGATCAAGAGTTTTATTAACATATTCATAAATTACTTACTCGGATGAAGATATTATTTTATATGCATACATTATAATAATTATCGCTTGTTGTAGCAATCTAAATATCATATAATTTTGTATGTTAACAGGATATGCTAGTGCCGCAGAGTTAATAAAGAAAATACATGTCAACTGTTGCGAACATCCGCTATTACGACGCATGAGCTCAGAACAAACGACAGTATACATTTTCGGCACTTCAGTTACCGTTTATTCGAGCTCTATTTCATTTGTGTGTTCTTAAATTAATTTGACTAATTAGAAAAGTTAATCTTACATATTACTTCAATAGAGATTATTAGATTTTAATTAAAACGATCTTTCATCCGTCATCGCTATATTCAGCGTTTTATAATTATCCTAAATTTTTGATAATACAATTGCGTAGCGACGCATCTTAATTTTTTTAACATAAATATTATAGATAGATTATAAAATTATAACAATATTATAATAAAATTAATAATAATAAACGGGTTGTGGTTCGGTTCTACTTCGGTCCGGTTCGGATCGAGTCCAAAAATCTTGAAACCGCTTGAGACTTGTATGTTGCGGTTCCGGTTTCTGTTCCGGTCCGGATAATAAAATGTAAGAACTACACCCGAACAAAAGTTGTTAACGGTTGCAAAATTCAAACCAGAACCCAAATAATTTGCAAACGGTTCGGTCCGGTTTTTTGCGGTTCCGATTCGGTTTACGGTTTTCGATTTTAAGTGACAGCTCTAACCGAAACGTCCCCATGAGTCAAGTTCACTTAACGAAAAATTTCTAACAAACTAAACCCAATTCCGAGTCCCACGATTTTTTTTTGGGCGGCCAAACATCATAATTTGAAATGGGCTAATGAATGTCTGTTCTGAACCACAAATTCGGACGAAATGAAGGGAACAGAGAGATTTGTGAATCCGTAAATGCTCATAACCGTTTTTGCAATTTTCTTTATAGTGCGGGCTGCTCTTTGCTGATATGGGTCTGCCCGTAGCAAAAACTCTGTTATATAAAATTTGTGTAGAAAAGTCGAAGATTCGGAGGGCTGTTGGCGTCATAGACGAAGGTCATGGTAAGTAAAGGGTTGATGTCAATTAATTTAGAGCTCTTAATTAAACCATTAATCAACGATTTAGCCTCTTTCCCCTCTTCTTCATCCTTCTGAAAATAACAGTGCAGAAGCAATCGATTCGTCATGGGAAGAAACCCTAACGAAGAAATCCATCTCCATTCCGACTCAAAGGTAATGCTCCGATCCTAAACGCTTCCATCCATCGGCGCAGATTTCTCCGAGACTGATTTTGCATCCTCTTTCCTCAGCTTCTTCAGGCCATGGGGGAAGAAGACTGCGACGAGCTGGCCTTCTGCTTGAACCACAAACCTCCACTTCCCAGCGGAATCAGACCAAACAGCATGGTCGTGAAGGTAAGCAAATAGCTACAAATCGATCCAGTCTTCTTCAATCTTTCAGATATTTTCTGTTGAGATCTTACTGCGGTAGACGATGAATCTGAATATCTGATCCACAGAAAGTATGCCGGAGGGAATTTATTCCTCCCCACATTGTGGCTGAAGCCATATCGACTCTCCATGGCCTCGATCTGAGATGGTCCGGCCCGATCACGCCAAGCGAGATGCAATACGTCGAACAGTATGTCCTCGCCAAATACCCCCAATATTCCCACGGCCTTGTGGAGGAGAGCGACAAGGACGATCTCTACTCCATCTATTGCAGCGACGGCAGTAGCGGCGGCCGGGGAGCCGCCTCGCCGGAAGGCCGGCGTTCGCGCGAGCGCTCGGCATCCCCTTCTCTCGGCGGCAGCCACCCGGATCTCGACCACACACAGCTCGAACCCTCTCGGCTTCTCGATCTCCTCACCAAGAAATCCTCCTTCCCGGGAAGCTTCATCTCCATCCCCGAAGTGCAGGCACGCAATCGCGCGCTGCAGAACTGCGGCCTCACTGAAGAGGACTATCTCGTTCTCTTCATGCCGACTCATAAGGACGCCATGATGCTCGTCGGAGAGAGCTACCCCTTCTTCAGGTACAATTACTACATGACGGTGATCGACGAGGAGGCCGATTTCATCCGGGAGTTCGCGGCTTATAAGGAGGCCAAGGTAGTGTCGACGCCGGCGGAGTGGCTGGATCTGAGGATCAAGGGGTCGCAGCTGAGCCAGTACTTTCGCCGGAAATGTAAGTACAGCCCCAAGGGGCTGTTTGCTTATCCGGCCGAGGTGCAGGGCGCGCGGTCGTCGACGCATTGGGTGTCGGAGGCGCACCGGAACTCGTGGCACGTGCTGCTGGATGCGACGGCGATCGAGGTCGGCCGGGAGCGGCTCAGCCTCGCGCTCCACCGCCCGGATTTCGTGCTCTGTTCGCTGGATAACACGCATGCGCACCCATCTACGATAAGCTGCCTTCTGGTGAGGAGGAAGTCCTTCGATACAACTGCTCCGCCACCGCCTCAGCCTGAGATGTCTTGATTCATTTCCGGCAATGTATAAGTTTGTGTATTTTCTTAATAAATCTGAAAATTTTGCATATTTTGTTATGTAATTCTCAAAAATTATATAAAAAAAAAATCATGATTGATTAGGGAGGGATGTGCATGCAACTGTATCTCAAAGGTTCTCACGCCGGTTCTCACACGGATCAAAGACAGCGGCTCTATTTGGGGTAATTTTTCGTTGGAGTCCGTTTCCAATTTTTTTGTCCGGATGCAATGAAAAGAGAAGGCATGTCATATAATTTTTTATCTGTGGAGATAGAAAGTCATTTTAGGATATCAAAAACAGCCCAAAAGAACATAAGGAGATCATATTTGAACTCAAGTGATCATATTTGAACTTAGAAGATCATATTTTGATCTCAAAAATATTTGATCTCAAAAATATTTGATCTCCTAGAGAACACATTTGATCTGAGATCACTTGGAGCCTCTGTTTGGGACTTCTTTCTAGCTCCATTTTGTAATGAGGCTCCTTTGTAACCGGTTTAAAAGGGTGGAATACAGCCTTTTTCAAGCTGGCGAATCGAGCACAGCTCCCATCTCCTACCTTTTTCGTTCCGCTTCACCAACAACCCTATCAAGGAACCTCTTCTTCCGTCTTCCTCTCCTCGTTGTTAACGATCCTTTTCTCTCCTTTGTTTCAATGCAATGGAGTCTTTCTCAATTTATACAAATTTTGGGTTGCAACTAGCAGGAATTTTGATGTTCCCAACTAATTTAATGAGGGTATGAAGGGAACTGCCGAAACAACCACACGCGATCCGTGCACAATCTGCACGCCCAACCGCTGTCGTTCCAACCATCGGGTTGGCCTCCGCCTCTCCTCACAACATCAGGCATGCCCGCGGCTGGCCTTTTGGCCGACAACATGCTCGTCGCCGGCCCCTCGGCCAGCCACGGTCGCGCTTTCCCTACCGGCCTCCCAGCCTACCACCGTCGTGCCTCGTCTACTCGCGTCAACAGTCGTGAGGCCTGCGGCCGGCTTCCAGGTTGGTCGTCGTCGTGATTCATGCCTGTGCGGCCGGCCGGCCACGACCGCGCCTCGTCGTTGCGCGCCTGCGACCAAGAGGGCCCGCGCCATGCCCCTCGGTTGGCAGCTGTCGCGCCTCGCGGCTGTACGCTTGTGGCGGCGAGCGCCCTCGGCCAGCCCGCCGTTGGCAGTCGCTCTCTCCCACCCCCCACCCCCCACCCCCGGGTGCCCTCCCGCCGGAGGCCACCACCGCCGGTCGGCCCTCCTTCGCCATCAGATCACCGCCATGCGATCTCCACCGCCCAATCTACGTGTAACCATCTTATCTAATCACTCATTATGGAGGGTGCACGTAGCCAAAATAATAATCAGTGTCCGCGTAGTAAATCAATAAAAAACATGACATAAATTATAAGAAAGTGGCTTGCAAATAACACATAAAATGATTTTTGTTCGTGAATAATCGCGTACCCACTATAACCACCATCACAACCTATGAATACAACCCCAGGGGCCTTCATTCCATCTCCTTCTCCCTCCGCTTCATCTCCTTTATGTGTAAGAGCTTCTTCAAAAATCTCATTGACCTTCGGAGACTCCTTCAAAGATTTTTGAGAGCCTAGAAGGTCCTTCGAAGACATTCATCCTCTTTCGAGTGTCCCTCCGCATACACTCCACCGCAAGCAAAGAACGTTCAGCATACGCTACAACAAGCATTCCTCGCACAACAAACATTCTCTCCCTCGCAGGAAGCTCTCCAGTCGGCAACAAGTCCACCACCCTAGATTCCTCTGTGCTCATCGCTCACCGCACACTTCTCTCTCTCTCTCTCTCTCTCTCTCTCTCTCTCTCTCTCTCTCTCTCTCTCTCTCTCTCGGCGATTGCAATGAGAAGCGGCATGTCTCCCTCGCCTTCTCTTCAAAGCATTGTACAACACCAGCAGATAGTGAAGTTTAGTCAGCACAATCCTGACCACGTGATTTTTTTCCTCTTTTCGAGGTTTTCCACAAAAAAATCTCTTGCCAGTCGTCTCCTTTTCATTGATTGTTTGCACGCTCGACTACTCTCGGGTTAGGACGGTGCAATCTATATCGGTCTGCAGGAGACCCGAGTTGGCCGCAATATTTTGGTGTTGTTTATCGGAAAGGAGTTCCTCGATACTCTAAAGATTCTGATGACAGTTTTTATCGTACAGGGTTACTCGAGACTAGTGACAATGGAAAGAAGAAGTGCACAAATAATCTAAGGATTGATTTTTGAGGGATGCGTCGATCCCGCTCCTCATTCCCTCATCAACGCACCTCGACTGGAGGAGGCAGTACTCACGCTCGTGACTGCACTAGCATGCACGTTCACCAAATGAAAGAGCAGCAGACTGAAATGTTGGCCATCCTAAGAAACCTCGGGGATGCCCAGGCTCCTGCCAATCCCCCCACACCAGACAATTTTCCACCTCCACCTCAAGGTCACTCCCTAGAGAACAACCAAAAAGAGGACCCCGTGGAGTTCTTAGAAGCAGCCAGCACCGTGCACCCCGCCCCTCAGGATAGGGCCACCGAAGCCGACCTGCAGCACCATCATTAGAGGGCAAACAACCTAAAGAACTTTGCAGGAAGGCTCACTAGAGAAGAGATAAGAGAATTGATAGCAAAAGAATATGGCCAAGTTGGCAGACGAGCTATATTTGTGCACCGCTCCATCAGAAAAGGCTCGTTGTTGGTGCCTGAAGTCTTGGCACATCAAATAACAGTCAGATTCAAGCTTTTGAACATCGAGTCCTATGATGGGACAGAAGACCCCCTAGAGCACGTGAACCACTTCTCCACCATCCTCAGGATCTACAACACTCCTGATCAGCTACTCTACTATGTGTTCTCCGTTACGCTGAAGGGACAAACAATAACTTGGTTCCACTCTCTTCGGGAAGGGGCCATCAGGAACTTTGTTAAGCTAAATCAGCAGTTCCTCGATCAGTTCATCGCCAACCAGAGAATAGTAAAGGACACCTCCCATATCGCAGGAATTTGTCAAAATGAAGGGAAACCCCTTAAATAATTCTTATGTTGGTCTATTACTGAAGCCCGACGAATCCCCTGAGTGGACCCCGAACTTTTATGGAGACTCTTCCTTGGAGGACTCTAGCTGAGCGGGTTCTACTCCACCCTGATGAGAGAGACGGTCCCTAGCTATCCAGATCTTATGCACATGGTCAAAGCGCATATCGTAGCTGACAAAGCTATGGAATCTAGCAGCAGCAATTTGAAGGAGGATCAAAAAGGAAGAGAAAAGAACAAACCCTGTGGCGATAGGAGGAACGTTGAAACGACGCATGCCAACAAGACTGCCGCGGGGACCGGGTCCCCCCAACCTTACCAGGAGTACACACCTCTCAACACCTCCCGTGCAAATGTACTCTACATAATCCAAGACAACCCAGTACTGCAAAGATCACAAGAGCTCCCACCAAACATGAGAGACCGATCGAAGTACTGCAAATTCCACAGAGGAATGGGGCACAACACTAAGGAGTGCATAAAGCTCAAGGATGAGATCGAGCACCTCATCTGACTAGTCATCCTTCTGAGTTTCTTGCAAGACCAGACTTTCAACCATCTACCACAGGCAAGGAAAGAGCAGTCACCTGCACACTAGCACGCGTAGGAGGGAAGACAGATAGTGGGAACAGTGGAAACCATTACTGGCTCCGCTTCGCCAAATACTCTATCGCTAAGCATAGGGAGGAGCGAAGGGACCATAACGCACAGCCCGCAGAGATGATCAGCTTCAGGAACAAAAATCTAAATGGACTGCTCGTACTACACCAGGACCTACTAGTCATCAGCGCGAAAATTGGTGACCTCAGCTTCCACATCAAACTGATACTTGTGGGTTACCGCAGCTCAGTCAACGTTGTGTTCATGCTCGCTCTTTTCAGCATGCAAATTCGGAAGGAAAAAATTTCATTCGGTCTCGGGACCAGTTTACAGCTTCAACGGCGGGCTCGTCCCAATGGAAGGAATAATCAATCTCCCTATAACCCTAGGAGAATTACTGAAGCAAGTTACCCATAGTGAGCAATTCGTGGTTACTCAGTCAAAGTGTAAGACCCCATTTTTTTATGGGGTTTTATGTCCTGAACTGCCGCTTTATGGTGACACCAACTCCCGAGGAGGTCATCTCCACAAATCGATGATTCTGTCGGTAAGTACTCAAGTATATACACAGAAGAAAAGAAACGGTATCCATAGAGATAAACCAATCCACCGTCACATGCAATATATATAAGTCTGCGTAAACTCAAAAGCTTATCAACATGAAATAGTAAGTCTGAAAGGAAAGATAAAGGGGGCTCTTGCCCAGTACATATAATCCTCACTACATAACGCTCACAGAAGTAAAGCTACTAGTCACTCACTGATCCCATGACAGCTGCTGCTGCTACACCTGGACTAGGCTGGCTCACCTCCTCCTGGATGTGTTGGTTCCCATGGTGATGCACCCTGTCTCCCAGCTGGAATCCCTGGTATTATGCCCATCAGGCCGTTAGTTTAAACTAAGTCTTGGTCCCCCCCCTCACCTCCCCTGCGACTCCTAGGCACCGTGCAGGGAGGATGAAAAGGGAGGTACTTAAAGTGGAGAGTAAGCAAGAGCAGGTGACAGTAGCCTTAACTATCATATGCTAAAAGTATCTATCACAGCAATGACAAGTATATAGATGAACAATAGTAAAAGTAGCAGCATAATGGAAGCAGCAGATTAAAGTAAAGGTAGAACAACTAACTATCATCAGAGAGAAAGTAACCTCAGTTTATAAGAATGTTCATACAAACTTATAAATTAAGGAATCGTTTTACAAGGCCTAACATATAAAAGATCTCATAATAATTTATACGATAGGGGTAGAGATTTTATGCAAGTTATGTATGACATGAAATGTTATGCATGCTAGATAATATGTTTCACACAAGTGAAACGCACCCACTCGACTTTATGCGTACAGATCTTTAGTTCCCTCATTTGGAGTTAGCTAAACTCTCAGGTACCTCCCGTAGTGGCATACGGAGGCAGTGGGTTGGGCCTCCCCACTCCTAGGTTGGTATTCACACTACACAATCTAGACCCTGCGTACTACTCGGTACACCCACAGTCAGGTGCTATAGAGTCTCTTGTACTAGTGCTGACAAAACCACCAGTCTTTTATGGGCTAAGTGAACACTTACACTTGCTGAGTCAACGTATCGACGTCAGTGTGAATGATCGTCCAATAACGAGGACCCACAACTTAATGCACATAGACACATGCTATAAAGAGCTCCCGAGCCATCGGCTCACCAATCTAAGTCATCAATTCTATCAACACTGAGCCCACCGCTCGTGAATCTAAACCAACTATCCTCCCGAAATGACGGGGTGAGTGTAAGTGACGGTGGATTATTATTGGTTACTCTTTCAGTCTGCTTATTCTTACAGCTTAGGGTTAACCTTGGACTGCCCAGGGTATGCTCGGTGAAGGGCTCTCGAGGGCACTAGGAACTACGATGGGCTGAAGCACAAAACTCCCTTTCTCAAAGTACTTACTTTTATGGGTAACTATTTATTACCAAACCCCCTTTTCTCCCATTACTCTTTAACTAAACTTAAGTGAATTATTATTTTATAGGTGAAGACGATACTTCATGGGCCCCGAGCACAACTTCATCACCTTGGTACCCAGACAACCTAGTATTTGGCCCTAAGGGTGACCTCATCAAGACTCTACTCAAACTAGGTGCACCCACTATATTGTCCTCATGTGAGGCCTACATTTCTACATTGACTACTTCAATTCACTGTATGCAGAGCAACTGAACAGCTTATTTGTATGAAGGTGAATATTCCAATTTACTTTGTCATCAACCTTAGGATTATTTATAGCAGTCTACCATGACATGTTGAGCCCAAACCCAGAATTTGGTATTTTTCCTAATTAAATAAGCTTTTTAATAATTTTTCCTAAATTCATGCCTCCTAAGACTTTGAACATGAAGTATAAGTTTATTAAATGAAATGATTACACCAAAATTTTCACAACCTCTTATTGACTAAATAATATCAAGATATGAGTTTCATAATTTTCCAAAAATGATTTCTATCATAAACCAAAATATAAACTTTTGATCAAAACGATAATTATCAAAGAGACTACAAGATTTTATCATCCAAAAATTATTGTAAAATTATCATAGGTCAATAATGATCAGACAGTGTCACTACCCAAATTTCATAATCCTCTAATTTCTTTTTGCCACATATTTAAATTAATGAGTAAAACCTCACTTAGGGCACTTTGTGAATGAACCTCTACTTAATTACTTCCAAAAATTACAATAAAATTAACAAGGCATTATAGTAGCCTAAAAAATTTTCTTGGCAAGTTTCATTATTTTTCAATACTCATTTTGTACTGAAACAAATAATTTCTCTAATTAATAATTTCTAGAGTTACAAAGAAGGTACTAAAATTCTTCATCTAAAAATTACAATAAAATTTGCAAACATAAATAACATTAATATATGCCCTTTACCCAAGTTTCATGACCATTCAATACTGTTATGACATGTATCTGCACTTGATAAGAATGTGCATATTTTAAATAATAAGTGATTTGTATGGGAAAAATACTCACAAAAATTCTAATTAAATTATCCAAGGTGTTTCTCCACCCTATGAAACTACCTAAAAAGTCTTGAGCCAAGACTTGAAGATGTGACCATATATCCTTTATTAACCCTAAAAGGCAGCTCAAAGATTTGATCTAGAGTTTCTTGGCATATCAACCCTAAATGCTCCTAAAACTATTCCTAAGAGTGTTTCAAGTGATGATAATATAGTGGTCATGGTCTCACATTGTATAGTTGAAGGTTTGACCACTCAACCTCTCTATGAGCACTTTTGGAAGAGCTAGGCATATTACCCCTTGGTGGCCAACTTTGTTCACCAAGTTACCTCACCAAATCAACTCCAAATGTGTTGATATTTTTTCATATGCATATAATGACCCCTCTGGTCATCCACCAGAGTTTGGGGGAAATTTGAGGTTCATAGACCCTAATTTAATCACAGAATGGATTATTAAATTTTTACAAAAATTATAGAGAAATCATCTCCAAAAATTCTGATTTTTGGATATGTTGTGGGTCATGGCTAGACGAGCCTATAGTCAAAATTTCTGGCCATTTGACTGAGTGAGCCACTGGGGGCACTCATTTTAATTTTTGGTTAGCATTTGGACACCTTGCACCAAAAAGTGTGGTGAGGGAAATCAAGTTGTCCAAATTGGTTGATTCAAATTTTTTATTAAACTAGACACCAAGGGCTAGGTTTTCTATGTTGGACATATTTACAGAAAATGCCTCTAGCTATTTTTAATAATTAAAACAAGGTAGTTGATAAAGTGTGACAAAATAAATTTATATATATATATATATATATATATATATATATATATATTGAAATTTGGCCAGCCTTTATCTGATCACGCCGATCCAACGGCTCCTGGTCATCGTCCCCGATGAGCCAAGGGCCAGGATCAAAGCTTCCTAGATCTTTTCAAACTCCAATTTCCGGCCACCCGACCACCTCCCTGACCGGCCACCACCATCGCCACCTTTGTTGAGGTGGTGGTTATCGCCTGACGGCGGCACGGCTGCCAGAGGGGACGTTTTCGGCAAACCCAAGGGGTTGAGTTTTCATGGAAAATTGCTCATTTTCTCCTCATTGATTGGGCTTGATTGAGCCTGATTTCTCCACCTAAAGATCTATAGATCTAACACAGAGGAGAAGGAAGAAGACTAGACATGCAGGCGGGCTTGGCGGTGTGTGTGGTGGTGATGTGTCATGGCCGACGATCTCAAATCTTTTCCTTGCCGAATTCTCAATCCTCCACCTAAACCAGTTATGTAAAAGTTTGTTTTGATTGCTTGGAAGATTTTAAAGCTGATGGAGGGGTTGATTTGGGGAGTGGGAGAGGCAACACTTGAATAGCCATTAATGGACATGAAGGGAGCATACGGCCATGGTGAATTGGTTCACTCTCCTATGCTTGGCTGGCTGGAATTGATGGCAAACACCTCCCAAGGGTCAGAGGAGATGAATGGGGGCTTAGGGAAGCGGAATGGGGAAGCCTCTTTGCATTCTCCATTATTCCCCCTTCTTTCTCTCTCCTCCCTTGAATGAAACCTCTATTTTCTCTCTCCTAATCACCCTTTCAAGAATTTGAGTGGCTCTTTAGGTAATTTCCACTTGCTATAGTTAGTGGGTCATCCCAATTGGGCCTACCCCAATTGGATTGTAGTTGGTTTTGACTTCCTTCCTCATTTTGGGATTTGTTTGACCAAGGTTGACTTGGGGGTGTTGACTTGGTCAAAGGAGTGGGTTGACTGGTCAACTAGGTGTCTTGAGTCCCTTTCCACCTCCCAAGAATATTTGTGATTTGGTGTGATCAACTTAGGTCAATTTTAGGGTAGTTTGACCAAACTAGGGTTAGGGTTGACCCTAGTTAACTTGACCTCCTTGGTTGACCCCAAGTAGGTTGTTAGGGCACTAAAGGGTCCCTATAAGATTGGAAGTGATGTGGTGGGGTTAAGTAGTCATGTGTGGAGCCACAAGCCAAACCCTAGTTTAGGTGACTAAAAATTATTATTTGCAGACCAAGGTGCTTTCACCTATTTACCTAGGCACTCATGGTCCTCTTGGTCTTCTTAGAGCTTTGTCATGACCTAGTCATGACAAAAACTTCTTAGGGGTCTGATTATTTGTGGGATATTACATAAAGTCCCCCTATAATGCGATCTTCGGTCGTCCACTTCATGTCGTATTCAGAGTTATCACCACCATCACGCACCTTGCAATGAAGTTCGTCACTCCAATAGGGATCAGGGTCAGCCCTACATACCAACATAACCAGAAGCAGGGATGACATTAGGATGCAATAACTGAACGGATCGGTAGGATCCTAGAAGACGTTATTCGAGGAAATGCTAGGAATAGGACAGGAGAGCCCTACTATATTCCAACTTCACTTATCTTACTTTTATCTTCTGTCTGTAACTAACAACAATCACTACTCAAAAGTCACAAGTCTATACTTGCACACCTACTATTGTTAATTAAATGTGTTTTATTTGCACCTAACTCTATCATCGCAGGAACACCTCGGGGGTCAGTCTCGTGGACCGCGCACTTACCGAACTCAAAGTGTCTGCCCTTTGCCCGCATATTAGGTACAACGGTTCGAAACATTCTCCCTTTACCGAAACTTTGGGGGAAGTACCCTAGACTACGCACTACCTCGGCTCGAAGCGTCTTCCCTTCACGCAGTAGGTCCAACGATTTGAAGCATTCGTCCTTTACTAGAACATTGGACACAGTCCCCTCGGCCGCGCATTGCCCTGGCTCAAAGGTCCGCCCTTCGCCATCATAGTAGGCCAAGGTTTGAAGCACTAGCCCTTCACCGGAACTTCAGGGCAAGTCCTCTGGTGGACTCCGACTATTGCGGCTCAAAGGTCTGCCCTTCGCCCCCGTAGTATGTCATGACGCCGCCAGGGCCTACCACCTCCCGACCTCCAACGATTCAAAGCATGCACCCTTCAGCTCCTCTCCGGGGCCAGTCCCCAGTTACCTCTCATTATCGCGGTTCAAAGGTCTGTCATTCACCCCCATAGTAGGTCATGACACTGTCAGGGCCTGCCCCCCTCACGTTCGCCCAGGTTCGAAGGTCCGCCCTTCACCGTCATAGCCAAGGACAACCAGCAGCACTGTAACCTTGACCTCTCACTGCCATGGCTCATCCTTCACCATCGTAGTAGGTTACAACATCGTCAGGGTCTCGTCCCTGCACCTCATGGTTATGGCTCGAAGTGTCGTCATTCGCCCACGCAGTAGGCTGCGTCATAGACAAGGACAGCCCGCAACTGGTGGCATTGACCTCTCACTTTTATGGTGTAACACCTCCCCTGCAATGACTATATAATATGAGTTCAGTCGGGGCTCCACAATTGATAGACGACACACCTTTAGTATTATAAAGTGATATAAAGTACTACCCATCTCAAAGCCCAGAATATAAAATAACGAAAATATTTCAACATATACTAAAAGTTGCCCACCAGTACATAGGAGTCCAAAATGGCCTTAATTCCTTACATCGAAAAGCCAAAATCATCATTAACATTAAATCAATCAAAAGTGCAGTAGTCCTATGTTACGTTGGCATGCAAGCCGGAAACAAAGCAAAGGAAATATAATAAACTATCAAAATAGGAGGTGGAACACTTCGTGAGGCTTAGACATTTTTGGTCAGCGAGCTGGCTCCAGCATGCGATCCTTGCCCTATAAAAAATTATTGTAACGTGTGTCAACAAAGGATGACCTTAACTGTGTAACCAACACCCCTCCTTTTGGTCATCCCTAGCGGACCTCGGGGCACTCCATCACCATGCAGGTCAGCACGTTGTATGCATATGTAATAAAACATAAACTAACACAGAAATAATAGGATTTGATGTCTCAAACATGTTTTTATGTTGAGCATATAAATAAAAAGGGTCTACAATGCATCATGCATGCAAACTCGGGTTTCACCCAAGCCACCTTATAGCGTTTATTATTCTAACATATCATCACACATTAGCACGTCATATCAATCATATAGGTACTCTCATTTCCTACAAGGCATACAAGCCCAAGGACGAGAACTCGCTTTGAGACCCCACCCACCCATGGATCACAATATCATCGGGTTTGTCCATCAGCTCCTTCATTCTTTCCAATTTCACTAAGTACACACAACCGATGCTAAGAACTCTCGCTTAGACCCCACCACACATAGATCACAACACCATCAAGCTTATCCAAAAGCACAAACATTCTCATTGGTTTCTACGTGAGGGGACTTGTCTTGCTGGGACACCCTTCACACATTAATCAGAACATCGAGTGAACTTAACACCATACACGACGCCAACCCTCAGAATCTATATAACACCTCCATCTGTCACATGAAATATAACCGAGAGTCAGGCCAGGGCCCCGTGTCATATTTTATAGACATTCAATGGGGTTAAAGGTTAAATATTAAGAGACAAAACAAATCCTAACTCAGAGCATTCTCGCGGAAGTTTCAAGGTTATCCGAACTCAATTCATGAGAATGTCCACTATTATATAAATCAAGAATGTTTTGCAAAATACACAAAACGTTATGACCTTAAGGCCTTACAGTTATGCTTCAACAGTATGGTTTACAAACATTGTCGCACATGCCGGTCACACATGAAAAAAAACACTAAAGACTCTTCACTTGGCCTCCGAGGGCTGGTATAGGAACAAAGGCAGCAACCCGCTATTTCTCGCTCGGCTCTCTAGCACCTGCACAGGGACATTCCACCACAAGGATGACAAACAAATCAACGGTCAGCTTTAGCTGACCAATTTATAATGACCCTACCCCATTCCTGGGGTAGCGGTATTCCTTCCATGCATGCATAACATATATATATATATTGGCAGACAAAGCGTGCACTTAAGCACCATTCACCACAGACGTAGGTTCGACCGACCACACGTCTCAAGCACTCGGGACACATTCTCGGTGTACCAGATTTCTCCGGGTCCCACCACCATCCACAGTCCCGGACTTGATTATTCACTTGAGCATTTGAGTCTTTCCGGCACGGGGCCTAAGACTCTCATTATGCCAATGACGAAGTCAGTTACTTTAGATATTCTAGTCTGAATGACATGACGCGGGTACAGTTCAACCATTGCTCGTTGTTCAAACCATCATGGCATAGCCGAAAGCCGAAAACTTCATGGCTGCAAGCATGATGCGGGTCAGCCTCCCCTTGATCATAAACACTATATAACCACTGTTATGCACAATGTCTCTCATGTCTACCAAACCTGAGCACCCACGCATACAGCTCACCTACTAACCACAAGTTCTCCATGAGACAGGCTGCGTAAGTACATTCATATTTGGGAGCTATTGCCAATGATAGTCACTATCGCCTGGCATTAACGACAAATTTCTCTTCTGTCTCCAGATTCAATCACCACTGGAATACCTGTCCAGAAAACCCTGTAGCATCCTGTAGTACCAAAAAACTCGAGTTTCACAAAATCTAGCTCACCAAGAGCTATCGCTAGCGAGACTCATTGTCGCCCGATAATATCCAACGATTGTCACAACGGTGGTATTTTCTGGGTATTTTCCTAGAGAGTGGCTCCAGTACTTCCTACTACTCTCATTCATAGGCACAACCCTTTAGACCCCATAAACTACCTGTTTATACTCGGAGTCTTCTCCGACATGCAAATAAAACATCACTAATCCAGACTAACCTGTCTGGATGGGCTTCACACAGCATGCCTATTCCGTACTGCAATTTCCGGATTCTATATGCAAAACTATCCGGGGATATCATGTATCAACCCATCGGAATTCCCTTCACTTTTCAACATTTTGGTGGGGGATTCCATGTGTGTGCAAAAAGGAGGACTTCACTTGTCTAAGAAGGAAGATCGTTACCCTCGTAGGTCGTTTTGGAGCCATGAGCAAGCTTTCTATCCAGTTGGAAAGGAGCGCCTCGCTTTTCTCTTCACGAATCTTACATCGGTTCTTAATTCCGACCACAGGATCTCCTTCACTAAGCTTGCAAAGCTTCAGCCTTCAGCATTCTTTTTTCTTAACTCTTTCTTCTAAGAACTTGATGAAAAGGGGGAGAGAGAGCGAGAGAAGAGAAATGACTTCTCTTTTCTCCACTCCTCTGCTTAAGTGACCTCGGGATTTATCCCAGCTACAGGATCCTCTCTTCAATAGGAATGAATGGCTATGATTTCAGCTGACCAGTCAAATTTATTGATATCGTCGGGCGATATCCGCTATCGCCTGGGCGATATCATCGGTATCCGCTTTGACCCCAGACAACCACCGCTCTTCGACCGCCGCCAGACCATCTGACACGTGTCTAGACGTCACGTGGCGATATCGCCACGCGATACCCACTGACGCCACTCTGATAGCTTACTCAATGATTCTTTGAATGCGTTGAGAGTGTCGAGTATGCTGAGAGTGTCGAGTGCGGTGAGTGCGTCAAGTGTGTCGAGTGGTATTGTCGCGCGATACTCATTATCGCCACGCGATAATCGACTCAACGATTCATTGAGTATACCCAGTGCTTCATTGAAAGTGTCGAGTGCATCGAGTTCTATCGCCAACGATACCCACTATCGCCCAGCGATAGCCACCTTTAAGTTTTTTTTCCAGTTTTTGGGGTGTTACACTCTAGGCACACATTTTTGAAGTGTTACAACTCCTCCCCCCTTAAAAGAATTTTTCCCTCAAAATTTAAGTTCAACAAAACATAAAACATACTTTATGTAAACAGTACTAGGAAGTTATCTCGCATCGCTTGCTTGCGCTCCCAAGAGAATTCGTCTTGCCCGTAATTGTCTCAGTGTGCCTTCACGAGCTTGACTTCTTTATTCTACAAGTGCCAGATTTCCGAATCCTCCACAGAAATCGGACGAACTGTCATCCTCAAATCTACTGTCATTGACACAGCCGCCGACTCGACCGCATCACACGGATCCACTAAGTCTTTCCTCAACACCAAGATATGGAAAACATTGTGTAGTTCACTCAGCTTTTCGGACAACGTCAACTGATAGGTTGCTCTACATATATGCTTTGTAACCTCGAACGGACCCAAATACCTCAGACTCAATTTCTTGAGTCGCTAAATTCGTGAAATGCCTTTGAACGGCTTGATGTTCAAGTAGACAGTGTCCCCCACTACAAACTACACATGTTTGTGACGCGCATTAAAATATTTCGCATGCCGATCCTGAGAAACCTTCATGTTGTAACACCCCAAAAATCTCAAAATGTGTTTGCAAACAATTTTGGGTTGGAGGCTGTTAGACACGGCCTGGGACACGGGCCTGTCCCAGGGCGTGTCGGGTGTACACGGCCTGGGACACGGGCGTGTCCCAGGGCGTGTTCAGGCTAGTCGACGATTGATAGTCGACGATCGTCGAGCCTGGGACACGGCCTCCGACACGGGCGTGTCCCAGGGCGTGTCGCGCAATTAAATTCGAAAAATGGCCTGTTTGAGTCAGAGAAGTACACGGCCTTGAACACGGCAGTGAACACGGCATGGAACACGGCCGTGTTGGGTTTGACACGGGCGTGTGCCCTACCCGTGTACTGGTTTTGGAGATCGGTGAGTACCGTGTAACAGGAGACACGGGCGTGTCTCATGACTGACACGGGCGTGTCAGGTTCGACACGGGCGTGTCGATGCCCGTGTTCTCGAATATTTCAGTCGGTGCGACTGCCGCGTGTGCCGCTTAAGGGTACACGGCCTGTGACACGGGCGTGTCACAGGCCGTGTCGGCCAAAAGAAAAGGAATTTTCAGTTAGATCTTGGCCCTTCATTTTCTTTAAATAAGATCCTGTGGCTGGAGATCATTTCTGGGCTGATAAGCCCGGAAAAGGGGGAAGAAAAGCTCATTCTTCTTTTCATCTTCTCTTTCTAAAGTTTAAGAGAGAGGTGAGAGCAAGGAGGAAGAAGAGGAAGTGGAGTCCGGCTGCCGGTGGTGCTACGGTGGTCCAAATCGCGAGCCGAGTTCGGATTTGCGAAGGCAACACTGCTGCGAAGGCTTTCATCCGTCTCAAATTTCTCTCCATGGCTCCGAAGCGAACTCCTAGGGTAACGATTTCCTGCTTGGACATGTGAAGTCCTTAATTCCTGCATTGCATAGGGAAAACCCTTCCCCGCGAGTGTGCGGTGGGTTGTGGCGTCCCTTGGGGTAGATATGTGAAGTCCCCCTTGTTAGAGTCCGGAATTGGAGTACGGATCTAGGCATGCTGTGTGAAGCCCATCTGGACATGGTCTGGATTGGTGATGCTTGGTTGTATATCGGAGAAGACTCCGTGTTTATTGCTTGTATGCATGATGGATAAAGTACTGGAGGAAGTCCAGGAAATATTAAGAGTTGGACTATCTTGTGGCCGTGAGTGCTACTTTGTGGAAGGTTGAGCCGTGAGGCTGCAACTGGGAAATGGTGGAACGGGCAAGGTGAAACTGTACCCGCGTCAGTCCAGGCGTGAGTCTGACGATGTGAGCAATGGGAAAGGTGGATCTGTACCCGCGTTATGGTTGTCTAACCTTGGGTGCTTAAGGCCCTGTTAGGATCACATAGCGAGAGTCGACGGCCTGTGAGCCGATCAGACTAGAATGCTCATAATGCACCGTTATGTCTGGGACCTCTGAACGGTGTGAATGTGCCCTGAGTGCACGGAGCGTCGGGCCGTCGTGCCGACGTTTGTGATATGTGACTGTGCGGGCGTGCACGTCTTGCTTGAATTGCTATATATCATGTTGGATGATTGCTATGCAGGGATGGAATTCCCCTGCCCCGTGCCAGGGGCAGGGTCGTTATAATTGGTCAGCTGAATGCTGACCGTTGCCCTGTTTTCCACCGCTTGGTGGATTGGTTCTTACAGGTACTGGAGGTGCTGGCCCGAGCGGGACTTAGCGGGCTGAAGCCCAAAGCTGCATTGCTGCCCTCGAAGGCATTGTTTTGTTTCTTTTGTTCATGTGTGGCCGGCCTGCGTGCCGATGTCTGTAAACCACACTCTTGTTAAGAGAAACTGTTGTAAGGCCTTAAGGCCAGACTCTTTTGATGTATATATACATTCCTATGTTAGTGGACAATGTTCTTTATCTTGAGTTCATTAATTCAACCGTGAAGCTTCCGCTAGAATGCTCTGTGTTAGGATGCGTTAGTTTTGATATTATTTCGTAGCGTCTCCGTCTGTTTGTGGAATATGGTGTGGGGCCCCGGCCGGACCCTCTATTATATTCTTCTTGACGGGTAGAGGTGTTACAATTTGGTATCAGCTTGTTGGTCGATCTCTTCCGAATTCGCAGACAAATTCTTTTGAGAGGTGGCGAGCACGTGTCAGTGCTGTCGTTATAACACTTAATTTGAACTCAAGATTGTCCAATTAGGAATGAAAATACACTTGTTTGTTGAACTTGTGTATTCTTTTTGTATGATTGCCGTTTTCATTGGTCGTTAACCTGTGTAATTTACACATATAGGTGACCAGAAGTGTTGCGGGTCAGTCCAAACCACAACGTTCTATTGAGAGTGCGGCACCAGCCGAGGTGCCCACAACTCCTCCATCCGCTGAAACAGTCCGTCTCATCACGGAAACGGTGCTTGCGGTGATGAATGCTCAGCAGGCGGGGCAGGCACGTCCTGCAGTGGTGCCAACGCAAGCTGGGGTACGGCAAGAACCGGTAGAAGCCGAAGTTGATCCGCGGGTAGTAGATCAACAATGGAAGCAATTCTTGAGCTTTAACCCTCCGCAGTTTCATGGGGCGGGTACACCGGCCCAAGCAGAGGATTGGCTTGCAAGAATCAAGAGGATTATGAGGGCTATCAAGGTTGAGGAGGAACAGAAAGTTATGTTAGCCACTTTCCTACTGGAAGGAGAGGCGCGATTGTGGTGGGATGAGATTGAACTGCATCACTTGGCTGGTAGGCAATTGGCAGAGATTACAATGGACGAATTTTCTCGGTTGTTCTTAGCACAATATCTGCCGGTGCAGCAAAGGATATCGATGGAAATGGAGTTTCAACGGTTAGCACAGGGAGATCGAAGTGTGGATGACTACCTGCATGAGTTCACCCGTTTGGGAAGATATGCGGGCACGATCTTCGCCGAAGAAGAGCGTAAGACTAGTCGGTTTTATGCGGGACTGCGAGATGAGCTGAGGTATTTGCTCTCGAGTTCTGTGAGTCAGGGATTCCAAGCCTTAGTCTGTACGGCTCGTTCTTTGGAGACGGACATGAAACGGGGGCAAGCAAAGGGAAACTTGGCGGTGGTGAAGCCAGAGTTTAAGCCGCCGCGTCCGGACAAGTTTGGCTACCGAAGGAGATGGAATAAGAAGTCTAAGTCTTCTGGACAAGCTCCTTCTGCGACTGTGACGGATACATCTGGGTATGGATCTCGTGCTTGTTATACGTGCGGGAAGGCTGGACACTTCGCATGTGAATGCCGATTTGGTCCTCCAAAGGGTGATAAGAAGACGAGAGCGTCTTATGCGGAGAAGGGGAAGACTGTGGTGGAGTCTTCTGCCTCGCACGCGCAGCCCAGGGTCTTCAACCTTGGACAACAGGAGGCCATTAAGCAGGCGGATGTCGTCACAGGTGCGCATAAGTTTTAATGTTTTTACTTTTGGTGTGCTGTGCTTGTTTTAATTGTAATGTTATAGGGTTTGTCCTTATACGAGAGTATCCGGCGCGAGCACTGTTCGACACAGGTGCTTCACATTCGTTTCTGTCTGAGGACTTTGTCTTTCGTGTCGGGGTGCCTATCCGGACCAAGATAGACAGTGTAAAGGTGCTGTTTCCTAACGGATGTTTGATGTGCGCGGATCGATCTTGCGATCTTGCGGTCAAGATAGGAAGTCGGGAGTTCAAGGGGGAAACACTAGTGTTGCCGATCAAAGAGTTTGATATAATCTTTGGTATGGACTGGCTTTCAGAGCAGCGTGCCTGTATCGATTGCACTTCAAAAGAGGTCACACTTGGGCAAAATACCGAACAAGAGACCAAGTTCATTGGTATGCAAGGGATGAGTGGGATGTTGTTATCCGCTCTCCAAGTTGTTAAGGCAGTTCGGAAGGGTGCGGAGTTGGTCTTCACACTCATAGAGGCGGTGACGCCGAAGGCCAGTGTGAGTGAAGTGCCGATTGTGTCGGAATATGCGGATGTGTTTCCAAAGGACCTTCCGGGGTTACCTCCCCAAAGGGAAATTGACTTCGCTATCGAGCTGGTGCCGGGTGCAAAACCCGTGGCCCGTTCGCCGTATCGGGTAGCGCCAAAAGAAATGGCCGAACTGAAAGTTCAGTTGCAAGAGTTGTTGGAGCAGGGATACATACGCCCAAGTATGTCACTTTGGAGCGCGCCTGTTCTTTTTGTGAAAAAGAAAGACGGTGGTTTGCGACTATGTATTGATTATCGCGAACTAAACAAGCTGACGGAGAAAAACAAGTATCCAATTCCTCGGATCGATGACTTGTTCGATCAGCTAGCAGGCTCAACCATCTATTCGAAGTTGGACTTGAAGTCCGGGTATTACCAGTTGCGGATTAGGGAAGGTGACATTCCCAAGACAGCGTTTGGCACACGCTATGGTCATTATGAGTTCACAGTGATGCCGTTCGGCTTATGTAATGCGCCTTCAGTCTTCATGGATCTCATGCATCGAACGTTCCGCGAATACCTGGATCTGTTTGTGATTGTGTTTATTGATGATATCCTTGTATATTCACAATCGGAGGAAGATCATGCAAACCACTTGCGATTAGTATTGCATACCTTGCGAAGGAATAAGCTGTATGTCAAGTACTCTAAGTGTGAGTTCTGGCTCTCGTCGGTGGCTTTTCTAGGCCATGTGGTAAGTGGAGAGGGCATAGCAGTGGATCCGGCTAAGATAAGTGTCATTCGTGATTGGCCAGTGTTGTCTTCGGTGGCCGAAGTCAGGAGTTTCCTTGGACTGGCGGGCTACTATAGACGGTTCGTGGAGAACTTCTCCCGGATTGCTTTGCCTCTGACTACGTTGACGAGAAAGGATCAGAAGTTCGTTTGGACGCCGGAGTGGGCACGAGCTTTTGAGGAGCTGAAAAGTCGTTTGACCACGGCGCCTGTTTTGACGTCGCCATGTGGTACAGATGGATTTGAAATATACAGCGATGCGTCAGGAAGCGGCTTAGGCTGTGTTCTCCTGCAGTTTGGCAAGGTGATCGCTTATGGTTCACGTCAATTGAAAGTGCATGAGCGTAATTACCCCGTCCATGATTTGGAGTTGGCGGCGGTGATCTTTTCGCTAAAGTTGTGGCGGCATTATCTATATGGCGTGAAAGTGGATATTTATACCGATCATAAAAGCTTAAAGTATCTGCTCGATCAAAAGGAGTTGAATATGCGACAAAGGAGGTGGATGGAATTCCTTGGGGATTATACCTTCGACATTCACTATGTTCCCGGAAAGGGAAATGTGGTTGCTGATGCCTTGAGTCGTCGGACTCCAGTACGGGAAAATTGGTTGCGGATACATGATGAGCGGTTAGTCCAGGAGTTGGAAGCTCTGGAGATATCTTGTGTAGAAAGAGATTCTTCGACTGAAGTATGCGTGAACTGGTTGGAGGTTCAATATGACCTTGCTGACAGGGTTCGGCGGGCAACGGAGTTGGATGAAAGTCTCCAACGCTATGCAAAGGAGGGATCTGGTGATCAGTTCTCTTGGGATGATGGTTTATTACGAAAAGATGGCCGATTGTGCGTCCCTAGTGCGGGTAAATTGCGGGAAGAATTGTTATATGAAGCGCACTTTACAAAGTACTCAATTCACCCTGGGAGCACAAAAATGTACAAGGACATGAAGAAACTGTTCTGGTGGCCTGGTTTAAAGAAGGACATAGCCGCGTATGTGGCTAAATGTCGTACTTGTGCTTTGGTAAAGGCAGAATGTCAACGGCCGAGTGGTTTCCTGAAGTCGTTGTCGGTTCCACAATGGAAGTTTGAGGATATTTCTATGGATTTCGTGCACGGATTGCCGAGATCTCAGCGTGGCCATGACTCAATCTGGGTGATTGTAGACCGGTTGACAAAGGTGGCTCACTTTATACCAAACAAGCGGGACGATTCAGTGGAAACGTTGGCAAAGCTCTATGTGGAGCAGATAGTTCGATTGCACGGTGTTCCCCGGAGCATCGTAAGTGACCGAGATGGGCGCTTTACTTCAAAGGATTGGAGATTAGTTCATCAAATGTTGGGCACGAAGTTAGCATTCAGTACGGCCTTTCACCCGCAAACGGATGGCCAAACTGAACGAACCAACAGAACGATGGAGGATATGCTCCGTATGTGCGCCCTGGACTTCGGTAAGAAGTGGGAAGAACATCTTGTTATGGTGGAATTTGTCTATAATAATAGCTATCAAGCGAGTATAGGCATGGCCCCATTTGAAGCGATGTATGGTCGTAAGTGTCGTACACCGCTAGCTTGGGCAGAAACTGGCGAGACCAAACTTTTAGGCAAAAAGGAAGTCGAGGATGCTACCTCAATAATACGCTCTATTTGAGAGAGGCTCCTAATAGCCCAAGATCGGCAGGCCAAGTATTACAATGCTAAGCACCGGAACGTGGAGTTCGCGGTGGGTGACTGGGTCTATTTAAAGATTAAGCCCTTCAAAGGCGTATCTCGGATTCGGCGGTTGAAAAAGCTAAGTCCGCGATACCTTGGTCCGTTTGAAGTGGTGGAGCGAGTTGGGGAAGCTGCCTATCGGTTAGCTCTTTCATCGGAATTGAGTGGATTGCGTGACGTGTTTCACATCTCGGTGCTACGCAAAGCAGTCAAGGATCCAGCTCAAATAGTTGACAATGATCGAGTGCCGGTTGAGTATGGGCTAACGACAAAGGTGAAGCCTATACGGATCGAGGATCGAGCCGAGAAACAGTTGCGGAACAAGGTGATCGGGATGGTCAAAGTCCGGTGGGACAATTGTGGCCGAGAAGAGCTAACATGGGAGCGCGAGCAGACCATGCGAGCCGATTTTCCCGAGTTATTTTCGTAACTTGTTCGCTCGTTATATATGTAATAGAAACATATAAATGTTTTGTTATTTTCTCCCTATTGTCTTCAAATTTCGGGACGAAATTTTCTTAAGGGGGGGAGGATTGTAACACCCTAAAAATCTCAAAATGTGTTTGCAAACAATTTTGGGTTGGAGGCTGTTAGACACGGCCTGGGACACGGGCGTGTCCCAGGGCGTGTCGGGTGTACACGGCCTGGGACACGGGCGTGTCCCAGGGCGTGTTCAGGCTAGTCGACGATTGATAGTCGACGATCGTCGAGCCTGGGACACGGCCTCCGACACGGGCGTGTCCCAGGGCGTGTCGCGCAATTAAATTCGAAAAATGGCATGTTTGAGTCAGAGAAGTACACGGCCTTGAACACGGCAGTGAACACGGCATGGAACACGGCCGTGTTGGGTTTGACACGGGCGTGTGCCCTACCCGTGTACTGGTTTTGGAGATCGGTGAGTACCGTGTAACAGGAGACACGGGCGTGTCTCATGACTGACACGGGCGTGTCAGGTTCGACACGGGCGTGTCGATGCCCGTGTTCTCGAATATTTCAGTCGGTGTGACTGCCGCGTGTGCCGCTTAAGGGTACACGGCCTGTGATACGGGCGTGTCACAGGCCGTGTCGGCCAAAAGAAAAGGAATTTTCAGTTAGATCTTGGCCCTTCATTTTCTTTAAATAAGATCCTGTGGCTGGAGATCATTTCTGGGCTGATAAGCCCGGAAAAGGGGGAAGAAAAGCTCATTCTTCTTTTCATCTTCTCTTTCTAAAGTTTAAGAGAGAGGTGAGAGCAAGGAGGAAGAAGAGGAAGTGGAGTCCGGCTGCCGGTGGTGCTACGGTGGTCCAAATCGCGAGCCGAGTTCGGATTTGCGAAGACAACGCTGCTGCGAAGGCTTTCATCCGTCTCAAATTTCTCTCCATGGCTCCGAAGCGAACTCCTAGGGTAACGATTTCCTGCTTGGGCATGTGAAGTCCTTAATTCCTGCATTGCATAGGGAAAACCCTTCCCCGTGAGTGTGCGGTGGGTTGTGGCGTCCCTTGGGGTAGATATGTGAAGTCCCCCTTGTTAGAGTCTGGAATTGGAGTACGGATCTAGGCATGCTGTGTGAAGCCCATCTGGACATGGTCTGGATTGGTGATGCTTGGTTGCATATCGGAGAAGACTCCGTGTTTATTGCTTGTATGCATGATGGATAAAGTACTGGAGGAAGTCCAGGAAATATTGAGAGTTGGACTCTCTTGTGGCCGTGAGTGCTACTTTGTGGAAGGTTGAGCCGTGAGGCTGCAACTGGGAAATGGTGGAACGGGCAAGGTGAAACTGTACCCGCGTCAGTCCAGGCGTGAGTCTGACGATGTGAGCAACGGGAAAGGTGGATCTGTACCCGCGTTATGGTTGTCTAACCTTGGGTGCTTAAGGCCCTGTTAGGATCACATAGCGAGAGTCGACGGCCTGTGAGCCGATCAGACTAGAATGCTCATAATGCACCGTTATGTCTGGGACCTCTGAACGGTGTGAATGTGCCCTGAGTGCACGGAGCGTCGGGTCGTCGTGCCGACGTTTGTGATATGTGACTGTGCGGGCGTGCACGTCTTGCTTGAATTGCTATATATCATGTTGGATGATTGCTATGCAGGGATGGAATTCCCCTGCCCCGTGCCAGGGGCAGGGTCGTTATAATTGGTCAGCTGAATGCTGACCGTTGCCCTGTTTTCCACCGCTTGGTGGATTGGTTCTTACAGGTACTGGAGGTGCTGGCCCGAGCGGGACTTAGCGGGCTGAAGCCCAAAGCTGCATTGCTGCCCTCGAAGGCATTGTTTTGTTTCTTTTGTTCATATGTGGCCGGCCTGCGTGCCGATGTCTGTAAACCACACTCTTGTTAAGAGAAACTGTTGTAAGGCCTTAAGGCCAGACTCTTTTGATGTATATATACATTCCTATGTTAGTGGACAATGTTCTTTATCTTGAGTTCATTAATTCAACCGTGAAGCTTCCGCTAGAATGCTCTGTGTTAGGATGCGTTAGTTTTGATATTATTTCGTAGCGTCTCCGCCTGTTTGTGGAATATGGTGTGGGGCCCCGGCCGGACCCTCTATTATATTCTTCTTGACGGGTAGAGGTGTTACACATGCACTCCTGGATCGTCTGAACTAACTCAAAAGCATCTGCCACTGCTTCTTTTCCCAAAAGCTGAGTGCCTCTTGTCTCTATCCAGGACATCGGCGTTTGACACCGCCTACCATACAATGCTTCATACTGAGTGATCCAGATGCTCACTTGGAAGCTATTATTGTATGCAAACTCAACCATAAAAAGGTGGTCTTCTCGTCGATCCCTTGCCAAAATCAAGAGCACGCATCATCAACATGTCTTCCAAAGTACGATTCGTCATCACCGTTCGACCATCGGTCTGTGGATGGAATGTAGTACTGAAATTAAGCTTAATGATCAAGCTCTTCTACACTAACCTTCAATCTTTGGACGTGAACCACCTATCTCGGTCGTTGACGATACTCTTTGGAATCTCATGCAACTGCACAAGGTTTCGAACATAGAGCTCCACTAGCTTTTCTACTTTATCTTCTTTCTGATTATGAATGAAGTGAGCCACCTTGGTTAAACGATCCACAATCACCCAAATCGCATCGTTACTTTACAACGACAGAGGCAAATCATGCATAAAATTCATGGAGATGTCCTTAAATTACCATTCGGGAATAATAAGGGGCTTTAGGAACCCACCCGGCCTCCGACACTCGGCCTTCACTGAGGCACAATTCTAGCATCAGCTCACATACAAAGCTATATCTCGCTTCATCTCAGGCCACCAAAAGGATTTCTTAATATCCAAGTACATCTTCGTACTGCCTGGGTGAATGGAGTACTTCGTAAAGTGGGTCTCAAACATCAACTTCTCACAGAGCTTGCGGAACTACGGTACATAAACCCTTCCATCCTTCTTTAAGATCTCATCAACCATCTCCAAGTTATTGTCATCGCCTTTCTGAGCTTCCACCACTAATGGTTGGAACTCTACATCTACACTAGTCGCCTCTCGAATATGATCGGACAAGTTGCACTGCAACTCTATCCAGTTTAACCGAGCCACACTAAACTCACCTATAACAACACATATAATGCTAAGAAACTCGAAGTTTTGCACCAACCACTCATCATGCACTTCTAACCAATTTCATTGCCCAAAAAATTTTCTACTCAAAGCATCGACCACAACATTGGCCTTACCTGACGTGTACTGAATCGTCGCGTCATAGTCCCTAAGGAACTCGACCTACCTGCGCTACCGCATGTTCAAATCTTTTTGGTCCAAGAGTTACTTAAGGTTTTTATGGTCCATGAAAATCTTCATCCTTGCGCCATACATATAGTGCCGCCATAACTTTAACGCAAATATTACTGATGTCAGCTCCAAGTCATGGACGTGGTAATTTCTCTCATGAGTCTTCAATTGTCTAGACCATAAGCTATCGCGTTGTCATGATGCACAAGCATGCAACCTAAACCGCATCCTAATGCATCACTGAAAATCTGAAATCCCTTAGTCCCACAAGGAAGACTTAGGATTGGAGCAGACATTAACCTTTCTTTCAACGTCTCGAATGCTCGAGCGCACTCCAGCATCCACACAAACTTCTGATCCTTATGAGCAAGAAAAGTGAAGGGTAATGCTATTCGTGAAAAGTTTTACACAAACCTTATGTAGTACCCAGCTAGTCCAAGGAAACTCTTAACTTTCGCCACATTTCTCAAAACTTACCAATCCCTGATGGCCTCAACTTTTGTCGGATTCACTGACACTCTATCACCACTAATCGCATGGCCCAAAAATGTCACCTTCTCTAACCAGAACTTGCACTTCGAGAACATAGCATAAAGCTAGTTCTCCCTCAGGATCTGCAAGACCACTCTCAAGTGAGTCTCGTGCTCCGACTCTGACTTGGAATACACTAGGATGTCGTCGATAAACACCACTACAAACGAATTCAAGTACTGCTGAAAACTCGGTTCATCAAATCCATGAACACTGATGACACATTCGTCAAACTAAACAGCATCACTGAAAATTCGAAGTGACCATACCTCGTCCCAAATGTAATAAAATATAAACTAACACAGAAACAATAGGATTTGGTGTCTCAAACATCAAACCTGTTCTTATGTTGAGTATATAAATAAAAGGGGTCTACAATGCAGCATCTATACAAACTCGGGTTTCACCCAATGCCCCATATAGCATGTATGAGTCTAACATATCATCACACATCAACATGGCATATTAATCACATGGGTACTCTCATTTCCCCAAAGGTATACAAGCCCAAGGCCGATAATGTTGAAACCGAAAAAATCGGTCCCTGTAGAGTCCGACCCTTGCGGAAGGGGTGATCGCACACTTACTTCTCTACTCACAAGCCCAAGGGTCAAGGGAGAGGGACCGGGAACAGACCCAAGGCTTCAGCATGGAGGTCCCACCACACACCCGGAAGATCTTAGAGCGCTTCCCCTCCTTAGCCAAGTGTTGAAGCTAAGGTACCTCAGAAAGCGCTAGAAGACCGGGCACAAAAAGGCGTGCCTTCTGAGGTACCCCTTGGGTCCTATTTATAGGAAAAGATGGCCTGCAAATACCCAACCTTCACTATTTTCGAGGACTATAGGCAATCCAAAGGGGGTAACATGGTAAAAACATCCCACAACTGAAGGGCGAGCCGGCCCCGAGAAGAGCTCACTGAGTGGGGGCAGCGAGTATGGGCGCGAGAAGGCTCCCCCTGCGCCGAGGTGAGGAGCGGCGGATGAACTCGCCTCTCGCAGCGTCGCGGACCTGACTCGCCTCGCCTCAAGCCTGGGAAGGTCGGGCCTGAAGCCCCTGCTCGCCGATGATGGTCATGTTGGTACTCGCCGACCCCGTGGCTCTAGACGAGCATGTACTCGGCCGGGCCCACGATGAACGGCCTCCTCTCGTCGGGCTCAGCTCCACAGTCTTCGAGCTCGGCCCGACGATTGCCGAGAACGTACTCGACATGCTGGGCTCGTCATACCCTGCTGAACTCACCTGAGGCTCGGGGGCGGTCTGGGCCGGCCGGATCGGCTCCTGTTAGCCCACTCGCTGGATACGGGGTTGTACACAATCCCCGCTCTTTGCGAGGTTGGCACAAACTCGGAAAGAAACATCCAACCCACCAGGATCCTGCGAGTGCGACAGGAGCCGAAAGGAATCTCTTGGTAGGACCCACCGATGGCTATATATACATGCCCTGCCTACTCGACTGACCCCCGCCCCTTTCTTTACTTAAGCCCTGCCGATATGTCACTCCCGAAAGAAGTCATGGAACGACTCGCGAAATCGCGCGGGGAGACCGCCCTTCGTGCCGCAGCCCTGACGGATCTGAGCGCCCCGGCCCGCCGTTTTGCTGAATTCGGCTCGGCCAAGAGGGCGAGGCCCTTTCCTCCCGAGGCCGAGCACATCTTTGCTGACCTAAAGAACACTTTGGCCCATGGCTCCGACTCTTCCAACCGTCCTGCCCTGGCCCCTCATGACAAAGACTTTGTGGATCTTACCGCCGAACAGGACCAAGGCGGCGAGGTCTCCACACCAAGGGTCGAGAGTCTACCTGCCAAGGAGCCCGGGTCATCCCCTGACCCGCGTCCGCGAGACTCGCCTCCTGTCTCCAAAATCGTGGAGCCAGACTCGCGGGGGTCGGTATCGCCGGCTCGCCTTCACTCTCAACATCCCTCCTCTGCTCCTGCGGCTACTGGGGTGGATGCCGAGCATACATCCGCTCCTGCTTCCCCCCAGGATACTGAAGGTATGCCCCTGACCTCCTTATTTTGCGTCTGATTCTAACTGGCGCTCGCTCCTCCCACTCGCTATCTTGACTTCCCTGTGCAGGCCTCCCGGACCCAGCCGCGACTGATAACTCCGCCGAACGGGCCGTCTACTCTCCTCTTCCATCGCCGCGCGCCTTGGACGTCTTCCTGGACTCAGAGGTGGACAGCCCCGAACGGTCGAGGCGAAGCCAACTGGTCCTGAAGAAGCTAGTGCGCGAGCTCCATGAGCTGAAGAAAGACAACTCCAGGCTGCAGGACGAGTGCGCGCAGCTTGCCGGCGAGGCGAGGATCAGCTCGGCGTACGCGGCGACATCTTTCTCCATACTTTTTGACGAGATTGACGAGAACCTGCGAGCGGCGAACAGGAACCTGGGGCAGCTTCGGCAACTTTTTGCGCAGCGGCTGGCGGCATCGGGTCGGCGAGACCGGGGTAATTGAGGATGGCTCTCTTGCGAGCCGACCGGTACTCGCCCCCACTGTCGCCCGATCCATGCGCGAGCTTTTCTGCTTTTCTTTGTTCTGGACAATTTACTTTTGAATGCTAAATAAAGTGTATAAATTTTATCATGCGAGCACATCTTTTCTTCTTCGAGCGGTGCGTGCCTTTTCGGATTCCTTAGCTAGGCTCGCCTAGGTCGGCGAGTAGAGAGCGACGAGACGGGATACGCGAAGCAGGGTTTGCGAGCCGGGCTGGTCAGTCGGTTTCGCTTCCCCTTCTTTTTCTATAAATAGGGATCCCCACCTACCCCCGGCTACGCCTTTATTGCCTTCTCATTCCTTCCTTTCCTTGCCCTCCCTACCTACTGCTCGCGTGCTTTCGTCCCCTCAGCGGGCATGGGTAAAGGAAACCCCGACTCCGAGGGCCGCTCCAAGTGCGCCCAGAATTTCGCGGACCACTGTTTCTTCGAGGGGAACACCACGGCGAGCGAGCTCGTCGAGTTTATGGCGGATTACGCCCCTACCGGCTTTGCGGCCCGCCTCCCGACGGAACATGAGGCCATTAACTCGTTCTTTGAGGACGAGCTCGCCTTCCCCATCTCGCACTTTGAGGTGGGGTTGCGCCTGCCGCTCTGGCCAGAGGTCCGCCAGGTACTCAAGTACTAAGGCGTTGTGCCCGCGCAGCTCAACCCCAACGCCATCGCCATGATAGTGGGGTTTGCCTGCTACCTCTGCCGAGAGCGGATCGAGTTCAATCTCACCGTCTTCCGCAAGCTCTTCTCCTACAAAGCCAACGCCGACGGGGTCGCCTTCTTCGGCGGCACATCCTTAAAGATCCGCGAGGTCGCCAACAAAAATCAGAACTGGATGTCGAAGATCACCTTCATCCGGGGCGACCTCGGCAATATTCCCTTCTCGCCCTTGCAGAAGAGCGAGGAGGTGTACCGGCCGCCGTCCGTGTCTGGTAATGACGCCGAGCTCCATAAGTTTTTCCTGTACAAGGACTTCGAGGTCGCCTTCCTTCATCGCGGCCTTGAATCCCTGCCGCCTATCCTTCCTGGTGAAGGTTCGCCTCGCCCACCTTCCGCTCGCCATTTGGCCTAACTAATCAGAACCTTATTTTTCGGCTAAGTCTTTTTTGCAGGGGAGTGACTGATCCTGGTGAACCCTCCCTTCGCCGACCCTGGAGTGTTTTCGGACCCGCTCGAGTGGGCCCGGGCCGCGGCTGAGGCGTGCCGGGAAGAGAAGGTCAGGGGCAAGCCCTCCAGCAAGAGGCGGCTGGAGCTTGGGGGGCCGAGCTCGGTCCACCGCCCCTTGGCCCCTAAAAAGGCGAGGGTGGTCTCGCGAGGCCTTCCACAGTAGCCCGCGTCGCCCGTCAGGTTCATGAGCTCGCCGGAGGTTTTTTCCGACGAAGCCCCGGCGAGCCCACTGAAGGAGACATCATCCCCCTGCGGGAAGAGGCACGGGTCCTCCTCTCCTCCTTCCGTCGAGGAGGTTGCCCCCAGTGGCTCGGGAGCCCCAAAGGACCACCCCCACTTCGGGAAGGGGGGAAGGAGCAAGGATGCGGCCGGCGAGCCGATGCTGCTCTGGGATGAGGGGGCCCATCGTGTCTCCGTCTCTACTCGCGCTCCTTCCTGGGGAGCTCGTCGGCCTCCCACGGGCCACGCGTTTGCCCTTGGCATCGGCCTCTATGGCCTGGAGGGCGCCGATGCCTACAAGAACCTGACTCCTCGGCAGATAGGCCACGAGGGCCTGCAGGCGCATCTAAGGGCCTTCGAACTTCACCATATGATGGTCCGCCGCGGCTTCCAGCTCAGCCAACTCCTGATCAAAGCCGAGCAGGAGCGCGACCTGGCGGCGGAGAAAGCTGCTGACGCGGAGCGGCGATTCAGCATTGCCGAGCGCTTACTCGACGAGGCTTCGGGCGGGCTGGTAAGAGTCGACCAACTCTCGTTTTAACTTGGAAAATATTTCACCGAGAGTTTGACCCTCTTGCTTTTCAGGATGCCGAGTCCGCCAAGGTGCTGCAAGCCCGTGCCAGTGAGTTGGAGGGCGAGACTGCCCTGTTGCGGCTCCGCCTCGCGAAACAGGAGGCCAGCTCGCGCGAGCAGGAGGCCTTTGCTGCTCGGTCGGCGACCGAGGTGGAGGCGTTGAAGGAGCAGAACCGCTGCCTCCAAGGCGAGGTCCGCCGACTGACGGAAGCCCTCTTCCCCCCAGACAGTGTCGAGCCGCCTTTTCCCTACAAGCGGCCCCGGGTTTTCGGCGAGGGGGAGGTTATGGAGCGGCTGCGAGTCAACTCGATCGAGTCTGTCGAATGCCTCCTGATTGCCATGAAGGGATCGGGGATTTTGGCCGAGGGCTGCGAGGAGGTGGCGGTCCGAGATCTTCTGCCGAGCCTGTTCCCGCCGTCTCCACCCAGCGAGAAGGAGGAGAGCTTTGGCTCCCTCTTTGATGGGGCGAAGGGCAAGGAAAAATCGCTCGGAGGCGAGGAGGAGGATCGCCATTCGGGAGAGGAGGGCGAGAGCTGACCGAATTCCCCCCCTCTTCTTTTTTTTTTCTACTGTCTTCTTGTAATCATCCCCCCTCTTTTCCTGTAATCTCGTAGGGGCGAGCCCTTCCCCTTTTTGCGAACATAATGAAAAGAATTTTAATTCTAACTCTTTTTTACCTTCAGCGCTAGAATGCACGTGAGTTAGGATTCGCGCTCGGCGAGAGACCTTGAGCATCGGCGGCGACCAGACTCGCGACTCTCGGCCTACTCGCCGTGTGACCTTTGTGAGAGCGGCCGCCGCAGGCGTCCGCCTATCATTCGGGAAAAGATCTTCTGCCGAGCAGACCCCTGCGAGTCCAGGCTCGCGTGGGAGGCACAGTTTTCCTTCGACTAGGTGGGGCAAAAATCCTTTCTAGTCAGACAACCAAGGGAAACAGGACCCCTTAGACTCCCTGATTGTTGAACATCTTCAGGGCTCAGCCCCAGGGTCATAGCGACGTCTATAGAGACCCCGGCCCTGCCAGCTTGGAGGGAGCCTAGCAGCGGGAGAATCGAGACCTAACCCCAGAGTGAGAACACTCAGAATATTTTCCTCTCTCGGGTGCTACCACCAGGCCTGTCAGCTAGATGGGAGCCTGAGGGAGGGTGTTGAACATCCTCCGGGCTCAGCTCCAGGGTCATGATGATGTCCATCGAGACCCTGGCCCTGCCAGCTTGGAGGGAACCTGGCAGCGGGAGAATCGAGACCTAACCCCAGAGCGAGAACACTCAGAATATTTTCCTCTCCCGGGTGCTACCACCAGGCCTGTCAGCTAGATGGGAGTCTGAGGGCGGGTGTTGAACATCCTCCGGGCTCAGCTCCAGGGTCATGACGACGTCCATCGAGACCCCGGCTCTGCCAGCTTGGAGGGAGCCTGGCAGCAGGAGAATCGAGACCTAACCCCAGAGCGAGAATACTCAGAATATTTTCCTCTCCCGGGTGCTACCACCAGGCCTGTCAGCTAGATGGGAGCCTGAGGGCGGGTGTTGAACATCCTCCGGGCTCAGCTCCAGGGTCATGACGACGTCCATCGAGATCCCGGCCCTGCCAGCTTGGAGGGAGCCTGGCAGCGGGAGAATCGAGACCTAACCCCAGAGCGAGAACACTCAGAATATTTTCCTCTCCCGGGTGCTACCACCAGGCCTGTCAGCTAGATGCGAGCCTGAGGGCGGGTGTTGAACATCCTCCGGGCTTAGCTCCAGGGTCATGATGACGTCCATCGAGACCCCGGCCCTGCCAGCTTGGAGGGAGCCTATCAGCGGGAGAATCGAGACCTAACCCCAGAGCGAGAACACTCAGAATATTTTCCTCTCCCGGGTGCTACCACCAGGCCTGTCAGCTAGATGGGAGCCTGAGGGCGGGTGTTGAACATCCTCCGGGCTCAGCTCTAGGGTCATGACGACGTCCATCGAGACCCCGGCCCTGCCAGCTTGGAGGGAGCCTGGCAGCGGGAGAATCGAGACCTAACCCCAGAGCGAGAACACTCAGAATATTTTCCTCTCCCGGGTGCTACCACCAGGCCTGTCAGCTAGATGGGAGCCTGAGGGCGGGTGTTGAACATCCTCCGGGCTCAGCTCCAGGGTCATGACGACGTCCATCGAGACCCCGGCCCTGCCAGCTTGGAGGGAGCCTGGCAGCGGGAGAATCGAGACCTAACCCCAGAGCGAGAACACTCAGAATATTTTCCTCTCCCGGGTGCTACCACCAGGCCTGTCAGCTAGATGGGAGCATGAGGGCGGGTTTTGAACATCCTCCGGGCTCAGCTCCAGGGTCATGACGACGTCCATCGAGACTCCGGCCCTACCAGCTTGGAGGGAGCCTGACAGCGGGAGAATCGAGACCTAACCCCAGAGCGAGAACACTCAGAATATTTTCCTCTCCCGGGTGCTACCACCAGGCCTATCAGCTAGATGGGAGCCTGAGGGCGGGTGTTGAACATCCTCCGGGCTCAGCTCCAGGGTCATGACGACGTCCATCGAGACCCCGGCCCTGCCAGCTTGGAGGGAGCCTAGCAGTGGGAGAATCGAGACCTAACCCCAGAGCGAGAACACTTAGATTATTTTCCTCTCCCGGGTGTTTTTGATGCTCTTTCATGGAAGTTCCGCCACATCGCATGTCATTGTTACGATTATCGTAAAAAAGGAGTTAAATACATTGCATTGAAAAAAGCTGAGGCACATACAAACATTCAGGGATAGAAGCGTTTCAGGTCGTCGCCGCTCCAGGTGTGGCTCAAAGTTTCGCCTTCTACATTTTGGAGGTGGTATCCTCCCGATTTTAATGTCTCCTTTACGATGTAGGGCCCCTCCCAGTTTGGATGGAGCTTGCCCACGCCGCCGATCTTCCTGCCGCATCTACCTTCTTTAGAACCAGGTCGCCTTCCACGAACTGTTTGACCCGGACATGCTTGTCGAAATACTTAGCCATTCTCCGCTTGACTTCCTCCTGCCGAACCGCGGAGAGGTCGCGCACTTCCTCTATCAAGTCCAAAGAGAGTTGTTGTTCTCCCTCATTCTCATCTCTCCACTCCTCCCTTCCAGCTTCTGCCTCAGCGACCCTGGGAGTACGGACCTCGAGTTCAATGGGGAGCACCGCCTCGCTTCCGTGAGATAGTTTAAAGGGCGTCTCCCCCGTGGCGGTGTTGGGGGTAGTCCTCAGGGCCCAGAGGACCGAGGGGAGTTGCTCTACCCAATTCCCCTTCAAATTCTTCACCTTCTTTTTCAGGAGGTTCACGATAATCTTGTTGACCTCCTCTACCTGCCCGTTGCTCCTTGGGTGGTGGACAGAGGCGAACCTGAGATCGATCCCGAGTTCTCCACAGAACTTAATGAACTCATTGCTGGCGAATTGTGGTCCGTTGTCGGTGACGATGGCTTGGGGCATCCCATGCCTGCAGATGATCTCCCCCCATACGAAATTTCGAATGATCTGCGAGGTCACCTTGGCGCCAAAGCCTTCACCTCCATCCACTTGGAGAAATAGTCGATCATTACCAGCAAGAATCTCCTCTGCCCGCTTGCCTGGGGGAAGGGACCTACCAGGTCCATTCCCCAAATTGCAAAAGGCCAAGGGGCCGTGATACTCCTGAGTCGCTGAGCCGGTTGTAGTTGGAGGGGGGCAAACAGTTGACACTTATGGCATTTTTTGACAAATTCTAAGGCATCATGCCCCAGGGTTGGCCAGAAGTATCCCTGCCTGATGATCCTTCCCTCCAGGGTCCGACCTCCCGAATGACTCCCACATTCCCCGGAGTGGACTTCTTCCAAAATCCTCGACACCTCCCCCTCCGCCACGCAACGGGCTAGTAATCTCGAAAGGGTCTTGCAGTAAAGTTGCCCGTCGCGCAAAAGGTATTATGCTGACTTGTACTTGAGCTTCTTTCTATCCATCCCTTCTGGGTATTCTCCTATGGACAGGTAGGTAGTGAATGGGTCCATCCATGTGGACCGCCGATCTATCTCCATCAACTCTTCTTCCTCCAGGGAGGGGTGGAAAAGGTCCGTGATAGTGCCCCCCACCCGAGGACCGCGCTTGGAGAGGTGGTCGACTTGTTCATTTTCCTCCCGTGGCACATGCTGAATGGAGAAGGTCTGGAACCCCCCGATAATTCCCTTAACCTTGGCCAGATATTGTTGTAGGGTGGGCTCCCTTGCCTCGAACTCCCCGTTGATCTGGGAGGCTATTACCATAGAATCAGTGAAGACCTTCACATCATGCACCCCCAATTCCTAGGCCAGGCGTAGCCCTGCGATTACCGCCTCGTACTCGGCCTGGTTATTGGTTATAGAGAAATGTATCACCACCGTTTGCTCGATCCAGGTCCCTTGGGGACTTTCCAAGACGACCCCGACCCCCAAGGAGTGTTTCTCTGAAGCCCCATCCACCATCACCTTCCAAGGGACGGGGTAAGTGAGTTTGTCTTCTGCTACCTCGACCACATAGTCAGCCAAGAAGTCAGCCATTGCTTGCGCCTTAATTGCGAGTCGAGGGACAAAGGAGATGTCAAACTCGCTCAACTCTACCGACCACTTGGCGAGTCTTCCTGAATGCTCCACTCCCTCGAAGATGCTGCGAAGGGGGTGGTCGGTTACCACCTGGATGGAGTGTGCCTGGAAGTAGGGCCTGAGTCTCCGGGCCGAGATGATTAGAGCGAAGGCCAACTTCTCCAAGATGGGGTAGCGGAGTTCCGCCTTCCTCAGAACCCTACTCACATAGTAGATGGGCAGCTGCTTTCTCCCCTCTTCCCGAACTAAGACAGAACTTACGGCCTCCGCCCCGACCCCTAAATACAAAAACAAGTCCTCCCCTTCCTTTGGCCCTTGGAGCAAGGGGGCCTGAGTCAACTGCCTCTTCAAGGCCTGGAATGCCTCCTCGCACTCCGGGGTCCATTCGAACTTCCGACCTCCCCTCAAGGTCTTGAAGAAGGGAGAACACCTCTCCCCGGCCTGGGAGAGGAACCTGCTCAGTCCTGCCAGCTTCCCTGTCAGCCGTTGTACCTCCTTCGCATCACGAGGTGGCCCCAACTCCATAATCGCCCGGACTTTGTCAGGGTTGGGTTCGACTCCGGCTGGGGTGAGGAGATGACCCAGAAATTTGCCTTTGCTCGCCCCGAAGATGCACTTCAGAGGATTCAACCTCATCTTGTATTTACGCAAGGTGCCGAAGGTCTCCTCCAGATCCCAGAGGTGAGAATCGACCTCCCGGCTTTTTACCATCAGGTCGTCCACGTACACTTCCAAGTTCCTTCCCCTCTACCCCTGGAATACACGGTCCATCATCTTCTGGTATGTTGCCCCCGCATTCTTTAACCCAAAAGGCATCATCTTGTACCTGGGACAGTTCTTCCTGAAACCTGTTCAGGTAACTTCCCAGGGTCTCCCCTACTTTCTGCCTGACACGGAACAGGGACTCGACCTCCCTCTTCCTCTTCTTTGAGGTGGTGAATCTCAACATGAATCCCCTGCGCAAATCCTCGAAGCAGTAAATGGAACCGGCCGGGAGCTGATGAAACCACTCCCTCGCTTTCTCCCTGAGGGTGATGGCGAAGAGCCTACACTTGAAGCCATCCGACATCTGTCGGATTGACACCACGTCTTCGAACCACTGGACGTGCTGGATCAGATCTCCCTTCCCTGAGTAGTAGGACATCTCCAGCTCTCGAAACCCTTCTGGAACTGGGGCTGACGAAACGAACTCGCTGAAGGGACTTCCTCCTTCGGCTGGGCGAGTTGCGAACTCCCTCCTTACCGTCTCGCCGAACAGGTACTCGCCTGCCGAGCCTGGGAAGAGGACTCGCCCCCTCGGCTCGCGCTCCCCCTCGCTCGCGACCTCCTTCCCCGCACGCCTGAGGGGCGCATCGTTGCCTAGCGCTGGATCGGCAACCACGGGAACCGCTGGCGTCGTGCTCTCGGCTCGCATGCCGAGTGCGACCCTGACGAGCCCGAGCACCTCCTCCCTGAGCTCCGCGGACATCCCCGCCATTGCGGGAGGGGGAGGGGGTGGCGAGTTCGCCCTGCCTGAACCTTGCCCCTCGTCTCTTGCCATCAGTCCTGTGGAAGATTTTCTGTGCTGACCACGCTCCACGCTCACCGCACCAAAGTGTTGAAACCGAAAAAATCGGTCCCTGTAGAGTCCGACCCTTGCGGAATGGGTGATCGCACACTTACTTTTCTACTCACAAGCCCAAGGGTCAAGGGAGAGGGACCGGGAACAGACCCAATGCTTCAGCACGGAGGTCCCACCACACACCCGGAAGATCTTAGAGCGCTTCCCCTCCTTATCCAAGTGATGAAGCTAAGGTACCTCAGAAAGCGCTAGAAGACTGGGCACAAAAAGGCGTGCCTTCTGAGGTACCCCTTGGGTCCTATTTATAGGAAAAGATGGCCTGCAAATACCCAACCTTCACTGTTTTCGAGGACTATAGGCAATCCAAAGGGGGTAACATGGTAAAAACATCCCACAACTGAAGGCGAGCCGACCCCGAGAAGAGCTCACTGAGTGGGGGCGGCGAGTATGGGCGCGAGAAGGCTCCCCCTGCGCCGAGGTGAGGAGCGGCGGATGAACTCGCCTCTCGCAGCGCCGCGGACCTGACTCGCCTCGCCTCAAGCCTGGGAAGGTCGGGCCTGAAGCCCCTGCTCGCCGATGACGGTCATGTTGGTACTCGCCGACCCCGTGGCGCTAGACGAGCATGTACTCGGCCGGGCCCACGATGAACGGCCTCCTCTCGTCGGGCTCAGCTCCACGGTCTTCGAGCTCGGCCCGACGATTGCCGAGAACGTACTCGGCATGCTGGGCTCGTCATACCCTACTGAACTCACCTGAGGCTCGGGGGCGGTCTGGGCCGGCCGGATCGGCTCCTGTTAGCCCACTCGCTGGATACGGGGTTGTACAGATAACTATCGCTAAGACCCCGCCCATACATGGATCATAACACCATCGGGCTTATCCATCAACTCCTTTGTTCTTACAAATTTCACCAAATACACATAACTAATGCTAAGAATTCTCGCTTAGACCACACCCTCACATGGATCACAACACCATCAGGCTTTTCCAAAAGCATAGACGTTCTCATTGGATTCCACATGAGGGGACTTGTCTTTCCATGACACCCTCCTCACGTGAATCACAGTATCACATGATAATCTAACTGACCACAAAGACAAAGTCACGTCTTCACATACAAACGGACATCATAATCCATCACTTATGTTTCCCCGCCCAAGCCCACGTTCATTCTCATACGAAAATAAGAGGCATCACAATGACGTATTTGTCGCAATCGAATTTCTAGCAAAATCCCTAAAATGCATGTCAAGCAACATCACCAAATCGGACCACAGATCACGATAACGGCTTCAGCCACAATACCTAATCTACTAACAGAGTGGATTTCTAATGCAAAACATGTTGGTGACAGACTCAATCGACCCGGCGGTGGCTCTTTTTGAACCAAGGCGACCCAGATCCCTCTCACACGAGAGATCTGGTTCCAAAATTTGCAAGAAAGAAAAAGGCATAAAGAAAAGATGTCATACACGCATCTTAAAATCGAGAAGAGAGATGTTGTTACCTTGCAGAATCTCTTCCTAGTCATGGAGATCTTGATTTGAACAGATGGAAGTGTGCGACGTCAAGCCCTCTCTGCGATGCATGTCTCGGATCGTGAATTGGAGCTCTGAAGCACCAACAATGATGGAAACTAGGTCGTCTTCTTCCTTCGCACCTTTCCGCTCACAAGTTGTCAAAGTCCGAATTGACTTGGGCAAAAAGAGGATAGAATCCCCTATGCTCTAAATAGGGCTCACAGCTAAAAATCCGGGCCATTAAATCAAGTTCCAGGAAGATCGGACACCCAGAAATGTCTATTTACGGAATTAGCTCGCGATACATAAAAAGTAACCAGCTCTGGTTAAAGGTGTCGAGTGTGATCGACGCTACTCAACGCTAAGCCTCAGGCATCGAGTGATCTCAATGTCACTCGACGCCAAGCCTCAGGCGTCGAGTGATCTTGACGCTACTCGATGTCAAGCCTCGGGCATCAAGTGAACTTGACGCCATGCACGACGCCTACCCTCGGACTCTAGGCACACTTTTTGGGGGTGTTACAACTCCTCCCCTTTAAAAGAATTTTGTCCTCGAAATTTAAGTGCTACAAAATATAAAACATACCTTACGCAAACAATCCTGTGAAGTCTTCTCACGTCGCTTGTTCGCGCTCCCAAGAGATTTCGTCTCGCCCACAATTGTCCCAACATACCATCACGAGCTTGACTTATTTATTCCGCAAGCATCGGATTTCCCCGGTCGGGGTTAAGTGCAAGCGACCACGAGGTGTTGTGGTCGACCTCCCGACTAGCCACCTTCGCGCCTCATGGTTGCGCGTACGCGGCCGCGAAGGCCCGCAACAGGTTCCCCGGTCGACCGCAGCCGCATCTTGTCGCAGCACGTACACGGGCGCGAGGCGCCGCGTCCGGCCTCCCGGCCAGCCACCCTTGTGCCTCGCGGCCTTACGATCGCGGCCGCAAGGGCATGACCGGACTCCAGGTGGGCCGCTGCCACATCTCACGGTCGCGCACATAGCTCCATGAGGGCCCGCGTTTGGCCTCCCGACTGGTCTCCATCGTGCCTCGCGGTTGCACGCCTCCCGGCCAGCCGCTGCTCCCTCCTCCACGACCGGCATCTCGCTGCCGAGGATCTCGTTGTCGACCACCACCACCGACTGACACTTCTCCTCAGTTGGATCACTGTCTCGCGATCTTCATCGTCTGATCTACGTGCAATCACCTAATGTAACCACCATTATAGGGGGTGCACATAGACAAAATAATAATCAGTGTGCTCATAATAAATCCCTGAAAAATGCAGGACATAAATATTAAAAAGTGACCTACAAATAGCACATGAAGTAGTTATTGTTTGCGGATAATTGCGTAACCACCATAACCACTTTCACAACCTATAACCACTGTAACTACCATAACCGCGGTCCCCAGGAGACTCTTTCATTCCATCCCCTTCTACCCCTGCTTCATCTTCTACGTGTATAAGAGCTCCTTCAGGATTCTTCTTCGCTTTCGAAGATATTTGAGTGCTTTGAATATCCTTCGAAGGCCTTCATCCTCCTTTGAGCGCCCCTCCGCACGCACTCCACCGCTAGCAAAACACATTATGCGCACACCGCAGCAAGCATTCCGCCCGCAGCACGCTGAACGCTCACAGCGTCCTTAACTCAGCAAGAAGCCCTACAGTCGACATTAAGTCCACCACCCTGTAAGAAATCCGGAGCGCCGAGAAGAAGAAATCCGAATACGAATAACAAAACATAAAACAGAACAATCACAAACACAGCGATATACAGAGGTTCACCCAAACCGGGTTACGTTCTCTCTCCCCTTCTTCTCCCTTCTTGTATTCACCAGAAAGTTACAGATTACACCAAAGTTTACAAGGATCTAAACCCGATCCTACCTTCTTCTTCTTCTGGACAAGAAAACCGTAGAAGAAAAAACCTTCTGGATCGACGCCGACGGAAAACCTCGTACACGCCTCCAAAAGAATACGTCGCCGCAAGTCTGTAAAAGAGCGTTTTCGTCTGTATCCCTAAATGGGGGATAAACATATATAAATAGACTTCCGCATCCGCGATCTTCGAACGAGCAAAGTTCGTTCGACGATCGGCAACCACGATCGTCGAACGACGATGGTCGACCGATCCGTGGACATCGACGATCGGCGATCGTCGAACGATCGGCGATCGTCGAACGATCGGTAACCGCGATCGTCGAACGACGATGGTCGACCGATCCGTGGACATCGACGATCGGCGATCTTCGAACGATCGCTGGGGTCGACGATCGGCGATCGTCGAACGAGCAAGACCGGTTGACGAAAAACGACCAAGGCCGTTCGACGATCTCCGAACCCCGCTGTCGTCGGTCCCGGAGATGTCGAAGAGGGATCACACTTCGATTCCTCTAAGCTCACGTGGGCAAACCCGGTGTGAGAAACAAGAGGACCGAAAGTGTTCCACAACCCCAACACACCCAAGATTCATTTGCGCGCTGCAAGAGACAATTTGTAGTTGCTGAGACTCGTGGAGCGCGCCCCTTCAACTTCCAAACATCAGCAAAAGACCTCAAAGCATCCAGAGCGTAGTGCTCTCTCCATTGCAGCAAACAAAAAATGTAGCTTCGTAAGCGGTGACCTGTCACTCTTCGAGCACATTTATCTCTTCCCCAGCGATTGTAACGAGGAGCGGCATGTCGCCCTCACCTTCTCTTCATAACATTGTACAACACCAGCAAATAGTGAAGTTTGGTCGGCACAGCCCCGACCACATAGTTTCACTTCTTTTCGAGATTTTTCGCATTGAAAAAAGTCTCTGGTCAGCCGTCTCCTTTTTATTGATTGTTTGCTCGCTAGACCGCTCTCGGGATAGGACGGTGCATTCTAGACCAATATGCAGGAGCATCGAGTTGGCCGCAACAATATATACGGGGAAATATACTTGGTATGAGAGATATTTAGATGCGCGCATGCACATAGGTTTATGTGTGAGTAAAATGTTGGCTGCCGGATTTGGGATCCGCCCGGCAACAAAAAAAACAAAGAAAAAAATATAAAAGATAGGCAAAATTTGTGTTGATCGGACGACGGTCACGAACCCCACACACCTTTCTCCTGTGTGTCGAGCGCACAAAAAATTCTTTAAAAGTAAAGACGGTTTGGACACGCACAAAGGAGACCATTAGAGCCACCTGTTAGACGTTGTGAGACTCTAGTCCCTAGGCATGTTAAATGAGGAAGGGGTAGACCAATAAAGATTTTGAATGAAACTATAAGGAAATACATGACGTACTTGGGCATTAGTGAGATTATGACAAAAAATAGAGCGCAATGACGACAAAGGATCATATAACCGACCCCGTTATAGTGGGATAAAGGCTTGAATGTTGTTGCTGTAAGTAAATCTGTGTGTAGTGTGTACAGAGCTCTAAGAATATTCGTGTATGAATGGAGTTAAAGTGAGGTTTGGCTCCTTCCGTTAGTTTTTATATTAAATTACTGAAAGCAACGGGCTAACTACTCGATCAGGAGGTGACTTTTGACTTCCAGGACGAGGTAAGTGTCACTTTGATCATAATTAAGAATGATTTTGCGTAAATAATTATTTATTGGTAACCATGAGTCCAGAGCAACCTGGTCATGATCGTCGCCGGCTCGCAGAGACGATTCCAATGGAACAAATTTCGTGTGATTTCTAGTTCTTTTGACTCCTCAAATTAACGTCGGAAAGTGTTATGGACAGTAGGCCCAGGCCCGGGCCAGGCCGGCCTAATCAAGCCCGGGCTACTGAGGGATAGCGTTGGGTCACAGGTAAGGATGTGGCATCCACCTCCTTCTATGTTATGAAAAACCGGATCCGAGTGCAGATGAATAATCCTATTTAAAATAATATTTTTTTTTCTCTCTAACGGTCAAATGATGAAAAACGATAAGCACAAAAAATAAAAAAAATAAAAACAAAATAAAAAATAAGCACCACAAAAGAAGAACAAATTTAAAATGATTCTCCGAAATTGGGTGCTTCCACTGTGCCGGCAGAAGTAAATTTACTATTAATTTCTCAAACATACAATACGACTAAAATAGAGGAGAAGAATAGATCGAGAAAATGATGAAAATCTTGAATCCTCCAAGGTCCGGTCGTACACGTTGCAACGAGAAAATAGTTCTGGTGGCGAGAGAAGAACTTGGCGACGAGAAGAACTCGCCGACCGAGAAGAAGTCGGACGAGAGGAATAAGCCGGCTGAGTCGAAGAAGCCGAATATCTCTCTGCCGGAAAACTACTGCTCTGCACTGCATGGATGGCCGGCCTCTCCTTTTATAGGTGAGAAGAGTCATAAAATCGGATAGAGAGGTGAAGTCGGTTGTATCCAATCAAGGAAAAAGAAAAAATTGTCTTCCAAAAAATCTCCTCAATCAGCGGAAGGAAAATACATTCCATCAATGCTCCTCCGTAATTGTCGGAATTTGGGGAGTTACATATTTAGAGTGGTCTCCAAAAGTAACAGCGCCAAAATAGACGTTAATGGTGGAGCCATAATTGGCTGGAGAGGTGACACGCGTAACAATCTGCACCTTGATGCATCTACCATGACAAGATCCATCTGGTTGAGATAACTCCAAAATGCTCCAACGATCACCAAGATTCAAAAGTCAAAGTAACTGACTGAGTGAGCTTCGGTCAAGAACGAATCATAAAAAAACTCATTCAATTCTGAGTAGCACATAAACTGGACTTACATGCTTGTCTCAGAAACGCTCCACCTTAAAGCAATATCAACTGCTCTACCTCCAATGATGATCTCCCGTAGCAAAAACTAAACAAGTCAAAACTTCTGACCTTTGATGTGCGCGTGGAAGAGAAAAAGATAAATGCAGACACATCAATAAAAATGCAAACAACTGACCTCAGCATGGAAAAATGAACCTCTATAAGAACTAATCAAATGTTGATTAGACACATTCTAAGCTCGTGAAGAACGAAAGAGTAATAATGAAAGAGCTTAGATAATAGATGATGACAAAACTGTATTCACAAAATGAAGTTCTTGACCATGAAAAATAACTCAAAAGATACGAGTTATATGAAAATAAGCATATAGATAACATGATTAAAATAAAGGGAAATAAAGTAAGCAAATGAACGGATAAAGACCATAGGAACAAAACAGAAAAGGATAAAAAAAATGTATAAAGCCCAAAAGGAAAAACATAAGAGAAAGATAGGTGAGATTATAGAACATCTTCATTAACACTCTCAAGGCATAGGGATGCGACAGACTTTTCCTTATCATCACCAGAGTTTTTCTCTTTCTCCTTATTTTGAAGTTTCCAACAATCCTTGATTCTATGACTCTTCTTTTTGCAGTAGTTGCAGTCGCTATCTTAACTTTTTTTATACTTGCCTCTTCTGGCTGAACCAGACTGACTCCGAGAGAATAAAGTTGAACTTTCAATAACACCTGAGCAATACGACTTTTTTCAGATGTCATCTGAGAGTAAGCCTGCAGTAACCTCTTCCATATCCAGAATATCCTTACTGTATGTGAGGGTAGTGACCATGCTCTCGTAGTACTTTGGAAAAAGTTCAGAAGAATAACTGTCTTGCCATCTTCCTCCACCTGAATATTCATGCTGAGACACTTAGATAATAGTTTATTGAAACTGTTCAGGTGGTCGTGTAGAGAGGAACTCTCTTTCCTGCTGAATTTGTACAACTGTTGCTTGAGGTATATGCAGTTGGAGAGAAACTTTGTCATATAGGTATTCTCCAATTTTTCCCAAAGATCAGAGGCAGTCGTTTCTGAAAGAACTTCATATAGTACATCATCATGTAAGCAAAGTTTTATGGTGGACATAGCTCTGAGATCCAAATCCTCCCACATGCGATCGGTAACCTCAGAATTCTTATGGGTCTTTCCCAATAGGACATGGTGTAAACCTTCCTTGATCAGTATTGCTCGGACCTTGACCTGTCATAGGCCAAAATTGTGTTTTCTATCGAACTTCGCAACTTCAAACTTAGCACTGGGTGTGGAAGATGCAATAAAAATCAAACTAAGGAAATTTGCATTGAGACCGAAGCGACCAGACAAATTCACAGATCAAGATTGGAATGATAGGGAGCGGACAGATATAGTTACCTACCGTTGACCCAACTCGAAACGGAACGTCCAATTAGTCGTTGATCGAATCTGGCTCTGATACCACTTGTTGTGAAAAACCGGATCCGAGTGTAGATGAATTGTTTAAAATAAAAAAAAATTCTCTAACGGTCAAACGACAAATAATGATAAGCACAAAATTAAGAAAAATAAAATAAAAATAAAAAAACAAACACCATAAAAGAAGAACACCATATTTAAAGTGGTTTCCCGAAATTGGGTATGTTCACTGTGCCGGCAGAGGTAAATTTACTATTAATTTTTCAAACATATAATACCACTAAAATAGAGGAGAAGAATAGACTGAGAAAATGATAAAAATCTTGAATCATCCAAGGTCCGGTTGTACACATTGCGACGAGAAAATAGTTCCGGCGGTGAGGGAAGAACTTGGCGACGAGAAGAACTCGCCGGCCGAGAGGAAGAAGTCGGCTGAGTCGAAGAAGCCGAATATTTCTCTGTCGGAAAACTACCGCTCTGCACTACATGGATGGTCGACCACTCCTTTTATATGTGAGAAGAGCCCTAAAATCGGGTAGAGATGTGGGGCTGGCTGGATTCAATCAAGGAACGAGAAAAAATTCTCTTCTAAAAAATCTCCTCCATTAGCGTAAGGAAAATATATTCTGTCACCAATGCTTCTCCATAATTGTCAGAAATTGGGGAGTTACATATTTGGAGTGGTCTCCAAAAATAGCAGCGCCAAAATAGGCGTTAATGGTACGTAGAGCCATAATTGACGGGAGAGGTGGCACGCGTAACACTCCTATCGTTCTGTGTGCTCTCCACAACTAGATGGGCGTGGGGGGCGCCCCGGCCTCGGTGCCCGGGGTGCCCCCGGTCCTCCTTTCTCCACCCCCACCCCCTGAAGCACTAATGGTGATTTGGGTCATCAAATTATTTATGAGCCTATATCTCTCTCACTACTTGACGAAATTTCGTTCTTAACGATGGCGGCATTGGATTGCTCTCAAAAAATTCAACGAGATAGGCTATTCAATCAAAGGTATTCTACCCAATCGGGCATTTCGTCGGTAATTCTCGGAGTTCTGGGCATCGGTCCAGAAACAATCAACACCAGCGGACTCGTGACGATGAGACAAAAATTCCCTAAACTTTTCGTCAAATTATGTGAACTTTCTTTTTCTCTGCATGGCGAATACAGTTATGTTTGCCCCCACCAATCGAAGTTCTTCACTAGGCCCCCCGGATCTCCCCCCGAGGGCAATTGTTCGACTATTAGTGATCCGAGGTATATGAACCGTTTGTTCATATTGGTCCTCCAAAATATGAGAGCAAAATTTATCGTGCGTCTCTCCAAAAAACTATAAAAGAGGGAATACTTCTTCAATTTAAGGAGCCGATAATTAGAGAAGTCTAAGAACAACGAAAAACCTACAAGGAATGCAGTGAGAGCGTAGAAATTTTTCACTGCAATATTGTAAAATATAATTACTTAATTACCAAAATATACAATTTAACTGTTTCTTTCTAATTGAGCAGGCATAAAATAAGATGGTTTTTTTATTACAAAAATCATGATTATTTTTTTATTCCTTTTTTTTATTTTCTATATTTTATTATGTAATAAAATCAATGTAGCCCTTTTGCCTCTGCCAGTTAGCCTTCCATGACTGGCCTTATGAGGATGTTCTTGCTTCCTTAGATTCTTTTATTATTATTATTTAATTTGTCTTTTTCTTTTACCTTTTTCTATTTTCTCTGATTCTAGCTAGGGGGACATAATTAATAATAATGGAATAGCACAGGTAACAATCAAATAATAGGAAGAGTCTAAGGGCTTATTTGGGGTGCAAATGGAGCCCCTCTTAGAATATTAATATTAAATTTGTAAATTATTAAGTTTGGGGAAAAGAAGAAAATCATTTTTAAATAAGCTCATGGTGTATTTTAGGTTTCTTGTCTTTGTCTCCGTTTGGAAGGACTTATTTTCACCGGTGAAGTGGTCATGTGTTAGGATCGTGACACCTCACACGCGTACGGATCGTCCGGATCGCGCCATGTCACCGATCCGTGGGAGTTTTTCATTCCTAGTTTAGGATTATCTCAATATAGGAATATCATTTAGATGAGAATTTATTTTGGGGCTCCTCATTCCTAATCCGGGCAAATCATTTTTGGGCAATCCTAATTTATTTGGGAAGTTATTTGATGGCCGGTTATTCTTCATTCCTATATTAGATTATCTCCTAATTGAGAGGGGTTTTTTGTTGCTATTTATAGGGGAGCTGTCATGACCGATGATGAGAGGAAAAATCTGTGAGATCCAATTTGTGAACAGAGAGCTTCAGGCGGCGCAATTCCGGCGGCTTCGACTTCGTCTCAGGCAGCGGCGGCGGGTTTTGGGCCCGGTGGCAGAGCAGCAACGAGACAGGCATCAGGCGCGGCGGCGAAGGAGCACGGTGGTCTGGAGGGAGTTCCGGCCGAGCTTGGCGCGCGCACTTTGGTTGCTCAGGAGGAGCAACGTTCCGGGCGATAGCGCTGTCGGAAATCCGACAGCTCCAGTTTCAGTTTTCTTTGTGTTGTTTTTGTTTCCTTCTCTGTTCGATCCATTGAGGTCTATTGTAATCGGTAACTCTCTGACTTTAGTGGATCTTTCTGGCGCGCTCTCCCCGTGGACGTAGGAGCCCATCTCCGAACCACGTAATCTTTTGTGTCGTCTGTGTATGCTAGAATCTCGTTCCGTATTTTATTTTGCGCGATATTGGTTCTTGCTCATTCGTGAAATTCCGTTGCGCTACCGCGGCTTAACTCGATCCGATTTCACAACAATTGGTATCAGAGCCGAGGTTCCGCGGGGGTGATCGTCTGGACGTTCCGGTTTTCTGATTTGGGTCAACGGTGGGTGACGACATTGGTCCGCTCCCTACCTTCCCAGATCGGTTCCGCGAATATCATCTTGATCGCCCAGTAGCTCTGCGAGCAAGACAATGTCGGCAAAATTCGAGATTTCTAGGTACGACGGCAAGATTGATTTTGGCCTTTGGCAGAAGCGCATAAAAGCCGTTCTCGTCCAGCAAGGTCTTCACAAGGCTCTCCTCGGCAAGGAGAAGTCCGGGAAGAAGGACGACGAATGGGAGGAGCTCGATCTGAAGGCCATCAGCACGATTCAGCTGTGTTTGGCCGATGAGGTGATGTACAACGTGGTGGATGCTGAGACGACGACGGACTTGTGGAAGAAGCTCGAGGAGCTATATATGTCCAAGTCGCTGATGAATAAGCTGTATGTGAAGAAGCAGCTATACAGCCTGAGAATGTCGGAGGGCTCGCAACTGCTAGATCACATGAACGTGTTCAACAAGCTCGTCTCACAGTTGCGGAGTATGGACGTTAAGGTCGAGGAGGAAGACCAGGCTCTTCTCCTGTTGTCTTCATTGACGAGGTCCTTCGATCATCTGGTCACCACTATCCTCTACGGGAAGGATACCCTGAAGATGGAAGAAGTGATGACGACGCTGCTCTCGAACGAAACAAGGAGCAAGTCGGGCCCTAGGGCCGACGAAGGCTTATTCGTGAAGAGCAAAGACACATTGAGTGGTAGATCGAGAGGAAAGCGGGAAAACCGACCTAGGGAAAAGTCCGTAGGCAGGAAAACGTGTCACTACTGTAAAGAGGAAGAGCACTGGAAGGACAAGTGTCCAAAGCTGAAGCTCAAGGAGCAAGCGCATGAGCCAGATTTGGCTGCGGTGGCATCTGAGGATGAGAGCGATGCTGACGCTCTTCATGCTGCACCCATCATTGAGACCACAGGCTCCTGGATCTTGGATACAGGATGCACGTTCCATATGTGCCCGAACAGAGAGTTGTTCTCCAGCTTTAGGCAATATGAGGGTGGTCGAGTTCGGATGGGGAACGTTTCAGAGTGCGAGATATTGGGAGTCGGTAACATCAGGATCAGGATGTTTGACGGAGTGGTTAGGACCCTCACCGACGTTCGGTATGTGCCTGATCTGAGGAAGAGTTTGATTTCGTTAGGCACTCTGGAGGCCGCCGGGTATTCTTTTACCTGTAACGGCGGATATTTGGAGGTCAGAAGAGGCGCGCAGACAGTCTTGAGAGGAGAGCGTTTCGGGTCGCTCTATAGACTGATTGGCACCACGACTGCCAGGGGAGATGCGAGGAGAGAGGTCAAACCGTCTCTCGAGCTACAGGGCACAGTAGCATATGCATTTCATGCGATCTCTCCAAATCGCGGTTCCTTCGATAGAGCTATAGAGAGCAGGATCCGCTCTCAGCAGAAAGCTAGGAAGGACCGGCGGAGGAGTAGGGCAGGTTTCGTGGCGAGGGCGTGTGCGCAGAGAGAGGACCTTGATGGAGGTAAATTGTTCGCATCCGTGGGCGGAGAGTCATCTCAGGAGAGCCCAGACGCCGTAAAGGGAGCCATCCGGCTCAAGGGTGCCACCAGGGAACTCATGATCACTCAGGAGAAGGTGGAGTCGCACAGTGAGAGGTTGAGTGCGAGTCGTCTTGCAAAAGACTCGGTCTATAGGGCAAGGGCGAAGCACGTCGGGGTGCGCCACCGGGAGTTGAGGGAGTTCGGTAGAGGTAGAGGCAGGGAGTTGCGGGAGATATCCTGGAGGGATATTAGTACGGACTTGCGAGGAAGTCTAGTGACTGGAGTCAAGTTCAAGAACGGTCTTGACTTGACTCATTCTGATGCGCGTTGATCGCGGTTAGGCCCCAGGGAGAGGGGGCTCGTAGTCGCCAGTAGTGGAGATTTAAGCTGAAGGTTGAGTTACGTTCGTCAAGGTGGAGTTTCGTTTGCGTGAGGCGTCAAGGTGGAGATTGTTAGGATCGTGACACCTCACACGCGCACGGATCGTCCGGATCGCGCCATGTCACCGATCCGTGGGAGTTTTTCATTCCTAGTTTAGGATTATCTCAATATAGGAATATCATTTAGATGAGAATTTATTTTGGGGCTCCTCATTCCTAATCCGGGCAAATCATTTTTGGGCAATCCTAATTTATTTGGGAAGTTATTTGATGGCCGGTTATTCTTCATTCCTATATTAGATTATCTCCTAATTGAGAGGGGTTTTTTGTTGCTATTTATAGGGGAGCTGTCATGACCGATGATGAGAGGAAAAATCCGTGAGATCCAATTTGTGAACAGAGAGCTTCAGGCGGCGCAATTCCGGCGGCTTCGACTTCGTCTCAGGCAGCGGCGGCGGGTTTTGGGCCCGGTGGCAGAGCAGCAACGAGACAGGCATCAGGCGCGGCGGCGAAGGAGCACGGTGGTCTGGAGGGAGTTCCGGCCGAGCTTGGCGCGCGCACTTTGGTTGCTCAGGAGGAGCAACGTTCCGGGCGATAGCGCTGTCGGAAATCCGACAGCTCCAGTTTCAGTTTTCTTTGTGTTGTTTTTGTTTCCTTCTCTGTTCGACCCATTGAGGTCTATTGTAATCGGTAACTCTCTGACTTTAGTGGATCTTTCTGGCGCGCTCTCCCCGTGGACGTAGGAGCCCATCTCCGAACCACGTAATCTTTTGTGTCGTCTGTGTATGCTAGAATCTCGTTCCGTATTTTATTTTGCGCGATATTGGTTCTTGCTTATTCGTGAAATTCCGTTGCGCTACCGCGACTTAACTCGATCCGATTTCACAACAGTCATGACCGCATGGTCCATGAACCGGGACTTATTTGTCTTGTTTAGTTGAGAAAAATGAGGCTATGAACCACACCACACACCCACGTGCATGCCACAAGAGTTGTTTTGAAATAGTCATATTTCACAAGAGTTGTTTTGAAATAGTCCGAGCATAGGCTCGGGCGCGAGTTGCTAACACAAGAGTTGTTTTGAAATAGTCATATTTCACTCTATGTTCTAGCAACGACATGTGCATTCTACCGCTTAATATTGCTAATAAGTCGTTGTGTGAATTGTATTCGACGATTGATTGCGCTCAAGATTTAAATTATTTTTTTATATTTAAATTCTTTTGACCATCTGCATAAAACCAAATCTTCTAAAACGATTCCAAGACTTGTGTGACTCAAAGTTTTCAGAAGTGTCGGGGACGTTGTTCTTTGAGATTATTTTGTCGTGATTGGCAATTTAGCATTCACAGTAGAGATGCAATATTAATCTTAGGACATAACAAAATTTCGTGCACCTCTACATTTTACTTTTATTTTGCAATATTTATGATACAATTTATATAAAAAAATAACATTATTACTATTATCATTAATATTGTATAACTAATATTGCGCTCCTTATACATTGCTTTAGATTTGCTCTTTATTTCATGTATGTACGATTTTATGTTTATACCTGCAGTTTTGCTTGCCATTTTAATATTACTGCAAGTCACTGTTAAAATCATGCTAGTGCTATATTAAGTTATTAAGTGCTATATTGTAAACTTATATTGTAGCCACCTTTTTTCCTTTTTTTCGGACGGTATTTTAAAATTGTTGGGGGAGAAGATGTGAAGTCACTTAGCAATAGAGGTTGGATGGAGACAACACCAAACCACCTGTATGTCGACATTGTCATTTTGGGTGTAAAAATTGGTATTCCATCTGAGTCTCAAAAATTCAGTTGTACAATCTCATATTCGTTGAGTGGATTTTTCCCCAGGGAAGATAATTTAAGAGCCTTTCGTCAGGTGTAGGCGGAAAGGCTTACACCTGGGTAGGCGGAAAGCTCCCGGGGGTGGGCAGAGCTCTCGGCGTCTTCTGCGCTGAGGCGTTGAGTGCAGCTCTCGCTCTCGGCGCTCTCAACGTTTCTTGTCCTAAGGCGTCGAGTGGAGCTCTTGCTCTCGATGCTCTCGGCGTCTTCTGAGTTAAGGCGTCGAGTTGAGCTCTCGCTCTCGACGCACCAGTACTTAGACGGATTTCCTTGGGCCTAGGATGGTCCGGTTAGATAAGCGGAGCAGGCGAAAGGGCTTCCGCCTAGATATGCGGAAAGCCCACCGCCCAGTTTGGTCCAGAGGTAAATTTACCTGGATACCCTTAGAGGTCTGCATTTAGCTCCTCAGAACAGCGGAGTTTGGTTGTTGGCATGTCACTTTGGGTGCATATAGCCCCTTTGAACAGTGGAGCTACGTTGTTGGCAGAACAGGTTTCTGGATTCAATAAATAAACTCACAGGATACCTCAAAAGACAAGCTTTCTCATTTTTTTGAAGTCTTGTAACGCTTTCTGAGGTATCCTTAACTCAGCATTTGGCTAAGGAGGTAAAGCGCTCTGAGATCTTTCAGGTTAGTGGAGGGACCTCCGTGTTGTAGCTCAGGGTCAATTCCTTAGTTCTCATCAACTGGTCAAGAGTCTGAGTTTGGGAGAAGTAGATGTTGGCTACACCCCAATATCCGAACTCTCATTGGGGCCAATTTTTGGTTCCAACACCAGTCATCGTAAAAAAGAAGTGATTGCATGATGACAATAATTTCACACATTTTTTAGCTCTTGCAATAGGAAAAAATCTGCTCCATTTCACTTCAAATGAATAACATCCATATCGCAGGCAAGATGTTATCTAAGTTGATCTAATGGATTCAATAATTCTTGTTGCGGGTCACCCAGTTTTTTTCGGGTCCGGAGAATTGGACCGTCTTAGCTCAGAATACGATCGGGCGCACAAACAGTCAATGAAAAACAACAACAATTGATAAAAGACTTTTTTGACGTGAAAAACCCATAAATGGTGAAAGACCACCGTGGTCGGATTTGTGACGGGCCAAAATCCACTATTTCGTTTGATTTACAAGAGTTGACGTATTTTCTCGAATGATCACAGGTCACCTCTTCGTTACAAGTTCAGAATATGAAAATAACAATAAATAAATTAAGTCCTTGGAGCTTGAGTGAGAGCGCTCCAATGGTAAAAATCACTAAGTCTTCAGAGACTCAATGTAAGCGTTCCTGCTAAGCTGGAGCCTTGATGAGAGCGCTCCTGTGAAGAAGGAAAACCACACTCTTGAAGCCTTGAGATGACTTCGCGCATGAGATGGAGCGGAGTGAATTCCGAGCTGAGCGAATTCCGAGCGGAGCGAATTCCGAGCGGAGGAACGATCTAAGTCCTACGACCTTGCCGGAAAACCTCAAAGCTTTCTCGAGCCTCTCGAGTTATTTGTGTTGAGTTGGTTTGATTTTTCAAACCCACAAGATTCTTGCTTCTACCTATCGGCCGCCGATGTTGACTCTCCAAGACATCCATGTGTTTCACATGCGAGAAAGCTTCTTGGAAATAGGTAAAGGCATGTGAAATGACCTTATAAAAGGAGAGGATGACAAGATATAAAGATACACCAAAATCCAAACCAAAGAGAGGTAAAGCTTTGAAGAGGAGAGCGTTAGTGCACGATTGAAGACAACGGTGGGCCTCGATATCCAATTGCGGGATGCATCGGCAACGAAGAGCGAAAGTGTGCGGGTAGTGGCAAGACGTCTGATTCGCAGACTGCGGAAAGGTGTGTTGTGCTCAATGGTTGCATGCTCGAAGGCGGTGGTGGTTTTGCACAAGTGGTGACGTTGGCAAGTTGCACGTTCGCGGCAAGGTCAAATCTTGACTTGGATCTCTTCTCGGCAGTGGTGGTGGTGGCGGTTGGTCGTCTGACGACAATGAATGTTCATTCTGGTACGAATCATGTGCGTCTGTTTTACAGATTGCAGTTAAGTTCATATTACTCCTACGAATTTTTGTAGTCTGAGTCCTTCTGCAGTATAATTTCGGATTTTTATCTCTTAATTTTGAGTACTTACTAATTTTATTGTGATAATAAAATTGAGCAAATTACGTATTTTCTTATGACTTTGTATTTAGTAGTTCTTGGGGATTGAGCTTCCGCGACCGAAAATCCCAACAGTTTGCCTCCAAAAGAGAACTTGGGGCCCTTTTATAGTTTACTGAAGGGACTTGATGATAATTCCTCCAGAGCGGAATTTGTGTTGTCGAATGACGTCGCTCCATTTTGGCCACATGAATCACCAATTTTAGTGAAATGAAGAAAGTGTCTCAGGGCGGTTTGGGCAGCACGGGCAAGGTGCAAGACGGCGGTCGCTTGGTCCCCTTGCGCGGTCGCTTGGTCCCATTGCGCGGTCGCTTGGTCCCCTTGCACGGTCGCTTGGTCCCCTTAGCCTGATCCGAAAATTTCTTAAGGGAACCCCATCAATTCCATCATTTTTATTTTTCATATTTAAAAAAAAAATCACATTCTTTGATAAAGTAAAAAAAAATCAATCATGAAAATGAACAAATAGAAGAGCACAAAATGTAGAAAAATTCTGGTCCCTAACAATGGTATATAGAAAAAATAAAGTTGCAAAACTATTGAAAAGAAACATTCAATTCAGTTAGTTTTGATGTCAAAAATTGACCTAAACGAGAGCTCGAAAATAGGGGCGTAGCCAGCACCTACTTCTTCCAAGCTCCGACCCCTGACCGGTTGTAAAGGACCTAGAACTTACCCAAAGCCTCAGCAGGGAGGTCTCACCTCTTACCCGGAAGATCTCTGAGAGCTTTCCCTCCAAAGCCAAAAGCTGGGCTTGGAGCTCCTCAAAAAGCACTAGAGATTCTTAGAGAGAAATGAAAGTTTGCCTTCTGAAGAGCCCCTGCGGGTCTATTTATAGTCTTCGCTTACATGAAATTACTAAATTACCCCTAACTGCTCTGTCAATAGCCAAATCCCGCTGTCATAAAATACTAAATGCAGACCCTGGATGCATATAGGTAAATTACCCGAGGTCAACTAGGTAATTTCACCGTGGGCCCCACCCCGACGATAAACCCTTATGCCGAAAACTGGAGATTCTCACACATTGTCGAGAACCCTCCCGCCCTCACTCGGTGGGAGCTAAAAAGGTGCTGAAGAATGCCTCGGACCGAGACAGTTACCGCCTTATCGCTTCCCGTGAGGCGCGAGCCTTCTCGCCCGCCTCTGGGCGAAAGCAGGTCTCGGCCAGAGCTTGAGCGCGAGTGTTCCTGCCCACTCCTAGGCGAGAGCTCTTCTGCTATGAAGCCCAAAGTTAGCCCGAAGCTAGTCCAAACCTGTTCCTTGATGCCTCTGGGTTCCACTCAGCGAATATGGGATTGTACACAATTCCCGCTCTTTTTGAGCTAGCTATGCGCTCAAAAAGACACGCCCAACCAAAAATATTCTCTGAGCACGTGCTGTCCTGAAAAGATAATCTTTTGGTGGGCCATCCTACGGCTATATATGTATGCTGATAGACGAACATAAATCCGCCCCTGTCAATCGCTGCCCTGTGTTCGAGCTCTCGTGTGGTCCGGAGATGCGTTCCAAACATGTTGACAAGCCGCTCTTGCAGAGCCTTCAAGACTGCATCGATGCGGTGCAGGTGCGAGCCCTTGCGAACAGTGCCTTGGTGGCCCCCTGGTTGGCGAAAAAGGCGCCAGCCGCTGAGCCCTCACAGCCGAAGAAGAAGAAGAAGAAGGCGAAATCGGTCAAGCGGGACCTTCCGCGTGAGAACCGGGGCTCACCTACCCCGTCCCCAAGCCGCGCGGATAATCCTTCCCCTCTGCAGAAGGTACGCATCTCTGGCTTGCTGACCGCCAGGACTATGAACTGATTACCCAAAAGGATCGACAACTGATATGCAGTACTTGTCGCAGGAGGCGGTTCAAGATGACGACACTGGGTCCCCACTGGTGCCCCCATACTCAGCGTCTCGCCTTCCCAGGGATCCACCACGGGTATCGGAGGCCACTCCTCCGGCTGATCCTCCGAGAACTCCAAGTAACCTTTCATCCCTATCATGTCCCCTTTTCATCATTCCAATCACTGCATTCTGAACTGTTGAACTGACTCCCCTCAGCGCCAGCTCCCACCAGCCCGGGTCTCCCCACCCGAGGAAACAAAATAGTAGCATCTAACTTGGTCACTCAAGCTGCTAGTCCCCCCTCCCCCATCGGCGGGAGGGGTGGCCACTGAACCCTCCGTATCTCCAAAGGAGGCCAGCCGCCCCGCGAGGGAGGACAATTCCCACCCTGCTCCCGGCCAAGCCGGGATCGCCGCACGCATGACCTTCCGCCCGGGGCGAGGAAAGCCTCTCCACCTCCTCTTTGGAAAGGAAACTGAGGGGGAGTCTGGGTCTTCCCGCCTGCCATCGACCGGTAGCTCTCGCCATACTACAGGTATGCGAGGAATCTTCATATTCTTTATTTTTCTCTTGCCATAACCACGGAACTTCTCTTTCACCAGGGGATGCAGACCCGCGGGCGGGATCCGATGAGGAAGATGAAGATGTAGCAGAAAGGGAAGACACCGAGAGCTCCTCCTTTCCTTCTTTTGATGAGATGGAAGAAATTCTGGACGGCGTCAGGAACGTCAAGAGACGGCGGAAGAGGATAGCGGCACTCTTGTCGAAGCTTGTTCGGCGGGAGCGGGCCAACGCCTTCGCGGCTAAGGAACACCGCGAAATGGTGGAGCGAAGGCTGGAGGCCCTCGAGCGGGACTACAACTTCCTTGGAGAGAATGAGCGGCAGGATATGCCTACCGCCGAGTCATCCCCAGGGCGGTGTATCACGTGGATTCGAGACCAGGCGCGCCTTGGATGCACCACCCTGTCATCCTACTTCAACCCGCGAGCTCCTCCGAGGACTAGAAGGCGAGAACGAGAGCGATGACGCTGGGAACCATACTGAATAACGAAGTCCCGCCTCCCCCATCCCTTGGCCTACCCTTCCCGCGATGTACCCCCTTTCAAATTTGAATCTTGATAATGCTTTAAACTTTATTATTATTACTTATTATGCGGCTCTCGCCCGGCGAGAACCCCTTTCTTATTTTTGTTTTGCACTGTTCTGTTCCATGCTATATCTTGGTATTTGCGCGAACCCAAGTTGTCTGTCAATCGTCGTCGTCTATGAGCCAAGATCTTATCATTGGCTTAGGCGCCCGAGGTGTGTCAGAGTGGAAAACGAGGCGCCGTCTCCTTGGGACATGGCGATCGTACCCTTGCCGCCTTTTTGGGAAAATCATCATTACCACGGTTTTCTATAAATAGGTTGGTCCATCCACCGCATTTATTTCTCCGATCTGGAACCCTTGCCCTCCTTCTTGCTTCTCACGCGCCTCGTCGAGAACTTCCCTTGCTTCCTCCACCTTCTCTCGTTCTCGCCTTTCTCCCAGAGTTCTCGCCAACAACCTCTTGACCACGATGCCAGGCGAGAGCGAAGGACGTTCTAACTGCGTGCAAGCCTTCCAGAGGCATAAGTTCCCTCCTTGCCATCTAACCTTAGACGAATACCATCTGATCACCTCCCGCTACATCCCTGCTGGTTTCTCCACAAGAAACCCGGGCAACGACGACAGGGTCAATCTCGCGGGAGAGGGAGAGCTCGCAATCCCTCTTGAGCATTTCGAGGTGGGCTTCCGCCTCCCCCTCTGACCCGAGATGCGTCAAGCCCTGAGTTACTATGGGGTGGTTCCCGCCCAGCTCAACCCTAACTCAGTCGTAATCCTGGTAGCATTCATATGCTACATGCGATCCTAGAGGATAGAGTTCAGCCTACCCATCTTCCGGAAGCTGTTCGTCTTCCGGGCTAAGAGAGGGGTAGTCTTCTTCTCCGGACAACTGCTCAAAACCTACGGTCTCGCCAACAAGCATCATCATTGGGGCGAGAAGTTCGTCTACGTCTCCGAAGACTTCGGCAACGTGCCCCTCACGCCCGTACAGTACGATGACTCCAGCTACAAGCCGCCCACCTTAGGGTCGCGCGAGAGCGCCCTCCTGGAATTTTTTGGGACCAAGGACTTCGACGTCCAATTTCTCAGGCGGGACATCAACTCTCTCCTGCCCGTGCCTCCTAGCGAAGGTATGGTCTCGCCTTTAGCTTGGTATTCCATATTCTAAAACGTAGCGCTGAATGTTGTCGACCTTGCAGGAGAGTGGGAGATACCTTCGCGCCAGCTGTTTGCCGAGATCAGGGTTGCGATGGATCCCCTGGCTCTCGCGAAGTCTGCAGCTCTCGCCTGCTGGGACGAGTCGGCTCCTCCCTCTCAGTCTGGTGTCGAGAAGCGAAAGCTCGGCACCTTCTCGTCCAATCCGCTCAAAAGACCAAAGCCAACTACCGCGGACAAGGGGAAGTCCATGGTGGCCTCTCCCTCCCGACCTGCCGCCGAGGGTCGATCCTTTGCCAAGATCCTGTCGGCAACCAGGGAGGTGACTACTACTCTCGGGACCACTGTTGGGGTCCTTGCCGAGAGCCTGCCAGCCTCAGGCGGGGCTGATGGTGAGGAGACTGCCACCGATACTTCCACCTAGGCCCCACCTCAGCAGGTGCCAAGGAGGCACCGAAACTTCGGCCTTGGCGTAAAGTGCCTGGAAGCTGAAGGGAAGCCCCTGATTTAGTAGGATCCTGATACCAACCGGGTCTTCGTCTCTACCCTCCTCCCAAGCTGGGCGGAGCGTGACGAGATCTCCGGGGATGCCTTCGTGTTGGGCTATGGCCTTTACAGCCAAGAGGATGCCAGCATTTTTGACCAACTGTCCACCCGACTCTTGGCCCTTGACTCCATCCGGGCCTTGCTGCGCGGGATCGAGCTCGCGCACATGTGTGCGCGTCGGAGCATCACCATCGACCACAACTTCGGCAAGATGCTCAAGGCGAGAGACTAGGTGGCGGCCCACGCGGCAGCGCTAAAGGTCGAGCTGGCAGATGCCCAGCGACTTCTATCCTTGCACCCGGTGGAAGAGGTAAGCGAGATCCTCCAAGACACTCGCCCTCTCTTCTGTAATTCACAGCCCATTTCTCCTCTGTTATTGAAGGGTTTCCTCTTCGTGCAGGACTCTTTCCAGAGCATGGTGCTTCACGAGCAGTTGGCCGGCGTGGAGTGAGAGAACGTCCTGCTGAAGGACCAGCTCCGGCGTATGGAAGCGGCTGCGGTCCTGCCTCCTCCTTCGCTGGACGAGAGGCTGAGAAGCCGCCACTTCTCGGAATACGATATCGATAAGCTACTGCAGGCCAACACCCAAGAAACGGCCAGACTTACCATAGAGATGTTGCGGGACGTGGGGTGTTTGAATGAGGGCGGCGAAACCATCGTCGCCCTCTCTTGTGGCTCTTCGAGCCCATCCCTAAGCCCCCGGGCGCACCTGACTCTCCGCCCTCGGATGTCCCGAAATCTCCCACTGCCGCTGGCGAGACATCCGGGGAGGGTTCTGGCAAGAGCTCGAGCGGGGGGTATAGCGCGTCCCCCTGATGGGTTTCCCCCCTTCTTTGGCCTTTGTAACGCGCGAGATGTTCTCGCCTGTAACTATATTTTGGAGAATACATTGTATATATTTATATATTGTGATTGATTTTTTTTACCTCCTTATAAATGTTGTATAGTGTCTAATGTTTCTCAAGCACGTTCTCGCCGAGGCCCTCGGCCTCCCTAGGATAGTCGTCCCCCTTAGCGATCAATAGGTGGAGACCTGTCGAGAGCTCAAGGCCCAACATGCCATTTCTGAGTGCCTTCCACCGAGAACCTTTTGTCGGAAGCGCTGTTTGTAGGTTCCTAAGGGGAGTGCCGCCCCCTCACCTTGCACGAGCGAACGAAGTTTTTCGCCAAGGACTCCAAGCTGTCGGGCCAAGGACCCTTCGTCGAAAGCCTTCCTGCCAGGAACTCCTTTTGCTGAGAACCTCTTAGCTGAGACCTCTTGGCCGAGACTTCTCTTGCCTGAGGAGGTTCTCAGCCTCTTTCTTCTGCCTTCCAGGTGTGCCTCCTGTCCTACCCAGAAGGCCCAGTCAACTAGTCCGCCCGGGTCCGAGCCTCGCTCGAGGTAGTGCCAAAGTTTCCAAGTCGCAGTGCCTCAAAGAACATATCCGAGAACAAGTCCTTTCCCCCCAGGTGTGCCTACAACCCTACCCAGCTAATGAGAGCCAGAGCAGCGAATCTACTCGGGGCCGAGCAGCACTCGAGGTCCCTTACCCCCACAGGCGAGCCTTCAGACCTGCCAGCTAGATTAGAGCCTGCGCAGCGGGTCTACTTGGGGTCGAGCTGAGCTCGGGGTAGTGCAAACATCCCAGCTGAAATATCTCTAAGAACATACCCAAGAACGAGTCCTTTCCCCCAGGTGTGCCTACAACCCTACCCAACTAATGAGAGCCTGAGCAGCTAGTCTACCCAGGGCCGAGCAGCACTCGGGGTCACTTACCGCCACAAGCGAGGCTTCAGACCTGCCAACTAGATGAGAGCCTGCGCAGCGGGTCAACCTGGGTCCGAGTCGAGCTCGGGGTAGTGCAAACATCCAAGCTGAAGTATCTCCAAGAACATATCCAAGAATAAGTCCTTTCCCCCCAGATGTACCTACAGCCCTACCCAAGTAATGAGAGCCTGAGCAGCGAGTCTACCCGGGGCCGAGCAGTACTTGGGGTCCCTTACCCACACAGGAGAGCCTTCGGACCTGCCAGCTAGATGAGAGCCTGCGTAGCGGGTCTACCTGGGGTTGAGCCGAGCTCGGGGTAGTGCAAACATCCAAGCTGAAGTATCTCCAAGAATATATCCAAGAACGAGTCCTTTCCCCCCAAGTGTGCCTACAGCCCTACCCAGCTAATGTGAGCCTGAGCAGCGAGTCTACCCGGGGCCGAGCAGCATTCGGGGTCTCTTACCCCCACAGGCGAGCCTTCGGACCTGCAAGCTAGATGAGAGCCTGAGCAGCAGGTCTACCTGGGGCTGAGCCGAGCTCGGGGTAGTGCAAACATCAAAGCTGAAGTATCTCCAAGAACGAGTCTTTTCTCCTCAGGTGTGCCTACAGCCCTACCCAGCTAATGAGAGCCTGAGCATCGAGTCTACCCGGGTCCGTGCAGCACTCGGGGTCCCTTACCCCCACCGGAGAGCCTTCAGACCTGCCAGCTAGATGAGAGCCTGTGCAGCGGGTCTACCTGGGGCCGAGCCAAGCTCGGGGTAGTGCAAACATCCAAGATGAAGTATCTCCAAGAACATATCCAAGAACGAGTCCTTTCGCCCCAGCTGTGCTTACAACCCTACCCAGCTAATGAGAGCCTGAGTAGCGAGTCTACCCGGGGCCGAGCAGCACTCAGGGTCCCTTACCCCCACAGGCAAGCCTTTGGACCTGCCAGCTAGATGAGAGCCTGCGCAGCGGGTCTACCTGGGGCTGAGCCGAGCTCAGGGTAGTGCAAACATCCAACCCTCCTATCATCAACATTCCATAATAGGTAAGACCAAAGCAATAACAAGTTAGTGAACATAATATAATAACTTGGCTTTGAATATACAGTTTCACCTTCCCCCATCATGGGTAGAAACGTTTCAAGTTATCACCGCTCCAGATCTCCCCCTTACGTCCTGGAGGTGGTAACCTCCCTCTCTCAAAACCCTTCCAACAATGTAAGGTCCTTCCCAATTTGGGTTGAGCTTGCCAACGGGGGCTGATCTTCCCGCAACATCAACTTTCTTTAACACTAAATCTCCTTCTACGAACTGTTTGATTCTGATGTGCTTATCAAAGTATTTTGTCATTCGCCGCTTGATTTCCTCCTGCCTGATAGCTGCGACATCACGCATCTCTTCCACCATATCCAATGAGAAGCACAACTCCCCCTCATTATCCAACCTCCAAACCTCGTCTCTGTCTCCCGCGGCCACGACACGCGGGGATCAAACCTCAAACTCCACCGGCAGGACCGCCTCACACCCACGAGAAAGTTTGAAAGGGGTCTCATCGGTGGCCATGTTCGGGGTTGTTCGCAAGGCCCACAGAACTGAGGGGAGCTATTCCACCCAATTCCCCCTCAAATTCTCCACCTTCTTCCTGAGTAAGTTCACAATGATCTTGTTTGATGCCTCCACCTGTCCGTTGCTCCTAGGGTGGTGGACGGAGGAAAACCTGAGGTCTATCCCCAGTTGGGTGCAGAAGCTGATGAATTCTTCGCTAGCAAACTGGGGACCATTATCCGTTACTATCGTCTGGGGTAGCCCATGCCTACATATAATCTTTCCCCAAACAAAGTTCCTGATGACCTAGGAGGTGACCTTGGTTAGTGCCTTTACCTCCAGCTACTTGGAGAAGTAGTCAATCATGACTAGGAGAAACCTCCTCTGCCCACTGGCAGGAGGGAAAGGCCCAACTAGATCCATCCCCCAGATGGTGAAAGGTCAGGGCGATGTGATGCTTCAGAGCCTTTGAGCGGGCAAGAGCTGGAGGGGGGCGTACAGCTGACACTTTCGGCACCTCCTCGCAAACTCAGTTGCGTCCTTCCTCAGGGTTTGTAAGAAATACCCTTGCCTTACCACCCTTGCTTCCAACGTCCTTCCCCCCGAATGACTGCCGCACTCACCTGAATACACTTCCTCCAGGATCCTCGGGATCTCTTCCTCGGTCACAAACCTTGCCAGGAGCCCCGACAACATCTTCTGATGCAACCCCCCCCCCCCCTCCAACATTAGGTAATGGGCCTCCATGTGCCTGAATCCTTTGGCGTCCTTAGTCCCTTCCGGAAGCTCGCCCGTGGTCAGGAAGGTCACCAAGGGGTCCACCCATGAGGGTCGCTGATCCACCTTCATCAATTATCCTTCCTCGATTGCTGGTCGAAATACCTCGGTCAGGGTTCCTGCCCCCCCCCCCCCCCCCGAGGTCCAAACTTAGCCAGCCAATCGGCTGCTACACTTTCTTCCGTGGGGACGTGTTGGATCGAGAACGTACGGAACCCTCCGATGATCATCCTCACTTTGGACAAATACTTTACAAGGGTGGGCTCCCGAGCTTCAAACTCTCCCCAGATCTGCGATGCTATCACCAACGAGTCCGTAAAAGCCTCTACATCCTGGATATCAAGCTCCTTTGCCAAACAAAGTCCGGCTATCACGGCCTCATACTCCGCATGGTGGTTAGTCACCGGGAAGTGCAAGACCATCGCTTGTTCTATGGTGACCCCCAGAGGGCTTATCAACACCACTCCTCCTCCAAGGGAATGCTTTCCTGAGGCCCCGTCAACCACCATCTTTCATGCCTCCTACGACCGCGGCTCCTCGCCCCCGACCTCAACAACATAGTCGGCCAAGAAGTTGGCCACCACTTGCGCCTTGATGGAGAGCCTTGGGACAAATGAGATGTCAAACTCGCTCAGCTCAATAGACCACTTGGCCAATCTGCCTAAGTATTCCACTCCCTCAAAGATCTTGCGACCGGGATGGTCCGTCACCACCTTGATCGAATGGGCTTGGAAGTACGGTCGGAGCTTCCTGGCTGATACAATCAAAGCATATGCTTGCTTCTCTAAGATGGGATAGCGGAGCTCCGACTTCTTCAAGGTCTTGCTAACGTAGTAGATTGGCAATTGCTTCCTCCCCTATTCCCTTACCAGAACGGAGCTCACAGCCTCTGCTCCTACTCCAAGGTATAAGGCTAGATCCTCCCCCTCCTTCGGGCTTTGAAGTAGCGGAGCCTAGGAGAACTGCCTCTTCAGCGCTTGAAAAGCCTCTTCACATTCGGCGGTCCATTCGAACCTTTGGCTACCCCGCAGCACCTTAAAGAACGATGAGTATTTTCCCCCGACCTGGAGAGGAGTCTGCTTATCCAGGCCAGCTTTCCTATCAAGCATTGGACCTCCTTAGAGCTGCATTGTGACTCCATCTCTAGGATTGCCTTCACCTTATCGGGGTTAGGCTCTATCCCTGCCTTGGTCAGAAGATGTCCAAGGAACTTTCCACGGCTCGCCCCGAAGACACACTTAAAGGGATTCAAACTCATTTTGAACTTCCATAGGGTAGTGAATGTCTCCTCCAGGCTCACCTTCTCTCCAACAACCTCTTCCTGCTCTGCCATCTCCCTATCCAGCTCTTCCGCCTCGTCCATTTAAGATACGGTGTTAACCGCCGTCACGTAGCATTCTCTCGACACCTTCGGGTCCCCCCTAATCCTAACCTGCATCCCTTCGTTGTTGAACTCGAGGCACTGATGGAACGAGGAGGGGACGCAGCGAAAGGCGCTGATGATCGGGCGCCCAAAGATGGCATTGTAACTACTTGGGGCGTCCACTATCACGAACCTACAGTTCCACGACACGCCCCCCAACTTCACATGCAATCCTACCCCTCCTTCTACCTTCTTCCTCTCTCCAGAAAATTCGAAGAGTGTCCAGTCCGAAGCTAAGACCCTCTTGGTCTCGACCTTCATCTCATCGAAGGCCTTCTTGAAGATTACATTCACGGAGCTCCCGTTGTCCACCGGGATCCTTGAGACCGTGAAGTTCTCTTCTGCCGTCTGGATGACCAAGGTGTCGTAGAACGGATCCTCGTAGTCAGGCATATCTGCTGACGAAAAGATAATTTTTTCCTCCGGAGGGGGAGCCTGGGAGGTCAAGGCGACCCCCTTCAGAACATGGTCTGGAGGCTCCCCTTACGAGTTGCCTCAATCCCAACTCCTCCATGGATCACCCCGATCCCCCCTCAGGACCCCACATCTGCCCTGTCCTCGTACCTGTCTTCCCCCTCTCCCTGCTGCACCTCCACGATCCTTATCGGCGGATCCTGCCTCCCCAGTCACCTAGCTTCTCTCATCTCCAAGAACTCTGGGCAGGTGTCCGTTGTGTGACCTTCCTCCTGGTGGAAGTCACAGAAAGGCAATGCCACCCTGCCCCCTCTTCCCTCTCCACCTCCTCTTCTTCTGGCTCCTCCTCAAACTCCTCTCCTTCCTCCTCTACCTCGGCCGACCTCCATTGCCTCCTGCTGTGGCGGAAAGTGACCCCTCGACCCCTACCTCTACGAAGGCTGATCAAACCTCCTCGGCTGGCGGAAGTTGTCTCTTCCCTGAAAACCTCCTCCTTGTCCCTGGGAGAAACCCTCCTGAGGCCTCCAACCTAATCGGCTGTTCAGCTCCCGGGCCCTCCATCCTGCCCCTGCCCTCGGGGTTCCTCCCTCCTTCTCTCTTCTCTCTGCTCCCTCGGCTCCCTCTGTCTTCCTACTGCTGGTTCCTTCACATCGTCCTCCGCCAACCGGGTCAGCTTCCTGGCAAAAGCCGGATTGTCACTTCGAAATCTATCTCCTTCGCCGCCCTCTTCATGAGCTCCTCAAAAGAGAGGGGGGACACTCTTTTCAACTCCATGCTAATCTCGAAGTGACAATGTCCTGCCGAAAAGGCAGGTGCGGCTGGATAACCTCCTTTTCAGGGAGAGCTAAGCACCATATCTGAGTCCAGAATCTTTTGTGTATGAATCCTGGTCTCAGCCCCAGGGTGAAGGTGAGCATCAGCGCGTACCTTGCGACCTCCTGGACCAGGAGGATCTCTTCCTGAAACCGGTTGACGTAATGACCCAGCGTCTTATACTGCTTCTTCCTCATCGCAAACAGGCATTCTATCTCCTTCTTCCGCCTCTTTGATATCGAGAACCTCAACAGGAACCCTCGACTCAGATCCTCAAAGCTGTAGATCGAACTTGCCGACAATTGGTGGAACCAGTCCCGGGCATTCTCCTTCAACGTGATGGCAAACAACCGATACTTGAAGGCATCCGTCATCTGCCTTATCGAAACCACGTCTTCGAACCACTATACACGTTGCACTGGGTCATCCTTCCCTGAGTAGTAGGACATGTCTTGCTCCCGGAACCCCTCTAGCACCAGAGCCGAGATGATGAGTTCACTAAAGGGGCTCTCGCCACCTGCCTGTCGAGAGGGCACGTCTCGCGGCCTCGGCTGGCTGGCCCGATCCGCGAGACCATGCCCAGGGAAGAGCTCTCGCACAGCTACCTCCCTCTCGCTGATCTCTGCTGGAACCTCCTTCCCGGGACGCTGGCCTGGGAAGAGCTCCCGCGCGGCAACGTCCCTCTCGCCAACCTCCGCTGGGACCTCCTTCCCGTGGCGCTGCCCAGGGGCGTTCTCGCCCAAGAGCGGGACCGCCTCTGCTGGAACCTGAGGAGTTGCCCACTCGCTCCTAGCTGAGAAGGCCAGGCTAATGGTCTGCAGGACCTCTCGCCTGAAGTCTTCCAGCATCTTCCATGTCGCCTCTTCTCCCCAGGAAGGGGAACCTCCTGAGCCAGATCCTTCACCTTCACCTCCGGCCATGGGACTAAACTCAAGATTTTCTTGTGTCGGCCACCTTCCACGCTCACCGCACCAGAACTGTTGAAGCCAAAAATTGACCTCAATGAGAGTTCGAAAATAGGGGCGTAGCCAGCACCTACTTCTCCCAAGCTTCGACCCCTGACCGGTTGTAAAGGACTCAGATCTGACCCAAAGCCTCAGCAGGGAGGTCTCACCTCTTACCCGGAAGATCTCTGAGAGCTTCTCCTGCAAAGCCAAAAGCTGGGCTTGGAGCTCCTCAAAAAGCACTAGAGAGTCTTAGAGAGAAATGAAAGCTTACCTTCTGAAGAGCCCCTGTGGGTCTATTTATAGTCTTCACTAACCTGAAATTACTAAATTACCCCTGACTGATCTGCCAATAGCCAAATCCTACTGTCATGAAATACTAAATGCAGACCCTGTGGGCATATTGGTAATTTACCCGAGGACAACTAGGTAATTTCACTCTGGGCCCCCCACCCGGTGAGAACCCTTATGCCGAGAACTGGAGATTCTCACACATTGCCGAGAACCCTCCTGCCCTCACTCGGCGGGAGCTATAAAGATGCTGAAGAATGCCTCGGACCGAGACAGTTACCGCCTTACCGCTTCCCGTGAGGCGCGAGCCTTCTCGCCCGCCTCTGGGCGAAAGCAGGTCTCGGCCGGAGTTTGAGCGCGAGTGTTCCTGCCCACTCCTAGGCGAGAGCTCTTCTGCTCTGAAGCTCAAAGTTAGCCCGAAGCTCGTCCAAACCTGGTCCTTGGTGCCTCTGGGTTCCACAAAGCGAATATGGGATTGTACAATTAGTTATATAAGGTGATTGTTATTAGCACTGTAATTTTGGCTAGTCGTACTACGTTTTTTCCTAATTTCTCGTGCTTTTTAAAAATACGCTTTGGACATGTATTTTTAGGAAAGGTGTTCAACACAAAAGTTGTAGATCTCGAACACTTTTCCTAAAAATGCATGTACAATGTGTATTTCCAAAATGCGTGAGAAATTAGGAAAAAACGTAGTACGTCTAGCCAAAACTGTAGTGATAATATCAATCACCTTATATAAACTCGGTTGTTCTAAAATTTTAGTAATTTTCACAAAATTGAAATCCGTTCAACACGGTGACAACTCTCGTAAACACGGGAATTAAATTATCATTTATTAACGCTCATCTAAGAAACTTTATCCACTTATATGTTCAGACAAATATTATTTGTTTGATAATCCTTAACAAATGATGTTTTATCCATCCCATTCGTTTATGAACGCCGCCATCACCGTGTTAAAAGGAGCCAAATTTATTGTAATATCCATTGTTTTTGAAGAGGTGAAAAAGAACTGTTCTATATCTTCTGAGCTGAATCACATAAATCATTGTCTTATACTCTTATGTGTTGTTTATTTTCTGCTTTCTTTTCATTTTACTTTTTTTTTTCGTCTCACTTTGAATTATTTAGAAAAATGTGAGCCACAGTGAAAATGTGAGTGACACGCGGTAAAAATAGTGAAATTGAGTGCTCGAATCATGGCGGTCCAAATGTAATTGTGTCCATACATTGTTGCATTATTGGCCCAATTGTAGAGGTAAGCACGTGCTCATTCACGTGATATCAGCACAGCTAATACGTACTATGTTGCTAGCCCGTACATAGAGGCTTCACCCCAGCACCATTTAATTTGATAGTAATATATATATGGTCTATCGAAATTAAATAATATATTCGAACTTGTTTTTTGAAGCTTATTCGAACTCGTTTGATAGGGTGAAAAATCCAAACACTCATAAAGATTATTTTTATATTTAATTTAAATAAAGAAAATTAAATGAGCCCCCACAAAATTGAACTCTCCCGGTCTCCCCTCTCTCGTGCAAGATAACTCACATATGGGCGATAATTCTGTATGTGCAATACATATAAAAGATTGTGCAGGACTGTGTTTTTAATGTGAAATACAATTGCAACGTAAAATATAGTTGCAAATAAATTGTATTTTCAGTGTAAGGGAGCAAAAAAGCATTTTAAAAAAAGCAAGATTTTTGTTGATCGGACGGCGGGCCTCGCAGATCGGGCGGCTCGCAATGCACGCGAGTACCTTCCTCTAGGTACTCGCGTGTACCTAAAATTTTCTCGTAAAATACAATTTATTTTTACAAGTGTATTTTCAACTCGAAATTCATACACATGTCTACTTAAAATGATCATAAAAATGCAATGATCTATGTTTCGTGATTTATTTTGTGGGAAAAAAAACAAAAAATGAAAAAAAAAATTGATTTTATGTAGGATTTTCCGTATACTTTGAACATATAAACAAATTTTCAGACACACTCTCTTCCCTTCGATCATTTCATTGGGTATTTGAGTGAGAAATTAAGCAATTAATAGACACTCTTTCTCTTGTCAACTGCCTAACGTGCTTGGAAATCTGACAACTAATCATTGACTCGAATTCACTCGCTGGAAAGAAATGGGAGTGGAGGTTGAGCGGGGGCTGTTGAGCGAGAACTTAGGCTGTGTTTGGCAACCCGTTGCAAACCAGCGCAGAAAGCACGCCGGGAAGGAGAGAAAAAAAGACCGGTTGAACGGAGGGCTGGAGCGCGAGTGGCCAGCTGAAAAACCTCCGTTTTTCGCCTTTTCACGCTGGCCGGCGTGGACTGGAGCTCGCCGTCTCCTTCCCAAACAGTTTTCTCCGGCCCGTTCTGGCCGGAACGGCGCCCCGCCGGTTTCTCAAACAGGCCCTTAGTAAACTGCAATTAGTGTGGGGTGAACGATAGGGGTGAATTCAGTGTTTATGGCAGTATCTTTAGTTTTTAGTTTTAAAAAAATAGGAATAGAAATAGTCATTATGAGTGTATGAACACACAAAAAAATGTTATTTAAAATAAAGAAATAGCATTTAACAGTAGAATGTAGTTGTGGGCCGGGCCCGGAAAGTCCGCCTGGGACCGGCCAGGCAAAAGCTCGGCTAGGCCAGGGAAAATCCCGGCTCGGGCCAAGGCCGGGCTTGGGGCCCTTACCGGGGCCCCATTTTTGCCGGTTGCCCGGTCCGGTCCGAGCAAAGCCCGGGCACCGGGCTAGCCTGAGCCCGACATCGGGCTAACTAGAAATCCCGGCTATGATTATGTGGGATTTTAATACCGCCTAATAATCCCGCCTATGCCTTTTGTATTCAGGCCGGCTCGGGCCAGCCTGAAGGGCCTAACCAGGCTCCCCCTTTGAGAGGGAGCCCAACCCGGTTGATAAAAAGCCCGGACCTGATCCGACCGGGCCAAGCCTGGCCCAGTCGAGCTTCTTGGCCACGACTGGTAGAATGCAATCATATTTAGGCTCCGTTTAGGGGGGACTTATTTTCACCGGTCAAGCGGTTACGATCGCATGAATCGGACCATAATCAAGGTCCGATTCCTGCGATCGTAACCGCTTGACCGGTGAAAATAAGTTTCCCCAAACAAGGCCTTATTCACCCTTAAAAAACATATTTTTCCAAAATTAAAATATATGATGACTGTAAGGCTTTGTTTGACGCTGCCATTATTGGTGAACGTCAGATCAAACTTAAGAAACTTCATCCACTTTTGCGTTCAATATTAATTTTAGGGCGTTGATATCCGCACCGCAGTTTTTGGTATTCGCACAACACTTTCTCATAATTTTTTGTGTCTTTTGTAAATGCGTCTTGTACATGTATTTTTAGGAAAAGTGTTCAACACGAAAGTTGTAAATCTCGACGAGATCTACAACTTTCGTGTTGAACACTTTTCCTAAAAATGCATGTACAAGGCGTACTTTAGAAATACGCTCAGGTTTCGCGTCTTTTGAAAATACGCATTGTACATGCTTTTTTAGGAAAATTGTTCAACACGAAAGTTGTAGATCTCGTCAAGATCTACAGCTTTCGTGTTGAACACTTTTCCTAAAAATGCATGTACAAAGCGTATTTTCAAAAGACACAAAAAATTAAGAGAAAGTGTGGTGCGAATAGCCAAAACTGCGGTGCGGATAGCAGCGCCCTAATTTTATTTCTTTGCTTGCCGCCGTAGCAGTTGTCATGAAAAATATATATATCATGAGTTCATGACCGTGACATTTTTGTCCAAACTCATATGAGCAAAAAAACCGCACCAAAAAGAGCCTCGAACTCTAACCTGTTTGAACTTTTTTGCTCCATTTTGTGGAAAAAATTTCAGGTGGGTTACTCTCATCTAAAAATAGGAGCAGTATTAAATATTGTTCATTGATTTCCTACAGAAATAACATGATTGATCGAAATACCGATCAAAGGACAATATTTAATATCATATGTGTCGTAGTATATCAGATCAACTGTCAATATTTAATATTGCACCTATCTTTAAATGAGAGTAATACACCTAAAAAAATTTTATTTTTTGTGTGAGAAAGTGAGAAACGTGGTTGTTCAAATAAACGTTGTTGTTCAAATAAACTGTTTGGTAAACTTTACAAGAACATAGTTTTTGACTTTATTTGATACGACAAAGCTGCATTATTTTTGGACCGGCCCACAGGTCTCAAAAGAGGATCCATCAATCAGTAAAGAGCTTTAGGATATTTCCATATGTCACGTAGCAATTAATTTTCATAACACGTTTGACAAGTAAATGACACGCGATCACTCAAATCATGCTTTATCCAAAACTATAGTTAACATGATTTTATATATCAATTTTTTTACGGGTGCAATTTGGGTCGGTTCGAATTGATTTCACTCAGATTCATAAACCTATCCTTATATATTCGGTTCCAAATTTTTGGAACTAAAACTTACACACGTACTCAAAAATTAGAATCATACCTGAGCCAAAAAAAAATTCAGTTCAGCTCTCAGTCTTGCTCACCGTCTTACTTTATGTTATTCAATACTCCTATTACTTATTGTGATATAGCAAGTAATAATTTTAAAAAAAAATTTACTTAAAGCCTAGCTTCTCAAATTTCAATTTTCATCATATTAATCATTTAAGAATATAATATTGGCATGATAAAAAAAAAACTAGTATTTACTAATGTTAATTTGAAGTTTAGCCTAGTATTATCATTGGAGGATTCAATATTTTCAATTTCTATGAAAAAATAAATGTATTATTAATAGTTTAGACAATAAAACATGTATATTAACTATTATTTATTAATAATTAATAATAGATATACAATAATTAAATGCAACATATATTACTAATCAATTCCCAATAATTCAATTTCTTGTTCGGCTCTCAGGTAACCGACCCGAAAAACTGAGAACCAAAATCATAACCGAACCAAAAATCAATTAGAATCGACCCAAATTGACCAGTTTAAGTCGATTCTTATGTTCTTCTGCCAACAACAATACCGGACCACGAAAATACCCAGTGCGGCAACACAAAATCACAATGGTATGAGGAGAATGAAACTCATGACCTTTCACTCAAAAATACATGAGACCATAACGAGTATGTCATTCATATTATAATTAATATTTAATGAATAGTAACTATATACATATATGAAGAAAAAAATTATTTAATTTTTATTAGAGAATTTTTTTAAAAAAAGACTTGGGTCCTATATGTTAATCCGCCCCATCATACAAATTAAACATATATGCAATAGCTATATGCAGACCGACTTTGATTATGTGCAGGCCAAGACTGATAGGAGATCACAGCTTCTCATGATTATTTTCACCTAAAAAACCCCTAAACCCCGTGGATTCTCAGTCGACACATTAGGGTTGCATGGATCAAAATTCAGAACACTCAATCAAACATGTGAGATATATATATATAAATGCATGACATTAATTATTACATTATATGTAATAATAATGTATATTAATGGGGGGGGGGGGGGGGGGGGAAGACAGAAGCAATGATGAAGTGAGGGGGCCGGCGCCGCAGCGGCAAGCAAGTTGGTCGAAGAAACCAATAGGTGCCCTACAGCAGGGCACAGCCCACATGCATCCATCATGCATGTATGATAGCCGAGATCTACATACCAAAAGATAGCAGGCCCCAAAGCCAACCCTAATAATTTGTTCTCTTCTTCTTGTTCCCCCATTGAAGGAATGCCTTTTTCTACTCCTCCTTCATCCTCCCCATCTTCCTCACACAGCCACCTCCTTCTCTCCATCTGCCTTAGTCGTTACCAGCTGCAAATCCCACAAGAAAATGAAGGTTTGGGCCCTGAAATCATCATTCATGCCTAGCTTCATTCATGCATGCACATACGTTATTATGTGTTTAATTATAGGCCATGCATGCCTGCATGCCTGCATGCCTGCATGAAACCTCTCTTCATCACTTAAATATTGGATATTACTGACTTAGTCTTTATTTTTCATTCTGTGGGCTGGATCAGCTGCTGGGCTGGATGCACCGAAAATTCAACAACGGGCATAGTATTAGCAGCAGTACTCATCCTCTGCCCGACTTCACCACTGGTACTATATCAAAGAACAGTTTTTATTGATATTTTGACAATATAAATGATATTATTAAATTTAAATATAAATGATATATATTATACTAAAAGTAAAAACTAGTGATCCTGTGCATATCCATTCCAATCTACAATATCCCCCTTTGATCGATAATAATTTTATATCTATACTGTATTAAAAATGAAAAATTTCATTTGAAAAATCAACTTTTAAAATTTGTGTTTTATTTTTTATTCTCTCATATATATACAAAATCCTTTTTCGTACGATAAAAATATGTTCGCCCCGCGACTCGCAAAATCCTGTACACATAGCAAAATTGAACGATTAGCGTTAAAAATTAATTTAAGAAATAAAATAGGGGGATATCGTGGACGAGACTGCACAGCAAACACATATATAAGGTTAGACTGCAATCATCAGCCAAATTTAATTTCGGCTCTTTTTTAATACAAAAAAGATGTCTATAAAATATTTTTTATTTAAATATTGATGATTCAGTTTTATAATCATTTGATATAGCTTTGGGAACAAATTAATAAGTGGCGTTTTGGATCACATTTGGTGGTAGGTCCTACCTGCAACTGCCTTGCTGGCCGACCGTCGCCTGACGATCCCCGGCACCACTTCGTTAATCCGGCGCCGCCGGGAGAAGGCGGGGACTGGATGTTTCAGGAGCCAGATCTGGCTTCCCCGTTGCTGTTACAGGGGTTACTTGCCATTGGAACTTTTGGATCGCCGGTGATGATGCCGACGGAGGAACGGCCGGCGGTTGAGGAGCTGCAACAGACAACGGAAGTGGAGGAGATTGCCGACAAGGAGATGGAAGAGACGACGGAGAATGATTTGATAGTGGTGAAGGCTGAGCTGCAGAAGGTGCTGGCGGCGGAGGAGGAGAAGGAGATGGCCGCCGGAGACAGAATTTCTGCAGCGTCGGCGGTTGCCGGCGTGAAGGGGGATAAGGAGTGCCCCCTTCAGGGATTCCTATTCGGTTTTCCCGTTGAGGAGGGATCGACTGCTCTTTTGGCGCCGGAGAGCGGCCATGATCGCCGGGCTTCGCTGGCGGAGCTTTTCACGAGGAGTCGGGCCGAAGAGGAGTTGCTTCCGCCGGAGAAAAGAGAAGGGCTTTCTGCGAAAGGCATGAATGTAAAGATGAAGAAGATGCTAAAACGCCGGAGGACTGTCCGGGGAAACACCGGCGGCCGGAAATATGAGGCTGTGGAGTCTAATAAGCTCTTCAAGGTCATCTCATGTATCTTTCTCTTAAAATTCAAATGCTATAAAATAAAAACTTTATATAAACCAGCAGACACGCTTGAATAATAATAATCAAAATTTCCCCCCAAAAGTTAACACAATTACAGGTTTCACCTCACTTATTTTTGAAATTACAAAAACCTCCCACATAAGTTTACATTTCATATAGAAAGTTTATGTAATTTCAAAAGTAAGAGGGGTGCAATCTGTAATTTTACCAAACTTAGAGGGAAGGTCCTGATTAGCCTTTTCTATGCTAGAATTTTTCTTCAATACATCATAAGCATGATGTACTTAGGCATTGATAAAGATGTGACACATAGAATACAAGTAGATTGGTTGAAGTGGAGAGGCGGGATCTTATGTGATCGTAAAGTACCACTAAAACTTAAGGGCAAGTTTTACCATACTGCAATTAGACCCGCGATGTTCTATGATTCAGAGTGTTGGGCAGTGAATTGTGTACATGAGCAAAAAATGGGAGTTACGGAGATGAGAATGCTTAGGTGGATGTGCGGACATACGAGATTGGATAAAATTAGGAATGAAAGTATCAGGGATAAGACAGGAGTAGCACTAATTTCAGAGAAGATGCGAGAAGCTCGTCTAAGATGGTTTGGACATGTACAAAGGAGACCATTAGAGGCACCTGTTAGGCGTTGTGAGAGTCTAGTCACTAGGCATGTTAGATGAGGGAGGGGTAGACCAATAAAGACTTGGAATGAAATTATAAAGAAATACATGATGTACTTAGGCGTTAGTGAGATTATGACAAAAAATAGGGCACAATGACGACAAAGGATCCATATAGCCGACCCCACAATAGTGAGATAAAGGCTTGAGTGTTGTTGTTATTGTTGTGTACACCGCATTTGTTATTGTTGTGTACACCGCATACTTTTTTCTTTACTATACTGTTGGGAAACATAGAATTCTGAGGAAACAGATTCAAATTAATAGAGCTTTGTAGAATTTTGCAGATTCTGAGGATATTTCGTAAGAAAATATATCCGGAAGCTGCTACAGAGACGGGCAAATATGCGAGGCCTTCTCAGCCAGACGAGAAGGAAAACGATTGCATTAACAACTATTATAACAGAAAATTATTATATGATGATGGCAACACAGCACATGAAAGCTCAGAAGGAGAAGACGGCGCAATCTCTATCCCCAACCCACAGCCATCCAAAAGCCTCTGCAAGAACAAGTCGAGGAATCGCGAGCACTGGATTAAGACCGACACGGACTGTAAGTCCAGTTTCATAAGATTGATTCAGCTCAAATATGTCATAATCAAGCCGGGAATACAGTTAAATTGCGCTTCGTCATTCGTCTACATTCCAGGTCATTTATTGTTATACTCATCTCATTCTCAACCTGTCATTGTAGATCTGGTTCTTGAGCTTTAACTGGTAGGAGCAGGCACCAGGATGAAGTCAAATCTTTTGAAGAATTTCTCCCTATATCTGCTGGTTGAACTGTTGAAAAGTGAAGTTACTTCTATGGACTATCTCTCTTATTCTCTCTATATAATATATATATATATAACCAGCTGCTCTTTTAAAAGGATGATTATATGTATGAGAATATTTGTATTGCTTTGGACAGAGTGGTGTTTCACAATTTTATACTTTTCCAACACACATGTACTCTTAAGGCTCCGTTTGGCAGGATGGTGGCAATCTGAACGCGGTGGTTATGAACTGTCGTTCGTGAACGTCCGACCTCACCAAAGAAATTTCATTCATTTTTATGTTCAAAAACTAGTTTTATTTTCTTGCTCGTGGTCATAGCCGATGTCCAGCCAAACATATATTACATGATGCCGCGTCAAAGGAGCTTTAATGTCATTAGTTATGTAGATGGTGTTATGGACAACATTATACATTTAAAACAGATTAATTAGTGGGTCAATCTATCCAAAAATTCCTTCTGCTGGAGGATCACAGTATACATGGTCTAGTATGGAAGTGATGAGAACTCATGGAGTTTGAATTTAGTGTAAAAAATCCGCACCCGAATTCACAAACAAAAAGGAGAGAACAACAAGATGAAATGCAATAAATAGTCTGAGTCAAGGAGTTAGAGTTCACTACAAATCCACTTAAGACCCAACACAGAGACATACAGGAAGCTGTATGCTAGCTTTCAAATAAAACAAACTGGAGAGATATTAAAAGTTCTTGCCGCCTCCTGGTGTTGGGTTATTGGTTTGGATCCGGTTCTCATTATTTAGATCTTCTCATTTGAGATCTAGGGTATAGTGAACCCTGATCCTTGTATTCTTGTGAGGGGCATCGCCGCCTGGAAAGAAGCCCGCCGCCTCTGTTCTTCTGTTCGCGAGAAGCCGCTCCGCGTACTGTTCCTGTGTGCGCGAGGGAGAAAGCCGCCATCCCGGTCCTGGATTCCTTCCCGCGACTGGAAGGAGCGCCGCCCTGTTCCCTTGTGCGAGAGAAAAAAAGCCGCCGCCGCTGCCTCCCTGTTCCCATGTGCGATAGAAAAAATCCGCCGCCGCCCAGTTCGTGTGGCGTCGCCCGATCCTGTGAAGGCTAGGAGCTGTCGCCGGCCTCCTTCTGTTGTCTTCTGCTCCGTGAAGGAGGTAGGGCCGACTGGAGCCTCCATTTCAAAGGGGCAGTGTCGACGTATGGAAGGAAGAAGAGTCAATCGGCTCTTGGTCTTGCTCTAGGGATGTTGAGAGTGGAAGGGGGAAGTCACCGTTGGCGGTGGTGTAGCGGTGCGGGCTTGGTGTCGGAGGTGTATGTGAGTGCAGTCGGCCTCGACAAGGTTTCTCTCCGGAGATGGCTGCGGGTTGGTCGTCGCCTGATGACGAATGTTCGTGTGTGAACCTTGTGCGTCCGTTGTTCAACGGACTGCAATAAGTATTGTTCCATCTCAGCAAGTGTAGACATTTGATTCCACCCGTGGTGCCATTTATCGGATCATGTATTTCTCCTATTGTTGTATACATTGAATATATTGTGATATATATACTGCGTGATTGTGGATATCGGCGTGTTTGCCGATTATTGCATTGTTTGTGTTCTTATTACCCTGTCTATTTGCAGCTGCGCTCATGGGTGTCGTACCCCAGCCCCGAACAAGTGGTATCAGAGCTAGGTTGGTTCGTAGGTGTTTGATTGGACTTTCTGGTTTAGATTTGGGTCAACGGTAGGTAACGACATTGGTCTGCTCCCTACCTTCCTAAATCTGATCCGTGAATTAATCAAGCCGCCTAAATTCGCCGAGGGCAGCTATGGTAGGAGAGAACACAGTGTTGACCAGATATTCAGTGGAGAAATTTGACGGCAACGGGAATTTCCGCCTATGGCAGATTCGGGTCAAGCGCATGCTAGTTGAGCAAGGTTTGATGCGAGTATTGCGGGGGCGTGAGTCTTTGCCCGCTTCGGTGAAAGATTCTAAGTGGCTTGAGATGGATGAGCGTGTCATCAGGATGTGCGTCGACGACAAGGTGTTGTTCAACATCGGTGTTGAACAGTTTGCGGTCAAACTGTGGGAGAAGCTTGAGGAACTATATATGAGCAAGTCGTTGACCACGAGACTGTTGTTGAAGCAACAACTGTACAGCCTGAAGATGCAGGAGGGTGGTAACTTGCAGGAATACTTCAACGTGTTCAATGGTCTTCTAAATCAACTGCATGTGATTGGTGTGAAGATGGAGGAAGAAGACAAAACATTATTGTTTCTTACCTCACTCTCGGCGTCGTGCAAGCATATGCAGGTCAGACTACTGTATGGGAAGGATACCATAAATGAGGAGCAGAACACATCTGCGTTACTATCTAGTCAGGTGCTGTCGGACCCCACTCCTGCAGGTGAGCATGTTTTGGCAGTAGGAGGACGACGGGGGAGGCAGTTCGTGAAGGGATCTGAGAGTGCACGGTCCAAATCTACATTGTGGAAGGCAGTGACATGTTACCATTGCAGATAGAGCGACCATATCAGGAGAATCTATCTGCAACATGTACAGAGTTCTGGGGACGCCCAGAGTGCAGACAAGGACACGTTAGCCCTGTCAGACGAGAGTGATGAAGCTCTTACCATCATTGAGAGTCAGAGTCTCTGATAGCTGGATATTGAATTCTGGTGTTTCGCAACCCATTTGCTCAGATGCAGGGATGTTTAGTTCACTGAAGATGACGTTTGGGTCAATCTTTTTGGGTGATGGCTCGGCATGTGAGGTCATGTGGACAGAGACGGTGGATATCCGAACGCATGACGGAGCAGTGCGTAGGCTTGAGCGGGTGCACCTGGTACCCAAGCTGAGCAGGAAGAGAGCTTTGCAAGTTTTGCAGTGAGAGCTGGAGTTCTAATGGTGGCATGAGGGCACATCGTGAGCTTTGCAAGGCGATAGTTTGTGTCGGCTAATGGGGTCCACGATGCGAGATGGTGTGTCCATGATTTCTGCGGCCGACGGAGTTGATGGTCGAGGTGGTGCAAGTAATCGCCCTTCTGATATTCAGACTAGACGAGTCAGATTCGGCGATCCAGTTATGTCGGCATTCAAAGGTTGAGACCAAGCTGGGATAAGTTGATTGGAGCAAGGTCGGCTGACGCCTCTGGTCCATTGAGGTGGTGTCATGTGCAGTGTTTCTACACACAGTTGATGTTATATGCAAACAATGCTCAGTGCCGTTAGTGTTTCATGCAGGTGGTGGCTCCAGATCCCGAACGAGGGTGGTGATTTGTTGGGTTATTGGTTCGGATCCGGATCTGAACCGGATCGGGTTCTCATTATTTAGATCTCATTTGAGATCTAGGGCATAGTAAACCTCGATCCTTATATTCTTCTGAGGGACATCGCCGCCTGGAAAGAAGCTCGGCGCCTTTGTTCTTCCTGTTCGCGAGAAGCCGCTCCGCCTACTGTTCCTATGTGCGCGAAGGAGAAAACTGTCGCCCCGATCCTGGACTCCCTCCCGCGACTGGAAGGAGTGCCGCCCTGTTCCCTTGTGCGAGAGGAAAAAGTCGCCGCCGCCCAGTTCTTGAGGAGTCGCTCGATCCAGTGAAATCTATGAGGTGTCGCCGGCCTCCTCCTGTTGTCTTCTGCTCCGTGAAGGAGGTAGGGCCAACTGGAGCCTCCATTTCAAAGGGGCAATGTCGTCGTGGGGGAAAGAAGAAGAGCCAATCGGCTCCGTGGGGAAAGAAGAAGAGTCAATCGGCTCTTGGGCTTGCTCTAGGACTATTGAGAGTGAAAACGGGCGATCACCGTTTGCGGTGGTGTAGCGGTGCGGGTTTGGTGTCGGAGGCGTGCGTGAGTGCAGTAGGCCTAGACAAGGTTTCTCTCTGGTGGTGGCTGCGGGTTGGTCGTCGTCCAACGACGAAGGTTCGTGTGTGAACTTTGTGCATTTGTTCAACGGACTGCAGTAAGTATTGTTCCATCTCAGCGAGTGGAGGTGTCTGATTCCACCTGTGGTGCCCTTTATCGAATACTGTATTTCTCCTACTGTTGTATGTATTAAATATATTGTGATATATATACTGCGTGGTTGTGGATATCAGCGTGTTTGCCGATTATTGCACTATTTGTGTTTTTGTTACCCTGTGTATTTGCAGCTATGCATGTGGGTGTCGTACCCCAGTCCCCAACACCTAAAAGAGAACCAAAAAAACTTATTGCAGTTTCTTTTTCTTGCGGCGAGAACAAGAACCTGGAAGAGTAAAAACTAGCAAGCACTCGGCGGCAGCTTCAATCTTGAGATGCGGCAAGCAACAAAAGAGCAGAATCAAACTCCAGAACCTCTGCAAAAGCTTTCACCTTCATGAGGGAAGTTTGGTTATTCTATCCACGTCGCATAAGAATCAATTTTAAATATATCGGACGGATCCGCAGCAGCATTAGGGCGTCGGCAGAAGAAATCGGCATGAGTCGAGCTGTACAGGGAGAAGTCGACGGTGGCGAAACTTGAGCATCGAATGTAAGGAGACATCGGCGTGCATCAGGACGAGGGTGTTAGCCTTGTGCATCAAGATGTAGGCGGGAACTCGACGTACATCGTGTGGAAGGAGAAACTCGTGCGTCGACTTGAAATAGAGCAAAGGTGGTAGATCTCAGCATGGGTCGACTGGAGCAAGGGATCCGTGAATCAAGAGGTAGAGAACAAGAACCAACATAATATATAAATATATTGATTTGCACTTTAAAAAATCAACATTTAGAAGGTAAGAAGAGTGAGAAAGGAGATTGAACACAAAATTTCAAGCGGTGATAGCATAAAATTTTGACACCAAGCACAACCATTCCTTGGGCTCAAAGTCAAAATTGGGGACATTTTACTTGACATAGAGAAAACTCAATCATGTCATTCAAGAAGTGTTGCAATCCATCACATAACTAAGGTAAGCACTTTGCAAAAGCACTACACTATATGAGAAGATTCACTTAAAAAAAAAACAGAAAATAGAAAATTCACTTTATAAAAAGAAGAACAGAGGTTTTCAACATATGAAAAAGCTGCTAACATGTTAAGAAAATGATAGTAGAATGAAAAACATACCGAAAATCAACACAAAAGACAGATTTACGTGTACCTCAAGGTGAACAAAATTTATTTTGATGTAATGCATAATGTTTTTCCCTTGTTATCCCTTATGGATAATGACTTGTAGTCATTTTTTCGATTCATGCGAATTAGCGTAGATTACAGTCGTAAGAAACAATGTACAAATTATGCTCTTCCTCCTCTATTTCATATACACTGAGCTTGTATTATGGGATAAAACTTGTGAAATTGTGATCTATCAAAATAAGAATGTTAGCAACTACTTTTGTCAGGCTTATCCTTAAGGATTCAACAATTGTCGCCGTATTATCATGAGCGAGATAACTCATAGTTTGTGGGTCTTACCGTATGTAAAGTTACATGACTCATTTGCCTCTGAATGTAACCTTGAGACGGAGCATATACCCAAAAAACACACCAAAAATGTCGCCTCACCAGGCCGACAACATCTCCGAACTAACCAAAACATGTGTAACTCCATAAATTCCCTAATGATGACTTGTGAGGATAGAGTCCACAATTTAAGAGTGATCTGTTTGTCCAGACATTTTCCTAGCTGCATTTCTGCCTATTTTATGGATGATTTCAACTGCATAGAGGGAGCATCCTTCAAAAACACTATTTTATCTTAATCTCCAACCTCTCCATCTGCAACCACAACCCCTGCCCAAACAGACCCTAAACACTTTCTAAAAGATATTGTAAAGTAAATTATTTAAAAATATATCTATGAAACTTTTGTGGGTGTTTTTAGAGACATACTCAACTTTTTCCATACCGAAGATTACTCTCATGGAACTTGTTGCAGGTCACCCCGTTTTTTCCTGGTCCGGAGAATCGGACCGTATTAGCTCGGAATCGGATCAAAAGCGCAAACAGTCAATGAAAATCAATAGCGAGAGACAAAAAGCTTTTATTTTTGACGTGGAAAACCCGGAAAAGGTAAAAAATCACGTGGGTGGATTTGTGCCGGGCCAAAATACACTATTTTGCTGGCGTTTAGTAGACTTAAGATAATTCATCGGATGGAAACAGACCACATCTCTGCTACAAGTACGAAGTATGAAAACAGTTGAAAAGAACCCAAGTCCTTGGAGCCTGGATGAGAGCACTCCGGTGGGAAAATTGTCAAGTCCTCCGAGCCTCGATGGAAACGCTCATGCTGAGTCGGAGCCTTGATGAGAGCGCTCCTAAGGGAAAGAATTCCTTGACATGGAAGCCTTGGGATGCTTTTGCGCTAGAGGGAGAGCGGGGCGAATTTCGAGCGGAGAAACGATTTAAGTCTCACTTTCTCGTAAGAAAATCTCAGAGCTCTCCTAGCCTCTTGAGTTGCTTGTCTTAAATGAGAGCATGGGGGCATTTTATAGTTTTCTAGAAGTATAAGTTGGTAATTGCATGAGGCGGAATTTCGGCTGGCGAATAGCGACACTCCGTTCTGGTCACCTAGATCACCGATTTTAGCGAAATGACGAAAGTGCCCTCCGAGCAGTCCAGGGGGACCAAGCAGGGAGCCCGACGGTGACAGCCGTCAGAGGCGGCGGTAGCGACGAAGGCAATGCCGACGGCCGGACGTGTTGGCGCCGGTCGGTGCGCACGAGGCTACGCGGGCGCGCGCCCGGGCGCACGGCTAGGCGCACGCGCGGTTGCGCTCTCCCGCGCGAGCGGCGCTTGCACCGGCACGCGCGGCGCGCTGCAGCCCGTGTGCGACGCTCCAGGCCGCATGTGGGCGGCCGCGCACGCGGGCTGCGGCGCGCGCGGTGCCGCATCGCCCTGCTGTGCGCAGCGCTCGTGTGTGATGTCACATGCAGCACTCACGTGTATTGCTGCTTACGTGCGCGTGCAGGTCCAGCGCGTGTGTGAGGCATGCATGGCTCTTATGCGCGCGCTTACGTGTGGCGCACCCGTGTTAGCTTGTTTGGCCCTGCTCGCCCTTTTGGGCAATTTCAGACCCCATCAAGTGAGCGAGCGTGGCTTGGTGTAAGCGGCTCGTTTGGTCTAGTTGGCTCCCCTGCGTGCCTTTGGTCGAAATCTTCTTGGTTTAACTTTGAAAATTCAAGGGGAACCCCATCAAATACCCCCAAATTTCGCGGGTCATAAACCATAAAGTGATGAGCCCGGAAATTTCTAAGCTTAATCATTTCGTCTTGGGGTTGTGGACTTTGGGTTGTTTCACCAAGTGTATGCCATATGACACTTTTTGTTCTGCGACGTGGGGCGTCCTTCTCGTTGGACTTGGATGCGGGAGTTGATCTCTTGGCGCCGCTCGCGTTTCCTTTGCAAGCGGAAGGTTCCCGCCATGGGCGCCTAGACGGTGATTCTTGTGGTTGTTTGCTTGGGCATCGTCCTTGCTTTTTGTGTGGTGCTTGCGTCGCATTTTAGGTACGTCCCTCCGCTTTGCACTTCGTGTGTTGCGTTGGTGTGGAAACGTTTCGTTTCTCACACTTTATCCTCGTATGAATGTATGAGCATGACGCTGCGTGCTAGCTCGTGTGGTTGCCACAGAAGGTTAGCGCTGGCAGTGGATTCTTGGGCATCACGTTGAGGGATGTTTTGCCCCCCTTGCCTCGATGTTGCGGTGGGACCAGCGGGTCCGTTACTAATAGAAGATTCGGAAGGACTCTGCGTCCGCTCTTGCGCGGAAGCATAAAAGGACTTGGAGTCCGTTCGCATCGAAAGTTGAGACAGAGCCTTTGTAGGCAGAAGCCGTCGATGGCATCTGTGCCTTAGGATGTCGGAATGATGCGAGCTTTCACATTGGCAGAATACATGGTGTCCTGGGGTCTTGGAGTGGAGTGGTGTCGGATGGCTGGGTGGACCGTGATGTTAGCTACGAGGGCAGGTCCATCATGGCGGGAGGAGCTTGTTGTTGGGCACTGCATTTTACCTAGCGAGGGGCTCTGCACAATGTGAAGGATGTGAGGGTATTCCATCCCCTGAATAGGTGATGCCTCGAAAGATGGTGTTGACGACGGGGGAGTACTTGGGTCGTCAGAGCATGCCAGAGTCCCGAATGGCCATGAACCATGAGTACTTGCATTCGGGCGGTATTCAGCGGGGTGAATTCCCGGTGTCGGGGGGTGCCTTGATCTGGGCGAGGGTTGTTGCGGCGGTCGTTGCTCCCGCGGTGTGTCGGGGGTGAAGACTCTGGCTCCCTCTTCTACTTGGAAGTCCCTTTAAATTGTTGGCGGTGAGCCTCGATGGCCTCATCTGTCGTGATCTATGCCTCGATCCGGTGAATGAGGTCTGTGTAGCTTGGTACCGTTTCTTACATTAAAGCGGAGTATAAATTGCTGGGGCGGAGCCCTGCGAGAAAGACGTCGCGAAGGAGCTCTAGATCGACTCCCGGGATTTGTCGCGCCTCGGAGCTGAAGCGGCGGAAGAACTCCTTGAGTGATTCTCCCTCATTTTGGCGGATGCCGGAAAGGTGAGAGGGGTCTCTGACAATCTGTCGATTTGCTATGAATTGGTCAATGAAGAGACGGGTGAGCTCTTTGAAGTCGTTAATCTCCCCCGCCCGTAGGGAGTGGAATCAGGTGTGTGCTTGCCCCTTCAGAGTCGTGGGGAACACTTGGCACAGTAATTGATCAGGCACGTTGAAGAGGCTCATGATCGTATCGAAGTGATTTACGTGCTCAAGGGGATCATCTATCCTATCGAAGTCCTCGAAGTGAGGCAGCTTAAACGGGCATCGTGCATTGACGGGAGTGTGGTCGTTTTTGGGCGCACCCCTCTCCGATCATATCCCTTATCTCCTGGAGGGTGAGCCTACGATCGTCTTGTCGGGTGTCCACGTCCGTTAAGCGAGGGTCGAGCTAAGTGCCAGCCTGCGGCTTTAGCCTTCAGACGGTGTACATGGAGCTTGCTTCATCAAAAAGTTCATCGGCAGGGGGGGCCTCGGGGCGAGTCACGTCCTGAGGCGGGGCGTGCTCCCGAGCGACCACTATTTATGCTTTGTGCGCGTCAACTGCGTTGGGAGGATTGCCCACTCCCAGATCTTGTAAGAGGGTGAATACTTTTGCCTGGAGCTCCTCCATTAGTTAGGCACGCTCCTCCACTGAGTTCGTAGGCACGGCGGCAATGGATTCATTCGGCAGCGAAGCGTTGCTTGCAAGCGAGTTGGCGGGGGCTAATCTGGCGTATTCTTCCGGGGTTGTACCGTTAGCAATCTGTGCACTCCTTGTCATTGCTACTAGTTGGGGGATACTGCTTTCAGGGGGTTGTAGAGTTTGAGAACACTTTCTCAAAGACGACGCCAAATTGTTGTGGGTCACCCGGTTTTTCCCCGGTCCGAAGAATTGGACCGTTTTAGCTCGGAATCAGACTAGACACGCAAAGAATCAATGAAACCAGAAGCAAGAAACAAAAGGCTTTTTTTTACATGGAAAACCCGGAAATCGTAAAAAATCACGTTGTTGGATCTATCTGGCCAAAATCCACTATTTTATTGGTGTTTACAAGAGTTACGATAATTCATCGAAGGGTGACAGACCACCTCTCTGTTACAAGTACAAAGTATGAAAAAGGTTGAAAATAAACTAAGTTCTTGAAGCCTGGGTGGGAGCGCTCCGGTGGGAAAATTGCCAAGTCCTCGGAGCCTCAATGGAAACGCTCATATTGAGTCAAAGCCTTGATCAGAGCGCTCATATGGGGAAGAATGTCGTGCCTTAGAAGCCTTGGGATACCTTTGCGCTAGAAGGGGAGCAGAGCGAATTTCGAGCGGAGAAACGATTTAAGTCTCATATTCTCGCTGGAAAACATCAGAACACTCTCTAGCCTCTTAAGTTGCTTATCTTCTAATGAGGGTTTTGGGGTCTTTTATAGTTTTTGGAAGGATATACTGCTAATTGCGTCGAGGCGAAATTTGTGTTAGTGAATGGTGTCACTCCATTTTGGTCACTCCATTTTGGTCACTCCATTTTGGTCACCTGGATCACCGATTTTAGCCAAATGACGAAAGTGCCCCCCGGGCGGTCGTGCGTGATGCTGCGTGCAGCGCTCGCGCACACTGCTGCTTGCACGCGCGTGTAGGGCCTGCTCATGCGCGAGGCATACATGTCTCTTGTGCGCGTGCTTGCGGTTGGCGTTCACGTGCGGGCTTGTTTGGCCCTGATCTCCCTTTGGGGCGATTTCAGACCCTTCAAGCAGGCGAGCATGGCTTGGTGCGCGCGACTCGTTTGGTCGGGTTGGCTCTTTTGCGTGTCTTTGATCAAAATCTTCCTTGTTTAACTTAGGCTTCATTTGGGAGAGCGGTTGCGGTTGTAAAATGAGCTATTGTAAATGCAGGTTTGTAAATGGAATTGTTTGAAACTAGTTGTTAGAAATGAAGATCTATTTGGGTAGTCTGCGTTTGCAGAGTTGTTCAGAACAGAGAATCGTTTGACAAAACAACGGTGACGTTTTATAAATATTTTTTAATAATTTATTCAAAATAATATTTCTATTTTTATTATTTTTATTAATTAATTTTACCATTTATATTTTAACCTTAATTAATTATCAATCTATATTTCTAATATATATATATAGATTACTGTTTAATATATTCTTTTTGTAATTAATTTTACTGTTTAAATTATATATATTTTTTTATTTGTAATTTTTCATTGATTTTGTAAATTTTAAGCCTGCCTCCACCTTTCTCCGTCGTGCCTCTGCCGTGCAGTCCTCCTTTTCCCTGTGTTATGCCGCCCTCCCATGCCCCGCTATGCCGCCATCCCATGCCCCATCGTGCCGCCCTCCCATGCCCATCGTCGGACGAAGGGACTTTGGCCCTCGGCGACGGCGGAGAGAACGTCGCAGGCCTGGAGGAGGCGGAGGCTTGGAGGAGGCGGAGGCTGCTGGAGCTCGGAGGAGTGGAATTATTTTCTCGCGCGCTGAAAACGCTAAGGACTGGAGGTCCGGGTTGTTGGTTGTGTTTTGATGAATTCATTAAGGATGGAAACGCCGACGGTGGGAACGGGAGGCGGGAAAACAAACGAGAAAGTGGACCTGCGGTTGCATTTTAATGAAACGCTCGGTACTAAAAGCCGAACCAAATGCAGCCTTAAGCTATGTTTGGGAGTCCGTTTTGACTTCATTCCGTTCTAAATGGACCGGGAGAAAGGTGTTTGGGAACAACTAAAATATTGTCATTTTAAAACGGCCAGTTTAAAACCCAATTTTTTCTCCATTTTGAAAAGGTCAGGGAGATTCATTCTCCCTTTCAAAACGGCCGTTTGGAAAAAAATTTAATTTAATTTAATCAATTTAACCTCTATAAAAAATATAATTATACCCATAAATTTGTAAAAAAAATCACAAATATAATACTTAATTTTATTTTTAAAAATTCAGAAAAAATTGGCCCGAAATAAAAAAAATTCATGTGAAGATACTATTGAAAATAATTTAAACCGTCGTCAAAACGAAAATCACTCAAATAAAGTCTCATTTTTAAAACTACAGTTTTAAAAATACAGTTTAACATCTATCTTTTGAACATCCCCTTTTAAAACGGCACAGATATCCCAAACAAAGTCTTAGAAAATTCAGGGGAACCCCATCAGAACTCGAGATAATCCTATGATTCCTACCCACAATTCACATCAATAAATCCTTAATAAGCAAATTCCCAAGGGTAAATAAGGATTCAGCATCAAGCAGTCAACCCACGGCCTGCATTTTTCCAAGTCTTAAGTCAACGCTTTTTGCAAGAACAAGTAGTGGCCGGCATCAAAGTCAGAACTTACCAATAAGAAGCCAATCCATCAACCAATAATTACTTTATTTCACTTTGACTTCCAAACAACAACTGCATCACACGTCTCAAGATCGGGGGATCGAACCCAGGAAAATGATTTCTAAACAAATTTTTTATAATAATAATAATAATAAATCCAGCTGGCTGCCGCATAATCCGTTACCTTTTTCACACGAAGATGAACGCGGCGAGAGCCCCCGCCGTCAAGCTTCTCCTCCAAATTCCCCGCCGGAAGCCATCCGCCGCCCCGTCTCTGTAGAACTGCTCCCCCTGCGAGTCCCCCGGCGTGTCCAACGGCGGCGGAGGCACCTGCACATCAACGTACGGAGGCGGTGGCGGCTGACTGAGCTCCGGCGGAAGCCCCCTACCACGTGCCACCTTGATTCGAAACCTCATCCCCCTCGCGCACTGAATCCCCTCCTCGCCGGCGTCGGAGAAAAAGTAGTTTGCGCCCTCCGACGTCAGCGGCACCGACACTACTCCCGCCACACCGAAATTGCTGTTGTTCTGCGGCGTGTACACGAAGGTTTCGTCGCCGTCGTCGGCGCCGGCGTCGCAGAGAATGTAGGTTGTGGCGTTGTAGGTCTGCACAACCGTCGTGTTCGAATTCGTGTTGAAAACTGCGAATTAAGCGATTGAAATAAAAACCTAGCGGCGTGAAGAAAAGGGCGAAGAGAAGAAAAAAAAAACTAGACCTAATTAGAAAATGTCTCGCCATTAATGGATTATACAGGAATTGATTGGTGCTGGAGGTGAGAAATTAAGTGAAAACATACTGAGGAAATCGCCGAGATAGAAGGACTTGGAGGCGGCCCAAGTGGTGTAGTTGGTGATGGAGGAGTTGGATGTGTAGTTGAAGAACCAGCCGGACGCGTCGCCGACGGTGTAGTTGGCGTACGGAGGCGCTGGGGTTCCGACGGACATCGCCGGCACGGCGAAGGAGATTACTGCCGACATGGCCACGGCGGTGGATAGTGTAAACAGAGTGAGCCGATCCATTGCCGTCCTTCTGAAACCTGCAGATGTTGACGGCGTGACGCAAGGAAGCCAATTGGGAACTCCGTCGCCGCGTCGTTAAATGAAGCTTTTGCTTAGGTTTGGAAATCGGGCATATTACGATAGTCTTGTTACATATACTTTTTTTTTTGAATGCGAATTTGTTACATTTTATTTTATCAAATAAATTATGATCAATATTAAAGTAGGTCATACCCAATTCGGCAAACTTTAATTTATTTTAAAATGTTAAAACATTGGGTAAGGGTCTTAAGGACCCAATTGGTTGCTCCTGAACAAAAATACAAATTTAATTTTTTGTAAATGAGGCATAATGAATCCAATAAATGTGCATCATGTAAGGGACATCGAAGAAAACAGCTCGCACTAAAAATGCCGGTCTCCAATCTCCTCCTAGTACACCCAAATCACACTCACACTTAGACGGAAGTGGTTTGGTCTTTTGAAGCAATAGTAGAAGAAGGCTGGCGTTACAGATCGACCATCTAACGGGAATGCGAAAAAGATGAGGAAAATGAGAGGAGAAAAGAAAGTGACATCAAGAAGAAGAAGAGAATGCAAACGCATCTCCCATACGACTATCCTCTCAAAAATCATGACCATAAACATTTTTGAAAGCCTCCACATTCGTCAAACATGCCCCACATCCCGGCGAACATGCCCCACATCCCAGCGAGAGGCTTAAAGCATGGGAAGAAAACTAAAGAAGTCGAAGTATCGGCCTCGAAGGAGGCAGGGTCGCTCCACGTTTGGGAGGGACTGTGAAATTAGGGACGGCCTGAATGCCTGATGCGTTTGTGAGAAAATATAGGAATTAGAATTTAATAGGTGTTTTAAGTTTTTTTAGGTGTGCTTACGTATATATCACTATTATAAGAAAAAAGTTGTCTTTGACGAAAAATTCAAAAATATCAATTATGTACTCATTTTTTATGTTTTAATTACTTGATATATATTATAATTTACTTCAAAAAAAATTTAAATACAATTCACATTCAAATAATTACACTATCAAAAAACTAGATGTAATGATGAAAAACAATTTAAATTCAAAAAAAAATTAGTAGATTTCCTACATCTAATATGATAGATTGTCATTAGGCATGTCATCGATTTATTTAAGGAAGATTGTCATTAGACATATTAATGATATTTTCGAGCAAATGACATTAAACCAATCAACTTTTTTAAAGTTAAATTTAATAATTTTAGGTCAAAACATATATTATTTTACAAAATAAAAAATTATAATATTTATGTATATTTTTTTACGATTATTTTGATAACTAATATGTATATACATGCGTATATACATATATATACATCTATATATATATACATATATATATATATATATACATATATATATATATACATATATATATACTAGCATCTTCGAACGAGCTCCGCCCGTTCTCGATGCGTCGCTGCGGGCTTCGCCCGCCCCCGCCCCCGGCAGGCTTCGTCGCTGCGGGCTTCGCCCGCAATCAAGCGGGCTTCGCCCGCAATCAAGCGGGCTTCGCCAGCCCCCGCCCCCCGGCAAGCTTCGCCCGCCCCCGCCCCCCGGCAAAATTTAAAACATTTAAAGCAATTATTTAAAATTTTATAATTGAAAAATATTTGAATTTTTTTAACCAAAAATTATAATTTAATAAATATTTATCTAATTACTTATTTAAAAAATGAAAAAAAAAAACAAAAATCCCCCCCCCCCCCCCCGCTTCGGCGCGCTCACGCAGGGCGCCAGGCCGCCCTTCTCTGCCGCCGCCGGCGGAGCCGCCGGCGGCCTGCCCCGCGCCCACCGGCGGGTCCGCTCGCCTCCGGCGAACCCTGGTGGGCGCCGGGAAAGCCGCCGACGGCGGCAGGGGTGAGGCCGTGAGGGGCGGGAGTGCGGGAGGGGTATCGGGATTTCTGAGCTGTGAACAGTGCGTGAACAGTGCTGGCTTTTGGAGATGTGGATATTAGCAGGCCCAATCGTTTAATCCAATAGCCAGATGCAATTTTTTGAAGATCGAACGGTCCAGATGCGTTTGACGGTGTGCTTCAAGATATCACTATTGTTTTATATAATAAAGATATATATACAGTGGCGGATTCAGAAATTTAATAACGGGGGTGCACAAATGGATAATGGGGGGTGCACAGAAATTTTTTTGAATGCGTTACTGGGTTTAAAATTTTTTTAACATGGAAGGTTAAACATCAACTTCCTTTTAAAAAAAAATTTGAACGTTTCAACCTTATTGGAGCGATTTTTCCCTCATCTGGTCACCATTTTTGAAGTATAAGTAGTCAAAATTCATTGCCTCGACGTGAGGAATCCAAATACATTAACCATTTTGAAAAAATGGGGGTGCCAGTGTCCCTCGGGCCCCCCTCTGGATCCGCCCCTGTATATATATACATATATATATATACACATATATATATACACATATATATATACATATATATATACACATATATATACATATATATATACACATATATATATGTGTATATATATATGTGTATATATATACGAGTGACAGGCACGGGCCTCCGGCCCGATGGCCACGCGCCACAGTACTGAAGCCCCCGGCGGGCTTCGCCCGACCCCCAACGGGTTAAGTAAAAATAAAAAAAATAAAAAACCAAACATCAAAAGCTAATTTAAAGATAAATTAAGCAAAAATAAAATAAATAATAAAAAACAAAATGTTAAAAAGAAAATCAAGATGTTAAAAAGTAGGCGGGTGAACAGTGGCGTGACACTGTTCACCCGCCTGCTCTTTAAAATGTAAAATTTTTTTTGTTTTATAATTTTAAAAAAACAAAAAATTTGTTCATTTAAAAAATAACAGGCGGATGAACAGTGGGCACTGTTCATCCGCCTGTTTTAGTCCCACATTGCCTGTGCAGTTAAAATTTTCCGGTATAAATATAGTTTTCCGCAAGAAGAGCTTGAAATTAGGTGGTCTAATGGCCGGCCTCCTTGCGGGCTGTCCTTTAAATTCCTGCTCTATTTGAGCTGGCTTGCTGGGTTGGCTATTTTCCGGCTTGTGGCCTGGCGGGCCTCTTTGCGTTGGTATTATAGCGGGCTGGTTTTTTAATGCGCTTATAATCCAATAGATTTAGGACTACCCTATAATAGGTTTAGGACCCCTACAAAAAAATAGAGAGAATGGGTGTGTTTGATCTGATGGTTGATGAAATATCATGCCAGATCGGATGGTTCAAATCACTCCAATGAATTTAAAATTCATGCAATTTATATTTCCTTTATAGTGATTTAGATATGTATATATATATGTATAGATGTATATATATGTATATATATTTATCTATTTATATATTTATATATACATACGGGTGACAAGTACGGGCCTCCGGTCCTCGTGCACAGCGCGACACTACCTGGTCTACGATGCGGGCTTCACCACCCTTGTTTGGTTTCACCTCACATTTATTTTAATTATTTATCATTTATGATTTTTTTAAATTATTGATTATTATTTTTAATTATTTATCGTGTATGTTTTTTAAAATTAAAAATATTTTTCTTTTGTATGATATATATAGAAATCAAAGTTTGGAATTTGATTAAGGCCGCCATTGATTGTTTTTTTAAAACTAATGATTTTTCTATTTTTAAATTAATTAAAATAAAATTAAGAAATTAAAAATCATTTTTCCTATATAACCGCCCGCTTCACCATGGAAGGCTTTGCTCCCGGATCCTCCCAATTGTCGGCGGCAGCCTGCCCTGAGCCCACCGACGGGGTTGCCTGACTCCGGCAAACCCGTCGGGGGTTGTCCGGCAACCGGCGGTGGCCCTGCCCACCAGCAGTCGAACAGCCCCTGACGGTTTCGTCGGAGACTGGCGACCCCGTTGTCGGGCTCCGGGTAAGGCGTCGGCGGCTCCGCCGCCGGCAAAAGAGGGATTCCGGGAGAAACGGTAGTGTCGTTTTATAGGTATCGAGATTGTGTTTTGAGATTTCAGGATTTTTTTTATAATTGTAGTTGTTGACAAACCACTCTTGTCAAGATCCAGCGGTCATGATATTTCCTAATCAAATCCAACGCCCTATATTACTTACTGTAATTTTGAACTCATTTTTAACGGCAGAGCATCATATGTTTTTTTTAAATAGTATAGATATTTTTTTTAATAGTATAAATATATTACTATATTAAAAGAAAAAAAACATCATTTGAATAAACATTCACTTTCTTTCTGATTTTATCTCTTTATTAAAAAAAACCTAATTTTTAAAATTTGTGTTTTTCTTTTATTTTTAAAAATATGCTCTCATATAGACAAATTTTTGACCCACAATAAAAAATGTGTTCGCATCGCCACTCGCAAACCTCCATGCACACCGCCAAAATGAGCAACGAGCGAAGTATTAACTCTCAAATGTTTGTGAACGGCAGGAGCGCCGTCGCGCTGGGACAATGTCGTGGTTGAGATATTGTCGTGACTGGGATACATGGGGGGAAGGGGACCCCTGTGCAGGCGAAGTATGTGTGTGTGTGGTACTGTTACGGTTGGCCGTACAGGTGAAACCCCGCGCGTGTCACTCGTGCGCGGTCGGAAAGATATTATGCACATCTCGTGTCATCCAATTAGTATACCGGCAGCTGTTGGTTAAAGCAACCAGATTGTGGTGAGTGAATGAACAATGAAGAGAGACAAGCAGTAGGCAACAATAGTGAAGAGCCACCCAATGAAGAATGAAGCGGCAACAGCGACCCGTCTGGGAGGGGCGCTTTTCAACAAGTTGGGGGAATCTTTGGTGAATGAATGGGGACAAGCAAGTGTGGCCTCATCATCTACACGCATCAAACAACAGCAACCTCCTTGCTTCCTCAATTAACCCATGATCCTCAGACTCTCTCACCAGGCCTAGTTTTTCTTTTAAATGAAAACTAAAATAATCAGTCATCTCATTATTTCCAAAAATAATAATAATGAATACAATATACATCTAAATCTATATATGTTATACATTATATAATAAGAAAAGAAAAAACACTCCCCAAGTCCCCAATGAAGCAATAACTCTGCCCATTTTACCATTTATCCACATGCTAAACCAAATCTAAACAATAATAATGAATGTAGAGTTGGGTTGATTCCAATGGTAGGTGAAACATCCATTATCTGTGGACTGTGATGAAATGGAGAGCTTGTGTTTGGAGGGACATTTTAGCGTCGGATTATCCCTATGCCGTTGGATGAGAAGCCAATAATATAAGAAACGGGATAGAGTGTTGGCCTGTATCTTAAAGCTTATCTTCTGATCGCAGACCAAAAGTCCCATCCCAATCCCACTAGACTTTTGGGAGTGATCAGAGCGGGAGCATAAGTGAGGTCGCGGACAATCAGGTCCAAGGAAGAGCAAGGATAACAATTGGAGTTGTGGACGCAATCCGAGTTAAGCTTGCCGGAGTCAAGTTCAACTTTAGATGACGGGAGCGGAAGTGTGTTTGAGTGTGAGCTATGACTTGTTCACGGGGTGATTGTTTAGTCAAGCCCATTTCTACAAAGAAAGGAGAAGGTAAAAGAGGCAAACTTGCATGTTTTGGAAACAAAATATCAATCGCTGCGCTTGAATCACCCAATCTTATATAGGTCAATCCTTTTTTCGTGGGCTGGTGAAGTTTATCTACCATTCTTTTCAAAATTACATTTTTTTGTTCACCCTAGTAAAAGAGTTAATGTATTTTATTTATTTGTTTATTCAAAGGAGTAGGAAGGGCAGCCTTGGCAAACCGGTTGAGGTGTTGCCCTGTGACCTTGAGGTCACGGGTTCAAGTCCTGGAAGTAGCCTCTTGCTAAAATCCAGGATAAGGTTTGCCTACATTTCACCCTTGTGGTGGGAACCTTCCCCGGACCCTCGATGTGTGGGGATGCTTTGCGCACTATGCTGCACAATTATTTGGGGAGTGCAAACATGATGCAATGGAGGATGGCAGAGACTTGATCCTCATTATTGCAAGAAGGGAGTTATATATAGAACATTGGGGCACAGTTGAATAGGTATCAGTTGGGAAGTAATCAATGAAGAAGTCAAATAGGTTTCCTTGAAAAGCGTTAAAATCTTTGTTAGATATACATGCACATCTTAAATGTTGGCATAAAACTTACGACTAAGGGTCTCGATTTTGCCACAAAGATTGGCATGCTCCTCACATATGACATAGCCGCATCAGAGTCATAGTGCAACATAAAACTGAATGAAAGGGGAAGAAGATGAATTGTTATTGATGTGGATGAGAAGAAGATTATTATTGCAATGTGGAAGAGGAAATTGTGGTTGAGAATGTTAAAATAAAAACTAGGAAAGATAAAGTTGTAATTTTAGAAAATTTGTGGGAGTTATATCTATCAAATTATTCAAATACAATAGGAAATTGACTTGGGTGATTTAGGCATGTGAAACAAAGGTTAGAGACACCAATTAGATTAATATATAGAGTGTGTCAAAGGATTGGGTAGAAGAATGATTAAACAGAAAGTAGTATGGATAAAAATTGTTTAATATAATTTGCATGCTTTATGTTTAACATCTCTCAGACAACACTCAACTGGAATGAATGGAAAATGAGAATGTACAAAGCCATCCCCAAAAGGTTGGGATAAAGGAAATAGATGATGATGACGATGAACTTTATAGAATCGGCTGGTCATTGGCTTGCATTGGTTATGAAAGCAACGCCCTTTAAACTTACTCTTAACACATTCTTTCACGCTTAAAAGTTGTCAGCACATCTACTATCTATGGCATTATACCTCAAATATCATTGCCATTAGCATATGTAAGAATAATAGAATTTTTTTTATGTTGTGCTTTATGTTTCTCTTGTATTAGCACCTATGTCATAATATAAATAAGGTCCTAACCTCACATTAGTTTAAGAAGCTTTCTCTCCTCAGTTAGGTTTTTACATGGTATTAGAGACCCTACAGGAGAAAGAAGCATGCTGCCTCTCCCCAATCTCATGACCTATTCGTTGTTGCCGCCACATCAGGGTTGTCACGAGCCAGTCTCTTGTTGGGATTTGCAATGACCCTAGCCCACCATCATAACTGCCACGATCCTTGTGCATTTCTTTGTCAATGGATATGTCAAAACATGGCATGATTAGCTTGTGATGCTTCTGACTTCTCTTTTTTTTTGTTTCCGGACAACGGAAGGCCCTCACCAAGCTGGTCTGGCACGTGGCGGTCTGAGATCGCTTTTTATCAGGGTCATAGCCCTCTTATGTCATTCCTTGTTATGTCAAAAAACATCTATCATGACCTAAACTACAAACCATATCATTTTTTCTATTTTTTAACAGATTAAATCGCCTTATAGCTTTTCCTGTGATTTTTCTTTGTTGATCACCAACCCTACTCTTCTACTCATGTTTGAATTTGCTTCTTGCAAATGTCGAAAGCACAAATACCGATTATGTTGGTGGCATGTCACCTATCACATTGTATTTCCTCCTAATGCCAAAATTGACACTTCTAGATTGAACTCTTACAATGTTCAACTGCAAAAGAAGGGTGTGACCATATCCCTGTCAGGCATATGTCATATAAACTATCTTACTAATCCTCTGGTTCATAAACTGGATAGTCATGAGTATAAAGAATTGTATAATGATGATTGTCACATCTGCCATCCACTGCTTTGTTTGATGGATCCCTCTCAGCAGATTTTCAAGAGCTGCAACAATAGGAAAGAATAAGGGGATACTCATCATATGATGTTCTCACAGACAAACAACCTTACTCGATTCAGTGAACAGTCCTGAAGATGGCAAAATTGAAGCAAGAACACATCTTGTCATTCAAGTATTTTGCTAAAAACAGTTGAAATCAAGTTGTTTTCCTTTTAAGTTTTGTTTTGTATTTACCCATTAGGGTATTACCGTCTTTGTATTTTCTCCCTCACTTATATAAGTGCAGGGATCTCTCTATTCTCTAATAACAATCTTATTTCCGGTTTACTACTTGGTATCAGAGGAGAAAAAAGAAAAACCCTAGCCGCCTCGCTCGTCGTCCCGCTTCCTCGCTCATTCGCCCGTCATCCTCGACGCTCGACCCTCTCTCGCTCGCCCATCGTCTGCTGCCCCCCTTCTGCGGATGCCGGGCGGCCTCCTAGCCACCGTCGGGTGCTGAGAAGGACGCCTCCGCCGTCCTTCCATGAAGCAGCCGGACCAGTGCACCGCCTCCTGCATCGACTAGCCGGCGCTGCGAGCTTCTCCGGCCTCCTTCTTCTTCAGATACAGCCACCGCCGCCGCCTTCTTCTTCAGATCCGGCCTCCTTCTTCAGATCCGGCCTCCGCCGCCTTCTGCGAGCTTCTCCGGCCTCCGCCGCCTTCTGCGACCTTTTCCGGCCTCCTTCCTCTTCAGATCCAGCCACCGCCGTCTTCTCCACCGGATGCTCTCTTCTTCTCCACCGGATGCTGCTGCTTTCTTCTCCGGCACCTCTCCTTTTTTCAGGATTTGATGTAACTGAGCCTCTTCAGATCTGATCTCATGGATGATTCTTCGATTGGTGGTGGCTCTTCATCACCAAGTGTGTCTGTTCCCCACATGGGGGAAACCTTGCGGTCTTCAGGTTCCCAGATGGGTGAACTCCAGCGGTCTTCTGGTCATGCTAGCTCCTTGAAGATTACCACGGTGCCGTTAGATGGCACTAACTATCTAGAGTGGTCTCGTGCGGCGCAGCATGTTATTCGCAGCCACCAGCTCTTTGGATACATTGATGAGACCAAAGTGGCACCCTCCCTGACTGATCCTGCCTGGTCACGTTGGGATTCCGAGAATTCCCTGGTGGTTTCCTGGCTTCTCCACTCTATGTCTCCAAAGGTATACCGCAGCTATATGTTAATGGACTCTGCTTACGAGATTTGGACTCGCGCGCGGGAGACTTATTCTCAGATCGGGAATTCCACTCAGGTTTATGAGCTGACCCGCCGTATGTTGGAACTACGACAGGGATCTATGACTGTTTCTGCCTACTACTCTGAGTTCGAGCGTATATCTCAGGAGTTAGATTACTTCGATCAGTTTACCCCTGCTTGCACTGCCGATGCAGTTCTGTTACAAAAGCGTGATGAACGATTTCGTCTTCATGTGTTCTTGATGGGTTTGAGCATGGAGTTGGATATGGTGCGCACCAATATTCTTCATCGCTTACCCCTCCCATCACTCAGGGAGGCGTTCAGTATGGTTCTTGGCGATGAAGATCGTCGGAGATCTCTCAACACGACGGCTCCCCCCTCTGATCGCTCGACATTTACTAGTATTGGTCGTGGTGGCTCTAGCCATACTACCCAGATTCCCACCTGTGACCATTGTGGCCGTCGGGGCCATTCTCGGAAAGCGTGCTTCAAGCTTCATCCGCACCTTGCTCCTCCTGGATACGTCCGTGGTCGTGGACGTGGGCGTGGTCCTGGTCGTGGTGGACATCGCCAGACTGACACCCGTTCTCATGATGCTGCTTACTCCACAGAGATTCAAGGGGGCCATCGTGGTCATCTCCCAGATCATTTCACCATGTCTGAATTGGATGCGCTCCGCCGTCTGCTACACTCTCAGTCTGATCCTACACCGAGTAGCTCCTCTTTGTTTGCCACTGCTGCGATGCCCAGTGCCCATGCTGCTGTGACTCCTTCGTCTGAGTGGATTATTGACTCCGGAGCTACTGATCATATGACCGGGTCCTCCACAGGTTTTTACTCCTACACACCCTTGTCTGGTAAGGACAAGGTTGTCTCTGCCAATGACACCTTGTCTCCTATTGCTGGCAAGGGCAATTTCTCCTACTCTTCTTCGCTTCCTCTCACTTCTGTTTTGCATGTTCCATCCTTTCCCCGCAGTTTACTTTCTATTAGCAATCTTACTAAATCTCTTAACTGTTTTGTAACCTTTTTCTCTGATTCTTGTATTTTTCAGGAACTGGGTACGAAGCGGATACTTGGCAGTGGTAGGAACCGCGGTGGTCTGTACTACCTGGATGCTACACCATCATCCCTTGCTCTGTCCTCTTCTGCTGTTTCTACTGCTGACGCTCGACGCTGGCACTTGCAGCGGAGGCGTCTTGGTCACCCGTCTCCTGTTTATCTTCAAAAACTTTTTCCTGCTTTATCTCCGTTTATTTCTAGTTTTAAATGTGATGTATGTGAAATGTCCAAACACGTTCGTCATTCATCTTCTCACTTATCTTCTCCTAGTAGTGTTCCTTTTTCTGTTATACATTCAGATGTCTGGGGACCTTCCCCAGTTGTTTCTTTGACTGGATATAGATGGTTTGTTACGTTTATTGATTGTTTTTCCCATACTACTTGGGTTTATCTTTTAAAAAAAAAGGGGATGTCGCTTCTGTTTTTCAAACCTTTCATAAGATGATACAAACTCAGTTCAATGGAACCATTCGTGTCCTTCGTAGTGACAATGGGGGCGAATATGATGATCGTGGTGTGTTTGGGGCCTACCTCTCGGACAATGGAATTATCCACCAAACTACGTGCGTTTACACTTCCACCCAAAATGGTGTGGCGGAACGCAAAAACAGGCATCTCCTTGATGTTGCCCGTTGCCTTCTCACCACTATGCACCTTCCGAAATCCTATTGGGGCGATGCCATCATGACGGCTACTCATCTTATCAACCGTCTCCCCTCGCGGGTTCTCGCTTATGCTACACCTCTGGCTCGTCTGGCGTTTAAGACTGTTGCTCATACCTCATCTCTTCCTCCTCGTATCTTTGGATGTGATTGTTTTGTTCATGTTCACCAGCCTCTTCGGGATAAGCTCGATCCTCGAGCCATCCGATGTGTCTTTCTTGGTTATTCTACCACCACCAAGGGGTACAGATGTTATCACCCCCCAACCAGACGTACTTTCTGTACTATGGACGTGACGTTCCGCGAGGATGAATCATATTACCTTGAATTGACTCCTTCTTGTCGTCGGGGGAGCAGGAGGATGAGGTCATTGATACTGTCCCTCTTCCTGTCATTGGTACTGTTCCTCTCACGTTTATTCCTCCTACTTCCACTACGCCACCCACTACAGATATTCCTCCTACTTCCAGTACGCCATCCACTACAGATATTTCTCATCATCCTTCACTCATCACTCCTCTACCTCATATATATCATCGTCGAAAACCAGGTACACAGCCCACTGTCGCCCCGCTACTGCCAATGCTGTCTTCTGACTCAGATCCTGATGCTGATTTACATGTTCCCATTGCTCGGCTACGTGGTAAGGCCCGGTGTACTGAACATCCCATTTCTAATCATGTTGCTTATGATCATCTCTCTAACCCTCACCAGTCATTTATATCTTCCTTATCCGAGATCTCTATCCCTAAGACATGGCAGGAGGCACTTTGCATCCCAGTATGGGCCCAAGCAATGAAGGAAGAAATGTCAGCTTTGGAGAAGAACCACACTTGGGATGTCACCTCTCTCCCTCCTGGCAAGAAACTCATTGGTTCAAGATGGGTTTTCTCAGTTAAGCAGAACCAGGATGGGAAGGTTGAGCGATATAAAGCTAGGTTGGTTGCTCGTGGTTACACTCAGACTCAGGGGGTTGATTACCAAGAGACCTTCGCTCCTGTAGCAAAGATGGACTCTATCCGTGTGATCATATCTTGTGTTGCGATCTTTGATTGGGAACTTCATCAATTGGACGTTAAAAATGCTTTCTTGAACGGTGACCTCGAGGAAGAGGTGTACATGTCTTTCCCCCCAGGTTTTGTGAAGAAGGGGCAAGAGAGGTTTGTTTGTCGGTTATGGAAGTCCCTGTACGGGCTAAAGCAGTCGCCGAGGGCATGGTTCGGCAGATTCCACAAGGCCATGATCAAGTTTGGCTACAAACAGGGACACTCTGATCATACATTATTTGTCAAGAGGAATGAAGGGAAAATTGTTGTGTTAATTGTTTACGTTAATGACATCGTGATCACCGGAAATGATATAGATGAAATCTCAAAGCTGAAGGGACTTCTCTCAGCCGAGTTCGAAGTAAAGGACCTGAGAAGGCTACGCTACTTCCTAGGAATTGAGGTGACCCGTTCTGACAAGGGTATCGTTATCTCCCAACGGAAGTATGTGTTGGACCTGCTGACAGAGACTGGCATGCTTGGATGTGCTCCCGCTAACACACCCATGGAGGAGAACTATAAGATTGATCAGGACAGCAATGGTGATCGTACAGATGCTCCTAGTTATCAGAGGTTGGTTGGAAAGCTCTTATACCTCTCACATACTCGTCCTGACATTACATATGCTGTTGGGATCCTGAGTAGGTATATGCATGCCCCAAGGGTCAGACACCAGGAGGCTGCCTATCGTGTTCTCTGGTATTTAAAGAAGTCTCCAGGACGGGGGCTGATGTTCTTGAAGAACAAACATCTGCGGATCGAGGTCTTCACCGACGCAGATTGGGCTGGATGTCATGATGACCGGAAATCTACAACAGGTTATTGCACCTTCATTGGAGGAAACTTGGTTACATGGCGTAGCAAGAAACAAAGTGTTGTGGCCAGGTCCAGTGCTGAAGCTGAATATCGTTCGATGTCTCAGGGTCTCTGTGAAGGCCTTTGGTTGAGCATCTTATTGCAAGATCTCGGTCTTAAGAAGAAAGCTCCCATATCCTTGTACTGTGACAACAAAGCGGCTATCAGCATAGCACACAACCCAGTTCAGCATGATAGGACCAAACATGTTGAGGTGGATCGTCACTTCATCAAAGATCATCTTGACAAAGGAAATCTAGTCACACCCTTCGTCCATTCCAGAGATCAGTTAGCCGACGTCTTCACCAAGAGTCTTGGCTCCGATGCCTTTATTGATATCATCCATAAACTCGGAATGATAGATATCTACCATCCAACTTGAGGGGGAGAGTTGAAATCAAGTTGTTTTCCTTTTAAGTTTTGTTTTGTATTTACCCATTAGGGTATTACCGTCTTTGTATTTTCTCCCTCACTTATATAAGTGCAGGGATCTCTCTACTCTCTAATAACAATCTTATTTCCGGTTTACTACTAAAACATCTCCACGTAGCTTTAAAGTAGTCCAGACTATTCAGGCAACATGTACTCATTGTCTAGTCTATAAGCTAGTTGATTCTGAATTCTGATGAATCTGATCACCTCACTAGTACTGAGTTACGGACTCTCCCATAGTGTGTTGGTATCACGTCGGAGGGATGGCCGGGGGTCGTGAGGGCGGCGGCAATGTCGGGCATATAAAGAAAGTTGTTCGAAGGAATCCGATCTCAACATATGAGATACCACAAGGGAGCCAGGTTCAACATCATGATGCCCTAGATTGGGGATTGATTAGGGTTAGGAAGAGGATAATAGGTAAATGAGAGAACTAAGAGATTAATTTATGTTTGCTTCATTCATGAGCCTAGAGGTCTTTAAATAGACATAGCACGCACTCAACAAATTAACAAAATACCCTTACATGAAAATAAGGACGTGGCATGCATATTAACACTAATAACGACAGCGACATGAACATAATTAAACATACACAATAATGGATAATTGATCATGTGAGTACATAACACACTACAGGTACCTTACATTCAAATTGCCCTCATAATGATACATGTATTAGGGTTTTGATGGTTCGACTGCCCCAATAAATGGATTTGGTGATTGTGATATTACTTACAGTGCCACTTTTACCCATGTTGCTAATGTGTTGCAATATGCTTCCAATTTGATGTATATTAGTAAGCATATTCATGATTTGAAATTCTATTTTAACCTCTTCTTCATGTGTTTTTCAGGAACAGTGGATGAACTATTGGTAGATAATAGATGAGCGGTGGTGTGTATAGTGTTATAAATGTGATGCGGAGCGGAGACGTGGACATGCAGCGGAGGACGAGTTTTGGGCCCGTTCGGGACCGATTGGCGACATACTATACATAGTGTGCCCAGATCGATGATCCGACTAAGAGGATGCATGTTGCGAATCGATTTCATATATTACTTTAATTATTTTTGGCTTCTGTCATAATCATGCGCATGCGATTAAATTATTTAATGTTCAATTTGAATTATCTATCGGGTTTTGCATTGCATGTAGAGTTAGGGCAACATTACATCGACAACCTATAGATTTGTCCTGCGTCAATTGGTATCAGAGTGAGGTTGCAAGCACTCTTGATACGCAGTTGTAGATTCTATAGGTTCCTTCATGGCTAGGTATCACCGTTATTGCTCCCCTCTATTTGGGGAGCCCGAGTCCACTTACACCAGCTCTCATAGAGCCCCGTCAAGGAGATCCTTATATTACTACGACGATTATTCTCGATCACAGCACATCACTTTCAGAGATCGTGTTGACCCACCGACACGACTCCACTATGCTAGAGACGATCAGTATGATTGATTATCGTCGTGCATATCCTTGCACGCGAGCGGATGTTGTTGATCCTTCGACACGACTCGATTACCTTAGGGATAATTATATAACGATCGTCATATTGAGAGATCTCGAAAGACAGTTTAGTACTATTGTCCCTTCTTTTGATGGCTCATCGAGTCCCGAGTCTTTCAGTTATTGACTCGTGAATATGGAGTATTATCTCGATCATTTTGAGTTATTCGGTAAGAGTCACATCAAGTTTGTGAAATTTATGCTTTTAGATCAGGCGAGAGCATACTGATCTAGCGTTGAGAGGATCCGCGAGCGAGATCGTCTTCATCGCATCACGAGTTGGGTGGATATGAAGCGTGTATTGTGTCAAAAGTATCAGTCTTCGTCGTATTGAAGTAGCTTAATCGAGCAGTTATTTTCCCTTCAGCAAGGATCTATATCTATCGCTGAGTACAAGGATCGTTTTAATGAGTTAGTTGTGAGGAGTGATATCCGAGAGAAGCCAGCTATGACCACTTCCCGATTTCGGTCTGGACTTTGATCTGACATCAATGTTCTAAATGTCGGCCGACATGTCCGACATGTCGGAATTGAAGGGGAAACGATCTGTTTTTTAAAACTTAGGCTAATATGTCGTTTTCATAAAAATCGGCCGAAATTTCGAGTTTTACCCGAAATTTCGGCCAAAACCGACTTGCAATATATCGGACGGCAAATACCCGAACAGTTTGGTTTTTTATTTAATAAAAAAATGTATACCCTAAACCCTTCATCCGCGGTTTCTTTCCCGTTTATTTCGTAGCGTGCGGCTCTGCGGCGCTGAGGAAGGAACGAAGCGCTCCTCAGTCATCCCTCCTCCGTCGCCGGTGATCACTGCTCCAGTCCTTCGTCGCCGGTGATCACTTCCCCTCCTCGCGCGACATTCTCTATCTCTCGTCGGATCTCCCTCCTCCGCCGACTTCTGAAAAATAAGGCCCCGATCTTAATTTTCAAGGCTAATCAGGCCCGACCTTGTTTTTTCAGAAAAATTGCTCCTCCCTCCTCCGTCGCTGGTGAGTTTCAGAACCTGGGCCATGGAAAATAGGTTTCTTCTTTGAGCTTTTTAGATTAGGATTTAAATTTTCATTTCATATAGAATATCTGAATATGAATGAAGAATGTCACCCTAGCAGCAAAAATGGAGTACCAAGTAGCGTTTAGTGTGCCCCATTTGGTTCTTGAACTTAGACTTTATGATTTGATCATGACGAGTTTAGAAAGTTTCGTCATTTGATTATATATAAGTGAGGTATTAATATCTTTTTTAATTACAAAAACGCCTTCCATGTGATGATTTTGTTTTTGCATACAAATAGGTCACCAAAACCATCAACTTTTCAAGCAAAGATGAGTGATCTTAAATACAAATGATGTGCACCATGTATCCAATTGTCATTTTAGATATCTAGACTGGGGTGGAATGTTAATTAATTAGGTATAACTGAATATATTTCCTGGTTTAAATAAAATTTGAATACTATATTTTAAATTGTCATGACAAAAAATTAAGCATTCAATTTGAGAGCAAATTGTCTGAAAAGCCCTGTAACTACATTATCTGCAATAAATATGCTACAATAATGAGGATGGAATGCCAAATACAAAGTTAATTAAGCAGATATTTATTTTTCTTTAGGTGCTTCACTAGTCTAATATACAGTTTATCTTATTTGTACTTATATTTCTTTTATTTTTGGTAAATGTAGTTTATTTAGAATACTCGTGATGTTGTTTGAAGCTTCAACAAAAGAATCAAGTACAAAGCTAGGCAGAGATTCCTTTTGGTCTCACGGTGAAAAGGTTGATGTGAGGGTCACAAATAGGGTTCGATGCCGGCATTGCAGTCAAGTATTAAGTGGAGGGGTGAGTCGATTGAAGGCGCATCTAGCAGGGATACGAGGCAATGTTAAACCATGCCCAAAAGTACCAGCAGAGGTGAATGATTATTTAGACATGTCAACTGTTAAAAGAATATGCAACACCTAAGCATAGTTATCTTAGATATATAACAACATGATAGATGCATAGTTATATTATACATACATCTAATAGTATATATTTTAATTATGAAATCCGATATTTTCAAATGTCCCCGACATGTCTCCGACATCCGACATCCGACATTTAAAAAACCAATCTGATATGTACCCGACATCCGACATTTAGAACATTGTCTGACATACGTACAGAGTTAGTTTATCATAGATCAAAGTCCCTTGAGCAGACATATCAACTCGCCCTTCATCATGAATAGACCTTGAGATCCACAAGAGCTGGTTGATTGGATTTACTCCTTGACCTTTGTAGTACAAGTCCCTCCCATACCAAGATCACCACGATGCCTACCATTGACCTGCAAGCCACGACAGAAGTGATACATGATACAGATTTCTCTCACACCAGTAAGGTGCTTATTCCGGTGAGTGTTCTATCTTTTGTGTTCGACTCTTCTCTGGTGACCCCAACTGAGAGTGAGTCAGAGCGACCTATTGATTTTGTAGTGTAGTGTCCCTCACCTACACATCTGCCATGCACTAGATTAGTTAGCACCCCTACAATCGCATCACGAGTTGGGTGGATATGAAGCGTGTATTGTGTCAGTGGTATCAGTCTTCGTTGTATCGAAGTAGCTTAATCGAGTAGTTATTTTCCCTTCAGCAAGAATCGATTTCTATCGCTGAGTATAAGGATCGTTTTAATGAGTTAGTTGTGAGGAGTGATATCCGAGAGAAGTCAGCTATGACCACTTCTCGATTTCGATCTAGACTTTGATCTGACATACGTACAAAGTTAGTTTATCATAGCTCAAAATCCCTTGAGCAGACATATCAGCTCGCCCTTCATCATGAACAGACCATGAGATCCGCAAGAGCTGGTTGATTGGATTTACACCTTGACCTCTGTAGTACGAGTCCCTCTCATACCAAGATCACCACGATGCCTACCATTGACCTGCCTGCCACGACAGAAGTGATACATGATACAGATTTTTCTCACCCCAGTGAGGTGCTTATTCCGGTGAGTGTTCTATCTTGTGTTTGACTCTTCTCTGGCGACCCCAACTGAGAGTGAGTCAGAGCGACCTATTGATTTTGTAGTGTAGTGTCCCACACCTACACATCTTCTGTCATGCACTGGATTAGTTAGCACCCCTACAATAGACTCATTTCTTGACACCGCACCTACAGACCCACTCTTGAGAGTAGGTTTATGCCCCTCTCCCCTTCTCATTGCTCCAAGTCACATCACGACCGAGAGCCCAGAGCCTGGTGTTGATCTCGTAGTGTCTATCTCACCCACTTATGAGAACATTATTCTTACGTTGGTACTCATCTGGAGGATCATGACCCTATTGACGAGTTCTATGACGAGCCCCCGGTTGAGCCTCCTGATGAGCCGCCACATCCTAGTGAGGATAATATTCAGGTGACCACTCGTTTATGAGTTTTAAGTTATTGGCATCTCTTTCGTTATCATCTTTAGTCTTGCCCCAAAGAATTGATCTTGAGTGGAGCAGTATCTGTGTAGGGCCTTCCTTGAGTACACTTGACCATACTCCTGATATTTTAGGGTCCTATCTTGTGGCACCTCGCACTCTCGATGAGTTTTGGGATGCACTCTTGCTGACCTACCAAATGAGTTCTTTCTTTTCAGGAACACTCACCACACTCTAGAGTCACGTCTTCTAGTCGGTGTACATGATTTTCACTCAGGTGGTCGTCGTATTTGCGATGAATAGGCATACCTCCGGCTAAGCCCTCTGATGTGTCACAATCTCCAAGAGACATGTGGCATCTTACGAGCTCGTAATTGAGTGTTGATGTCTCACACGGTCACATGGACACTCGTCCCACACTGGATTAGTTTTTCTACACTCCACCGAGAGGGCCTCCTGATAGACCACGTCATTTTGAAAATTTCCAATTCATCATAGACCTCATAGAGAGTGTGTTGTGTCTGTCGTGTTTCATTTGCATGAGTCTGTTGAGTCATTTTTTCATCATTTGCATGTATATGTTGAGTTGTTTGTTCATCGTTTGCATGTGTGTCATGAGACGGTCCGACAAAAAATCAATATTGGTAATAAATTTTATAAATCGCATGTGGATTTTCATTGGCAATGGCAGGTAATTCATGAAGGTGAGCAGGTGATGGTGAGAATCCATGTTGTGAGGCTCCGTGCGAGACCTGCTAAAAATTTGAGCGTTAGACGAATGGATCCCTATATGATCATGAGTCGGATGGACGCATATATCTATGATCTTGAAATACATGCAAGTATGGGTATCCACCCGGTATTTAATGTAGAATATCTGACACCATATTATGAGTCTCGCGAGTATGTGGACCCAAGCAGTGGGGACTCCCAGCCACCCACACCTCCACTCTCGTTGCTTTACTACCCTCATAATCCACCCACGTCTGATGGTCACCACAGTTTACTCATTTCTGACACCCACCCACCTGGGGACTCGTCTTTTTTGGTTTCATCTACGACGCCGCCGATCGCACCGGGATCCACCACTCGTGAGTTGAGCGCTGAGAGCATTATGGAGACCAGATTCCACCAGTACGTTCCTACTACAGACGTTGATGATACTTGGGTACTAGCAGCAGAGCTTGATCAATTCACCTTTGGACTTCGACTTCAGTACGGCCGTCTTCATTCGCCGGAGGTGACAGCTTTTCAATCGGGTGGAGTTAATTGGGGAGGATACTTTCCCATCGACGACACTTGGATGAACTTTGGTGGGTCTCACCGAGTCTTACCTGGCGTGAAAAATCTAAATAACAGGCTTTTTTATTTCCAAAAACTTAACTTACAAGGGAAGACCCCCTTATTTATAAGGGAGAGGAGAGAGAAAGAGAATACAACAGATGATGTGTGACTAAATTACAACAGGCGAACTCGACAAACAAATATTTACAGACCACGGCGAGTTATGTGGTTAGACTAACTAATCGCCCAATAACAGAGAGCAATGTTCCCGTTGGTCACTCATCAACAGACCGCAGTAAGTCGCCAGGAGCAACAGGAGCGGTTAGCCAACTCTAACCGCAAGACCACAACAGCGGTAAAACCTCCACCAGGCACACCCTTGCTCCATCAGAGACGCAATCTCACTGGTCCTCCTCAAGATAGCTTGACTGCTGAAATCAGACCGCCAGAGCCAGTTCACCAAGGAAGACCGCCAAAGGAGACAGTCAGTCTGTAAGAGCTAGACCGTCAGAACAGATCACCAGAAGCAGACCGCCAATGTAGTCTGGCAAACCTTCAGAATAAGACCGCCAGGACCAGACCATTACTGCAGACTGTCAGTCCGTCAAACTGCTAGTCCGCCAAACTGCCAGACCGCCAGATCACCAACACCAGTCTGTCAGGTCAGACCGCCAGTCCGCTAAACTTCCAGACCGCCAGATCACCAACACTAGTCCGCCAGGTCAGACCGTCAGTCCGTCATTTCTAAAACTCCCCCTCAAACTTGAGCATATATGTCAATCATGTCCGGCTTGTTACAGACATCTGAAAGAGAAGTAAACACTCGTTTGGTAAAGATATATGTTAACTCTTTGATTCTTCAATATCTCTTCTCTGATAAAGTGGCAGTCAATTTCGATGTGCTTAGTCCTATCATGAAACACTGGATTCTTGGATATGTATTGTACAACCCATATTCGTCGAGGGTGGACCCCTCTAGAGTCAGGACAGCAAAGGTAAAAGTCAGCAAGTCAAAACAAAAGTCAGAGTCAACACGCAAGACAGCAGAAGGCCTGGGCGAGTATGGCGAGCTCCCCTCGCATACTCGCCAGGTAGGCTACTAGGTCAGTTACTCGTCCAACCTGAGCGAACTCCCCCAAGAAGTCGCCCAGTCGCCGAGGTGGGGCTATAAATAAGACCCTCCCTCCTTTGGATTTGCCTATAAATAGGACCTCAGGGGTACGAGAAGACGGACTTCGGAATCTCACAAAAGATCTCGAGCACCTTTTCTCCTAAACTTCGAGCTGAGCTTTTAGATCCTTTCTTCAAAGAGACAAGTCGCGAGCTAGCGACTATCCATCTTAGTCGTCGCCTTGACTTAGTCGTCAGCTAGAGTCTACCTCGTACCCTGCTCGGCCATCTTTGGTTGTGGAGGGGAAGCTTCTTCTAAGCATCCAGGTACGTGGTGGGACCTCCCTGCCGCAGCGGCTGGGGTCCTTTTTGTTGTCTTGACTGTTTATGCGTCCTAGCCCGTTAGCCGTCGAGCCCGACCGCTGAACCGGTAACATTGGGCTGCCTTGATCCGAATTTTGGAGTAGGGATTTTTCTGGCTTCAACATGTATATAGCAGGCTTATTGTCACAGAACATTGGCAGAAGATGATCATAGACTTCCCCTAGGTCAAGCATAAGAGCATGTAACCATTTCAACTCATAAGTTGTTGAAGTCATGTTTCTATACTCAGCTTCAGCACTTCATCTGTACACAACAAACTGTTTCTTGCTCTTCCAACTAACCAAATTTCCTCCTACAAAGGTATAAAAATCAGATGTAGACTTCTTATCTTCTTTATCGTTAGCATAGCGGGCATCAGAGTAGACTTAATTCTTCAGATAATTATGCTTCTGAAATAGTAACCCCTTTCCTGGAGATCCTTTCACATATTTCAGGATTTTCAAGGCTGAACGAAGATGGCACTCCCTGTGAGCTTGCATAAACTGACTGACATTGCCTACTGCATAGCAAATATTTGGTCTGGTGACAATCATATAGATGAGTTTTCTCACCAGTCGTCTGTACTTGGTACTATCTAGAAGAAGAGGTGAATCATCAGTCCAACACTTGTCATCACCAACGGCCATCGGACACCGATCAGGTTTTGCCCCAAGAAGACCAGTCTCTTTCAAAAGGTCCAACGCATATTTCCGTTGTGAAAGCACTACAGAGTTGTGTTTTCGTGAGATTTCTATTCCCAGAAAGTACTTAAGAGATCTCATATCTTTTATAACAAAATGGTGCAGAAGATGTCTCTTTGCTAGATCAATTCCCTCCTTATCATCACTGGTAAGGAGGATGTCATCCACAGACAGCAAGAACAAATAGCCCTTTAGAAGTCTTACGTATGAAAAGAGAATGATCTGCAGAACTTCGAGAAAAGCCAACAACAGAGATAACTTTGCTGAACTTGCCGAACCAGGCATGTGGACTTTGCTTTAGGCCATATATTGCCTTTCGTAACCTGCACACCTGAGACTCCCCCTGAGAAACATAACCAGGAGGTTGCTCCATGTATACAACTTTTTGTAGATTGTCATAAAAGAAGGAATTCTTCATATCTAACTGAGTCATCACTCAATCCTTGTTAACAGCTACAGAGAAAAGAACACAGATTGTGTTAATGCGAGCAACTGAGGAGAAGGTGTCAAAGAAGTCCACACTATATGTCTGAGTAAAACCTTTGGCAACCAGCTTAACCTTATAGCGATCAATAGTTCCATCAGAATGAAACTTGATGACAAAGACCCACCGACAACCAACTACATCCGCCCCTGGAGGGGTAGGGGCAAGAATCCAAGTACCCCTTTCGGTCAAGGTCCTCATTTCTTCATCCATGAAAACTTTCCATTGAGGAATATCAAGAGCTTCCTGATAGGTAGCCGGGGTTTTGCCCCGAAGAACCGAAGAGGGGATGTGGTTAATGAGATAACAAGAGAGAAGTACAGCATGACCCCAATATGATCGGGGAACATTCATTTTTGTGAGAAGGGTGCGAGCAACATCCAGGAGATGACGATTTTTGCGTTCAGCAACACCATTTTGTTGAAAAGTGTATGAGCAACTTCTTTGATGAATTATGTCACGATGCATGCAAAAATTCAAAAATTGATGACTAAGATACTCTCTAGCATTATCAGTACGAAGAACTTTAATGGAAACACCAAACTGTGAATGTATCTCATTATAAAACGCAGTGAACACAGAATAAAGTTCAGAACGTTCTTTTAACAAATACAGCCAAGTGCATCGTGAGAAATCATCAATAAAATTAACAAAATATAAACTTCTCCTACCAACAGACCTAGTAAGAGAAGGACCCCAGATATCTGAGTGGACAAGGTCAAAGGGACAAGAAAAACTACGTCCTTGTCTTGCTGGATAGGAGGAGCGGTGGTGTTTGCCAAGTTGGCGGGCTTCACAGTTCAAAGAGGAGTCCCCCTGAAGTAAATCCGATAGGAGTTGATAGATGAGTCGAGGAGGATGACCAAGGTGAAGAAGTCATTTCAGAAGAGAAGCAGAGAAAGAAGAAACATTGTCTAGAAAGAAGAGAGCGTTGTTTTTAGTCCCAATAGCAATCTTCTCCTTGGAGTAAGAATCTTGACAAAAATAAGTATTGGACGCAAAGGTAACTGTGCAATTTAGTTATTTACAAAGAACAGGAACGGATAGTAAATTGCACGAAAAAGTAAGGACGTAAAGCGTGTCCTCAAGCCGTAGAGATGGAGTGACGTGAACTATACCAGTCTCGCACACAGGTGACGGGGTACTATCCGCAACAAAAACCGGAGGTGACCGGTAATGTTTGTTCAAACAAGAGAACAAATGAGGATTGTCGGTCATGTGATTAGTAGACCCCGAGTCAATAAGTCACTTACCTTGAGTGATCATATTAGCACTCCCTGAAGAGGAGGCAAGGGATGTGGATTTTCTTGTAGTGTCACCCGCTGAAGGGCGAAGATGAGGATACTTGACCCAGCAACGATCCACAAGATGTCCCGTCTTGCCACAATGAGAACAGAGATGGCGAGACGCCTACCAGAGTGACCTTCATGACCATTATAATTACCAGAATGTGCCAGATTAGCAATAACATCAGGATGGGGTGGGGAGGCAAGCAGAGGACACTTAAGCAGAGTAATAACAACAGCGATGCGAGCAGCGGTAGCATCAAGGGTGGGACAAAGTAGAATAAGAGAGTTTTGGATTCTCCATAAAAAAGGCAAACAGAACAAGAATCTGCGCGGTTAAAAGAGAGGTCGCACCACAAAGTCTGCGGAAACTGCAGGAAGCGAAGAGGGGGCAGAAAGCCAGGCAAAGGAACACGGATAGAAAAGACAAAGGACTCAGCGGACGGTTAGAAAAAACCGGAGTCCGCAGAAGAGCTCAACGGGCGGTTAGAAAATTGAAGTCTGCAAGGATCGGATTGTACTCTGATACCATGTGAAAAATTTAAATAACAGGCGTTTTCATTTCCAAAAACTTAACTTTACAAGGGAAGAACTCCTTATTTATAGGGGAGGGGAGAGAGAAAGAGAAAGAGAATACAACATATGATGTGAGACTAAATTACAACAGGCGAACTCGGCGAACTAATATTTACAGACTGCGGCGAGCTGTGCGGTTAGACTAGCTAACCGCCCAGTAACAAAGAGCAATGTTCCTGATGGTAACAAATCCGCATACCGCAGTAAGTCGTCAGGAGCAACAGGAGCGGTTAGCCAACTCTAACCGCTAGACCACAATAGCGGTTAAACCTCCACCAGGCACACCCTTGCTCAATCAGAGACGCGATCTCACTGGTCCTCCTCAAGATAGCTTGACTGCTGAAACCAGACCGCCAGAGCTAGTTCACCAAGGCGAACCGCCAAAGAAGACAGTCAGTCCATAAGAGCTAGACCACCAGAACAAATCACCAAAAGCAGACCGCAAATGTAGTCTGCCAAACCTTCAGAACAAGACCACCAGGACAAGACCATTACTGCAGACTGCCAGACCGCCAGATCACTAACACCAGTTCGTCGGGTCAAACCACCAGTCCGCCAAACTGCCATACCACCGGATCACCAACACCAGTCCGCCAGTTCAGACCGCCAGTCCGCCAGTTTTAACACCTGGCATACATCGAAAGAATTCCGATCTCTATTCCTCAAGAGATGAATTCTTTTAAGTCGGGGAGAATATGTGGAGCGGAGATGTGGACCTGCAGCGGAGGACGAGTTTTGGGTCCGTTTGGTGATGATTGGCGACTTCCTATATATGGCGTGCCCGGATCGAAGATCTGACTCCGCGGAAGCGTTCGAATGCATGTTGCGAATTGATTTCATATATTACTTTATTATTTTGAATTTTATTTGATGTATTTGAGTGACCTCACCTCTGGCCAATCATAGTCGCCGATGGTGGGATGTCCTAGTCTCCTCTTTATTATAAATAGAGTGCTTAGGGGATGATTTGAGGCATTGTTGAATTAAGAGAAGTTATTCCTGGATTCCTGCGATCCCTCTACAGTGCCGACTCTGTGGAACCCTAGGTGACGACTCCTAGGCTTGTATCTCCCTTCTCAAGGTATTCTCAAACCCTAGGCCTTCTTTTTTCCTCCTTCAATCCCCCAAAACAGCCACCCAAACACCCCCTCCCAGCCGGCTGCCCTGTTCTTTTTCCCATCCCAACAATAGTCGATTCCCCCCCCCCCCTTAGCTTCAGCCACTGCCGCCTCCCCCTTTTCCCTCCTCCTAGCAAACCGCTAAGCCCCATCCCACCCTCTACTCCAACCGCCAGCTTCCCTAGCCACCCCAGCCTCTACCGTCTGTTCCTCCTGCTGAAACCACCGCCAGCCCCAAAACTCCCCAAAACCCATGTTATCCCAGCCACCTGCTGCCACCCTATCCCCCCCCCCAACAATCCCACTATCGGCCCCTCCAACCTACAAAGCCACTGTCGCACCGTCCTTTGCCCCCACAGCAGCCGCCCCTCCACCAGGAGCCCAAATTCCTTGTCGTCAGCTTTCATCCACCCTGTGGAGCCACCTCACAGCCCCCCTCCTCAAAATCTGTCCAGATCTGGACATCTCAGTCCAGATCCAACACCTTACAGCTCGGATCCACTCCAAAACACCGTATCCATCCTTCCTTCTCCCGAATCCACCTCTATTAAGCCGGATCTACCCATTTTCAGCCCGATCCTATTTCCCATCGACAAATCCAGCCGCCCTCGTTGTTATCCCACCTCTGGTTCCACCTTGGATCATCATCAAAGCATTTTCGATTCCGAACTCTCCATTGTTTTGGGCAACCTTCTATTTGGTGAGTCACTTGTTGTATTGGACTATTATTTTTCAGCATTATTATTATCAGTTGGATCTTTTACTTGTCTGGACCTCTTGTATTGTGGTTGTTTGATTTTAGATTATTATTATGATTTGCAGGGTTTTATCGGGCGCTCTTGCTTTGGCCCTCCATGCGGAGAAAAGCCTAACTCGCTTGCTTAAACGAATTATTTTTGCTTTTGTCATAATCATTCGCGTACGATTAAATTATTTAATGTTCAATTTGAATTATCTGTTAGGCTTTGCATTGTATGTAGGGTTAGGGAAACATTGCATCTGTCACCTATAGATTCGTCCCGCGTCAAAATTTCTCTTGTCATGCTAATTTTCAGGGCAAAATGATATGTCTACCGTCTAAAAAATAGATTATCCTTTAGTAAAATATAAGCCAACATATTTGATTTTTTTTCAATTAATCGATCGACATGACTTTTGAAATTATCATCTATTTTATTTTAAGTTATGTCGGTATATTTGCATATTTCACCTATACATATTGCATTATATATGCCTAGACGTATTATTTTATTCTTTTTTATTAGTCCTACTCTTACAATAATTTCATTATTTATCTTTCTTAATTCATCAACAACAACAACACTCAAGCTTTTATCCCACTATAGCGGGGTCGGCTATATGGATCCTTTGTCACCATTGTGCCATATCTTGTGTCATAATCTCACTAATTTCTAAGTACATCATGTCTTTCCTTATAGTTTCATTCCAAGTCTTTATTGATCTACCCCTCCCTAATTTAACCAAATATTGAAATATTCAACCAACTTTAATTAGTTAATAATTTTATGCTTTTAACTTAATTTTATTAAGACTGAAAAGACTTATTATTAATCAACGATATTTAGTTTTTAAATTGTTTTTACATGTTATTAGACTACATGTTATCTAAATAAACTTATTGCATAATAGTAAATATATTTGGTAATATATCTATTTGTATCTGTGACGTACAATTTATCTTGAATATTGTTAATAGTAGTCATAGCGTGTTACTAATATTTTGTTTTTGATGCTCTTTGACTTTAGTTTGAGATATACATGACTCATTATTTTTCAACTTTTTAAGTTAATATTGTAATTATAAAACATATAAATATACTTATTATATATTTTTTTATAAGATATGAAAATCGGATATTTTAAATTATCCTCGACATTTAACTGACATCTAACATTTTAAAACACAATTTGACATTCCCCTGACATCTGATATTTACAACCTTAGATGTGTATGTTGATGATGACCTTTACTATTACATTTTGGCTCTGTCTGGATTATGGATCTTCACAATTGTCAAGGTCACACTCATGCTTCCATTCTCTAGCGTATGTATCTTGAGTTGGGATTTGTTCCCCAACTAGACTGCGAGCCATGTCATTTTGCTAAACATTATAGAGTATATTATGTGCCTCATAATCATAACCCAGCTTTAGCACATTGACTTAGTTTATTATGATGTTTAGTTCTAACCATACAGTCTCCTCTACCTACTACAGCAGAAGATCGCTACTCCCGCTCAACAGGTGTGGGTGGCCAAACTCATGGGATATGACTTCATCATCGAGTTTCGGCCAGGGAAGACAAATCGTGTGGACGATGCTCTCTCTCGCCGGCCTCACAACCCTGTTCTGGCGGCCATCTTCCACCGATCTGGGAGGATGTCACGTGCCTCCAACGGGAAGTCGAAGCCAACCCAGTGCTCAACGAGATTCAGACAATTTTCCTTGCCGATGTCGCCGCTCGGCCACCATACTCCTTGGTTGGCGGTCGACTATTCTTCAAAGGTCGCCTCGTCCTCACCCCCTCGTCACCAAGCATCCCTCGTTTGTTGCCTAAGTTCCATGCTTCCCCATCAGGGGGACACACAGGTGCCTACCGAACGTACTGTCGGCTGGCAGCCTCCCTCTACTGGCCCCACCTGTTCCGACAGGTCAAAGCCTTCGTGGTCGCTTGCCTCATTTGCCAGAAGAAGGCCAAGTACGAGGCCGTCTTTCAAGGTGGACTGCTTCAGCTTCTTCCCATCCCCGACCGCATTTGGGACGACGTGGCCATAGATTTCATCACACGACTCCCTTGCTCACAGGGTCAAGATTGCATTCTGGTCGTGGTGGACCGGCTCTCCAAGTACGCTCATTTCCTTCCCCTCCGTCATCCTTACACAGCAGCCACCGTCGTCGATAGCTTCATCCAAGGGGTCGTGCACCTCCACGGGTTTCCTCGGTCAATTGTGAGAGACCGGGACCCGCTCTTCTTGAGTACTTTTTGGACTAAACTATTCTTCCTGCAGGGCACCCGTCTTCGCAAGAGCATTGTGTGCCACCCGCAGACGGATGGCCAGTCCGAGGTCCTCAACCGATGTCTGGAGACGTACCTCTATTGCTTCGTAGGGGTGCAACCACGTAGTTGGACCAAATGGCTCGGCTGGGCCGAGTACTCTTACAACACCGCATACCACAAGACGGCCAACACCACCCCGTTCGAGGCAGTCGACGGTCGACCGCCGCCGTCCATTGTCCACCACCTCCCAGGGGAGTGCCAGGTGGAGAGCCTGGCCACTGCTCTTCGCGACAGGGATACTATCCTGGATAATCTAAATCACCACCTACGACGGGTCCAACAGAAGATGGTTTTCTTTGCCAATAAGAAGCGTCGAGGACCTCTCTTTTTTCAAGTGGGGGAGGTCTTCATCAAGTTTCATCCCTACCGCCAGCTTTCGGTAGTCTGCCGCCCCTGCACGAAATTGGCCCCCCAATTCTTCGGTCCGTTCGAGGCCCTCGCCCACATTGGGGCGATCGCATACCGCCTTCATCACCCGAGCGGGAGCCGCATCCACCCGGTCTTCCATGTATCACAACTGCGTCGTGTGGTAGGCGAGCATGCCACCGCATATCATCTTCCGACCGGCCTCGATCTCTCCGGGGAGGCGTCGTACGACCCCGCCTCGATCTTGGATTGTCGGTGTCGGTCCCCGGGCGACCCTACCTCGGAGGAAGTTCTCGTGGCACCAGTCACCCCACAACTCTGATGCGACTTGGCTCCCTCAGGATGATTTCCGCCGCCATTTTGCCGACTACTGCCTTGAGGACAAGGCACATTTCGCAGACGGAGGCATTATTATGGACTTACACGACTCTGACGCCGAGACACCATGGCGGGTCTATACGCGTCGGGCGAGAACAACGGTTGGCCAATCCGGGTCCACAAAGGAGAACGCTGCTTAGTAGTTATTTTATTTATTTCAACATTGTTGTGTTTTTTATGGACGGCTAGTCGCACCCCTCTATTATATAGGTGGAGTTGTATGTTGTTTTGGATTTTTCATGCTGGATGAATGTTATTCTGATTTCCCTCCTAACCATAATCTCTCCTTTCTCTTTCCCTCTCACTTCTCGCTAACTCTTTTGTCGGCTCCCCTTTTCCCCTAACCGGATTTCCCCCGTACCGTACTACATGGCGCCAACATAATGTCTTGCCTCCTAAATAACTTAATGCAAGTTTCATTTAAATAAGTTAATGCAAGCTTCATTTTCATGTGTTCTGGAGTGTCGTCAATTTTGAAAAATTGTTCTATGTAACGTATCCAATCGTGTGTTCCCTCTCCAGAGAACCTTGGAGACTCAACTCAAGAAAATGTGATGGAGGTTAATAACATTATTGTTGATATTCTCTATGATCAATGAAATTTGGAATACGGAACGCCAGCGGGATACGCATACTATCAGTCGAGAGGATTACTCGGTCGAGCAAGTCCTAGTGCACTGGCTTGATCGACCGCCATTGGAGTCTACATGGGTTGATCGGTCTGATTTTCGTGCTCAGTTTCTAGACTTTTGCATTGTTACAAATGCAGACGAGAGAGAGGGACGTCCACCAGTTTTGAGGGTTTACAAGCGACACGACAACCCCGCTAGTGACACGCCGGCAGAAGAAGCTCATTAAGACGCACAGTTATCATGGGAAACCAAATGTATCTTTTCTTCTTTTGCAGTTGGGCCCAGGGAGTTATTTAAACTCTTTATGCTATGTAATTTCTTTTCATTTTTGAGTATTAAGAAACTTTAGAACCCTAAGGAGTTGTTCTCAATTAGTCGATCCCTCCCACTTTCTCTCTTTCCCTCTTTCACTCTCCATACTCAACAGCTAGTTATCTCTACTCCGAGCATCTAACAATACTAGTCTTATCCAAATAATTATGAGTATAACATGATCTATCAAAAAATGTGCCGCATTTTTCTTATATGATCTGGTCATTCACATAATGTGATATGTAATAATACTTAAGAGATGACTTAGAGCAGTAATGGAGGACGTCTCATTCTCAAATTCTGTTTCAACTTATTCTTGCAATTCTTCATGGACTTCTGTATTTCTGCAAATTCTTCCCCAATTACTTCAATTCCAAGGCAAACCTTGCTTTGTTCATGCACATCTATTTTCAATTGTTAATTTGGCACTGCACTACAAACATAATTCAATCGATATAAGCCACTTAGACAACCGAGAATTTCCAATGGATGCCCATGGTTGTTTATATGTTGAGGATTTGGTGAAGTCGGTAATGGCTCGGATCAATTATAACTTTGACACTGATGATAATAAGACTTCTAGAGCCCGATAATAAAGTATGTTCTTGAAGCTTGGCTACTGAAACCTAATTGTAACGTCTGAGGCCGAAACATTCAAATGGAAAATTCAATTCATCTCGTAATCCACTAAGCACAAGCTAATTGCATGCTCATTTGGGATATGCACATGATTGCACAATGCATCAAATCCATCCAAGTAATTTCAATTGTGCTTCTTTGATGCAGTTTATTGAGCTCTTGAGTTGAGATAGTAATGGTGCCAACATAATGTCTTGCCTCCTAAATAGGTTAATGCAAGTTTCATTTAAATAGGTTAATGCAAGTTTAACTTTCATGTGTTTTGGAGTGTTGTCAATTTCGAAGAATTATTTTATGTATCATGTAATATATACAATCGTGTGTTCCCTTTCCAAATAACCTTGGACATACAATTCAAGAAAATGTGATGGAGGTTGATAGCATTGTTGTTAATATTCTCTATAATCGATGAAATTTGAAATACAGTAGTTGAGTGCTCCCAATTGACGATCGGACAACTGAGAAATGAACGTATTATGTGGTGAACTGAGAAATGAGTGTGTTATGCAATTAATCTGTATATTGATTTCTTACATAGATTGCCTCAACGATTCAATCTCGAATCGCATATCTTGACTACAACTATTATGAGAGATCATCATGATGACTTCACGGTGCGAGGATGCACTTGTTAGGATATCATGGTGTTATGGGCTTCGTGTCCAATTATCAAGTGGGATTTTTATCATGTTGTCTTTTGTGTTTTATTACTTAATTGTTGTCTTGCATTTATGAGTTGTTAGGAGTTCGGAGTGTCATGGTTAAAAGTTGGGAGAGTCATGGTTAGAAGTTAAGAGTTATCATTTATGGGACTTGTGTCTCGCAAGCCTATTTAGGGCATGTTTGGCTAAGCGACAACACTGGGAGAAGCAGTGGTGAGAAGCAGTGGTGGGGGAATCAGCTGTTTTGCAAAATGGTGAAAAATTTATGAAACTGTTTGAAAAACTGGATTCTCAATGTTGTGTGAAACAGTGGTGTAGAATTAAAAAATAATGAAAATTAAACAGTGAAAAATAAATGTTCTTCAATTGTGCACTAGTATAATTAAATGTTGTGCGGTCTTTGAAGTTCTTAATCAAGCTAATCCAACCATCCCTACTAAAATGAGTGTTTGGCCTATTGCATTGCATATTATGTATAGAAGCTAAATCGGGTAAAAAGGATGTAAGCCGATGGAATTTATCTAAAGAAACATGGCCCACTCTTTTGCTGCCATAGCAAAGTTTTATCAAGTGTAGTAATTGCATGACGGAATGTTTGGAGGAAGGTTGGTGGCCAGAGAACTAGAAAAGCAATAGAGACCATTGATCCGTTTACCAATTTCCATAGTTTTCTTTCACAAATGGTTCTCATGACACAAGAAGTGGAATTGGAAAATATAAGGATATAGGAATCAGTGGCTAGTTGATCAACGGATATTAAATTGCGTCGAAAGGTAGGAACAAACAACACTTTTTGCAATACAATACAAGCATGTAGATGGACACTTCCAATGTGAGTGATAGAAGCCATGGAACCGTCAGGTAGATAAATGTTATGCTTTGGATCAAGTAGTTTTGGAGAAATTAGAAGATTAAAATAATGGATAATATGATCAGTGGCACCACTATCAATTAGCCAATCATTAGGTTTATGACTAATAGACAAGCAATAAGAAATACCTGCCAACTTTTGAACGGCTTCCCCCGAAACAGATCTTAAACCAAAATTTTGATTTTGAATGGGAAGGAGACTAAGAAGCAGGGCAACTTGGTCTTTAGTCAGTTGAGGAGGATCACCAATTGTGTAACCTGCATCGCAACATCGCATTATGTCTTCATTTTTACTTGTGTTCCCCAATAACTGAATACTTTTTTCTGCACTTCTTTATTTTAATTTCCCACATTTTCTCTATGTAGCGCAAGTCTTCGTGCACGTCTATTTTATTTATCGCGTATGTATTGTTATGCTAAAGGCTTGAATGTTGTTGTTGTATGTATTGTTATTTTGTATCACACACATCGTTAATGCTCCTTGTTAGGTTTATTGGGCTGATCGTCCAATAAGTCTCTAAGTAAAAAAAATCTGTCAAATTAAGTAGAATAGTAATTAAGGCAAGCACTCAAAAATATATATTTAAATTGAGCATATTTTAATTTAGGCAACATTAAAATTAAAATGATATTCTAAGATAATCTGTGATGGAAAGAAGTTTTTGGAAATCACATATTTGTTCCCTTATAACTGCCTAAAAGGAACAGCCCTTATTAAGTCTAACTTTCCCCTCACGTATTTTTTATTAAATGCGTGTATCAAAAGTGATGGCCCCTTTGTTAATACCAATTAAAGCCTTTTATTTCCTTTAATACTTTTGTTCTGTGGATTAAAAACAAACGGGGCTCCTCCTCCAAGAGCTTGGCTAATCGAAACAGAACAAGAAAATTTCTAATTTCCTTTTCGGAAAGGCCAGCCCGACCTCCAGCCGCAATACTTATTCCGCCTCCCCACCACTCCTTCTCCCTTGTTTGGATCGATTCCTTATGCCAGCGACCCTTCCTACCCCGCCGACAACTTCAAGATCTCTGCTTGCAGCCGCGACACACCCGACGGCCTTCTCCGCCAACTTCCTCGCGGGGTTTCGACTCCTGCTTCATCACCGGCCAACTTCGTCGAACTTTTGCGCACAGCCTTAGCATACTCACCAACCCGTCTTCCCGTCCAGCCACTTAAACATCCAAAGCCCACACCCTTTGTTCTCATTCAGTTGCAACCCTCCCTTGTCTGGACTGAATCCGACAACACACTGATTCTCATGCTTTCTACCTGTTAGAAATCACAATATGCTATATTTTTTTATCTTTATATTTCAGAGCGTGCTTTGCCCTTAGTTATAGTACTTGTTTACCAACCATTTTTCATATTCTCGTATTTTTCTTTTCTCTTTGTATGCCCGTGAAAAATTATTTCATTTAATCATATGTTCGAATGTTGGCTCTTTATGCGTGTGTGAGCTTAAGGTTGATTGTCGCATACCATTTGCTCGAGAACATCACGCCTGCGCTACATATTTAAAAGAGAACTCGAATTTATTAATTCAAAAATTGAATCGAGTATCCCGGATTACATCAACAGTATGAAGATCAGGTCGTTTTTCTCGTCCAGGCTCGACGGTGTAGGCTTGCAGTTTATGATTCATTTCACTAGGTTGCTTTCCCTTGAATTTATAGATAGGAGGATAACCCTGTATCTTAAAGCACCTTGCTTTGGTATGGCCCCCAAGTTGACAACGATCACACTAAGAATTTTTTATTAGGTCATGACTGTGTAGCTATGTTATTAAAGATGCAAGACACACTGAGGCGCAAAGATGTCCTGAAGCCTAGGCGCAGGTAGCGCCTGAGGCCCATGAGGCGCTAGACTGGGAAAAAAGAAGATATAATAAAGTTAATTAAATACAAAAAATGCATAAAATGCATCTACCACCATATCATTATATCAACACACTAGAATTAATGCATTTAATATCATATGAATCATATATGATCAATGTTGTCAAGATCGCGATTTTGCACGTAAGATCGTACGATCTTACATTTTTTACTGGGGAAACGATCCCCGGGCGAACTTGGATCGCACGTTCTGTAGAAACGGTAGGATCGCCGTTTATGAACGTAGGATCGTACGATCCTACTGTTTCCACAAAAGAGTCTTATAATAACTCACAAACCCTAGTCGCAAAAAAATCCCCGCAAACGTCTGTCCCGCTTTTGACGCCTCGTGTTTGCGACAAAGAGAACGAAATCGCTCTCCAGCTCCCCGAGCTCAAGCGGCTCCTCGAGACACTTAAAGCAGCCAGGCGAGCTGGAGGCGGTGGCGGCCAGGGAGGGCGTCCGGGGATTGTGGCGCTTGTCGGGACAGGCCCCGACAACTCGGAGCTGCTGACTCTTAAGGCGGTGAGGGCGATAGAGCTGGCAGATCTCATTTTGTACGATCGCCTAGTCTCCAATGATGTGTTGAATCTCGTTCGTGGGAATGCTAGGCTTCTCTACGTCGAGAAAACTGTCGGGTATCACAGCAGGACGCAGGTGATTTTTTTAAAAGTTATTATCTTTTTTGGATAGGGATCGTTGATTTATTGCTTTTTGTAGTCTCCATTGACATACTACTGCTTCGTGTTGAATCAAATCTTGCTGGGGCGAGAATAATATCCGATACTTCTGTTATCCAGACTACACAGGCAAGCATAATTCTAGTGACCGTATATTGATAAATCTTTTGACTACATTCGTTCCTATGAGTTCTATATAAGGTTTTAACTCTTAATTTGTCAAAGTCCTTATTCAACTTGTAGGCATGTTACATCCTGTCTAATAATTTTACTTCGGAACCTTCTGTATTGTTAGCAAGTTAGTGTTTTAGGCCTAGCCATCTCTCCTCTATAATCCCAAGCATCGGTATTCTTCTATTACGATTAAGATTGTAATGGTACTTTGGAGCCTTAACGCGATAGCTTGAGGCGGTAAGCTCGTGAGGAGAGTGTTGTTGGGTTTCTTATGGTTTTAATGTTAATTTCTTTCTTACTTTAGTCCATCCAAATGATTCATTTTATACAACTTGCAGAAATATCCAAACAAACCAACTGATTGCAAAGAACCCCATAAATAGAACTTCAAATCTTAAATGAAATAAAACTAGTGATAAGTGTGAAGCCGGGAAAATTTCCTACTCCAAAAATCGGATCAAGCCAGCCTAAGGTTACCGGCTCAACGGTTGGGCTCGACGGCTAGCGGGCTAAGGCACGGGAGTCGTCGAACAATAAATAGGACCCCAGGCGTTGCGGCAGGAAGGTCCCACCACGTACCCGGAAGCTTGGAAGAAGCAACCCCTCCGCAACCAAAAATGGTCGAGTAGGGTACGAGGAAGACTAGCTGGTAACTAAGTTGCGGCGACCAAAGGAGATAGTCGCTAGTTCGCGGTCTGGTCTCTCTGAAAAAGGAATTCAAAGGCTCAGCTGACGTCTAAGAAGAAGAGTTTGCGAGATCTTGACGAGATTTTCAAGTGTCTCTCCTCGTACCTCTGGGGTCCTATTTATAGGGAAATCTGCAGAAGCTGTCGGGCGAGTAGCTAGCCAAGTCGCCTACCTGGCGAGTATGCGAGGGGAGCTCGTCATACTCGCTTAGGCCTTCTACTGCCTGGCGCGTTAACTCTGACCTGGCGAGTATGTGTTGACTCTGTCTTGACTTGCTGACTTTGACTTCTGCTGACCTGGCTCTGGAGGGGTCCACCATCGACGAATACGGGTTGTACAATAAGAGAATAAAATAAGATATGTTGTCCTACAAAAATTAGATTACGGCCATAACATTACTCCTATGACTTGTAGAGTCTTGACTCTTGAATTTTATCTTTGAAACTTTTATTTGCGGGAGGAGATTCATGAATTGCTGCTTAATTTTGCAGAGGTTGGTGTCAATGTTTAAATAAAGTTTAAAAATGCAAGTTAGTGTATGCTTGAATTTTTTTTTCATGTGCTTATGGTTTGATTTGTATTGAGTAGGTGGTTAAAAATGTCTTCAAGTGGTGCTTCAGGTAGTGCAGTTGGGAGTAGCAATGCTCCTGCCACCGCTAGCAAAGGGTCTAAAACGGACAAAAATGCTCCTGAAAGTAATAGTGATATTGGATGGAAGTATGGCATCCCAGTTGAAGAAGATGCGAGAAAAATAGTGTAAATTTTGTGAGAAAATAGTGACTGGGGGAATTTATAGATTGAAGCATCATTTGGCAGGTACTCAAAAAGACGTTGGAGCATGTAGAGCTGTTCCTGAGGAAGTGAAGAAAGAGATATGGGAGGTTGTTGTTGGGTTACAAGAAAAGTTATTGAAGAAAACAATCCCCCATGTGGAAGAAGAAGAGAATGTTGGAGATTTGAAGAGGAAAATGGAAGATAGAAGCTCAACTGGACTTTTTAAGAGAAGTGGAGCAAGTACAACTCAAAGTACCATCAATTCAATTTTCAAGAAGGGATTGCATGAAGAAGCATGCAATGATATAGCATCATTCATCTACAATAATGCTTTACCATTCAATGTGGTAAAAAGTGAAGAATTTCATAAGATGTGTGAATCTATATCAAGGCATGGCTTGGGTTTTAAGCCTTCTCATATCATGATATCAGAGTGAAATATCTGAAGCAACAATATCAACAGACTATTGAGAATATTTCAGAACATATAGCTCATTGGAAGAAAATGAGATGCATTATAATGACAGATGGATGAACTGATAAAAGAAGGAGAACATTGATCAATTTCTTAGTGAATAGTTCAATGAGAACTATATTTCTAAAGTCCATTGATGTATCTCATATATCCAAAACAACAGAAAATGTCTTCAAAATGATTGATGATATTGTTGATGAGGTGGGTGAGGAGAATGTTGTCCAGGTGGTGACGGACAGCGCTGCAAATTACAAAGTCGCTGGAGAAATGTTAATGTTAAAGAGGAAACGATTATATTGGACTCATGTGTCGCTCATTGTATTGATTTGATGCTAGAGGATTTTGAGAAGAAGATACAAGTGCATCATGATACAATTCCTAAAGCAAAGAGAATCATGACATATATTTATTCCAGAACATCTCTCATATCTTTATTGAAAACATTCACTAAAGACAAGGATTTGGTGAGACCGGCAATGACACGTTTCGCCACTTCATACTTAACTTTGGGTTGCCTTAATGAGAACAAACTTGATTTGATAAGAATGTTCAGTTCAGATGAATGGAAAGCTAGTCGATCTGCATGTTCAAGTGAAGGAAAGCTAATTGAGGAGGTGGTGATGGATAAAGATTTTTGGAAGAATATTGTCATTTGCTTGAAGGGTGTTTATCCCTTAATGAAGGTGCTTCGTTTGGTTGATTCTGATGAGAAGCCTGCTATGAGATATATATATGAGGAAATGGATCGGGCAAAAGAACGCATTGCCATGCCTTTAATGGTGTGCAAAAATTGCAAGTCAATTAGTTTCTTCTTTTAAAATATTATAGATATGAGATTTTTTTCCTTATATACTAATTCTATTATTTGTAATGATTAGTTATCAACCAGTTTGGGATGTGATTGAAGCTCGATGGGACAAATAATTGCATAGACCATTACATGTTGCAGGCTATTATCTAAACCCTCAATTTCACTATAGTCCGTCATTTAAAGCTGACATGTAGTTTTTCAAAGATTGATGGCTTTTTCAAAGACTATATGACTTTTTAGAAAGAATGACCGGGGGAGATATTGATGAAATTTCAAAGATTGATGGCCAATTTGAGGATTTTAAGAATCGGAAAAAAAAAATTGGCTCTGTAGTAGCCAAAACTGGTATTAATATCAAAACTCCAGCGGCATGGTGAGATTCTTACGGAGAAGAACATCCGGAACTACAAAATTTTGCAAAACGTGTATTGAGCTTGACATGTAGTTTTTCTGGATATGAGCGAAACTGGAGTGCATTTGAAAGGGTATAATTACAATTTATTAAATATTTTTAATCACCAAAATTATTGTGAATTCTCGTTTGACCAAACATGCTACTAATTAATTTTTAATCACCAAACATGCTACTAATTAATTTTTTTTTCTAGGTACACACAAAAAGAAGAAATCATTTGAAGCAAAAGACAATGAATGATGTTATTTTTGTGATGGCGAATTCTCGTTTGACCAATAGCAAGTTGAAGAAAACTCAGAAACATAATTTTGATGATATTCCATCCGATAATGAGTGAATTGTTGCCGATGAAGACGATGAAGAAGATCTTGAGATAGAGCCTCCGGATGTTGAAGAGGTAGCTGCTCACATAGAAGGAGAACAAGATCTTGGGATAGATGAAGGCGACGAAGATGCTTCATTAGGCAATTTGAACTTTATCTTAGATGACTTATTTTGAATTAGTTAAATGTACTATTATTATTTACTATGCAGTTGAACTTTTTTTATATATATATTGTTTTATGATTATTGATCTACTAGATATTTTTATATATAAATTAGATTTTTTAAATTTTGTATAATAAGTAAGATCTTACCGTTTCGTGTCAATCTCACGTTTTACGATCTTACCACTGTCAACCGATCTTAGGTAAGATCTTGATCTTGACAACATTGTATATGATAGTAAAATTCAAATTGTATGATGTTAAAATTTCACATAACTAAAAGAATAACTACTACACTACTAGTTAAAGAAATTTATAGCAATCCATAAGAGTCCTAAAATGTAGATCATCTACTGCAAAGAGAAATTGAAAAAAAATACCAACAACTGATAATGTAATAGATCTAAACATATGGAGAGAAACAATGTAAAACACTACAGCTACCAAAACAAACTAATAAAATGGCACAACAAAGCAGCAAATGTTACCAGGTATTCCAATCTGGCATGAAGCAATCTCAGCTTCAGTCATGCTATCTTCTCAAATAAAAAGTTTTGCTTTGCCATAAAATAAATTCAGAGTAGTAACAAATTACCGCACTAGAATAATTCAGAGTAGTAACAAGTAACAACTAATCAATAAAGTTGTGCTCATTGTGAATTTATAGATTATGATTAGCTCATTTAAAATCAGTGAACTGGGCACCCAATTCATTGGTCACCCAGTTCATTAAAAATCGATGACCTGCCCAGCCCAGTTCATTAAAAATCGGTGAACCGGCAGGCCAGTTCACTGAAAATTGGTGAACTGGCAGCCCAGTTCACTGAAAATTGGTGAACTGGCAGCCCAGGAACCCCAGATCACTAAAAAATAGTGAATTGGCAGACTGTTCACTGAAAATCGGTGAACTGGGAGCCCAATTCACTGAAAATCGGTGAACGGGTAGCCCAGTTCACTGAAAATCGGTGAACTGGCAGCAAGTATCAGTTTATAATATCAATTAGAAGTTTAGAACTCAAAGAATTAAAACCGAAAGAGCAACAAGTATCAAGACAACAAGAGTAAATGGTGAACAACAAAACTTGGTAGACATACATAAACAGACTATATGTAAACATATATTACAACATTGCATCGTGAATGTTATCATTAAATATAATGAGCTCTTGGTATTGTAGTTACTTAGGCTCTGTTTGGGAGAGCTGTTGCGGATTGAAAATCTGTTGATCGAGTAGAGCTATTTGTACAAGGCTTTTTGAGAAGCTATTTTGAAAAGCTGCAGGCTTTTTGGTAGAGCAGGACATTAGTTTCTTCTTCTGCGCTTCTCATTGCCGAAATACTTGAACAAATTCTAACCGGATACACAATTCCTCTGTTTGGTAGAACGACGACGCTCGATTCACTGTCAGCTGGCGGAGGCAAGGGGTTCCACATCATTTCCGTCTTCTCATCTTCCTCCCTCCCGGGATCATCGACGGCTGGGGCGAGCTTCGATATAAGGGGGATCATCGACAGCCGGGGCGAGCTTCGATTTCCGTCTTCTCATCTTCCTCCCGCCCGGGATCATCGACGGCCGGGGCGAGCTTCGATATAAGGGGGATCATCGACGGCCGGGGCGAGCTTCGATTTTCGTCTTCTCATCTTCCTCCCTCCCGGGATCATCTTCCTCCCGCCCGGGATTTTCGTCTTCGCATGTTAGGGATCGGGAACGAAAACCCGAAAACAAAAAAAAAATGAAAAGCGATTTTTGGAGAGCCGAACGCGGGGTCTCATCAGATTCCGAGAAATTGGTAAAAACGTGGTTTTAAGATCCGCACTTTTCAGAGAGCAGTGCAGTCAAACGATTAAAAAATAGCTCAAGCGTTTTGAAAATAACTTTTCCATCCGCTGGAGCTGTCCCAAACAGAGCCTTAATCTTGAATTGCTCCACATTCCTTGACACGTTTAATTATCTCAAATCTAAATTTGTTATCATAAAAAAAGTGAAATTTATTAAAAAAACGTTAATTCTTCTAAAATTACCAAAAATGAGATATAAACTAAAATAAAAATGTGTTATCCTTCCAAATAATCCCAAAACACAAAAATAAGGTTGCGCTCGCTGTGAATCTATAGATTATGATTAGCCCATTTTAGCACGCCGATTTATATCATTGTAACAACATAGCTCTAAATTCATACTAAATCATTCCATCTACATCAAATTAGGTATGTGAACGAAACTCATATAGAACCCCTTGAAAACCAAAAACCATCAGTAAGGCGGAGCATTAAAGGGAAGAAGAATGAATCCTCGTCATAGATGTGTAGTTATATTGTAAGGTATTCACAAAATTCCAATGAAAAGATAGAATGTCGAAAAGTTTCTGATGTAACATAATCAAACATCACCAGAAGATGATGGTTTCACCAATATGAGTCAAGTTCAGAATTATTTTTTGCTATTTACGGACTTGCATAGGTTAAATTTATTCTAATGTTGAGACACAGCAGAAAACCCTTTAAAACCTCATTTTTAATCAGCAAAGAAGCTATGTGAGGCAGTCCGCTGCTTGGATAAATACTACAAACTAAGGATTCTCCCAAGGAAAGATGATCATATGCATCTTAAAAGACTTTTTGGTGAATAAAATTTACAGAAAGCTGAAGTCTTCTCAAGATTATATAAAATTTGCATAAAGATGACAAATAATCTCCAGAACATATCAATTCAGAATGTAAATGGTGAACAACATAACTTGGTAGTCATGCATAAACAGACTACAAGCAAACATATAATGACATAAATATCAAACTTAAAAAATAACTATAAGAGACTAAGACTCGAATGTACCTGAGAGAGGAGACGGGCTTCACCGGGAGAGAGAAGAGGAGCTTCACAAGGAGAGATGAGGGGGCTTCACCTGTAGTGAGGAGAGGGGATTCACCGGCCATAGAATTGAGAGGAGCAGTCCCAGCAGTGAGAGAAGCAGGCACGGAATCGAGAGGCGTCCCAGTGGCGAGAGGAGCAGGCATAGAATCAAGAGGCGTCCAAGCGGCGAGAGGAGCAAGAATGAGAGCCATCCCAGCGGCGAGAAGAGAAGGCACGGGAAAGGAAAATACCGAATGAATGGGATGCCTGTGAACCCTAAACTTAAGTCTTAAGAGAAACCTTTTAAAAACCAAACCGGTTGGCCCAGAAATCGACGGGCGTGCATTGCAGTTTGTATGAGGCGCGCGCCTCATTGGTGCCTGAAGAACCTCGCCCGCCTTTGGACAACCGAGGAGATGCCTCTCGCGCCTGGCACCTCAGGCGTGCCTTTAACAAAGTAATTGTGTAGGATGTTGACTTTGCTAATTTAGGTTGAAAGTGTCCAGATTTGGGGTGTAAGACTGATTTTTGGCCATTAGAGCAGCATTCAGCTCATTCTGCGGGAAATTGGTAGTATTAATTTGTCATTATTCTTGTTAGACCATGGAGTGAGCATCTTCAATTGTTGGCAATTGTCTCATTAAAGGAATTTTCCCTCTAACTGGTTTATAAATGTCATTTAAGCCCACTAAAAACTGCATTAGCTTTTGCTCCTCCTGCTGTTCTTCCCAAGCTTTCATGACTTCACAACGAACAGTTGAGTGGCAGGTGGGTATGGGATTGATGGCTTCTAATTCATCTCATAACTGTTTTAGTTTTGTATAATATCCTTCAACTTTCAAGCCTTCTTGATGACAAGAAGCAATGGTTTTTCGTAATCCATAACTCATAACCCAGTGCAATTGGACAAGCGGTGTTGAAGATTACTCCACATAAGAGACGCAGTACTGGAGTGTGAGATTGAGTTGACGATCTCTTTAGAAACGACGCTGATTATTCAAGAAATTATGAGATTGTCGATTTGTTCCCATCTGGAACAATTGATATCACCTTCCTCCGGCTTTACGACAGAACTGTTGACGAATCTGAAATTGTTCTTGTGAGTGAGAGGAATCTACATGGAACGTTTCCAAGGTATATGTTACGCTCGGGGCCGAGTCGCGGCTGTTTGGAAGACAATACAAGCGTCGGGGACGACAGGAAGGTGATAACAACGGGGCTCCGGTTCAGCCCCCACTCTCTGAAAACCGCCGATTTGGGGCTGAACCGGTTTAATTCAGCCCCTATTGGGGCCGGCCAGCCCTTTAGGCCGACCCCTCTTTGGTTTCGGGTATATATAACCCGGAATCCCTCTTTGGATGGGTTATGCAAGATATTTACAAGGTATTTCTTCCCTCCTTTCTAACCCTAGCCGTCTTCTTCTCTAGATCTGGCCGGCCCCTCTTTGGTTTCGGGTATATATAACCCGGAACCCCTCTTTGGATGGGTTATGCAAGATATTTACAAGGTATTTCTTCCCTCCTTTCTAACCCTAGCCGTCTTCTTCTCTAGATCTCTCCTCTCTAATAGTTTCGTAACATTTGGTATTAGAGGAACTTCCTTCCACCATGGTGAACACGCGTACGCAAGAGGAGGCTAGCCGATTGGAAGCACTAGAAGAAAACTTCGTAGGGTTGACGGATTCGGTGGCCGCAATAGAGGAGAACATGAAAACATCAACGCAACGGTTGGAGGGGCGGATCGACGCCCGAATGGAGGAAATAAAGGCAATGTTGAAAGGGAAAGGCCCGATCGGTGAGGAGAACGACGGATCGGGTTCGGATGCGGCGGAATCGCACCACTCTCTTCCGCCCGATATGCGGGAGGCGGGATTCGGCTCGGTCGGCGGCATCAATGGCGGCGCGGCTTGGCCTGGCGCAACCGGCGACCGCTGCCGGCAGCTGCTGATGGGAGCTGGGTCGACAGGGCCTCCCGCACCGTCTGCGGGTAACGGCGACCCAGGCGCGGGCCGCACCCCCTGGCGGCGGATCGGGGAAGAACCGTCGGGCTTCCAGCGGCCGGCTACAGCGACGGGGCAGGCCCCAGGCGTCCCGGGAGGGATTCTTCCCTTCCCACGGGCTGGTGGACCACCGGGAGGCTTTGCCCACGGCAATCCTTGGGCCGGCCAGCCACACCTCCACCGTGGGGAGCACGACAATATCAAGGGCATACTTTTCCGGAACCAGTTGAACAAGGAAGGCAAGAGGGCTACGGATATGGCCAAGGGTGGTCGGGGCAAGGTGCACAGCGGCCCCACTTGGCTCCAAAATTGACCCGCATGAATTTTCCAAAATACAACGGCGGGGATGCTCTGGAATGGGTCCAAAAGGCAGAATTGTTCTTCCGTTACTAGGATGTACCCGAAGGCCAATGGGTACAGTTGGCTTCTTTCCACCTAGAGGATGATGCGTTTCAGTGGACGCAATGGTTCCTGCGCGGGCGGGAGCATGTTCTGTGGGGAGAATTTGTGGAGGGATATACGGCCCGGTTTGGGCCGCTGGAGTATGAGGATTTCGAGGCTCTTTTGCAGAAGCTGAGACAGAAAGGCTCCGTGATGGAGTATCACACTGAATTTGAAAAACTTGCAAACCGGGTTCATTGGGAAGAGAGGACGCTCTTGAGTTGCTTTGTTTCAGGACTCAAGGAGCACATTCGGGACGAGGTACAGGCGCACATGCCCCGGTCCTTAAATCACGCCATCACATTGGCTCGTATTCAGGAAGAGCGCGTCAACAGGCAGAAGGCTAGAGCCACGGGTAAGCCACCTGCAGCCTCAGCACGACAGCAGCCAGCAGCCGGTAGCAAGCCGACAGTGACACGGTTATCATGGAGCGAGCTTGCAGCCAGGAAGGAGAAGGGTCTGTGTTTCAATTGTGATGATAAGTTTACACCGGGCCACAAGTGTCAGAAAATACAAGTCTTCATGTTGCAGGAGGAAGAGGAAGAGGAAGTGGTGCATGAGGAGGAGTCGTACGGAGGGTTGGATTTGAGCGAACTTGGGGTATCTCTACATGATTTGGAGGGGTGCAGTCCCCCGCTCACCATGAGGCTGACGGGCTGGCTGAATCAGGAGAAGGTCACCATTTTGGTTGATAGTGGGAGCACCCACAACTTCATTCATCCGGCTGTGGCACGGTGCGTTGGACACAAGGTGGATACGGGGTCGGCCTTCCAGGTTATGGTGGCGGATGGCAGCAAGCTACAGTGTGAAGGGGTACTCAAGGGTGTGGCACTTAGGATGCAAGGATATACGGGTTACACCGACATATATTTGTTGCCTATCCGGGGCTCGGACATGGTCTTGGAGGTGCAGTGGCTACGACAGTTGCGTCGGGTAACGTTTGATTGGGAGCACATGACTATGGAGTTTCACCAGGGTGAGACATAGTTCTGCTTACGGGGTGTCAAATCGTCGCCTATCAAGGAAATCTCTCTGCGTAGCATGCAGCGGTTAGGGGAGGAAGGCAGTATGATGGCAATCCTTATGGAGGTTCAGGCATCGGCTACGGGTGAGTCGGAGGTACCGGTACAGTTACGAACTCTTCTGGAGCAATATGCTGACGTTTTTCAGGAACCCCGCACACTACCTCCCTCGAGGTTTCGGGATCATCAGATTCAGCTTAAGGCAAGGACAGAGCCAATCAACGTTCGACCTTATCGTTATCCACATATTCAGAAGGCAGAGATCGAGCGTAGTGTCCGGGAGATGTTGGATGCGGGAATTATTCGTCCCAGTACTAGTTCATTTTCAGCGCCGATCATTCTAGTGAAAAAGAAAGATGGTTCGTGGCGGTTCTGTGTTGACTACCGAGCTCTGAATGGCGCCACGGTGAAGGATAATTTTCCAATTCTGGTAGTGGATGAGTTGTTGGATGAGTTGCATGGGGCGTTCGTTTTCACTAAGCTGGACCTGCGTTCCGGTTATTATCAAATTTTGATGAGGGAGGAGGATATCCACAAGACCGCATTTCGGAAACATGATGGCCACTACGAGCTTCTCGTCATGGCCAATGGGTTGACCGGCGGCCCATCTACCTTTCAAGCCAACATGAATGAGATCTTCCGAGCACTTCTCCGTAAATTTGTGCTGATTTTCTTTGACGATATCCTTATCTACAGCGCCAGTTGGGAGGACCACGTGGGCCATGTTGAGCGAGTCCTTAGCACTCTCCGTCGGCACAAACTCTACGCCAAGCGCTCCAAGTGCTCATTTGGTCAGCATGAGGTTGAATATTTGGGACATTTGGTTTCCGGTCACGGCGTCAGAGCCGACCCCCAGAAGATTCAGAGTATGATATCCTGACCACGACCACTTACGATGCGGGCGCTTCGCGGATTCCTCGGGTTGACGGGGTATTACCGGCGGTTTGTGAAAGACTATGGCAAGATAGCTCGGCCATTGACTCAGTTGCTGCAGAAGGATGCCTTCTCTTGGACGGGGGAGGCTGAGGAGGCATTTCAGGCACTCAAGCGGGCAATGACCACCACACCAGTTCTCGCTTTGCCTGATTTCTCGAAGGAGTTTATGCTAGAGACAGACGCCTCCGGTGTGGGCATCGGGGCGGTTTTGATGCAGGAAGGGCGACCGTTGGCTTTCTACAGCAAGGCTCTTGCCCCACGGACCCTGGGGCTGTCTACGTATGAGAAGGAAATGTTGGCTGTTATCCATGCCATGGCGATGTGGCGGCCGTACCTACTGGGCCGACACTTTAAGATTCACACTGATCACCAGAGTTTAAAGCATTTCCTAGACCAGCGGGTGTCTTCGCCTCTTCAACAGAAATGGGTCACTAAGCTCTTGGGTTATGATTATGAGATTACCTATCGGCAGGGCAAGGGGAATGTGGTTGTGGACGCTCTCTCGCGCATCCCTGAATCTACTGTGGCCCACATCACCGGGCCACTTGTTGACTCTTTGGAAGAGATACAGGAGGAGGTGATGCGTACTCCCACGCTCCGTGCTCTAGTGGAGACCTTGCAGCGGGGCGAGGTCGTGGAAGCCGGCTACCATCTTCAGAATGGTCGCCTTTACCACCATGGCAAGGTGGTTATTCCTCCAGCTTCAGCGTGGAAGACTGTTATGATGCATGAGTTCCATTCTTCACCTGCTGGCGGCCATGCGGGTGTGCTTCGTACCCTCCAGAGAGCCCGAGCCAATGTGATGTAGGGTAGGCTAGTGGTGATCGGAAACTACAACTCTACGTGCAGGTGCAGGGGTGACACACTAATGTTATGCTACATGTAAGGTGGCCGTCGGTCGGCAACGACGATTAATATAAGCAATGTGATTAATAACGCCACGCAAATAATTGAAATAAAGAAACAAGTAATTATTTTCAGCAATTGGGCAATGACTTTCCTCCGCTCGGAGGGTCAAAACGAAGCGTGCGGCGAATAATTCCACAAATAATTATTAGCATAAAAGAAAACAACTACTACACAACCATAATCGCAGCACAATATAGATAAACAATCAAATGAAAATGTCATGTCACAGAATACGATATCACAAATACTCACGACGTAGGGGGCTGATCTGAGGCGATGGAGGATTTGAAGAGCCGGATGCAAAACGAGTGATCAAAGGTGGAACCAGAGGCGAAGCGGCGATGACGGTGGCTGCCTTCGGCGAAAAGTGGCGGTAACGGATGGTAAAACGGCGGATCTGGCCACAAATGAGTAGATCCGGACCGGGGTGAGTAGATCCGCAATTTGGGAGCGGATCCGGGCAAAAATGGAAGGTTTGTGCGGTGCAAATAATGGATCGGAGAGTGGTAGTGCTAGATCAAAATAGATCTAGGGTTTTCGGGGCGGTGGGAAGTGGACCCACGAAGGGGAGGAAGAGGAGTGGTCGGCTAGGGCTAAGGAAGCCTTGGAGGGGTCGGTTTTGAGGAGGAGAGGGGCGGTGAGGGGGTTGGTGGACTGGCAGCAGCCGGCTCTTGTACAGGAAGAGGAAGAGAGGGGGAGGCGGAAGGCAGCGGCTTGCTGTGGATGTGAGGAACCGACACAGGGAAAATGAATAGTGAAATGAACAGTAATATGTATAAGTGAACAGTTAATCAAAGTGAACAGTGTTGAAACCTGGATAGCAACGGGCTGTTTTCGGAGGCTGGAATGGGGGGCTGCAGCGGGTGGGAACGAAGGTTTGAGGCGTGGAAAATGAAGGTGGGGGTAGGGGTTACCTTGGGGGGAAGTTTGGCGGCCTAGGAGTCGTCACCTAGGGTTCCACGGCGTCGGCACCGGGGAGGGATCGCAGGAATCCGGGAAACTCTTTCTCCAAATCCAACAATGACTGAATTCAGCCCCTCTACATCCTATTATAATAAAAGAGAGGCTAGGGCATCCCCATCAACGGCTATGTTTGGCCGGTGGGTTCGCCCATAAAAATACATCAAAATAAACTGAAAAAAATAAAGTAATATAGTATTTTGGCTCGCAGCGACGCTCCGAACGCAATCGCGGAGCCCGATCGTTGATCCGGGCACGCCATATATGGAAGGTTGCCAAATCAGCCCCGAACGGGCCCAAAACGCGCCCTCGTCTCTGCTCCACATCAATCTCACCGGCTTGAAAGAATTCATCTCCCGATGAATAAGGATCAAAATTCTCTCCCTGCATGCCGGGTAAAACTCGAAGAAGTCCACTAGAGGTCGCCCAAGTGTCGTCGCTGGAAAGTGTCCTCGCCGATCAACTCCTCCTGACTGAAAAGATGTCATCTCCGGTGAATGGAGACGGACGTGCTGAAGTCGAAGTCCAGGGGCGAATCGATCAAGCTCTGCTGCAAGTACCCAAGAGTCACCAACGTCTGTAGTGGGAATGCACTGGTGGAGTCTGGTCTCCATGAAGCTCTCAACGCTCAACTCACGAGTGGTGGATCCCGGTGCGATCGGTGGTGCCTGTGGTGAAACCAAAGAAGACGAGTACCCAAGTGGGTGGAGGTCAACACTGGGTGAGGACGTATGAGGGTGATATGGTAACGACAGCGGGGATGAGGGTGGCTGGGTATCTCCACTGCTCGGGTCCACATACTCATGAGGTTCATAGTATGAAGTCAGATCATCAACATTAAACACAGGGCGAATTCATATACTGATCGGGATGTCAAGTCGGTAGGCGTTGGTCCCAATACGACTAATAATGGAGTACGGACCCATTCGCCTCGCGCTTAACTTCTTGGCATACCCCGAAGGGAGCCTCTCAGGGCAGACTCGCATCATTACCTTCTCGCCTACATTTAAGTATTTGCTCTTGTCTTCGCTTATCTGCATGGGCTTTGTAATTTTCATTGCTTGCTATTATTCGTCGGCGGACCGACTCATGCAAATCATGCAAATGCTGTGCAAATGACTCAGCAGACTCATGCAGGTAATACAAATGATGTAAAGACAACATGACAGACACGGTACACTCCTTATAAGAAAATCTAATAATGCCCGAGATGTCTCTCAAATGTGGTGGCCTATCAGAAGGTTCTTTCGATGGAGTGTACACAAACTCATCCCGTGTGTGACGAGTGCTCAGATGACCGTGAGAGACAACTATACTCAAATACGGGCTCGTAAAGAGCCAAATGTCTCTCGGGGAACGTAGCGCATCAGGTGGGTCCCCAGGAGGTGTGTAAGAAAAGTCATCACGAAGGAGACGACCACCTGAGTGAAAATCGTGTACACCAACTAGAAGTCGTGACTCTAAAATATGGTAAGCGTCCCAGACAAGAAAGACCTCATCGGGTGGTTCAGCGGGTGGCATGTCCCAAAACTCGTCCAGCGTGTGAGGTGTCATAAGGTAGGTCCTCACAATATGAGTATATTCAAGTGGACTCAAGGTAGGCCCTACATATGTCATGCTCCACTCAAGGTGTCTTCTCTGGGGCAAGTCCAGAGATGATAATGAAAGAGGCGTCATACCTGAGTGGCTCATCCAAGTCTCAACCTCACCAAGATGTGGCAGATCATCAGGAGGCTCAACAGGGGGCTCGTCATAGGGCTCATCACTAAGGTCAAGGTCCTCCCGATGAGTACCATCGAAAGGGGTAGTGTCCTTGTGCATGGGTGACATAGCCACTACGAGATCAACACCAAGCTCTGAGCTCTCGATCGTAACGTGGCTCAGGGTAATGCCAAGGGAAAAGTGACATAGACCTACGCTCAAGAATGGGTCTGCGGATGCGATGTCAAGACATGAGTCTTGGGTATGAGTGTCAATCAATCCCGGGCATGCCAAAAGTGGAGGTGTGGATGAGGGGCCAACAGACTTAATAGGTCGCTCAGGCTCTTCCTCCGCCGGAGTCACAAGAGACGGGTCAGAAACAAGCGATAGATCACTCACGGGGCTAAGCATCTCGCTGGGGTGAGAGCAATCTGTATCAGGTATCACTTCCGTCGTGGGTAACAGGACAGTGGTAGGCATCGTGGTGACCTCAGTATGAGAAGGACTCGTACTGCGGAGGTCAAGGTGAGGGTCCAACCGACCAGCTCTGGCGGATCTCAAAGACTGTTCGTAATGAAGGGCAAGCTGGTACGTCTGCTCGAGGGACTTCGAGCTATGATAAACCACCTTAGTACGAATGTCAGATCGAAGCCCAGACCGAAATCTGCAAGTGGTCATCGTTGAGTTCTCTCGGATATCGCTCCTCACAACTAACTCATAAAAGCTATCCTTGTACTCAGTGACAGACATGGATTCTTGCTGAAGGGAAAATAGTTAGTCGAGCAAGCGACTCCGATATGATGAAGGCAAGTACCTCTGACACAATGTACGTTTCATGTCCACCAAACTAGTGATGCGACGAAGACGGTCTCGCTCGTGGGTCCTCTCAACGCTAGCCCAATATGCTCTCGTCTGATCTAAAAGTCTAAGTTTCGCAAACTTAACGCGACACTCACCGAATAATTTAAAATGATCAAGATAATACTCAATATCCACGAGCTAATAACTGAAAGACTCGGGACTCGATGAGCCGTCAAAGGAAGGGGAAACTGTACGAAACTGACTCTCAAGATCTCTCTCAAAGTGAGGACCCTCAAAATAGTCATCCCTAAGGTAATCAGGTCGAGTCGAAGGATCAACGCAATCCGCTCGCGTGCAAGGATATGAACGACGACAATCATCATACTGATCGTCTCTGGCATAGTGAGGTTGTGTCGGTGAGTTGACACGATCTCGGAAAGTGGTGTGCCGCAGACGATAATAATTATCATGATAACGTGAGGATTTCTCTGAAGTCGCTCTATGAGATTGAGTATAGGCGGACAAAGAATCCCCAAAATGAGGAGAGGAATGACGACAATAATTAGTCATGGATGAACCTAAAAACTCTATATGACCTACCACTACAAAGCATGCAAATGGCCTAACCTTGACCACTGATACAAATTTGATGTAGGGTAGGCTAGTGGTGCTCGGAAACTACAACTTTACGTGCAGGTGCAGGGGTGACACACTAATGCTATGCTACATGTAAGGTGGCCGTCGGTCGGCAACGACGATTAATATAAGCAATGTGATTAATAATGCCACGCAAATAATTGAAATAAAGAAACAAGTAATTATTTTCAACAATTGGGCAATGGCTTTCCTCCGCTCGGAGGGCCAAGGCGAAGCGTGCGGCGAATAATTCCACAAATAATTATTAGCATAAAAGAAAACAACTACTACACAACCATAATCGCAGCACAATATAGATAAACAACCAAATGAAAATGTCAAGTCACAGAATACGATACCACAAATACTCACGACGTAGGGGGCTGATCCGAGGCGATGGAGGATTTGAAGAGCCAAATGCAAAACGAGCGATCGGAGGTGGAACCGGAGGCGAAGCGGCGATGACGGTGGCTGCCTTTGGCGAAAAGTGGCGGTAACGGATGGTAAAACGGCGGATCTGGCCACAAATGAGTAGATCCGGACCGGGGTGAGTATATCCGCAATTTGGGAGCGGATCCAGGCAAAAATGGAAGGTTTGTGCGGTGGAAATAATGGATCGGAGGGTGGTAGCGCTAGATCAAAATAGATCTAGGGTTTTCGGGGCGGTGGGAAGTGGACCCACGAAGGGGAGGAAGAGGAGTGGCCGGCTAGGGCTAAGGAAGCCTTGGAGGGGTCGGTTTTGAGGAGGAGAGGGGCGGTGAGGGGGTTGGTGGACTGGCAGCGGCCGGCTCTTGTACAGGAAGAGGAAGAGAGGGGGAGGCGGAAGGCAGCGGCTTGTTGTGGATGTGAGGAACCGGCACAGGGAAAATGAATAGTGAAATGAACAGTAATATGTATAAGTGAACAGTGAATCTAAGTGAATAGTGTTGAAACATGGATAGCAACGAACTGTTTTCAGAGGCTGGAATGGGGGGCTGCAGCGGGTGGGAACGAAGGTTTGAGGCGTGGAAAATGAAGGTGGGGTAGGGGTTATCTTGGGGGGAAGTTTGGCGGCCTAGGAGTCGTCACCTAGGGTTCCACGGCGTCGTCACCTAGGGTTCCACGGCGTCGGCACCGGGGAGGGATCGCAGGAATCCGGGAAACTCTTTCTCCAAATCCAACAATGACTGAATTCAGCCCCTCTACATCCTATTTATAATAAAAGAGAGGCTAGGGCATCCCCATCAACGGCTATGTTTGGCCGGTGGGTTCTCCCATAAAAATACATCAAAATAAACTGAAAAAATAAAGTAATATAGTATTTTGACTCACAGCGACGTTCCGGACGCAATCGCGGAGCCCGATCGTAGATCCGGGCACGCCATATATGGAAGGTTGCCAAATCAGCCCCGAACGGGCCCAAAACGCGTCCTCGTCTCTGCACCACATCACAATGTCTTCTGGACCGGGATGGGCGAGACATACAGCAATTTATACGACAGTGTGAGATCTGCCAACGGCAGAAGTACGAGACGACCTCTCCGGCTGGACTGCTTGTTCCCTTAGAAATTCCGCAGCAGATTTGGGACACCGTTTCCATGGATTTTATTGACGGGTTGCCCAAGTCCCAGGGCAAATCAGTGATTTTGGTGGTGGTGGACAAGCTCTCCAAGTATGGGCATTTCATTGTTTTGCATCACCCTTATACCGGCGAGTCTGTAGCTGCACTTTTTGCTCGGGAGATTATTCGTTTGCACGGTCTTCCTCGTGCTGTCATTTTTGATCGGGACCCTACTTTTCTGAGTAAATTTTGGCAGGAACTGTTTCGTCTGCAAGGGACGTGTTTACGTTTCAGTACGTCACATCACCCCCAGACCGATGGGCAAACGGAGGTTTTAAACCGGGGCCTCGAGACATACTTGCGTTGCTTTGTGATGGACGAGCCTCGCACTTGGCCGGATTGGTTGCACTGGGCGGAGTACTGTTACAACACGTCTTATCATTCTGCCAGCAAAATGACCCCCTTTGAGGTTGTCTACGGCCGTCCTCCGCCGACCTTGAGCAGCTATGAGCCAGGGAGCACGGCTTTGCCCGCCGTTGATCGTGCTCTGCGCGATAGGGACCGCATGCTGGTCACACTGCGCGACAACCTCCGCATGGCCCAGGACCGTATGAAGCTCCACGCCGACAAGCATCGCAAGGAGAGGGAATTTGCAGTTGGTGATGAAGTTTTCCTCAAGCTCCAACCGTACCGTCAATTGTCTGTACCTCGTCGATTCAGCCAAAAGTTATCTCCTCGATATTACGGTCCCTTTTGGGTACTCAGTAGGGTGGGGCCGATCGCTTACAAGCTAGATCTTCCTATGGGTTCTCGCATCCACCCGACGTCATGTGTCCTTGCTCAAACGGAAGGTGGGTGCCAATGTGCAACCAAGTGCTCTTTTACCTGAGGTCACCGGTGCAGGCGAGCTTCGCCCCCTTCCGGAGGACGTGTTGTTGCTCAAGTGGAAACGACGGGGTGCGGAGTACCGACCAGAGCTGTTGGTCAAGTGGAAGAACTTATCCGAGGCACAAAATTCTTGGGTTGATCTGCTGGATTTCAGGGAGCTTTATCCCGACTACCACCTTGGGGACAAGCTGGTTGTTGATGGGGAAGGGAATGTTACGCTCGGGGCCGAGTCGCGGCTGTTTCGAAGACAAGACAAGCGTCGGGGACGACAGGAAGGTGATAACAACGGGGCTGAACCATCCGGTTCAGCCCCCACTCTCTAAAGACCGTCGATTTGGGGCTGAACCGGTTTGGTTCAGCCACTATTGGGGCCGGCCAGCCCTTTAGGCTGACCCCTCCTTGGTTTCGGGTATATATAACCCGGAACCCCTCTTTGGATGGGTTATGCAAGATATTTACAAGGTATTTCTTTCCTCCTTTCTAACCCTAGCCGTCTTCTTCTCTAGATCTCTCTTCTCTCTAGTAGTTTCGTAACAGTATATAATTAGAAGTCCCCTCTAATATTTGACTAACAAGGGTCATGCCTCAAGTATCGGAAGGTTTGAAGGTGAAATAATTTGAGATTGATTTCTTGGAATTACAAAGCTTCAGCCATCATCCTGAAACAATTTTGAAGAGTCGGAGTTCTTCATCTTTGGAGAACGTCGGCAAAGCGACCCAACACTTAGTTGTGGGATTGAATTCTTGATCGAAAACTTTTTGGATCGGTTAGCATGTTAAAAACAATGAAGTTGTGGGCTCTCCTTTCTTATTATTGAAGAATCGGAATTATTACATTGGAGTTTCTAATTACAAATATATATACCCGTGCCTACAGCCATTTCAAAATAAATACAAGGATAGCAGAATTAATAAATTTACATAAATACCATCCACCTTTATATGACAACTTTATATTTCTTATAAGCCACATTTGCCGAACAAGTTCCCGCAATTGAAAAAATTCAAAAAAAAAAGCAGGAAGAAATTCTAGGATATCTCTTAAGATTTCATTATATCTATCCATAGTGCTGGAACATAACCACTGATTATTGACTACTACTAATCTAAAATTACTCCAATGACCTTCTCTTTGAAGAGCTATTTTCTGCCATTTAACTACTAATCGACGACACGTACAAGGGAGACCATTAGAGGCACCTGCTAGACGTTGTGAGAGTCTAGTCACTAGACATGTTAAACGAGGGAGTGGTAGACCAATAAAGACTTGGAATGAAACCGTAAGGAAAGACATGATGTACTTAGGCATTAGTGAGATTATGACAAAAGATAGGGCACAATGGCGACAAAGGATCCATATAGCCGACCCCACGATAGTGGGATAAAGTCTTGAGGGTGTAATCGACACTACTTGCTCATTCCTACCACCTCCTTCAGTTATTTTGTTTAGTTATGCATCAATGGTTCTGAGAAAGACAAATAATGCTTCAATATATTGCCAAAAATCACATTTAATTCTTGTTGATTTCTAAGCAATCTAACTACCCAGATGTTCCTACCCCCAGCAACATAAGCATAAAAGTTACCACAGCAAGAATATAAATACTTAAAAAAAAGTGAGAAGAATGAGCGACAAAAAGCAGATAACTTAAAGGAGAATTGTTTTAGATCAGTTGTAAAGGTCGCACCATTACATTCCTTATCAAAATCAACACTTGATTGGAAGAAAAAAAAACTACAAGCAGCGAAGAAATCCAGAGTATCATTGTCATCATGTCAATACACTGGTAAAATTGCAAGCGAGGCAACATTACCATTATTCAAGACGAAACAAAGGAGAGGAAAACCCTGGTTCGACGAAATCTACTCACAAGAACTTTGTCGGCGGCCTTCCCCAGTCTTCATCCTGCATGTGCTGTCAAAAAACAAGGAGATAATCGTTTAGGGCTTACTCGGTGTCGTGCGGAAATCGACTGGATAAGATTAAAAACGAGGGTTTCGAGAGATTTTACAAATTCATTGACGATGCCCTTGTAGATGAGGATGGGAACGGCGATGCCGAAGATTCCGACGAGAGCTAGGTTGCGGCGAGACCAGCGGAAGGTATACTCGAGATTTTCCCTCGCGTGATTCCAGTCCTCTATGTGCTTGTTCTTGTTCACCCCCATGCCTCCCGCCATCTTTCCTTAGCTTCAGTTCTCACGCTACCGCCCCCTCTGCTGCTCGATCCTTTCGGCGCTACAGCGACAATGATGTATATAGATCGGAAGATGGGGAACATCGAAATTGTTTGCAAAACTTGTTTATAAGAGCACCAATGGAATCTCTGAAAAGAAGTACGAATATAATTAAGGCGTTGTTAAGTGCACATCACTTTTGGTTATGTGCACACCAAACTCTTAAAATAAAGGGCGAAGTTACATGCACATCACTTTTGGTTATGTGCACACCAAACTCTTAAAATAAACAATATCGTTCTTTTTTTTTTCAATTCCACCCATATTAAACTTAAGCGCACACCCCGCTCATTTTCTCTTGAAAGCTAAAACCCTACTCTCGCCCCAGCTTCAGCCTCGCTTCACATGACATACAAGTAGAGTTGAATGAGATACTTCAAAAATACAATACATCATCGGTTATTCAAAAAAATGAATTGAAAAGAAAACTATGAGAGATATTCGATCCTACAACAAGCCAAACTATAGAACTTAACTTTTGGTTCCGGGTCGATTAAAGGGGCGAACAAAAGGAATCTTGAACAAGCAAAATGACCGTGCATGTATTAAAATTCAATTTTAAGTAACTTGTAAATATTTTATTTATTTAAGACAACTAATATCCATATCTTTATGTCTATGCATGTCTACATGAACTTATAAATGGACCGTGCAAATTTTTAATTATATCGATGGAAATGATTTGAGATTTTTTTTATTATTATTTTGTTTATTTTTTGTTGTTTAGAAATGTAAAAGGGAAGAATTTTTTTGTATTTGAAGTAAAAAAAACTCAAACTTTATTTTGATGTTTATTTAACAATTTGGCATAAAAATAAAATTTATGATGTTTACTTGACATTTTGGCCTGCAAATAAAATTTATGGTGTGCACATAGACAACAGTGATGTGCACGTAACAGTGCCCGATAATTAAAAGTAGAGTACTGTTATTAGTGGACTTTTGGCACAATGCACCCCGATTTACAAGGATTTGACATTTTGCACCCCAATTTATTAAAATTGGTACAATGCACCCTCTAAATAAAGCTTTCTTGGCAGAATGACGGCGGATTTTCGGCAACGATCTGGCGATCCCGACTGTAACAACGATCCGGCGATCCCGACTGTAACAACGATCCGGCGATCCCGACTGCTTCTTCCTCCGGAGACCCCGACTGCTTCTTCCTCCGGCGATCCCGACTGCTTCTTCCTCCGGCCATCCCGACTACTTCCTCAGGCAGTGGCGGAACTGAGATTTTGAAGTCGCACGGGCACAATGTAAATACTGGCAATTTGGGGGGTTCGGGGGGCAGGACCCCCTGATCGGGGGATCGGGGGTTCGGGGGCCGCGCCCATGAAATTTTTTTTTGGCAAAAATATTTATGTAAGGAAAATATTTAACAAAATATTACAAAAGAAAGGTTTAGATATGAAAAACTTACAATTCAACAAGATACTTTTCGTTGACACATGCTCTGAAAACGTGAAATAATAGTTTCTGTTGTAATAGTATCGGCAACTTCTTTTTCAATGTAAGCAACCAAGCAATCATTCATTCATTCATCCCTCATTCTATTTCGCAACCGATTCTTTATGATCTTCATTGCAGAAAACGTTGTTTCAACAGTAACTGTAGCAACTGGTAAGAGACAAGCCAACTTCAACAATCTAAAAACTAAATGATAGTGATTATCTTTTTTTAATTCTACAATTTTTTTCAGAAGGTCACTGATTCCTTTAACATAAGAAAATGTGCCCGTTGATGTAGATCGCATATCAAAAATATATATCTCAAGTTGTCCTTCAAGTAACTGCAACTCTATTGGCGTAAAATCATACGGATATAATGCAGCAAGATGTTGTAATTTTTGTTTATCATAAGAATTAAAATGATCCTTTGGGTCTAGACAAGCAACACATAAGAGTAATTCTGTGTTTCTTTCATCAAAGCGATTATTTAACTCATTTAGCATCCAATCAAACTGCATTAAAAATTTCAATCCTGAAATAATGTTTTTTTGTAATCTCACGTACATTGCGTCTTGATCTACCTTGCTGAACAAACTTATCTTCCATATTAACAACTTCTATGTCATGTTTTCTAAGGAAAGTTGAGACTTCGGCCATAAATATTTCTCACTCGACTTCATCATTTCTCATCTTCAATAATAAAAGTTTTGACAATTTTACGAAATGCATTGCATTTACAATATCTTGTTCTTTTCTCTGCAATTCTTGAGATAGTTCATTTGTTTTTGATAAAATATATTTCATCAAATGCATAACAAATGCAAATTTGAAAGTCAAGATAACTTGGACAAGTGCGCTTGCCATTCCTCTTTGGTTTCCATCTGCCTCATCAACTATGATAATCTCCAGCACATCAATAATAGTAGAGAACATGCAAATAAAATTTAAAGTTGTGTCATAATGTGACCCCCACCTCGTATCACCAGCGCGTTTAAAAAGAGGGGTATATTATAGAAAGGGCATTGAAGTGGAATTGTGAATTTGATTTCCCCTTAACTAAATTGTGAAACAAAGAGATTGGTAAATTGTTCATGTTTTTCACATCAAATGATGATATCCTAATCTATATTGCATGCAATATGCACACCAGAATCACAAACCCTAAAAAATCTTATACTAGAGTAGGCATTAGAGCTTGAAGTTATACTACAATGTCAAGTAGGAGGGGACTTACGAAAGAGTTTAGTGAATGGATAAAGATAGGGATGCAATTCTGATAGATCTAAAAAAATAATTAACCAACAATGCAGTTTACAACAAAATCAAATTAAGTGAGATTCTAGACAATCTCCACCAAAAGGTATGCACATATAAGTTAGAATACTCTGAAAAGTACATGACAGAATTGCAAATAATTGAATTTTCTAAAGAGAGGATCTTTTCAACAGTCAAATTACTGTTTATAAAGAAAAACCTACTCGGGAGTCGGGATAATACAAACATAAACTTAAAGAACTGCATTTTTCCATGTATCATAGAATTGAATTGCATGATCAACTACAGGATTTAAACAAGATAACTTTAGTTTTATGGCCAAGCAATATTTGTCTAGAGATTATTTACTTCTAACTTCCACATCTCTTTAACAACCTATCATACAAGTACCAGAATACCTCAAAATAAAAATCTATGAAATTCCTAATGTTGAATCTGCTTTGCAAAAAGGTTATAAAATATAGAAACACTTAACATATAGCATAGACATTGAACCTAAACTCACTACTAGAAAACAGACTTTTGGCCAGGGCAAATTTCCCTGGCAAAAAGTCCGAAACCGTGGCTAAAAAGCTTTAGCCACGGTCTAGCCACGGGAAAAATCCGTGGCTAAAGTCGGCGTGGCTAAAAATTTTAAGCCACGAATTAGCCATAGCAAATAGTATTAGCCATGAAAAAAACTGTTGTAGCAAATAAGCTAACTATTAGCCACGGTATGGAACCCTGGCTAAAAGTGAACTCATCATTTTTAAAAAACTATTTGTCACAGTTACAACCGTGACAAATACTAATTTATGTTTTTTTTAAAAAAAAAATTACATTCAAAATACTCTAGATCTCATGAAATTCCAACTTCCAATTATAAATGAATCAATAAACACTGTATAATAATGTCAGATCACGTAATTTGCATAGTTTTGTCCAAATTCGCTTGCAACCTCCAAGAATGTGTGTAGTTCTACTACATAAGAAATAAAAGCAAGCACCTACATATTACACCCACAAAAACAGCTAATACTAATAATCAAAGAGATATCTACATCAACTTTTGCATTCCCCTCCATTTGTAGGATCCACGGATGCTAATGGTCTGAAATGTACAAGAAACATTTAGTTAGAGATGCTCTACACTCTAATCCATGAAAAACAACTAGAAAAAAATATTATTTTATCATGACAATGGCAGCATTAAGTATTTGGTGTCCCATGCAATTAATAAATTTTACTCAAAACTCTATCTAAAATTCATTTTTCAGGCTTTAAATCTGGACAAATCTTTTACAAGAATCCAAAGTGAATTTAATGTTTATACAGAAATGAGGATTGACATGAACAAACTGCAAACAAACAAAAAACGTAGAATAGAAAAGAAAGCAGTCGCATTGTAGCGAAAGCTAGTCCGCAACTGGAAATAATTCCACCGTTATAGAGATTAGGGTATGCCAGATCTGGAGCTGTCCGAAAATTTCCTTTCACAATCATCAAGGGTCACAGGAGAATATATTAATTAAATAACATAGAAAAAAAATTTGAAGAGATAATTGGGAATTTTTGGGGCACAACCAATATAAAGAACATAAAAGAAATGTGGCTACCAATGTGATATATTCTTTACTTTCCCTGACCCAATGTAGAAACCTAATTCACTCATTTCAACAATTGCCAATTTGTCTGGATCGTTGGAATGTTCATAAGACTTGCTTAAGCCTTCGTGCGTTATTCAACCCTCAAACCCAAGACATGAGAGCCAACTGGACCACCATCTTCGTGGAGTTCTAAATTGCTATAAGAAACCCAAACTAGGTTCGAACTAAAATTAATGTTATCTCCGAGTAAACTCCAAAAAAGGGGGATCCATGAAGAGGGTATATGCGAGGGCAGGATGCTCATTCTAGTGCAATCTAAAATAGCAGGGGGCATCAAGCGAATATTGGTTAATTCTAGTGCAATCTGAAAAAAATGTATAGTGCAACAAATCATAAAAGGCTCATCTTGTTGGTACATCACTCACAGATTATTTTAGAACGTAACATTCATCTTGTTGGTCTACCAAACAAAAAAAATGTATAGTACAACAAATAGTAAAACAATAGACTGATAGATCAATCGAAAGAGAATCAACGATCATATTAATAAGATATATGAATATCATCAAAGCATAAGAAAATTCTTTCTATAAAATGCAAACAAGGGCAAAATTTGATTTCTTCTACTGGAACTGCTTCAAAAGAAACATTATTAAATCAAATAAAGTCAGCTCACCCTTTTGCAGTATTTATCAAAATACAGTAAAATCATCTCCAACCATAAATTTGTCCAAGAAGAGCAGCATACTAAGAAGATGGTCATCAAGGGATCCCAGTTGCATGTACTCATAAAACAAAAGCCTTTGGTCTCCATCAACACAATATCCAATTAAGTTAACAAGGTTCGGGTGGTGCAATACACTTTTCCCGCAATTTTGTTTGTCATTAACATATTTGGTGTGCGGTTAGTAATTTAGGTTGCGGAGAAAATTTTCAAAACTTGGTTTGTGGTTACAAAGATATGGAGATAACCAATCTTGATGTACGGTTAAACTTCCCTAAATATATCATCCAGAGAATGCAAAACATAATACTAAACAGGTAAAAGTCAAGAGAAAGCTATTTTTAGCATTTTTATTTGTATGATATTAGAAGAACATACAACCTTCGTACTAAAGTTTATCATTACAAGTATCAGGTGCTAAAACTGAATCTAAACACGAAAAAACAAGAAGTTGCAATAATAAATTACAAGGCATCAAAAATTAGCATCATGAGCAACCAAGGTTGGAAATATCATATCAGATAAAGCTCGTTCTTGTTTGAGAGAGAATACATCTTCACTTACTTCTGCCTTCAAAAAATTTCTATCTTGTTTAGAAATCCAGATGCTTCCTCATTGACATGCTGATGAAGCTCAGCTATATACTTTGGTGTGTCCATTATTTGAAGATCATAACTAACCACTTTGTTAGCAAGTCCATCAAATGCAACTTATAGACTGTTATTTCGATGCTTCTGAGATTGGCAATCCATTTTCAACTTTTTCGGCACTTCTTTATTGTTCTGGTTGCCCATTGCATGGATCTTAACACTCTCCAGTTTGAGTTCCATCATGTTAAGTATATTATGGAGACTTAAAGTTTGCTCAATCGATAAAGTATATGAATCATCTTGCCTTCCACTAACAATTAAAGGTACTTCATCTTCATCACTACCCATATGATTATCATGACCATCTTCCTTCTCTCTATCTGATGTTATGCTTTCTGATTCAACACCAATAACAATAGAATCTTCTTCATTGCTAACTGCATCCAATGATGAAACAAACCCTTTCAAATTTTGTTCAGGATAAGTATCTTTATCCGTGTTCACCAAAAAACTAGGATTCAACACTGAGTGTTGAATTCCATCAGCCAAAAAAGGAGATCTATTTGCCTCCTCTAGTCTGACTGGCTTGTGTTCAGATGAAGTTTCTTCCTCTGATAATCCCTCCCCCCATCAGACGAACTCCTCCATCTCATTCTCTGCAAGTTCTGTCTCTAAATTGACATAAGAAATTGAAGGATCCCCACCTCTCTCATTAACAATTTCTGATGAAGAAGAAATCCCAGAAACCTCATGATTAACACCTAAACAGGAGTTCAAATCCAAATCATGGCCAACACCTGAGCTTGGGACATTGGATAATAAATCACCTTGAGCTTCCTACATTGCCCCTACCCAGCAACAAATGAGAATGGAATTATACATCAATCCCACATCCATTTTTTTATGTTTTCCCATCCACCTGAAATTTGAGTGAAAAAAACGCACTGCAATTCCCTTACCTGGATATCCAAGCCAGAAGGACGCTGATCCGACAACAAACACAGTTCATGGGATATTTGATCTGATTGATCCAACTTTGAGGGTTCTTCTGATCCGGCAACAAACTCATCCTCTGCACGCTCCACAGCATCCTTGAAAAATCGACCTAGCAAAAATCCCGACATATGGGGAAAACTCAACAAATCAGCAAAAAATAGCGTGTGTTCCCATTTCAACAATCTGTACAGTCGTACCTGCTGCAAAACATGCTTTTCGGAGGATGGGAGGTTTTGGTCGAAGATGAACTGCTCCAAGGAGTACTGGCGCTGGTGGAGATGACCCGATCGCTATGCCTTCCTCCCTGCCACTGCCGCTGCCTTCATCATATCTCTCCCTCTCATGGCCTCACTCACTCGCCTCTCTCCCTCTCGTTCGCACGCGAGCAGCGAGAGAAGAAGTACGCGAGTAGCGGCAGAAGAAGCACGTGATGCCCTACCTACACAGAAGAACAAATCGCCGCTATCATGATTTTTAGGTGGAGAATAATGCATGAAATAATAAATAAAGGCAAGAATATTACTTTTCATGGCTAATACATATGTATTAGCAACACTATTTATAACCCTAGCTATAAAATAATTATTAACCATGGTTTTTACAATCATGGCTAATATCAGTGTATTAGCCACGATTTTTAGTCCCTGGCCAAAAAAAGTGTAGCCAATACTCAGTTTTCTAGTAGTGACTTATACAGCACTGAAATCAAAAGAACAAATCTTAGATTATGCACCTAACATGTACTTTCCCGGCTCACTCCCATTTTGGCTACCCAACGATAACATGGCTTTGCCCTGCTCACTTTCATTTTGATTATTGACGACAAAGACGTTGAAGTTGGATGAGGGCCATGCAGTTTGCATTTTCATTTCTACTTTGATTGCAGATGCTTTTCCTTCTAAAATTTGCTTGCAGATGCTTTTCCTTTTAAAATTAGTATGTATTCTCCTTTAATTGATATTAAGTTTATGGTAAGTAGAGGTATATACAAGCATTTGTCTACTTTGATTGTTTCCGTTTATGCACCTAACATGTACTTTGATTGCAGATGATGTTCCTAGTGAAGTAGTTGTCCTAATCCTCCTCAACTTGTGTATTGGTGAAGTTTAGATTGGAATGAACAAATTAAAGATGATCAATATTTGTGGTTTTCTTCATGAAGAACTAAGAAGAAGAAGTATCCACTGTTAAAGAAGAAGAAGTATCCACTGTTAAAGAAGAAGAAGTATCCACTATTAAAGAAGAAGAAGAAGTTGACCTAGAAGAAGTTGACCTAGAAGAAGTTGACCTAGAAGAAGAAGAAGAAGAAGAAGAAGTTGACCTAGAAGAAGAAGAAGTTGACCTAGAAGAAGAAGAATAAGAAGTTGACCTAGAAGAAGAAGAAGAAGAAGTTGACCTAGAAGAAGAAGAAGAAGTTGACCTAGAAGAATAAGAAGAAGAAGTTGACCTAGAAGAAGAAGAAGAAGAAGTTGACCTAGAAGAAGAAGAAGAAGAAGTTGACCTAGAAGAAGTTGACCTAGAAGAAGAAGAAGAAGAAGAAGTTGACCTAGAAGAAGAAGAAGAAGAAGTTGACCTAGAAGAAGAAGAAGAAGAAGTTGACATAGAAGAAGAAGAAGTTGACCTAGAAGAAGAAGAAGTTGACCTAGAAGAAGAAGAAGAAGTTGACCTAGAAGAATAAGAAGTTGACCTAGAAGAAGAAGAAGTTGACTTAGAAGAAGAAGAAGAAGAAGAAGAAGAAGAAGTTGACCTAGAAGAAGAAGAAGATGCTAACCTAGAAGAAGAAGAAGCTGACCTAGAAGAAGAAGAAGCTGACCTAGCAGAAGAAGAAGCTGACCTAGCAGAAGAAGAAGCTGACCTAGCAGAAGAAGAAGCTGACCTAGCAGAAGAAGAAGCTGACCTAGCAGAAGAAGAAGCTGACCTAGCAGAAGAAGAATCTGACCTAGCAGAAGAAGAAGCTGACCTAGCAGAAGAAGAAGCAAACCTAGCAGAAGAAGAAGCTGACCTTGCAGAAGAAGAAGCTGACCTAGCGGTAGTGGCGGATTGGGCGGAATCTGGTTTCTGCGACGGAATCGGGAGCTTCTGCGGCAGAATCGGGAGCTTCTGCGGCGGAAGAAGCGGAATGCGGAATCGGAAGAGCTTCTGCGGCGGAATCGGGCCTAGGGCGGACGGAATCGGGAGAGAAATGCGCGGGAGACCTATAGGGCGGACGACAGAAATATCGGTCGGGCACGTGCCCGACCGTGCCCGACTGTGGTTCCGCCCCTGTCCTCAGGCGAGCCCTGCTTCTAGGTAAGAACTCGGATGTCCCCTTAACTTCCTATCAACGATGAAGCGAGCATTTTTCTGGTGATGTTCCAGCCGATACCAACTGTTTTGATACCTCTCTGCAGTAGGTTTTTATTTCTGCAGCTTTTTCCGTGTTTGAGTTCCGACAGCCACATTTTTGGGTAAACCCTAACCTAGATTTATACTATTACAATTTTTTTTTTCTAATTTTAGACTCTTATATACATTTATTTATAATGAAAAAATGTCATATTTTGGTGATGTTGAATGAGATAATATGTTGATCAATGCAAATGATTATCAAGAAGAAATTCCATTAGGTAGCGGTAGTGATTCAGACACATTTAGTGGGGATGACAATGATTTAGATTCCTCATTTACGGATGATTTGAAGGAAAGCGAGTTTGAGTTGGTTGATGTTATGTATGCAAAAAATATTGATGATGAAATCCAAATGGTGGTTGGAGGAATTTCAACAAAAAATATGAATGTCAATACAAGAGGATTACCAATAATAGAGCAAGGTAGTCATTCTTTGTCCAAATCGGAGAAACGAAAAACATTCACAAATAAATATTTATGAAGGAGACACCAATGATTATGATTTCGAGTTTGATGTGGGTTTGTGTTTTAAATCCGCAACTAATTTTAGAGATGCAGTTAGATTGTATGCTACAAAGCAAGGCAGGCCACTAAAATTTACCAAAAATTGCAGCAATAAAATTCAAATTACATGTGATTGTGGATGAGTTTTGTTTGCTTCGTTCATTTCAAAAACTGAGAGGATTTTTTAGGTTAAAACAAAAGGGGAACATGCATGCCATATGGGTACAAACTCCTTACATTACAACTCTAAGTTTCTGGCGGGTAAGTATGAGCATCACATAAGGAGCAACCCAGAATGACTTGCAAATTCCATGCAATAAGTGATGCAGATGGAGAACAAAACATCTTTGAGTATTTGGAAGATGTATATAGTGAAAAACATGCTCCCAAAGTTATTATTGGCACTGAAATGGAGCAATACTCTAAGTTGTGGGACTACTGTGAGGAGATTTACAGGACCAACCCGGATACCACAATTAAGGTAAAATGTAAGCATGATGTAGTGCCTCAAACTTGTATTTTCAAGAGAATTTACATATGCTGGGGTGCATTGAAGAAGAGATTCATGGCCGGTTGCAGACCGATCATAGGTTTGGATGGCACTCACATTAAAACAACTGCAGGTGGGGTGTTATTATGTGCAGTCGGCATTGATGATAACAATAACATGTTTCTTGTTGCTTACGCTTGAGTTTTGAAGGAAAACACCAAAACTTGGGAATGGTTTATTGCACTCATTATGGAAAATTTGTGCGTGGAGAACAGTCACATGTGGACAATCATGTCAGATAAGCAGAAGGGGTTGATAAAGGCTGTTGAGAAGTTATTGCCTAATGCTGAGCATTGGTTTTATGTAAGGCATATGTACAACAACTTCAAGAAAAAATTTAGAGGCCTGCAGTAGAATGAGTTGTTATGGAGAGCTGCTTCTGCTACAAGGGTTGTTGACTTTAATGCTGAAATAGAGAAATTGAAGGCATGTGATAAAAGGGCTTATGATTGGGTAAGGGCTAGACCCGAAAAACATTGGGCTAAGTCTCATTTTATTGTTTGGCCTAAGTGCGATATGCTCTTAAACAATTTTTGTGAATGTTTTAACAATGTGATCTTAAAGGCTAAAGATAAGTCAATAATCACAATGTTGGAGACAATACGGGTAATATTAATGAAAAGGCTCCATATTCAACGAGCCAAAGTGCTCAAATTTAGTGGAGAGGTGTGTCCTTCTATACAAAAATTTTTGGAAAACAATAAGAAAGAAGCAAGCAGCTATATTTTAGTATGGAATGGTGGTGATAAATTTGAAGTGCAGGGATGGAATGGAGATAAATGGATGGTGGATTTGACTTTGAGAAATTGTAGTTGTAGGCAGTGGGAACTTATCGGTAGTCCTTGTGTGCATGCAACATCGTGTCTCTTTTATCGTATGGAAAGTGTTGAAGACTACGTGGATCATTGGTATAAAAGAGGGATGTTCATGAGGGCTTACAAGTATTTACTAAATCCTATAACTTCAAGCAAAGAGTGGCCCTTAGCCAAATTGAACCCCGTCTTTTCATGTACTAACATTCAAAGGAAGCCCGGAAGGCCGTCACAACATGCTCGAAGAAAAGAACTTGATGAATTAGAGGCGAAAAAATAAGGAATTAAGAGACACGGTTCAAAGTACACATGCTCCAACTGTGGAGCACGAGTGCATAATAAAAAGGGATGTCTGAAAGCATCACAAGCGACAATGGCCTACCCGTCTACAAAAAAATTAAAAATTCCGGTAATCATTATTTTTCCTTATTCCTATTTTGCAATTTTTCTTATTATTCAACTGCTAATATTAAATTTTCTTTAAAATGTAGGTGCGTAGTAACACATGAAGTGTCGTGCTTCCGTCAAAAGTTATCTATCATTTTGGAGCTCGTGAAAATTTTGGAGCTCGTCAAAAGTATGCTACAAGGGTTCTTTGGCTTCCGATTTAGTTCTTGAAACCATATATAAAGGGCTCTCTGTAATCATTTTTGTTGGTTGAAAGATTTGAGATTTCTGGGTTATTGATTTCCTGTGAGCTGCCATGAGATTAGGCTTGGCTGTTTAATTCATGTAGCTAATCCTTGTTTAAGATTTTTTTTTTAGTAGTTGATGAAAGTGTAAGTGATGCTACTGTTTGTTGTAAAAAATTTAAAATGTTTGCCGAAAAATGTTTGTTGCCATGAGATTTTAAATGTTTGCTTCCATGAAATTTAAAATATTTGCTGCCATGAGATTTCTGTTTTAGTAGACAATAAAATGTGATTTTTAAGCTCTAGTAGCTCACAGGAAATGTGATCTGCCTGTAGCTAATACTTAGTTTGGAAAAATGTGATCTGCATGTGCCAAATCCTTGGAAGTACAACAACGAGCTTGGAAATGTGATATGCCTGTAGCTCATACTTACCTTGGAAAAATGTGATCTGCATGTGCCAAATCCTTGGAAGTACAGCAACGAGCTTAGATGTTTTAAAAATGCTTGGCTCTAGTATTTGAGAAGTGCCAAAATGCCCTTGATATTTAAGCCTAGGATGCAAAGTGCCAAATTTTTATGTTTGAAGGGTGCAAAGTGCCAATTTTAATAAATTGGGGTGCAAAATGCCAAATCCTTGTAATTAGGGGGTGCATTGTGCCAAAAGTCTGTTATTAGCAATCCCGCTTTAATTATTCATTGCCCAAATTCAAGAGAAAAAAACCTCTTTATTAGTAATTTTAAATCATGCAATCGCAAGCCGATGAAATGCATTGGGGGAAGGTGCCGAGGCAACATCTCTGGAGACGCATATTCAGCGATTAAAAAAGTACATACGTCATGCGCAGTTGGAGCTTGACGCTATCCGCGAATACAACAATCCTCGTTGTCCGTCTGGGGTGGCGACTTGGGGCGGGGGAAGGTGGAAATGACTCCATTTTTGAGCCTACTGTCCCTCGCCACACCCCTTATCTTTCTTTCTTGCTCTTCCCTCTTTTCTTTCAGAAAACGTGGACTGTGTATTAATTTAATTTAACTTGCCCGGAACATGTTTGGATGTGTGATAATTGTGCGTACTCGCCTTATGAGTGATATTTCCTCTGGTTTTATGTGACACGCGTGCTTATACATGATAGGTCTGGTCCCGCACGAGGGCACCGCCCTACTTTCTTGCTCGTTTTCTTTTCTAAGTTCTGTATGATGTAGCTTTCTCGACTCGAGGACCAGTTGGGGGGATCTCACTAGATTGGCTCAAATGGCGAAGGAGAGGGGTCGAAGGCAAGTTATCTGCACCCACCGTCCATTCTTGCATTATTCACAACTTTCCTATAAATATGCCCCCCTGTCGTACATTCACCTACCACAATAATTGTTCTCCCCAGATTACGCCTCTTCTTACTCTTTGCACTCACATCCTCTGCTTACTTAAAATGCGTGGAGATGGCAATGTTGTGGAGAGTCACCTGAAGCGTGCTAAACAGTTTATCGAGTACCCATTCCACGATGGGCACTTGCACGAGGAGTATCTTTCCTTCGTGGTTGAATACATCCCGCCCGGATTCATCGCTCGCCTGCCCGGGATGTGCGAGGCGATCTACACCTTCTATAAGGATGAGCTTGCCTTCCCCATCTCGCATTCTTAAATGGGGTTGCCACTTCTTCTGTGGCCCAAGATTCACCAAGTCCTCAAGTACTTTGAGGTCGTCCCGGCGCAGCTCAACACCAGCACAATCACAATGTTGGTGGCATTTCCGTGCTACATGCGTGGGGAGAGAAATGAGTTTAACCTTATCATATTCCGCAAGCTATTCATTTACAGGGCTACCAACAATGGCGTCACCTTCCTCTCCGGCTCGCACTTTAAGGTGTGCGAGACTGCCAAAAAAACCAACACTGGATAGACAAGTATGTGTTCATCAAGGGGAATCTCGACAATATTCCCTATTCGACGATTCAGCAAGACGAGGAGACGAATTGAGCCCCGCGCGTGGAAGGCCAGGACGCATCCCTCCACAAGTTCTTCCTAAGAAATAACTTTGAAGTCTCAATCTTGAGGCAAAACATAGACTCGCTACCCCCGGTGCTCTCGGGAGAAGGTACTCGCATCCTTCTTTTTTTAGATCTCACTGTTGGGTCCATTGCCCACAATGTCCTAAGATTTGAAGAAGTCAATAATATCAATGATATACACAAAAGTGTATTTGATGTGTGCCTAAGTTCATGCATGTAGATTGTCCTAGCAACAATGATGGGACAGGATGTCTAAGTGGCAAGTTCAGGTAAACACTTACCTATGTTGTGGACTGACAAAAATCTGTCTATGTCCACAGGCGTTGAGTGAAGGTTACTCACTCAATTCCAGATGACTTATAGCGCTGAGTGTAGCCTATACAGTCAAAGCCAAAGTTATGGCAAGCTGAGAAAGTGGCTAATTCCACATACGTTGAGTGAAGTCAACTCACTCAACGTCATACAGCGAAAAGCTGTGAGATAGGCTAAAACAGTCAAAGCCATATATGAGAGACTGGAAAATCCGTCAAAGTCCACAAACGTTGAGTAAAGACTACTCACTTGTTGAAGTATGACTGGGCGGACTGGCAGTTAAAATCAGCGGGTTGTTAACCGCGCGGTCAGGCGACTTATCTCCAATGGATTGATGTCCAGACTGTTGATGTTGGTGTCCGGGCAGTCTTGCGGTCTACTACTGCGACATGTTCTCTTTTGTCTCTGGTGTTGCCGAGCGGTTAGTGTTGTCTAACCGCGCGGCCTTGTCGGCCTGATCGGTCACTTTGTTCTAGCCGCCCAGCTCTGTATTTTGCTTTTTTAGTCTCACATTGTTTATATGTATTCTCTCTTCTCTCCCTCATTCTATAAAAGAGAGGGCATATCTTTGTAAATGATAACTTTTTGGATAATAAAACTTTCAATTATTCAAAGTTCTGGTTCCTTTTTGTTCACTACTTTCACATGGTATCAGAGAAAACGATCGATTCCTCCTGATTCTCTGCCTCCTATCCGCGCGACTTCGCTCTTTTCTCGCCCAGATTATTCTCGGCTCGCGCGGCCTCTTTTCCCTTGTCGCTGCACTGTTTGTGCGACCTCTGTCCGTCTTTTGCTCTACTTCCTGGTCGTGGCTCGTCTTGCCGCTGGTGTGTTGACACCATGACCGTTGCAGCTATCTCATTTGTCTGTTGCGAACTTCTTCTAGTCGCGCGGGTTCCCTCGTGTTCGCACGGGTTCTTTTTTCTCGCACACTTCTCTATTAGCGCGATCTCTATTCATGTTCTCTTCTCTGCTTCTAGGTCATGGCCCTTCTTGTCGCTGGTGTACTGACACTGTGACCGTTGCAACCTCTCCTCTTTTGTCCGCTGCGGACATCCCCTAGTCACGCGGGTTCCCTCGTGTTTGCGCGGCCATTTCTTCCCTTCCTATCCGCGCGACTTCTATTCTTACCGCGTGGTTTGCTGTGTTCTCTATGGCCAATTTCGATATCTCCACCCCCGTCATCTCTACCTCCACCACTTCTGTGGATCATCCCCCTCTTCCTCCCACTCCTTCCGGTAACCTTGGCACGGTTTCTAAACTTGTTGGTTCCAACTATCTGGATTGGAGTGTGTCTTTCACCTTTCTCCTTCGTTCTCAGCGAAAACATCATCATCTCACCGATGACCATCCTCATCCCGGATCTGCTCAATTTGATGACTGGGATGCAAGTGATGCGCTCGTCCGCACTTGGCTGGCAAACAACCTCTCTGATTAATGTCTTCCCGTTATTTGCCATGACGAGACGGTCAAGGCAGCATGGCTTCACCTCGCTGCTCTATACTCGAAGGAGGCCCAGACGTCCCGCATTTACACTCTCTATGCGGACCTCTTCGCTCGCCCTTCCATGCCACCTGCTGCGGCGTATCAGCAGGTTCAGTCCCTTGGGGCCGAGATCCTCCAGAATCGCCCCTTCTCCGCGGACTTGGCCGAACAACACAAGCACTTCCAGGAACTCCTGGTTGTTTGTTATCTTCTGTAACTTCCAGAGTCCTATGATATGATCCATCAGCAGATATTGGGCGAGGCGGAATCTCCCACTTTGGATGCTACTGTGGATCGCATTGTCGTTGTTACTTCACTGCTCCAACATCCTCTGTTATCCTCTCCTCCTCCACAGGACTCCTATGCTCATCGAGCTCAGCAGGGTGGCTCGAGTAGCCGCAACCATTTAGGAAGTCGCGGCTCGTCCAAATTTATCTGCTCTCACTGTGGTCGTACCGGCCACCCTGTCGAATGCTGCTGGCTGAAACATCCTCATCTTCACCCCTCTAGTGATACATCTTCCTCCACCTCTGCCTCCTCTCGGTCATCAACCTCTGTGGCCACGACTTCAGGTAGTGCCCACGTCGTTACCCAAGGTAAATGGCTGATTGACTCTGGTGCTACAAATCACATGTCCGGCAATCCTCAGTGCTTTTCTCTTCTAGAAACACATGATCGATTTCCCCCAGTTCTTGTTGCTGATGGTTCTCCTTCCCCGGTTCATGGGACGGGCATCGTCCAAGTCACCCCGTCGCTTCGCTTGGCGGACACTCTTTATGTCCGGAAGTTTCCTTGCAATTTATTATCTGTTACTACTTTATGCAAGCAACTTCAGTGCTCCGTCTTATTCACTCATACTTCGTGTTCTTTCCAGGACCCAAGAATCCAACGGACGATTACTACTGGGACTGAGAACGGCGGCTTCTACTTCCTCGACAACGTTTCCACGCTCTCCGCCTTCTCCTCATCTTCCACAGATCTTCTTCAATGGCATCTTCGCCTTGGACATCCTCCTCCTCGAATTCTTCGTCAGCTTTTGCCCCCACTTACCTCACGCCAGTCCTCCGCTCAACTATGATGTGTGTCAGCTTGGCAAACATCACCTCTCCTCCTTCCCGGCGAAATAAGTTTGTGGCTCCACTCGCCCGTTTGATCTCATTCATTCTGATGTCTGGGGTCCATCTCCTACCCTCACCGTTGGTCGGGGTAGCTATTATTTTGTAATTTTTATTGATGATTTCTTTAGATGTACCTGAGTGTATCTGTTAAAAGATCGCTCTGAACTATTCTCTGTATGACAATCTTTTTATTATATGATTAAGACTAAGTTTGATGTTTCTATTAAAGTATTTCGCTCTGATAATGTTAAGGAATATCTAAGTCATGAGTTTTCTTCTTTTTGTGTGCAACATGAGCTTCTTCATTAGACCAGTTGTGTTTACACCTCCCAGCAAAATGGGATGGCAGAGCGTAAAAATCATCACCTCCTTGATGTCGCTCTCACTCTCATGACTCAGATGCAGGTATCCCGCTCCTACTGGGGATATGCTGTTCTTCTCGCCTGCTATCTCATCAATCGCATTCCCTCTACCGTTCTCCATGGCAAGACCCCTTTCTCCATTCTCTACCCAGGTAAGGAACCATTTCCTCTCCCTCTTCGTATCTTTGGGTGCATGGCTTTTATGCACGCTCCTTCCGCCACCTGCGACAAGCTTTTCCCCCGTTCCACCAAGTGTGTCTTTTTGGGATACTCTACCACTCAGAAAGGCTATTGTTGTTTTGACCCCGTTCTACGCAAGCAATTTATCTCTACGGATGTCACCGTCTTCGAAAATGTTTCCTACTTCCCTCCTGACTCATATCTTTCCCCTGCTGACTCTGATTCTCCACCGTCTCCCTCCACTCCTTCCACGCCGGTCGATATATCTCCTCCTACATCATCTCCTCCTCCGTCTCAGCCTCCATCCCTACCTCCTTCTCCCTCTTCTCCGCCGTCGTCGCTCTCTAGTTTCGGGCCAGCATTCTCTGCCACGGACGCTCCGATCACTGAGGCACACGTCGAGCTAGATCTTCCCATCGCTCTCCGTAAAGGGATGCGGGCGTGTACATAACATCTGCTTGCGGCAGTTATTTCCTATGATCGGCTTACTCCGTCTCGCAGGTCCTTTGCTTTGGCTATCTCGGTCACTGCCACTCCCCGCACCTACCAAGAGGCCATTGCCATTCCGCATTGGAAAACTTCCATGGATGAGGAAATTACCACTCTTACTGAAAGAGGGACCTGATAACTTGTTCGTCCACCGGTGGGTACTGATGTCGTTGGCTGTCGTTGGGTGTTTGTTGTGAAGTTTCGCCCAGACGGCACTGTGGATTGCTACAAGGCTCAGCTGGTGTCCAAAGGCTTTACACAGACGTATGGGGTTGACTACTTTGACACCTTCTCTCTAGTCGCTCGCCTCAGCACCATCAGGGTTCTTCTCTCTGTGGTCGTCAACAAGGATTGGGCAGTTTCCCAACTTGATGTCAGGAATGCCTTTCTCTATGGGGATCTTCAGGAAGACGTCTACATGGAGCAACCTTCTAGGTATGTTGCTCAGAGGGAGACATGAGTATGCTAGTTGAAGAAGGCCATCTATGGCCTGAAACAGAGCCCTCGGGCGTGGTTCGACAAGTTTAGTGGAATTATGGATGCCATCGGCTTTGCAAGGAGTTCGGCCGACCACTCCTTGTTTATTCGTAAAACAACCTCGAAACTGGTGGTTTTAGCGGTATATGTGAACGACATTCTTCTGACTGGCAATGACCAGGCTGGGGTGGACTTGATAAAGAAAAATCTCCGTCAACACCTGGTCACCAAAGATATGGGATCCCCGAAATACTTTTTGTGGATATAAATCTCTCTGAAGCCCGAATCATTGGTTCTCTCCCAACGCAAATATGCTCTTGATCTTCTACAAGAGGCAGGACTAACTGGTGCCAAACCAACACGGTTTCCCATAGCTACTGGGGAAGACAAAACATGGACAGATGACTCACCCCTTCTATCCGATGTCACGAGGTACAGATGTCTAGTGGGCAAACTAATTTATCTCACATTGACTAGACCAGACATCTCTTATGTTGTAGGCAAGGTTAGCCAGTTCATGCAAGCTCCTAGGGAATGTCATCTTCAGTCTGCCTTGAAGATATTGGAGTATGTCAAAGCAGCACCTGGAAAAGGGCTTCTCTTTCAGAAGAATGGTCATCTGAGGGTTGAAGCCTACTCAGATTCAAGCTATGCTGATGATAAAGGCGACCGAAAATCCACATCAGGTTTTTACACATTTGTTGGAGGGAACCTTGTGAGCTGGAAGAGAAAGAAACAGTCTGTTGTCTCCAGATCCAGTGCAGAAGCCGAATATCGGAGTATGGCGTCAACCACTTGTGAGTTAAAATGATTACGTGCTCCCATGCTTGACTTAGGAGAGGTCTACAACTATCCTCTTCCTATGTTCTGTGACAACAAGGCCGCTATACACATATCCAAAAATCTGGTCTTCCATGAGAGAGCGAAACATATAGAAGTCGACTGTCATTTCATTCGTGAAGAGATCGTGAGTAAACAGATTTGTACTCCGTTCGTCACCTCTGACAAAGAGTTAGCAGATATCTTCACCAAACCGATCTCTACTTCCTTCTTCCACATTTGTGATAAGCTAAGCATGATTGATATCTATGCTCTAGTTTGAGGGGGAGTGTTGAATTATGACTGGGCGGACTGGCGGTTAAAATCAGGGGGTTGTTAACCGCGCGGTCAGGAGGCTTATTTCTAGCGGATTGATGTCCAGACTGTTGTTGTTGGTGTCCGGGCGGTCTTGCGATCTACTACTGCGACATGTTCTCTTCTGTCTCTGGTGTTGTCGAGCGGTTAGTGTTGTCTAACCGCGCGGCCTTGTCGGCCTGATCTGTCACTTTGTTCTAGCCGCCCAGCTCTGTATTTTGCTTTTTTAGTCCCACATTGTTTTTATGTATTCTCTCTTCTCTCCTCCATTCTATAAAAGGGAGGGCATAACTTTGTAAAGGATAACTTTTTGGATAATAAAACTTTAATTATTCAAAGTTCTGGCTCCTTTTTGTTTGCTACTTTCATATCACTCAATGTCATGGGACAAAAGGCTGCGAGTCAGTCAAAGTCACAAAAGCCTATGATTTGAAACACAAGAAATTTGGCCAAGACAAAAAGCGTTGAGTGGAGGTTGCTCACTCAACGCTCTCAATGCCAAGAAGCAGAAAAGTTAGGCTAAGGCAAAAAGCATTGAGTGAGGTGTGGTCACTCAACGCTCTCAACGCTTAAGATGCTGAATAAGCAGGAAATTGGTTAAGGCAGAAAGCGTTGAGTGATGGTCACTCACTCGACGTTCTCAACGCCTAGTGGAGACATAATTTTGTCTAAGTAGTTTGGCATTGAGAGATGTTCACTCACTCAACGCCAAACAGCAGAAAGCTGATAAAGCAAGATTGGGGTTGAGTGAAGCTGAATCACTCAACGCCTAGAAACAGATTTATAATATAAGTAGTTTGGCATTGAGTGAAGGTTACTCACTCAACACCAAGAGACAGTAAATCTGTCTAAGTATTTTGGCGTTGAGTGAAATTCTTTCACTCAACGCATATTTTACCGATGCTCGATTTTGGCTAAGTCCACAGGTGCTGACGTCAGCAAAATCGACAAAGTCAACTAAGTTCAAATCAGGTACGGGGAAGCTACAGTATATGACAAACTTTATCGTGAAGCTACTATACGTCTTCTTCCATTAAAGCAAGGTGCAGCTGGATGCTGCAGGTGGGGACCACCGATCTCTAAGAGACGTTGATCGGCGAACTACAAAAGGAAGAGAAGGGGCCAAGACAAAGACAACTTTTAGGGCTTTTACCAATTTCAAAAGTGAGCAACTGTCTTCATCTTCCTCACCATTTTCTACATGTGCAAAGCTTGAAGCTCTCCTGCAAGAAAAGTTTAGTTAGCTGTGTAAGTCTCCATCTATCATAGCAGATTCAGAATCAGTTCTGAAGAAAGAAGAATCTTCATCCTTAAGCAGGTTCAGTGAGCTGCTTGAAGACTCAAGATCAACAGATCTTTAGCCTTCTTCAGCTAGTTCAGAAGTTAGCTTCTGAGTTCCTCCATCAAGCCTTTTCTCTATTGTGAGGGAAGTTAGAGCAGAAATTTCTCTGCTCTAGTTGTTGACATAGAGAAATTTCTCTAAGTCAAAGTTAATTAAACCATTTCTTTTTGTAGAATCCTTCTGGATCTGAGCTGTAGGGCTTTGGGCCTGAGGTAAGACAAATTTGCCTGAGCTGTAGGCGAGGACTCTCTCTGAGTGTAGGATCCTGAGGGATCTGAGGTAGGTGAGTTTTACTCACTGAGTTGTAGGACAGTATTACTTGAGCTGTAGGAGAGTGTATCTCTCTGAGTTGTAGGAGCAAGTTGATCTGAGGTAGGGCTATCCTCCATAGCCTGAGTGGTAGGGCTTAATTGCCTGAGGTAAGTGACAAGTGTGTTACTAAGTTGTAGGCCTTTGTGGCTAAGGTGTAAGTATTGGAGGAGATTGAGATATCCTGAGGGATCTGAGGTGTAAGCTCCTTGGAGCATTGTTTTGGAGAAGTGCCTTGACTAACAAGAAGTTAGCAAGGTGGGAGGAGAGTGGATGTACCCATAATTTTGGAGAACCACTATAACATACATGTGTGCTTTTCTGTGTTTGTTATTCTTTTCTTATTTGCAAGTGTTAAGGACAAGCTCTAGATCACCTTAAGTTGAAAGCTAAAAGAAAATTACAAGATATAGAAGAGATTATAAAAGGACCTAGACAAACCTATTCACCCCCCCCCCCCTCTAGGTTGTTAGCTATCTTAAAAATAAGATCTTTCATGTGGTATCAGAGGAAGGTTGCTCAAAAAGGATTTAATAATCTGAGTGATCTCCAAAGGTAGCTGCAGTTAAGTGATCATGGGCTTAGGAGAGATCCAGAGAGAGCTGAGTTCCATGAAACTCCTTATCTGCAAAAAGGAGCATTTTGGGATATGGAAAGAGAGGGTGAGGCTATTTATGGAAGCCTATGATCCAAGAATCTTTGCAACAGTTAGGGAGGGACCTATCATTCCTATGAAGGTCTTTGCTCTGGATGCCAACATCCAGGCACTAAAGACATACTCTGAAATGACCAAAGATGAGGTCATCTTAGCTGGCTTGGACAAGAGAGCACATAACATCATTGTTAGTGTTGTAGATGACTCAACCTTTCTGAACTTGGTTCACTGCCAGACCTCCAAGGAGATGTGGGACACTCTTGTGGTCTATATGGAGGGTACTGATAAGGTAAGGGATGATAGGAAGTTTCTATTCAACTAAGAGTATGAGGTTTTCAAGCAAATCATGAAGGAGAAAATAACTGCCTGTTATGAAAGATTCTTTAGGATCATAAATGAGTTGAAGACCTATGGAAGGGTCTTCAATAATTATGAAATAAAAGACAAGTTTCTCAGGTCTCTCACTAGAGACTGGGATACTAAGATTTGTGTCATAAGAGAGATGACTAAGCTTGCTAACACTCCTCCCCAAATATTATTTGGGAAGCTGCTCTCCTATGAGATGCAGCTAGCTGCGAGGAAGGAGGAGGATACCGCCAGCAAATCACTGGCCAAGGAAAAGTCCTTGGCCTTCATAGCTGAAAGCATAAGGAAAGTCAAGGAGTGGATTCCTTCTCCACCAAGAAGACCAGCTGAGTCAGATAGCTCAAACTCAGAGGCTTCAGACAGCAGCATGTCTGATGAAGACTTTGCAGCGTTCTCCAGACAACTCCAGAAGCTGATGAAGAAGAAGCACTGGAAGAAGATGCCTTCCAATTCCACTCATCATAGGAAGAATCAGTCCAAGACTGACAGGTATGGTTCCAAACCTAATAAATATAATTCTTCTAAAGTAGTTTTATACTATTGCAGCAAGCCTAGGCACATGATAGCTGGCTGCCCAGAGAAGAGAAAGGAGGCTGAGGAGAAGAAGCATCACCATCACAAAGGAAAGAAGGAAAAGTCCTTCATTGCTAAGAAGGAAAAGAGTTGGACAGACTCATCATCTTCTTAGTCTGTAGAAGAGGAAGCCTACATTTGGTTAGTTGTTGTTGATGCTGAAAATAAAGCTGTTGCAGCAGGAGAAGTCAATCCTTCGGTGAGGATAAAAATCAAGGCCCCTCTGACACTGTCAGACAGTGAGTCAGAGATGGATGAAGATGTCCACAACTACAAAGGGATGATGGCAATGATAGATGAATAGGATAGCCAGGATCAGTCTGGTCAAAGCAAGGTACATTCTTTACCTAATTCTGCTTCTTTATTTGAGTATGAGACTAGTCCTTTCTCAGAAATCTCTTCACCCAGTGGTGAAGAAGATTCTGGATCTGAAGGAGATGTCAATCAACTGATTGATAAGTATGGAGAACTTTTGGATGCCTTCAAGAAGGTCAAGAAGTTTTCCAAGAAGCAAATTAAAGAGATATCATCTCTTAAGCTTGTTGTTGCCCAACAGACTGTAATAGCAAATCTGCTAGACCATAAAGCTAGGGAAATTAAACAACTGAAGTCCCTCTTGGAAATTCGGGTAGCATCCATCAAGCACAAGAACTGTCTCATCAGGGAGCTTGAAGATAAGCTTGAGAAGGAGAAAAGAATAGTGGCTAGCTATTCTAAGCCAGGTACTGTACTCCCCTTGATAGACACCTTCTCCTCTCAAAAGGGCAAGGCGGGGTTGGGATTCAAGGGAAGCACAAGAGTTGCTCCCTCCAAAAGGAAGGGCAAGGCTTCAGCTCCACCTCAGCATATTGCTTCCAAGCCTCTCATTCTCTTTAGAAAGGTTTTGACACTTTCTAATAGGCATGACCAAGAAAACTCTTATGGTCACTGGGAGAAGGGTTGTTCATCTGGAGTGAACAAAGATGTCCACTACCATGGTGAAAGTTGTTGCAGGGTGTGTGACTCCAAGGCTGCCAATGATAAATTTCAAATAGCCCAAACTAGACAATTTGTTTTTGGTGCTTCTGCACCAACACTCAAGAATGTTGCTGCAGCCAAGGCTCAGATTCTGACAGCAAAGGCTCAGACTAAGGGCAAGTCTAAGAGTCATGCTGATTTGGGTATATATGAAGCCATCAGAAGCATGCTCTGAAAAGAATCTTGTTGCTACTGGCACTCATGGCAGACCAAATCATCCAGCTAAAAGACTTACCTTCAGTCAAATTTTAGCTGAAATAAATCAGAAAAGGGCTGCAGCACATCTTCCTCCTGTTAAGATTGTTGCTCACCAAGTTGCAGGGCCTACACAAAAAAGAAGATATAACATACATGATTGTTGGTGTTGTGGTAAGATATGGTATTTTGCTTGTACAACCCCGTATCCGGCGAGTGGGTCGACAGAATCCAGACCAGCCGGTTCAGACCGTCCCACAGCCCGAGCTGGGTTCATGCCGAGTTCGAGCTCGGCAATCGTCGTGCCGAGCTCGACGATCGTCGGGCCAAGCTCAAAGTTCCTGGAGCTGAGCCCGACGACCGGCTCGGCGGGTCGGTAGGAGCAGGGCGCGAACTCGTACTCGCCCCAAGCCAAGGGTCAGGCGAGTGCAAGTCCATCCCACCTCCTTTTTCTTTTTGGAGAGTGGATATTTTAGGAGGTGGCATCAGACGAGCTCGCCCAGTGTTCAGAGGTGTGTTTTACCATTTTGCCCCCATTGGTCTGCCCCTAGCTCCTCGAAGCAGAGGAGTTATGTTATTGGCAGACTGACTTGGGGATGCATATATCTTTTCAGAATAACGGAGATTGGCTATTTGCACCTTAGCTTTCTGAGGTACCTTAGCTTCAGCACCTTGCTATGAAGGGAAAGCGCTCTAAGATCTTCCGAGTGTGTGGAGGGACCTCCGTGATGGAGCCTTGGGTCTATCCCTAATTCTTTTTCCTTAGTCTCTTAGGCTCGCGGGAGAGAAGTATTTGTGCGGTCACCCCTTCCCCGAGGGTGAATTCCATAGAGACCAATTCACCGGTTTCAACATTTTGGTGCGGTGAGTGTGGAAAGTGACCAGCAAAAAAAATCTTCTACAGGTTCAATGACTAGAGAGGGCTGAGAGCGCGACACCAGCGGTCCCGGTGGTCGCCGCTTCGGCACTCGGCAACGACACGCCACTCAGGCGACCAGGGAAGGAGCCCACTGAGAGAGGCAAGCGCGAGTTCCGGTGGAGAGTTCTGTTCCCCGATTCGACGGCCGAGTACCAATTCGGCGAGACAATGGGGAGAGAGTTCCCAGCTCGCCCGATTGAGGGGGGAAGCTGCTTTAGCGAGTTCGTTTCTTCTGCCCCAGTTCTAGAGGGGTTCCGTGAGCCGGAGATGTCCTATTACTCCAGGAGGGGAGATCCAGTCCAACACGTCCAGTGGTTTGAGGACATGGTCTCCATCCGACAGATGTCGGACGGCTTCAAGTGCAGACTCTTCTCCATCACCCTAAGGGAGAAGGCGAGAGAGTGATTCCACCAACTCCCTATCGGCTCCGTCTATTGCTTCGAGGACCTGCGTCGGGGGTTCATGTTAAGATTCACTACTTAAAAGAAGAGGAAGAGAGAGGCGAAGTCCTTGTTCCGCATCAAGCAGGGGACGAGGGAGACCTTGGGAAGTTACCTAGACAGGTTTCAGGAGGAACTGTCCCAGGTACAGGAGATGCCAGGGTACACCATGATGGTGGCCTTCACCCTGGGTCTCCAATCTGGGTTCTTCGCCATAGAGCTCAAGAGGTCTTCTCTGGTATCCTTTGAGGCGCTCCTGGAGAGGGCGGCAAGGGAGGCCGAAATGAAGGCGGCACACCCGGAGTTTGCTCGGAGGTTGGCCAGGTGGGCCGTGGAGGAGGAGAGGACAAGGGGTGGTCGAGTTCAGGAGGAGAGGAGGGCTGAGCCCCGGTAGAGGGAACAGCCACAGCAGCAACCACAACCTAGGTGGGGGCATCAGGAGCCGGCCAATCAGTTAGGGTGGAGGTCAGAGTGGCAGGATCAGGCACCGCAGAGGGGTTATCAGGGAGGAGATAACTATCAGGGTGGTCGAGGACAGTTCAACCCCTAGGGGGGAGGCAGGGTCAGAGACCCCCTCTCCCCGATCAGGAAGAGGCAATGATGATTGCCCTGAGGGGAAGAAGGAGAGGAAAGCCAAGGAGAAGGAGGGAGTTCAGGGTGGACCTGCCTTACTGTGACTTCCATCAAGAGGAGGGACACGTCACGACCACGTGCCCGGAGTTCCTCGAGATGAGGGGAACAGGGAGCACCAACAGCAAAACCGTTAGGGGGTGCAGATTGAGGAGGTTCGGCCTCGGTCAGAGGAAGATAGGTGTGAAGATCGGGCCGATGTGGGGACCCGAGGAGGGATCAGAGTGATCCATGGGGGGGGGGGAGTCGAGGCTTCCCGCAAGGCAAGCCTCCACACCATGTACCAAAGGAGCATCGACTCCACCTCCCTGACCCCGCCCCCAGACGAGAGGATCACTTTCTCAAGGGAGGACATGTCGGGTCATGAGGACTCCTTCTGAGATGCGCTAGTCATCAAGATATCCATCGAGAATTTCACCGTCTCCGGGATCCTCGTCGACAACGGGAGCTCCGTCAACATCATCTTTAAAAAGGCTTTCGACGCAATGCAGGTGGAGGCCAAGAGGGTGCTTGCCTCTGACGGACCTCTCTTCAGATTCTCCGGGGGAGAGGAAGGAAGTGGAAGGAGGAGTAGGACTCTATGTTTGCTTGGGGGGCAGTCCAGGAACTGCAGATTTGTGATAGTGGAGGCCCCCAGCAGTTACAACGCCATCTTCGGGCAACCTCTCTTCAGCTCCTTCCACTGCGTCCCCTCATCCTTCCACCAATGCCTCAAGTTCAACGCAGAGGGGGTACTGGTCCGAGTCCGCGGCGACCCCAAGACAACAAGAGAAAGTTATGTGACGGCAGTGAACTCCATCTCATGGCAGGAGGGAGCCGAATAAATGGGGCGGAGGATAGATGAGTTGGCCGGGCAGGAAGCCGAAGAGGAGATGAGGGAGGAGGAAGAGGTAGGGGAGGCCCATTTTCGGGCAACAGAAGAGGAGGTTGTTCCGGAAGAGTCGGCCGAGGCAATGGCCGTGGATGGAGAGGAGGTCCCTGTCCCCGGAGGGGGGGGGATGTTGTCGAGTGGGAGGAGCAGTCTAGGCTGGAGGCTGTAGAGGAGGTATTGGAGATGGAGTTTCTCACCCGGGAAGGCAGGGTGGAGAAGGTTCACATCAGCGGGGGGTTGGCCCCGGAGGATCAAGGCCGGATGCTGGAATGCATCCAGAAGAATGTGGACGTCTTCGCCTAGAGTGTGGTCGAGATGCCCGGAATTGACGCGGACGTCGCATGCCACCGCCTCAACTTGGACCCGGAGGCTCGCCCCATCCAGCAGAAGAAGAGGCCCACCGCAGACAAGCTCGCCGAGCCCATCAGGGAGGAGGTCGCCAAACTCCTCAAGGCCGACTTTGTATCCGAAATTCAATTCCCCGGCTGGGTCTCCAATGTTGTCATGGTTAAATAAGGAGACGGTAGGTGGAGAATGTGTGTTGATTTTTCTCTTCTTAATAAATCATGTCCCAAAGATTGTTACCCCTTGCCTCGAATTGACGCGTTGGTAGACTCAGCCGTCAGTTTTTCTATAATGAGCTTTTTAGATGCTTTTTCAGGTTATCACCAGATCAGGATGCACCCCCCCCCCCCGACATAAAGGATGTCTCCTTCATCATGGGGTATGGGTGCTACTGTTACAGAATGATGCCATTTGGGCTAAAGAATGCTGGGGCCACCTATCAAAAGATAATGGACCGCGTCTTCCGGGAACAAAAGGGGCGAAACCTAGAGGTGTATGTAGATGATCTCATGATTAAAAGTTGGGAGGTAGACTCCCATCTCCGAGATCTGGAGGAAACTTTTGGCACCCTGTGAAAATATAAGATGAGGTTGAACCCCCTAAAATGTGTTTTCGGAGCCAGCAGGGGCAAGTTCCTGGGTCATCTCCTAACTCCCACCGGGGTGGAGCCAAACCCGGACAAGGTCAAGGCAATCATGGAATTGGGGTCACCTCGGAATGCCAAAGAAGTCCAACGGTTAACGGGAAGGTTGGCTGGACTTAGCCGATTCCTCTCCCGGGCAGGGGAAAAATGTTCCCCCTTCTTCAAAGCGTTGAGGGGGGGGGCAAGAAATTTGAATGGACCCAGGAATGTGATGAGGCATTTCGGGCCTTGAAAAAATAGCTCACCCAGGCTCCGCTCCTCCAAGGACCAAAAGAGGGGGAAAACCTGTCCTTGTACCTTGGAGTAGGGACCGATGCCCTGAGCTCCATCCTAGTCAGAGAGGAAGTAAAGAAACAGCTACCAATTTATTACGTAAGCAGGGTGCTGAGACAGACAGAGCTTCGTTATCCCATCATGGAGAAACTGGCCTTCGCCCTGGTTATCTCGGCCCGGAGGCTTCGACCCTATTTCCAGGCACACTCAATCCGGGTGGTGACTGACCACCCCCTCTGTAACATCTTTGAGGGGGTGGAGCATTCAGGAAGGCTGGCCAAGTGGTCGGTAAAGTTGAGCGAGTTTGAAACTTCCTTCGTTCCCCGCCTATCGATCAAGGCGCAGGCGATGGCTGACTTCCTGGCCGATTTTTTGATCGTGATGGAGGAGGAGAAGCTCACTCGCCCTGTTCCATGGAAGGTGATGGTAGATGGCGCTTCAAGGAGGCATTCCCTGGGGTAGGAGTGGTTTTGGAAAGCCCCCAGGGAACCAGGATCGAACAAATGGTGGTGGTGCACTTCCATATCACAAACAATTAGGCCGAGTACGAGGTCGTAGTCGCGGGACTGCGCCTGGCCAGAGAATTGGGGGTTCATAATGTGGAGGTCCTCACTGACTCCATGGTGGTAGCCTCCCAAATCAATGGGGAGTTCGAGGCAAGGGAGCCTACCCTGCAATTGTACTTAACCAAAGTCAAGGGAATCATCGGGGGGTTCCAAACTTTCTCCATCCGCCACATGCCCAGGGAAGAAAATGAACGAGTAAACCATCTAGTAAAATGCGGCCCCAGGATAGGAGGCACCATCACTGACCTTTTCTGACCGTCCATTAAAGAGGGAGAATTAATGGAGGTGGACCAGCACCCCACGTTTATGTATACTTTTGTCACCTTTCTGTCCACTGGGGAGTACCCGGAGGGGATGGACCGAAAAGGGCTCAAGCACAAGGCAGCATACTATCTCCTGTGCGAGGGGCAGTTGTATCAAAAGACTCTCTCGGGGCTAATGGCTCATTGTGTGGTCGAGAGGGAGGTGCAAATGATCTTGGAAGAGGTTCACTCCGGCGAGTGTGGGAGTCACTCGGGGAGTCGGACCCTGGAAGGAAGAATCGTCAGGCAAGGGTACTTTTTGCCCACCCTCGGTCAGTACGCGGTCGAGTTTTCAAAAAAGTTTCATAAGTTCCAGTTGTATGCCCCACTCCAGCTACAGCCTGCTTAGAGACTCAGAAGCATCACGGCACCATGACCCTTCACCATATGGGGGTTGGACCTAGTAGGGCCTTTTCCTCAAGCCAGTGGGCAGAGAAGGTTCATGTTGGTCATAATAGACTATTTCTCTAAGTGGCTGGAAGTGAAGGCTCTGGCCAAAGTGAACTCCCAGGTGGTCAGAAATTTTGTTTGGGGAGAAATCATTTGCAGACATGGGCTACCTCAGGCCATTGTTATGGATAACAAACCTCAGTTCGCCAGTGCGGAATTCATTAGCTTTTGTGAACAGCTGGGGATTGACCTCCGGTTCACCTCCGTCCACCACCCTAGGAGCAACGAGCAAGTGGAGGCGGCCAACAAAATAATTGTTAATCTCCTGAAGAAGAAAGTTGAGAATTTGAGGGGGAGCTGGGTGGAGCAGCTCCCATCAGTTCTTTGGGCCCTGAGAACCACTCCCAACACAGCCATATGAGAGACTCCTTTCAAACTCTCTCATGGCTGCGAAGCTGTATTACCCGTCGAGTTCGAGGTCCAGATACCCCGGGTTGCAGAGGCAGGGGTAGGAAGGGAAGAGTGGAGGTCAAAGAATGAGGAGGAGCTTCGAATCTCCCTTGATATGGTGGAGGAGTTGCACGACCTGTCAGCTATTCGGTAGGAGGAAGATAAATGGAGAATGGCTAAGTATTTCGACAAGCACGTCCGTGTCAAGCAATACGTGGAAGGAGACCTGGTCTTGAAGAAGGTAGACGCGATAGGAAGATCGACCACTGTAGGGAAACTCAATCCCAATTGGGAAGGCCCCTACATCGCACAAGAGGCCTTGAAGTCAGGGGGTATCGCCTTCAGAATACAGAGGGGGATACTCTCAGTCACACTTGGAGTGGCGACGACCTGAAATGCTTTTACCCTTAAAAATCTTGTATGTACTTTTGCTTCAAGAATGAAAATAAATCCCACTATCGCATCTTGTGTTCTTTGCAACAACTGTGATGGCAGGGGGTTCCATGATTCGGAGATCGAGACGACAAATGTTCTAAGTCTTCTCACTCTAGGGTTAGGTCTCGACACTCCCCCTATCAGGCTTCCACCTAGCTGGAACGGCTGAGTCTTGATGGACATCGTTATGACCCTGGGGCTGAGCCCGGAGGATGTTCAACACCCGCCCTCAGGCTCTCATCTAGCTGACTGGTAGCACCCAGGAGAGACAAATGTTCTAAGTCTTATCGCTCTGGGGTTAGGTCTCGATACTTCCCCTGTCAGGCTTCCACCTAGCTGGCACGACTGAGTCTCGATGGACGTCGTTATGACCCTGGGGCTGAGCTCGGAGGATATTCAACACCCTCCCTCAGGCTCTCACCTAGCTAACTTGCCATGTGGTAGCACCCGAGAGAGGCAAATGTTCTAAGTCTTCTCGCTTTGGGGTTAGGTCTCGACACTCCCCCTGTCAGGCTTCCACCTAGCTGGCATGACTGAGTCTCGATGGACATCGTTCTGACCCTAGGGCTGAGCCTGGAGGATGTTCAATACCCGCCCTCAGGCTCTCACCTAGCTGACTGGCCCGGTGGTAGCACCCGAGAAAGACAAATGTTCTAAGTCTTCTCGCTCTGGGGTTAGGTCTCGACACTCTCCCAGTCAGGCGTCCACCTAGCTGGCACGGCTGAGTCTCGATGGACGTCGTTATGACTCTGGGGCTGAGCCCGGAGGATGTTCAACACCCGCCCTCAGGCTCTCACCTAGCTGACTGGACCGGTGGTAGCACTCGAGAGAGGCAAATGTTCTAAGTCTTCTCGCTCTGGGGTTAGGTCTCGACACTCCCCCTATCAGGCTTCCACCTAGCTGGCACAGCTGAGTCTCGACGGACGTCTTTATGACCCTGGGGCTGAGCCCTGGATTTGAATAGGGAATGCGACAACAGATGAGCTCGCGAGCTGGGATTGGGCGAGTTGGGATGGATAGTGGTATTAGGCAACCATCCCTTATCCCCCTAACTTCTACTTAAAGAATCCTTAGCCCATCCCAAAGCATGGAAAGGCAAGGCCTTATAGGAGACCTACTACTCGCGGGGCCTAGCCTGCCATGAGTCTAGCCAAATCCAACGGGGTCACGCCGCCGAAGTCGTCCTGGGCCCGAGCGCGGCAAGCCATGTGCGGGCGAGCTAGGATCGCGCAAGGTCTAACGGCGACTGACACGATTCCCTAGCAAACGCGGATCTTAGATCAAAAACATTCTAGCGAGTACGAAGCAAGACATGAAGGCGAGGAGAAAGAAGATAGAGAAATTTCATAAAAATCATTCTTAATTTCTTTAACATCTATTGCAAAAGGTGAACTTGCCTTGGCAAGATTATAGGAGGAGAAGAGGAAGAAGTTATATATGAACAAAATACAGGCGGATGGGCGGTCAGTCCTCCTTCTCGCTGGGCGGTCAGTCCCGGAACTGCAAGTCGAAGCTGTCCACCTTCTCGTTGGGCGGAGTCGGCGGATACAGAGTCGACATCAGATCCCTGACAGTGACGTCTTCGCAGCCCTTCGCCAGAATCCCTGCTCCCCTCATGGCCCTCAACAGGCACTCGGCAGATTCGATGGAGTTAACTCGCAGCCGCTCCTGGAGTTCGCCCTAACTGACAGTCCGCGATCTCTTGTAGGGGTAGGGTAGCTCGCCGGCACCCTCCGGGAAGAGAAACTCCACCTGGCGGGCGAGGTCAGCGAGGAGGGATTTGTTTCGTCCCCTCAGCTCCTCAATGTCGGCCGCCTGCTCGGCGACCTGGGCTCACAGAAGGACGGCCTCCTTTTCCAACTCGGCATTGCGAGCCCGCAACTCGCCGGCAGCTTCAGCATCCTATGAAGTAACATATCAGAGCTGCGACAGGAGGAAAAGTTTTACAAGTAAAAAATCCAAAAGGGTAACGAGCGCTTACCAAACCGTCGGAGGCTTTGGCAAGTATGCCCTCGTCAACATCCCGTCGCTTCTCCGCAATAGCCACACTGTCCCTCGCCACGTCCCGCTCTTGCTCGGCTTTTCGCAGGAGTTGGTCAAGGTTGAAGGCGCGACGTACCATCATGTGATGGAGCTCGAAAGACCGAAGGCTGGCCTGCAGACTGTCATGGGCGATTTGGCGAGGGGGCATGTCCTTGAATGCCTCGGCAGCCGCGCGGCCACACGGGCCGAAGCCCAGCGCGAAGGCGTGGCCCGCGGGAGGTTGAGCTCCCCAGGCGGGCGGGCGAGTATAGATGGAAACCCGGTGGGCCTCCTCATCCCAGATCACCAATGGCTCGCCCTCCAAATCCTTGCACTTTCCCCCCTTACCGAAGAGGGGATGATCCTTGGGGAGGCCCCACTCGCGAGGCAGGGTCACCTTGGCAGAAAGATGGGGAGAAGACTCGCGCCCCTTTTGGTCCTCCCAGTCGTCGCTTCCTTCGGAAGGCTTTGCGGAGAGGAATCAGGGGAGGTGTCCGCCAAGTCCATATATTTGGGAGACCGTCGCTGTTGTCGATCCCCCCTGGAGACCACCATGGCCTTCTTCTTCTTTTGATCCCCGGGCCGGCGAGACGAGCCCGACTTCTCAAAATCTAGCCTCCTCTTGGTGGAAGGGGGCTGGCTGCTCGCGAGATCGTCCTGGCAGGCCGCCGCGGACACCCGAGCACGCTCAAGGGGATCGACAAAAATCCCAGGGTCGGCAAAGGGCGGGTGCTCGGGCAGAAGCCACTCCCCTGCAAAAGAAAAACTTGGTCAGAAAAGTCTGAAGATCACTTTGACGAAATTGGCGAGAAGAGGGGGCAAGGTATACCTTCTCCAGGGAGGACATGTGGAAGCGAGTCGAGGTCGCGGCGGAGGTAAGCGACCTCGAACTCCTTGTGGAGGAAGAACTTGTGGAGGTCGGCGTCGTTGCCAGATACGGTAGGAGGGCGGTACACCTCCTCACCCATTTGCAGGGGCGAGAAGGGGATATTGCCGAGGTCGCCCTTGATGAAGACGAGCCGGGTCATCCAGTTATGATTTTTATTCGCGAGCTCGTGAACTTTTATGGAGGAGCCGCCGAAGTAGGCAACTCTGTCAGGGGTGGCTTTGCAGGAGAATAACTTACGAAAGACTGTAAGGTTAAACTCGATCCGCTCTCGGAGGAGGTAGCAGGAGAACGCCACCATCATGGCGATGGCATTTGAGTTGAGCTGCGCGGGTACCGCGCCATAATACTTCAGGATCTGGCATATCTCCGTCCAGAGGGGAAGGCGCAGCCCACCTCGAAATGCGAGATGGGGAAGGCGAGCTCGTCCTCGTGGAAAGAGTTGATGGCCTCGTGGTCCGCCAACATGCGGGCTGTGAAGCCAGGAGGAACGAACTCGACGATGAACCTGACGAGCTCTTACTCAGTAATATGCCCCTCAAATAAGCAGTGCTCGGCGAAATTCCGAGAACACTTAGACCGACCATCGGCGTCGGGGTTAGTCTTCACCATTCTCACAGCCAGAAAGGAAGTGCGAGTTTGGAGTGGCAGAGGGGTAACGAAATTTTGAAAGCAATAAAGACGTAGCAGGGGGTTGGTGAAGAGGGCTATTTATAGAAAAAGCAAGAAAGGGTCGAGCCAGCCGAGTAGCCTAGCTCGCCCACGCGAGCTTGCCTAGCCCAACTCGCCATCCTTAACTCGGCGTCCAGCGAGTCTATACCCCCCTGCGGCGAGATAAAGCATACCGAGGCGCGCGCTGATTATTTTAAGCATACTTGATAAAAAGAATATATATGTTCTGAATTATTACAGGAAAGTGCAAATATCGTCTAAACAGAAGAAAATAGAAATACAACACGCGCAGGTTGGCGGCAACAGGAGGCGAGCACCGGTAGACTCGGCAGCGAGTCATTCCTGGTTACCTCGGTCTCGTGGCTCCATCGCCAACTGCCGCACATAGAGCTCGTGATGCCGTCCTAGGTTCTTATGAACATTCTGGAGGTCCTCCTCAATCTCGTCCAGTAAAGTAGAAGAAGATGTCGCTTCAATGGCCGAGCTGACCCCCACCCTGCCCGAGAGTCACGCGAACTCCCGCTTCGACTCCTTGTTCTCCTGCCGCAGCAGGTAGAGCTCGCACACTATCTTCTTGAGGACCAGCTCCCCTCTCCTCGTCCACTCAGGGGTCTCCAGCTCGGGGTTCAGAAAAGCGTCCAGCGCATGCAGAGAAGGCATGGGTGAGAAGCAAATTGGATCTGCGTAGTCGTTAGCCTCAGATTGATCTAGATCTGCGCAAGGGGGTGAAAGCAGTCCAACATTAGATGCGAGCACCGCCAAGGAACCAAAAAGAGGGGGGGAGGTTAGAAATTTACCTTGCACGTCTGAGGGGACGCAAGGAGGAGGCAGACTCAGGTTCTTACCACGACCATGACGAGGAGCTTCCGGCGAGGTGCGAAAAAAGCCGGGGATAGGGATGTCTTTGGCGCCTCCCCGACATCTACATGAGATGGCTGCCTGGAGGGGGAACGACTCGGCGATCTCGGCCTCTGCGAGCCCAATCCCGTGGTCCCAAATTGGGGAAGTGACTCCCGCGGAGGTATGCCGAGATCATGCTCTCCCGGCACCGCTGGAGTAGGTTTGGCTGGCAGCTTGGAGACGTCATCATTGTTAGGCCAGCCTCCCGAATCGTCGGAGAGGTCGACGACCTCGTCTTCTCTGGGGTCAGGGATCCGCCGAGAGGAAGAACCGGCCTCGTTGTTCAGAATCGACCCCAGCTCGTTGTATATGTACTCCGCAGCCGGTGGAAGTAGTTTTACCTTCTTTGCCGAGGCGAGGTTGGCGAACTTGCGAATCGGGGCCTTGGGATCCGTTAGGCCCGCAACGTCGGCCGCAGTCTCGGCACGCTTCTTCAGTACTCGCTCGAAAACCTCCTTGGGGAGCGGCATCCTCGCAAGAATAGAGTAAGGGGAAGTGAAAAAGACAACCAGGTACGCAGGTAGATGCATATATATAGCCGGCGATGGGTCCCCTCCAAGAGATTCTCTTCTAGCTCAAGTCGCACTCACCAAATCCCATGGGGTTGGATGTATCTTTCCGAGTTTGTCCCAACCTCGCAAAGAGCGGGGATTGTGTACAACCCCGTATCCGGCGAGTGGGTCGACAAAATCCAGACCGGCCGGTTCAGACCGCCCCTCATCCTGACCTAGGTTCATGCCGAGTCCGAGCTCGACAATCGTCGTGCCGAGCTCGACGATCGTCGGGCCGAGCTCGAAATTCCTGGAGCTGAGCCCGACGACCGGCTCGGCGGGTCAGTAGGAGCAGTGCGCGAACTCATACTCGCCCCAGGCCAAGGGTCAGGCGAGTGCGAGTCCATACCCCCTCCTTTTTCCTTTTGGCGAGTGGATATTTTAGGAGGTGGCATCAGACGAGCTCGCCCAGTGTTAGAAGGTGTGTTTTACCATTTTGCCCCCTTTGGTCTGCCCCTAGCTCCTTGGAACAACGGAGTTACGTTGTTGGCAGACTGACTTGGGGCTGCATATATCCTTTCAGAAAGGCGGAGATTGGCTATTTGCAGGCCGTTTTCAGTTTCCTATAAATAGGACCCAAGGGATACCTCAGAAGGGCATGTTTACTAGTTCTCGGGTCTTCTAGCGCTTTCTGAGGTACCTTAGCTTCAATACCTAGCTAAGGAGGGGAAGCACTCTAAGATCTTTCGGGTGTGTGGAGGGACCTTAGGCCTGCGAGCGGTTCGGTTTGGGTCGGTTTGGACCCAAACCGAAACCGAACCGACATGCCTCGGTTTTTAGTTTGTCCAAACCGACCCGGACCGAATCCGGTCGGTTCGGTTCAAAGTCGGTTCGATTTTTAGTCGGTTTTTTGCGGTTCGGTCTCGGTTTTTTGTGAACAAACATATAAACAGATATTATATAATAAAATATAAAAACTGGATAGTAAGACGAAAAACAGATATTATAGATTGATAATCTGAACATACTTCAAAGATTGAGCAAGGTGATCCCAGGCATAGAGTTTAGGTTGTTTAACTAGTTTTGAACATGCTTCACAGATAAGCAGATATTGTAGATTGATAATATGGCATTTCGATAATAGTTAATATGATACTATTTTTATTAGTTTGAATTTTTTTACCCAAGTAGTATACAATTATGCAATGAACTCTCTAAACAAAATGCTTTATACAATCAGGTATATCATACCATACAATCATGTTTAACAAGTAAAGAAATTGAAAATACGACTAATTGAACTCAAAGCAATTGAATAATAACATCATGGACAGAATCATATTGAAATCAATTGAAAATATATGAAAATACTACTATACATCAAGACAATTGAATAACAACATCATGGGCATTTCTATACATAATTTAAAATTTAAAATATAGTATACAACTATACATAATTAAAAAATTTTATAACATTACTCGGTTCGGTTCGGTTTGATCGGTTTTCACAACTTGAAAACCGACCCAAACCGATAGTCCTTCGGTTTTCAAAAGCTCCAGACCGAACTGACACCGGACCGGGCGGTTCGGTGTCAAAATCGGTGCGGTTTGGTCGGTTCGGTCGGTTTAGTCGGTTTTCGGTTTTCGCTCCTCACCCCTAAGGGACCTCCGTGCTGGAGCCTTGGGTCCATCTCTAGTTCTTTTTCCTTAGTTTCTTGGGCTCGCGGGAGAGAAGTATTTGTGTGGTCACCCCTTCCCCGAGGGTGAATTCTACAGAGACCGGTTCACCGGTTTCAACATTGCCATTGAATACTGGCAGAATCCCAATGTGGCCAGAGCTAGGGTGAGTCCACCAGTCAGAAATTCTACTGGTGGACATGTTCAGTCGCATACTAATGTGCACCTAGGACCCAAAAGATGTTGGGGTCCTAAGGTAAAGTAAACTGTGTATTGCAGGATAGTCCTAGTGGTCATACCCCTATATGGTACTTAGACAGTGACTATTCTAGGCACATGACTGGGATAAGGAGCAACTTGAAGGAGTTTGATCCAGTAAAAGATGGACCCAAAGTCATCTTTGGTGGTTCAGATAAAAGTGTAACTAGAGGATATGGTAAGATTACCAATGACATAGTCACCATCACCAAGGTGGCTTATATTGAAGGTTTGTAGCACAACCTTATAAGCATAAGACACCTTTCTGATCATGGCTATGTTATTGTCTTCCATAAGTATGAGTGCCTAATTAGGAGGTCAAGTGATCAAGATGTCATCTTGACCACTAGGAGTGGAAATGTTTATTGCCTAAACTTTCTATGTTTAGATACAGATTCTCCTATCTGTTTAGTGGCAAATGAGAAAGTCTCCTATTATGTCCAGTGGCACAAAATGCTAGACCATTTAAATTTCAAGACTATTGGCAAGCTCTTCAGTCAAGAGCTGGTTAGGAATGGCCCCAATGTGAAGTGCTCCAAGGAGGGTATTTGCTCAGCTTGCCAAAAGGGTAAGCAGACAAAAGTCTCCTTCAAGGGCATTGGGACCAAAGACTCTGTGAGGTGCTTATATCTCCTACACATGGACCTATTTGGTCATATGCTAGTTCACAGTCTTGGTAGGAAAGTCTACACTCTTATGGTAGTTGATGACTATTCAAAGTTTACCTGGGTGTTCTTTCTTAAGAAAAAGAATGAAACCTTTGATGCCTTCATGAGGTTTGTCAAGCAAATTCAGAATGAGCTTGGAAGTACTGTGGTCAAAATCAGAAGTGATCATGAGACTGAATTCCAGTCTGATAGCATGATAAGGTTCTGTGAAGAGCATGTGATTCATCAAGAATTCTCTTCTCCAAGAACACCCCAGTAAAATGGGATAGTTGAGAGGAAAAATAAGTCTCTCATAGAGGCTGGTTGAACAATGTTGAGTGATACATCTCTCCTAGAATATTTCTAGGCTGAGGCAGTAAATAATGCATGTCATGTTATCAACAGGGCCTCTATCGCCAAGAGCCACAAGAATACTCCCTATGAGATCTTGAAGGGCAGAAAACCAAATCTGGGCTATCTCAGAATCTTTGGTAGTAAATGCTTTGTACTTCATAATGGCAAGTCCTATGTGACTAAATTTGCTGCCAAATCCTATGATGGAATATTGGTTGGGTACAACAATCATAGCAAAGCCTATAAGATCTACAACTTGAAAATCCAAGTTGTAGAAGAATCAGTTCATATAGTCTTTGATGAGTCTACTACGATTAACTATGGGCTGTCTAACTCCTCTTATGGTACTACAGGTACAGAATAGATGATGGACAAGCTGACCATCAATGAAGCATCACTAGTTATCCAAGATGAAGTGGACACTCTAAAAGATCTATCAGGCACACTGGGATTGGATGAAGATCAACAAGAAGCTACACCTATTGCTGAGAGCAGACTGACACTTACAGTCAGACATATAAGAGATCATCCAGCACACCAGATCATTGGTGAGGCAAGTCATGGAGTAATGACAAGGAGCAAAAGTCAGAACACAACCATGTATTCAAGCTTTCTATCCCAAAAAGAGCCCAAGAAGTTTGAAGAGGCCAACATATATCAGCATTGGATTGGAGCTATGCAAGAGGAACTGAACCAGTTTAAGAGGTGCAAGGTCTGGAAACTGATTCCCAGACCACATGGTCATAATGTCATTGGAGTCAAGTGGATCTACAGGAACAAGCTTGATGAAAATAACATTATAGTTAAGAACAAAGCCAGACTTGTAGCTAAGGGGTACATGCAAGAAGAAGAGATTGATTTTGATCAAATCTTTGCCCATGTAGCAAGATTGGAGGCCATCAGATTGTTCCTTGCATATGCTGCACACAAGGGATTCAAGGCCTACCAAATGGATGTAAAGTCAGCCTTCTTGAATGGTAACTTAAAAGAAGTCTATGTTGAGCAGTCTCAAGGGAAAAGACATATGATAGAGGCAAATGGTACTCTGAGCAAGAGTGGAACAAGTATAAGGCAAGGAAAGAGGCTATACTTCAGTATAGGAGGAGTGCTAAAGATGGGAAATTACTTGCTGACTATATGGAGCCTAGCAAGTACTTTCCAAAGCCTTTTCACTATTTTGAAAGGCAAAGGATCAAGACTGAAGAACTGAAGAAGAAAGACCTGAAAGGAAAGAAACCAGCTGATGATACTGAACCTAATGTGCAGGCTAAGATCAGATCTGGAAAAGGAATAGTAATCAAGGAGCCTAGTCTATCTTAGGATAAATAGGCTAATATGTAGAACAATGTAATCTTTTGATTTTTTTTTTAAAAACATGTAAACCTAGAATTTTCTGATTAATGAATGAAATCAGTTTTAGTATTGATTTTAGTTGTTATCCTGCAGTGAAATGTATGTATATCTATTTTCTGTGTTTTATTATGAGTGATGTATATTTTTGACTAAGAGTTATGACTTCTCCAAATAGAGAGAGACTGTTGGGTACACTGAAAAATATGTACCAGATTTAGAGAAGTCTCATCTTACTCAATGATATACATCAGTTTGTATTTGATGGGATGTTTGAGTTTCAGTATACAAGTTTAAGAAATGCAGGAAAAATTTCTAAGTACATGTGTCGACACCCAGAAATTGTGTCGACACCTGAAGCAGGAGCTGTATCGACACCCAGGAGTTATGTCGACACCAAAAGAAAGGCATGTATCGACACCCAGGAGTTATCTCGGCACCAGAAGAAAGGCATGTATCGACACCCAAGAATTGTGTCGACACCTGAAGAAGGTTTGTGTCGACACACAGGACTTGTGTCGATCCACACTCAACGCCATCTATCAGCAACGGCTATACTGAGTCTGAAGGGCTTGTGTCGACACACAGGACTTGTGTCGGCACATACTCAACGATGTCTAGACATACACTCAACGCCATCTGTCAGCATCAGTTATGTCGAGGCCAGGAGTAGTTGTGTCGACACACGAGACTTGTGTCGACACATACAAACAGAAGCTGTGTCGAGAAGCAGAAGAATGAATGTGTCGACACATTGAGTGTTGTGTCGACATCATCAAGGCTTGTGTCAACACTTAGTCTATTTGTGTCGACACATGTGAAGTAATTTGCTGAGTGTTTCCTGTTGAGATATAAAGTCATTGCAGAATCAGCTGTCACGGCTAAAGACTTGACAGCTGTCATAAACAACAAGTCTGACACCTTTGTCAGAACTGTCAGAAGGTTGTTACAAACCGGATCAGCCAGTAATCATTGAGAAACATTATATAAATGACTGATCCATGACAAACAAAGAATCAAGGGAAGCAATTAAGAGGGAACAAACCAACACAGAACCAGAGAGAGAATTCAACAACAAGAAAGGGGGAACTCTTAAGAAGACAGATCCTGAACAGTCTACAAGAAAGATTCAGATCTATTTCTGAATCTAAAAAGGGAGCTGTCTAAAGATCAACTTCTACTCCAAGTTAGATCAACCTCATTTTGTTCAATCAAGAAGATTTGAAAAAGCTAAGTCAGGTTGGATCTGAAGTATAGAGTTTGTTCAAGAACTGATCAAGAAGCTCACACCAATTGAGAGTTCTATCTGGGTGAAATTTTTGTACAACTAAATATTCGTTTTTCTTGTAAGATCTTCTTAGATTTGAGTTGTAAGCCTGTATTTATAAAGGCTGAGGTAGGGCTGAGAGCTTGAGGTGTAGGACTTGTGAAAGTCTGAGTTGTAAGCCTGGTGATAAAGGCTGAGGTAGGGCTGTTGCCTGAGGTAGATTTCTTGGGAAGAATCTGAGGTAGGACTTGTATAAGTCTGAGCTGTAGGAACCTATCAGGTTCTGAGGTGTAAGATCTATGGATCTGAGTTAGTAGAAGGAAGTTGGGTTGAATCCAGCTCTCTACTGGATAGGCGAAGGGGGAAAGTGGATGTACCCATAACCTGGGGAACCACTATAAATCTGGTGTACTGTGTTGTGATTATTGTGCTGTGAATTGAATTTTCTGTGTTGAGTTAGAACAAGATAATTGCCTAAAATTTATTAAAGAAAATTAGAACCTATTCACCCCCCCTCTAGGTGTCTAGGCTCTTGAAATCAAGTCTTTCAAGTGGTATCAGAGGGAGGTTACTCAAAGATTGACCTAACAGTCTGAGTGAATCTCCAAGACAATTAACAGATTTCAAGAATGGGTTCAAATAATAATCAGAAGGAATTTGGATCTATGAAACTGCCGATCTTTAGGAAAGAATTCTTTGGCATATGAAAGAAAAGGGTCAGGTTGTTCATGGAAGCATCTGATCCAAGAATCTACATCACAGTACAAGAAGGTCCCTTCATTCAAATGAAGGTATCAGCTCTGGATGCAAATGTTAAAATCCCAAAGAGTTATTCTGAAATGACCAAGGATGAGATCATCCTGACAACATTAGACAAAAGAGCACAAAACATTATTATAAGTGCTATAGATGATGCCACATTTCAGAATCTGGTGCATTGCAAAACCTCTAAGGAGATGTGGGACACCCTGATCGTCTACATGGAGGGAACTGAAGAAGTTATAGAAGACAGGAAATCTATGCTGAATCAAGAATATGAGAGCTTTAGACAAGCCAAGTCTGACAGTGTAGCTGAATGTTACAAGAAGTTCTTCAGGACAGTAAATGAGCTGATGACCTATGGAAGAGTCTTCAGCACATATGAATTGAATGACAAGTTTCTCAGATCACTAACAAAGGACTGGGACACAAAGATATGTGTCATCAGAGAGGTGGTCAGGCTTGCTGATACACCTCCACCCACACTATTTGGAAAGCTGTTATCCTATGAAATGTAGCTCAATGCCAGAAAAGAGGAGGAGAAAAGAAGTAGGTTTGAGTATAAAGAGAAGCCAGTAGTCTTCAAGGCTGAAGGCACAAGAAAGGGTAGGAGAAAGTTTCCTTCTCCACCCAAAAGAAGTGTTGAGGCAGAAGAAAAAAATCCTAACAACAACACATCAGATAGCCACACCTCTGATGAGGACTTTGCTGCCTTTACAAGGCAGTTTCAAAGGTTTATGAAAAAGAAGAAATGGAGAACTAGACCATCAACATCCTTCTCCAAGGATGATTATTATAAGAAAAAGAAGACTTCCAAGGAGGACAGGTATGCCTCAAAACCTAGTAAACAAACTAATTTTAAGATTGTTTATTATTGTTGTAACAGGCCTGGATATATCATAGCTGTCTGTCCTAACAAGAGGAAGGAGTCTAAGGATAAGAAGAAGCATCAAGTAAAAGGCAAGAAGGAGAAATCTTTTGTTGCTCAAAAGCATAAGAGTTGGACAGACTCTTCATCATCAGAATCAAGAGAAGAAGATGATGCAGAAGCATATGTTGGGTTGTTCTCTACAGAAGAAGAGTCTAGGGAATTAGAATTCCTACAAATGTTGGACTCCATAAATGGAGTTGAAGACTATTGCTGTAAAGGGTTGATGGCTCTATCAAAAGATGATCAGTGCAAGGATTAGCCTGGTCCAAGTAAGGTATACAGTTCTCCCTTAACTTCTGATTATTTTACTGGATCAGAATCAGTAGCATCAACTTCAAGAGAAGTGGATGGTTCAGAATCTGAGGGGGATGTACATCAACTCATTGATGAGTATGGTGGGTTATTACAAGATCTGAGAAGGAGCAAGTTTCTTATCAAAGAGCAGAGCAAGGAAATTGAATCTCTTAAGCAGGCTGCATCAGATTCAGCAAAGATGTTGGATTTGAAATTGAATGAGGTTGCCAAACTAAAAAACATAACTGTTATTCAGATAAGCACAATCTTCTTCAAGGAAAACCACATCAAGAATCTGGAGGCAAAACTTCTGAAAGAAAAGAAGTTAGTGGCTAAATTCTCTAAGCCAAAGTCTGTCTTGCCCTTAATAGACAATTTTATTTCTCAAAAAGGAAAGACAGGTCTAGACTTTAAGGGAAGAACAAGGTCCACTAATTCTCATAGAAAAGGCAAAGCTTCATTTCAGCCACTAGCCTCAAATCCCCCTATTTTCTTTAGGAAAGTAATGCAACCTACAAATAGGTATGATCATGATATTACTCATGGTCACTATGAGTATAGAGATCTCATTGGCAAGGGTGTATATGCCAATAGGCACTCTATAAGCAAACTCATCAGGTTCTTTAGGAACCCTTAGAGTTTGCTGCTCCTGCACCTACACTTAAAAGGACTGCTGACATCCAAGTTATGAAGTCTGTACCTAAGAGAAGGTACAACAGATTTGAGTGTTGGTGTTGTGGCAAGGTGGGCCACTTTGTCATAGATTGTTGGTTCAACACAAGTGTTAAAAACAAGAACAACTTACCTGTCAGAAAAACTACAGGTAAGCATGATAGATTTCAAACTAACAAGAACCTAGGACCCAATAACAATTTGGGTTCTGAGGATAGGTAAATCTTTCTTTGATGTAGGTGAATCCAAGTGGTCATACCCCTATATGGTACTTGGATAGTGGATGTTCTAGGCACATGACTGGAATAAGAAGAATATTGAGGGACTATTCACCCACAAAGAATGGATCTAAAGTAATCTTTGGTGGATCTGAAAAAGGAGTCATCAAAGGATTTGGTAACATTTCTAGTAATTCTATTACCATCACTCAAGTGGCTTATGTGAAGGGTCTGAAACATAACCTGATTAGCATAAGTCAACTTAGTGATCTAGGTTATGACATCTCTTTCCTCAAAGGGGAGTGCCAAATAAGGAGGTCAAGTGATCAAGAGATCATTCTGACTGACACTAGGAAAGAGAATGTATATTGTCTTAACCTTGATTGTGAGTATAACATCTCACCCATTTGTCTAGTTGCAGGTGAGAAAGCATCACAGTGTGTCCAATGACACAAGAGGATTGCTCATCTGAACTATAAGTCAATAGGACAGCTATTTAGTATTGGGTTAGTGAGGAATGGTCCTCAGGTCAAGTGAATTAAAGAGGGTGTTTGTTCAGCTTGCCAAAAGGGCAAACAAACTAAGTCCTCTTTCCAAGTACTTGATACCAAAGATTCAATGAGATGTCTATATCTCTTGCATATGAATTTGTTTGGTCCTATGCCAGTTCATAGTCTAGGTAGGAAAGTATACACATTAGTTATTGTGGATAACTATTCTAGATACACATGAGTTTTCTTCTTGAGGCAGAAATCTGAAACCCCTACTATTTTCCAGACCTTTGTTAGACAAATTCAGAATGAATTTAACAATTCAGTGGTCAAAATCAGAAGTGACCATGGAACTGAATTTCAGTCTGAGTGTATGACAAAGTTCTGTGAAGAACTTGGGATTCATCAGGAGTTCTCCTCACTTAGAACACCCCAGCAAAATGGAGTTGCTGAAAGAATAGGACTCTAATTGAGGCAAGTAGAACACTACTTAATGGCACTACTCTCCCTGAGTAATTCTAGGCTGAGGCAGTAAAGATTGCATGTCATGTACTCAATAGAGCCTCCATCAATAAGAAACATAAGATGACTCCCTATCAGATTTTGAAAGGCAGAAAACCAAACATTTCCTACTTCAGAATTTTTGGTAATAAGTGTTATGTCCTAGTTAATGGTAAGCACTACCAAACTAAGTTTGCTGCCAAATCCCTAGAAGGGATATTTGTTAGGTAAAATAATAGTAGGGCATACAAGATCTACAACTTGACTACATAAGTTGTAGAAGACTCTGTCCATGTAGTATTTGATGAGTCTAAGTTGATTAACAATGAATTGTCTAGCTCCTCAGGTAGTTCTACAGGTTTAAAGGACAGGCTGGACAAGCTGACTATTAATGAAGAAGCACCTACTAGGCTGGATGAAGAAAAGGATGCATGCTGTCCAGGGGGAGAACAGGACTCACTAGATGAAGAAGACAATGAGGAGCATTAGGTTGAGGAAAATGAAGAAGGCCAAGAGGTTGGCAGATTTACTCCAGCAAGAAGACACCTGAAGGATCATCCAGCTCATCAAATCATTGGTGATGCAAGTCAAGGTGTACTAACCAGGAGCAAGAGCATGAACACTGTTCTATGTTCAAGTTTCTTATTACAGATAGAACCCAAGAAGATTGAAGAGGTCATGCTAGACACAAACTTGATTGATGCTATGAAAGAAGAGCTGAATCAATTCTGAAGATGTAAAGTCTGGGAACTTGTTCCTAAACCAAAGGATCATAATGTTATAGGAATCAAGTGGATCTATAGAAATAAACTTGATGAGAATGGAACCATAATCAAGAACAAGGCCAGGTTGGTAGCAAAAGGCTACATGCAAGAAGAAGGGATTGACTTTGATCAAACATTTGCCCCAGTGGCAAGGCTGGAAGCTATAAGGTTATTTTTGGCCTATGCTGCCTATCAAGGTTTCAAGTTATATCAGATGGATGTAAAGTCAGCATTTCTGAATAGTGACTTAAAAGAGGAATTCTATGTTGAACAACCCTCAGGTTTTGTAGACTCTCTCTATCCTAACTATGTATATAGGCTTAGGAAAGCTCTATATAGTTTGAAACAAGCCCCTAGGGCTTGGTATGAAACCTTGTCTGCTTTTCTTATTGAGAATAAATTCTCTAGAGGAAAGATAGACAAAACTCTATTCTTTAAGGAATCTAAAGGCAAGATCATCCTAGTCCAGATATATGTTGATGACATTATCTTTGGATCTAATGAAAACAACCTTTGTAGAAAGTTTGCCAAACTTATGCAAGAAAAGTTTGAAATGAGCAGTATGGGTGAGCTGAAGTTCTTCTTGGGACTTCAAGTTAGACAGACTGATGATGGATTGTACATATCTTAGTCTAAGTTCACCAAGGAGTTGATTAATAAATATGGAATGGACTCAGCCTCCACCATGAAAACTCTAATGAGAACAAGTATGCTTATAGGCAAAGATGAGGCAGAGAAACCTGTTGATGAGTCTTTGTATAGAGGGATAATTGGCTCTCTACTCTACTTGACTGCTAGTAGACCTGACATCATGTATGCAACATGTGTTTGTGCTAGGTACCAAGCATGCCCAAAAGAATCTCATTACACTACTGTCAAGAGAATTTTTAGATATCTTAAGGGCACACCTAATCTAGGTCTTTGGTACCCTAAGAATAGAGATGTCTTACTAACAGGCTTTTCAGATGCAGACTTTATAGGGTGCAAAGAATATAGAAAGAGTACCACAGGAACTTGTCAATTCTTAGGTGGAAGGATTGTGTCATGGAGCAGCAAGAAGCAAACAAGTGTAGCTATCTCAACTGCTGAGTCAGAATATATAGATGCAGACAGCTGCTGTGCACAGTTGATGTGGATAAAACATCAACTTGAAGACTATGACATCAAGGTAAGTAGAATTCCACTATTCTGTGATTCTACTAGTGCTATTTCTATTGCTAAAAACCTTGTTTCACACAGTAGAACTAAGCATATAAAAATTAAGTTTCATTTCATCAGAGAACATGTGGAGAAGGAAGATATTAGTCTAGAATTTGTTAACACAAATAATCAAATTGCTGATATTTTTACAAAACCTTTCGATGAAACTAAATTTAATTATTTTAAAATTGAATTAGGTATGTTGAACCTAGAATAGGTCGGCACAAGCTTTCTAAATAGAATATGTAAGCACAAAATTTCTCAGGAAATTTGGGTAAGTAAGAAAGTTTGTGTCGACACAAGCAAATTGTGTCGACACTCTCAGTATGTTGTGTTAACACATAAACAGTATTTTTGTCGACACACTCTGTCGCGACTTGACTAGCCCGTGTCGACACTGACACAAGTATGTCGACACATAGACATGTGGACTAAATATAAGTTTTGTCGAGACCTAAGTGTTTTATGTCGACACATGTAAAACTATGTAGACTAGTATTATTACTAAGTAAGGCACGTCTTTTGACCTACCCTCTACCAATAGACTATAAATAGGGGGAGACAAAATATGGTCGACTACACCTTGAGAATTCTCGACTCTAGACCTTGTGTCGACATAGATATTCACTTCTCTTATCTTCTTTCTCTCTCTCTCATCAATGGCGTCACACCAGGACGACAAGGTGAATGAAGGATACGAGCTGGTTCGCGGGGAATTCGAGACAGCTTCACAGGACATCAAGGGTGTGATTACCCTAATTTCGGAAAATGGCTTGGAGTTTTTGGTCTCTGAACCTACAAGAATTTGGAAGAAGGAAGTTCTTGCATTCTACTCATCTGCAGATGTGGATTATGATGGAAAAAAGATGAAAGTCACAGTTCAGGATTCAAGAGTAAAATTCACACTTAAGACGATCAGGAAATCGCTCCAACTTCCCAAGGTTAAGGATGATGATGAAATAATTCCATCCATGAAAACAAATGCACTAAGTTGGTGCGGGCTGAACCCTAATACTAAAGTTGGATCATCAATTACCAGAAAGGGGATGAATTCCAAAGGTAAGTTTCTTTCTGTAATCGTAGGCAAGGTAATTTTGTGCAAGACTGGTGGACATGATAGAATATCTACATACATGTTCAACCTTATGACCAGAGTCATATTCACTGTAAAAACAGACTGGTCATCAGTGGTGTTTGACAAGATTCTAGAAGGAATAAAGAAGCCAAATCTGGGAAGGATACTAAGCTTATGTCTAGCTTCAACAATACTAGATGTTATGAACCAACTGTTAGGATATAAGATCAACCATATGAGGAGGATGGACATGAGAATTCTATCCAAATGGGATAGAGTATTGACCAAAGAGGTCTCTACTCCACAAAAATAGGTCAAGAAGGATAAGAAGAAGAAAGAAATTGTTCAACAAACAGAATCCTCCAGTGATTCTGAAGAAGAGGTAGTCTTCAGTTCAGATGAAGACCAACAACAAAAAGAAGCTCAAGATCAAGTAGGGAGCAGTCAACACCCAAAGCAATAGATAGCCTCCACTCTAGGGGGAGAACACCCTGAACCAGCAGTACAAGACACTGAACTATCTGAGCTGCCTGCCCAAGGGGGAGGCATTGTTGTAGCTACTCTAGAGAGTGAGTATGCTGCTGATACAGTGATGGACATTGTATCAGACATAAACAAAGAAGCATTGATCATTGCTGAGAAGGAAGCACAAGATGTGCAGATGAAAGATACAGCTCAAGATGAGCAAGTAAGTATCTCCTTTATAGAGAGGGCCCTGGACAAAAATCTGGATGTTCAGGGAGAACCTTTTGTTTCCCAAACTAATCTTGTTCCTCCTGTTTAGATGCAACAGGAGGTAACTTTGGAGGAACTGTTCCCTGATTTCTCTACAGCAAGGACTGAGTGGGAGCAGCAATAAGTAGAAAGGGAACTTCTAGGAACTGAGGGGGAGGAGCTACTGGATGCCCCAGTTAGTAAAGCAACTGTAGATATAGAAAGCTCATCTCAATCTTCTGATGATGAAGAAGCCTCCATGGCTAAAAAGAGAAAACTAGTTTCTCTGAAGAAACGAAGTACATGCTATAAGAAAGCCTTACAAACAGTCACTCCATCACCTGCTCAAGGCATGGATTTCAGTTCACTACTGGTCCAACTGCAAGTCAAGTTGGATGAGCAAAGGCAGTCTTTGGAGAAATATGTGGATGAGTCAAATAAAGAACTGTAGTTTCAGCTGGCTCAAGACATTAAATCCATCAGATTTGAAGTCAATCTGAATAAGAAAGAGATGACAGCTTGCTTCCACAAGGGAGGTAATGTGGTAGTATATTTGGCTGAGCAACAACAGCTGATAAAGACTAAAGTTGAGGACATTGCAACCAAGTAAGGATATATTTTATAAAATCAATTCAGGTCAAATGAAAATCTCAAGGACTCACATGAAGAAATTCTAAAAAAACTGGGAAGTATTTCTACTGATTTGAAAATAGAAGTATCCAAGCAAATACAAGCAGATCTAGCTGCTGTCCATACAGCCATTGTAGCTTCTCAAAAGACTATTTCTGATTACCTGACTAAATTCAAAGCCTACTACCAAGAAGGTACAAAATATCTAGCTGATCAAGTAAGGTTTGAAAAGAATGATCTGAGGGATCATATAGCTAGAGAAGTCATAAAGGGGGAGAGAATATTAGTCAAAGCCAGCTCTGATCATGAAAAATGGGTATCTAATACCATCAGAGCTACACTTGGATTTCCACCCCTATGTGAGGATGATAATACTACTGAGTCTGGTGTTCAACCTGCCTACATTGAAGGGGATCAGCCAGAGGTTGTACAAGTCATTTTTCCTCCAGCAGATTTTGACATAGTCCAGCAAGAAGTTCAACAAATGTATAGCCCTCCATAGGAGGCACAAAATATTATAATTGAAAAGGTAGAAATGTAAGAGGCTGCAAAGGAAGCTCAGAGGGAGGCACAGCTTTCCAAGAAAAGGTTTAGAGAAAAGGCAGAACTAAAGCCTGATTTTGAGCAGTGGAGTCCTACCTCCAAGAACATTATTTTAACTGCCTGAAAAGCTGTGAAGGACAAGACATATGATAGAGGCAAATGGTACTCTGAGCAAGAGTGGAACAAGTATCAGGCAAGGCAAGAGGCTATACTTCAGTATAGGAGGAGTGCTAAAGCTGGGAAGTTACTTGCTGACTCTGTGGAGCCTAGCAAGTACTTTCCAAATCTTTTTCACTATTTTGAAAGACAAAGGATCAAGGCTGAAGAACTGAAGAAGAAAGACCTGAAAGGAAAGAAACCAGCTGATGATACTGAACCTAATGTGAAGGCTAAGATCAGATATGGAAAAGGAATAGTAATCAAGGAGCCTAGTCTATCTTAGGATAAATAGGCCAATATGTAGAACAATGTAATCTTTTGATTTTTGTTTTTTTTTTAAAACATGTAAACCCAGAATTTTTTGATTAATGAATGAAATCAATTTCAGTATTGATTTTAGTTGTTATCCTGCAGTGAAATGTATGTACATCTATTTTTTGTGTTTTATTATGAGTGATGTATATCTTTGACTAAGAGTTATGACTTCTCCAAATAGGGGGAGATTGTTGGGTACACTGAAAATATGTACCAGATTTGGAGAAGCCTCCCCTTACTCAATGATATACATCAGTTTGTATTTGATGGGACGTTTGAATTTCAGTATATAGGTTTAAGAAATGCAGGAAAAATTTCTAAGTACATGTGTCGACACCCATGAATTGTGTAGACACCTGAAGCAGGAGATGTGTCGACACCCAGGAGTTATGTCAACACCAGAAGAAAGGCATGTGTCGACACCCAAGAGTTATGTCGACACCAGAAGAAAGGCATGTGTCGACACCCAAGAATTGTGTCGACACCTGAAGAAGGTTTGTGTCGACACACAGGACTTGTGTCGACGCACACTCAATGCCATCTATCAACAACAGCTATACTGAGTCTGAAGGGCTTGTGTCGACACACAGGACTTGTGTCGACACACACTCAATGACATCTGGACATACACTCAATGCCATCTGTCAGCATCAGTTATGTCGAGACCAGGAGCAGTTGTGTTGACATACGGGACTTGTGTCGACACATACAAATAGAAGCTGTGTCAAGAAGCAGAAGAATGACTGTGTCGAAACATTGAGTGTTGTGTCGACATCATCAAAGCTTGTGTCGACACTTAGTCAATTTGTGTCGACACATGTGAAGTAATTTGCTGAGTGTTTCCTGTTGAGATATAAAGTCATTGTAGAATCAACTGTCACGGCTGAAGACTTGACAGCTGTCATAAACCACAAGTCTGACACCTCTGTCAGAACTTTCAGAAGGTTGTTATAAACCGGATCAGTCGGTAATCATTGAGAAAATCTATATAAAGGACTGATCCATGACAACCAAAGAAACAAGGGAAGCGATTAAGAGGAAACAAACCAACACGGATCCAGAGAGAGAATTCAACAACAAGAAAGGGGGAACTCTTAAGAAGGCAGATCCTGAACAGTCTGCAAGAAAGATTCAGATCTATTTCTGAATCTAAGAAGGGAGCTGTCTGAAGATCAACTTCTACTCCAAGTCTGATCAACCTCATTTTGTTCAATCAAAAAGCTTTGAAAAAGATAAGTCAGGTTGGATCTGAAGTATACAATTTGTTCAAGAACTGATCAAGAAGCTCACACCAATTGAGAGTTCTATCTGGGTGAAATTTCTGTACAACTAAATATTCTTTTTCCTTGTAAGATCTTCTTAGATTTGAGTTGTAAGCTTGTATTTATAAAGGCTGAGGTAGGGCTAAGAGCTTGAGGTGTAGTACTTGTGAAAGTCTGAGTTGTAAGCCTGGTGATAAAGGCTGAGGTATGGTTGTTGCCTGAGGTAGGGTTCTTGGGAAGAATCTGAGGTAGGACTTGTATAAGTCTGAGCTGTATGAACTTATCAGGTTCTGAGGTGTAAGATCTGTGGATCTGAGTTAGTGGAAGGAAGTTGGGATGAATCCAGTTCTCTACTGGATAAGCGAAGGGGGAAAGTGGATGTACCCATAACCTGGGGAACCACTATAAATCTGGTGTACTGTGTTGTGATTATTGTGCTGTGAATTGAATTTTCTGTGTTGAGTTAGAACAAGATAATTGCCTAAAATTTATTAAAGAAAATTAGAACCTATTCACCCCCCCCCCCCTCTAGGTGTCTAGGCTCTTGAAATCAAGTCTTTCAATGCCCAATTGATTATAGAAACTGACGAATTGACCGCTCGCAAATTGTGTTCCATTATTTGTAACAATAGCTAGGGGTCGCCCATGCTGACAGATTATCTCCCCCATATGAAATTCTTGATTACCTATGAGGTCACCTTCATCAACGCCTTTACCTCCAACCACGTGAAAAAGAAATCGATCATGACCAAAATGAACTCCTTTGCCCACTGGCTTGGGGAAAGAGTCCTACCAAGTCTATCCCCTAAATCGGGAAGGGCCATGACGTCGTAATGGTCATGAGCCTCTAAGCTGGCAAAAGCTGGAATGGTGTGAATAGTTGGCACTTCTGACACGTCTTTGTGAACTCTGTTGCATCCTTGATAATGGTTGGCCATAAATTTTTTTCTCGCGATACCCTTCCTTCTAAGGCCCGACTCCCAGAGTGACTGTCGCACTCCCCAAAGTGGATCTCATCCAAGATCCTTGGGACTTCCTCTTCAGCTACGCATCGTGTTAGGAGCCTTAAGAGGGTCTTCTGGTATAGGCCTCCCTTATGCAACAGGTAATATGTGTACGTGTACTTAAATTGCTTTTTATCCGGAACTCTCTCCAAAATCTCGCTTGTGGTCAAAAAGGTCACAAAGGGATCAATCCACGAGGGGCGTTGGCCAACCTCCATCAATCCCCCTCCTCAATGGATGGTTGGAACATCTTCATCACAGTTCCTCCTGCCTGAGGACCGAACTTGTCTAGCCGATCTCTGTGGGTGTTATCCCCCCTTGGCACATGCCGAATAGAGAAAGTATGGAACAACCCGATGAGGCCCTTAACCTTTGTCTGATATTGTTGGAGTGTAGGCTCCCTTATCTCGAACTCCCCCTTGATTTGGGAGAGCACCACCATCGATTCTTTAAATACCATTACATCATATACTCCCAATTCCCTAGCCAAACAAAGTCCCGCGATTACGGCCTCGTACTCTTTCTGGTTGTTGGTGATGGGGATGTTGATCGTCTACTCAATCTTCATCCCTTGGGGGCTCACCAAGACCACCCCCTCCCAAGATTGTTTCCTTTATGCTCCATCTACGAGCACCTCCTAAGAAACCTAATGGGGATACTCAGACTCTTCCACCTCAACCTCATAATCCGTTAAAAAATCTACTACTGCCTGAGCCTTTTTTGACAGCCTTGGGACAAAGGATATGTCAAACTCACTCAACTCTACTGACCATTTTGCCAACCTCTTTGAATGCTCTACTTCCTAGAAAATGTTGCGAAGAGGGTGATTAGTCACCACTTTGATCGAGTGTGCTTGGAAATATGGCCTGAGCTTCCTGGCCAAGATGATTAGGGAAAATGCCAACTTTTCTAGGATAGGGTACCTGAGCTTTGCCTTCTTCAGTACCCTGCTGACATAGTTGATCGGCAGTTGTTTCCTTCCCTCCTCTCTGACCAAAACAAATATTACCACCTCCACCCGCACCCCGAGGTATAAATAAAGATCCTCCCCTTCCTCGGTCCCTAGAGTAGTGGAGCCTACGTAAGCTGTCTCTTCAATGCCTATAAGGCCTCCTCGCATTCTAACATCCACTCAAACCCTGTGCTTCCACTCAATATCATGAAAAAGTCAAGCACTTCTCCCCTACCCGGGAGAGGAATGTACTTAGTCCGTCTAGCTTCCCTATGAGGCGCTGAACCTCTTTTGCATTTTTGGGTGACGCCAGCTCCAGGATCTCATTTAACTTGTTCGAGTTTGGTTCTACCTCTGTCAGGATAAGGAGATGTCCAAAGAACTTCCCCCTGCTTGCCTCGAAGATACACTTCAAGGGGTTGAGTCATATCTTAAACTTCCTTAAGGTGGCAAAGGTCTTTGATAGGTCCTGGAGGTAGGACCTAACATCCTTGATTTTCACCATCAAGTCATCCATGTAAACCTCCATATTTTTTTCCCTTTAGCTCCTAGAAAACCCGGTCCATCATCCTTTGGTAGGTTGCCTCTATGTTCCTTAGCCTGAAATGCATCATCTTGTAGTAGTATCACCTGTTACTTGTGATGAAGGAGACATCTTTGACGTCAGACATGTGCATATAAATCTGATGGTAAATTGAAAAGGCATCTAAAAACTCATTATAGGAAAACTAACGGCTGAGTATGTCAACGTGCTGTTTCAGGGCAATGGATAACAATCCTTAGAGTAGACTTTATTTAATAAAGAGAAATCAACACACATACTCCACCTCTTATCACCATTTTTTACCATTATTGTATTGGAGACCCAGCTTGGATACTAGATCTCTGATACAAACCCCGCCTCGAGCAGCTTACTCATCTCCTCCCAGATGGGCTCAACCAGCTTGTTAGCCACGATTCTTCTCTTCTGACAGATGGTGCAGATGTCTGGGTTGAGATTAAGACGATGACACACCACATCTGTGTCGATGTCCGACATGTCTGTCATGCTCCAAGCAAAGACGTCCACGTTCTGCAAGACGCAAGACAAAATCCTCTCCTGGTCCTCCGAACTCAGTCCTCTGCTGACTCGCACCTTCTCTAGCCTCCCACCCTGGATGAGAACCTCCTTATCCACCAACTCCTCTACTACCTCTAGCATGGTGTGATACTTCATCGCCTCATCCATCTCCTCAGCCTCCTTTTTTTATAACCATAGCGTAGCACTGACTTGCCACCTTGGGATCTCCCTGAACTCTGACCTAAACTCCTCTGGTGTTGAACTTCAAGCGCTGGTAGAAAGAGGAGCGAACGCACTGAAATACATTGATAAGGTGCCATCTGAAAATGGCATTATAGTTACTTAAAGAGTCTACGATGATGAACCAGTCGTTCCTGAATGTTCCACCCAAGGTCACGTGGAGCCTAACTCCTCCCTCTACTTCTTTCCTCTCTCTTAAGAACCCAAACATCGATTCATCTGAAGCAAACACCCTTATGGCCTTTATATTCATCTCATCAAATTCCCTCTTAAAGATTACATTCATTGAGCTCTCATTATCAACCAGGTCCTTGAGACCGTGAAATTCTTGATGGCTGCTTGAATTACCAACCCGTCACAAAATAGATCCTCGTGATCTGGCATGTCCTTTGATGAGAAGGTGATTTTTTCTTCCGGAGGTTGGGTCTGTGAGGTCGAGGTGATGCTCCAACTAAATATAGTATGGAGGCTCCACATGCAGGTGGCCTTGATCCCCACCCCTCCGTGGATCACTCTGATCCCCCGGGTTCCAACATCTGTCCAGTCCTTACATCGATCTTCTTCCTCTGCTCCTCCCACTATAACTTTCTCAATCCACACCTTCAATTATTGTTCCCTCGGGCCCCTCACCCCTCTCATCTCCAAGAATTTTGGGAAGGTGGCTATCACATGGACTTCCTTCTAGTGGAAGTAACAATAGGGCAACGTCACCTTGCACCTTCCTTTTCCTCTTGTCTCATTCCTCCTATCTCTCCTTCCTCTTCGGCCAATGTTCATGGCCTGTTGGGATAGGGGCAGGAGCGTACTTGGGCCCAGACTCCACCCCGGAGGGTTGAACTGCCCTTGCCCTCCGTAAAATTCCCCCTCCCCACCTTGGGCAACCCCTCTTCCCTAACCCTAAATGGGCCCTCCTTGCGACCTCCATGTTGGCCGATTGACAGGCTCCTGAAACCACCATCCCAACTACTGGCCTGTATGGGGTTTCTGGGCCCCTAGCTCCCTCCTCTCCTCCCTTCTCCTCCTATCATGTTGTTTGAAACCTCCTTGCTCCTTTGTATCACTTTCCCCTAACTTAGCCGACTTCTTAGCGAATGCAGGGTTTGCAGCTTCTCCTTCAATCTCATTCACCGCCCTTTCCATCATCTCCTTGAAGGATAAGGAGGGATCATGGTTTAGCTCCATCCTGAAGAATCTTTGGCATAGCCCGAGGGTGAATGTGAGCTACATGGTGTACCTAGGAACTTCATGAACTAGAAAGACCTCCTCCTGAAACCGGTCCATGTAGCTTCTCAGGGTCTCCTCTGGCCCTTGCATGATCAGAAAGAGGGCCTATACCCCCCTTATTCCTCTTTTTGGATGTCGATAAGCGCAACTGGAAACTCTGATAGAGATCCTTGAAACTATAGATTAATCTAGAAGGGAGCTGGTGGAACCAGCCTCTTACCTTCCCTTACCTTCCCTTTAATCTAGAGGGGAGCTGGCATCTATCTAATGGAGATTGTGTCCTCGAACCATTAAAAGTGTTGGACAGGATCACCATTTCCTGTGTAGTAGGACAACTTTGGCTCCCTAAACCCCTCTAGAACTGGGGCTGGAACGATCAGTGTAACACCTTCCCTACAATGACTATGTAATATGGGTCTGATCGAGGCCCCACAACATATAGATATCACAGCTTTAGTATTATAAAGTGGTATAAAAGTAATACCCATCTCAAAACTCAGAATATAACACAATTGAAATACAAAAATAGAAAGATAGAACTTATCCATAGAACATAGGAGTCCAAATGGCCTTATGGTTTTACATCAATTAGATATCCAAAACATCACCAATACTATTCAGTATTATGCAAAAGCACTCTTAGGCTGCCTTAGCATGCAAGCAAGAAAAAGTGAAAGAAACATGACATGCAAACAAGCAAGAAACAATAGGAGGAAGAACACTTCATGAGGCTTATACATTTTTGGTCGTTGAGCTAGCTCTAGCTTGCGATCCTTGCCCTATAAAAAATTTGTGATAACGTGGGTCAGTAAAGGCTGGCCTCAACTGTATAACCAACACCCTTCCTCCGTACCATCCCTAGCGGATCCCGGGGAACTCCAACACCCTTTAGGTTAGCATTTTGTATGCATATGTAATAAAACATAAATTAACATAGAAAATAATAGGATTTTGTGTCTCAAACATCAAACACATTTCTATGTTGAACATATAAATAAAAGGGGCATACAATGCAACATGTATGCAAACTCGGGTTTCACCCAAGGCACCCTATAGCGTGTATGATTCTAACATATTATCATACATCATCATATCATGATAATATTCATGGGTACTCTCATTTCCCCAAAGACATACAAGCCAAGGCTAAGAACTCTCGCTGAGACCCCACATGCACATGGATTACAACACCACTGGGCTTTTTTTATCAGCTCCTTCGTTCTTTCCAATTCCACCAAGCACACACAGTTGATGCTAAGAACTCTCCTTTGGATACCACCCGTACATGGATCACAATGCCATCGGGCTTGTCCAAAAGCATAGACGTTCTCATCAGTTTCCATAAAAGGGGACTTGTCTTGTCAGGACACCCTCCATACGTGAATCACAACATCACGAGGAAAGTCAATCGACCATAAAGACAAAGCCATGCCTTCACAAACAAACGGACTTCACAATCCATCACTTGCATTTCCCCTCCCTCGTCAACGTTCATTCTCATACGAAATTAAGGGGCATCACGACGGCGTCTTCGTCGCAATCAGATTTCTAGAAAAATCCCTAATATGCACGTCAAGAAACATCACTGAATCGGACCACTAGTCATGATAACGGCTTCACCCATTATGCCTAATCCACTAACGGAGCGGATTTCCAATGTAAAATATGTCGGAGACAGACTCAATCGACCTGGTGGCTCTTCTTGAACCAATGCGACACGTATCCCTCTCACTCGAGAGATCTGGTACCAAAATTTGCAAGGAAGAAATTGTAGCTTGACTTTGGATCCCTCTCTGTGATGTCGTCTCGTGAATCGGAGCTCTGAAGCTCCAATAATTGAGGAAACTAGGTTGTCTTCCTACTCCACGCTCTTCCGCTCACCAGCCGTCAAGTGCCAAGGACTTGAGAAAAGTGAGGGAAGAAATCTCCTTTGCCATATTTAGGGTTCACGAAAGGAATATCTAGACCCTTGGCTCAAGTTCCAAGAAGATCGAATGCCCAGATAAAGTCTATTTACGAAACAGGTTCACGGGCACCTTAAAAACAACTCTCTGACTTGCGGCGTCAAGTGAACTCGATGCCAAACTAGCTGACTCGACGTCACACTGGATGGATCAACACCACACTAGCTGATTCGACGCCACACTAGCTGACTCGACACTACACTACCTGACTCGACGCCATACTGGCTAACTCAGCTCCAAATTGGTTAGCTCAACTCCAATCCAGTTAACTCAGCTCCAAACTGGTTAACTCGGCTTCAAACTAGTTAACTCAGCTCCAAAGAGAGTTAACACTTATCCTAGCTCTCCTAGCATTCCAAAATAAAGTAAAAATTTTAGGGTGTTAGAACTCCACCCCCTTAAGAAAATTTCGTCCTCAAAATTTACAGCGTTACAAAAACTGAAAACGCACCTTAAGCAAACAATTTGGGAAGTCTTCCGGCATCACTTACTCGCACTCCCAATAGAGAACGTCTCGCCCGCAGTTTTCCTAATGTACTTTCACGAGCTTGACTTCTTTATTCTGCAAACGTCGGATCTTCGAATCGTCTATGGAAATTGGACGAACTATCATCCTCAAATCTGCTGCCACCAGCACTGCCGCCGACTCGACCACATCACTCAGCTCCACTAAGGCTTTCCTCAGCACCAAGACATGGAAAACATCATGTAGACCACTCAGATCTTCGAACAACGCCAACTGATAGGCTGCTTTACATGCACTCTGTCACTTCGAACGGACCCAAATAGCTCAGACTCAATTTCTTGAGCCGCTGAATCTGTAAAATGCCTCTAAACGGCTTGATCTTTAGGTAGACCATGTCACATACTGAAAACTCCATATGTCTGTGATGCGCATTAAATTATTTTACCTGCCAATCCTGAGCAACCTTCATGTGCTCCTGGATCGTCCGTACTATCTCACAAGCATCTACCACTGCTTCTTTTCCCAAAAGTTGGATGTCTCCTGCCTCTATCCATGACATTAACATTCGACATCGCCTGTCGTACAATGCTTCATAAGGAGCCATCTTAATGCTCGCTTGAAAACAATTATAGTAGGAAAACTCCACCATAAAAAATGGTGTTCTCATCTCTTGCCAAAATCAAGAGTACACATCCTCAACATGTCTTCCAAAGTACGATTTGTCCTCTCTGTTTGACCATCGGTCAATGGATGGAACGTTGTACTAAACTTAAGCTTGGTGCCTAAGCTCTTCTGCACTAACCTCCAATCTTTGGATGTGAAGCACCCATCTCGATCGCTGACGATACTTTTTGGAATCCCATGCAACCTCACAATGTTTCGAACATAGAGCTCCACTAACTTTTCTACGCTATCTTCCTTCTGATTCAGAATGAAGTGAGCTACCTTGGTCAGACGATCCACAATCACCCAAATCGCATCATTACTATGTGGTAACTGAGGTAAAACATGCACAAACTCCATAGAGATGTCGTCAAATTTCCACTCGGGAATAGGAAAGGCCTTCAGGAACCCGCCCGGCCTCTGACACTCAGCCTTCACTAAGACACAAGTATGACATTGACTCGCATACCAAGCAGCATCCCGCTATATCCCAAACCACCAAAAGGATTTTTTTATATCCAAGTACATCTTGGTATTGATAGGGTAAAGGGAGTACTTCGTAAAGTGGGACTCAAACATCAACTCCTCACGGAGCTCGCCGAACTGCGGTACACAAACCCTTCCATCCTTCTTTAAGATCCCATCAAACATTTCCAAGGTACTTCCCTCACCTTTTTGAGCTTCTACAACGTACTAATGGATGGAACTCTGTATACATACTGGTCTCCTCCTGAACACAATCGCACAAGTTGCACTACAACTATACCAGTTCAGCTGAGCCACACTAAACTCACCTCTAGCCATGCATACAATGTCAAAAGACTTGAAGTCTCGCACCAACCGCTCATCATGCACTTCCAACCAATTCCCTTGCCCGAAGAATTTTCTACTCAAAGCATCAGCCACAATATTGGCCTTACCTGACGTATACTAAATCGCCACGTCATATTCCCCAAGGAACTTGACCCACGTACGATGTCGCATGTTCAAATATTTTTGGTACAAGAGATACTTTAGGTTTTTATGGTCTGTGAAGATCTCCACACTTGCGCCATACACATAGTGCAGCCATAAATTTAACACAAAAATTACTATCGTCAACTCCAAGTCATGTACGGGGTAATTCCTCTCATGAGTCTTCAACTGTCTAGACCCATAAGTTATCATGTTGTCATATTGCACGAGCACGCAACCTAAACTGCATTCTGACGCATCACTAAAAATCTAAAATCCCTCAATCCCACTAGGGAGACTTAGGATCAGAGCAGACCTTAATCTTTCCTACAAGGTCTTGAATGCTCAGGCTCACTCCGACGTCCACACAAACTTCTGATCCTTGTGAGTAAGAGAAGTGAGGGGCAATGATATCCGCAAAAAGTTTTCCACAAACCTTATGTAGTACCCAACTAGTCTAAGAAAACTCCTAACTTTCGCCACGGTTCTCAAAATTGGCCAAACCCTGATGGCCTCAACTTTTGTCGGATCCACCGCCACCCCATCACCACTAATCACATGGCCCAAGAATGACACATTCTCTAACTAAAAGTCACGCTTCGAGAACTTGACATAAAGCTGGTTCTCCTTCAGGATCTGCGAGACCACTCTCAAGTGAGTCTCATGCTCCACCTCCGACTTGGAGTACACTAGGATGTCGTCGATAAACACCACCATAAATGAATCCAAGTACTATTGAAACACTCGGTTCATCAAATCCATGAACACTGATAGCGCATTAGTCAAATCGAACGACATCACCGAGAACTCAAAGTGACCATACCTCGTCCCAAACGCTGATTTGGGAATGTCCTCATCCTGAATACACAAATGTTAATACCCCGACTTCAAGTCCAGCTTGGAGTACACCACCGACACTACAAACTAGTCGAACAAGCCATCTATCCGCGGGATTGGATATTTATTCTTGACGGTCAGCTTATTTAGCTCACAGTATTCTATGCACAACCGCATACTACCATCTTTCTTCTTTACAAACAACACCGGGGAGCTCCACGACGAAGAGTTGAGCCTAACATACCCTTGCTCCAATAGATCCTATAGCTATATTTTAAGCTCGACTAGCTCCTTTGGTGCCATCCTGAATGGAGGACACGACACCGGCCTTGCTCATGACACCAATACAATTGCGAAGTCGATCTCTCGCTGAGGAGGTGCACCTAGAAGCTCCTCGAGGAACACATCCTCAAAATCTGCCACCACTAGCACTTCTCTAATCGATAACTTTGTAGAGTGGACCTCCAACAAAGCTACAAATGTTACACCTCTCTGTTTTACTGCGCACACCAACTGCATGGCCGAAATCAGAGAGCATGTCACTCCACTAAGACCCTCGAACTTGACTTCTACTTTTTACTCGCTCCTCAAGGTCACCACCTTTGATAGGCAGTCAATACTGGCATGCTGCTCTGCAATTCAGTACATCCCCAAGATCACATCAAACTCGACTAACGGTAGGATGCTTATATCAACACGAAGTCAACTTTGCACATACTCCAACCAATATGCTCTTTCTTCCCGGTAGTCATGAAAGACCATTTGGGCATGTGCATCCTAAGAATTATATCCACCGCAAAGGGCTCGACCCCAATTCTCTAGATAAAGCTTTTCGCGAGAAAAGAGTGTGACGCTCCCGTATCGAAGATCACTCTAGCGGGGTAGCCGGAAACTAGCACAAATCCTAGCATACAAGCACTACAAGAAAATAGACTTTTAGTGACGAAATATTTGTGACGAAATATTTGTCGTCACTAAAAGTATACTTTTTGTGAAGAAAATATAGATTAGTCACAAAATAAAATACAAATTATAATTAAGAATATCCCACCTTTATTTTGGATTCCGCCTTTATTTTCATTCCTTTTTTTTGGATCCCGCCCCTTCCGCATATAGCTCTGCCCATCGCACTGTAAAAACCTTAACACACCCCCTCACGGCCTCACACCTCTCATTGTAGTTCTAATCTCGTCGCTCTGCCCCTTTCACACGTCGCAGATCTTCCACCATCTTCGTCCTTCGCACGTCGTGACGGCCGTCGCAGGTCTTATGCAGTCGCAGATCTATGGTCGTCGTAGTTCGCCATTGGTGGGGACAACTACCGCCCTCCAACGTGAGTTCATGCAGCCTCCCCTGTCTCTCCTCCACTCCCATTTCAGCTTTCTCTAAATGTTGCACTTGTTAACTCTCATTAAGCAACAATTATAAGATGTTGCTTGTTAAAATTATATTTTGCAACATATTAAAAATATTCCTATCTGTATCTATTCTTAACCAAAACTACTACTCATACACGAAAAATAACTATTTTGTACGTCAAAATTAAACTTAAAATGAAATTTATAAAAACTAGTCTTTCAAACACCCAGGAACCCTCCGCCTTTCCCGATTCCCATACCTTCCTCCCTTTCCGATTCCGCAGAAGAAAACCCCATCGTCGGAGCCGATCGAACTCGTCGGAGAGCCTCTCAACGCCCTCGACGGCCTTCCTCCCTGCAAATCTAATTTTCCTAGATGTCTTCAATACAGATTCATACATGAACTTTCTAGATAAAAATAATTGATAACATAGAATTTGAATTCGAGAGTCCGAGCTTAATAATTATTTGGCTGATTCATACATTGATTGATGTTTTAATAGGGGAAGTCTTTTTGGACATCCAGCCTCTAGTACGTTCCGTTCTTGATGGTTTTAATGTTTGGATCTTTGCATACGGCCAAACTGGATCAGACAAGACTTACACAACGGTATACAGATTTCTCTATTCCTACCATACTTTCTTTTTTATTATGAACTATGTTTAATATGCTTATGAAGTAACTTTATTTTGTAGAGTGGACCTGATTCACCAACTGAAGAAGTACGGGGTGTCAATTATCGAGCGTCGAATGATCTTTTTGTAGAGTGATTTAAAGACTAAATTAACTCTTTGTGGATCTCTTCATTTGATATACCCATGTATTTTTGTGATTTTCTTGAAGGAAACAAAGACAGACACTGAGCAGTTATTGGACACCCAGTTGTGGCATGCCCACTACAACAAAAGGTGAAAGTTGGACTGGTGAAAGTTGGAAAAAAGGAGGAAGTTTTGGCATACTGAACTTCTCTTTGTTGGACTGGTCGTGAAAGTTGAAAAAAGGAAGAGACCAAAAACGAGACGCCGAAGATGGAATGAGGCAAGAAGAACGAGCCTAAGAAGAAGAAAGAAAATAATTCTCACGAGCAAATTGTTTATTATAGAATTTTTGTCTTATATTGGGTTTAGTAGATCTAAAGAGTTATGTTGATTTGTATCGAGGGATTTGGGCTATCTCCCACCTTCCTTTTTTTTTACTTTTAATAAAGATATATTTTTATTGAGATTATTCTTTTACCAAATAGATATTCTATTTATTATCATGTCTTAGTCTTGCAACTTATTTATTTCTATTTAATAGCAAATAAATAAATTTATTTAAAAATGTATGCTTAGCAACGAAAAAATAATTGTCACGAAAAACGTAGATTTAGTGACGAAAAGTAATGGTCACTAAAAATATACATTTTTGTGACGAAAAATCATTGTCACAAAAAATGTACATTTAGTAACGAAAATTAATGGTCACTAAAATATACATTTAGTATCGGAAATTATTTGTCACTGAAAATATACATTTTGTGCCGAAAATTGATTTGGTCACTAAATATATTTTGTGACGCCCATTTTGCAACCATCTTGTGACAGACCAAATTTGGTTGCTAAATGCCTATAGTGACCAAACCGCAATATTTTGTGACCAAAAATTTCGTCACTAAATGCCACTTTTCTTGTAGTATAAGCAACAAACACAAAAAAGGGTCGCAAATAGTTTTAAGCTAACAAATGAACTTAAACTTTTCATACTTGTCACCACATCGGGCTAACAAATCGCTTCATGCTGCCCAAGATTGTAGGCTCTTGGTTACACTGGAGGGAAACGTGAAATGCTCGACTCCTCCGCTTTTCCCTTCTCTACAATACTAGGACCAGAATGCACTGACTGCTCCTTCCTTGGCTCTGGCTCATCACTACCCTTGGTACAAAGTCGAGCTATATGGCCTAGTTTGCCACACTTGTAGCATGTCAGGGGTCCCTTAAAACTAAAATCCCCCGATGTAGCTCCGCTTTTCTCTTCTGTCCTGAAGGGACATGACTTCTTCTTCCACATACTCCCTTCTAAATTCCACTGAGACTAAGAAGGCTTGCCTTCTTTCTGCTTTGCCGCAAGACCCTTACGGCGCTGAGTCCGCTCTATATCGCTCTCCAGGTTCCTAGCCTCTTACAACTCATTGAAACCCGCATTCTTTAAAACTATGAGTGGTTACCTCAAGTTCTCTTACAACCCATGATAAAAGAGGTTGTCTCTCTCCTCATCATCAGCCATGGTCATTCCTGCATAACGACCCAGGCGAGTAAACTCTTGCACATACTCATCCACGGTCTTATCTCGCTGTACCAAGTGAAGAAACTGCCTCTGAAAAGCTAACCTTGTCGATGATGGAATATACTTATTTAAGAAGACACTTGTAAACTCATTCATGGACGGGGTGCATCTAGGAAACTGACGGTCGTTATGGATCACCCACCACAGCTTTGTGTCACCTTCTAATATGAAGGTCGTAAATTGGGACTGCTTATCCTTTGGTGTCTCTACCGCTCTCAAGAGTTCCTAAATTCTTATCAACCAATCCTTGACATCATTCGGTATTCCGACTCCCTTGAACGTTTGAAGATGGAAAATCAAAAAATATTTCATCTTGCAGTCTCCCTGCCCAACAATATCTCTCTCAGCTAATGGCTCTAGCTGCCTGGACCCTCTGCCCGGTATGACAGGTGTCATATCCCAGGTAGCTGGAGTCGTTTCCTGAGCAATAGGGGTCACAACCTGTAGTACCGCCGCTGTCATTGCCTCTACTGTAACGTCTTTGTCCGTCACATGAAATATAATAGAGGTCTGGTCGGGGCCCCACATCATATTCCATAAACAGGCAGTGGGATTACATATTAATATCAAAAACTACACGCATCCTAACTCAGAGCATTCTAGTGCAAGCTTCAGGGTTAACTTTTTGAACTCAATTAATCACAGGAATGTCCACTATATTACCACTGGAATGTTTAATACAAAAAGACACAAAAGTTACTATCGTCGGCGGCGTTAGTCATTGTCGCCTGACAACAGTCAATAGTACTTTAACACTGTTCTGACCTTAAGGTCTTAGATTTACTCTTTATAAGTGTGGTTTACAGACATCGGCACGCAGACCGGCCACACATGAAAGCAGTAAAACTTCGTTTGGCCTTCGGGGGACGACATAGCATCAGGGTTGCGACCCGCTATTTCTCGCTCGGCTCTCCAGCACTTGCAAAGAGACAATCCACCACCCGGGCAGTAAACAAGGCAACGGTCAGCATTCAGCTGACCAATTTATAACGACCCTACCCCATTCTAGGGGCAGCAGTATCCCTTCCCTACAGGCATAATATGTATACAAAGTGGCAATAATCATTTATCATAGACACATGCTTAACAACAATACGCTCCGTTCACTCAGGGCACATTATCGGTGTGCTGAGGTTTCAGGCCCCACCACCATTCTTAGTCCCAGACTTGATGGCAACACTTGAGCATTTTTTTTCTTTTCTTCCTACGAGTCGACAACATCAAAGAAGTTCTATTACTTTGAGATCCAATCCAGTGATGCGCTTCAAGTCGATCATCATAAGGTGGGTGTAGGTCAACCTTGCCCGTTGCTCAAACCGTCATGCGCCGAAAGCCGAAACCTTCATGGCAGTGACATGACGTGGGTCGGCATTTCCTTTGTGCCCAAGCAAAACATTTTATGTTCTTGCTAACAAACAATAATGGCCCTCTGGTCTCCTGGAGATAGACCTTACCATTAGTAGCCCACGGGTCTCCCAGAGATAGGCTACATAGCTCACTAAGAGCTATCGCTGGGCGATACTCACTGTCTTCGCGCGATAGGGAACAGAGTTTCATTGCTTCCCTAATTTGGGGGGTTTCCTAAAGATTAACTCCAGTACTTTATTGCAATCCCCTACACACCCCTAGACCCCGGATTTCACACGTTTATCCATGGAGTCTTATCCGACACACAAATCAAAACATCACCAATCTAGACCAACCTATATAGATGGGCTTCACACAACAAGTCTATTCCTTACTGTGCAGTTTCAGATCTATATGCAAATTTATCGGGGACATTATGTATCAACCCGAATGGAATTCCCTTCACTGTTTCACATTTTGGTTGGGGATTCTATGCACATGCCAAAAGAAGGACTTCATTTGTCCAAGAAGGAAGATCGTAACCCTTGTAGTCTGTTTTGGAGCCATGAACGAGCTTTAATGTCCGGTTGGAAAGGAACGCTCCACTTTCCACTTCACAGATCTAGCATCGGTTCTCAGTTCCGACCATAGGATCTCCTTCACCAAGCTTTCTAAGCTCAACTTCAGCATTCTTCCTTAGCTCCTTCTTCCAAAAGAGTAAATGGAAATAAAGAGAGATAGAGAGAGAGAGAAGTGAAATGAGACTTCTCTTGATCACTCATCTACTTAAGTGTCCTCGGGATTAATCCCAGCCACAGGCTTATTTTATCAAAAGGAAGCAAAGGCCAAGATTTGATTTGACTGGTCAACTTTAGCGATATCGACTGTCGCATGGCGACATCGGCTTTTTCGCCGCTTTGACCCTTGTAAATCGTCGTTCATCGGCCGCCAACCGGCCATCCGACACATGTCCAACATACGTGGCACTATCGTCTGGCGATATCCACAGTGGTCGTTCTGATATCTCACTCAACGCTTTACGACGTTGAGTGCATTGAGTTCATTCAATGCTTTAAGGCGTCGAGAGCGTTGAGAGTTGGGTTATTGCCGCGCGATAGTTTCTTACTCAACGATCCATCGAAAGGCATCGAGTGTGTTGGGCTCACTCAATGCTTTATGACATCGAGCGCTATCGTCGTTGGCGATATCAATTGTCGCCCGGCGATAGCCACCAAAAGTTCTGTTTCCCAATCTGGGGTGTTACAAACCTCCCCTACTTACAGAAATTTCGTCCCGAAATTTTACTCAGCTGTAGGTAAAGAAACAACAACTAAAATGTTATAAACTCAAAGAAAATGTTACAAGATTAATTTACAAACAACTCGGTAAACTCATCACTCATGATTTGCTCACGCTCCCATGTCAGTTCTTCTCGGCACAATTGTCCCAACGGATGTTGACCATCCCGATTGTCTTGTTTTGCAACTGCTTGATCTCCGTATCCTCGATCTGAATGGGCCTAACCATCGTTGTCAGCCCGACTTCAACCGATACTTGATAAGTTGTGATTACTTGAGTTGGCTCTTTCACAGCTTTACGCAGCACTGATATGTGAAACACGTCGTGCAAGCCACTTAGCTCCGTCGAAAGGGCTAACTGATAGACGGCTTCTCTAACTTGTTCAACCACTTCAAATGGACCATGATACCTCGGACTTAACTTTTTCAAGCGACGAATCCTGGATACGCCTTTGAATGGCTTGATCTTCAAATATACCCAATCGCCAACCGCAAATTCCACGTTTTGGTGCTTGGCGTTGTAGTACTTTGCTTTCCTATCTTGGGCCCAATAGCCTTTCTCGAATAGTGTGTATAGTCGAATTAGCATCTTCGACCTCCTTACACTTATATAACTTAGACTCGTCTGTTTCTTCCCAAGCTAAAGGTGTATGAAATTTCCGACCGTATAAAGCTTCAAAGGGTGTCATCTGAATACTAGCTTAATAGTTATTATTGTAGGCACACTCAATCATATAGAGATAGTCCTCCCACATCTTCCCGAAATCCAAGGCGCACATTCAGAGCATGTCCTCCATAGTTCTGTTGGTCCTCTCGGTCTGACCATCCGTTTGAGGATGAAAGACTGTACTGAATTTCAGTTGAGTTCCCAACAACTGATGGATTAGCCTCCAATCATTTGAAGTAAAACGCCCATCTCGATCACTGACGATGTTACGGGGTACACCGTACAATCGCACTATGTTGTCCACGTATAGCTTAGTCAACTTTTCAACTGAAACGTCCTTCTTGTTAGGTATGAAGTGCGATACTTTTGTCATACGGTCAACGATCACCCACACGACATCATTTCCGTTATGTAATCTCGGCAGTCCATGCATGAAATTCATAGAGATGTCATCGAACTTCCATATCGGGATTGGTAACGACTTCAGGAAACCTCCGGGCTTTTGACATTCAACTTTTATTAAGGCACAAGTCTGACATTTTGCCACGTAATGAGCTATGTCTTTCTTCAAACCCGGCCACCAGAACATCTTTTTTATGTCCTTGTACATCTTTTTGCTCCTTGGGTGAATTGAGTACTTTGTAAAGTGTCCTTCATACATCAATTCCTCGCGTATTTTACCCATATTTGGGGTGCACAGACGGTCATCTTTTCTCAAAAGACTGTCTTCCATAGAGAATTGAGAATTTAACTCCTCCGCTGCATAGCGCTTTAGACTCTCATCGAGTTCCGTTGCTCGCTGAAGCCTGTCCGCAAGGTCATACTGTACCTCCGTCCAGATCAGGCACGCATTTGCAGTAGCATTCTTGTCAACACAAGAAATCTCGATGGCCTCCAACTCCTGGATCAGAAGCTCATCATGCATCTGCAACCAACTTGCCCTTGCCAGATTCCTACGACTCAGGGCATCTATGACCACATTTCCCTTCCTGGGAGTATAATGAATCTTGAAGGTGTAATCCCCGAGGAATTCCATCCACCTCTGTTGTTGCATATTGAGATCCTTCTAATCCAGAAGATACTTAAGGCTCTTATGGTCTGTGAAGATGTCAACTTTCACGCCACATAAATAGTGACGCCACAGTTTAAGTGCAAAAATCACAACCGCCAACTTTAGGTCATGGACTGGATAGTTCCACTCATGCACCTTCAACTAGTATGAGCCATAAGCTATCACCTTTCCAAACTGAAGAAGAACGCAGCATAAGCCGCTCCCTGATGCATCACTATAAATTTCATAGCCGTCTGAACCACATGGCGATTTCAAGATTGGCGTCATAGTCAGATGACTTTTCCGCTCTTCAAAAGCTCGTGCGCGCACAGGCGTCCAAATGAACTTCTGATATTTCCACGTTAGTGTGATGAGAGAGGTAAGGCTATCCGCAAAAAGTTATTTACGAAGCGCCTGTAGTAGCCCGCAAGTCCAAGGAAACTCCTGACTTCAGCTACAGTAGCCAGAACATGTCACTCCTGTATCACAACTATCTTCACCGGATCTACCGCAATTCCCTCTCCACTAACCACATGGCCCAAAAAAGCCACCGACGACAGCCAAAACTCGCACTTTGAGAATTTGGCATAGAGCTTGTTTTTTCTCAGAGTGTGCAACACCATCCACAAATGGTTCGCATGATCTTCGTCAGACTGAGAGTACACTAATATGTCATCAATCAAGACGATCACAAATAGGTCTAAGTACTCCCTGAAATTTCGATGCACTAAGTCCATGAATACCGATGGCGCATTAGTTAGTCCAAATAGCATTACAGTAAACTCATAATGACCATAGCGTGTTCCAAACGCTGTCTTGAGAAAGTCACATTTCTGAATCCTCAACTTGTAATACCCAGAATTTAAATCTTACTTTGAGTATACCATTGATCCAACTAATTGATCGAACAAGTAATCAATCCGTGGAATCGGATACTTGTTCTTCGTCGTTAGCTTGTTCAGATCTCGATAATCGATGCATAGACACAAGCTATCGTCCTTCTTTTTCACAAATAGGACCAGTGCACTCTAAAGTGACATAATTGGGCGTATATATCCTTTCTATAGCAACTCTTACAGCTGAACTTTCAGTTTCGCTATCTCCTTAGGTGTTACCCGGTATGGTGAGCGGGCCACATATTTCGCACATGGCACCAACTCGATAGCGAAGTCAATTTCTCTTTGGGGAGGTAACCTCGGAAGATCGTTTGGAAAAACATCTTCGTACTCCGATACAATCGGAACATCACTTAACCCGTACTCCGGCTCAACAGCCTCTAAAAGCGTGAAGAATAACTCTGCGCCCTTCCGAACAGCTTTGACGACTTGGAGAGCAGACATCAATATCCTGCTCGATCCTCGCATACCAGCGAATTTAGTCTCAAGCTCAGTATTCTGTCCCAACGTGACTTCCTTTGAGTTGAAATTTATACATTCACGCTGCTCTGAGAGCCAGTCCATACCAAAGATCATATCGAACTCAGATATTGGCAACACAGATGCTTCCAATCCGAAATCCTGACTTCCTATCCACACCTCAACAAAGCAAGACCTATCCGCACGCATCAAGCATCCATTAGGAAACAACACCTTTAGTCTATCTATCGGCACAAGAGTTGGCACTCCGATCCGCGATAGGAAGTCCTCAGATAGAAACGAATGCGAAGCACCTGTATCGAACAGTGTTCCCGCCAGATAGTCCTGAATCAGGACAAAGTCTAACATAAACAAATTATACACAAGCAACACACAAGGTACTAAGTATGGAAAGCAGTAAAAACTGTATCTTAACTCATACCTATTACGACGTCACTTTGCTTTATAGCCTCCCGTTGACCAAGATTATAAACTTGGAGTTGCGCTTGGGATGCAGTTGACTCCACCACTGTCTTTCCCTTTTCAGCATAAGACGCACCCGTCTTTTTCTCCCCTTTTGGAAGGCCACTCCAACAATCTCGAGCCATATATCCCACCTTACGACATGTATAACATGTGAAAGGAATTTTTTCTATCGTCACTTCAGGCTTGTTCGAAGAAGCGGCAGGTCCTGAAGACCTAGCTTTTAACTTCCACCTCTTTTGGTGCTCAGACTTTGAGGAATGCGGTACCTTGAAATCTGACTTCTTTACTGCCAGATCATTTTTACACTGCACGCGCTTCATATCCAGTTCGAGGGAACGGGCTGTATTGACCAAGGTAAGAAAACCCTGCGTCATCGGTCCTGAGAGAAGCAACCGCAGGTAATCTCTTAGCCCTTCATAGAACTGATTTGTCTTTTGTTCCTCGTCTGCAAACATAAAGCATGCATACCTTCCCAATCTCGTAAATTCATGCAAATAGTCATCCGCAGACCTCTCGCCTTGAGTTAGCCTTTGAAATTGGTTCTCCATTGCAATCCGCAGTGTCGATGCAATGTATCTCGCCAGAAAACACCTTAAGAACTCTTTCATTGAGATCTCGATCAACGACCGATCGGCAAACGGTGTAGCTCCATCTCATCCCACCACAGTCTCGCCTCACCATCTAACAAGAAGGTAGCCATAGTGACTTTTTGCCACTCCTCTGTTTCAGTTGCCGTCAGGACTCTCTTTATTCTTGAGAGCCAATCTTCGGCTTGTGTAGGCATTCCAGTACCCATAAACATAGGAAGATTGAAACTCATAACGTGTTTCAATAGCTTCTCCATCGCTCGCCTTGCGGACACTAGCTCAACGACCACTTGTCTCACCGCTACGCGCTCAACTACGCCAACCGGTTCCTGGACCACCGCAGGGTTAGGAGGTTGTCTCTGACCTCCTAGTTGCGCGTTGATTAATGCGAACATGACTTCAGCAACCAACCGTATAGTTTACACAGAAGGAGGAGGTGTTGACACCTCATTTGGGGCACTACTCTCCACCGAGCGCTGGGGTTTTTGCTGCCCCGCACCACTTCTAGTCGCCTACAATGTGAAACACACAATTAAGCGACTAAGAATATTGCCAAAAGTAATTATAGGAACGCGCAAGTCCCTCAAACATGTGTCTTTACATTTCTAAGTGGAGATTCTTGAGTTCATTTGTGTTATGACGGTAAGCTCAATTGGAGATGAGGAGTTGGAAAACTCCATAGTTATGCGTGCTCGGGCTGAAGTAGTACTGGGATGAGTGACCTTCTGGGAAGTCCTCGTGGTGCGCGCTTGACTATCGAGTTTGCCTCATCAAAGGAAGGATGTGGCCACCAACAACCCGTCAGTGGGCTGGAGAGGGGTTGGGGTGCTTGGGCTATAGCCCGGTAACGTCGCATAGAGCGGAGCCGTAACATTGTCATGTTGGATCGGATAGGGTCGTTACATCTACTATCATAAGACAGAAATTGGTCGGGGATACACCCATGCTCATGGGACCCAGAGCAGTAGCATTGCTTGTCGTTGGCTCCTCTTGCGGCCTCGACGTCCCTGCATTATCACCTCCACCCTTAGCAAAAGCAAGGTAAATAACGAATCAAGTTCTATTCGCAAAGCTTAAACACAAAGACACTCATGGTCCCGCAATACTTTTATGTGGACAACATTTTTACGCAATCCGATTACACTAAATCGATCATTAAACCTCAACTTAGATACAATCTGACTCTGATACCAATTTGTAACATCTCCCCTATATTGACTATATAATATGGGTCTGGTTGGGGCCCCACAACATATAGACGTCATAACTTTAGTATTATAAAGTGATATAAAAGTATTACTCATCTCAAAACTCAGAATACAACACAACAAAAATACTAAAATAGAAAGATAGAAGTTGTCCTCAGAATATAGTAGTCCAAATGGCCTTATGGCCTTACATCAATTAGATGTCCAAAACATCACCAAAATTATTCAGTAATGTGCAAAAGCACTCCTAGGCTTTCTCGACATGCAAGCTGGAAAATAAGGAAAGAAACATGACATGAAAACAAGCAAGAAACAACAGGAGGAGGTATACTTCAAGAGGCTTGGGCCTTTTTGGTCTGCGAGCGAGATCCAGCTTGCGATCCTTGCGCTATAAAAATTTGTTGTAACTTAGGTCAGCAAAGACTGAACAAAACACTAACTTGTAGGGTGGAGTGCTCCGGGGTCCGCTAGGGATGCCCGGGAGGAGAGGTGTTGGTTACACAGTTGAAGTTACATATGTAATAAAACATAAACTAACATAGAAAACAACATGATTTGGTGTATCAAACATCAAACACGTTTCTATGTTGAGCATATAAATAAAAGGAGTCTACAACGCAGCATGTATGCAAACACGGGTTTCACCCAAAGTACCCTATAGTGCGTATGATTCTAACTTATCATCACATTATAATAATATTCATGGGAATTCTCATTTCCCCAAAAGCATACAAGCCCAAGGACAAGAACTCTCGCTGATACCCTGCCCAAACATGGATCACAACACCATCAGGCTTGTCCATGAGCTCCTTCGTCCTTACCAATTCCACCAAACACACACAATCGATGCTAAGAACTCTCACTTGGATCCCACCCTCACATGGATCACAACATCATTGGGCTTGTCCAAAATCACAGACATTTTCGTCAGTTTCCACAAGAGGGGACTTGTCTTGTCGGGACACCCTCTACACATGAATCACAACATCACGGGATAAGCTAGTCGACCACAAAGACAAAGTTACGCCTTCACAAACAAATGGACATCACAATCCATCACTTACATTTCCCCTCTCCAACAAACGTTCGTTCTCATACAAAACTAAGGGGCATCACAATGGTATCTTTACCATAATCGGATTTCTAGCAAAATCCCTAATATGCATGCACGTCAAGCAACATCACTGAATCGGATCACCGCTCATAATAACGGCTTCACCCACAGTGCCTAATCCACTAATAGAGTGAATTTATAATGCAAAACATGTTGGAGACGGACAAAATCGACCCGGTGGCTCTTCTTGAACCAACGCGACCCGGATCCCTCTCACTCGAGATACCTGGTACCAAAATTTGTAAGGAAGAAAAAGACATAAATAAAAGATATCATACATGCATCCTAAGACTAAGAGGAGAGATGTTGTTACCTTGCGGTATCTCTTTCTAGCCATGAAGATCTTGATTTGTACGGATGGAAGAGTGCGTCTTCAAGCCCTCTCTGTGATGTTGGTCTCAGATCGTGAATCGGAGCTCCGAAGCTCCAACAATAGATGAAACTAGTTCGTCTTCCTCCTCCGCACTCTTTCGCTCACCAGCCGTCAAGTGCCAAAGACTTGAGAAAAGTGAGGGAAGAAATCTCCTCTTCCCTATTAGGGTTTACAGGAGGAAGATCTGGGCCCTTGGATCAAGTTCCAAGAATATCGAATGCGCATAAAAAGTCTATTTAAGAAACAAGTTCATGGGCACCATAAAAACAGCTCTCTTACTCGCAACATCGAGTGAACTCGACGCCAAACTAGCTAACTCGATGCCACATTGGCTGACTCAACGCCACACTGGCTGACACGATGCCATACTGGCTGACTTAATGCCACGCTGGCCGTCTCGACTCCATATTGGCTGACTCAGCTCCAAACTGGTTAACTCAACTCCAAACTGGTTAACTCAACTCCAACAGAGTTAACACTTATCCTAGCTCTCCCAGGATTCCAAAATAAAGTAAAAATTTTGGGGCGTTATAATTAGCTCATTGAATGGGCTTCCTCCCCCTGCTGGGTGATCCAGGTCGACTCGCACCACCACCTCGCCTGGACGTCTGGCACCTTACAGGTTGGGGAACAACTCTCGCCTAGTAAGATCCTGCTCCTCCCCTACCTCCACCTCCTTCCCCAGTCGCCTGTCTGGGGCATCCTCGCCTAGGGACTAGGGCGCGAGTACTAAGACTACTGGTGTCGAGCACTAGTCTCATGGGGTGAGGGCATGGTGCAGGGTCTTCATGATTACCTTCGTAAACTCCACAAAGTCGCTCTTCCTCACAAAGTCGCTCTTCCTCACAAAGTATTCCAACTTGGGTGATACGCGGGTGTTGCTTCCTCGTTCTTTGCTTCCAGTCATTGGACTTAGAATTTTCCGTGCAAGCTACTGTCAACGCCCACCGCACCAAAAATGTTAAACCAAGAAACCACGATTCAATGTGAAGTTCAGACCGATGGGGCAATATGCACTTATTTCTCTCGAGTTAGAACACATGATTGGTCACGTAGAACCAAGAAACTTCCCCCCATAAGGGGTGGGCAACGAGAAACAGACCCATGTGTCGCAGTGAGGATGTCTCTGCACGTACCCGGAAGATCAAAGAGAGCTTCCCTTCCCTAGCCAATGATGAGTTGGGCACCTTGGAGGGCACTTGGGAACACCAAAATGTCCACCCGGAAACCATGACCAACAATATGGAAGCTCCAGCCAACCAGGATCAACCAGAAGAGAGAAAAATCAAAGGAAAGGTTCTCTCCAAAGGTACCCTTAATGGTTTATTTATAGTTTTTCAAGAATGGTCTGCAGATAGCAGAATCCTGCTTTTTGGTTTTACTAAACGCAACCAAAATTGGCCTGTCAATGGTGAAATCTCGTTGTTTGAAGCGCCTAAAGGCATGCCAAAATGGACTCCATGGCAAAACAACTAAGCGAGCAACCTGCTCACCTGAGGATGGTGAGTGCCTGGCGAAGCCTAGACTCGACACTCGCCCTGATCCTATGGAGAGTGTAGACCGGCTCGCCCCACTCGCCCACCACTTGACGGGAGCCTGGGGAGAGTGCATGCCAAGCTACACCACTTGCCCCTCTTTCACATGCCACCCGCCCGAGGTGAGTGAGGAGGTAATTCCTCCACTCGCCCTTCCGACTTGCCTGGCCAGACTTATCTTTCATGTTCGGCCTCTTAAAAAGGCTCCACTCAGCAAATACGGGGTTGTACACGTCCAGTAGTTATCGGGGGAAATTACTGGATTATCACTCTTGAAATCTATAAATAGGACTTGATCCTCCTTCATTTGCACTCTTTCCCCCTCCCCAGAAAATCCTCCTATGAATTTCTCACTCCTCCATTTCTCCTCCCGGCACACGATCCTACGTACGCCTCTTCCTCGTACTCTCGCGCATGCACCGCTTCCTTGTGTACTCCCACACATGCCTCTTCCTTGCGCGCCTTCTCCTTGTTTGCTCCCGCGCGTTCCTCTCCAAGTGCGCTCGCGCGCGCTCCTCTCCAAGTACGCCCCTGCACGCTCCGTCCAAGTGCGCCACCGCATGCTCTGTTCCAAGTGCGTCCCCATGCATTTTGCTCCAAGTGCGCCCCACGTGCTCTGTCTAAGTGTGTCATCGCGCGCTACACTCCAGTGTGCCCGACTCTCCTGATAAGATCCAAGTGCACACTTTGTAACACTCCCATCCATCAAGAGTAATATAACAACAGGTCTGACCGAGTCCCCATGCCATATTAAACGGACAGACGAAAGAGTTACGCAATGAAACCATAATTCATTCTGAACCTATAACACACTCTAACACAGAGTTGCATTCTAGCGGAAGCTTAAAGAGTTAAGAATCACCCATTCTGGAATGTACACTACTAAAATACAACAAAAATAAAAGTTACACAAATAGTTTTGGCCTTAAGGCCTTACAACATCGTGTTCATATTTACAAGAAAAGTATTTTCCTACATCGGCATGCAGACCGACCGCACATAAAAATACTAAACATAACACTTGGGCCTTTGAGGGCCCACTCAACGAAAGGGATTCATCCCGCTACTTCCCGCTTGACACTATAGCACTTGCACAAAAACATTCCACCAAATAGTGGCAAACAAGACAACGATCAGCATTAGCTGACCAAATTATAATGACCCCACCTCATTCTCGGGGTGGCGGTGCTCCTTCCCTGCAAGCAAATATCATGTTCACGCATATCAAGAATGTGTAACTTAAACACTAATCATCACAGACGATGGCACGACCGGCCAAACGTCCCATACACACAAGGCACCTTGTCGGTGTACCGAATAACCCAGGGTCCCACCTTTTTCCATCAAGGGCAATCACTGGTGCATTAGCACCCAACAATAAACTCCACGAGTCCCACCACCATCCTCAGTCCGAGACTAGATGGTCTTACTTGAGCATTACTAGCCTGACATACAACCACGACTCTCTCCTATGCCAATGACAACGGTCATGTACTTTAGATATGTTTAGCCAAATTATATAGTGCAGGTACAGTCCAGCTCTTTCTCGTTACTCAGATCGTTGTGTCAATTAACAACAACACGGGTCAGCCTCCTCTTTTCCGTAATCCACAATACCAAGGATTCATTCTACGGCTGGCACTCACGGACAATGAGGTTGGGCACTCAGGCACATAGCTCAATGAGTTAGCCCTCGTGTCCCCAGGACATGTGCTTCACAATCACAACCAAAACTCACTAAGAGCCATTGCCAATAGAACTCTGAAACCATACAATTTCTACGGAGTCTTCTCCGGTAATCAAAACAAAACATCATCAATCTAGACCAACTTGTCTAGATGGGCTTCACACATCAAGCTTAATTCGTACTCACGCTTCCGAATACTATATGCAAAACATACTCGGGGATAAACATATCGACCCGATGGAACGCACCTTTTCTCCACCAATCGATGAGGGCTTTCATGCAAACAAGCTAAAAGAGAACTTCACTTGTCCAAGAGAAGAAACGTTACCCTCGTAGTCCGTTTTTGCGGAGCCATGAACAAGAATCTATTATTCCCCTTCACAAAGCTAGGCTCGGCCTAAGACCCAGCCACCACTTCTTTGGCAGAAATTCGGCCAAGTTGATCTCTAGGAAGTTGCTCGAGTTAAAGAGAAAGGAGGGAGGTTCAGCCTTCTTCCCTAAACCCGCTACGCTTAAACCCGTAGACCTCGGTCCTGACCTTTTGCCTCGATTTTGAACTCGTCAGAGGGTACACAGACCGTTTATGGCTTTGATACCGCCGAAAACTGCGTGCAGAAACTTCCCTAACTCCTTCTTCCTTCGACTCGGGCAGAGAGAAAGAACTGTGGAAAGGGGTGTCCGAGTCTCTCACCGATCCCTTCTTTATATCCTAGACAGGATGGAACCCTAGCTGTGAGATCTAGCCTAATTAGAATGGACGGCCAAGATCCACCCTAATTTTCTATTTAATGATAATAACCGTCGTAGTTGAGCCATTTAAAGGACGGAAGACCCGCGTTCGTCCAGAACTCTCAACGAATTCACCTGAACACTCGATGAATTCATCTTGAACATCGACGAATTCATCTTGAACACTCGACGAATTCATCTTGAACACTTGAAAAATTCATCTTGAACACTCGACGAATTCATCTTGAACACTCGACGAATTCATCTTGAACACTCGATGAATTCATCTTGATCGTTTTCAGCTAGAAGACCTGGGGTGTTACAAATCTCCCCACCTTTAAGAAATTTGGTCCTGAAATTAACCGTACAGGAAAAACAAACAAATAAGTACAAAATATACAAAAAATTGTACGTCAATGGAAAAGTTCGGGGAAGCCCTCAAGCAGGGCTTGCTCGCGCTCCTATGTAAGTTCCTCACGGGCACAGTTGTCTGAACAAACCTTGACCATCCTGATCACCTTGTTCCACAACTGCTTGATCTCCATATCTTCGATACGAACGGGCTTGACTTTCGTCTTTAGCCTACTATCAACCGACACTTGATCCACATCAATGACTTGTGTAGCCTCTCGAATAGTCTTCCTTAGCAATGATATGTGAAACACATCATGTAAACTATTTAGCTCAGTTGAAAGAGCTAGTCGATAGGACCCTTCACCGACCCATTCAACAATCTCAAATGGTCCAAGGTATCTCAGACTGAGCTTTTTCAAATGTCGAATCCTGGATACACCTTTGAATGGATTGATTTTAAGATACACCCAATATCCAACTACAAACTCAATGTTTCGGTGCTTGGCATTTTAGTACATAGTTTGTCTATCCTGAGCAACCAATAGTCACTCCCGAATTAAACGTATCGTCGAATTTGCATCTTTTACTTCTTTACGTTTATACAACTTAGTTTCGCCTGTCTCTGCCAAAGCTAAAGACGTACGACACTTCCTACCATAAAGGGCCTCGAAGGGCGCCATTTGAATACTCGCTTGGTAGTTGTTGTTATAGGCGAACTCAATCATGTAGAGATGGTTTTCCCATTTCTTTCCGAAATTCAGGGCACACATACAGAGAATATCTTCCATCGTCCTATTGGTCCTTTCGGTCTGACCATTCGTTTGAGGATGAAAGGTCGTGATGAACTTAAGTTTTGTACCCAACAGATAGTGGATTAATCTCCAATCATTCAAAGTGAAATACCCATCTCGGTCACTTACGATGCTATGGGGCACGTCATGCAATCGTACTATGTTATCAACATAGAGCTTCACTAGTTTTTCCACAGAATCATCCTTCTGATTCGGAACGAAGTATGACACCATTATCAGACGGTCTACGACTACCCAGACGACATCGTTCCCATATTGCGATCTCGGCAATCCATGAATGAAATCCATCGATATGTCATCAAACTTCCATTCCAGAATCGGCAAAGACTTTAGAAATCTGTTAGGCTTCTGACATTCAGCCTTCACTAGTGCGCAAGTGTGACACTTTGCCACGTAGTGAGCTATGTATTTTTTCAAACCCGGCCACCAGAACAACTTCTTCAAGTCTTTATACATCTTTGTGCTCCCCGGGTGGATTATATACTTGGTAAAATGAGCCTCGTAGAACAACTCCCAGAACGTGCAAAACTTTAGGACGCACAAACGGTCACCTTTCCACAACATACCATCTTCAAAAAAAAACTTGGCATTAGACCCATCAACGGTCTGCGCTACATAGCACTTCATGCTTTCATCAAGCTCCAATGCTTATCGAATCTTGTATGCAATGTCACACTGCACCTTCATCCAGTTCAAGCATGTATTCATCGTTGTACTCCTTTCGACGCAAGAGATTTCCAAGGCTTCTAAGTCACTGATGAGACACTCTTCATGCCTCAAAATACAGTTTGCATGTGAAGAAGTCCTACAACTCAACGTATTCACAACAACATTTCCCTTGTTGGGGATATAATGAATCGTGAAGGTATAGTCTCCTAGGAACTCCATCCACCTCCTCTTTCGCATGTCGAGGTCCTTCTTATCTATCAGATACTTTAGACTCTTATGGTTCGTAAAGATATCAATTTTACTCCATATAAGTAGTGTCGCCAAAGCTTGAGAGCGAATATCATGGCCACTAACTCCAAATCATGAACCAGATAGTTCCTCTCATGTACTTTCAATTGACGATAGTCATACGCAATAACCTTTTCTTGCTGAAGAAGAACGCATTCTAAGCCGCTTCCCGAGGCATCATTGTAGATTTCGTAGCCTTTCGTACCACATGGCAAGCATAGAATAGGCGTCGTGGTCAGACGATTCTTCAATTCCTCAAAAGCTTATACGCACGTCGACGACCAAACAAACTTATGATCCTTCCCCGTCAAGGTAGTGAGAGGTAGGATTATCCGTGAGAAGTTCTCTATGAAGCACATGTAGTGGCCGACAAGTCTCAGGAAACTCCGGACTTCCTCCATTATAGACAACACAAGCCACTCCCATATCACAACTATCTTTGTCGGATCCACCGCAACACCCTCTCCACTGACCACATGACTGAGGAACGCTACCGATGACAGCCAAAACTCACACTTAGAAAACTTGGCGTACAACTAACTCCTCAGGGTTTCCAAAATAGCATGTAAGTGATCCACATACTCTTCTTCCGACTAAGAGTACACCAGGATATCATCGATGAAAACTATTACGAACTGGTCCAAATACTCTCTGAACATTATGTTCATCAAGTCCATACATACAGATGGCACATTTGTCGGTCCAAACGGCATGACAACAAACTCATAATGTCCATAACGTGTACTAAACGTTGTATTGGGAATATCACTTTCCTTTATTTTCAACTGATAATAACTGGACTTCATATCCAGTTTCGAGTACACAGTCGACCCAACTAACTGATCGAACAGATCATCGATTCTCGGAATCGGATAAATATTCTTCTCCGTCTGCTTATTCAGTTCACGATAATCGATACACAATCACAAGCTTCCATCCTTTTTCTTCAAAAAAAGGACTGGTGCACTCCAATGTGACGAACTTGGGCACACATAGTCTTGCTTTAACAGTTCTTGCAATTGTACTTTCAGTTCTACCATCTCCTTTGGCACTAAACGGTACAGAGAGCATGACATGGGCTTGGCACCTGACACTAGCTCAATAGTGAAATTGATCTCTCGCTGAGGTGGCGCTCCAGGGAGATCTTTAGGGAATACATCAGCAAACTCCGATACTACGAGAACGCTACTCAAACCGGGCTTGGGCTTTGAAGCCTCCACTAGAGTGAAGAATAACTTCTCGCCTTTGCGAACTGCCTTGACTACTTGGAGAGCAGACATTAGTATCTTACTCGATCCCTTCATCCCAGAGAAGGTAGTTTCATGATCTGTATTCTGCTCCAGTTTGACCTTTTTGAGATTGCAATCAATGCACACATGCTGCTCCGAGAGTCAGTACATGCAAAATATTACGTCAAACTCTATTATCGACAGCAATGATGCTTCCAAGTCAAACTCTTGACTTCCTATCTGTACCTTCATGCAACAAACTTTATCTGTACGCATCAAGCACCCGTTAGGAAGCATCATATCCAATCTATCTTTCGATATAAAAGAAGGCACTCCGATACGCGACACAAAGTCCTCAAATAGAAAGGAGTGTGAAGTTCCTGTATCAAATATTGCTCTTGCCAAATAGTCCAAGATTAAGACAAAGTCTAATACAAACCAGTTATATGACCAATGCATAAGGTATAAGGTATAGAAAGCAATAAAGTTATAGTCTAACTTATACCTGTAACCACGTCGCTCTGCTTAATTGCCTCATATTGGCCAAGATTGTAAACTCTAGGTTGGGCTGGAGCATAATTGGATGCAGTTGACTGGAATGCTTTCCCCTTCTCAGCATATGATGTTCCCGACTTCTTCTCCCTCTTTGGACAACCACTCCATCAATCTCGGGCATAATTTCCAAACTTGCTAGTAGTTGCCACACGAGTAGCAAGTAACAGGGCCTCATCCAGTTGTGGTTCCAGAAATGGCATAAGAAGGTGGTCCAAAAGTCCTAGCCTTCTTGTTACACTTTTGAAACCCAGACTTTGTAGAACTCAATACTTTGAACTCGGGCTTCTTCACAGCTACGTCCTTCTTACTCTAAACTCTTATCATATCTTGCTCCAAAGATCGAGCAGCATTAACCAACGTTAGAAAGCCCTGCATCATCGGACCTGCGAGTAGCAATATCAAATCATCTCGCAGAACTTCATAAAATAGGTTGGTCTTGCACTCCTCATCAGTAAAGGTGGAGCCTACATACCGCCCAAATCTAGTAAACTCATGCAAGTAGTCGTCAACACAACTCTCGCCCTTAGTTAACCTCTGGAATTGATTCTTTAGAGAAATCCTCTGAGCCTAAGGGAGATATCGAGCCAGAAACAACCTCGAGAACTCATCCATCGAGATATTAGTAAGTTGTCTCCCAACAAAGCGATGTAACTTCAACTCGTCCTACCTTAGCCTCACATTTACATCCAACAGTAAAGTAGCCACGGTGACTTTCTTCCACTCCTCCATTTCTGTTGTTGTCATGGTTCTCTTAATCTGAGAGAGCCAATCTTCGGCTTGTGTTAGGGTTTCAGTCCCCGTAAGCACTGGAGGATTGAAGCTCATCACATGCTTGAGTTATTTATTCGTTACTCTTCTTGCTACTAAAGGCACTACAACCACTTATTCCTCCATTAAGGTCTCAACCACGCTAACAGGCACCTGGCCCACTACAGGGGAAAAAGGCTGCACTTGCCTCCCTGGTTGGGCATTGATCAAGGTGAACACAGCCTCAACTACTAGCTTTATCATTTTGGCAGAAGGAGGGGTTGCAGACACGTCATTACGTGCACTACTCCCCACAAAGTTCTAATGTTGGGATTGCTCTGCACCACTCCTAGTCACCTACAATTACACAATACGCCATTTAGTGACTTCAAATCCGAGCAAACAGCCATAAAAATAACACTCAGGTCCCACTAACAATGTTTTATTGCATGTTTCATGCGTGTTTTTCATTCCTAAGTGAACATTCATGAGTTCTTTCTTGTTATAACGACGACGCAACTAAGTACTCACCCCACCTTAAAAGAATTCGCCAACGAATTCGAAGAAGGGAATGACACAAGAATCTGTTACCAAATTGTAACATTCTCATCCGTCAAGAGTAATATAACAGCGGGTTGGATCGGGGCCTCATGCCATATTAAACGGACTGACGAAAGAGTTATGCAATGAAACCATAATTCATTCTAAACTCATAACGCGCACTAACACAGATTTTCATTCTAGCGGAAGCTTAAAGAGTTAAGAATTGTCCATCCAGGAATGTTCGTTACTAAAATACAACAAGAATGAAAGTTACACAAATAATTTTGGCTTTAAGGCCTTACAACACCGTGTTTATATTTACAAGCAAGTGATTTCCATACATCGGCATGCAGGCCGACAACACATGAAAATACTAAACATAACACTTAGGCCTTCAAGGGCCCGCTCAACGAAAGGGATTCAACTCATTACTTCCCGCTTGGCTCTACAACACCTGCACAAAAACATTTCACCGAACAGTGGCAAACAAGGCAACGGTCAGCATTAGCTGACCAAATTATAACGATCACACCCCTTTCTCAGGGTGGCGGCCGGTGCTCCTTCCCTGCAAGCAAATATCATGTTCACACATATCAAAAATGTGTAACTTAAGCACCAATCACCATAGACGATGACACGATCAGCCAAACGTCCCATGCACTCAGGGCATCTTATCGGAGAACCAGATAACCCAAGGTCCCACCTTTTTCCATCACGGGCAATCACCGGTACATTAGCACCCAACGGGAAACTCCACGGGTCCCATCACCATCCTCAGTCCCAGACTGGACGGTCTCACCTGAGCATTACTAGCCTGACATACAGCCACGACTCTCTCCTATGCCAACGACAACAGCCATGTACTTTAGGTCTGTTTAGCCGAACGACAACGCGGGTAAAGTTCAGCTCTTTCCCGTTGCTCAGATCGCCGTAATCCACAATACCAAGGATTCATTCTACGCCTAGCACTCACAAACAATGAGGCTGGGAACTCAGGCACACAGCTTAACGAGTTAGCCCTCGTTTCCCCAGGACATGGGCTTCAATAACAAATAAAACTCACTCATAATCATTACCAACAGAACTCCGAAACCATACAATTTCTACGGAGTCTTCTCTGGTAAGCAAAACAAAATATCATCAATCTAGACCTACTTGTCCAGATGAGCTTCACACAACATGTTTAATCCGTACTCACACTTCCGAATACTATATGCAAAACACACCAGGGGATAAACATATCGACCCGATGAAAAGCACATTTTCTCCACCAATCTGTGAGGGCTTTCATACAAACATGATAAAAGAGAGCTTCACTTATCCAAGAAGAGAATTGTTACCCTCCTAGTCCGTTTTTGTGGAGCCATGAATAAAAAACTAGTTTTCCTCATCACAAAGCTATGCTCGGCCTAAGATCCAACCACCACCTCTTTGGCAGAATTTCGGCCAAGTTGATCTCCAGGAAGTTACTCGGGTTGGAGAGAAAGGGGGAGGAAGGTTCGGCCTTCTTCCCTAAACCTGCTCCGCTTGAACTAGTAGACCTCGGTATCGACCTTTTGCCTCGGTTCCAAACTCGACGGAGGGCACACAGACCGTTTGTGGATTCTATCCCGCCGAAAATTGGGTACAGAAATTTCAGCGACTTCTTCCTCCATCAGCTCGGGCAGAGAGAAAGGATGACGGAAAGGGGTGTCCGAATCTCTCACTGATCCCTTCTTTATATCCTAGACGGGATGGAACCCTAGCCGTGAGATATAGCCTAATTAGAATGGATGACTAAGATCCACCATAATTTTCTATTTAAGATAAGAACTGTCGCAGCTAAGCCGTTTAAGGGCCAGAAGACAAGCGTTCGTCCAGAACTCTCGACAAATTCACTTGAACACTCGACGAATTCATCTTGAACACTCGACGAATTCATTTTGAACACTCGACAAATTCATCTTGAACACTCGACGAATTCATCTTGAACACTCGACATATTCATCTTGAACACTCGACGAATTCATCTTGATCGTTTTCAGCTAGAAAACCTTGGGTGTCACTCACTTCAACGCCAACAGTGTACAAGACCAATTTCAGAGCCCGTAAAGTACCGTTCAACTACACCTAAGTGAGTAGCGCGCTTAGTGTTCCCAATGCCCTCAACTCAATAACAAGCTCACTAGACGACAACACGCCAACCACTCTAGACTCCTCTAAACGTAGCAAGAGAAAAATAGTGGAGGTAAAGGCGTGTAGAGCGCACCATTCAAGCTTCTAAAACGTAAGTACCAGGACGTGCAAGGCACGCCGCTCCCACTACCCAGCATCAGCAGGGAGCTCCAGAGTACGACGAGCACATCACTCCCCACAACATACAAAGAAATACTCAGCTCCGTGAGCGGTGACATGTCACCCTCCGAGCTTTGCTTTCTCTCTTTCTCCAGTAAATGTAATGAGAGGCGTACTGTCGCTCTCAATTCTTTTAAAAACCCTATACAACAACCAACAAATAGTAAAGGTTTGATCGGCACAGATCGGACCATGTGATTTTTCACCAAGTTGACATGTTTTTCACATTAAAAATTTAACTTGTCAGTTTTTCCTTTTTCTACGACTGTTTGCACGCTCGACCGCTCTCTGACTAAGACGATCCAATTTAACCCAGTCTGCAGGAGACTCGAGTGATCCGCAACAAAGAGCAAACAGAGCTAGATGAAAGTTATGATCTAAATTTCTTAACAATGTGATTAAGACTTCGTTTGGTTCGGCGTTTCGCCGCCTCCGTTTGGAGCAAACGCTGTCTGGCGACGGGTAAATAAACGTGCGCCGGCGTCGTTTGCACCCGCAACAAGGAAAAGAATGGTCTCGATCCTCTCCGTTTCAACCCCCGCCTCTCCCCCTCTGATTTCAAAGTCTCATTTCGACCCGCCGGCTGCACGCGGCACCGCCGAACCAATTATAGCCTAAAAGAAGGAAAAAAATGTTTGATTTTTAAATTGTAGGAAAATATAAAATTATGCTCAAATAAGGATAAAGAAGTGGATGGATGATGAGTGAGGAGAATCCATATCCAATAGTGTAGTATACCACCACACTCAAGATCTTGCAATCCAATCTCAAAATCAAGTGGTCCCCAATAAAAAAACAGGACTAAAAAAATACTGTTATATTTGAATTAAGGCTTCATTTGTTTAAGCATTTAGGGGATGTGATTGGAGCAAACGCTGCCGCACGGCGGCAAATCAAATGAACCTCCATCTCCGTTTTTCGCGTTTGGACCCGCAACAAAGAGGAAAAGCAGTGGCGCTGCTCCGTTTCGATCTCCGCCTTCATGCCTCCGGTTCGACCCCTCCGTTTGAACCCGCTGGCTGCCCCGCCACCGCCACGCCGAATAAAGCCTAAGCCCCACTTATAACTGTACGGAATCACAAAGAAGGTGTTAGGCGAGCCGCCTCAAAATCAAAAGTGGAGATACAAATTAGCATTAAGAGTAGCAATAATTATCAGCGGCGACAAAGTTGAATTGTGAAACAATGAACGTGGCTGACTTACAAGATTTCAGCATGCAGCCTATTTAGGTTCCATTTGGCACGGTGGTGGCGGTCATAAACGCAAAAGGGAAAAACAGTCATTCGTTAAAGATCATCTAACAAACACCATCCCTTTGAACATAAAAGTGGACGAAATTTCTTAGGTGGACGTTAACGAATGACAATTTAACCATCGTGTTCATGACCGCCACCACCGTGTCAAACGAAGCCTAAATAGGCTGCATGCCGAAATCTTGCAAGTCACCCACGTTGCGGATGAAAAAGATTTACGTGGCTCGCTCCAAGATGGGCTACGTCAGCGACAACAACAGTCGGATTTTTGCTATTCAGAACAAAGACAGTTATAGACAAATAGGCAGAGTTCTGAATTCAGGAGAAATCACAAATCCCCAGAAGACAAAATAACCAAGAGTTTATATAACATTTCATACAAGGAAAAAAGATTGACACGTCTGTGTGTCTTGAGCGTGTGGCCCAATCAACACGTCTTTTCATCGACAACTGTCTAGCAATCGGTAATCGTCTAGCAACCGCCATGAAACCACCAGAACGACACAAAACCATCTAGTCCAAGTGCATGAATCAGAACGTCGCTTCACAGAGCAAGAGCGGGAGGTTGATAATAGCACATGTGTACCATGCTCGTAGAGCCGTGTTCAGCGGGTTTTAAAACATGCGTGAAGACGATTAAGGCTCCGTTTGGCACGATGGTGGCGGTCATGAACACAGGGTTAAATTGTCATTTGTTAACGCCCACCTAAGAAACTTCATCCATTTTTATGTTCAAACGGATGATGTTTGTTAGGTGATCCTTAAAGAATGACAGTTTAAACCATACCACCACCACCGTGTCAAACGGAACCTAAATCACATTTTGCGAAATAATAGTTCTTGTTGGTTTTCCCTTATTGATTTGGATCTGAATCCAACCCGGATGCGGATCCGTTAGCACTTTAGGTTTTATATCATTATAAAACCTAGATTATATAATCCCCTCTACCACCCGTGAGGAAGAAAGGTGTTGCATGCCTTACCGCCTGTAGCCTTGGAGGAAAAGGAGCCGCCTGAAATTTCGTGGAGGAATCACCTCTCTCTCTCTCTCTTCTCTCTCTCGCTCGAGCACTCGGAGGGGCCGTCAGCTTTGGGTGTTTATCGTCGGTCTTGGAGGAGATATCCGTCGGCGTTGAGAGAGGGTGTTACCGCCGGGCTTGGTGGAGTTTTTCACCGGCGTTGCAGTGGACATTTTTGGAGTTTATAGGCGCGGTGTCGACGGCATGCGCGGGCGCGGTTAGCCTTGATGGTGGTTTCTCTTCGGTGGTGACGTTATTCTCCGGTGGCGACGTTGTTCTCCGGTGGTGGTGCGGTTGAACGTCGGACTTCGACGTTGAAGGTTCGGTGAACCTTGTGCGTCCACGAGGCGGATTACAGTCCAGATCTCATATTCTCGCCGCAGATCGTGTGTGTTCGGTGCATCCACGACGTATTCATCGGACGGTCATTTCTTCACTTGGTTTATTCTTGTACTCATTTATATTTATATTGACGAATATATTTATATATTTCTGGTTGTGCCTCGGCGGGTTTTGCCGAGTGCAGATTTGTGCTCATTTGTGTTTCTTGTTTACCTGCAATATTTTATAGTTGTGTCTGTGTTTGTATCTGATTTTACAACAAGTGGTATCAGAGACAGGTTCCGAGTAGGTGACTGGTTGAACGTTTCGATTTTAGGTTTGGTTCAACGGTAGGTGACGACATCAGTCCACTCTCTATCTTCCCAGATTTGATCCGTGAATTAATCAGATCATCTAGAGGTACTGTAGGTAGCTATGACAGCGAAGAACACCATGTTGGCCAGATATTCGGTGGAGAAATTTAACGGTAGCGAGAACTTTTGTCTATGGCAGAATCGGGTCAAGGATATGCTGGCTGAGCAGATATTGATCCAAGTATTGCGCGGGCATGATTCTTTGCCCGCTCCGGGGAAGGATTCTGAGTGGACGGAGATGGATGAGCGCGCCATTAGCGCTATTAGGATGTGCGTCGACGACAAAATATTGTTCAACATTGGTATTGAAGAGTCCGTTGTCACGCTGTGGGAGAAGCTGGAGGGACTCTACATGAGCAAGTCGTTGACCACGAGCCTGTTGCTGAAGCAGAGATTGTACAGCCTGAAGATGCAGGTGGGTGACAATCTGCAGGGACACTTCAACGTGTTCAATGGACTTCTGAGCCAACTGCATGTGGTTGGTGTGAAGGTGGAGAAAGAAGACAAGGTTGTATTGCTTCTGACCTCGCTCCCGGCGTCGTATAAGCACATGCAGACCACTCTACTGTATGGGAAGGATACAGTAGACGTGGAGCAAATCACGTCTGCGCTACTGTTCAGTCAAATGCTGTCAGACCCCGCTCCTGAGGGTGAACATACTTTGGCAGTAGGACGACGACGAGGGAGGCAGTTCGAGAAGGGATCTGGAAGTGCACGAGCGAGATCCGCATCGAGGAAGGCAGTGACGTGCTACCATTGCAGGCAGAGTGGCCATATCAGGAGACATTGGTCGCAACGTGCACATATTTATGTGGACGTCCAGGGTGCGAGCAACACATTTGCTCAGATGTAGGGATGTTCAGTTCACTGGAGGTGACGACTAGGTCGGTTTTTTCTGGGTGACGGCTCAGCATGTGAGGTCACGGGGACAGTGATAGTGGACATCAAGATGCATGACGAAGCAGTGTGTAGGCTTGAGTGGTTACATCTGGTACCCAAGCTGCGCAGGAATTTGATATCACTGGGCAGACTAGACTACAAATGATGCAGTTTTGCGGCGAGAGGTGAAGTTCTGATGGTGATGCGAGGACGCACCGTGTTCATGGAAGCTATGCAGTGTGGTAGTCTTTACCAGCTGATGTGGACCACGATGCGAGGTAGTGTGCTCATGATTTATGTGGCCGACAGAGTTGATGGTCGAGGTGGTGAAGGGGATCACCCTTCTTGTAGTCTAACTATGCGAGTAAGATTCAGTGATCCAGTTGCGTCGACATTCAGAGGTTGAGCCCGAGCTGGGATGAGTCGACTAGAGCAGGTCGGCTGGCACCGCAGGTCCTTGAGGTAGTGTTTCGTGCAGATCGTGCTACGTGTAGTGTTGCTTCGCACAGTTGATGTCTAGTGCAGGTGGTGCTTTGTGTAGGGAGTGCTTCGTGCAGGTGGTGGCTCCGGATCCGGACCCGTTAGCACTTTAGGTTTTATATCATTATAAAACCTAGATTATATAATCCCCACTACCACCTGTGAGGAAGAAAGGAGTCGCATGCCTTACCGCCTGTAGCCTTGGAGGAATAGGAGTCGCCTTAAATTTCTTGGAGGAATGACCTCTCTCTCTTCTCTCTTTCACTCGTGGACTCGGAGGGGCCGCCTGCCTTGGGTGTTTATCGTCGGTCTTGGAGGAGATATCCACCGGCGTTGAGAGAGAGTGCTGTCGTCGGGCTTGGTGGAGTTTTTCGCCGGCATTGTAGTGGACGTTTTTGGAGTTAGAGGCGTGTTGTCGACGACGTGCGCATGTGCAGTTAGCTTCGACGGTGGTTTTCTCTTCGGTGGTGGCGTTGTTCTTCGGTGGCGGCGTTGTTCTCCGGTGGTGATGCGGTTCAACGTCAGACTTCGACGTTGAAGTTTCGGTGAACCTGCACGTCCGCGAGGCGGATTGCAGTCCAGATCTCAGATTCTCGCCGCGGATCGTGTGTGTTCGGTGCATCCACGACGTATTCATCGGACAGTCATTTCTTCACTTGGTTTATTCCTGTAATCATTTATATTTATTTTGGCAAATATATTTATATATTTGTGGTTGTGTCTCGACGGATTTTGCCGAGTGCAGATTTGTGCTCATTTGTATTTCTTATTTACCTGCAATATTGTATACCTGTGTCTGTGTGTGTACCGGATTTTACAACAGTTCTGTCATGAGATAATCTAGGGGTAACAACGCAATCGTAAAAGGAGTGCAAGTACAATTATTTTTATAAGTATCTTTAAACCATTTGATGCAAAAAAAATATATTGAAAACATAAACAAAAACATTTCCAAGGAGATGATAATTGAAGGAGATTGTTAACCCAACTTATATTTGATTTTTCACAACTTAATGTTGATCACAATCCAAATGTTATCCGCAATCCGATTTTTAGCTTGCCGCAACCCAATATTTACGTTATCATCAAGCATATGATCGCCAACAGCGACATTAGGCCTCGTGCCCACAAAAACACCGCATGCGTTCTGGTTCTCCTATCCCAGATCAATTAGAGATGAAATATTTGTGACGAAATAATTTTGGTCACTAAAAATATACTTTTTGTGACGAAATTAAAGTATGGTCAATAAATGATAATTTTCAATTAATTTGTGACTAAAATAGATATATGGTCACTAAAAATATTGTTTTAGTGACAAAAATAATACTTCGTCACAAAAACTTATTTTTAGAAACCAAAATATATTTGATCACTAAATAGAACTATTTAGTGTCCAAATATAATGGTCAGAAATTATAATTAAAGATATAATATCAATCCCAGCTTATTTTATTTCCGAACAGCTTCAGTGAACCATAACCAGTTAATATTAATTAAAGATATAATATTAATCTCGGCTTAATTAAAGATATAATATTTGTGATGAAATAATTTCGGTGACTGAGCAAATTGTTGTTTATTATAGATTTTTTTCGTGTAGTGGATTTAGTAGATATAAAGTGCACTATTGATTTGTATTGAGAGGTTTGGGCTATCTCCCACATTCATTTTTTTACTATTAATAAAGATATATTTTCATTGAGATTATTTTATCAAATATATATTCTATTTATTAGTATGTCTTATTATCAAATATATGAATTTATTTAAAAATGTTTGTTTAGAGACAAAAATTTGTTGTCACTAAAATTGTATATTTAGTGACGAAAATTAATGGTCACTAAAAAATATACATTTAGTGACAAAACTAATTGTCACAAAAAATATACATTTAGTGACGAAAATTAATGGGCACAAAAATATACATTTAGTAACGGAATTTAGTTGTCACAAAAAATATACACTTTTTGTGACGAAAATGGATTTGGTCACTAAATACATTTAGCGACGGGCCTTTTGCAACCACATTGTGACGGAATAAATCTGGTCACTAAATGTCTTTAGTGACCAACCCGTCATACTTAGTGACCAAAATTTTCGTCACTAAATGTCAATTTTCTTGTAGTGCAGGGTCAATATCGGTCTCGACGGTGCTATCCCGCATCTCGTCAATCGCCATCCCGCCTCACCGTTGAGCGGAAGGATCTCCAATGTAAAATGTGGATTAGGGCTTTTGTGTGAAAATGAACCTCTTTGTGCAAAACTCAAAATAAAGGAAGAGGTAGAGTGAAATCAGAAGACTAGGGTCTAAGAAATCCCATGGGGATCCTCCATATGGAGTGAAATCAGTCCATATCAATTTCTTTCTCATCTCATAGGTTCACTAATCTCATTCATTTATATTTTTCTTTTAATCAAAAAAATTCTTCACTATTAGATCAAATGAGAATGCATCAAACAGATTCTATCTATTTCCCCCAAATGAAGAGAATCAGAATCCGAAGAAATCATATCTATACAATGAAAACAAAGATTTCGTAAGGGATATTGAAGTCAACTATGTAGATCCGTGCATGCCCAACGACAATGAAAAGCATGTTCTTCATCACAAACATAGAGTAGAATCCGCTCTTGCCACCGGCGGACGACCGCTGCCTGAGAGACAATGTCGACAACAGGGACAACCGCTCGCCCTCAAATTTGGAGTTAGAGGAGGACATGGGGATGAAGGAGTGCCTCTCCAATGAGAGCGGGAGCTAATGCGAAATCTAAGGGATTGAGGCGTTTCGGGAGGGGAGAGTCTTGGAATCATGGAGTGGATCATGCCGAGTTTAGTTTTCCAGGATTTTGATGGATTGTTGGAGGGAGAGACGGAGTAGTAAGGAGAAGGGTGAGGGACCGCATGGAAAAGGTCGATGTGGCATATTTCGAGGCGCCGGGCGGAGATTTCTAGTGGAAGAAGGAAGGAGGCGTCAAGTTGCAGTTAATCATACAAAAATGTGTTCTTTGAAATGTTGATAGGCAGTTAGTCATAGACGGGTTGTGATTAACAATCGCCGAATGAAAATGTACTTTCTCATCCACTTATCATTATGCAAAATGGTATCTTGCACTCTCAAAACACGTGGAAAGTTTTTTTAGTGAGTGTAACTCATCATTCTTTGCGTGCTTTTCATTCTCTACTTGCATTATACCTTTTTTTTTGGGCTCTAAATCCTACATTCTCAATTTTTCATACAATCAAAATATGAATAAATAAGTACTTAAAACAATTTCAAAATTATCATAATACATATTCTATATCAAAACAGTAATTACTCCTATTATCCTATACCACTATCCATTTTATTTTTTACTATTTTGGCACTTTCCTCAAAATATTATCACAAATAGTCAATAATATTACCACAAATAGTCAATAGTTAGGTTAGTATTCTCATTAATATTGCACTCGAAAGGAAATATACATACAGAAGAGGAAAGCTTAAAAGAAGACAGACAAGACCAACTTAAAAATAAAATAAAATAAAGGCAAAAGTAAAATATTATATGCTGTTTATAAACACTGTCAAATCAATCAGTAAACCTTCTTGGAGAAGAGAGCCCTGAGTCTGAAGATGCTCCCGGCGTTGCTTCGGCCTCCCTCGGCGGTTCGAGAACCGCCGGCGGCGACACCGTCGCTATCGTCGTCCCTGCATGTCACCTGATTCTGATACCCAATGCAGCTGTTCACGTTCAGGTTAATCAGCCGCACGCCTCCGCCGCCGTGGGCAGAGCAGGCGGCGGCGTTTGAGTTTCTGCTCATGTCTTTCGTCCCCATCCCGGTTCTTCGAAGCTTCCAAACAGGGCTGGACCGGCCGAGGTGGACCCCGCCTCGGGCCGGGCTGGAAGTCCATCTCCGGCCGGCGCAGCCGCCGATGGAGGACTCGCCGCGGGAGTTGCTTCGGGAGCAGGGTGCGCTGCTGACCTTTCGGCTGGCGATGGAACGGAGACGTCCGGCGGCGTTTCCGGCTGTGGTTCCGGCTGAGTGGCTCCGGGAGAAGGGCCAGATGTTGAGGTTGAAGTTGAGATCACCGGAGGCGAATCCGCTTGCGTTTCTCCGGCGATCCCTTCTCTCCTTCTCCTTCTCCTCTGGTTTCTTATCTCCCGCCGCTCTGAATATGTCCATCCACCGCCGGGATCCGGACGCCGGCGGGGCGGCGGAAGACGTGGGTGCGAGGATGGAATCAGGCGGCGGGTCGGCGGGTGGGAGGGGTGGAGGGGGAGGCGAGGTGTCAGGCAGGGTCTGGGTTGAAGGGTAGGAATGATGGAGGGAGAGGAGGTGGAGAGGGAGGAGGACGCCGTCGACGATGAGCTCGTCGGCGGTGAGGAGCTCCGGCGGTGTGGATGAGGGGTTGCGAACCATCCAGAACTCGAACTCTGGAGAGGAGGCACTGCTGTTCCTCGGCCTCTGCGCTTCCCCTTCCATGGAAGAAGGGGAGAATTAAAGCTGCGGCTGAAACAGGGGAGGCGGCTCTGATATCTCTGCTCTGACGGAAGGAAGAGGGGAAGAGCAATGGCTGTGTGTAGAAAAGGCGAAGTTTTTTTAATGTAAGAGGGATGAAGCCGGTTGGGAGCACATGGGAAGGAGGGCCCGCGTCAATAAATGGGAGGATGGGTACGCGAGAGAGAGAGAGCGACGCTAGAGAGAGATTGTGTGTGTGTGTAGATTTGTGAGGAGATATTATTTTGCCCCCAAAATATTCACATTTAGGTTCTGTTTGAGAGGCTTATTTTCACCGGTTAAGCGGTTAAGATGGCATGAATCGGATTTTTGGGGGGACTTATTTTCACCGGTCAAGCAGCTACGATCGCATGAACCAGACCTTAGGTCGTAACCGTTTGATCGGTGAAAATAAGTTCTCCCAAACGGAGCCTTAGTCACTTAGGGTTTGTTTGGTAGAGCGGTGGCGCTAGTAAAAGGAGAGCAGAAGAAAAAAATTTATTGGGAAAAAATTGGGCAAAAACAATCACATTTAGGACATATTTGTTAGAGCGGTGGTGGTAGAAAATAAGTGGTATAAAAAGGAATAAAAAGTGATCGAGCTATTGGAAAATGTCTATTGTAAATGAATATTTATTTGTGTGAATTTCTTTTGCAGAGCTTTTCAGAACAGAGAAGCATATTATAAATTGTTTGACATTTTTTAAAAGTCGACAATTAGTATTTCTCGATTTGAACTGGTAAGATAACAAGCTCTTTGTTTGGATCAAAAATGTCCCAAGTACGCACGCACTTGCTCAAGCTAAAGGGTAGATGGAACTGTTGAATGAATGGTTACTTTGAGTCACGAGTGAATGAGAGGTATGCGGCTAGGAAGAGGAGGTCACGACTAGAAAGAGGAGGTCGTAAAAGAGGATGTGTGGTTAGAGAGGAGAGATCGATCAAGTCGCCCAGGTCACAAGAAACGTAATCACAGTTTATATGAATCGGGGATTGCCCGAACGGGGAGGCTCACGAATCTTGGGCAGCCTGAAAATGACAATCACCACGGTTAGAAAAAGCCTAACCGTGGTCAAGCTGAGGGCAGCCCACTTCTAACCGCTTTGTTAGGACTTCTAGCTGCGCGGCTAGCTACTAAGGTCGCCTAAAGAAGGGCATTGCGGTTACTGAGAAAAGGTCAGCCAGCTTCTAACCGCGCGACAAGCACTTCTAACCGCAAGGTTAGCACTTCTAACCACGCGATTAGCCTTGTGGTTTATGTGGTCAAGAGGTCTGATTATCCGGCACCTGAACTGGTCACCTTAGAGAGGATTACTGATTTTTTGGGTAAACATGATCCACCTCCTCTAAAATGATAAAACAGATGTATAAATAAGTGCAAGTACTCGAGGGGAACTTGCCAGTGCCTGAAGAGAGCATGTGAATACTTACTTTTTCTTCTGCAAAGAAGAGTCAAAGCAAACATAAAAAGCGTATTTTGTGAATACCTGAAGAGAGTTCGCCAACACCTGAAGAAAACTCACAAATACCTGCTAATCTCTACAATGAAAAGTCAGAACATGTATAAAAGAAACATACAACACGAGTACCTAAAGAAAACTCGAAAACACCTACTATCTCATAAGGAGAGAAGTCAAAGTAGACATAAAAGAAACATATAACGCAAGTACTTGAAGAAAACTCACGAATACTTACTAATCTTATAAGAGAGAAGTCAAAGCAGATATAAAAGAAACAAACAACATGAGTACTTAAAGAGAACTCGTGAACATCTGTTAATCTTTGTAAAAGGAAAGTAAAAGTGGGTATAAAAGAAGCATATAATATGATTACCTGAAGAAAACTCACAAACACCTACTAATCTCTACAAAGGAGAAGTCAAAACAGGTACAATAGAAGCATATTGTGTGAGTACCTGAAGAGAACTCACAAACACCTGCTAATCTTTGCAAAAAAAAGTCAGAGCAGGTATAAAAGGAGCATACAATGCGAGTACTTAAAGAAAACTCGTAAACACCTACTAACCTCTATAAGAGAGAAGTCAAAGCATGTATAAAAAAACATATAACTCGAGTATCTGAAGAAAACTCGCGGACGCCCACTAATATCTGCAAGAGAGAAGTCAAAGTAGTTATAAAAGAAGCATATAACGCGAGTACCTGAAGATATCTCGCGAACACTTATTAATCTCTGTAAAGATATCAATAGTATATATAAAAAAATATTACGCGAGTACCTGAAGAAAACTCGCGAACACCTGCTAATCTATGTAAAAGAGAAGTCAAAACAGGTATAAAAGAAGCACAAAACGCAAGTACCTGAAGAGATCTCTCGAACACCTAGGAATCTCTACAAATATATCAATAACGTTTATATAAAAATATAATGCTCGAGTACCTAAAGAAAACTCACGAACACCTACCTAATCTCTCAAGAAAACCTGAGGGTACCTGTCTTAGCAACACACTTAAAGGGCATAATAAATAATCATTTCATCTACATGGGGGATATGAACACTCATTCATGGTTACTTCTTTTGGATAATACGATTATTGTTGAGGCATAAATATCTCTGTATGAGAAATTGAATAATATCCACATTTTCTATGAGGGAAAACAGTGTTATGATAACTTCATATCTGCATACTTCCAAAATGATGATGTGAAATCAATCTAGTTAAGTATTCTTACTTGCCAATGAAGAGAGCTATGATGTTAATGATATCCTGTAAATTGATGTCAAGAAGTCCAGAGTAATATATGATCCGAGAGGCTAAGGTTTGCAAATAAAGTAACCAGAAGTCCGGGACAGAAAACCAAGAATTTAGAAGTCCAAGAATCTTAAATGATATACATATGGAAGTTTGTGATACCTGAAATGTTAGTGACCAACAAATAATTACATATTTATTTAGTAATATATTTGGGTGCAAACTATAAGCAATCTAATTTCCCTTGCAAGCAACATCACACCAATTCATCATCAGTTATTAGTAATATATCACAATCAATCTAGTATCAACTGTCAAAAGAGTTGTCACGATTCCGATTTGGTTCCGGTTCTACTAAAACTATGAACCGAACAATTAAGGTAACAGTTCTTCAAGTTAGAATCAAAACCTTATTTGGTTTGACCGGTTCTGATTCTGATTTCGGTTTCAACATAATTTTTTGGAACCGTAGGGCTTACGGTTCCGATTCTGGTTCGCTAATAACCAAAATCAAATTATTTACTGGCGGTTTGGTCCGGTTCTATGTGGTTTCGGTTCAGTTCCGATTCAAGGGAGGTTAAAGTTATGAAATGTAAACTTCAGACATGTTTTTGTAATTTTGAAAGTAGGAGGGGTGCAACTTGTAATCGGCCATAGATTACAAAACCAAATTATTTAATGGTTGTTCGGGTCCAGTTCTCTCCACTCTCGGCTCTCAAAACGAATTGGCCATGGATTTGGCTTCCGCTAAGTTCACGCACAGGCATCGTTGAAAAGCTGGATGTGAAATAAAGCTGGATTTGAAATAAAGTTGGATGTGAACCAGTACCGCTAAATGACCAATAGATAAATTAAATATTAATTGGCGGATTTTAAATAAAGTGGTGATTGGTGGAAATATTTAATCTCAAATCAGGTGTGATTTTATTTTTTTTATTTTGATTAACAATATACAAAATAAATACTAATTATATGATAAATAATTTTTTTGATTAAAATAATAATAAAAAACTGGTTGCGGTTCGGTTCTGTGTCGGTTCGATCCGAATCGGGTCTAGAAATTTTGAAACTGTTCGAGACTTGTATGTTGCGGTTCCGGGTCCGATTCGAATAAAAAAAATGAAGGAACCGCACCCGGATCATTGTTGTTTACGGTTCCAAGATTCAAGCTGAAACCCGAAAAATTGACGAACGATTCGGTCCAGTTCTTTGCGGTTCCGGTTCAGTTCTGATTCGACTTACGATTTTCGATTTTAAATTACAGCTCTAGCTACCAGTAATATATCACAATCAATTTGTCATCAATTGGAAACATCCATTATTCAAGCAAAGCGATCATATCTACTGAGCAAGGATCATGACTAATAATGACAGTAATCATAAGATATTAAACAAGGCTACCACTACACATTTGCGAATAAATCTAGCGAGATGTGGACTTGGTTGAGTTTATGACTCGAAAAATAATCATAGGTGGTATGTATGATCCCCCCCATCCAAAATGTGAGAGGGGAATCTTATTCCCAAAATGAACCTCCCAAGGAAGTGGCCGCTTGAAGAGGAAAAACATGTCTCCAATCCTCAAGTGATGAATTTCTTGAAACTTTCATATTATAAGATTAATACATCATCATAATAAATATCATAGATACAGAAGAGTGATGAACAAGAGATATTTGCAAGATTTTATTCATCATAGGTGGACTTGCCACTTTATTACAATATTATTACATGATAATTATATGTATAAGTGATAGTCCTACTGCTCCGCTCACATCTTTGTCATGAGTTACTACATCATGTTGGTTCTATTCATGCACCGTCGTTTCGTTCCCCTGGTGTTCTGGATCGATTCCTAAAAAAGGTTTCAACGAAAGGGTTAGTCGTATATATGACTAAGTGACTTCTTAATCCTCCCCTCCCTAGCTTTTGCTCGGGGTTGGGAGAAGACAAGAGTAAAAATAGATAGCTGAAGCACATAATATATATCATCAGGTAAAAGTTAGTTAATACAATATCTTCATCATGTATTAGGAGTAATAAACTTGGTATAAATGATGAGACAAGTACAAGTAGTAAGAAATTGTAAGCATTATGAGGACTGGAATAATTGTTAAGCAGATAACAATAATTAATAGAATAATAAGATAACATAAATATTTTACTCTAACAAATATGTGCATCCCTTTAATGCCTCTAATTATATGAGCATGTCTAATGCTTGTATGCAATACACTCTTGCTCCTATCTCGACAGAGTAACCAATTTATGGGGTAGCTTAACTTAAAGGCCTCACCGTCGTGATACCGCGCGGCGGTAGTGTGCCAGGTACTGGCAGCTACGTGTCAGCGATTGTATGGAGGGTTTAAACGGTGGGCTTGCTAAAGAATCCACCGACCGAGGTACCGTGCGGCGGTAGCTTGATACCGCGCGACGGTAGCACTCAGAACAGGAATTCTAAATCGAATCTTGGTCATTCGTCGATTTCAAATAGGATCCAACGGTGGGGAGTTACTCATGCTGGTATAAGGCTGTGAGATGAAGGTTTTACCTCATTATATCCTAAGGTTTCTCTTTCTAAAGAGTTAGTGAGAGGGGAGAGCTAAGGAAGAGGAAGAAGAAGTTCTCTGCCATTGTCAGAGCTTCGGAGCTCCAAATCGCGGGCCGAGTCCAGATCCACGGAGAGCAGCCCGGTGCGGTTATTTCTATCCAGTTGGATTTCTGTTTCATGGTGCCCAAGAGAACTTCAAGGATAACGATTCTCCTATTGGACAAGTGAATTCCTTATTTTTGTATGTTAGCGTGGAAACCTCCACTAATGGGTGGAGAGTGTGAGGTTTCATTTGGTTCGATACAATATATCCTCGGTAGAAACTTGCATATAGAGTTCAGAATCGAAGTACGAACATAGACATGATGTGTGAAGCCAATCCAGACAAGTTGGTCTGGATTGGTGATGGATTTAATATTCTTTGTATGTCGGAGAAGACTCCATGATTTATGTTGTTTTCAGGTTCTGAGTGTTGTAAAGTGGTGCAGGGAGTCCTGGAGACTAACTCCAAGAAATACCCGGAAAAATAGACAGAGTTAAAGTTCTATCAGCTACCGCTTGCAGTTGTGAAGCCTGTGTCCATGAGAAAAGGTGGGTATCATGTTGAGCTATTGAGCCTGGAGTGCCCAGCTGTGGTGGCAGTGAGTCCCAACCTTAAAATATAACATGGTTATGTATGTTTAATACGGGAAAGGGGATGCTGACCTGCGTCATGTCGTCCACCTTGATTGCCTTGGCTTTCAGTGTTGGCATGTCGGTTTAAGCAATAAGAAATAGCATATTTGTACCTGCTCTATGTCGTTCTTATACTTGATTGTAAAAATACTTGGCTTTCGTCATTGGCATAGTGAGAGTCTTAGGCTACGGGCCGGAAAGAATGGAAATGCTTAATTTTGACCATCAGTCTGGGACTGAGGATGGTGGTGGGACTGGGAAAGTCCAGAACACCAGAAATGAGCCCTAAATGCACGAGACATGTGGCCTTGTGTGCCAACGTTTGTGATGGTTGATATTTATATATATAGCTAATCATTGCCTTGTTTGCCACATCTTGGTGGATTGTCCCTATGCAGGTGCTGGAGAGCCAAGCAGGAAGTAGCGGGTGAAGCTCCTTTGTGCTATGTCGGCCCTTGAAGGCCAAGCAAAGTGTTTACTTTTTGTCATGTGCGGTCGGTCCGTGTGCCGATGTTTGTAAAACACTTTTGTGAATGAATTATTATAAGGCTTTAAGGGCAAAACTCTTTGTGTATTTTGGTTATCATTCCTACTTGTTCGTTAGTGGACATTTCTGTGTTTGAGTTCTTAATACTCTAAAAGCTTCCGTTAGAATGCAACTCTGAGTTAGGATACGTGAATGTTTTAGTTTCAATGCGTAACTCCACTAGCCTACCTTGGAATATGACATGGGGTCTTGGCCGGACCTTCTATTATATTCTACGAGACGGATGGAGGTGAAAAGGTCATACTCACGGTACCCTTAACGGAAACCCACATCTATCATCAACGCCATAATTGGTGGAAATCACAAACAAGGATGGGACATGACCTAAAATAGGTATCTAGTTTATGGTTATTTTGCGCTTCTGTGCATACATAAAGTTCATTGTCTAACCCCCTATCAGTTTGTTCCTTTTGAGGGAGTCCAATGAACCCGCCACAAATTTTATGCCCCCTTTATGCATGATATGAAATGACTTGCTCAATAAAATTTTGGAAGTTGCTAACAATAAATTTCAACATAGCTCAATTAATAATAAACATTTTGTATAATGATAAACACAAAGACCTAAAAAATAGAAAACTGCATACATCGCTCAGACATTCTTGATATTTAATAAGCATGCAGGAGATTCGAATGCATAAATATGGGCGGCATTAATATGCTAGAATCTTTTTTATTTAAAAGATATTTATCACTGAGTAGCGTGTTGCTTGTTGAAATTTCACAAGATGATCAGGATATAGCTCTGATACCAAGTAAAAAACTTCTAGAGCTATCAAGCTGACAACTTGATCAAGCGAAAGCGGGAACCAGACGCAGGAACACTCCAACCATAAATTGAGTTAAGTAAATCAGAGACAACAGAATGCAACCACAAGTCTTATATTATCAACTATCTTCATTACAAGGCAAGACATACATGACGAGACATGATTTCGTCAAGTACAAAGGAGAAGCAAATAAGCAAACAAGAACTTTAAGCCGGGCGGACTGCCTCAGAGACCGCCGAGTCCGCCGAGTCCGCTGAGACTGCCAAGTCGCTACTGCACCACTGATCTACGGAGTCCCCAAAGTTCGCGGACAACTCGTTATTTTGTTGAACGACCGCTCTGCAAGCCGCCGCCGAACTGAAAGAACAGACCGCCTAGACCGCCGAGACCGCCGAGACCAACGAGGCGTCGAGTGATCACGATGAATCTCCACGATTCGTCGAGTGTGAATGGTATATACAACGATTTTGACTTAGAACTTTTTTGACAGACTATGTTGCGGGTTCATGTGTACGGGCTGAATCGGGTTTTCAGGAAATGTGTCAAATGACTCCTTTGGACCGGTCCTTTCGATAAGACTTAATTTAAGTAATAATAGATAGTCCAATGCTAGGGTAACACGTGGCAGGCGGTCTAACCCTATTCCTCTTATAAAAGGAGATTTACGGGAAAACCCTAGTCGTCACTTCATTCTCTTGTCGAGCAGGTACTTGTCGAACCTGAAGAAATGAAGAAGGTCACCGATGACGGATTTTCTGGAGGAAAGACTTCTCCTTTCTGTAAAGAACAACACCAACGAGGAAGAGATGCCGCCAAGGAGAGTGGCGAGATCTATGGCCTGAAACGAGGTGAGCTTCTTACCCTCTCCCTTGGTGTTAGATTTGTAGTTATTATCTAGGAGAGATGTCGAATCAAAAAAGTTTGACTTGCGAGATGAAGATCTCCTAGGAAGAGACCATGCTAGGACCTTGTCCTAGGGATTTGATGTCTTCAACCTCTCCTCTCTTCTTTTTGAATATGATGGACTTGGTTTCATGAAAAATAATGGTCTATTGAGGGTGAATAAGGGAGGAGGAAGTGTTGTATGTTGTCTTGAACAAATAGCTAGAGGAAGAAGATGAACCGATGTCGTTTATCTTGCTTTAAAATGCATGCAGAAATCTATTTTTTGCACGCAGCAGTCATCGAGGCCAATTTAGAGTATGTTACGGCCAGATATGGATTTTTGACGAAACACAAAAGTCGTAATCCTTGAAAAGACCTTTCCAACGGATGGTTACACGTTTTCATACGAGTCCTATAGCCTTGGGAATATCTAGTCTAAGTTGTTGTACAGTCATGTCTTAAGTACATGTTGTTCTCGGGTTATTGTAGAACCATGTTTGGATTTGGTAGAGAGATCGTAGCAAAATAATGTTGAGGTTTTGGTGAACTTAGTTTATTTGTAATTGTGATAAACAAATGGTTGATATGTAACAGGAAGATGTTGAGGTTTTGACGAACTTAGTTTATTTGTGACCGTGATAAACAAATAGTTGATAGGATTCTGTTCTTAGAGCCTTAAGTAAACAAATGGGTTGGTGAAACATGTTTGTACAAACGGTTTGAAATAGTTTAATAAACAAATGGTTTGGGAAAATTTGGTGAACAAAAGATTTGATACGATTTAGGTGTACAAATGATATTCTTGTGAAATCTGTTAAGGATGTGCATGATTGTAATTCGGAGAATGAAATAGGTTTTGAAAGAGAGTGCGATGCCCGATAATTTAATGTGTAACCTATAGCTATTTGTCATGCCTGATGATTATGTGAAGTATCATTACATTGTTGTGATTATCATTTGGAAGCATAGTTATCTGTGAATGCCTGGTGATTATGTGAAGTATCATTGCATTGTTGTGATTATCATTTGGAAGCATAGTTATTTGTGAATATCTGATGATTATGTGAAGTATCATTGCATTGTTATGATTATCATTTGGAAGCATAGTTATTTGTGAATGTTTGATGATTATGAGAGGTGTTATTATATTGTTGTGATTAGCTTATGTAAGCATAGTTATTTGTGAATACTCGATTATAAAGGAATTGGATGAGGTTAATGCATGTCCATGTGATATAATGACTAATGGAATGCGTATAGTAGTCCACTGCTTAGAGTTGTGTCTCCCTACAGGTAGCAGTGTGGGTTTGGTATATTGTATAAGGTAGCTTGCCACCAGTGTAAATTATGAATCCTTATGTGGTATGGAAATGTGGAAGAGTTGGAAGTGCGTGTGTGTTTGCTGCACTAGAACGATGTGTTGATAAGAGACTCAGTGTAGAGCCCTTGCGTGTTGTTGAGAGCGAGATGTGAATAATAAAAAGGGACTCAGTGTGGAGCCCTTAAATGTAAAATTGCATGCGGTGTGAGTTGATACACGGTGTCATAATCCTAGGTTAATGATAGTGTGGCAGGTCTACGATATCGTCAGTCGTCACACCGACGAGAGTTGATAGATAGACTTGGACGGTTGGGCCTTGGTGTTCGGTGCTTACTTCCCGAGGCACCCTTCGTACCAGTGGACGGTTGGCTTTGGTCCTTTGGTGATACGTTCCCAGAGGCACCTTCCGTGTCACGATGATAGGACAGCATAGGGATAAGTTCTTAGTGCACACCTACCCGAGACCCCTCTGAGTCATAATACGTATTGGCTCAGTTGTTGTGTTCAAATATTGAGGCGTACAAAGGCCTAAGCCAGGTAGTATGGAGATCAGCCTAGTAGTGAAAAGCCCGTTTCACTATCACCATCTGGCCACGATAGATGATGCCTAAGACGTTAGCTACCTGCTCGAAAAGTGGGAACTACAAGTCTGTGTCGACATAGCAGTGTGCGTGTGTGTGCATGGGTGAGTCATCATATTGCATTCATAACATTGCATTACATTACATACGCAAGATCCTTATCATATAAGTTTGTATGAGCACTCTTATATGATGAGTTACTTTACTATTAAGTCAATCCTTAACTTATATGTTTGTATGAGTATTCATATAAGTTAAGTTACTTTTCTAATGTAGACCTATTTACTTTGATGGATGGATATGTTTTGAGTAGAACTGCTAGAATATAACGTTGATAATAATGTTATACCTTTACTATTATTGCTACTCATATTTTATACGTTCTCCACATGCTTGTACTACTGCTTATATATAATGTACCCTTATTTCTTTTCTCCACCCGGTGCCTAAGAGTCGCCGGGAGAGCGGATGTGATAACCACTTAGTTTTTATGACTAACGGTTGTTACGTCTTCCTTTTAGGAGAAAACCCCGTAGATAGAGCAACAACAGGTTGTGCAGGAGGGCAGCTAGGCCAGGGAAATAGGGCCGATGAGACGTTACCATCGCTGCCGTCGGTTATGGATGTGAGTCTTTGAGAGATTCTAGTTATATCCCTTTGGGTATTTTTGTACTTTGATATTATAGAAGTCTTGTTGTTGCTTCATTTTATTGATGTACTAGTTGAACTTATATACTTGTGTGAATTTTGACTTCTGATTATATTCTTTATGTTGGGTTAGCATTGATGATATTGATCTTAGCCGGCAGGATAGGCGTCTTGTGGTACAAATCGACCCATGTGTTGGCGCTACCGCAAGGCAGATGTTCTGGGCATAAGACTCCCCTCGGTCGTGTCTTGTGTTCCGGGAGGGGGGGGGGTCTTACAAAGGGTCTTGCGGTTACTGAGGAAAGGGCAGTCAACTTCTAACCGCGCAGCTAACACTTCTAATAGTGCGGTTAGCCTTGCGGTTTCTGTAGTCAAGAAGGTCTGACCGTCGGGCACCCGAACTGGTCACCTTAGAGGAGATTGCCAATTTTTGGGTAAACATGATCCACCTCCTCTAAAATGATAAAATAAGTGTATAAAAGAGTGCAAGTACTAGAGGGGAACTTGCTAGTGCTTGAAGATAGCATGCAAATACTTACTTTTTTCTTCTACAAAGAAGAGTCAAAGCAAGTATAAAAAGTGTATCTTGAGAATACCTGAAGAGAGCTCGTCAACACCTGAAGAAAACTCACGAACACCTACTAATCTCTGTAATGAAAAGTCGGAACAGGTATAAAAGAAACATACAACACGAGTACCTGAAGAAAAATCGCAAACACCTACTAATCTCCAAAAGAGAGAAGTCAAAGCAGACATAAAAGAAGCATATAATGCGAGTACCTGAAGAAAACTCATGAACACTTACTAATCTTACAAGAGAGAAGTCAAAGCAGGTATAAAAGAAACAAAAATTGTGAATATCTAAAGAGAACTCGTGAATATCTTCTAATCTATATAAAAAAAAGTCAGAGCAGATATAAAAGAAACATATAATATGATTACCTGAAGAAAAAAAAACTCACGAACACCTATTAATCTCTACAAAGGATAAGTCAAAGCAGGTATAATAGAAGCATATAATGTGAGTTCCCGAAGAAAACTCAAAAATACCTGCTAATCTTACAAAAAAACTCAGAGCAAGTATAAAAGAAGCATACAACGCGAGCACCTGAAGAAAACTCGTGAACACCTACTAACCTCTGCAAGAGAGAATTCAAAGCAGGTATAAAAATATATATAACTAGAGTACCTGAATAAAACTCGTGAACACCTACTAATATCTGTAAGAGAGAAGTCAAAGTAGGTATAAAAGAAGCATATAACACGAGTACCTGAAGATATCTCGCGATCACTTATTAATCTCTGCAAAAATATCAATAGTATATATAAAAAAATATTACGCGAGTACCTAAAGAAAACTCGCGAACACCTGCTAATCTATGTAAAAGAGAAGTCAAAATAGGTATAAAAGAAGCACATAACGCAAGTACCTGAAGAGATCTCTCGAACACCTAGTAATCTCTATAAATATATCAATAACATTTATATAAAAATATAATGCTCGAGTACCTAAAGAAAACTCACGAACACCTACCTAATCTCTCAAGAAAACCTGAGGGTACCTGTCTTAGCCACACACTTAAAGGGTATAATAAATAATCATTTCATCTACATGGGGGATATGAACACCCATTCATGGTTACTTCTTTTGGATAATACGATTATTGTTGAGGCATAAATATCTCTGTATGAGAAATTGAATAATATCCACATTTTCTATGAGGGAAAACAATGTTATGATAACTTCATATCTGCATACTTCCAGAATGATGATGTGAAATCAATCTAGTTAAGTATTCTGACTTGCCAATGAAGAGAGCTATGATGTTAATGATATCCTGTAAATTGATGTCAAGAAGTCCAGAGTAATATATGACCCGAGAGGCTAAAGTTTGCAAATAAAGTAACGACAGAAAACCAAGAATTTAGAAGTCCAAGAATCTTAAATGATATACATATGGAAGTTTGTGATACTTGAAATGTTAGTGACCAACAAATAATTACATATTTATTTAGTAATATATTTGGGTGCAAACTATAAGCAATCTAATTTCCCTTGCAAGCAACATCACACCAATTCATCATCAGTTATTAGTAATATATCACAATCAATCTAGTATCAACTGTCAAAAGAGTTGTCACGATTCCGATTTGGTTCCGGTTCTACTAAAACTATGAACCGAACAATTAAGGTAACAGTTCTTCAAGTTAGAATCAAAACCTTATTTGGTTTGACCGGTTCCGATTCTGATTTCGGTTTCAACATAATTTTTTGGAACCGTAGGGCTTATGGTTCCGATTCTGGTTCGCTAATAACCAAAATCAAATTATTTACTGGCGGTTTGGTCCGGTTCTATGTGGTTTCGGTTCAGTTCCGATTCAAGGGAGGTTAAAGTTATGAAATGTAAACTTCAGACATGTTTTTGTAATTTTGAAAGTAGGAGGGGTGCAACTTGTAATCGGCCATAGATTACAAAACCAAATTATTTAATGGTTGTTCGGGTCCAGTTCTCTCCACTCTCGGCTCTCAAAACGAATTGGCCATGGATTTGGCTTCCGCTAAGTTCACGCACCGGCATCGTTGAAAAGCTGGATGTGAAATAAAGCTGGATTTGAAATAAAGCTGGATGTGAACCAGTACCGCTAAATGACCAATAGATAAAATAAATATTAATTGTTGGATTTTAAATAAAGTGGTGATTGGTGGAAATATTTAATCTCAAATCAGGTGTGATTTTATTTTTTTATTTTGATTAACAATACAAAATAAATACTAATTATATGATAAATAATTTTTTTTGATTAAAATAATAATAATAAATGGATTGCGGTTCAGTTCTGTGTCGGTTCGATCCGGATCGGGTCTAGAAATTTTGAAACTGTTCGAGACTTGTAAGTTGCAGTTCCGGTTCGAATAAAAAAAATGAAGGAACCGCACCCGGATCATTGTCTTTTATGGTTCCAAGATTCAAGCCGAAACTCGAATAATTGACCAACGGTTCGGTCCAGTTCTTTGCGATTCCGGATCAGTTCTGATTCGACTTACGATTTTCGATTTTAAGTGATAGCTCTAGCTATCAGTAATATATCACAATCAATTTGTCATCAATTGGAAACATCCATTATTCAAGCAAAGCGATCATATCTACTGAGCAAGGATCATGACTAATAATGACAGTAATCATAAGATATTAAACAAGGCTACCACTACACATTTGCGAATAAATCTAGCGAGATGTGGATTTGGTGGAGTTTATGACCCAAAAAGTAATCATAGGTGGTATGTATGATCCCCCCCCTCCAAAATGTGAGAGGGGAATCTTATTCCCAAAATGAACCTCCGAAGGAAGCGGCCGCTTGAAGAGGAAAAACATGTCTCCAATCCTCAAGTGATGAATTTCTTGAAACTTTCATATTATAAGATTAATACATCATCACAATAAATATCATAGATACAGAAGAGTGGTGAACAAGAGAAATTTGCAAGATTTTATTCATCATAGGTGGACTTGCCACTTTATTACAATATTATTACATGATAATTATATATATATAAGTGACAGTCATACTGCTCCGCTCACATCTTTGTCATGAGTTACTACATCATGTTGGTTCTATTCCTGCACCGTCGTTTCGTTCCCCTAGTGTTCTAGATCAATTCCTACAAAAGGTTTCAACGAAAGGATTAGTCGTATATATGACTAAGTGGCTTCTTAATCCTCCCCTCCCTAGCTTTTGCTCGGGGTTGGGAGATGACAAGAGTTAGAATAGATAGCTGAAGCACATAATATATATCATCATGTAAAAGTTAGTTAATACAATATCTTCATCATGTATTAGGAGTAATAAACTTGGTATAAATGATGAGACAAATACAAGTAGTAAGAAATTGTAAGCATTATCAGGACTGGAATAATTGTTAAGCAGATAACAATAATTAATATAATAATAAGATAACATAAATATTTTACTCTAGCAAATATGTGCATCGCTTTAATGCCTCTAATTATATGAGCATGTCTAATGCTTGTATGCAATACACTCTTGCTCCTATCTCGACAGAGTAACCAATTTATGGGGTAGCTTCACTTAAAGGCCTCTCCGTCGTGGCCCAACGGTGATAATGGGTTGGTTAATCTCAACTTTTAGGGCATTAAACACTACGAGTCTAGGCCTATACCGAGCAAGTAACACCCCAGAATTTACACAGAAATAGGTCACAGAATGCTACCACCTGAAGATAGTGTTAGCGCTAGCGGTAACGTTGTGGATTTATTTATCACAGTACTCAGTGAGCTAACGACCGACAGTAGTAAGATACCGCGTGGTGGTAGTGAACCATTCGACGAAGCCAGTATAACGACATGTTGAATTTACTACTGCTCGACAATAGTGTGATACCGTGCGGCGGTAGTGTGCCAGGTACTGGCAGCTACGTGTTAGCGATTGTATGGAGGGTTTAAACGGTGGGCTTGCTAAAGAATCCATCGACCGAGGTACCGCGCGGCGGTAGTTTGATACCGCGCGACGATAGCACTCAGAACAGGAATTCTAAATTGAATCTTGGTCATTCATCGATTTCAAATAGGATCCGACGGTGGGGAGTTACTCATGCTGGTATAAGGCTGTGAGATGAAGGTTTTACCTCATTATATCCTAAGGTTTCTCTTTCTAAAGAGTTAGTGAGAGGGGAGAGCTAAGGAAGAGGAAGAAGGAGTTCTCTGCCATTGCCGGAGCTTCGAAGCTCCAAATCGCGGGCCGAGTCCAGATCCACGGAGAGCAGCCCGGTGCGGTTATTTCGATCAAGTTGGATTTCAGTTTCATGGTGCCCAAGAGAACTTCAAGGATAACGATTCTCCTATTAGACAAGTGAATTCCTTATTTTTGTACGTTAGCGTGAATACCTCCACTAATGGGTGGAGAGTATGAGGTTTCATTTGGGTCAATACAATATATCCTCGGTAGAAACTTGCATATAGAGTTCAGAATTGAAGTACGAACATAGACATGATGTGTGAAGCCCATTCAGACAAGTTGGTCTGGATTGGTTATGGATTTAATATTCTTTGTATGTCGGAGAAGACTCCATGATTTATGTTGTTTTCAGGTTCTGAGTGTTGTAAAGTGGTGCAGGGAGTCCTGGAGGCTAACTCCAAGAAATATCCGGAAAAATGGACAGAGTAAAAGTTTTATCTGCTACCGCTGGCAGTTGTGAAGCCTGTGTCCATGAGATAAGGTGAATATCATGTTGAGTTGTTGAGACTGGAGTGCCCAGCTGTGGTGGTCGTGAGTCCCAACCTTGAAATATAACATGGTTATGTATGTTTAATACGGGAAAAGGGATGTTGACCTGCATCATGTCGTCCACCTTGATTGCCTTGGCTTTTAGTGTTGGCATGTCGGTTTAAGCAACAAGAAATAGCTGATTTGTACCTGCGCTATGTCGTTCTTGTACTTGATTATAAAAAGACTTGGATTTTGTCATTGGCATAGTGAGAGTCTTAGGCTACGAGCCGGAAAGAGTGGAAATGCTTAATTTTGACCATCAGTCTGGGACTGAGGATGGTGGTGGGACTGGGAAAGTTCAGAACACCAAAAATGTGCCCTAAGTGCACGAGACATGTGGCCTTGTGTTCCAATGTTTGTGATGGTTGATATATATATATATATATATATATATATATATATATATATATATATATATATATATATAATATACTGTCATTTCTGCTATTTGCAGGGAAGGAGCACCACCGCTACGAGTGAGGGGTGATGTTGTTATAATTTGGTCAGCTAAAGCCGATCGTTGCCTTGTTTGCCACATCTTGGTGGATTTTCCCTATGCAGGTGCTGGAGAGCCAAGCGGGAAGTAGTGGGTGAAGCTCCTTTGTGCTATGTCGGCCCTTGAAGGCCAAACAAAGTGTTTACTTTTTGTCATGTGCGGTCGGCCCGTGTGCCGATGTATGTAAAACACTTTTGTGAATGAAATATTATAAGTCCTTAAGGGCAAAACTCTTTGTGTATTTTGGTTATCATTCCTACTTGTTGGTTAGTGGACATTTCTGTGTTTGAGTTCTTAATACTATAAAATCTTCCGTTAGAATGCAACTTTGAGTTAGGATACGTGAATGTTTTAGTTTCAATGTGTAACTTCACTAGCTGTCCGTGGAATATGGCGTGGGGTCCTGGTCGGACCTTTTGTTATATTCTACGAGACAGATGGAGGTGAAAAGGTCATACTCACGGTACCCTTAACAGAAACCCACATCTATCATCAACGCCATAATTGGTGGAAATCACAAACTAGGATGGGACATGACCTAAAATATGTATTTAGTCTATAGTTATTCTGCGCTTCTGTGCATACATAAAGTTCATTGTCTAACCCCCTATCAGTGTGTTCCTTTTGAGGGAGTCCAATGAACCCGCCACAAATTTTATGCCCCCTTTATGCATGATATGAAATGACTTGCTCAATAAAATTTGGGAAGTTGCTAACAATAAATTTCAACATAGCTCAATTGATAATAAATATTTTGTATAATGATAAACACAAAGACCTAAAAAATAGAAAATTTCATATATCACTCAGACATTCTTGATATTTAATAAACATGCAGGAGATTCGAATGCACAAATATGGGCGGCATTAATATGCTAGAATCTTTTTCATTTAAAAAATATCTATCACCGAGTAGCATGTTGCTTGTTGAAATTTCACAAGATGATTAGGAGATAGCTCTGATACCAAGTAAAAACTTCTAGAGCTATCAAGCTGACAACTTGATCAAGCGGAAACAGGAACCAGGCGCAGGAACACTCCAACCATAAATTGAGCTAAGTAAATCAAAGACAACAGAATGCAACCACAAGTCTTGTATTATAAACTATCTTCATTACAAGGCAAAACATACATGACGAGACATGATTTCGTCAAGTACAAAGGAGAAGCAAATAAGCAAACAAGAACTTTAAGCCGGGCGGACTGCCTCAGAGACCGCCGAGTCCGCCGAGTCCGCTGAGACCGCCAAGTCGCTACTGCACCACTGATCTACGGAGTCCGCGAAGTCCGTGGATAACCCGTTATTTTGCTGAATGACCGCTCTGCAAGCCGCCGCCGAACTGAAAGAACAGACCGCCGAGACCGGCGGACGGGTTATTTAACTGGAAATTGTTGAAGGAGAGAAGACTGGATGGCTGCAAATGCAACCTGCTGCAAACCGTCAATTGATAACCTCAATCTCCACTGATTTCTGACTGCAGTCAGAACCAGACTCCTGACTTCTCAGTGCTAGCCGCACAACCTGCAAACAACAACCAGTTAAACCTTCTCAATCCGCGCGGTCAAGAAAACTGAGTCCGCAACATTTAACCCACGCTCAACTTACTGTCTCTTAGTTACTATTGTTGTGATGAGGGATCCTTTTTATAGACGTGAAGAGGAGTGTGGTTACCGCCCTAGTGGATAGAGACACCACCACAGCTTGAAGCTAGCACCAAAAAATCTGCCCAGTCCGTAAGGACAAGGCCAGACACCAGACAATCCGCCAAGCACCAAGGCAAGAAGCCAGTCCGCAACCCGGCAGATACCACACCAGTCTGCACGCTGTAGTGGACACAACAACATCCCGTACAGCCTGCGAACAATGCACCAGCCCGCAACAAGTCCACGACCAATAGGCAAACCGCTCGGTCAACCAGCAGACATTGCGGACTCTGCGATCAACCTAGACTTGCCACAGATTGTGACCAAGTCCAGCAACCAGTGAACCTCTGGCGCGAGCTCCGTAGACATAAACTTGCAATCTGCCTAGGTCGCTCAGACCGCTGAACAATTTCAGTTCGCCAAAACACGAACTCCGCGGTTATCACCTAACCGCCCCACCGGAGATCAAGGGCACGGGCCAATGCTGATCTCGCGATCTCCATATGCAGTCAGCCATAAGCGGACTCCGCGACCTCAAAATGAGTCTGCCACTTCCCTGCGGATATACTATCTGTCCGCCCGGTTACTTCAAGGAACAACCAACAGCAGAACAAGCTGATCAAGTTGGTCACCATCACCAGACCGCACCCTCAAACTGCCTAGGACGTACCACCAGTCTGCCAGACAGTTCGCCCAGGCCGCGCGGTCTGCCTGATCAACCCCCACTTTCACTTCACAATTTTAAACACTCCCCCTTGAAGTGAGAAGTGATGACCAAGCCCAGCAATCCCCGTAACCAAGTAAAGGACACCTTCGGTAGCAGCTTCATGAAGATGTCTGCGATGTTGTCCTCACTTCGCACATGCTCCACCATAAGAGATCCCTTCAACACCTTCTCTTGAATGAAGTGGTGCTCAATCTCTATATGTTTGGTCCGTTCGTGACAAACTCGATTATTCATCGGTTTCAAGGCACTTTCATTATCACCGCACAACAAAGTTGGACCGCGCACTTCATCATAGACGTCCTCTACTAGTCTCCTAAGCCAGATGACTTCCCGAGCTGTCAAGGCTGAAGCCTTGTACTCTGCTTCCGTAGTAGAGACAGATACCGAGTCTTGCTTCCTGCTACACCAAGAGATATTGGCTGATCCACATGTGAAGAAATAACCGGATGTTGAATTTTGGTTATCTGAATCTCCCCCATAATCAGCATCCGAGTATCCTTGAAGAGTAAAACTCATGCCTCTCCTATAAAGGAATCCCATATCAGAAGTGTCCTTCACGTACTTCAGAATATTTCTTGTCACCATCAGATGAGGCTTCCTAGGTTCCGCCATATACCGACTTACTCGGCCAACCGCATAAGAAATGCCAGGCCTAGTAATCGCAAAGTAGATAAGACTTCCTACAAGAGCCCAAAACACCAAAGGATCAGGAAGAATCCTCCCCTCATCTCGCCGAAGTTTGATGCCCGAATCAAAAGGAGTAGAGTTACTCTTCCCCTCCCGCATACCGAAACGCCTAATGATCTGTTCCGCATAGCCCTTCTGGGACACGAGTATGCCGCTCTCTTTTCTCTCCACCTCGAGTCCAAGGAAGTGGTGGAGCTCACCCAAGTCCTTCATATCGAATCTTATAGCTAGTTCTACCATGAGCCTAGCTACCTCCTCCTTGGAGTTCCCTGTAATGATCATGCCATCCATGTACAACGACACCAAGACCAGAAGCTCTCCCTTCTTCTTAATGGACAAGCTCGAGTCTGAATTTGAAGCAAGATAACCGCATAACTGGAGTTATTCTGCAATCTTCCCATACCAGGCTCGATGTGCCTGCTTCAAACCATAGAGGTCTTTCCGGAGCTTGCAGACGTAGTCCGGATGATCTTTAGAAACGTACCCCAGTGGTTGATCCATGAAGATGTCTTTGTCGATCTCCCCATAAATAAAGGCATTCTTTACGTCTAGTTGTCACATCTTCCAGCCCTGGCAAGCCGCCAAGGCCATCACCACCCGAACTGAAGTCATCTTCGCCACGGGACTGAACGTCTCTTCATAGTCTTTGTCGTACTGTTGAGAGAACCCTCGAGCAACAAGGCGAGCCTTATACCTCTCGATGCTTCCATCCTCCTTCTTCTTCAGCTTGTATATCCACTTACAAGTCACAGGAGTAACGCCATCAACCTTGGGCACTAGGTCCCAAGTCTCATTCTTCTTGAGAGCAACCATCTCCTCATCCATGATATCTTCCTACTCCTTGACTCGAGTGGCTTCATTATAGCTAGAAGGCTCCCGCTCATCCAGAGGGCATGCGAAGAAATAAGAGACAAAGCTCACCGTGTTTCCTTCGCAATAACGAGCTGGTGGCTTGATGGTCCTCTTCGATCTCCGAAGAGTCTACTACTTGCTCATCACCTTCGCTGCTTCTTCAGAACCGGCTTCATTCCCGGGCACACTTGGAGCGTCGCTCCCCCTGCTTCTTGAACCGGAAGTCTATGCCCTAGAGCTTGAAACACCTGGAGCTCATGGTGACATAGGCAGCTCCACATGAAGAACTTCAGCAGCCTTCTTTTGCCCTTCATCAACCCTGCTCTTCTGCAGCTCAACGGAGCCACCTTCATACGACGTCAGTTTATCAAAGACAACGTCTCTTGATAAAGCAAACTTCCTTGTCGTAGGATCCATGCACTTCCATCCTTCCTCCGCTCATCGTAGCCCACAAAGACAAGCTTCCTCGCCTTTGCATCAAGCTTGGTCCTCAGAGCATTCGGGACGTGTACGTAGCAGGTTGATCCAAACACCCGAAGGTGTTCAACACTGGGTTTCTCCTTTAACATCAGCTCATGAAGAGACTTCATGTTGATCGGAATTAGAGGCATCTGATTGATGACATAAGTTGCGCAGGTCATTCCTTCTGCCCAAAAGGACCTGAGAATGCCCTTTGCATAAAACCAACACTTGCAGGTTTCCGTCAAATGATGGATCTTCCTCTTCGCCACTCCATTTTATTGTGGAGTATGAGCACAAGTAATCTCTCTCTGGATCCCGTGCTTCCTACAGAAGTTAAAGAACTCAGATGAAACAAACTCGCCACCATTTTCCGATCTAAACTTCTTGATCTGCAGGCCAAGCCGGCCCTCCACCAGCTCCTTGAACTCTACAAACAACCGGAAGGCATCTGACTTCTCCTTCATGAAATACACCCAAGTGTATCTTGAGTAATTATCAATCAGCACCAGCATGTATCTGCTGCCTCCAAGACTAGTGGTGACATTTGACCCCATCAGATCACCATGGATACACTCCAATGGTGACTTGCTCCTTGTTTGTGACTTGTCAAACGGAAGGTGATGAGCTTTTCGAACTGACACCCCTCGCAAACATGGCCATATCCGTAGGATGACAACTTCAGCAAGACTTTCACAAGGCTCCTCATCGCCATAACTTTCAGCTTGTCCATCCCTACATGCCCTAGCCTTTCATGCCAGATAGTCGCGCTTTCATTGGCCCTCATCCGATCAATATAAGAGCTTGTTGATAAAGCAAATAAGTCTCTAACTCTTCTCCCTACATGAGCAACATCAGCCTTTACTGTTGATACGTTGTAGAGAAATTTCACTTCTGTTGGGCCAAATAGAACATGATAGCATGCGTCAACCGCATTGGTCACTGAGAAGAGATTCTTCTTCATGTTAGGTACGTGATACACACTCCTTAACATGAGTGGACCCTAAGCACTATCCAAAGAAACAACACCCTCCTTCTCTATAATATGAACAGAATCATCAACTGTAATAATAACTTCATTACCTGAAAATGTTTGCAGAGATGAGAACTTTGACTCGTCTCCAGTGAGGTGATGAAGACACCCCGAGTCAACTATCCAGTCATCTTGGTAGTCGACGATGGAAAGAGCACGAACACACGTGCTCGTCAAGAAGGCTCCTCCCCATCCGGCTTCCTCAGTACTGGAACTAGCTCCCTCCTTATCTACAACATGCACAGGCTACAGCTTGACCTAGCAGTCACGCTTGAAGTGACCCGGCTGATTACACCTGTATCACTTCAGCTCCTTCTTCCAGTTCTTCTTAGGAGCAGCGCTCCTCTCTTGCTGATAGAAAGTTGAAGGCCCATCCGCAGCAGCAGGCTTCTTCTTCTTCTCCCATATCTTCTTCTTCTTATCAGTGAAGAGAGCATCACTATCTCCTTTAGAGATAGTAACCCCGGCCATCTGCCTAGCCAGACTCTCTTGTGACGCTAGTAGATTCTCCAGCTCCAGCAAGGATGGCTGAGCCGTCCACCCTTGAACAGAAGTCACAAATGTCACATATTCCTTCCGTAAACCGCAGATTATGTTCCTCTTCAACTTAGCTTCAGAAATGGGCTCATTAGGATCCAACACTGATATCTCAGCACACAGGTTCTTCATCTTAAGAAAGAACCTTGAAATGGGTAGATCTCCTTGAGTTGCTTTAGCCAACTCGTTCTCTAAGAACTGTAGCAGTGCTACATTCTTCCTGTTGAACATACCATCAATGGTTGTCCAAATCTCAGCAGCAGACTCATATCCTATGATGTGATCAAAGAGCTCAGGTGAGATAGCTCACTTGAGAGCAAACTCTGCCTTTCCATTGGTTTTCCTCCAAGCTCTCACCTGTTCAGCAATACTAGTTGCAGCAGTCACTTCTTGCTTGTCGTCACTGCCAACGACTTCCCATAACTCCTCGCCCAGAAGATAGCTCTTCATACATAACTTCCACTTCTTAAAGTTAGTCGTTGTAAGAAGTTCAATACCAAGATCCCTTGCGTAAGCTCCTTCCATTGCAAAACCCACTGCTCTAATAGCTTCTAGAAGCACTGAGCATAACTGAGGTTGATCACTGCTCAAGCCACTGTTCCCTCTGATACTATGTTGAAATTTCACAAGATGATCAGGAGATAGCTCTGATACCAAGTAAAAACTTCCAGAGCTATCAAGCTGACAATTTGATCAAGCAGAAACGGGAACCAGGCGCAGGAACACTTCAACCATAAACTGAGCTAAGTAAATCAGAGACAATAGAAGGCAACCACAAGTCTTGTATTATTAACTATCTTCATTACAAGGCAAGACTTACATGGTGATACATGATTTCGTCAAATACAAAGGAGAAGCAAATAAGCAAACAAGAACTTTAAGCCGGGCGGACTGCCTTAGAGACCGCCGAGTTCGCTGAGTTCGCCGAGTCCGCCAAGCCGCTACTGCACCACTAATCTACGGAGTCAGCGAAGTCCACGAACAACCCATTATTCTGCTGAACGACCTCTTTGCAAGCCGCTGCCGAATTGAAAGAACAGACCGCCGAGACCGCCGAGACCAGCGGACAGGTTATTGAACTGGAAATTGCTGAAGGAGAGAAGACTGGCTGGCTGCAAATGCGACCTGCTGCAAATCGTCGATTGATAACCGCAATCTCTACTGATTCCTGACCGTAGTCAGAACTAGACTCATGGCTTCTCAGTGCTAGCCACACAACCTGCAAACAGCAACCAGTTAAACCTTCTCAATCCGTGCGGACAAGAAAACCGAGTCCGCAACAATTAACCCACACTCAACTTATTGTCTCTCAGTTACTATTGATATGACGAGGGGTCTTTTTTATAGGCGCGGAGAGGAGTGTGGTCACCACCCTAGTGGATAGAGACACCACCCCAGCTCGCAGCTAGCACCAAGAAGTCCGCCCAGTCCGCAAGGACAAGGCCGGACACCAGACAATCCGCCAGACACCAAGGCAAGAAGCCAGTCCACAACAACAACTCGCACAGCCCAGACACCAGACAATCCACCAGTCGGCATGCTGTAGCGGACACAACAAGAGCTCGCACAGCCCGCGAACAATGCACTAGCCTGCAACAAGTCCACGACCAACAGGCAAACTGCCCGGTCAACCAACGAAAATTGCGAACTCTGCGATCAACCTGGTCTTGTCATAGATTGTGACCAAGTCCAGCAACCGGTGAACCGCTGGCGCGAGCTCCGCGGACATAAACTTGCAATCCGCCCAGGTCGCTTAGACCGATGAACCAATTCAGTTCACCAAAACACGAACTCCACGGTTATCACCTAACCGCCCCACCGGAGATCAAGGGCACGGGCCAATGTCGATCTCGCAATCTCCATACGCAGTCCACCGCAAGCGGACTCCGCGATCTCAAAAGGAGTCTGCCACTTCCCCATGGATATACCATTTATCCGCCCGGTTACTTCAAGGAACAGCCAACAACAGAACAAGCTGATCAAGCTGGTCGCCATCACCAGACCGCACCCTCAGACCGCCCAGGCCGCACCACTAGCTCGTCAGACAGTCCGCCCAGGCCATGTGGTTTGTCTGATCAACCTCACTTTCACTTCACAATTTTCAACATTGTTATCATCACTTGGTGCACCAAGGTGATAGCGATCAATTCTATGATTGATCTGTCAGGTCCTAATGCACATGTGATCATTTTGTATTCAACAAGTGATTCAAACACTTCGTAGTCTTCTTAGAACATTATCACCGCGGGTCACCATGTGGTCACAATAAAGATAAGTAATTGACTTAACAATATGTTCCAAACTAGATGAGATATGAGGATTATTATTTTGGGCTCTAGAGTGCCCAATTCAGCGTCTAATGTTTTTGGAAAAATATGTATTCTTTGCTTTAAAAACAAAACTGTTTTTTGGCATTTTCGGGTCATAATTTGAGGGCCTTAAAGACCTCTAAGTAAACTGATATCAAAATGGAAGTTGTAGTATAATGTCATGTCTAAAACTTTTATACTTAAGGATTCTTTTGATTTGGCTCTTAATGTGTCCAACTTGGAGCCTTAAGTTTAGATTAAAAAAAAGATTAATTTGTATTTTTCCCAAAATAGGTTTTGTGGTATTTTCAGTCAAAAATTTTAGGGCCTTAGAGGTCTCTGATTAAATTTAGATCAACAAAAAAGATATAATCAAATGTCATGTCTATAACTTTCATGTTCAAGGCTTCCTTTGATTTGGACCTTAAGGCGTCTAAATTGGAGCATGAAGTTTCAAAAAAACTTGATTGTTGTTTTTAAGGACGCAATTTTCTTTTTTTTTTTTGGAATATTTCGAGTAAAATTTTGGCGGCCCTAATGACCTTCGAATAATTTGATGTAAATATAAAAAGTGTAGTTAAATGTCATGTCTAAAACATCTATGTTGGGAGTGAAGTCTGTTTTTGAATTCAAGAGCTTTGAAATCGAGTTTGAAAATCTAGAAAAATTTGTTAAAGCTGAGCTAAAACTCAATGTCTTCTGTTAGAAATTTTTTGCGCGGATCTTAAATATGTTTGATGGCTGAGATTGAGCTGAACCGTGCTTTGTCCAGCCACCTTTCATGGAGAGGAACCTAACACCAATCATTGGTAATGATTGGGATAGAGATAAATGACAAATAAAAGAGTTGCATGGGATCAGACGGTGGCTGTGTGAGCCACCGCCGATCTCATAATATCGGGCTGGCCAGCTTGTCGTCAGTGGCCCTGTATCGGTTGCCGCCACCCGCCGATTCTCCGAAGTTGGGTGCGTTGGCGGGCGGTGCTCCGGCGGACTTGCGCTGCCGTCGGCGGGTGGCGGAAAGCAAAAAATGTGAGTTGTACGCTTTTTGCCACCCGCCCTTGCAGGCTCAAAATCTCGCCGTCGGCTACATTATTTCGGCCGCCGCCACCCCTCGTCTATTCGCCAGTGTTGGGCGCGTCGGCGGGCGGTGCTCCGACAGCCTTGCGCCGTCGCCGGCGGGTGGCAAATTTCAACCCAAGGAGAGGAGTTCGTCGCCGCCTCCTCCCCTCCAATTTGCTGCGATTTTTCCTGCTTCCTCCGACCGTGGGAAGGATCTACCAAGCTCTACCAGTATTTTCTGCATGTTTGGGGAATTTATAAGCTCACCATAGGGAGAAGGAGGAGGCTGGAGTGGTTGAAGGTGTAACACCCAAAAACCTTTGCCTAAAATCTGAGGGTAGGCGTTATGTAGGACGTAAAGTTCACTCGATGCCTGAGGTTTGGTGTCGAGTGGCGTCGAGATCACTCGACGCCACAGGCTTGGCGTCGTGTGGCGTCGCGATCACTCGACGCCACAGGCTTGGCGTCGAGTGGCGTCGAGATCACTCGACGCCACAGGCTTGGCGTCGAGTGGCGTCGAGATCACTCGACCCCATAGGCTTGGCGTCGAGATCACTCGACACCACAGGCTTGGCGTCGAGCTCACTCGACGCCCTGAACCAAAGCGGGTTCTTTTTAGTTATCGTGAGCTAATTCCGTAAATATGCTTTTTTGGGCGTCCGATCTTCCTGGAACTTGATCCAATGGCCCGGATCTTTAGCCGTGAGCCCTATTTAGTACATAGGGGACTTTATTCTCTTTTTGTCTAAGTCAATTGGGACTTTGACGGCTCGTGAGCGGAAAGGTGTGAAGTAGGAAGATTACCTAGTTTCTGCCATTGTTGGAGCTTTAGAGCTCCGATTTACGATCCGAGACCTACATTGCGGAGAGGCCATGAAGCCGCACACTTCCATCCATGCAAATCAAGATCTCCATCGCTAATAAGAGATACCGCAAGTAAAGACATCTCTCCTCTTGGTCTTAGGATGTGTGCATGACATCTTTTTTATGCCCTGTTTCTATCTTGAAAATTTTGGCACCAGATCTCTCGAGTGAGAGGGATCTGGGTCACCTTGGTTCGAGAAGAGCCACCGCGTCGATTGAGTCCGTCCCTGACATGTTTTGCATTAGAAAATCCGCTCCGTTAGTGGATTAGACATTATGAGTGAAGCCATTATCGTGACCGGTGGCCCGATTCAGTGATGTTGTTTGACGTGCATTTAGGGATTTTGCTAAAAATTTGATTACAACGAAGACGTCGTTGTGATGCCCTTTATTTTCATATGAGAACGACCGTTGTTTAGGGCGGGGAAACGTAAGTGATGGATTGTGATGTTCGTTTGTGTGTCAAGGTATGCCTTTGCCTTTGTGGTCGTCTGGCTTACCTCGTAATGTTGTGATTCACGTGTGGAGGGTGTCCCGACAAGACAAGTCCCCTCTTGTGGAAACTGATGAGAACGTCTTTGCTTTTGTATAAGCCTGATGGTGTTGTGATTCATGTGTGGGTGGGGTATAAGCAAGAGTTCTTAGCATTGGTTGTGTGTACTTAGTGAAATTGGCAAGAATGAAGGAGCTAATGGACAAGCCCGATGGTGTTGTGATATATGTGCGGGTGGGGTATCAGTGAGAGTTCTCGGTGTTGAAGCCGAGAAATTCTCAACCTCAGAAATCGGACTAGGCAACCTGAAGTTACTGGTCGACCAGTCGGGAAGATGATCTCTGGTCAGGAAACAGGAACGAATTGCGCAAACAAGACCCCAGGTTGCTACGGCGGAAAGGTCCCACCACGTACCCAGTTGCTTAGGAGAAGCAACCCCTTCTCAACCAGATTGGCCGAGCTAGGTACGAAGGAGGCGAGCTGAGCAATAACGAGTCAAGGGCAGTTGCTGGGGCTCGCAAGGGCTCAGGCCGAGAATTGCTTGTCCTCTCCTTCGTATCCCTGGGGTCCTATTTATAGGGAAAACCAAAGAGGGGGGGGGTCTTACTTATACCCCCACCCTGGCGAGTTGGCGACTTCCCTGGGGAGCTCGCCTGGAAGAGGCGAGTATCTGGTCATAGTCGCCACCTGGCGAGTTGGCCTGGGGAGCTCACCATACTCGCCCGAACCTTCCGCGGCCCGGGGTGCTGGTCTGGATCCCCACCTTGTCTTGTTGACTTTGACTTTTGATGACCTGGCGGTGGTAGGGCCCTCCCTCGTCGAATATGGGTTGTACACAATCCCCGCTCTTTTTGGGCGACGTAGGAGCCCGGAAAGAATCATCGAACGCTTATTCGGCGAGGACCTCTGCCGAGTATCTGGACAGCTCGCATCGTCGCCTGCTGGTAGAGTAGTCTATAAATAGGGGGGGCTTCGTTTTTGAGACGGTCCTTGGAGCTCGCCGAAAATGTCGGGTGCTGAACAGCTGTTGAAGGACAATCTCGCCGCCCTGTCGGGCCTCCTCGGCATAGCCAGGTCGAAAAGACCGCGCGAGGATGATCCTACTTCCTTGCTCCCGCCGAAGAAGAAGAAGAAGACGAAAAAGGTCAAGCAGCCCGCCACTACGGTGGTCGGCTCGCCTCCACTGGCGCACCAGGTCGCCGCGGAGACCGAAAATCCCGTAGTGTCGTCCACCACCCAGAGGGTGTTGAACGACCTAGGGCTCGACGACCTCCCTGGATCGACCCGGGGCAGCCCGCTGGAGAATCCGGGAGTGACCGAGGAGCTCGCGGCCGTGAAGGAATCCGTGGTGCCTCAGGCCGAGGTGGTCACCTTGACAGGTCGCTACCTCGAACTCTTCCCTGATGGGTTGTCGCCGCCACTTTGCTGACTTCTTTCCTTATGCAGATTCTCCGATTGCCGCGGACGCGGCACTTGATGTCGCCCCCCTCAGCTCGGCGCCCTTACTTGCCCTGGCTGCCGACAGGCCGTTCAAGATCGCCCGCACGGTCAGGATAGGCCTCAGCTCGGGGAAGGCGTCTGGGTCGGCTTTGGTGAAGGACCCCCCGCCTGTGAGTAAGGAGCTGTCGGCGAAGGCCACTCCTGCCGGGTCATCTGGGCCGGTGCGCGAGGTTCCTCCGGCGAGTACGGCGGCCTCTGTTGTTGCGAGCGGCGAGAAGATACCCCCGGTGAGCGCTCCATTGCCGCCGCCGCCGCCCGCGGCGGCCAATCCTGGCCAGACGCCGAGCACCGGCCTGCCCCCTCCGCCGCCTCTGTCGAAGTCGGACTATCCGCGACCTCCTCCGCCTCCTGCGCCGAGGGCTCCGCACCACTCTGCGAGCTCATCTCAAGCTTCGCCGCCGGTGAAGAAGCCGGAGAGGCCTCGGCCACCCTACTTTCCTCCGCGGGTTGGAGACCCCGACTACGTCGGCCGAGGGTCTGGAGAGCGCGGGCAGGGCAGGCCTGCCGATATTCCGAGCAGCTCTTCGGGGAGGCGAGATACCTCCGGGCGACCTCCTTCGCCGCGCCGATCCCGATCTCCTCGCCGTGGTGAGCCTCCTACCACTGAATACCGCTCTGCTTTTTGCTTTCTGTCCTGACGATCCATCTTCCTGCTTTGTCAGATCGCCCGGCGACCTCTGGGGCGACTTTCCTCGACGCTATCGGGCTGTCCGGGAGCGAGTATCGCCAGGCCGTCATTCGCGCCCACATGGAGCTAGAGAGCAAGTTTGACCAGCTCGCTATCTGCGATTCTCACCGACGCATCTCGGCTCTGGAGGCGAGGATGGCCAAGGTCGAAGGGCTCCAGTCGACCTTGGAAAACTATGAAGCTCGCTTTCACGTGGTCAAAGAAAATGACCGCCAGCTGCAGCTGAACAACCAGCGTCTGCAGCTGGTGCTTGACGAGCTGGCCGGCATCCGGGCGAGCATGGGGTCTGCTGGACGTCTGGCGAGGATGGAGGAGCAGCTCAGGCTCGGCGATGATGCGACAACGCTGGCGACGGAGCATTACCGGCGTGCACGCGAGATCGGCTGGGCTGGGCGACATCCGCACCCTCCTGAGCGGCCGAGGGCGCCATAATTTTTCTTTATTTTTTGAATGTAACTCGCCTCGCGCGACTTGTACTTCCGGACATCTGTTTCTAATTTGATTAATTCGTGTGTGCGAATATTCTCGCCTCTGTGTGCGCGCTTTATTTCTCGATGTGCCGAGCTTTAGTTCATTTGATTATATCGCAGGTTGATCTTCATCGCGCGAGCTCGTTAGATACTCGCTGAGACGGCTGACCCCCCCCCCCCTTTGGGCTTGTCATATCTATAAATAGGAGGGGTAGGTGGGTCATAAAGCGTATTGCTGTAGCGACCTTCTTTCCTCCTGCCGAGTATCTGAACAATCAACTCGCCGCTCTCGTTGCTTTCGGATCTCGCCATCATGGTCGGTGACGACGCCAGCGCTTGCCGACAGGCCCACGCAATTAACTTCGCAGATGCGGCTTTTAAGAAGTCCATAACCACCGAGAAGGAACTGGCGACCTTCAAGGAACGCTCCCTGCCTGACGGATACTCGGCAAGACTCCCCACTCGCAGCGAGCGCCTCAATACCCATATTGAGGGTTCGCTTGTAATGTCGCTGCGTCACTTCGACGCGGGCCTGCGGCTGCCCTTCTGGCCGGAGTTCTGCGAGATCTTGCGCTACTTCGGGATTGTCCCTGCGCAGATCAATCCCAACGGCGTGGCGATCATCATGGGATTCCTCTGCTTCCTTCGGGAAGAGAGGATCGCTTTCGACCTCTCCGTCTTCCGCCGCATCTTCGCCTTTGCGGCGACCTCGGAGGGGGTCATCTTTTTCAGCAGTCATGTCGGAACCCTGGTCGGGACCGCGAACAAGGTCCATCGCTGGAGCGAGCAGCTGATTGTCGTCCATGGCGACTTCGGCGGTATTCTCGGCAGGCCGCATCAACCAGCCGATGTCGCCTTCCTTCCCCCCATCCTCGAAGGAGCTCGCGAGCAGCTCTTCGAATACTTTCGCGGTCGGCGTTTTGACGTCATTTTCTGGCGACTAAACGTCAACGTGCTCGAGCCAGTCCACCCTAACGAAAGTATGCCGAACTCGAAATGCGCCCTGGTTACTCGCTCGCCCTTTTGCCGCTGAAGCTAACCTTGTCGCGTGTTTTTGCAGTTTCCAACGAGCTTCCGGAGAAGCCGCTTCCTTTGGCGAAGGAAGTCGCCGCCACGCAGTCGGATTCTCGCCCTCCTGCCGACGTTGGGGAGAAGAAGGCGGTTAAGGGAAAGTCGCGGGCCAGCTCGCAGGGTCCCGCGAGGAAGAGGGAGAAGACCTCGTCGCCGCGATCCGTCGATTGCCGGTCGCCGACGGGCGCCCAGTCGCCCCATTTCCACCCCAACTACGGCCTCGGGCAGGGGGTGGTGGACGCCTTCGGTCGCCCGCTCGTGACCTGGTCGGCGGGGGAAAATTCGGTGTCGCTGAGCACCAACCTCCCGTCCTGGTCGACTGACTGGGAGGACAATGGGGAGGCGTTCGCCGTCCTCCACGCCATCTACGGTCGGGCCGACGCGGAGTCCGTCATGGAGCTGACCCCGACGGAGCTCGCCCATCAGTCGGCCTGCGCGCTCGCGCGGTCTGCCGAGCTGGGGCATTACTCGGCGAGGAAGCTGTTGGAGGTGACCGACGCCCTCAAGGTCGTCTCCAAGAAGGCCATCGACCTCGGCATGCAGTCAGTCCGTTGGAAGGACTTCGAGGTGAGCTGTCCTTGGGTGGGTTGCTCGATTTATGTCGTTGATAGGTTCTGACGTTGGTCATCTCGCAGGCTGCCGAGATAGAAGCGGCGAAGAAGCTCTCCGAGTGCGAGGAGAAGCTCGCCGCCTCCCAGGCCGAGCTGGAGGCGGCCCAAACTCGCGCTGCGGTGATGGAGACTAGGTTGATCGCTGCTGAAGGACGGCCGAACTCCTCAACCTCGCTACCCGAGGACCCGGCGCGAGTGGTGAAGCAATCGCGCGTCCTCTGGGAGGAGAGATCCTCCGTTCGCCGCGAGATCGCGCGGGCGGCGGGGAACGTCATACTCGCGCGCCTTAGGCTCGGGGGCCAGCTCGTCGAGGGGGAGAAGCCGCTCACTGTCGACGAGCTCATTCCCGAGCTGCTCGCCGAGGGGACTGTCCCGCCGTATGGCGCGTCGTCGCCGACCAGCTCCGGTGATTCTGACAGCAGCGGCAGCGGAAGCAGCAGCGGCAGCGGAAACAGCAGCGGCAGCGGAAATAGCAGCGGCGAGAGTGCAGAGAGCGACGACTTTGCAGATAGTGGCGATATTGGTGATGATGAATATCGGCCTGATACTGGCGACGACGAGTCCTATTTGCTCGCCGATATTCTTTTTGTAAATCACATTTTTGACTTAATGATTTATACAAAGTTTTGGTTCTTCCTCTGACTGGATGTTACTCGCTAGGCTCATAGGCTCGGAGAGGGACGCTCGCTAGGTCGCAGGGGGATGGTCCCGACATCACCCATCCGCTCGTCGGGACCTACTCGCCCCTGCACCTGGATACTCGTGGACCTGCTGAGAACCGCGCGGGTGGCGTGCGGGACATACTCGCACCCCCCCCGGGGGTCGCTTACTCGCGCGATTCCAGTTCGCCTCCCCGCATGGGTCTCGCCTACTCGCGCGAGATCCGCTCGTCTGCTCGCGCGTGACGAAAATTGAACCGGGCTTAGTCGTCGAACATAGCCTGCGGGCCCCTCATTCTCATCATCGAGGAGATCGGCCGATTCCCGAGAGGAGCTCGTGGGGATACCGGTCTTACGACGCTGCTCAACTCGAGGCCTTGGATTGTAATCGAGGAGATCGGCCGATTCCCGAGGAGAGGAGCTCGTGGGTATACCGGTCTTACGACGCTGCTCAACTCGAGGCCTTGGATTACAATCGAGGAGATCGGCCGATTCCCGAGGAGAGGAGCTCGTGGGGATACCGGTCTTACGACGCTGCTCAACTCGAGGTCTTGTATTACGATCGAGGAGATCGGCCGATTCCCGAGGAGAGGAGCTCGTGGGGATACCGGTCTTACGACGCTGCTCAACTCGAAGTCTTGTATTACGATCGAGGAGATCGGCCGATTCCCGAGGAGAGGAGCTCGTGGGGATACCGGTCTTACGACGCTGCTCAACTCGAAGTCTTGTATTACGATCGAGGAGATCGGCCGATTCCCGAGGAGAGGAGCTCGTGGGGATACCGGTCTTACGACGCTGCTCAACTCGAAGTCTTGAATTACAATCGAGGAGATCGACCGATTCCCGAGGAGAGGAGCTCGTGGGGATACCGGTCTTACGACGCTGCTCAACTCGAAGTCTTGAATTACGATCGAGGAGATCGGCCGATTCCCGAGGAGAGGAGCTCGTGGGGATACCGGTCTTACGACGCTGCTCAACTCGAAGTCTTGTATTACGATCGAGGAGATCGGCCGATTCCCGAGGAGAGGAGCTCGTGGGGATACCGGTCTTACGACGCTGCTCAACTCGAAGTCTTGTATTACGATCGAGGAGATCGGCCGATTCCCGAGGAGAGGAGCTCGTGGGGATATCGGTCTTACGACGCTGCTCAACTCGAAGTCTTGAATTACAATCGAGGAGATCGGCCGATTCCCGAGGAGAGGAGCTCGTGGGGATACCGGTCTTACGACGCTGCTCAACTCGAAGTCTTGAATTACAATCGAGGAGATCGGCCGATTCCCGAGGAGAGGAGCTCGTGGGGATACCGGTCTTACGACGCTGCTCAACTCGAAGTCTTGAATTACAATCGAGGAGATCGGCCGATTCCCGAGGAGAGGAGCTCGTGGGGATACCGGTCTTACGACGCTGCTCAACTCGAAGTCTTGTATTACGATCGAGGAGATCGGCCGATTCCCGAGGAGAGGAGCTCGTGGGGATACCGGTCTTACGACGCTGCTCAACTCGAAGTCTTGTATTACGATCGAGGAGATCGGCCGATTCCCGAGGAGAGGAGCTCGTGGGGATACCGGTCTTACGACGCTGCTCAACTCGAAGTCTTGTATTACGATCGAGGAGATCGGCCGATTCCCGAGGAGAGGAGCTCGTGGGGATACCGGTCTTACGACGCTGCTCAACTCGAAGTCTTGAATTACAATCGAGGAGATCGGCCGATTCCCGAGGAGAGGAGCTCGTGGGGATACCGTTCTTACGACGCTGCTCAACTCAAAGTCTTGTATTACGATCGAGGAGATCGGCCGATTCCCGAGGAGAGGAGCTCGTGGGGATACCGGTCTTACGACGCTGCTCAACTCGAAGTCTTGAATTACAATCGAGGAGATCGGCCGATTCCCGAGGAGAGGAGCTCGTGGGGATACCGGTCTTACGACGCTGCTCAACTCGAAGTCTTGAATTAAATCCTGCGTCCTTACACATTTTGGAGATTAATCCCAGAGACATCTTGGCAAGAAAGAAACTCCCCCTGAAGGGACGCTCTTGATCCTGCCGAATCGGGGGATTGGTGTCCAGACCCGTCCCTCAGAATTCCTCTGGTCGGAAGAGAGATGCATTCGGGGAGACCTAGGCCGACATGCAAGGGGGAGCTGATCTCGGCCAACAATGCAGAGGCTCGGTCTTACAAGAGCGCTTAAAGTCCCGAAGCCTCGTCCTATCGTCCGAACTAGGCTATTTAGTGAGAACGGGTTGGAGTCCCGCATCCCGATTCAGCAGTGAAGGTCGCTTACAGGTACGATCAGGATGGGGGTGGTGTTCATCGAGGGTCCTTTTCGAACGCGCTCGGAATTCACACACCTCCCTCCGGGCTCGTCCATACCCTGTCTTTGGCAGGTTCTTCTTCCGGGTGTTTTACGAGGCCGGCCTCTCCTCGAGTCCGGGAGATCAGGGTGCAGATCTGTTCCTCGCAGGTCCTCCAAACGGAAGAGAAATGCACTCGGGGGGACATAGGCCGACATGCAAGGGGGGAGCTGATCTCGGCCGACAATACAGAGGCTCGGTCTTACAAGAGCGCTTAAAATCCCGAAGCATCGTCCCATCATCCGTACTGGGCTATATATGAGGAACAAACCGACCGTTGTCTCCCGAGGTCGACTACGAGGCGGACCATGGAAACACTCAGAAACCTTGAGGTATATTTAACACAAAAAAGATGAAATCCCGCATTCTTTGTTCATTTAAGAGTTTTTACAGAAATTGATACATGAGTTACCGCTACGGGTAAAATCTTTTCAAATCATCCCCGCTCCAGGTTCCAGGCAGCTGCTCTCCCGCTTGGTCTTGTAGGTAATAGCCTCCTGCGGTCAAGGCTTCTTGGACGATGAAAGGTCCTTCCCAGTTGGGATGGAGCTTGCCTACGGCGGCTCCCTGCCCAGCGGCGTCCACCTTCTTCATGACCAAGTTCCCCGCGAGGAAGTTCTTCAAGCGGACGTTTTTGTCGAAGTGTCTCGCCATGCGCCTCTTGGTTTCCTCCTGGCGCATGGAGGCCAAGTCCCGAAGCTCTTCCACATAATCTAGGGAGAGCCTCTGAGCCTCTTCATTCTCTAACCGCCATTCCTCGCTTCCGTCTTCGGCTGCGATGACCATTGGACTATGCACCTCAAATTCGACCGGGATGAGCGCCTCGGACCCGTGTGACAGCTTGAAGGGTGTTTCCCCCTGTGGCTGAGTTCAGGGTGGTCCTGAGGGCCCAGAGGACGGAAGGGAGCTGTTCGGCCCAATTCCCCTTGAGATTGGTGATCTTCTTCTTCAGCAAGTTGATGATGAGCTTGTTCGCGGCTTCTACCTGCCCATTGCTACGAGGGTGATGTACCGAGGCGAACCGAAGGTCGGTTCCCAACTGTTTACAAAAGTCCCCCAGTTCCAGGCTGGCGAACTGCGGCCCATTGTCGGTGATGATGGCCAGAGGGATCCCGAACCTGCATGCGATCTCCCCCCAGATGAAGTTTTTGACGATTTGAGACGTGGTCCTGGCCAGAGCCTTAGCCTCGATCCATTTCGTGAAGTAGTCAACCATTACCAGGACAAACTTCCTTTGCCCGCTAGCTTGAGGGAACGGGCCGATCAAATCCATTCCCCAAATTGCGAAGGGCCACAGAGCGGTAATCGAGCGAAGTTGCTGAGCCGGCTGGAGCGCGAGGGGCGCGAAGAGTTGACATTGGGAGCATTTTCTGGAGTAGGCCTCTGCGTCCTTTCGGATGGTTGGCCAGAAGTAACCGTGCCTTAGAATCCTTTGCTCCAGGGTGCGGGTCCCGGAGTGACTGCCGCACTCTCCTGAGTGAATCTCCTCGAGGACCCGGGGAATCTCGAGTTCTGACAAGCATCGGGCCAGAGGGCCTGAAATGGTTTTGCGATAGAGTTCGCCGTCCTGCAGCAAGTAGTACGCGGCCTTATACCGGAACTTTCTTTGATCTTGCCCGTCAGATGGTAGTCGGCCTGTCGCCAGGAACGTGATGAACGGATCTCTCCACGAGGCCCGCTGATCGATCTCCATCAACTCGCCTTCTTCGATGGATGGTCGGAACAACTCGATGGCGGTTCCCCCAGCCCGAGGGCCGTATTTCGCAAGATTGTCTGCCTCGGAGTTGCGTTCTCGGGGCACGTGTTCGACGTGAAAGGATCGGAACCCCCCGATCAAGCCTTTGACCTTAACCAGATATTGCTGCAAGATGGGATCTCGGACTTCGAACTCTCCCCGAATCTGAGATGCCGCCACCATGGAATCGGTAAAAGCCCTGATATCTCTGATTGCCAGTTCCTTGGCGAGTCGCAAGCCAGCCACCATGGCTTCGTACTCCGCCTGATTGTTAGTGACCAGAAAATGGATCTTGACGGCTTGCTCAATCCTGGTCCCCTGAGGACTAACCAGCACCACCCCGGCTCCCACGGAGTGTCTCCCTGACGCGCCATCTACGAACATCTTCCAGGGGACCGGCCGAGAGACATCCGTGTCTACCTCGACCTCGGCCGAGAAGTCGGCCAGGAAATCCGCCACGGCTTGTGCTTTGATCGCGACCCTTGGGGGGTAGGAGATGTCGAACTCGCTCAGTTCCACAGCCCACTTGGCGAGCCTGCCGGAGTGCTCCACTCCGTCCAAGATACTCCTCAAGGGGTGGTCGGAGACTACCTTGATAGAGTGGGCTTGAAAATATGGACGGAGTCGCCTGGCCGAAACTACCAGGGCAAAGACTAACTTCTCCAGGATGGGGTACCGCGTTTCGGCTTGCCTTAGCACCCGGCTCACGTAGTAGATTGGAAGCTGCTTCTTTCCCTCCTCTCGGACCAACACCGAGCTGACTGCTTCAGCCCCTACCCCTAGGTAGAGCAAGAGGTCCTCGCCGCCCTGCGGACCCTGAAGGAGAGGAGCTCGAGTCAGCTGTTGTTTGAGCTTTACGAAGGCCTCCTCACACTCCGGGGTCCACTCGAACTTCTGGTTCCCCCGAAGGGCTTTGAAGAAAGGGGAACACTTTTCTCCGGCCCTGGAGAGAAACCGGCTAAGACCTGCCAGCCTTCCGGTCAACCTTTGAACTTCCTTGGAATCCCTCGGGGACGACATCTCCACGATGGCTTTCACCTTGTCGGGGTTAGGCTCCACCCCTAGGGGAGTAAGGAGGTGCCCTAGAAACTTCCCCCTTCCCGCGCCGTCCCGCGCCGAAAACACACTTGGCCGGGTTGAGCCGCATCTTGTACCTCCTCAGGGTGGCGAAGGTCTCTGTCAGAACCGCTACGTGCTCCGCGGCGCTCTTGCTCTTAACGAGCAGGTCATCCACGTAGACTTCCAGATTCCGCCCCTTTTGCTCCCTGAAGACGTGATCCATCATTCTTTGATATGTCGCGCCAGCGTTCTTGAGCCCGAAGGGCATCATATTGTAGCTATAGCACCCGTCGCTGGTGATGAAGGAAACATCGCGACAATCGGGGGGATGCATCCGGATCTGATGGTATCCTGAAAAAGCATCAAGGAAACTCATCACAGGAAATCCGACGGCGGAATCAACCAGCGCGTCGATCTGAGGCAGGGGATAACAATCCTTCGGGCAAGCTTTATTCAACAATGAAAAGTCGATACATAACCTCCATCCCCCTCCGGACTTCTTCACCATTACAACATTGGAGACCCAGCCTGGATACTGGATCTCCGAAACAAAACCTGCTTCCAGCAGCTTCTCTACTTCCTCCCGGATGGGTCCCACTAGAGTGGCGGCGCTCTTCCTTTGCTTCTGACGGACGGGGGTCGTCGCTGGATCCAGGTTGAGGCGATGACAGGCAACATCAGCATCAATCCCTGGCATCTCGGCGGCGCTCCATGCGAAAACGTACGCGTTTTCCTGTAGGCAGGCAGCTATCTCCACCTTCCCTTCCGGGGGCAAGGCTCCTCCGATCTTCAGCAGCTCCGGCTTTCCTCGCAGGGAGATCACCTCCACTTCCTCCAGCTCCTCGGCAGCTTGCAGGCCCTCTTCCTGCTCCATCATCCTTTCCAACCTTTCTGCGTCGCCCATCCAGCTGATGGTGCTGACCGCATTCAGGTAGCATTCCCTGGAGGCCCTGGGATCTCCCCTGATCCTGACTTGGACGTCGTCCCTGCAGTACTTCAGGCATTGATGATATGATGAAGGGACGGCCTTGAAGTAGTTGATGAGGGGCCGTCCGAAGATGGCGTTGTAGCCGCTGGGTGCGTCGACGATGACGAAGCGGCATCGGATCGAAGTTCCCCCGAGGGTGACCAGCAACTCAACTCCTCCTTCCACCTCTTTCTTCTCCCCGGAGAAGCCGAAGAGAGGCCCATCTGCTGCCTGAACCCGGGACGCTTCCACCTGAAGGCCGACGAAGGTTCTCTTGAAGATGACATTCACCGAACTCCCGTTATCCGCAAGGATTCGGTCGACGGTGAAGTCCTCGATTGCTGCTTGAATCACCAGGGCGTCATGGAAAGGGTTCTCATTCCAGAGCATGTCTTCCTCCGAGAAGGTGATCTCGTTCAAGGGAGGGGGGGTCTGAGACGTCGAAGCGACGCTCCTTTTGTAGATTTGGTGGAGACTTCCCTTGCGGGAAGCTCCCAGCCCCGCCCCTCCGTTGATTACTCCGACGTGCCCGCCTCCCGGACCGTGAATGACATTCCCCCTTCCTCCTTGGTCGATCCTGTCTTCGTTCCTCCTTCTCTGCGGTGCCTGGTAGGTCTCCTGCCCAACCTGGGCCTCCTGCTGCGGCTGCTCCCTCTCGACCGCCGTTGCTTCCATCCTCCTCCTTGCTTCCCAGAACTCAGGGCAAGCCAAGGTTCCGTGCCCCTCCACTCGATGGATATCGCAGTAGAGGGGAATCGCCGCTTCCTGCTGCCCTTCCTGCCTCCTCTCCTGCTGCCTCTCTTTCCGCCGGCGCTTAGCGGCTCGCTGCGTGATGGCCATGGTTTCCCTTCTTCCTCCTCCCTGCTCCCGAGGGTTGTAAGCCCTCCTTTCCTCCTGACGGATGGGCCGCCTCCACTGGGGGCGATCCCTCGGGTACTGGAATCTTCTCTCCTCGCTCCTCGCCTCTCGACCTCCGACGGGCCTCCTATCCTCCTGCTTTCGAGGCCTCTCCCGCCTCTCCTGCCTCTCCACCTTTCTGATCTCCCTTCCCCTTTCTCTCTTCTCCTCTTTCTCCTGCGGCCTCTCCTGCTTCCTGTCGTTGCGCCCCTCCGGCGCCCTCTCCCTCTCCAGCAGTCTTCCCTTGTCTTGCCCAAGCGGTCGGTCTCCATAGAGCCGTGCCAGGAACTCCTTGTTCTTTTCCTCTCCCTGGATGAACACATTGGCTCTCTCCACAATCTCCTCGAACGATTTGGGCGGCCTGTGCCCCAACTCCATGTTGAACAGACCCTGCTTCAGCCCGAACTTGAGGGCCACCATCAAGGTGAACCCGTCTACCTCTTCCACCTCCAGCACCTCCTCCTGGAATCGATCGATGTACCGGCCCAAACTCTCGTGCTGCCCCTGCACGATCTTGAAGAGGGCGGTCGCCTCCTTCTTCCTCCGTTTGGACGTCACAAACCTTGCTAAAAGGCCCCTTCGCAGATCTGGGAAGCAGTAAACTGACCCGGCTGACAGCTGGTGGAACCAATCTCTCGCGCTACCCTTGAAGGTAATGGAGAAGAGCCGGCACTTGAGAGCATCGGACATGTTGCGTATGGAGACCACATCCTCAAACCACTGAAGATGTCCCACCGGGTCGTCCTTGCCGGAGTAATACGAGAGGACCGGCTCTCTGAAGTTGTCGGGGACGAGGGCCGCGAGGATCTCGTCGCAAAAGGGGCTCCTCCCTTCCTGGCGGCGGCGAGTATCCTCCCCGCTCGAGCAGTCATACTCGCTCCATCGGCGAGTATCTCCATACCTCGCCGAGAGTTCTGGATCTCGAAACCGGATTCCTTGACTACTCGCCGGGTGATGTCGCGGCGGGATCACCTGTTCTCCACTCGCCCAAGCGGGCTCCTTCCCTGCTCGCCGAGTTGGTATCTCCTCGCCCGGGGGTGTCCGGCGGCGGGGGGAAGTCGCCGTCACCTCAGGCGGATTGGACAACCCGACGAGTATTGCCTTCTCCACTCTTCTTGCGAACTCTTCAAAAGCCGCCACCGTCACATACTCGCTACCTTGCCCCGGGACTCCAGCTCCCGCCGAGTTACCTCCCAACTCGCCCCGATCTCCACCATCGGCCATCTTCCAACCACGACTTTCTTCTTCGGTCGCTATCCACGCTCACCGCACCAAGTGTTGAAGCCGAGAAATTCTCAACCTCAGAAATCGGACTAGGCAACCTGAAGTTACTGGTCGACCAGTCGGGAAGATGATCTCTGGTCAGGAAACAGGAACGAATTGCGCAAACAAGATCCCAGGTTGCTACGGCGGGAAGGTCCCACCACATACCCAGTTGCTTAGGAGAAGCAACCCCTTCTCAACCAGATTGGCCGAGCTAGGTACGAAGGAGGCGAGCTGAGCAATAACGAGTCAAGGGCAGTTGCTGGGGCTCGCAAGGGCTCAGGCCGAGAATTGCTTGTCCTCTCCTTCGTACCCCTGGGGTCCTATTTATAGGGAAAACCAAAGAGGGGGGGGTCTTACTTATTCCCCCACCCTGGCGAGTTGGCGACTTCCCTGGGGAGCTCGCCTGGAAGAGGCGAGTATCTGGTCATAGTCGCCACCTGGCGAGTTGGCCTGGGGAGCTCGCCATACTCGCCCGAACCTTCCGCGGCCCGGGGTGCTGGTCTGGATCCCCACCTTGTCTTGTTGACTTTGACTTTTGATGACCTGGCGGTGGTAGGGCCCTCCCTCGTCGAATATGGGTTGTACACTCGGCATTGGGCGTGTATGCCTTTGGGTAAATAAGAGTATCCATGTGATTGATATGACATGTTGATGTGTGATGATATGTTAGACTTATACACTCTATAAAGTTCCTTGGGTGAAACCCGAGTTTGCATACATGCTGCATTGTACGCCCTTTTTATTTATATGCTCAACATAGAAATGTGTTTGATGTTTGAAATACCAAATCCCATTGTTTCTATGTTAGTTAATATTTTATTACATATGCATGTGAAGTGCTGACCTGTAGGGTGATGGAGTGCCCCGGGATCCGCTAGGTATGGCCGGGAGAAGGGGTGTTGGTTACACAATTGAGGTCAACATTTGTTGACCTACGTTACAACAAATTTTATAGGGCAAGAATCGTAAGTTGGAGTCAACTCGTCGGCCAAAAAGGCTCAAGCCTCATAAAGTGTTCCACCTCCTGTTTTGATAGTTTGTTTTGTTTCCTTTGCTTTGTTTTCGGCTTGCATGTCGAGTTAGCATATGATTGTTGTACTCTTGATTGGTTTAATGTTGATGATGATTTGGACTTTTGGATGACGTAAGCGCATGAGGTCATTTTTGGACTCATATGTATTTGTGGACAACTTCTAGTCTATTTTGTAATGTTTCCGCTGTTTTATATTCTGAGTTTTGAGATGGATAGTACTTTTGTACCACTTTATAATACTAAAGTTGTAGTGTTTATATATTGTGGGGCCCCGGCCGGACCCATACTATATAGTCATGGCATGGGATGTGTTACAGAAGGTGGTCATTGGTCATGTTGGTGGAGAAGACGTCGTGGGGGCTTGTTAAAGAGGCAAGTGACTGATTTTTGGTTTCGTTTGGGGTTAAGTTGAGGTAGTGTGTGTTTTTAAAGATAGAGGAGGGTCCAAATTATAGTGGGAGAGGTTTGTCTTCTTCCATATTTGGTAGCTCCGCTCCCACTAATGCATGCATTCCATTTTATTTTGCATTTTAGCAGCCCTTCCACCTGGTGGCTGTTTCAAGAGTTAGGAGAGGGAATAATCATTTTCTCAGCCTATGAGCGATTATAGGCTTGAGGCCTAAGTTTTTCATTTGATAAAAAAATGTGGTTGACTATTTTGACCCTCAATGGGTCCCACTTTATTGAGATGGCTGGAGAGGGGCCCATGAAATTGATGGGGTCTCGCATTGGGCTTTGGGCAAGGCCCTTATAATTTAAATAATTTTTTTCTAAGCCCAAACTAATGAATGTTATATTTTTAAAAATATATTAAAATTTTAAATAAAAATAAAAAGAATATGTGGGGAAAATAAAATAGGACTTCTTGATAGCCCAAACTAATTTATTTTTACGTATTCATAAGCAAAAAAAGTAATAATAATAAATATTTATTAAAATATTTATTTTAATAGGTTTGAAGTTATAACGGGGCTCATCGAATATTTCAGTGGAGTTGAGACATTAAATTGTGGTTATAGGAGATATATAGTAACTAGTTTGCATAGAATTCCTATTGAGTCTTAATTGTGTTTGATTAAACTTCTAGTGCACACACCTAGATTTAAATTGAGCAGATATAGGGGGTCTAGCAGAGTTCTAGGGATGTTATATGGTATATCCATGCATCACATTTAAACATCACTTCTATCTTCACATTCATTCTTCACATCCATATATGTTAATCCTAAAAGAAAAAGGTGAAGTGATGAGGAAATGTTAGAACATACTTTAATAAATTGATTGTGGTGGAGGATATGACAGATGATATGGATATGAAGCTAAATGAAATCGAACTGCTGAGAAGATTCTTGTGATGATAGTTGTAAACATGACTGATTTGTTGTCATATTTGTTATAGGTAAGCCTAAAAAGAAAAAGATGTAGGAGACTTCGAACAAATGAGAGTTATATGAAACACAAGAAAGAAAATCATCATCAGATTATTGAGCAACATAATTCCATAGTTTCCCTTCATTTAACAATTTGTCCACCAGATTCCAAAGAGCACGACAATCCTCTATATCATGACGAGTATCCCAGTGATATTTGCAGAAAAATCTTTTATGGTGCTTTTTAGCCTTAGTACTCAGAGGGCGGGGTCTTCTAAACTCTGACACAGTTTGAATGATTGGAAGAACATTTTCCATAAGAACATTTAGTTGGGTATGCCATTTGTGTAATCTTCAAATTCAAGTGTTTAGGATCATATGACCGGATGGGACATGCTTCCAGGTGTGTAGGTGACGTATTTTATTGAATAGGTTGTGTAGGCATACTTCGAGGAGGGGAATAAGAACTAAAATATTTTGCATGTGGATGTTCTTGCGATGAAGAAGGATGTTGATGATATGATTTCCTCTGTTTCTGTTGTACCAACCGATTTACAGAAGAAATATAATTGGGGTTTATTCATCAGCTTCAATAAATTGATTTGCTATCTCGATGAGATGCACATAAGACATGGGTTCCTTTCGACTAGCTTCAAATTTGAGAGGTTCTTCTTGCATTCTGTGTATTAAGACAACTTTTTACATGTCTTGATTAACATTACAATATCAAGGATTTCCCTTTGGATTCTGTTAACGAAATGAGCAAGAGTCTCAGTATTTCTGTGTTTGATCTGAAAAAAGTCGTTGGTCCTCTCGTTCACTTTTTCGAGGTAGCGTACCTCAAGAGAAATTTTCCTCGGAGGTCTGAAAAACAAGTAACTGATTGAGATTGCAACTCATAGAACCATTCTCTAGCTTGATCGTCAAAGGACATGACGAGGAGCTTGCACTTGACCAGTCTAAGACGGTCCTTAAAGAGATAGCAGATTTGAATGCTTGAAGATGCATGACAGGGTCTTCTCCTCCAGATAAGACAAGAAGATGGGGTTCTTTGAACCCATTTGGAATACGTTCCCAATGAACTTGGTTAGAAAAAGGAGACGGCTCTTCCCAAAAGTAAGTTGAAGGATTAACATAACTTTCTTGGAAGTTCAATACTTTTGTTAAATTTCCATGCGCATCAGCCGCGAAGAGGTGGCGGTGAGCAGTTCCAAACTCATCAACTTGAACTTTTAGAGGAAGTGTGTGATGAGGAGGGAAAGAGGTCAGAGAAGCTGGAAGAACAAAAGGAGAGAAACCGTGTCCAGGGGTTAATCGTTGAGTGAGTGCAATCAAAGCCTGATTGAAGTCCTTCAACTACTGGGAAATCTCATGGTCGAACTGATCGATCCTTTAGACAAGTATTTCTAGTTTGCTGGAAGGGTTTTTAGAAGATTTGTGTGGAGAATCCATGAAATAAGAATTCCAAAAGAGAAAATGGTGCTATCTTCCAAATAGAGTTGAATTTGGGCAATCTAAGAGTGCTAAACAAACTCGATCAGGTAAACCCAATTTTCCATCTTTCCAATAAGCTTTTGCGGACTGAAAACAGACAAACAGATCAAAAGTTACAGATATTTCAAGTTTGAGTATATTTTAGGCTAAATCTTACATCTTAAACACAATTGTTGTTCATCAACCACTCAATATCTAAAGGTTGCGTGTTTGTTCTGTTGATACCAAAAAATATCTCTCAAGTCCACACTTGCTCAAGCTGAAGGATAAGGGGGAACTGTTGACTAACATGTTACTTTGAGTCACAACTCACAAGTGAAGGAGAAGTTTGCGGCTAGAAAGAGGAGGTCACCTAAAAGAGGTTGCACGGTTAGAGAGGAGAGGCCGCCCAAGTCGCTCAGGTCTCCGCGATCACAAGACACTTAATTATAGTTTCTGGCCACCCTGCTCCTGTCCCCCTCTGATCTGGATCGGACCACTATTTATAGGGATCGGGGGCTGCCCGGATGGGCAAGATTGAGAATCTCGGGTAGCCCAGAATGGGCGATCACCGCAGTCACCATGGTTAAAAAAATGCCTAACTGCAATCACGCTGAGGGATGCCCACTTTTAACCGCGCGTCTAGCACTTCTAGCCACGCAGCTAACTGCTGAGGTTGTCTAGAGAGAAGGGCCTTATGATTACTGAGGAAAGGGCGGCACGCTGAGGCAGCTTACTTTTAACTACGCGACTAGCACTTCAAACTGCACAGCTAGCACTTCTAAACATGCGACTAGCCTTGTAGTTTCTACGGTCAAGAAAGTTTGACCCCTGAGCACCCGGACTGGTAACCTTGGAGGGGAGTGCCGATTTCTGGTAAACGCTCATAAACTCTTTTTGAAAATTTTATTAAGCATATATAATGATAATTTAGACCAAAAGAGAGCTATTAAACAATGAAGAACAAACTTTAGTTCATCATGTGCGTTGGAACCAAGATTATCCTGGTTCACAAGAGGTTCGGATTGAGAGGAACCAAATGCTATTTATCTAGTAATCGGGGACGGGCGAGCTTAGATTAGGTAAGGTGAGAGGGGCATGAGCATTCTTAGATTGTTGGTAAAGCAAGACCTCGCGAGCTACATCAAGGAGGTCCCGTCACATTCCTAGAAGTATATAAGAACTTCCCTTCCAAAATTAGAATTGAGCTCGGCACAAGTGAGCTACAGATAGGTTTTTGGGAACCTTGGGGACGCACCATGACTTAAAATGTGCCATGGGAGGTCCTTTTTTATAGGAAATCCAAATTGTGGTCTACGAGTAAACACCCTGGCCTGTAAAGTTGAGTATGGACAAGATAACTGACGACGTCACCCTTGGACGGGTGAAGACATCCAGTTTGTTTGGCGAGCTCGTGTAGGATGAGAGAAGAACTCGCTTAATGAGATGGGCTCATGTAGGTCGGCTCATTTCGAGCTTGCCAGCGGTGTTGGGTACATTGGAAAATGTGTACCTAATTTGAAGAAGCCTAACTTAGCTCAATGATATATATCAAGGTGTATTTGATGTTATTTTGAGTTGACATGTGCAGGTTAAGAATGTACTAAAAAGCAGGAAAATTATACTAAGTCCATGTGTCGACACCAGAAGAAGCTGTGTCGACACTTCAGAATAATTGTGTCGACACTTGAAGAAGGCTGTGTCGACACAGAGAAAAAGAGTCGACAATATCTGTGTCGACACCGGGAAGCAGTGTCGACTCACAGAAGTAGAGTCGACAACAGCTGTGTCGACACCAGAAGGCTGTGTCGACACACTGAGGCAGAGTCGACACCAGAAGACTGAGTCGACACACATAGGCAGAGTCGACAACAGCTGTGTCGACACCTGAAGGCAGTGTCGACACATACTATGTTCTGAATCTACATCAACTATGTCGACACACAGGACTTGTGTCGACACACTGTAAAGTCTAGACCAAGTCATTTGCTGAAGAATGATGAAGTGCTTGAGTCGACACAAATACTCAGTGTCGACTCATTCTCAAGATGCAGTATGAAGAAGTTGAGTCGACTTAAAGGCAAACATGTCGACATCATCAAAGGATGTGTCGACACCAAAGTTACTTGTGTCGACACATATTGACAGATGGTCTCTACACTTTCTGACAAACAGTCTCGACACTTTGCTGATCAAGACAAAGGCACAAGATCTGTTTGAAGACTTGACAGCTGTGAGTTACAACAGGTTAACTGAAGCTGTCAGATTTGTCAGAAGTTAGTTAGAAACCGGATCAGCCAGTTACCATGAAGAAGGTCTATAAATAGACAGATTCAGAAGTAGAATACACGATTTTTTAAGAAGCAACACACATAGAAACTAATTGAGTAATCAAATCAAAAAAGTGCAAGGCTCGGAAGAAGATCTTCATCAGAAGATCTAAGAAGACATTCTGAAGGGTACAACCTCTCAAGATCTGTCTAAGTAGAATTCGTCCAAAAATTCTGAAGTATTATCAAAGGTATTGGATAGAGAGAGATCCAGCTATTTGAAGATCAAGAAGGAAGCTGTCACAGGTTTCTCAAGAAGCTGTCAGGAAATCAACTCAGCTAAGTTCAGATTCAAGAAGCTTTGAAGAAAGCTAAGATTCAGTTGATTTCATCCATCAGCTGATCAAGTGTTGTCTTGTCCCTTCTCTCTCAACAAAGGCAAGATATAATAAAACTCTTTTCAAATTCTGTAGGATCTATTAATATAGATCTGAGTTGTAAGCTTATGTTATAAAGGCTGAGTGTAGGAGATTTGATCTCTGAGTGGTAGGGCTGTGTATGCCTGAGTGTAGGAGAAGGTATTTCTCTGAGTTGTAGGCCTTGTGTCAAGGCTGAGGTAGGGCTGATTAGCCTGAGTTGTAGGAACCTTTCCAAGTTCTGAGCTGTAGGATCTGAGGATCTGAGTTAAAGAAGAAAGTTAGATCGAATCTAGCACACTGCTAGATAGGTGAAGGGGGGAAAGTGGATGTACCCAGATCTTGGGGAACCACTATAAATCTGTGTGCAATCTGTGATGTGTGAATATCTGTGATTGTTGTGCTGTGTTTGCTGAAGTATATTCTGCATTCTATTTTATTCAGTAGTTATATTCTGCCTAATGTGAAAACAAGCATTAGAACCTATTCACCCCCCCTCTAGGTGTTTAGGTAGTCTTGAAAGTAAAACTATCAAGTGGTATTAGAGGGCGGTTGCTCAAATAAAGACTTAACAGTCTGAGTTAGATCCCTAAAGGCAGAATGAAGAATCAAGAAAATGGGTTCTGGAGAGAATCACAAGGAACTAGGGTCAATGAAATTACCCATCTGCAGAAAAGAAATCTTTGGAATCTGGAAAGAAAGAGTTAGGTTGTTTATGGAGGCTTCCGACCCAAGGATATACATCACAGTACAGGAAGGCCCCTTCATTCCAATGAAGATATCAGTTCTTGATGCAAATATTCAAACTCCAAAGAGTTATTCTGAAATGACCAAGGATGAAATCATATTGGCAACTATGGATAAGAGAGCTCAGAATATCATAGTGAGTGTCATAGATGATTCTACATTCCAAAATCTGATTCACTATAAAACCCCCAAGGAAATATGAGACACTTTGATTGTCTACATGGAGGGGTCTGAAGAAGTTAGACAGGATAGGAAGTCTATGCTCAACCAAGAGTATGAGAGTTTCAAATAAGGGAAGTCTGATAGCATAACTGAATGCTACAAGAAATTCTACAGGATAGTAAATGAATTGATGTCCTATGGAAGGGTCTTCAGTACCTATGAACTGAATGACAAATTCCTAAGGTCTTTGACAAAGGATTGGGACACCATGATTTGTGTCATAAGAGAAGTGGCTAAACTGACAGAGATTTCTCCTCCAACCTTGTTTGGAAAGTTGCTATCATATGAAATGCAACTAATGGCTAGGAAGGAGGAAGAAAAGAATTCAAAAGGAGAGCATAGAGAGAAGTCAGTGGCCTTCAAGGCAGAAGTCACTAGAAAGAATAGGAGGATATCTCCATCACCTCCTAAGGAAGTTGCTGAAGTTAACTCAGAAATTTCAGACAATTAGAATTCAGAAAGCAGTGATTCAGATACAGATTTTGCTGTTTTTACAAGGCAGTTTCAGAGGTTCTTAATGAAGAAGCAGTGGAAGTCAAGGCCCTCCACATCACAGCCAGCTGATGATTACTATTAGAAGAGAAAATCATCAAGACAGGAGAAGAGCAGAACTAAGCCCAGCAAAGCTACAACTTCAAAGATTGTTTGCTATTGCTGTAACATGCCAGGACATGTAGTGGCTGAATGTCCTGATAAGAGGAAAGAGTCAACAGACAGAAAGAAGACTCATCAAAAGGGCAAGAAGGAGAAATCCTTTGTTGCTAAGAAGGAGAAGAGCCTTACAGATCAATCTACTTCAGAGTTAGAATCTGAAGCTGAAGCATACATTGGGCTGAATGCAGCCAATGAAGAAGAGGAGTTTATGCAATTGCTGAACTCCATCTATGATCAAGAAGACCATCAGTGCATGGGACTGATGGCTGGATCAGAAGAAGACATGTGCCAGAATCAGTCTGGTCCCAGTAAGGTACATTGTCCTTCTATAAAATCAGTTTGTAGTACTGGTGCAGAATCAGCTACATCTACATCAAGTGATGTAGATGGATCTGAATTTGAAGGTGATGTTTATCAGTTGATAGATAAGTATGGGGACTTGTTGCAGGCTCTTAAGAAAAGCAAGAACCTAGTCAAAACTCAGGCTCAGGAAATTGCTGATCTTAAGGTGGCTGCAACTGAGTTTGAAAAAGTAATGGATCAAAAGTTAAATTAGATTGCCAAACTGAAAAATATAACCATTATTCAGATGGGCACAATCAAATATAACAATGATCAAATTAAGAGTCTGGAGGCCAGACTAAGAATAGAGAAAGATTTAGTGGCTATTTACTCTAAGCCAAAATCTGTCTTACCTTTAATAGATGAGTTTGTGGCTCAAAAGGGTAAGGCAGGATTAGGCTTCAAAGGTAACCCCAGGGCTGCCCAATTCAAGAGAAAGGCAAAGCTCTTGTCCAGCCACTAAACCTTTCAGTCCCTGTTATGTTTAGAAAGGTGCAAGTGCCTTCTAACAAATATGATCTTGAGAATATTCATGGTCATATTAATACTAATATTCTGATAAACAAGGGTGTAAATGCCAATAGGTCTACCCATGTTCATAAACTCCATGGTTATGAGAAATCTGTGGGTGAAGCTGTAGCAGCACCAACACTGGACAGAAATTTTTCTGTCAATAGTGTATCAAGACCTAGATACAACAAGTTTGAATGTTGGTGTTGTGGAAAGAGAGGCCATTTTGCCTTAGACTGTTGGCATAACACAAATGTAAGGAAGAACAATAGTCTACCAGTTAGAAGAGTTGCTGGTAGTCTTAATATGAATGGTGCTAACCTGAACCAAGGACCCAAGACTTACTTGGGTTCTAAGGGAAAGTAATTCTTTATTGCAGGAAAGTCCAAGTTACCATGCCCCCATATGGTACTTGGACAGTGGTTGTTCTAGGCACATGATTGGAACAAAGAGGCTGCTGAAGGAGTACACATCTGTCAAAGAGGGACCTAAAGTAATCTTTGGTGGATCTGAAAGAGGAATCATCAAAGGGTTTGGTAACATTTCTTCAAATCAAATTACCATCACACAAGTGGCTTATGTAAAAGATTTGAAACATAATCTGATAAGCATAAGTCAGCTGAGTGATCTTGGATATGACATTTCATTTGTTAAGGATGGATGTCATATCAAAAGGTCAAGTGATCAAAAGATCATATTGACTGGGTATAGAAAGAGAAATGTTTATTGTCTTAATTTTGTATGTGAGAATAAGGTTTCTCCCATCTGTCTTGTAGTTGATGATAATGCATCTCTTTGTGTCAAGTGGCACAAGAGGTTGGCTCATCTTAACTACAAGACAATTAGCCAACTCTTTAGCAAAGAGTTAGTGAGGAATGGTCCTCAAGTTAAGTGTATAAAGGAAGGGATATGTTCAGCTTATCAAAAGGGCAAGCATACAAAATCCTCCTTTCATAGCCTTGAAAACAAGGATTCTGTGAGGTGCTTATACCTCTTACATATGGATCTTTTTGGTCCTATGCCAGTTTATAGTCTAGGTAGGAAGGTCTACACTTTTGTGGTTGTAGATGACTATTATAGATATACATGAGTGTTCTTTCTGAGACAAAAATCAGAAACCCCAAGTATCTTACTTAGTTTTGTGAAACAAATTCAAAATGAACTAAACAGTACAGTGGTCAAAATCAGAAGTGACCATGACACTGAATTTCAATCTGAAAGTATGATAAAATTATGTGAAGACTTTGGGATTTTCCAAGAGTTCTCATCATCTAGAAAACCTCAGTAAAATGGTATTGCTGAAAGAAAGAATAGGACATTGATTGAAGCTTGTAGAACTCTATTGAGTGACACCTCTCTTCCAGAATATTTTTGGGCTGAGGTAGTAAACACTGCATGTCATGTGATCAATAGGGATTCTATCACCAAGTGCCATAAAAAGACTCCCTATGAAATTATGAAAGGTAGAAAATCAAATTTATCCTACTTTAGGATCTTTGGTTGCAAGTGCTATATACTTAACAATGGCAAGTCATATCTAACTAAGTTTGCTGCTAAATCCCAAGATGGGATATTTGTTGGGTACAACATAAATAGTAAGGCCTATAGAGTCTTCAACTTGACTACTCAAGTTATAAAAGAATCTGTACATGTTGTATTTGATGAAACAAGATTAATAAATAGTGAGTTGCCTTGTAGATCAAATAATTCAACAGGTATAAGCAAAAGGATGGACAAGCTTTCTATTGCAGAAGCATCAAATGCAGATGAAGCATTGGAAAATGAAGGCTACTGTCCAGGGGGAGTACAAGACTCTATAGAAGCTGATGACAACCAAGAGGTACAGCATGATGAAGGAGCTGGAGATGTTCAACCTGAAGGAAATCTACCTCCAGCCATAAGACATCTAAAAGATCATCCAGCTAATCAAATAATAGGTGATCCAAGACAAGGAGTGCAGACTAGAAGCAGAAATCTGAGCACAGTCCTGCACTCAAGTTTTCTATCTCAAATGGAGCCTAAGAAATTTGAAAAAGCCATCCAAGACCAACACTGGATTAATGCTATACAAGAGGAGCTTAATCAATTCAGAAGGTGTAAGGTCTGGGAGTTAGTTCCTTAACCAAGAGACCATAACATAATTGGCACAAAGTGGATCTATAGGAACAAGTTGGATGAGAGTGGTGTAATTGTGAAGAATAAAGCAAGATTGGTTGCTAAAGGATACATGCAGGAAGAAGGGATTGACTTTGATCAAACATTTGCCACAGTAGTAAGACTAGAGGCAATCAGAATGTTCCTTGCCTATGCAGCATACCAAGGATTCAAAGTATACCAAATGGATGTGAAATCTGCATTCCTAAATGGTGATCTAAAAGAAGAAGTCTATGTAGAGCAGCCATCAGGTTTTGTAGATTCTCTTAAACCTGGTTATGTATATAGACTTAGGAAAGCATTGTATAGGTTAAAGCAAGCCCCAAGGGCTTGGTATGAAACCCTGTCTACTTTCCTTATTGAGAACAAATTCTCAAGAGGTAAAATAGACAAAACTCTATTCCTTAGGGAATCTAAAGGTAAGATCATCTTAGTTCAGATCTATGTAGATGACATAATCTTTGGGTCTACAGAGAACAACCTTTGCAAAAAAATTGCCAAACTTATGCAAGGGAAGTTTGAAATGAGCAGTATGGGGGAACTTAAATTCTTCTTGGGACTCCAAGTAAGACAGACTGAAGATGGCTTGTCCATATCCCAGTCTAAGTTCACCAAAGAATTAATTAAGAAGTATGGGTTAGAATCATCTTCCACCATGAGAACTCCTATGGGAACAAGTATGTCTATATGCAAAGATGATGCAGGTAAACCTGTTGATGAGTCTTTGTATAGAGGAATAGTTGGCTCTCTATTATATCTCACTGCTATTAGACTAGATATTATGTATGCTACATGTGTCTGTGCTAGGTACCAAGCTTGCCCTAAAGAATCTCATTATACTGCAGTCAAAAGAATCTTGAGATATCTTAAGGGCACACCTAATCTAGGCCTTTGGTACCCTAGGAATAGAGATTTTCTACTAACAGGTTATTCAGATACAGATTTTGCAGGCTGTAGAGAAGATAGAAAGAGTACAATAGGGACATGTCAGTTTTTGGGAGGAAGACTGATATCCTGGAGCAGTAAGAAGCAGACTAGTGTGGCAATATCCACAGCTGAGTCTGAATATGTTGCAGCTGGAAGTTGCTATGCACAGCTATTGTGGATTCAGCACCAGCTAAAGGACTATGGTATTCAAGTAAGTAGAACACCTTTATTGTGTGATTCTAAGAGTGCTATTTTATTGCAAACAATTCTGTTTCACATAGTAGAACTAAGCATATAGAAATAAAATACCATTTTCTTAGAGAACATGTAGAAAAAGAAAACATCTCATTGGAATTTGTTAAAACAGATTTTCAAATTGCAGATGTATTTACTAAGCCACTGGATGAAACTAAATTCAATAGATTTAAAATTGAATTAGGAATGCTGACCATAGGTTAGTTTATCTAGTGGTTTTCAAAAACCAAATATTGGCTAAGTCTAATGGTGTCGACACATTTAGAAATAAAGTGTCGACACAGAGAAGTCATGTCGACTAGTCAGAGAATATGTGTCGACACTTAAGGGTCAAATAGTCGACTCATCCAGAAATGTAGTGTCGACTTCACCAGAATAATGGTGTCGACACTTACAGATTTTGTGTCGACACTTGTACTAAGAGTCGACACAGAATTTCTGATGCACTACTATGTATCTCACGTGTCGACATATCCTCAATTGGTGTCGACACAAAGTAGTCAGCATTGATGTCGAGATAATAGAAGTTTGTGTCGACACATTTCATCTGTGTCAACACATTTAGACTGTTTTTGCCCGACTTTTGACCTTCTTTCTTTAGAGGGTATAAATAGGTCAAGAACGTATTCTGTCGACACGCTCACAAGGTTTTCCAGACTAAAACCCTGTGTCGACAATCTCTCTTCTCTTCTCTCAAGATTTCTCATCTTTCCAATGGCGCCCAAAGTTGAAGACAATGTTAACGAAGGATACGAGTTGGTGCGCAATGCATTTGAGGATGCACCGACAGATATATAAAGGGTTATCACTCTAATTTCCGAATCTAGATTAGAGTTTCTTGTTTCTGAACCAACAAATATCTGGAAGAAAGAGGTAATCGAATTTTATACTTCTGCAACATTGGACTCTTCAGGCCTCAAGATCAAATCCACTATTTATGGGACAACAGTGAAACTTACTCCAAGAAGTTTAAGAAAGATTCTTCAACTACCTAGCATACAAGATGAAGAAGAGGTCCCAGCCTCTAAGACAAGAGAGGCTCTCCAATGGTGTGGATTGGATCCAACCATAAAGATTGGAGCAGCCATCAACCGAAAAGGAATGAATCAACAGGGCAAATTTTTATCTGAAGTAATAGGAAAAGTAATTTTGTGTAAACCAGGAGGCCGTGATAGGATTTCGACCTTAATGTTTAATCTCATGACAAGGATAATCTTCAGGATTAACACAGATTGGTCAGGAGTTGTGTTTGATAAAATCAAGGAAGGTATTAAGAAGCTAAATTTGGCTAGGATTTTGAGTTTATACCTGGCTGGAGTCATTCCAGAAGTCATGCAACAAATACCAGGGTCCAAAATCAATCACATGAGAAAAATGGATATGAGATTATTCTCAAGGTGGGATAGAGTTCTGTCCAAAGAGATGCCTGCGGTGGACAGGCAGTACATAACTGAGATGTCACATGGCCATGAACAAGGCACTGAACAACATCAAGAAGAACAAGTTAGAGAACCAGCTGAGGACCAGACAGGGTCTACTCATGCCCAGGAAGAAACATTACCTGCACAGGTGCAGGGGGAGCCAGTTCATTCTCCTGCCCAGCACATTTCTAATCCTGAACAATTGCCGGGAGAGACCATTGTGGAAACAGTACAAGTGGAAGAAGGAATAAACTTATCAGAATATTTAAACACTGCAGATATTGATGTATCATCTCCTGCACCAACACAAAAGGAATTCACTCTAGATGAGTTGTTTCCTGATGATGGCATTGCTTCTGATAGGGTTGAGGCAGTAAAAGGTGCAGTTGAGGGGGAGCAAGTGAATGTTGAGAAAGAAAAACATTTCACTGAGACAGAAATTCCTACTTCACCTCCTGAAAGAGTACAGATTGACAGTTCCTCAGACTCCGAGACAGAAGAAGCCAGAGAGGCTAAGAAAAGGAAGCTCATGGTCTTCAAGAGAAGAAGCCATAGCTATAAGCAGGCTCTACAGACTTCAACTCATCAATCTTTTTCTTCTGCTTTTGATTACAATAAGTTTATGGTAGATTTGCAGGTAAAGATGGATGAGCAGAGATTAGCTTTGGAGAGATATGTTGATGAGAGTAATAAGTCACTTCAGTTTGATCTTGCCCAAGACATCAAGTCAATCAGATTTGAGGTAAATTTGAATAAAAAGGAGATGACAGATTGCTTCCACAAGGGAGGTAATGCTGTGGTTTTTCTAGCTCAACAACAGTAAACTATCCTTACTAAAGTGGATGACATTGCATTGAAACAAGGATATGTTCTAGAAAATCAGCTGAGAATGAATGACAATCTGACTGAATCTCACAATGAAATTCTCACTGAGTTAAACGATACTGCAACAAACCTGACTGCTGCAAGGACTAATGATATGGAAGTCTTTGATCAAAAGCTCAAGGCTGCCCTGGATTCAGTTCAAACCGCTATCACCACCTCCCAGAAAGAACTATCTGACAAGTTTCTCAAATTAAAATCATTTCTTAAAGAGGGTGTAAATTTTTTTGATGGACAAATAAGGTTTCAGAAGGATGATCTTAGGGATCATATGGCCCGAGAAGTCCTAAAGGGGGAGAGGGTACTTATCTATGCTGGCTCAGAACATTCCAAGTGGGTAACCAATAGTATTCGAGCCACATTGGGCTATCCACCATTGTGTGATGATGATGCAATTGCTGAGTCAGGAATACAACAAGGTCTACTTGAAGGCAATCAATCTGAGGTTGCCCAAGTCATATACCCCCCTGCTGATTTTGAGATGATTCAACAGCAAGTGCAGGCCATGTACAGTCCTCCAAAGGAGGTTACAAATATTGTTATTGAAAAAGTTGATAAGCCTGAAGCAAGTTTGAAAGAACAACAAGATGCTCAATTATCCAATAAGAGATTTAGAGAGCAAGCTAAACATAGACCTAATTTTGAGCAGTGGAGCCCCACTTCAAGAAACATTATACTAACTGCCTGGAAGGCTGTGAAGGATCAAGTCCATGAAAGAGGAAAATGGTATAATGAAATTGAATGACAAAAGTATGAGGCTAGACAGGAGGCCATAGTTCAGTTCAGAAGGAAAGCTAAGATGGGGAGGCTACCACCAGATGCTCAGGAGCCCAACAAATATTTTCCCAAGCCCTTTCATTACTTTGAAAGGCAAAGGCTCAAGGAGGAAGCTCAGAAGAAAGTTGAACTGAAAGGCAAGATGCCTGCTGATGTTGCTGAACCTACTGTGAAGGATCAAATTCAACCAGGCAAAGGAATTATCATAAGGGAGCATGATCAGTCTTAGATTAAGCTTATCAGTTCTTTCAAATATTTTGTAGTGATTTGTTTGTTTTACCAATCAATATAAACAAGCTATAACAAACATTTCTAAGTTTATAAACAAAACATTGTTCTGTAATTATCTCTTCATGTTCATCTTTATTCTGTGATGAATCTGTTGCTTAATGGTTTGTTTTTAAATGTTTCCTGTTATGTCATGCTTATATATATCATCATGTTAAATTTTTATAAATGGTGTATATCATTAGCTAAAAGGGTTATGACTTCTCCAAATAGGGAGAGATTGTTGGGTACATTGGAAAATGTGTACCTGATTTGAAGAAGCCTAACTTAGCTCAATGATATACATCAAGGTGTATTTGATGTTATTTTGAGTTGACATGTGCAGGTTAAGAATGTACTAAAAAGCAGGAAAATTATTCTAAGTCCATGTGTCAACACCAGAAGAAGCTGTGTCGACACTTCAGAATAATTGTGTCGACACTTGAAGAAGGCTGTGTCGACACAGAGAAAAAGTGTCGACAATATCTGTGTCGACACCTGGAAGCAGTGTCGACTCACAGAAGTAGAGTCGACAACAGCTGTGTCGACACCAGAAGGCTGTGTCGACACACTGAGGCAGAGTCGACACCAGAAGACTGAGTCGACACATATAGGCAGAGTCGACAACAGCTGTGTCGACACCTGAAGGCAGTGTCGACACATACTATGTTCTGAATCTACATCAACTGTGTCGACACACAGAACTTGTGTCGACACACTGCAAAGTCTAGACCAAGTCATTTGCTGAAGAATGATGAAGTGTTTGAGTCGACACAAATACTCAGTGTCGACTCATTCTCAAGATACAGTATGAAGAAGCTGAGTCGACTTAAATGCAAACATGTCGACATCATCAAAGGCTGTGTCGACACCAAAGTTACTTGTGTCGACACATATTGACAGATGGTCTCGACACTTTCTGACAGACAGTCTCGACACTTTGCTGACCAAGACAAAGGCACAAGATCTGTTTGAAGACTTGACAGATGTGAGTTACAATAGGTTAACTGAAGCTGTCAGACTTGTCAGAAGTTAGTTAGAAACCGGATCAGCCGGTTACCATGAAGAAGGTCTATAAATAGACAGATTCAGAAGTAGAATACACGATTTTTTAAGAAGCAACACACATAGAAACTGATTGAGTAATCAAATCAAGAAAGTACAAGGCTCAGAAGAAGATCTTCATCAGAAGATCTAAGAAGACATTCTGAAGGGTACAACCTCTCAGGATCTATATAAGTAGAATTCGTCTAAGAATTCTGAAGTATTATCAAAGGTATTGGATAGAGAGAGATCCAGCCATTTGAAGATCAAGAAGGAAGCTGTCACAGGTTTCTCAAGAAGCTGTCAGGAAATCAACTCAGCTAAGTTCAGATTCAAGAAGCTTTGAAGAAAGCTAAGATTCAGTTGATTTCATCCATCAGCTGATCAAGTGCTGTCTTGTCCCTTCTCTCTCAATAAAGGCAAGATATAATAAAACTCTTTTCAAATTCTGTAGGATCTATTAATATAGATCTGAGTTGTAAGCCTATGTTATAAAGGCTGAGTGTAGGAGATTTGATCTCTGAGTGGTAGGGCTGTGTATGCCTGAGTGTAGGAGAAGGTATTTCTCTGAGTTATAGGCCTTGTGTCAAGGCTGAGGTAGGGCTGATTAGCCTGAGTTGTAGGAACCTTTCCAGGTTCTGAGCTGTAGGATCTGAGGATCTGAGTTAAAGAAGGAAGTTAGGCCGAATCTAGCACACTGCTAGATAGGTGAAGGGGGGAAAGTGGATGTACCCAGACCTTGGGGAACCACAATAAATCTGTGTGCAATCTGTGATGTGTGAATATCTGTGATTGCTGTGCTGTGTTTGCTGAATTATATTCTGCATTCTATTTTATTCAGTAGTTATATTCTGCCTAATGTGAAAACAAACATTAGAACCTATTCACCCCCCCCCCTCTAGGTATTTAGGTAGTCTTGAAAGTAAAACTATCAAGCGAGTTGTAGTTGGCTGAGAGGGGGTAATGGTGAAACGAACTCATAAGTAGTGTGCCCGGTCGTGGATAGATGTGAACACCTGCTTTCACTGATTTTGCCACTGTTTAGTGAGATCTTGATTATTTGAGAAGTACTCCTGCCTTCGTTCATTTGAGTCAAAGGTTGGCCTATGAAGGCTAAGAGGCTTATCCCTTGATTGGGGTCTAGCTCGACGTATAAGAGTTGTGCACAATCCCTGTTGTTTACGAGTTCTCCGAGAGCTCAAAAAGAAAAGTCCAAGATTGATTCTGCGAGCTTGCTGATGACTCGTCCCCGGTCACCTGGCACCCCCTCCCCTCTTATTATAAATAGGTGGTGGGGCTCTGGATTTTCACCATTTGGCTTGTTCATTCTTCTTAAGAATACATGACCTCGCCCAACAAGATGACAACTCATGTTGTCGAGTTAAAGGTGAGGTCCCCTCTTGGGCTAGTCCTGTGTTGACCACAGATGTTGTGCTCGTGAATAATCTCCTGACACACTTTGGCATCATTCCTTCTCGCGAGCTCCTTTGTCGAGACAGGTTGATGCTGCTATTGAATGCAAGCGTGTTGAGGCTTGCGAGGCATGGCGCTTGGCTCCGTCGTGCTCCCAAATATGGGGATGATTTAACTTTGAATAAGGCAGACTTGTTGTCGGTCATGACATGCGGTTGATTCTGGAGCTAGAGGCATTAGAGATCTCTTGTGTGGACAAGAAGACTAGTGTCAAAGCACAGCTGAACTGGACAGAGGTGCAGTATGACCTGGCTGATCGGATTTGGCAGGCGCTAGAGTTGGATAGTAACATGAAGCAAATCTTGGATGAGGCTTTGGATGGGTCAAATTCCCAGTTTGATGTTGTTGATGAATTGTTATGGAAGGACAGACGTCTGTGCGTCCCAAATGGGGCTAATCTGCGGGAGGAATTGATGTACGAGACTCATCATACCAAGTACTCGATTCACCCAGGGAGCACGAAGATGTATCAGGATATGAAGAAGTTGTTCTGCTTGCCAGGATTGAAGAAGGACGTGACACTTTACGTGGCGAAGTGTCAAACATGTGGCATGGTGAAGGCGGAGTGCCAGAAGCTTGGAGGTTTCTTGAAGTCTTTGCCTATACCGGAGTGGAAGTTCGACGACATTTCTATGGATTTTTTGCACGGTTTGCCAAGATCGCAGAAGGGGAACGATGCCATCTGGGTGATCGTAGATCGTTTGATGAAGGTGTCACACTTCATTCCGAATAAGAAGGATGATTCGGTGGAGAAACTGGCGAAACTGTATGTGGATAACATTGTTCGACTACATGGTGTGCCCCGCAGCATCGTGAGCGACTGAGATGGATGGTTCACGTCCAATGACTGGAGGTTGGTGCATCAAATGTTGGGAACCAAGCTGAGTTTCAGCATGGCCTTTCATCCGCAGATGGATGGTCAGACCGAGAGAGTTAACAGGGCGTTGGAGGACATGTTTCGCATGTGTGTCCTGGATTTTGGGAAGCAGTGGGAAGATCACCTGTACTTGGTGGAATTTGCGTACAACAATAGCTACCAAGCAAGCATTCAAATGGCGCCCTTCGAGGCCCTATATGATAGAAAATGTCGCACGCCATTGTCGTGGTTGGAAACGGGCGAGTCGAGGTTGTACAAACGGCAAGAGGTGGAAGACGCAACTTCATTGGTACGAACTATTCGAGAACAGTTGCTAATCGCTCAGGACCGACAAGCTAAATACTATAATGCCAAGCAGTGGAATGTAGAGTTCGCTGTTGGCGACTGGGTGTATTTAAAGATCAAGACGTTCAAGGGTGTCTCACGGGTACGGCGCTTGAAGAAGCTAAGCCCGAGGTACCTTGGACTGTTAGAGATTCTGGAGCGGATTGGTAAAGCAGCCTACCGACTGAAGCTATCAGTGGAACTTAGTGGTCTATACGACGTATTTAACATATCTGCGTTGCGGAAGGCGGTGCAAGAGCCTTCGCAAGTGATCGCGGTCAATCAAGTACCAGTTGATGTTGGGTTGACGACGAAGGTCAAGCTCATACGCATTGAGGACTCGAAAGTCAAGCGACTGCGTAATAAGGACATAAGGATGGTCAAACTCTGATAGGACAATTATGGTCGGGAGGAGCTCTCGTGGGAGCGAGAGCAGATCATGCTTGATGAGTACCCAGATTTATTCCGCTCAGATACCGTTTAAGTTTGAGTACTTATTTTTCCTTTCTGTAATTTTGGGACGAAATTCATTTAAGGGGGGAGAATTTTAACGCCCCGAAACTCAAAAGAGGAACGGGTGGCGTGTGAGCCAAGTTTGGGTCTTGGTAAGGTGAACACGGCCTGTGACACGGGCGTGTCACATGGTCGTGTCGTGCTCAGGTCGTCGAGGCGAGGTCGACGGTCGTCGAGGCGAGGTCGACGATCGTTGAGGGCTGGGAACACGGCCTGGGACACAGACGTGTCCCAGGGCATGTCAAGCACACGGCCTGTGACACGGGCGTGTTACATGGTCGTGTCCTCTTCTGGAAGTTTTGGTCCTGTGTCGATTGAGAGAAACGACCCGAAACACAGGCGTGTACTTATTGACATGGGCGTGTCGAAGTTGACACGAGCGTGTCTAAGCCCGTGTCCTGTTCGGGACGCGACGGTTTCAGCGTCGATTGAGGAAAACGGCCCATGACACGGGCATGTCCATGGTTAACACGGGCATGTCCCAAGCCGTGTCACAGGTCGTGTCCTGTTCTGGATTTCTTGGTTTACGGAGAGTGTGGAACACGGCCTTGGACACGGGCGTGCCGCAAGCCGTGTTCGGCCCAGTAATTTGACTTTAAGTGCGAATCGTGGCCATTCGTTTCCTTATTTTGGGATCCAAGGGCTCATGTCTGTCTATGTTGGGATTTAGGCCAGGAATAGGGTTTTCAAACCCTCATTTCAAGTGAGCATTCTCTTTCTGAGACTTTAGAGAGAGAGGAGAGCAAGGAGGAAGAGGAAGAGGAAATTCGGTCGCCGGAGAAGCTTTGGAGCCCCGATTCTCGATCCGATTCCAGATCTGCGAAGGCGAGGCCGATACGGTGCTTTCCATCTGACTAGATCTTCATGGCGCCGAAGAGAAATGCTAGGGTAACGATTGTACATGTGAAGTCCTCTTTATTTTTTGCATAGGAAGTCCGCTCTCGCGAGTATGCGGTGAGTTTGAGGTGTTCCTTCAGGTAGACATGAATTGTCCCCGTTGTTTGCATGTAGAGTCCGGAATCGAAGTACGGACATAGGCATGGTGTGTGAAGCCTACCCGGACAAGTTGGTATGGATCGGTGATGTTTCACTATGCATGAATAGCCGGAGAAGACTTCGTGCCGATGACTGTTTACGAGTTTTTCTGCGCGGCAGATTGCAGCAGGGAGCCTTGGGGGCTAACTCCAAGGTGCACCCGGAAAATTGGGCAGAAGTGTGAATCTGTCGTCTTTGGTGGCTTGGGAGCCATCCTTGCACATAACCGGGTTATGTACTTTTGTTTGATCGATTTTCGGGCTGCGGGGAAGCTTAACTCGCGCCGATGATTTTTATTGTCTTGGCGATGTGAGCAACGAGTTGAGTGGATCCGTACCCACTCTATGTGGTTCGGTTAAAGAGACCTAAGGAACATGGTACTTTCCGTTGGCATAGATGGAGGGTCTTAGGCTTAGACCGGAAGGACTAAAATGCTCACGAGATTTGTCGTCCTAGAAGCGGTGGTGGACCGAGTTCACCGTGTAAGTGCCCTAAGAGCACGTGGCGTACGGCCGTGTATGCCTACGCCTGTGGTGAAGTGTGCTTAAATTGTACTTTCGCTATCTCGTTTGTTTATACTAATGCATTGCAAGGAAGTAGCAACACCACCCCAAGTAAAGGGATGTGATCGTTATAATTTGGTCAGCTTTAGCTGACAATTGCTTTTGTTTGCCACCGTGCGGTGAAATGTTGCTTGTAGTTGCTGCGGAGCCGAGTGGCATATAGCGGGCTAAAGCCCTTATTTCAGTGCTGGCCCTCGAAGGCCTAAGTGTATTGTTTACTTTATTCTCATGTGTGACCGGCCTGCGTGCCGTTGTATGGAAGACATATTTTATTTAAGTAAACTTTTGTAAGACCATAAAGCCCAGTACTTGTTGTATTTGTACGTTCATTCCTCTTTGGGTTTGTTAGTGGACATTCATGCTTTTGGCTGGGTTCTTTCTTTGCAACTTATTAAATTGCTTCCGCTAGAATGTACTCTGTGTAGGACGTGTGATTAGAAGAATGGTTTCATTTAGTAACCCTTCCGTCTGTCCGTGGTATATGACGTCGGGCCCCGGCTGGACCTACTGCTATATGTTATGTGACGGATAGGGGTGTTACAAAAACAATCAAAATCATAACAGAATTAGGAAAATCATCTCCGAATCAGAGAAATCGACAACATAGGGTTTTATAGTGGAGCAAGATCTTTTGTCATCGCTTCCCCCGCATCAGCGACGTAAGCCTTGTGCAGTTGGGAAGGAAAGAGGTATCGGCCAAGCAGTCGGGAAGGAAGAGGAAACCTCGCAAGGTCGGGAATAGGATCTTGACGTGCGACAACGGATGAAGTCTTGAATTAGGAAGATGAAGAAGAAGAGGAGGAGGAGGAAGAAGAGGAGGAGGATGAGGAATCTGAAATAAACCCTGGAGATGAGTGGTTGGGAGCGATGACAGGTGACGCGAGGGCAAGCTATCTGGAGCAATATCAGACAAAACCTGTGTTATGAGGAAAATTATACGGATTTATTAATTCAGATTAACACCAATACCCATGGGCTTTGGTTATAGAGCCAATACCCGCTGAAATATAGCGCGTTGAACAGGAGAATTAACTTTCTGGAACTCAAAGCCAATTCCATCAAGTCAATTCATGCGTGCTGAACGAACTCTTAGAGTTTGAGAAGCATGCTCAGAACAGCAATTCCGACACTACGTTTTTTTTTTGAAGTCAACGACCGTCCATTTTAAGTGCTTAGGACCAAAAACGAACCAAATGACACCACAAATCGCTCAAATAAAAAGATTACTGGTGCCAAAAAGTTCAACTAAATCTGGGTAGGACGGGATCATTGACATGTTTAATTTAGGTCAACTCGGACCTAACTTAGACCACTCCCATCCATAGCCATGCCGACCCATCCATATAACTTTTGGGGAAGTTAGCCCCAATTTTGCGGGATCTACACAGGTGCATGATTGCTTGTTCGCCGTTTCTGGCCCAAGAAGGTCAGTATCTCTTGATCTACTCAGGAGTGTTGGTGTTGAAACCGAGATTCAGTTCCACCTAGAGTTCGGACCTAGGGGTGCAGCTCACACCTACTTCTCCCAAGCCGTCCCTTGGTGAGAGACCTGAATTTGGAAAATGATGCTTAGCTCTAGCGTGGAGGTCCCACCTCACACCCGGAAGACCTCTAAGATCTCCCCCTCTCTAGCAAATGCTGAGCTAGGTGAGTTGGAGGATGAAGAAAGAAGATGAAGATTGGTGAAAACGGATCCCTCTCCAAGGCACCCCAAGGATTTATTTATAGATTTTTTGGGGATGGCCTACCAATAGCGCAATCCCGGTGCTCTAAAATTACTGAAATATCCTGGGTTGGTCTGCCAATAGCCAAACTTCGCTATTTTGAACAACTATTCGCAGCCCACCAGGGGCAAAATAGAAGACCCTAAAGCCGAGCGAGATCCTCGAGCCAGGTAAGACCCTCAAGTCAGGCAAGCTGCTATAGTCGGGCGAGCTGCTCAAGTCGGGCGATAACTAGGTCGGGCGAGACCCTCAAGCCGGGCAAAACCCTCAAGGGGCCGTGCGAGACCCTCAAGGGGCCGAGCGAAAGCTCCATGGTGTCGCCAGATGGCAGTGGCGTCGCCGGGTAACACCCTAAAAAGGTCAAGGCGGGTTTTGGATTGCCACCACACCCGACCCTCTTAATTAACAAGGGCCAGGGGCGGGTGACGACCTCCTACCGCACCCATCCCCTGATTTACTGGGGCCGTGTTGGTATCGGCCTTCCGCCACACCCGCCACCTGAAAAAGGGTCAGGGATGGTGTCGGCCTCCCGCCGCACCCTCCCCCTGAAAAAGGGTCGGGGCGGGTGCCGGCCTCTCGCCGCACTCGTCCCCCTGAAAAAGCATTGGGGCGGGTGCCGACCTCCCGCCGCACCCGCACCCTAAGATAGGGTTGGGGTGGGTGCCAGACTCTTGCCGCATCCGCCCCCTAAAAACTGTCGGGGCGGGTGTCGGCCTCCCTCCGCACCTGCCCCCTAAAAAAGGGCTGGGGCGGGTGTCGGCCTCCCAGCGCACCCACCCCCTGAAAAAAGGTCGGGGCGGGTGTTGGCCTCCCGCCACACCCGCCCCCTTAGATAGGGTCGGGGCGGGTGCCGGCCTCTCATCGCACCCGCCCCCTGAAGTAGGGCTAAGGCAGGTGTCGGCCTCCCGCCGAACCCGCCCCCTAAGAAGGGGTTGGGGAAGCTACCAGCCTCCCGCCGCAACCGCCCCCTGAAAATGGGTCGCGACGGGTGCCTGCCTCCCGCCGCACTCGCCCCCTGAAAATGGGCCGGAGCGGGTATCGGCCTCCCGCCGCACCCGCCCCCTAAGATAGGGCTGGGGCAGGTGCCAGGCTCCCACCGCACCCGCCCCCTAAGATAGAGTCGGGATGGGTGCTGGCCTCCCGCCTCACCCGCCCCCTAAGATAGGGTCGGGGCAGGTGTCGGCCTCCCGCAGCACCCGCCCCCGCCAAGGGGAGTGTCGACCTCCCGCCACACTCGACCCTTTGCCCCCTTTGCCTTTGGGCTCACTTGTCCCGGACCATTCTTTGAATTACACCTTGCGCTTGCTTGGGGACCCCACTCCGTGAATACGGGATTGTAAACAATCTTCGCTCTTTTCGAGCAAGTTCCACGTTTGGAAAGAAACGTCCAACACAATGTATTCGCTGAGTGTATCACTCTTGGAGCCAAAAATACTTGGCCTCTATGAGGGGTCAACCTGTCATGCCAACTAACAGGAGCCTGAGTGGCGAGATCCCCTCCGAGTAGAATTCACTTAACCTCCCTGAGGGGTCAACCTGTCCTACAAGCTAATGGGAGCCTGGATGGTCAGATCCCCTCGGGGTATAATTCGCATAACCTCCCCGAGAGGTCAACCTATCATGCCAGCTAATGGGAGCCTGGGTGGCGAGATCCCCTCGGGGTAGGATTTGTCTTGGGACTCTACCCCCAAGGCACATTCAACCCATCCAGCTAGTAGGGCCTGGACGAGGAGATCCTCTCGGGGTTGTAACTCATCGTCGAGGCACATTCGACTCATCCAGCTAGTGGGAGCCTGGATGAGGAGATTCTCTCGGGGTTGGAACCTTCTCTCCACCAATGCACATTCGACTCATCCAACTAGTGAGAGCCTGGGTGAGGAGATCCTCTCGGGGGTCGGTTCCTTCTCTCCATCGAGACATATTCGACTCATCCAGCTAGTGGGAGCCCGGGTGAGGAGATCCTCTCGGGGGTCTGTTCCTTCTCTCCACCGAGGCACATTCGACCCATCCAGCTAGTGAGATCCTGGGTGAGGAGATCCTCTCGGGGTTGGAGCCTTCTCTCTACCGAGGCGCGTTCGACCCATCTAGCTAGTGAGAGCCTGGGTGAGGAGATCCTCTCGAGTTTGGAAACTTCTCTCCACCAAGACACATTCGACTCATGAATCTAGTGAGAGCCTAGATGAGGAGATCCTCTCGGGGGTCGGTTCCTTCTCTCCACCAAGGAACATTCGACCCATCCAGCTAGTGGGAGCCAGGGTGAGAAGACCTTCTCGGGGGTCAGTTCCTTCTTGCCACCGAGGCACATTCGACCCATCCATCTAGTGGGAGCCTGGATGAGGAGATCCTCTCGGGACGAGAACTTACAACATGTGCACATTCGACCCATCCAGCTAGTGAGAGCCTGGATGAGGAGATCCTCTCAGGGTTGGAACCTTCTCTCCACCAAGGCACATTCGACTCATTTAGCTAGTGAGAGCCTGGGTGAGGAGATCCTCTCGGGGGTCGGTTCCTTCTCTCCACCGAGGCACATTCGACCCATCCAGCTAGTGGGAGCCTGAGTGAGGAGATCCTCTCAGGGGTCGGTTCCTTCTCTCCACCGAGGCACATTCGACCCATCCAGCTAGTGGGAGCCTAGATGAGGAGATCCTCTCGGGGTGAGATTAGGCACGTCATTCGAACCATACTAAATTCAACATCCTCAAATGAGGAAATTTTTAGGATACATGACCTCCTGACTCAACTGGTCAGGGTAGACCTCATTACAAAAACATAAAAGGGAAAAGACTTCACCAAAGAAAAGTTTATTCAGGCTGCTTGGGTATAATGACCGTCATTCACCTCCTTGTCCTCCGATACCTCTATCCTGCTCAAGTTCTCCATGATCTTCTCCATCTCCCCTGCCCTGCCTAGCTAGGAGATGGTGTTGACGGCCGTGATGTGGCACTGCCTTTCTATCCTGGGATCTCCCCTGATCTTGACTTGGATCCCTCCAATGTTAAACTTGAGGCACTAGTGAAATGACGATGACACACAACAGAAGGCACTGATGAGGGGTATTCCGAAAATGGTGTTGTAACTGCTCAGAGCGTCAATAATGACGAACCGACAGTTCCTTGAGGCCCCCCAACTTCACCTAGAGTCCAACTCCACCTTCTACCTCCTTCCTTTCCCCTGAAAATCCGAATAGGGTCCATCCGAGGTCAACACCCTCCTTGGTTCCACCTTCATCTCGTCAAACGCCTTCTTGAAAACGACGTTGACGGAGCTCCAGTTGTCAACCAAGATCCGGGAGACGGTGTAGTCTTCGATGACTGTCTGGATGACCAGCGCATCGCAGAACGGATCCTCATGATCCGACATATCCTTCATTGAGAAGGTGATCTTCTCCTCTGGGTATGGGGTTTGGGATGTCGAAGCAACACTCCGACGGTATACGACATGGAGGCTTGCCTTTCAAGTGGCCTCGATCCCCACTCCACTGTGGATCACTCCTATACCTCCTCGGGGTCCTACATCGACCTGGTCCTCACATACGTCATCTCCCTCTACTCTAGGTTGAACTTCTTCAATCTGTACTGACGGCTGCTGCTAGGCTGGGCCTCTCGCCTCTCTCACTTCTAGGAATTCGGGGCAGGTAGCTGTGGTGTGATCCTCTACCTAATGGAAGTCACAGTATGGAAACACTCTTCCTCCCCTTCTTCGATGGGCTGGGTGATCTCTCTCGTTACCTTTTCCCCCTCTTCCTATCGTCATGGCTTGCTGCGGTAGGGGAGATTCCTAGGGGCTTGCCTCTGGAAGTTGAACCTCCCTTGGCCTCCATGAAAGTACCCCCTACCTTGGACGAGACCTCTTTCTGGACACTGAACGGGCCCTCCCTGTTGCCTCCAACCTGGCTCCAGACCTTCCTTAGGTCCCTGGAACCCCTGAGCTCTCTGCACTTCTCTCCTTCTTCCCTCCTGATGCCTCGAGCCACCTTGATCCTTCAACTCTGCCTTTGTTAACCTTGCCAACTTCTTGACAAATGCTGGGAGGGCATACCCCGGCACCTCATGGATGTCCAGGATCTCTTCTTGGAACCTATCCACATATTATTCCAACGACTCCTCCGCCCTCTGACTTATCAAGAAGATGGACTCAGGACTCTTCTTCCTCTTTTTAGAAGTGGAGAAGCGAAGCTGAAAACTTCAGCTCAAGTCTTCGAACCTGTATATCGATCTCGCTGGGAGTTGATGAAACCAATCCCTTGCCTTGTCTTTCAACGTGATCGCGAAGAGGTGACACTTGAATGCATCCGTCATCGGCCTGATAGAGACCGTATCTTCGAACCACTACATGTGTTGGTCGGGGTCATCTTTCCCGGTATAGTAGTCATGTCAGGTTCTCTGAACCCCTCGGGAACGGGAGCTGAGACAATCAGCTCGATGAAGGGTGACCCCCTACTTGGTGGTCTTGCATGCTCCACTCGCATGACATGCTCGCCTGGGAGGTTAGCACTCGCCAAGCAAGGGAATAACTCCCGACCGGTAAGGTCCCGCTCAACCCCCTCTCTCATCCTTTCCTTCCTGGGTCGTCTTCCTGATGCACTTTCTTCTACCCCTCCTGGGGTCATCTCGCATAGACCCCTGGGAGCTGTCTCGCCGAGATCCTTGGGAGCTGTCTCGCCGAGATCCCTGGGAGCTAGTTCCTGGGGGGTGGGAGTAGAGCAGTCAACCCGAGGAGCAATACTTCGCAGCATCTCCATGATGCCTTGGATGGATATTATGAACCCTTCCCTCCCTACAAAGGGTACAAGGTTGGGGAGCTCGTTGGGGTCATCACCACCTCCATGATCTCCTGTCATGGAACTTGCTCAGGAACTTCTGTATTAGCCGCGGTCCACGCTCACCGCATCAAATGTTGAAACCAATATTTGGTTCCACCTAGAGTTCGGACCTAGGGGTTCAGCACACACCTACTTCTCCCAAGCTGTCCCTTGGTGAGAGACTTGAATTTGGAAAATAACCATTGGCTCTAGCGTGGAGGTCTCACCTTACACCTAGAAGAACTTTGAGATATCCCCTTCCTAGTCAATGCTGAGCTAGGTGCCTTGGAGGATGAAGGAAGAAGATAAAGATTGGTGAAAATGGATTTCTTTCTAAGGCACCTCAATGGTCTATTTATAGATTTTTTGGGGATGACCTACCAATAGTGCAATCCCGCTGCTTTAAAATTACTGAAATACCCTGGGATGATCTGCCAACAACCAAACTTTGCTATTTTGAACAGCTATTCGCAAGCCACCAGGGGCAAAATAGCAGACCCTCAAGCCGGGCAAGACCCTCAAGCTGTGTGAGCTGCTTAAGCCGGGCAAGAACTAGGCCGGGCGAGACCCTCAAGGGGCCGGGCGGAAGCTCCATGGTATCGTCAGGCGATAGTGGCTTCGCCGGGAAACACCCAAAAACGATCGGGGTGGGTATTGGCTTGCCACCACACCCGCCCTCTTGATTAAGAAGGGTCGGGGGCGGGTACCGGCCTCCTACCGCACCTGCCCCCTGATTTACCGGGGTCGGGGAGGGTATCGGCCTCCCGCCGCACCCGCCCCTGAAAAAGGGTCGGGGCAGGTGCGGGCCTCCCGCCGCCCCCGCCCCCTGAAAAAGGGTCGGGGCAGGTGCGGGCCTCCCGCCACACCCGCCCCCTGAAGAAGGGTCGGGGCGGGTGCCGGCCTCCCGCTGCACCCGCCCCCTGAAGAAGGGTCGGGGCGGGTGCCAGCCTCCCGCTGCACCCGCCCCTGAAGAAGGGTCGGGGCGGGTGCCGGCCTCCCGCCGCACCCGCCCCTTGAAGAAGGGTCGGGGCAGGTGTCGGCCTCCCATCGCACCCACCCCCTAAGATGGGGTCGGGGCGGGTGTCGGCCTCCCACCGCATCCGCCCCCCTGAAGTAGGGTTGGGGCGGGTGCCGGCCTCCCGCCGCACCCGCCCCCTGAAGTAGGGCCGGGGCGGGTGTCGACCTCCTGCCGCACCTGCCCCCTGATGTAGGGTCGGGGCGGGTGTCGGCCTCCCGCCGCCCCCGCCCCCTAAGATAGGGTCGGGGCGGGTGCCGGCTTCCCGCCGCACCTGCCCCCTGAAGTAGGGCTAGAGCGGGTGCCGGCCTCCCGCCGCACCCGCCCCCTGAAAAAGGGTCGGGGCGGGTGTCGGCCTCCCGCCGCACCCGCCCCCTAAGATAGGGCATGTTATGCAATCGGACCGAGTACCGCGGTAGCGCAACGGAATTAAATCGAGCAAAATAATCGCGCAAAATAAAAATAACAGAACGAGATTTCAAGCACACAGACGACAAGCAGAAATTTACGTGGTTCGGAGAGAAGCTCCTATGTCCATGGGGAGAGTGCGCCGGAAAAGATCCACTATCAAAATAGGAGTTAGAGATTACAACTGAGACCGCAAGGGTCAAGCAATAAAGAGAGAATTGAAAAACTGAAAATGAGTGCCGCTGCTTGGAATCGCCACCGCCGTGTCGCTTGGAATCGCCACCGCCGCGTCTGGAACCACCGCAGGAAGCCGACCTGATGTCGATCTGACTAGATCCGACCGGATGTTGCCTCTCCTAGCTCCGCCTTTAGTCGCCGCCACGCCTGAGGCCATCGCCGACGTTGAAACTGATGCCGCCGGAACAGGACGCCACCTCCACGCCCGGATGAATCCCTCTCTCACTGATGGCTATGAATACCAATTTCTTTTTTTGTTGGATGGCATGCATGGATCGGTTGAGGCTTGTGCCTTTTATAGCCTAAAAAAACACTCATCTCTAACAGGAAACAATCTCCATATTAGGAGGTAACCAAATAAGGCTTGGCCGAAATCAGGAAGATCAGCCCTGGAATAATATATCTCTTAATGATGTTTCCAATTATAGGATTAGCCCAAATAAGGAATATCGGAGTCCCTCGGATCAGTGAAGTGTCACCAATCCAACAATCTCCACCTTGACGCCTCACAGAACATCACTCCACCTGCAGCATGGATCTCCCCCCTCCGGCAAACTACCCCCTCTCCCTGGGGTCGCCCCAATCAATATGCACCAATATGAGCCAAGTCAAGGCAGTGCTTGAACTTGACTCCTGTCACTGATTTGGTCAGCATGTCCGTAATGTTATCTTCCGTAGGCACCTTCAGTAGCTGAATGTCTCCGCCAGCGACGAACTCCCTCAATTTGTGGTAGCGCACATCGATGTGTTTTGCCCTGGCATGATAGACCGGGTCTTTGGCCAGACAAATCGCACTCTGACTATCACAGTGCAACTTCACCGCCTCCTAAGAAATCCTAAGTTCTTTGGCGAGACCTTTGAGCCAGATGACTTCCTTTGCAGCTTCTACTGCAGCAATATATTCTGCCTCCGCCGTAGATAGAGCCACGATGTCCTGGAGAGTGGATTTCCAACTGATGGGACCTCCACCTAGAAGGAAGATGTACCCGGAAGTAGATTTTCTCTTATCGAGGTCGCCGGCCTAGTCGGAATCAACGTAGCCCTCAAGCACACCAACATCCTTGCTCTTCTGAAATACTAATCCGACGTTTGGGGTTCCTCTCAAGTACCTTAGAACCCACTTGACGGCTTCCCAATGTTGTCGCCCCGGATTCCCCATATACCTGTTGACAACGCTCACAACCTGAGCTATATCTGGTCTCGTACAGATCATAGCGTACATCAAACATCTTACCGCACTAGCGTACGGCACCTTGAGCATCTTTTGGAATTCCTCCTCGGTGTTTGGACACTGCTGTGACGACAGTCTAAACTGTTGCTCGAGAGGGGTGGTAACAGGTTTAGGCTCCATCATATTGAATTTTTCCAGCACCTTCTGAATATAGCCTGCCTGAGAAAGCCAAAGCATGCCTCGCTTTCTGTCCCGCTTGATTTCCATTCCAAGAATTTTCTGTGCGTGACCCAGATCCTTCATTTCAAACTCAGCATGCAGCTTCTGCTTCAGTAATTGAATCTCCCGAGCTGATTTGCAAGCTATCAGCATATCATCGACATATAACATCAGAATCAAAATGTCGTCATTCGCAAGGAACTTGTGGTAGACGCAGCTATCGTACTGGCTTCTGCTGAAACCCTGGGAGACTATGAACGTGTTGAACCTCTTGTTCCACATTCTCGGAACCTGCTTTAAACCATAAAGGGATCTCCTTAACTTGCACACCTTTTTCTCGTTGCCTGGTTCAATGAACCCTTCAGGCTGCAGAATGTAGATCTCCTCTTCTAAGTTGCCGTGAAGAAAAGTCATCTTCACATCTATTTGCTCCAGCTCCAAGTCCCACAACGCTACTATAGCAAGTAGCACCCGTATGGAACAGTGCTTTACTACGGGTGAGAAGATTTCGTCGAAATCAACCCCTTTCTTCTGTGTGAATCCCTTAGCCACGAATCTCGTCTTGTATCTCCACTGGTCCTTCCCGAAAGTGGACTCCTTCTTCCTAAATACCCACTTGGAGTTGATTGCCTTAACTCCTTTCGGTAGGCTAACCAGTTCCCAAGTCTAGTTCTTTCGAAGTGAGTCCATTTTCTCCTTTATTGCAGCTTTCCACTGAGAGCGGACACTGCTCTTCATAGCTTCTTAGTAAGACCGAGGGTCTGAGGAGATCACTTGAAATGCATATGCTACAGTGTCCTGTAGCCTGAGAGACAGTCTGATCTCTCTCCTCGCCCTTTCTCTGGCAATGGAGTATGGCTCCACTTCAGTAGGTTGCGTAGCATCAGCATCCTCTGGGTCGGAGGAATCACCATGGTCGTTAGCATGGTCACTCCTCTCTAGCTCCACCTTCAGGGGTGTGACTGGAGTCTTCCCCACTTCTTTGGACTGAGACTAAGACTTTTTCAACATAGAAGCCTCATCGAAAATTATGTCGCGCCTTATCTCCACCTTCTTCGTGTCAGGGTTCAACAACTTGAATCCTTTCGTGCCGGCCTTTTTGCCTAGATAGATGCACTTATTGGACTTAGCATCCAGCTTCGTTCTTTCAGAATCTTGCACTAGGGTGAACACAGGACAGCCAAATATGTGGATATCGGAATAATCGACCGGCTTGCCTTACCAAACCTCCTGTGGCGATTTCAGATTCAGTGACATCGATGGGGATCGATTCACTAGATAACACGTCGTGTTAATAGCTTCGGCCTAAAAGGACTTTGGTAGGCCGGCGAACAGACGCATGCACTGAGCTCTCTCTAACAACGTCTTGTTCATCCTTTCTGCGACGCCGTTCTGCTGCGTGTCCCGGGAATGGTGAGATGGCGGGTGATGCCCTCCTGATTGTAGTATTCCTGGAACTCCGTTGAGGTGTACTCGCCACCATTGTCAGATCGAAGTTACTTCACCTTCTTCCCGGTCTACTTCTCCACTATCGTCTTCCAGATCTTGAAATTGTCGAACATTTCGGACTTGTGCTTTAGAAAATACATCCAGACCTTCCTAGAGTGATCATCGATGAAGGTCACAAAATATCTAGCACCCCCTAGAGACGGCTCTGGGCCAGGCCCCCAAACATCTGAGTGTATATACTCCAGCGCCTGCTTGCTCCGCTTCGAAGATGTCACGAACTTCACCTTGTGTTGTTTACCGAGAACGCAGGTCTCGCAGAATTCTAACTTGCATGTCTGACCCCTTTCAGTAGGCCCTTCTTGTGAAGCTCCAGCAGTCCTCTCTCGCTCATGTGGCCAAGTCTGGCATGCCACTACAGAGAGGAATCCTCATCTAACATCTTAGAAACCGTCGCGTCGCCGGCGATGGTAGTGCCGATCAGCTTGTAGAGAGTACCAGAGCGCTCTCCTTTCATGACTACCAGAGCACCTCTCTTGACCTTCAGATATCCTCCTTCGCCGGTGTAAGAGCACCCGGTCGCCTCCAAAGTTCCTAGGGATATCAGACTCTTCCTTAGATCAGGCATATATCTAACGTCAGTGAGAGTCCTAATCGTCCCGTCGAACATCTTGATTCTAACGCTCCCAATTCCCAATGTTCTACACTCCGAGTCGTTTCCCATCAATACCCGACCGCCGTCGCACTCCCTGAATGTGGTGAACCACTCCTTGTGAGGACACATGTTATATGAGCATCCGGTGTCCATGATCCATGCGTCAGTCGTATCGAGACTGAGTGAGACATGTAGGACGTCAGCATCGCTATCTGGGTCTGAAGCCACGGCCTCCTGCTGTGGCTCTTTGTCTTTCCCCTTCAACTTCCTCTTCGGGCAGTTGATCTTCCAGTGTCCCTCCTCCTTGCAGTAGTGACACTGGTTCTTCTTGTCCCTAGACTTGGACCTAGGTCGATTGGCCTTCTTCCCTCTGTCTCTCGATCTGCCTCTGACCGGTTCCTTGTTCTTCACGAACAAACCCTCGCTGGTGCTAGGACCAGATTTGCTCCTCGTTTCATTAGAGAGCAACGTCGTCATCACCTCCTCCATCTTAAGGGTGTCTTTTCCATAGAGGATGGTGGTGACCAGATGGTCATATGACTTAGGTAGGGAGGACAATAACAGAAGAGACTAGTCTTCTTCTTCGACCTTCACGTCCATGCTTCGCAGCTGGGAGATAAGCTTGTTGAATACGTTCATGTGCTCCAACAGCTGATTACTCTCGGACATCCTCAGGCTATACAACTGTCTCTTCACGTAGAGCTTATTGGTGAGAGACTTCGACATGTATAGCTCCTCTAGCTTCTTCCATAATTCTTCTGTAGTCTAACCGTCGACTACGTTGTACATCACTTCATCGGCTAGACTCAACTGAATCGTGCTGATGGCCTTCAGATCTAGTTCTTCTCACTCGTCATCCTTCTTTCCGGACTTCTCCTTGCCAAGGAGCGCCTTGTGGAGACCTTGTTGAACGAGAACCGCCTTGATCCGTTTCTGCCATAAGCCGAAATCGATCTTGCCGTCGTACTTGGAAATCTCGAATTTTGCCGCCATTGTTTTGCTCGCAGGGCTACTAGGTAATCCAATTAAGTTCACGGATCAGATATGAGAAGATAGGGAGCGGACTGATGGTCGTTACCTACCGTTGACCCAAATCTAAAACGGAACGTACAATTGATCACCTCCGCGGAACCTACCTCTGATACCAATTGTTATGCAATCAGACCGAGTACCGCGGTAGCGCAACGGAATTAAATCGAGCAAAATAATCGCGCAAAATAAAAATAACGGAACAAGATTTCAAGCACACAGGCGACAAGCAGAAATTCACGTGGTTCGGAGAGAAACTCCTACGTCCACGGGGAGAGCGCGCCGGAAAAGATCCACTATCAAAATAGGAGTTACAGATTACAACTGAGACCGCAGGCCGCAAGGGTCAAGCAATAAAGAGAGAATTGAAAAACTGAAAATGAGAGCCGCCGCCGCGTCTGGAACCACCGCAGGAAGCCGACCTGATGTCGATCCGACTGGATCCGACCGGATGCCGCCTCTGCTAGCTCCGCCTTCAGTCGCCGCCACGCCTTCAGTCGCCGCCACGCCTGAGGCCGTCGCCGACGTTGAAACTGATGCCACAGGAACAGGACGCCGCCTCCGCGCCCGGATGAATCCCTCTCTCACTGATGGCTATGAATACCAATTGCTTTTTTTTGTTGGATGACATGCATGGATCGGTTGAGGCTTGTGCCTTTTATAGCCTAAAAAACACTCATCTCTAACAGGAAACAATCTTCATATTAGGAGGTAACCAAATAAGGCTTGGCCGAAATCAGGAAGATCAGCCCTGGAATAATATATCTCTTAATGATGTTTCAAATTATAGGATTAGCCCAAATGAGGAATATCGGAGTCCCTCAGATCAGTGGGTGTCACCAATCCAACAAGGGCCGGGGCAAGTGCCGCCCTCCCGCCGCACTCGACCATTTGCCTCCTTAGCCTTTGGGCTCACTTGTCCCGGACCATTCTCTGGATTACACCTTGCGTTTGCTTGAGGACCCCACTCCGCGAATACAAACTTGTACAGTTGGTAGCCCTGCTTAATCAAATTGCAACATGCTCCTATTGGAAAATAGAAGAACAATATGCATATATTCATCAAAATATACCATTTTATAAACATAATGTGTTTTTTTAAGTTTTATTTTCTACATTAAAGATTATAATGTCTAAAATTTATTTTGCACGCATTTGGTTACTCTCGAACTTACCCAGCGAATTTACGAGGGTTTTAGCCGGACCGCAAAAGCGAATAATAAACAGCTGCTAAATTGATTGCATGAAAAATAAATAGCAATTTGCCAAATCAGAACTTCAATAATTGCTAGTCGGTCACTTCAATAAAGCTAGTGTACCATTCTCTATTACTTGTTGTTAGTATATATTTGGGCAAATTAACGGGTTCGGAGGCATAACGGATCGTGTCGGGTACACGGTTAATCAATACCCGTAGAAACTTCTTGGGTTTCTCTATTTATACCCACCTAGGGGCAACGGGTATGGGATTCCACCTAGATCCCCATTCGGATGCTTCGAGCAACTTCCACAAACTCGAAGTAACTGCCCCTTGCTCGTTCATCCGACCCCTCCCGTAACCGCGTCGCCTCGCTCGTTTTCGCACAGGAAAACCGCCGCTCTCGTCACCGGTTAGAGGAGCAGATCGAGAGGAGAATCTCTCTCAGGTTTCCCGTCGCCTTAAGAGGAGAATCGCGCCGCTGTTTCACTCCGTTCGCGAAGGAGAAGACGTCGTCGCCGCTACAGTCGGATCGGAAGAAACGAATAACAGTTCCGCTGTGAAGGAGAGAAGCTTCCCACAGCCCGTTCCTGTGCAGATCTACAGCGACCGCCGCTGTTTCGCTTGGATCAGGAAGGAGAAATAGTCCACCGCCGGTTCCTTTTAGTCGTTGGGAACAGTCAAGAAGGAGGGAAGATCCTGTCACTATCCTGCACGGTGCTTTGAAAAGAAATTTCGTCGGTTGCCTCCCGTGGAAGAAGACCAAACCGCTGCTCTCGACTGGCATTTTCGATCGTGAAATTAATCGCTGCTTTGCTGCTTCATCGGAAAGGAATTTTCTCCAGTGAAAATCAGTCTGCCCCGTAGTCGGTAGAGAGAAACAAGAGGAGTTCCAATTGCTCCCGTCAGTTCAATTGGCAGTGGGAATTTCTTCACTGGGTCATCCTTGCTTCAGATTTTTGGAGGCAAATTGATCAATAAATTGAAGCAGGAGGAGTTCTTCATATCTATGTTTTGATCAATAAATTGATCGAGGGTCTTTGAGGCAAATTGTTGTTGTGGAATTAAATCCCTTGCTGTCTGCCGAGTTTCAGTGAAAAAAAAAGAACACATTTTTTTGGAAAAGGAAGTAATATATAATGATGAAGGACAATAATTTTTCCTCCCCCGTTCCGATGATTAAATTGGAGAAATTTACGGCGACCGAATTTACCGATTGGAAGTTGAATACATAGTTTGGGATGAAATACCTGAACGTGTTTTACACAGTTCAATCTGATCGTGCTACCGTTATGGGGACTGAAGAGGAGGCTCAGTGGATAGCTGATGAGGACTTCTGCCGTGACTACCTGCTAAATTGCCTGTCCTCCAGCCTGGCGAAGACGTACATCAAGATGAAGACCGCCAAGGAAATCTGGGAAGCACTGGAGGAGCACTTCAGACAAGAGGAGGATCTGTCCAAAGCTCACCTGGTGGACAAATTCCATTCCTTCATGTTCGACGAGGAGAAGGCGATTCTCCCTCAGGTATCAGATTTTGAAATTTTAGTTGATTCTTTACATAGTGAGAACATTACCCTGCCAGACAGTTTTGTTGCTGGCACGATTATTTATAAGCTGCCCTCTACGTGGTATAATTTCAAAACTGAAATGTACCGCAAGAAGACGCAGGTTGGTCTCAATGACCTCAAGCGATTTATTCGCATTGAGGATGAAAATAGGATTTGACACGCTTTAGAAACTGTTAGCAAGCAGAAGGCTGCGGCTAACATGGTTCTTAGTTCTAAACGCGTGCTGAACCCTAAGAGGACCAGACCCTCCCATGGTAGCTCCCAGGTTGCAGGCCCTAGCAAACGCGCCAAAAAGTTCAAGGGCAAGTGTTTTAACTGCAATAAGTGGGGACACAGCGCGTCTGATTGCCGACTCCCTAAAAGGGAAAGAACCAAAGCACCACAGGATGGCAACCAAGCCAATATGGTTAGCCTAGCTGAGTCTTCCGATTTTGTTGCGTTGGTCGGAAACGCTAAGGCCAGCACGGAGTGGTTCTTGGATTCGGGGGCGACGTGCCACGTTTGCAACAATGTTGATCTTATGACTGGGCTCACTGTTGTAAAAAAGTCTGTAACCGTTGCAAATGGCGAGACAGCTGACGTCTTGAAAGTGGGGAATGCAACGCTGCTGCTATCCTCAGGTAAGACTCTAACTCTAAAAAATGTTAAATTTATTCCTTCTCTAGCTGCTAACTTAGTGTCTATAAGTCTATTATGTGATGCTGGTATGTCTTTTACTTTTTGTAGCGGTAGAGTAACATTGTCAGTTAACTCACACTATTTTGTATGTGCATACGTCCAAAATAGAATGTACTGACTAAGTCTAGCAAATGAGTTAGTTCAACAAGTTCAAACAAACTTAGTTAGCCCTAAGACTCTACATGAGAGACTAGGACACGTGAACTATAGGAAAATGTTCCAAATAGCTAGAACTCACCAGATCACATTAGACACTAAGTTACCGCCTAAGAAATGTGACGTGTGTGCTCAGACTAAGATCACTAGGAAACCTTTTAGTGCGGTTACTAGGAGCACAACACCACTAGAGCTTATACATTTCGATATATGTGACTTTAAAAGCTTTGTCACCAGAGGAGGAAGGAAGTATATGATCACGTTTATAGATGATTGCTCTAAGTTCTATCATATTTACCTTCTTAAAACTAAAGATGAAGTGTTTGAAAAGTTCTGTCTTTTCAAAACCAAGATAGAGAACCAACTAGACATGAGAATTAAGAGGTTTAGAAGTGATAGAGGAGGAGAATATATGTCCAGTGAGTTTCGGGGTTTCCTTGCCTCTCAAGGGATCATAGTAAAAATCACTGCTCCTTACTCACCCCAATCGAATGGTATAGCCGAGAGAAAGAATAGAACGTTGACAGAAATATTAAACTCTATGCTCCTCACTGCTGGCATGCCTACTGCCTATTGGGGATAAGCAGTTTTAACTACAAACAACATTCTAAACAAAGTTCGTCATGCTAAGTTAGAAGTCACACCCTACGAGCTTTGGTTTAAGAGACCCCCATCTTTAACTAGACTTAAGACCTGTGGCTGCATAGCCTATGTTAGGGTCTCTGACCCTAGACGGTCTAAACTTGGACCTAGGACCAACACGTGTGTCTACTTAGGTTGTGCTGAAGATAGTGCTGCAGCTAGATTCTTAGACCTGTCTAATAATATAATTATTGAATCAAGGGATGCAGTGTTCTTTGAGGACAAGTTCCTTAAGGATAAAAACCTGACAATCTCAGGTATGCAAGTAACTATTACTGAGGAAGACCCTTAATCAGTACCGAGCACCTCCTATTCAGTCCCGGTAGACAGTAGTGTCCTAGAGTCTAGACGGACTTTGGTAAAACATTTGGTAGTGACTTTGTCACTTACCACGTTGAAGTCGATCCATCCACCTATAAGGACGCGATGAGATCAAGGGATTCCCTACTCTGTAAAGAAGTCATTGATGAAGAGATGAATTCTCTACTTCAGAACAACACCTGGACGTCTGTTGATAAGCCAAGAGGGGCTAAAACTATAGGGTGTAAGTGGGTTCTGAAAAAGAAACTCAATCCTGATGGTAGCGTAGCTAAGTATAAAGCACGCCTGGTGGCTAAAGGTTTCACACAAGTTAGTGGGGTGAATTACTTTGATGTATATTCACCAGTGTGTCACTTAGCAACCATTAGGATCCTACTTGCTATTGCGTCTATTGAGAACTTTATTGTTCATCAAATGGATGTTAAGACTACGTTTTTAAACGGAGATCTGACCGAAGAAATATACATGAGCCAACCTGAAGGTTTCATAGTAGACGGTCACGAAAATAAGGTCTGTAAGTTAATCAAGTCGCTATACGGACTCAAACAAGCACCAAAATTATGGCATGAGAAGTTTGACTATAGTGTAAGGAGCATGAGATTCATGTCGAGTCTTTCGGACAAATGTATTTACATACGTCATAGATCGAACAAAGTCGCTATAATATGCTTTTATGTGGATGATATGCTGATACTTGGTTCTGATCAATCCGTAGTGGATGACGTTAAGTCAGAACTAATGAAAGAGTTTAGCATTAAAGACCTATGTGTAACTGAGGCTATTCTAGGCATGCAAGTGAGTTTTGGAAAAAATGGCATTTTCCTAAGTCAAAGCCACTACATAAAGTCCATGTTGGACACGCGGGGATACAGTGAACGTAAAGCAGTGAAGACACCTTACGATTATAATAATCGCTTGAAGCCCAATGATGGAGCTGCGATTCGATAGTCAAATTATGCTAAACTGATTGGTAGTCTCATGTATGCTATGGTCTGCACAAGACCTGACATAGCCTTTACGGTCGGCATGTTGAGTAGATTCACTAGTAATCCTAGCCAAGACCATTGGGATGTCCTCGATAGGCTGATGTGATATCTAAAGCACACCCACAAGTATGCTTTATGTTATCATGGTCATCCTCCAATTCTGGAAGGATATTCGGATGCATCATGGTGCTCAGAATTAAACGACAGCAAGTCCACTAGTGGATTTATATTCACACTAGGAGGAGCAGCTGTAGCCTGGAAGTCCAAGAGGCAATCATATATTGCGCTATCTTCTATGGAATCCGAACTCTACGCTCTAGCTTCAGCGGGAGAAGAAGCAGAGTGGATAAGAGATTTGGTGATGGACATTCCATTGTCGAGCCTGAAGTTGAGTTCTGTTGCAGTTTACTGCGATAATCAGGCTACGAAAACGATTGCTACGAACACTTTGTTCAACAGCAAAAGAAGGCAACTCAGGATGAAACAAGCCTGGTTGACCTCCCTTACGAGTCAAGGGATTGTAAACCTCGTTGATGTGAGGTCAAAAGATAATGTTGCAGACGCCTTGACAAATGGCTCAAATAGAGTTCTCACAATTAAAACATCGGGGGAGATGAGATTAAAGTTCATAGAAATATGAAACTTCCTCCAATATTTATGTTTTATGGTAAGAACCTATAGTCGCAACATTCAAGCATCTAATAACAGACTGAAAACCCCAAATAATTTCTTGATGAAAGCCCAAGATGATTTGATACTAGTCATTCCACACCTGATGACTTAACATCTTTCTCATTGTAAGCCGATTTGAGAATTATTCAACTGGGAATAGAAAGTCATTATATGAGTTAATCTAACATTAGTGATCATAATACATTATTCCACAATTGATAATGTTGCAAATGACGGTGTGCCAAATCATATGATGAGGTACATAGTGGTCACTAATGATTAAGATAACAACGTTTGATTTATTGAAATCAAAACTTGACTGGTCCTATCTAGATTGGATAGAGATGCTGACAGTGTTACTTCACTACTGCTAAAAGTACTAAGCTCATTTAGGTAGAGCTAGTTTACTTTGATACGTCACTGCATATGTTTATGAATTCATAGAGTCTGACTCATGAAATTCCTTGCAGGCACTGGTGAAGATGGAGGAGAGAAAGTGGATTTTGACATAGATGATGATGATTTACTCTTTAAGTAGAATTGTTACATGTTTATCTGTAGTCATTTTTTGTTTTTCAGACTTATTTATTGTTGAGTAGCACATTTTTTCTTTTGATGTACTATGTTATTGTTTTAAAAATTCATGTTTATAGTTTTCTTAAAAACTGTGCTAACTCTTATGGAATTGTGTAAAGTCGGAAACTTGTTTATGATATTCTCCACTTTCTACACTCCGAAACGTATACGTTTTGTCATTTAATCATAAATATAGAAGGAGATTGTTAGTGTATATTGGGCAAATTAACGGGTTCGGAGGCATAACGGGTCGTGTCGGGTACACGGTTAACCCATACTCGTAGAAACTCCTTGAGTTTCTCTATTTATACCCACCTAGAGGCAACGGGTAGGGGATTCCACCTAGATCCCCATCCGGATGCTTCGAGCAACTTCCACACTTGTTACCCCATACTCCATCAAGATAATAAACTTATTTAATATAATTTGATTTAATGAGAACCCCCGAACTCCACCAATTCAGGAATTAAAAAAATTTAGTCACTAAAAGACAAAAAAATGCAAAGTAAAAATGACCCTAAATCTAAAATAACACGCGAAACCCCCAAACTCCACCCTGAAGTTGTCCGTACGAGGATCCGAGTTCGTTTTAAATTCACTCATTTGCTATTCCCGTGCTCTCCCGCTCATTCAAACGTTTACTATTGGAGTTGTCAAATAGGAACGAGACTATCCCGATGTAGAATTAATGCAATGAGGATCTTGGATGATCAGATAAGCGATAATCAAATCGTAGGCGATGTTATAATAAGACAAGACAATTTCTACATCGGGATGGCTGCATGTCTTTATACGTGTCCGGAACCTGAAATGTATGATTTATGCAAAATGAAAACTAGCTCCAGTTTCGGCTCCTCGTATTCCATCCTTAATATTCATTTCATGATCAAGATCAATACTTTGGTTATCAAAAAGTGAATATTATATATATATATATATATAAATATATATATATATATATATATATATATATAAACATGAAAACTATATAAATGGATGAGATTACTTGGGCTCTGTTTGGGGATTTATTAAACTCCGGTTTATGCGGTCGTAACCGCTTGACTGGTGAAAAAAAGTCTCCCAAACGCGGAGTCTTGATCCGTTGCGAATAGTCTTGATCATGAAATGAATACTATCTGTTTAATCGAAAATGAATAGGATCCCGGAGCCTGTAGTCCAGCGATCCGCCGAATGTAGAAGGAAAAACATAAGCGAATTTTCGACGGCCGTGTGCGACCGCAGCCGTGGTGCTCAGAAGTTCACTTGTCCCCGAGAATATCGCGATCACCGCTATCCCAGCATGGGGTGTCGAAAGCTGTCATGTGCCTAATTAACTCGAGCTGGCTGCTCTTGCCGCTATTGTTTGGAGCAGTTTGGATGCCGACAAATCTGAAAGCCACCCACGCCGATCAATTGCCAGCGGCCCGTTTTAGAGCAAATCAGGCATTTATGATTTATCGTGCTTGCATTAAGATTCGTACGAATAGTATAATGGACGCTCGCCATCATCATTGCTGTTGCACCGTTCTTTAATGCTTCTTTTCGGAATGCCACCTATCACTTGTGTGTTAGGATATGAAATGGAGGGAGATATCTTTCCCTTTGTGTATTTTTTTTTAAAATCTTTTTGCATTGTTTATTTTGTCAATTGTGTGTAACACTACGAGAGAAAGTTTTCACTTGATTGCAGTGAACCAAAAAATTTTGAGGAAATTGTCTATTTGGTGGCGATGGTGTTTGGTCTTGTCTGCCATCGTGATTCTTCCCTCCGTTTGGACCGGAGTCGGAGGCTTCATCCGACGTTGCGGCAGACCTTCAGGTGGGAGACGCCATCCCGAAAGACCCTTAAGCTTCACCCGTACATCATCCATGTTTCTTCCATCGCATTGCTTCCAACTACTGTAAAAAACACAAATCCTGACTTCTATGATCGCACATCCCACGACCACACAATCTGTCTCCGCAACTCCCCAATGGCCATCCACATATACACTAACCAAGCAAGAGGACCCGGTGTGCAATGTGCGCTATCGACATACTTGAAATTTTTGTTCTTCTCATGTGCGCGACACCGACAATACCTGTAATTTTTGTTCTTCCCGTTTGTAATTTGAATTTTATCTATCTGTTGGGTACATTGGAAAATGTGTATCAGATTTGGAAAAGCCGCAACTTAGTCAATGATATGCATCAATTTGTATTTGATAGAAGTTTGAGTTTCATTGTGCAGGTTAAGTATTTGAAGGAAAATTTTCTAAGTACAAGTGTCGACACTTGTGAAAAAACTGTGTCGACACTCAGGGAACTTGTGTCGACACTCAGGCAAGCTGTGTCGACACACAGGCAAATTGTGTCGACACTTATAAAGAAGTTGTGTCGACACCCAGAATTTGTGTCGACACTTATAAAGAAGTTGTGTCGACACTCAAAGCTATGTCGACACCAAAAGAAGCAGTTGTGTCGACATCCAGAAATGTGTCGACATCTAAAACATGACTTGTGTCGACACTTAAAACTGAAGCTATGTCGACACTCAGGAGATATGTCGACACCTGAAGCAATTGTGTCGACACACGGGACTTTTGTCGACACACCAACTCTCAAAGTTGTGTCAAGTTCAGAAGTAATTGTGTCAACACACAGGACTTGTGTCGACACACACTCAACGCCAACTGTCTGCAACAGAAATGTCGAGACAAGAAAGCACTGTGTCGACACACAGAACTTGTGTCGACACATACAATAAAAGCAGTTTCGAGAAGCAGAAGTATGACTGTGTCGACACTTGGAGTAATTTGTGTCGACACCATGAAGACTTGTGTCGACACTTAGTCTATATGTGTCGATACATGTGAAGCAGTCTGCTGAGTGTTGTGTGCTGAGTTGAAAAGACATTGAAGAACCTGGTGACGTGACTGGTGACTTGACAACTATCATAACTAGCCGGTCTGACACCACTATCAGAACTGTCAAAAGTTTATTAGAACCGGACAGACGGTAAACCATGGAGCAAGCTCTATATAAGAGACAGATTGAATCAACAACAAGAGTAATCAATACGATTATATATCAGAAAATGGAAGAATCTTCTCTCAAAGATTCAACTATTCTATAGTTATAGACAATACTGAAATTGTATAAATCTGAAGAAGTATGCACGATATATGAAGGATGGAGTCATAACTCAATCTCACAGAAATGAAGAATCACGACCAGGTGCTATACAGATGCTTGAATTTTTTTTTTTCATTGTTTAACAAATCACAAAATAATCCAAAATGGACAGTACGCCAATGAAAAAGTCTTTACATGCTTAAAAAAAAACATGTTAGGATTCTGCAAATCAAATATGCTTCCAATTGTGATAATACAAAAAAATGTTTAAATAGGGAATAAAAGTGCAAAAATAATAAAGTTCTTCGTGTCGAAACAAAAAAATTGCTAAAAATAACAAATTTATGTAAAGATGTGCAAAAAAGTAAATGAAAAAATACATGTCGAACAAAAAAAAATCAAAAATAAACATGTCGGTGGTGTCGATAAAAAAAGAAAAAAAAATTGGTCGCAAATCGCTAGGTGTGTCGTGGGACGAAATTCAAAACATAAAAAACACAAAAAACTTAAAAAAACAATCAAGAAATAAAAACACACAACAGAAAAAAAAAAAAACACTGACGACAAACCACAAGAATACAAATGCATTGCCATAAAATAGCCGGGGACAAATAAAAAAAAATAAAAAAACAAATAAATAAATGGAGCAAAAAAAATAAAACAGATTGGAAAAAAAACAAAACAAATAAATAAGAAGAATTCTGTCTGATCAAGGGCTATCTGCAAGAAAGATTCAGAGTTCAATCTGAATTTAAGGAAGAAGCTGATTGAAGATCATCTTCATCAACAGAGAAGATCCACCTTATTTTGTTCTAATCAAGAGCTTTGAAAAGCTAAGTTAGGTTGGATTAGAAGGATCAGTCTATACAAGAATTGATCAAGAAGACAACATCAACAGAGAAATCTAGCTGGTGAAGTTTTCAGTTACTCTTTACTCACAAATTCTTGTAGGATCTACTGTTAGATCTGAGATTGTAAGCCTAAAATTATAAAAGATGAGGTTGGGCTGTGTGCCTGAGGTAGGACTTGTGGAAAGTCTGAGTTGTAAGCCTAATTATAAAGGCTGAGGTAGGGCTGAGGCCTGAGGTAGGATTCTGGAGAAGAATCTGAGGTAGGACTTGTGTTAAGTCTGAGGTGTAGGAACCATCTTTGGTTCTGAGATTGTAAGATCTGAGGATCCGAGCCAGTGGAAGGAAGTTAGCCTGAATCCAGTTATCTGCTGGATAGGCGAAGGGGGAAAGTGGATGTACCCATATCTTGGGGAACCACTATAAGTCTGGTGTTTTGCTGTGATGTATTTATTTTCTGGAGATTGATTTATCTGTGCTGAAAGAAGTCTTATAACTGTTTGCCTAAAAAATTAAAAAGACACAAAAAGATTAGAACCTATTCATCCCCCCAGGTATTTAGGCTCTTGAAATAAAGTCTTTCAAGTGGTATCAGAGGGAGGTTTCTCAAAATTTGACCTAACAGTCAGAAGAATTCTCCATGGCAAATAACAGATAACTAGAATGGGTTCAAGTGAAAATCAAAAGGAATTTGGATCTATGAAATTGCCCATATGCAGGAAAGAATCTTTTGGCATTTGAAAGAAAGGGTCATGCTGTTTATGGAAGCATCTGATCCAAGAATTTATATCACAGTACAGGAAGGCCCCTTCATCCCAATGAAGGTTTCAGTTCTTGATGAAAACATTCAAACTCCAAAGAGTTATTCAGAGATGACTAGGGATGAAATCATCTTGGCTACATTAGATAAAAGATCTAAGAATATAATTGTAAGTGTCATAAATAATGCAACATTCCAGAATCTTGTGCATTGTAAAACTTCCAAAGAAATGTGGGATACATTGATTGTCTATGTGGAAGGCACAGAAGAAGTCAGAGATGACAGAAATTCTATGTTGAATCAGGAGTATGAGATCTTTAGGCTGACAAAAACTGACAACATAGCTGAATGCTATAAAAAGTTTTTCAGAATAGTGAATGAACTGATGACATATGGAAGAGTCTTCAGTACTTATGAACTGAATGACAAGTTTCTTAGGTCCCTAACAAAGGATTGAGACACTAAGATATGTGCCATCAGGGAAGTGGCCAAACTGGCTGACACACCTCCACCTACACTTTTTGGAAAACTGCTTTCATATGAAATGCAGCTTACTGCTAGGAAAGAGGAAGAGAAGGGCAGCAAATCTGAACATAAAGAAAAGTCAGTATCCTTCAAGGCTGAGGGCTCAAGAAATGGTAGGAGAAAATCTCATTCTGCACCTAGAAAGAGTACTGAAGCAGAAGAAGGAGTTCCTGAAATAAGTACATCAGATAGTCACACATCTGATGAATACTTTGCTGCCTTCACAAGACAATTTCAAAAGTTCATGAAGAAAAGAATTGGAGAACCAGACCTTCATCTACATCCTATTCCAAGGATGAATACTACATGAAGAAGAAAACACCTAAGGAGGACAGGTATGCTTCTAAACTTGGTAAACAATCTAATTCTAAGATTATGTGTTATTGCTGCAACAGGTCTGGGCATATCATAGCTGACTGTCTTGACAAAAAAAGGAGTCAAAGGACAAGAAGAAGCAGTTGGTCAAAGGCAAGAAGGAGAAGTCTCTAGTGGCTTAGAAGGAGAAGAGTTGGACAGACTCTTCATCTTCAGAATCTGAAGAAGAAGAGACAGAAGCATATGTTGGACTCTTCTCAACAGAAGATGATTCTAGGGAACTAGAATTCCTACAGATGCTGGACTCCATAAATGGAGTGGAAGAATATTATTGTAAAGGGCTGATGGCTCAATCTGAAGAAGATAAGTGTCAGGCTCAGCCTGGACCAAGTAATGTAAACAATTCTCTCCTAGTCTTAGATTACTTTACTGGATCAGAATCAGAAGCATCTTCTTCAAAAGAAGTGGATAGATCTGAGTCTGAGGGATGTTCACCAACTCATTAATGAGTATGATGGGTTGTTGCATGCTCTAAAGAAGAGCAAGTTTTTTGTTAAAGAGCAGTCAAAGAGATTGAGTGTCTTAAGCTGGCTGCAACAGATTCAGCAAAACTGCTGGATCAAAAACTGAATGAGGTTGCCAAATTGAAAAAATTACAGTTATTCAGATGGGCACAATCTCATTCAAAGAGAATCATATCAAAAACTAGAGGGAAAACTTCAGCAAGAGAGAGAGCTAGTGGCTAAATTCTCCAAGCCAAATCAGTCTTACCTTTGATAGATAATTTTGTTTCACAAAAAGAGAAGACTGGTCTAGGCTTTAAGGGAAGAACTAGGGCTACCCAATTCTCATAGAAAAGTTAAAGCCACAGTTTAGCCTCTAGCTGTTAATTCCCCTATTTTCTTTAAGAAGGTAGTGAATCCTACTAACAGGTATGATCATGACATTACACATGGTCACTGTGAGCACGAAAATTTCATGAGCAAGGGTTAATGCCAATAGACCAATCTATAGGCATGTCCATCATATTCAAGAGGAGTTCTTGAAGAATGTTGTTCCAGCACTGACACTTAATAAGTCTACTGACAACAAAGTAAGAAGACCTGTACCTAAGAATAAGTATAATAGGTTTGAGTGCTGGTGTTGTGGCAAGGTGGGCAACTTTGTCATGGATTGCTGATTTAACTTAAGTGTTAAAACCAAAAGTAGGATTTCTGTTAGATCAGTCATAAGATTTCAAACTAACAAGGACCTAGGACCCACTAGCCAGTTGGGTTCTAAGGGTAAGTGATTATTTATTCGTTGTAGGTGAATCCAAGTGACCATACCCCTATATGGTACTTAGATAGTGGCTGTTCCAGACATATGACTGGAACAAGGAGAATGTTGAGGGACTATGTGCCCATAAAGAATGGACCAAAAGTTATCTTTGGTGGATCAGAAAAGGGAATCATCAAAAGATTTGGTAACATATCTTGTGATTCAATTACAATCACTAAAGTGGCTTTTGTAAAGGGTCTAAAACATAACCTGATTAGCATAAGTCAACTTAGTGATCTAGGTTATGATATTTCTTTCCTCAAAGAGGAGTGCCTAGTAAAAAGGTCAAGTGATCAAGAGATCATTTTGACTGACACTAGAAAAGGTAATGTGTATTGCCTTAACTAGATTGTGAGTCTAACAACTCACCTATTTGTTTGGTTGTAGGAGAGAAAGCTTCTCTATGTGTCAAATGGCACAAGAGGCTAGCTCATCTGAACTATAAGTCAATTGGACTGCTGTTCAACATGGGATTAGTAAGGAATGGTCCTCAAGTTAAGTGCATAAAAGAGGTGTGTGTTCAGCTTGTCAAAAAGGCAAGCAGACTAAGTCCTCTTTTCAGTCACTTGACATCAAAGATTCAAAGAGATGTTTGTATCTCATGCATATGGATTTGTTTGGTCCTATGCCAGTCCATAGTCTTGGTAGGAAAGCATACACACTTGTTGTGTGGATGACTATTCTAGATTTACATGGGTTTTCTTTTTGAGGCAGAAATCTGAAACCCCAACTATTTTCCAGACTTTTGTCAGACAAATACATAATGAATACAACAGTTCAATGGTCAAAATCAGAAGTGACCATGGAACTGAATTTCAGTCTGAATGTATGCCAAAATTCTGTGAAGAACTTGGGATTCATCAGGAATTCTCTTCACCTAGAACTCCTCAGCAAAATGGTGTTGCTGAAAAAAAGAATAAGACTCTAATTGAAGCCAGTAGAACTCTACTGAATGACACTACTCTCCCTGAATACTTCTGGGTTGAGGCAGTAAATACTGCATGTCATGTGCTCAATAGGGCCTCCATCAACAAGAAACACAAGATGACTCCCTACCAGATTTTAAAAGGCAGAAAACCAAACATATCTTATTTCAGAATCTTTGGTATTAAGTGTTTTGTACTAGTCAATGGTAAACACTACCAAACTAAGTTCGTTGTCAAATCCCTAGAAGGGATATTTGTTGGGTATATCAACCAAAGTAGAGCATACAGGATCTACAACTTGACTACTCAAGTTATAGAAGAATATGTGCATATTGTATTTGATGAGTCAATGTTTATTAACAGTGAATTGTCTAGTTCTTCAGTTAGTTCTACAGGTCTAACAAATAAGCTGGACAAGCTGACCATCAATGAAGATATTCCTGCTAAACTAGATGAGGATAAAGATGCCAGCTATCCAGGGGGAGACCAAGTCCCTCTAGGTGAAGAAGAAAATGTGGAGCATCAAGATGAGGAAACTGGAGATAGCCATAATGCTGACAGAATTCCTCTAGCAAGGAGACACCTGAAGGATCATCCAGCTCACCAGATCATTTGTGATGCAAGTCAGGGTGTTCTAACAAGGAGCAGGAGCATGAACACAGTTCTATGTTCTAGCTTCCTGTCTCAGATAGAACCCAGGAAGATTGAAGAGGCCATGCAAGACACCAACTAGATCGATGCAATGTAAGAAGAACTCAGTCAGTTCAAAAGGTGTAAGGTCTGGGAACTGGTGCCAAAACTTAAGGATCACAACAGAATAAGAACTAAGTGGATATACAGGAACAAGCTTGATGAGAATGACACTATAGTCAAGAACAAGGCTAGACTGGTAGCAAAAGGCTACAGGCAAGAGGAAGGTATTGATTTTGATCAAACCTTTGCTCCAGTGGCAAGGCTGGAGGCAATAAGGCTATTCTTAGCCTATGCTGTCTATCAAGGGTTCAAAGTATATCAAATGGATGTGAAATCATCATTTCTGAATAGTGATTTAAAAGAAGAAGTCTATGTAGAACAACCCTCAGGTTTTGCAGACTCTCACTTTCCTGATTATGTATATAGGCTTAAGAAAGCACTATATGGTTTGAAATAAGCTCCAAGGGCTTGGTATGAAATCTTGTCTGCCTTCCTCATTGAGAATAAATTCTCTAGAGGAAAGATAGACAAAACTCTATTCTATAGGGAATCAAAAGGCAAGATAATACTAGTCTAGATATATGTGGATGACATTATCTTTGGTTCTACTGAAAACAGCCTTTGTAGGAAGTTTGTCAAACTTATGTAAGAGAAGTTTGAGATGAGCAGTATGGGTGAGCTGAAGTTCTTCTTGGGACTTCAAGTTAGACAAACTGAGAGTGGGTTGTTCATATCCCAGTCTAAGTTCACCAAAGAGTTGATTAAGAAGTATGGTTTGGACTCAGCTTCTACTATGAAAACTCCAATGAGAACAAGTATGCCTATATGCAAAGATGAAGCAGGGAAACCTGTTGATGAATCTTTGTATAGAGGGATAATTGACTCCCTACTATACTTGACTGCTAGTAGACCTGACATCATGTATACAACATGTGTCTGTGCAAGGTATCAAGCATGCCCTAAGGAATCTCATTATACTGCAGTTAAAAGAATTTTGAGATATCTTAAGGGCACACCTAATCTAGGCCTTTGGTACCCTAAGAATAGAGATTTTCTATTAACAGGTTTCTCAGATGCAGATTTTGTTGGATGCAGAGAAGATAGAAAAAGTACCACAGGAACATATCAATTTGTTGAAACCAGTCGAACTAGTTTCTCCTAAAAGCTCGGATCTAAGGCTGCAACCCACGCTTACTTTCTTTGAACCACGCTCCTAACAAGACACCTAAAGGAACAGACCGGGAGCTTCAGCTCGGAGGTCCCCCACTCACCCAGAAGGACTAGAATCCTTCCCCTCCCTAGCCAATGCTGAGCTAGGTGCCTGAGTGAGAAGGAAAAAGATGGTTCCACCTGCCCTCTTCTCAGACACCTTACCGGTCTATTTATAGGCTTCAGGATTTGAACTGCAAATAACCAAAACAAGCACCTGTGAAATTACCTGAATACCCCGGGTTGGGTCTGCCAACAGCCAAACTCCGCTGTTCTGAAGGGCTATGAGCAGACCACCGAGGGTAAAAGAGTAAAAAGGCCAAAAAGGATGAACCGCTTGCTAAGTGAACCGGTTCCCACCCAATTGCTGAACCGGCCTTATCTCTTCCTGCCGACCCGATGCTTGGCGAGAGGATCACCTTGCGGCTGAAAAGGATTACCTCGCGGGCGAGACCCTCAGACGTCATATAGACAATCTTCCTTTGACCCCCACCCGCCAGGCGAATGGACCCTCTTTTGGCTCCTCTCGCCTATTGCGAGTGCCCAAGCTTTTGGGCTCCTCTCGCCTATTGCGAGTGGACCCTCTTTTGGGCTCCTCTCGCCTATTGCGAGTGGACCCAGCTTTAGACCTCACTCGCTTAGGGCCTTGTCTCCTTTTGAGGATTCTTCTAATCCCCTCTCTGCTGGGTTCCCTCCTGTGAGCCCGAGGTTGTACACAATCCCCGCTCTTTTCGGGGTTGTCTAAGCCCGAAAAGAAAAAGTCCAACCGAGGCTCACGTCACCTCAGCGACTTTAAAGCGGAATCTTTCTCGGGTGAGATTCCCCCCCCCACGAGTCTATAAATATTGGATCCTCCCCAAGTGCAGCTGGCCTCCTTTCCTTGTAACCTCTACATCTATCCTGCTGCCATGTCTCTTAGCAAAAGCTTTCGCGATCGTATCGCGTTGGTGCGCCAGCGGAACAAGGCGAGTGCGGCTGCCTTGAACCTAATTCCCGCCCGCACTTTTTCTTCACCTCCGCCCTCGTCTTCTCGCCCAAAGAAGGCGAGAACAACCGATCTGGTTCCCTAGTCGGGAGGACTCTTACCGGATCCCCTGGAAAGACGCATCCCCCCTACACCGTTGCTTCCCCAAGAAAAGGAGGTAAGGTCCTTGTATACCTCATCTGTTCGTTATCTATCCTTCACTGCTCCTTTTGCTGTTGTTTTTTCAGAAAAGCCACGCACCCCTCAGTCAGTCTGGTAGCACACAAACTCATCTCGCCAGCCATCATCTAAACCCTGTCTCGCCTCCTCCTTCTACTCCTCCTTCTACTCTTGGTGGGAAGAATGGTGAGCCTTCTCATGTCGCTGGGACCTCTCGCCACTCTGGTTAGGAATCCCCTACCCTGGCTCTAGCCTTTTCTGGCCGTCCACTTTTTATTATGTCCTTCCTTTTGTTTTTGCCTTTGCAGATATGCGAGTAGACTCATCTGCCGAAGACTCGCCTGCTGAGGAGCGCCCGAGGCGAGCGGTCTCCTCGCCTCCTCCTCCCATGGATGAGATAGAGGATTACCTTGGCGACCCTATGGATCCGCTGGCGATGAAGCGCAGGGTGGCCGAGTTATTCCGAAAACACGCGATCATGATTCAAGAGTTGGAGAAAGACAAGCAAACGGCCGACCGGCAGATTGATTGGCTAGAGGTGGAGGTTGCTCGCTTGACCTCCGAAGTTGATGCTGATATTGAGATAGACGAGACCGATCCCCAGGCGATTCTGAACGAGGTCGATCAACAACTCCGCCTCGCGCGTCGCGGCGTGGATGCGGCTCGCGCTTTTCACCTCCCCACCGTCCTCCCTGCGCGAGGTCTCGCGGTGGGGGGCGCTGGCGGTGGCATAAGGATTGAATCCCTTGCGCCACCCTACGCCTTTATTTTCTTTGTACCGCTCTTTGTTTTGTAATAACATTTCCTCTCGCGGCTACCGCCCGAACTCTTTGGATCTACTGAATGGGTCGGCTTAATAACTCCTTTTAATAGTTCCTTTGATAATTTTACTTCTAGTACCGCGCTTTTCTACTCTATGACTCGCGCGTTGTATCTGTGCTTAAATCACTACTCTCTTTTTATTTTTTATTGTATTTTTTAGGATACTGCCTCGCCCCCGGCTTGGGGCTTACGTTAGGCTACACCAATCGAGACTAGGAGAGAGAGAAGGACGGCCGACTCTTCCCCTTCCTTTACACTATATATTTTTTTCCACCCCTTCGTATTTTTCTCTTTATTCAACGGGCTATAAATACCCCCCTATCCCTGGGGCCTGGGTCATGCTCTTGATTTGTCTCGGCGCCCTAAACCTCACCTCTCTCTCCCTTTTCTCGCGAACTGATCCTGCTGGTGCCTCGTCTCGCCTATTCTTCTCGCATCCTCCTTTTCGCTCTCTCTGTCCAGAATGGGGAAAAAGAAGGCTGAAGAAGGCGAGGGGCGAAGCCGATGCGGGAGGCGGTTTGGTGACCATGATTTTCCTCCCGGCCGGATTTCCGAGGAGGACTACAACGCCTTTACTCGCGATTTCTTGCCGAAGGTTTTGAGTCCCGCCCTCCGAAAGTGGGCGAGTCAATCAACACTTTCTATCCCGGTGAACTCGCCTTCCCCGTCTCGCCATTTCGAAGCGGGGCTGAGGTGCCCCTCTGGCCAGAAGTGAAACAGGTTCTCAAATACTTCGGGACTGTTCCTGCGCAGCTGAACCCAAACGCCATCTCTGTACTCGTTGCCTTCGCCTGCTACATGCGCAGAGAGCGAATCGAGTTCAGCCTGAATTCCTTCCGCAAGCTTTTTGTCTACCATGCCAATGCCGACGGCGTTTCCTATTTCACGGGGCTGGGTCTCAAGGTTTGCGAGATGCCTAACAAGAATCATCATTGGATTACTCGCTTCGTCTTCATCCGCGGCAACATGGGTGGCATTCCGCTGGCGCCTGTGTCGCCAGCCGAGGTGTTCTATACCACTCCCCAAGTTAGTGGCACGGACAAGCTTCTTTGTGACTTCTTCATCGGCAAGAACTTCGAGGTACTGTTCCTGAGGCGCGGCCTCGACTCCCTCCTTCCTGTGCTTCCAGGCGAAGGTAAATGCTGGGGCCCTTTATTTTCGTCTAGGTCTAACGAATAGCTGTTATAAACGCATCGTCTCGCCGTTTCCAGGAGAAAGAAATGTTCCCGTTCGCCCGCCTTATAAAAGCAGCATCAAACCCTCCAAAGACGTCGCCTTCGCCACGATGGCAGCTGAGGCGGCGAGAGAAAACCTACCCCTCTCCCTAAAGAAAAGGCCTGCAGGAGGCTCCGCCCCGTCTCGCCAGAGTCCTTCGAAGAAAGCAAAGGTCAAGAAAGGAGCGTCTCTTCCCTCTGGAAAGGCGAAGCAAGTTCCTGCCGAGATGGTGGATGTGTCGGGGTCCTTATCCCCCATCTCTCTGGGTTCTCAATCTCCCCAATCCCCTTCTCGGCCTCTTGATCAGCGGACCGTCTCGCCGATTGGCGGGGCGGGTCAACCTGACTCTCTTGCTGACGACATCCCCCCGAAATCTCCTACTCGCGAGGTGGGCTCTTCCAGCCGCCCGGCTCCCTCCACTCATCTGAACTTCAATATGGGCCCAGCGATCCCGGATGCTGCCGGTGAGCCAACCTTGATATGGGACAAGGAGGCGAACCGGGTCTCTATCTCCACCCTCCTTCCTCCCTGGATGGAGCGAGACCAGCCCACGGCTCATGCATTCTCTCTGGGCTTTGGCCTTTATGGAGGCGCAGAGCGAGAAGCTGCCGCTGAGCCCCCCTCGCGGGATTTGATCCTAAGGGCCGCGCAATCCCAGATGCGCTCGCTAGAGCTATCGCACCAGGTCTCACGCCGTCTGATTTATAATAATAAGAGCTGGAGGGATTCAGAGGCGAGCCTGGCGGCAGAGCGCGAGAAGTCTACGGATCTTGAGAAACGGCTGGCCGTGGCCGAAAACCTTCTCGCCAAGGCGCGGGGTGGTGTGGTGAGTTTCCCCATTCTCAATTCCTTCCCTTTCTTTGTTCACCTTCAACCCCCCTAATGAATAAACCTCTTGCAGGATGCCGAGACGGCCGATAGGATGCATTCGCGCATAGCTACTCTGGAAGGGGAGGTTAAAAGCATGGAGTCCGAGATCATTCGGCTTCAGGAGGCTGCTCTCTCGCCTTCTCGCGTGGTGATTCCCCAGCCTCCTCCTTCTCATTATTCTCATGCCGAGGTCGTGGGACTCTGCAAAGATGCCAACATCAGGACCGCCGAACTAATCGTGAAGATGATGAAGGAGATGGAAGTTATCAGGGAAGGCTGCGAGGAGGTCACTGCCCGCGACCTGGTACCAGAGATTTATGGCGAGGAGGAAGACGGCCCGTCCTCCAGCGCGGAAGAATAGAGGATTTACTTTACAGTGTTTTTTGTATATTCCTTTTCTCCCCCCCTTTTTCTCTTTTGGATATTTGCTGTTGAGGCATTTTTGTATTACAGCCTCTTTTTGTGGATGACATATATACATTTTATTCTTAAGGCCCTTCTTTTCATCTCTCCTGTATGCCTACCCTCTCTTCACTTTGCGGAACGAGATCACGACTTGTCTCGCCTAACGATGGAAAGGCTAGCTTTGCTAGTGGCGCGAGTGGGCGGGCCCTCAGTGCTCTCGCGCAGGGACGTATCACTCCCTCTCGCCTTATCCCCGGACACCCCAGGCGCGAGTGGGTCTCGAATCGTTATTATGCTTGGTTTTGTTTGCGAGACGAAGGTACTCCTCTTCTCGCCCTTTGGCCGAAGAGCAGACCCCTTACTCTAGGTGCGAATAGCCATGTACCCTTCCGCTCGCCTTGCCCCTTGGCGCGAGAGGATCTTGAGGGACCGACTCCTTCCTCCTCTTCTTCCTTTGGGACAAGGATCTTGCTTTTGATCAAATTATGAAACTCCTATCCATATGCTGCCCCTTTACCTAACCTCCGAGTGAGCCTACCGACCTGCCAGCTCGAGGGTAGCCTGGACAGCGGGTCTTCTCGGGGTCTCCTCTCCAAAACCAACTCCAACCACCGAGTGAGCCTACAGACCTGCCAGCTCGATGGTAGCCTGGACAGCGGGTCTTCTCGGGGTCTCCTCTCCAAAACCAACTCCAACCACCGAGTGAGCCTACAGACCTGCCAGCTCGATGGTAGCCTGGACAGCGGGTCTTCTCGGGGTCTCCTCTCCAAAACCAACTCCAACCACCGAGTGAGCCTACAGACCTGCCAGCTCGATGATAGCCTGGACAGCGGGTCTTCTCGGGGTCTCCTCTCCAAAACCAACTCCAACCACCGAGTGAGCCTACAGACCTGCCAGCTCGATGGTAGCCTGGACAGCGGGTCTTCTCGGGTCTCCTCTCCAAAACCAACTCCAACCACCGAGTGAGCCTACAGACCTGCCAGCTCGATGGTAGCCTGGACAGCGGGTCTTCTCGGGGTCTCCTCTCCAAAACCAACTCCAACCACCGAGTGAGCCTACAGACCTGCCAGCTCGATGGTAGCCTGGACAGCGGGTCTTCTCGGGGTCTCCTCTCCAAAACCAACTCCAACCACCGAGTGAGCCTATAGACCTGCCAGCTCGATGGTAGCCTGGACAGCGGGTCTTCTCGGGGTCTCCTCTCCAAAACCAACTCCAACCACCGAGTGAGCCTACAGACCTGCCAGCTCGATGGTAGCCTGGACAGCGGGTCTTCTCGGGGTCTCCTCTCCAAAACCAACTCCAACCACCGAGTGAGCCTACAGACCTGCCAGCTCGATGGTAGCCTGGACAGCGGGTCTTCTCGGGGTCTCCTCTCCAAAACCAACTCCAACCACCGAGTGAGCCTACAGACCTGCCAGCTCGATGGTAGCCTGGACAGCGTGTCTTCTCGGGGTCTCCTCTCCAAAACCAACTCCAACCACCGAGTGAGCCTACAGACCTGCCAGCTCGATGGTAGCCTGGACAGCGGGTCTTCTCGGGGTCTCCTCTCCAAAACCAACTCCAACCACCGAGTGAGCCTACAGACCTGCCAGCTCGATGGTAGCCTGGACAGCGGGTCTTCTCGGGGTCTCCTCTCCAAAACCAACTCCAACCACCGAGTGAGCCTACAGACCTGCCAGCTCGATGGTAGCCTGGACAGCGGGTCTTCTCGGGGTCTCCTCTCCAAAACCAACTCCAACCACCGAGTGAGCCTACAGACCTGCCAGCTCGATGGTAGCCTGGACAGCGGGTCTTCTCGGGGTCTCCTCTCCAAAACCAACTCCAACCACCGAGTGAGCCTACAGACCTGCCAGCTCGATGGTAGCCTGGACAGCGGGTCTTCTCGGGGTCTCCTCTCCAAAACCAACTCCAACCACCGAGTGAGCCTACAGACCTGCCAGCTCGATGGTAGCCTGGACAGCGGGTCTTCTCGGGGTCTCCTCTCCAAAATAAAATCTTCCTGCTTTGAGGGGACAGCTACGTGGAACTGTGTGGCAGTGCCAGAAGGTCCTGCCAGGTTGGCTAACATTGGAAAGTGAGAGAGAAAAACAAAGAAAACTACATCTCATTCATAATAGATAATGAACATGAACAAAAGTATTAAGGATAGAAACGCTTTAGGTCGTCGCCGCTTCGGGCGCGATCCAGGGGTGTCCCGTCCACATCTTGGAGGTGATACCCTCCTGATTTCAAGACCTCTTTTACGATAAAAGGACCTTCCCAGTTGGGGTTGAGCTTTCCTACCGAAGCCCCTCTCCCTGCTGCATCCACCTTCTTGAGGACCAAGTCTCCCTTCTCAAACTGCTTGACTCTGACGTGTTTATCAAAATATCTTGACATCCGGCGCTTGACCTCCTCCTGTCGGATAGATGCCAGCTCTCTAAGCTCCTCCACCAAGTCGAGGGAGAGCCTTTGCTCTTCATCATTATCTACCAGCCACTCCTCATCTCCCTTCCTTGCCGCGGCTACTCTAGGTGACTCAACCTCGAACTCAACAGGTAAGACGGCCTCAGAGCCATGGGAAAGTTTGAACGGTGTCTCCCCCGTGGCGGAACCTGGCGTGGTCCTTAAGGCCCAGAGGACGGAGGGGAGCTGCTCCACCCAACTTCCCCTCAAGTTTTCCACCTTTTTCTTTAAGAGATTCACGATGACCTTGTTCGCGGCTTCCACCTGCCCATTGCTTCGAGGATGATGCACTGAAGCAAACCGAAGGTCTATACCTAGTCGTATACAGAAATCCACGAACTCTCTGCTGGCAAATTGCGGTCCGTTATCCGTAACAATGGCCAGGGGGAGCCCATGCCTACAGATGATTTCCCCCCATATGAAGCTTTTGACCACCTGAGACGTCACCTTCGCCAATGCCTTCACCTCCAGCCATTTTGAGAAGTAGTCTACCATGACCAGCAGGAACCTCCTCTGGCCACTGGCTTGAGGGAATGGACCCACCAGATCTAGCCCCCATATGGCGAAGGGCCACGGGGCTGTGATCGTGCGCAACCTTTGGGCCGGGAGGAGCTGGAGAGGGGCAAATTCCTGACACTTTCTGCACTTCCTTGCGAATTCCTCGGCATCCTTCCTAAGGGTGGGCCAGAAATAGCCCTGCCTCAACACCCTTCCTTCCAAGGTCCGACTCCCGGAATGGCTGCCGCACTCTCCAGAATGAATTTCTTCCAGCACCCTTGCGACCTCCTTCTCGGATACGCATCGAGCCAACAGCCCCGACAACGTCTTACGGTATAAGATCCCTTCTTTTAGCAGGTAGTATGCCGACTTGTACCTGACTTGCTTCTTCTCGAGCTCTCCCTCAGGCAAACGTCCCGTTATCAAGTAGGTGGTAAATGGATCCATCAAGGATCCCTGCTGATCTACTTCCATCAGCTCTCCTTCTTCGATGGAGGGCCTAAAGAGCTCCGTCACGGTTTCTCCGGCCCGGGGGCCGTGCTTGGCGAGCAGGTCCGCCCGAGTATTTTCCTCTCTTGGGATGTGTTGGACTGAGAAACTGCGAAACTGACCAATGATCCTCTTTACCTTTGTTAAGTACAGCTGGAGGGTGGGTTCTTTTACCTCAAATTCCCCTTCTATATGCCTTGCCACTATCATAGAATCCGTGGAGACCCTGATATCCTGTATACCGAGCTCACGAGCCAACCTCAGCCCTGCAATAATGGCCTCGTACTCCGCTTGATTGTTGGTGAGAGTGAAATGAACCTTCAGGGCCTGTTCGATCCGTGTTCCCTCGGGACTTATCAAAACCATCCCTCCTCCAAAAGAATTCTTACCCGAGGCCCCATCTACTAGCATCTCCCAAGCTACTATGGGAGACATCTCGGCCTCCTTGACCTCCACCGTGTAGTCTACCAGGAAATCTGCTACAGCTTGCGCCTTGATAGCCAACCGAGGAACATAAGAAAGGTCAAACTCACTGAGTTCTATTGACCATTTAGCTAATCTCCCTGAGTGCTCTACCCCTTCCAGAATACGGCGGAGAGGGTGGTCCGTCACGATATGGATGGAATGGGCCTGAAAATAGGGCCTGAGCTTCCGAGCCGAGATAACGAGGGCGAAGGCTAGTCTCTCCAAGATAGGGTACTTTAGCTCTGCCTTTTTGAGGACCCTACTTACATAGTAAACAGGGAATTGCTTTTTACCTTCTTCCCGCACGAGGACAGAACTCACTGCCCCTGCCCCTACCCCTAGGTACAAGAATAGAATCTCTCCTTCTCTCGGGCCCTGGAGTAGCGGTGCCTTGGTGAGCTGCTGCTTCAAAGCTAGAAAAGCACTCTCGCACTCGGAGGTCCACTCGAATTTCTTTCCCCCCCTCAATGTCCGAAAGAAAGGTGAGCACCTCTCTCCTGCCCTGGAAAGGAATCTGCTGAGCCCCGCCAACTTGCCGGTAAGACGCTGGACCTCTTTGGTATTCGTTGGGGACTCTAGTTCTAGGATAGCCCTTACCTTATCCGGGTTAGGCTCTACTCCTGATGGGGTGAGGAGATGTCCTAAAAACTTTCCCCTACAGGCCCCGAATACGCACTTCAGCGGATTAAGCCTCATCTTGTACTTCCTTACCGTTGCAAACGTTTCTTCCAGATCCGCAATATGAGACTTGAGATCTTGGCTCTTGATCATCAAGTCGTCTACGTAGACTTCGAGGTTCCGTCCCTTTTGTTCTCGGAAAATCCGGTCCATCATCCGTTGGTAGGTCGCCCCCGCATTCTTCAACCCAAAAGGCATCATGTTATAGCTGAAACATCCATCCTCGGTGATAAAGGTGACATCCTTGATGTCCGGTGGGTGCATGCGTATTTGATGGTATCCTGAAAAGGCATCTAAAAAACTCATTAGTGAAAAACCGACGGCTGAATCAACCAGCGCGTCGATTCGAGGCAAAGGGTAACAATCCTTGGGACATGCTTTATTCAAAAGAGAGAAGTCAATACACATTCTCCACTTCCCCTCCCCCTTCCTTACCATCACAACATTGCTCACCCACCCTGGATACTTATTTGCAGATATGAACCCCGCCTGGAGCAGCTTTTCCACTTCCTCCCTGATAGGCTTGGCCATCCTGGAGGCGATGGCCCTTTTCTTCTGCTGGATGGGACGAACCTTGGGGTCAAGGTTGAGACGATGGCATGCCACATCTGCGTCAATCCCTGGCATGTCGGCCGCGCTCCACGCAAAGACATCAATGTTTTCCTGCACGCATTTTCGGATCTCCTCCTGATCCTCAAGACCGAGTTCTCCGCTGATTCTGATCTTTTCTTTCCTTCCTTCTTTTGTTAGGATGTCCACCTCCTGTAGCTCAACTGCAGCCTTCAGCCTCGAGGGCTCTTCTTCTTCCTCCTGATCTTTCGGAATCTCCTCTTCCTTTGCCGGCCCCTCCTCCTGGTTTCCGAGCCCTTGCTCTCCACCCTCCTTTCTCTCCACTGCCATGTTTACTTTCTCTACGAACCTCTCCTCCACCCGCACCGGGCCTCCTCCTAGCGCTGACTCTTCCATCTCTCGTATTTTTCTTTTCCTTCCTCTCTCCTCTTTCCCTTCTCTTCCGACCCTTGACTCCCCTGCCATTACTGGCTCCTCCGCAATGCCACCTCCCAGCTCCTCAACTCTATTCTCCTCTTCCCCTTCTCCTCCGACCCTTGACTCCCCTGCCATTACTGGCTCCTCCGCAATGCCACCTCCCAGCTCCTCAACTCTACTCTCCTCTTGTTCCTCCCGTTCCAGTCTTCTCTCTAACTCTTCCGCATCCCCCCTCCATGAGATAGCGTTTACTGCTGTCACATAACATTCCCGGGCCGCCTTCGGATCTCCTCTCACCCTGATCTGGGTCCCTCCTGAATTGAGTTTCAAACATTGATGAAAAGATGATGGTACACACCTAAAGGCACTAATCAAGGGGCGCCCGAAGATGGCGTTGTAACTGCTGGGAGCGTCCACTATCACAAAGCGGCAGTTCCTGGACAGCCCTCCCAGGGTTACCTGAAGACCGACTCCCCCCTCCACTTCTTTCCTTTCTCCCGAGAATCCGAACAGCGGTCCGTCCGCTGCTAACACCCTCCTGGCTTCCACCCTCATCTCATTGAATGCCTTTTTGAAGATGACATTAACCGAGCTCCCATTGTCCACCAAGATCCTTGATACCGTGAAACCTTCGATAGCCGTCCGAATCACCAGCGCGTCGCAGAATGGGTCTTCGTGATCTGGCAAGTCCTTCCTGGAGAAGGTGATCTTCTCGTCCGGGGGCGGGGCTTGCGACGTCGAGGCGACACCTCGACGGTACATTGTATGAAGGCTGGCCTTTCGGGTAGCCTCGATTCCCACTCCACCATGAATCACCCCGATCCCCCCTCTATCCCCCACATCTGACCGATCTACACATCTATCCTCTTCCCCCACTCCGGTCATCTCTACTATCCGCGCCGGTGGCTGCTGCTCTCCCGCTCCTCTTCTCCCCTTCAGTTCCAGAAACTCTGGACATGTAGCTGTCGCGTGACCTTCCTCCTCGTGAAAGTCACAGAATGGTATAGCTACTTCCCCCTCCTGCCTCCCTTCTTGGTGATTCCTTCTCCTCCCTGCTCCGGCTCCCCCCCTTCCTCGCTCTCTTCCTCTTCCTCTTCCCCGGCCTATAGCCATAGCCTGCTGAGGCGGGGGTGGGAGTGGCCTAGGTCCCTGTCTCCACCCCAGCTGCGGCAACCTTCCTGCTCCTCCATGGTAGTAGTTCCTTCCCCCCGGGGGAAGACCTCTCCATTGCCCTTGAACCGGGCCTTCCGGTTGCCTCCAACTCAACTCCTGCGGTGCCGGCCCCCTTGGCTCCTCCCTTCTCCTCCCTTCCTGCTGCCTCGCTCCTCCTGGTTCTCTGGACTCTACCTCCGTCAGCCTCGCTAATTTCTTGGCAAAAGCCGGGTTCGCTGCTTCCATCGCTATCTCCTTGGCTGCCTTCTCCATCAACCCTTCAAATGATAAGGGTGCCTTCCTGGTGAGGCTCATTTTGAAAAAGCCTTCCCTGAGACCCACAGTAAAGGCCATCTGGAGAGCAAATCCCGGCACCTCCTGAATGTCCAGGATTTCCTCTTGGAAGCGATCCACGTACTGGGCTAAGGACTCGTCTGCCTTTTGCTTGATCAGGAAGATGGACTCCGGATTCTTCTTCCTCTTCTTCGAGGTCGAGAAGCGCAGCTGGAAGCTCCTACTCAAATCTTCAAAACCATATATTGACCCTGCTGGGAGTTGATGAAACCAGTCCCGGGCCTTGTCCTTCAAGGTGATCGCGAAAAGGCGGCACTTGAATGCATCCGTCATCGGCCTGATGGAGACCGCATCTTCGAACCATTGCAAGTGTTGGAGGGGATCATCCTTCCCCACATAATAAACCATCTCAGGCTCGCGGAACCCCTCCGGGACGGGAGCCGAAAGAACCAGCTCGCAAAAGGGGGACCCTCTCGCCAGGGGTCTCGCCGTCTCCACTCGCGCGACGAGATCTACTGGCGAGACGGCGCTCGCCGGGCTGGGGAACAACTCCCTTCCTGCCAGGTCTCGCCCGCTTCCCTCCACCACTTTCTCCTTTCCGGGCCGCCCTCCTGGCGCATCCTCGCCTACCCTTGCCGAGACGGCTCCTTCCGGAGGCAAGAGGCCCGGCCCCTGAGGTAGAGGGGTCACGCACTCGCCTCGCTGCGAGATCTGCTGCAACATCCCCATGATGCCCCCGATGGATGCCATGAATTCTTCCCTCCCAACATATCCTCCTGGGTTCTGGGACCCGCCCTCGTTTCCTCCGCCCTCATCTCCTCCTCCTAGGTCTCCTGCCATGAGATGATCCAAAGTTCTTCGACTCAGGCTGCGATCCACGCTCACCGCACCAAAAATGTTGAAACCAGTCGAACTAGTTTCTCCTAAAAGCTCGGATCTAAGGCTGCAACCCACGCTTACTTTCTTTGAACCACGCTCCTAACAAGACACTTAAAGGAACAGACCGGGAGCTTCAGCTCGGAGGTCCCACCACTCACCCAGAAGGACTAGAATCCTTCCCCTCCCTAGCCAATGCTGAGCTAGGTGCCTGAGTGAGAAGGAAAAAGATGGTTCCACATGCCCTCTTCTCAGACACCTTACCGGTCTATTTATAGGCTTCAGGATTTGAACTGCAAATAACCAAAGCAAGCACCTGTGAAATTACCTGAATACCCTGGGTTGGGTCTGCCAACAGCCAAACTCCGCTGTTCTGAAGGGATATGAGCAGACCACCGAGGGTAAAAGAGTAAAAAGGCCAAAAAGGATGAACCGCTCGCTAAGTGAGCCGGTCCCCACCCAATTGCTGAACCGGTCTTATCTCTTCCTGCCGACCCGATGCTTGGCGAGAGGACCACCTCGCGGCTGAAAAGGATTACCTCGCGGGCGAGACCCTCAGACGACATATAGACAATCTTCCTTTGACCCCCACCCGCCAGGCGAATGGTCCCACGTTTTGGCAGGCCTTGTCTCCTATTGCGAGTAGACCCTCTTTTGGGCTCCTCTCGCCTATTGCGAGTGGCCCCAGCTTTTGGGCTCCTCTCGCCTATTGCGAGTGGACCCTCTTTTGGGCTCCTCTCGCCTATTGCGAGTGGACCCAGCTTTTAGACCTCACTCGCTTAGGGCCTTGTCTCCTTTTGAGGATTCTTCTAATCCCCTCTCTGCTGGGTTCCCTCCTGTGAGCCCGAGGTTGTACAGGAACGAGGCGGGCGACGAGTGTAGAAACGAAGAAGAGGAGGTTGGTGGTGAACATGAACTTCAGTGGGAAGTGGTGGTGGTGGAGAAGACATAACTGGAACGATAGGTCGAGGTAATGATGACAAAGGAAGAAGTGGTGATGAAGTAGAAAAAAACGGTTGATCTTCTAGAAAGGTAACATCCGCCGAAACAGTCACCTTGCGGGTAGTGAGAGAGTAGCAAACATACCCTTTTTGAGTACGGGAGTAACTAACGAACATATATTTGTCCGCCCGAGGATTGAACTTGTCAGTGGAGGGCCCAAGATGATGAACATAACAAATACAATCAAATGTGCGAGGGGTGAGAGGGAATGGTGGTGTAGAGGGAAAGAAAAGACTAAACGGGGTGGCATTGTTGAGGATGAAGGAAGGGAGACATTTAATGAGATGACATGTCATGGAAACCGCAAAATGCCAATACGCCTTGGGAACATGCATTTGGATCATGAGATAGCGAGTAACATCAAGAAGATGTCTATTTTTGCGCTCAACCACACCGCTTTGTTGAGGAGTATATGCACACGAAGTCTGATGAATAATCCCAAATTCAGAGCAGAGAGTATTGAATTCATGACTAGTGTATTTACGAGCATTATCTGTCTGGAGCGTTTTGAGTGTATCAGAAAACTGAGTGCGAGTCTCAAGAATGAAAGCACGGAACATATGTGGAAGTTCGGAGCGGTCACGAAGTAGGTACAACCAGGTCATCCGTGAATAATCATCACTGAAAGTAATGAAATAAAAATAACCAGATACACTTGCTATTTTATAGGGACCCCAAATATCAGAATGAACTAACATAAAAGGAGCAGAGATCCGGGTACAATGAGGGGGAAACGAGGAATGATGTCGTTTCTCCAGAATACATGAATCACCGGAAAAAACTTTAAGCGGAACATCAGGATGTGCTTTCTGGAGAACGGGAAGCGGAGCATGCCCAAGATGCCGATTCTAGTCAACTGAGGAGACGAATGGGAGAATGGTAGGATATACATCAAGAAGGTAGAGCCCGTTTTGCAGTCGTCCTCTACCAATGATACTCTGCGTCCTGTGATCTTGCATCAGAAAAGGAGAAGGGGTGAACGTGATAGAACAATCTAAATCTGCAGTGAGGCGACTTACAGATAGTAAATTAAAGGGAGAGTCCGGGACATAGAGAGCCGAGCGAAGAATAATAGAAGGATTGAGTGGTATGTCGGCAGAGCCGGAGACAGGAGCAGTGTTTCCATTGGCTACTGTGATAAACTTTGTATGCGAAGAATCCAAGTATCGGGGTGGCTTCAGGATGTGATATGGTGAGTAGCACCTGAATCCACTATCCAATACGGACTAGTGGAGAGGCAAGCGATACCTTCATTAGAGACGGAGGCAACAGAGGCATGCGAGTTGTGGAGCAACCCTTGAAGTTGTTAGAGCTGGAGGTGGACTTCATCAAGATCAACACGAGTGGCCGACGGGCTGAGGGAAGCAATAGAAGCATTTGGACGAGGAGGAAGACCATGTTTACGGTAGCAGGTGGCCTCAAGATGACCATCCTTACCACAAAAAGAACACTTAGGCCGCAGGCGGCTTCCTCGACCCCTCCCTCGAGAGCCTGAACGTCCTCCACGAGCAGGGGGAGGGAGAGGTAGTAATGACGCCAAAATGTGTTGGAGAAGAGCCGGGGAGGGAGGATCGATAGTTTCCGGAGGTGGTGAAACCTTTAACAACATGGAGCACACATCAGAGAATGAAGGAGAAACAATAGATGGGAGGATCTGAGCCCGAACACTCTGAAGATAAAGCGGGACACAAGACATCATCATGGCAATACCGACTGCTTCCTTTTGAGCGTGCTGGGCAGCGAGATCCATAGTAGGGGGCTGATGCTGAATCCAGACTTCAACCAACGTCTTGGACCGAGCAATAAAGGAGGTTAAGTAAGCAACACTGCTGGGTTCAAGGATTTGGAGATCAATGATGATATCATAGAGGTGCTGGAGACTGTCCTTGCCTGAGTAAAGAGAATGAAGCTCATTCCACATCGCCTTAGCCGTCTCGTGATACATGACCATGCAGTAAGGTTCTCCATCAAGGGAGTTGAGAAGCCATGTTTGAACACGACCATCATTACGAAGCCAGTCGTCGGTAGGTGGAGAAGGAACATCCAGGGTTAAATGATGTAGAAATCCTTTGGATTGAAGGACTCAACGAACTCAATGCACCCACTCCACAAAATTCTTCCCAGTGAGGGAAGTGGTTGTAATCCTCAATTCGTCATGGACTTCAGGGACGGGGACAGCCGCCTCAGCTGGAATAGAGGTCGCAGTAGAAGAACCCATGCCAGGTGGTTAAGATAAGCGGTTAACTGACAAGCGGGTATGAGGGCAAAGGGAGACAGAAGATGAGGTCGGCAAGAGGAACCTCGACGAACACAGAGAGTAGTCCGAGCGAGAAGCAACAACGAGCAGAGTGGAAACAACACAGGTCGCGGAGGACAGAACAACCAGTGGGCAGCGGCCAGCTACCAGAGGAGAAGGTCGCAGCGAATAGAAAACTGCAACGACTAGAGAAGAATCCGCAGTGACTAGAGAAGAGAAAGCAGCCAGACAGGAGGCCGGGTAGTCAAGGAGGAACTTTGGGACAGGCCGCGCGGCAAACCGGCCACAGAGCAAGAAAAGACCTCGCGGCAAAGAGACAGACCGCGTGGCAAGCCTTACAAGTAATTTCGACCAGGAGAGACGTTGGAGAGCGCGACTAGAAAATTGCGGCTAGACCAGAAGAGAAGTGGCCGCAGGACGAAGGGAAACCCGATAAGAAGAGCGACTAGAAGAGGAAACCGCTCAAGAGAAGGCCGCGGTTAAGCTAGTAGAGATCGCAGCGGCTAGAAGATCCGTGGCGGAGAGGCAGGCAACGAGAAGAGAAACGGCTAGAGGAGAGGAGGTCGCCGCGACTAGAAGAGAGGCTGACAACATAATAGTAGCGACTACAACAGAGGAGAGACACGCGACAAAGCGCAACGGTAAGACGGAGATCCGCACCTAGGAGTGGAAGACCGCGCGAGATGGGGATGGTTCCACGGGAGAGAGAGGAAAGCTATAAAAGCGGAGTGGGAGATGAAGGGGGGGGGGGCGTCGGGTTCTACTCTGGTATGAGGGTGAAAAGGGGGGAGGGGGGTGGGAAGAGAAAGAAAAAGAGGGGGAGGAGAAGGAAAGGGGGAGAGAGGGAGAGAGGGAGAAGAGGGAAAGGAAGAAAAGGGGCGAGGCGGAGAGCGGGTTTGGGTGCACCGACTGCAGTCGGGCTGTGGGCCCAGGTCAACCTTTATATGGTCGGCCTTTACCTTTCTATGGTCGATGGGCCCACTTTCAACGCCCCTATTGGCAATTTTATACCCCTTATTTGAAGGGTCTTTGGTCTTTAAAATATGATTTTTTTATATAATTTTGGTGACATCTGAGTGTGTTGTTTAGCTTAGCCTATTTTGGTATCTTATTAGAATATGTGTATGTGTGTATCCAATCTTAAACCAATTGATTATAGGCGGAGAAGACCTCACTTTTAGTTTAAAAGAGATCTCCTAATTTTTGCCTGTTATTCCCTTTCTTTTGCCCTGACAAGAACAAGCAAAAGAATTCATGGATGACTCTAGGCAGAATTTTTGTACTTTAGGATTTAGAACCACATGTCAAAATTACATACAACATGGACACATCTTTATTTGGATTGAGGACCCAATCATTTTGCCTCAGAGAGGACCATTCAATGAAAATGCTAATTAAGACTGCCATCGCTTCCCCGACAAACAAATGCCAGCGTTGCTCCTCCAAAGAGATCCTCAGAGCGAATGCCGCGGAGAAACTTCTTTTAGCGTGAGGTCCATACAATAAATCATGCAGAAAATTCTCTTTCTTACACATTGAATATATTCCTTACAAAAATACTATCTGCTAGCAATACAGACTATCATTCTTAGAGATAACAAAGAAAAAGGGAAGAGTAAAAATACAGCCAGCAAGACAAAAACTAAGAAAAATGGGCAGGTCAATATTGCTACTGCCGTTAATAATATTATCCTTCTCTTAAGAAAAAAACACGAGCCATCGGAGCCCCGATGCAGTAAATAATGGGCCAGGGGTGCGGGGAAAATTCACAGTGCGCATTTCTTTTGCTCCTTATTTCATTTTTCCGATAACTCTCTTTCCTTTAAGCTTCCATACCTGCAAATTTTCTGTTAAAAATGTCAGAAACAGAGGAAAAATACATTATGAATGTTATTCAGATGTAAACTAGCAATGTCATCTGTAAAGGCTTCTACTACCATCGAGTATAGAAGAACTTGAAGTAAATATGAATCCTGAAGTTAATTAGCTGCAAGTGAAGGCTCTTTAAAATCGATTGGTTGTAAGTGAAATCCGCCCAGGTTCTATTAATCCCGTGATGATGAAAAAAGAGTAGTTAATAAAAAATTAAGGTAGTATCAAAGTAGTTAGCTTATTTATAAATGCACATACCAGGGCAGTGAGAGATTCATGAATAAACATGACAGGGAAGTGAGCACCTAATGCTAGCAGCTCTTTTTCTTTTTATCATCTTTGACCTTTTGTCTGAGCTGCCCATCAGATCGGGCCCGAAACTGGTTCATCCCCAATGCCCGAGCGACTCGCACCCGGTATAAGAAACGCTTTGGCCAGCCTCTTCCAAGACATTTGATCACCAGTCGCTGATTTCACATGGGAGCGCTCTGCTGTACTGGTCAGCAAGTAATTGAGCAGTTCCTTCTCCGCTTGGGAAAACGGCTCCCCTGCAGATGGGGCGGGGACGATGACCGCCAATATCTGATTCAAACTAGGCAACTGTTGATCGACCATGAATGGCGGACGCGAACCAATCTCGCTGACAACGGTCGTTTTGGGCACATTAGGTTCCTCCGCCGTCGTGATGACTACAGAAGAGGCCGGTTGATTTGAATTCAGGGTGGTCGGAGATGCGGCTGGATGTGACGGTGGAATGTTGAGGGAGCCTGGATCGCCGCGCTGGTGGGCTGCCTCAGAATGCAATTGCAAACGAGAATGTCGACCTGGTCGTGCCGATGTTGTTGATCTCCTTGTGGGTCATCTTGAGCAGATCCTCATGACGGGAAGCAATGCGGGAGTACGCGGGGGCGACCACTTTTGTCCAATGAATGTTGCCGACATGCCCTGCATCAATCTCTTGCTGAACCAGTCGATTAATGATATCGTCTGATGATCTTTCAATGAGTTGTTCGGGCGCAAATTGCAGATCCGATGCACGGGGTTGACGTGAACTGTGATTGACGCCGGTTGCCAAGGTGACGACTCGAGTTGTAGTCATCGTCACGGTCTCTTCCAACTGCAAAATGTTGAAACTGGCAATAGGGGGGCGACCGCAATGGAGAAATCACTGACGCGACCTGACTCAAGGCAGTAATGATGCTACGTTTGGGCACTGCTCGTTGAATGGGCAATCTGAATCGGGCCTGAGCAACCATATCCTCCAAGTGCTGTTTTAGGACCTGTTCCGATTGTCCAAATGAACCGTTTGAAAGTGAAATTTGTGGTACGCAGAGTCGAGACTAGAACAGACCAGATTCGGTGCAATTGTGGAAGATGCAAAGATTCAATAGGGAAATCCTGTAGATTGTAGAGTTCATCGGGCAGAAGAAATTTGATGGCAATCGTTTGGAGCAAACGACGCTCCAAGGGGTTGATCATTGGTGAAGTGCTCATGACAACTTCCCATAGATTAAGCCTTTGTAATGCCGAGTGACGTTCATTGCCCGATGCGTTGAGGCTGCGAGGTTTTTTATGATGACTCGATGAAGAGCTGCACTCATGCGATGTTGGTTCTGGCTTGCGACGCTTACGATTGGACTGAATGGAATGGGGCATGTTGCTGAATTTGACGCCAGATTCGGAGCCAATCAACGGATCAACGTCATCGGCATGGTTCGGATCACCATCGTCCCGCGGTGCAACATTGTCTTCTTCAATGATGCGATGATCATCGTGAGCCCGCTCGACAACAGCAGCGGCAACATCAAGGGCATCGTGCACAATCGCATCGAACATGTGACTTGACCAAATTGCATTATCGGCGATTGATTCCGCGATCACTCCAAGCGATTTCAGTTGCCCTGCAGGAATTTCAGGCAGTTGAGGAAGGGATTGTCCAAACGCTGTCGTCAATCCAAATTCGTCGTCACAATCATCAATCGAGAGAGGCAATAAGTGAAACATCGTCGACAGAGACATAGGCGAGGAAGTGATGCCATCAGTCGAAAACAGTACGAGATATTGAGTGAGAATGATATGCATCCCAGAGACTTACAAATACTCCCAGTGAGAATCGAATTGGAGTTTGCCTCGAAAGATTATTTGAGCGACAACGGCATGGAGCAACAAGTTCCCTCCTTCCAGGGATATGGTCTCCGGGCAAATAGCTCGTCTGTGACGCCACAAGTTTTCATTCTTCCCCGATCCACGACGCAAACTCGAACGAAAGAAGTGATCCACGACGGTAGTCAACGTGGATGCGGGCGGCGTTAAGCAATTTCTGATGTGATTTTTCTGCGTCTCGTGGCATGCTAGAAGTTTGCCCATCACGATGCGCTTAGATGGGGGCACATCATTCTCAATTTCTCACTTTTCAATGCGATCCAACAGTGCATTCAATTCAGCCTCAATGATGGAGCCCTCCCGCATTGGAGCTTTTCCAGTACCAACAATGATTTCGGTCACAACAACCATGAATTGTTCATGCCAAGCACGATCCGTGCTGTTTGAATTGTCCCGGTACCTTGTGATCAGGTGGTGATTGTCGAGCAGAACAATGATGTTCTCGAACTCTTCCAGCCATTCCCGATCATCGCAGCACTTGTCTAGGTACATGATGAGCATGAAGTATCAATGCCGTAAGAGTTGTACCGTCTCAGCAAACCCCAGCTAACAGATCGGTGTTCCACATTGCCCTTCGTGGTTGTGAATTGATGGGAGAGGATTTGTTGGCGCTCGTTCATGACAGAGTGCAATCCAACAATGGGGGCGAATTTCTTGCCGTTGAACTCATTCGTCAATTTCATGCGTCCCGACACGTTGTGATGATGGTCGGCTGAGAGATGAGTCCCAGTGATGGCGCCTTCCATTCGGTTGAAGAACGGGAGTTGACGAGCAATGCAGTCGTTGACCAGGCTTGTCAGTGTTGATTCCACTGGATCGAGAGTTCCATTGTCTTCGTTGCAATGCTGAAAGAACGATGGAAAATTGGGAAACACTGTCAGATCCAGAGCCGTCGACGATTTCCCGAGTACGGCATCCCGAGCGTGCATTTCCAAATACCACGACACGTGACCACGATATAGCGCGGCTTGACGCATGTATCGAGTCGTTCAGGCACAACGAATCACCTTGGCGGCATCAACACTACCGGAACGGGACGTATACAAGTCGTATGCCATTTGAACAAGATCAACGTCATGCACGCTCTGTTCGAACAGCTGCACGAGATAGTTAAGGACGATGGACGTTGGGATCAACTTCTCGGTTTTGGCCTCGTCCATGACATGGAACGTGGCACCACTGCCGCCTGAGCTCTTCGACTTCTTGCACACGTATCGAGCACATAGAGCAAATGCGGTGGTGTCGATGCAATTGATGATTCGCGGGGCACTGAATTGCTTACGGAAAAGAAAACAGACTTTGTTGCAAGACGGGCATGCACCTGCTGCCACGTTGACGTCGTACTGCTGTTCCTGATCGATCACGAACAATGGTTTCAGCAGATACGCATTCGGGTCTGGATGCTTGCTCCACAGTGGCACAAGAGGATCGATTCAGATAGGAGGGCGCATACCATCCTCGATCATTTTCAGTTGGATCTTGATCCATTCCCCTGAATCTTGTTTAACGTCCCATATTGCTTGCCACAAATACACGGCTCAGTAGTGGGGCGGTCGAATGCTGATGAATAGAATGGAGGTGTTTGGGTCGGAATCGATTTCAGCGGAATTTCAGGGCAACGACGGACGAGAGTCTCCGCCGATTGTTGTGTTTTCACAATGTCCCGTAGCACAAGGTTGATATCGTTCATTGACGATGATGACTAACAGTCATACTATCTGTTGGCTAGGGAAAGTCAGAGGCTTCCTTTTACCTTCTGCATGTTTTGAGCAAATGAATCACAACTTCATAGCAACGTCCAATTTCATAGCAAAGTCCAATTTCATGAATTAAAACAAAAAATGAGGCACAATAAGTAAATACAACGGTAAACAAACTACTTACCCACCCTTTCGTTCTGGATGCGAAGTTGTATATGTTTGAGTAATTTTTTGATGCGAATATATATATATATATATATATATATATATATATATATATATATAACATTGAACATTATTCATAAAGTTGTACACTTGTAATAAAGATAGTTTACTGAATAGTCTTACTGATGAATGGTAATAAAGATTCCTGTTATATCCATGAAGTAGTTGAAGTTCAGCAAAGAGATGCCAATATCATGCATGAATCATAGCAATCCCATACAACTATAAATTATTTCTAACTTATTGAGTAGTCCATTTGCAATAAGAATTTAATATCATGAAAACCCATTCATGGTTCCCAAAAATTAAGTGCGTGCAATCGTGAATGTGAGTGGTCAAAGACAAAAATTCATGCAAAATGTCTGTTAATCCAATATCGCTTAAATCCTTCTAACCAATTCACAAGCACATTTAAACAAAGAGTTCACCACTCATACAAATGAAGTATTGTCACCTTGGCCAAGACCCTCACAATTTTGCCCACTAGAAAGCTCTTATTTACACATGGTCCAAAGTTCAAAATTCTTCTAGTAATTCAGTCCAAATTCTAGAAAAAAATCATAGAAAATAATTTAATAAAGGAATATAACATGCCACTCTTAATACACAGTTTCTAGATTTTATTTCTAAAGACATAAGATATCCCTTTCATGGGTTAATAAATGTTATTTCAACTTACAAGTAGCAACATCTAAAGTTGCAGGAAAGAAACTTCCAAATTATCAACATTGAAAAAGTAATTAATGACACATTGACACTGTATGCGAAAAAATTTACCAGGACTTGAGTTGCAGTGGATTCATATCATACCAAAAATTAAAATGATTAATTGAAGGTTAAAAAGAAACAAGAGCCATTTGGTTCATATTCTTTGTTAATTTATAAAAGTAGAACACGCTAAAGTATTCTAAAAGGCAAACACAACATTTTATCATGTGAATGTCTTGTATGTATAATGTATTATTACATATTTTCAAGAGAACTAAGCATTAATAATCAGTATAATCCCATCGTCCAACCCCATAAATTCTTGATATTTTACAACAAACTACACTACTCTATTGATAATCTCGATAAATGCTCTTAAAATTCTCACAAAAACATCATAAAGAACAATACTTTTAAGAGAAGAAATATATGTTTGCACAATAAAGAAGCTCCCAAATTTGGTATACAGAAATGCTCACCGACTGTATAAAGTTCTCCTTATCGATTTGGAGTTGAAGAGGCCGTGGATGTGTGTGACTGAAACCTTGCGTTTGAGACGACAAAGGAAGGGGAGGCTGTGGAAATCAAAGGAGTTGCGAATCTCGAATAGCGCGATTCAGCACGAAGAGAGAAGAGCCGGAGTCGGAGGTGCGAAGCTGGCCTGGAAGAGGAGAGAACCGCCGGAGTCGGAGGTGCGAGTCGGTGTGGGGAAGAGGAGAGAACTGCCGGAGTCGGAGGTGCGAGTCGGTGTGGGGAAGAGGAGAGAAGCGCCGGAGTCGGAGCCTTCCGTCGGGAAGAATGATCGCTGAAGGTGGGGGATTCCTGCCGGGAGAGAGGAGATCGGGAGCTAGGGCCGCGCTGGTCAGTGTGGGGGAAGAGGAGAGAATCGCATAAAATGTAAACTGCGGGGGATAAAATGGGAATAATGCATATTCAGTTCGATTCAGTCGGACTGAAGTGAGGCTCGACCGGTGGGGGGTGGGGGTGGTTCCACGAGGGGAGGGGAGAAGCCGAGTACAGAAAAGGAAGACCGCGGAGGAGAGGCGGTTAGACAGGCCGGCGGATAACAATAGTAGTAACCGCAGGAGCTGGGCGGTTAGAAAAGAACTATCCGCCTGAGATCGGAGGTAGGACTGGATGCTCTGATACCATGTAGAGAAGTACACGAGTAATGCAGAAAAACCAGTCAACCTTGTATACGCTTCTTTTTATATGTAAATACAAGTATGAGTACAAATATATAGGGAGAGAAGAGAGGGAAGAATCCCAAATCCAAGATGCGAGATTAAAATAAATCGGAAGAAAATACATAAATGAGCCAAAACACGGGCCTTTACATTGCCTTTTCTAACAGAACCTATGCTACTGAAAACCAATTCATTTTAGGTAGATGCCATGATCTATGTTAAATCCTCCTGGATTAAACAATTTTACAATGTGACTATTTTCTCATTGGTGATTTAGGTCAATTTATTGTATTGATGCTCACTGATTATGTCATGGTTTTATGCAATTTTAGATCTTGCATGTGGAGCATCTCATTGCTTATTTACAAAAGATTAATATCTATGCTTGTAGGCCATTAGCACAACAAGTTTCTCTTTTTTTTTGCATACTTTATCAGCTAGGTCTTCTAAGTTTTTCACTGATTGACCCCTTGCCTTCTGCATTCATGCCATTTGAACTTTGAAGTTTGCAATGGTATGATGGGGGCCTTATTTCCGGTAAGATATGGATACTAAAATGTAACTCATGAGATGCTCAAAGAAAAATGATTTTTTTGTTCTTAAGCTTGTGCATGTAAGGTTTATAGGTCTGTAGAAGGGGATTTCCGCAATTTAGAAGTGGTTGTGATGCGGAGCGGAGGACGAGTTTTGGGCCCGTTCGGGGCGGATTGACAACTTTCCATATATGGTGTGCACAAATCAATGTTCCGACTCCACAGATGCGTCCGGTGCGCGTTGCGAATCGATTTCATATATTCCTTTATTATGTCTGCATTTATTTTGATGTATTTGGGTAGTCCAACCTTCAGCCAATTATAGCCGTCGATGGTGGGATGCCATAATCTCCTCTTTATTATAAATAGAGTGCTTAGTGGCTGATTTGAGGCATTGCTGAAATTTGGAGTGTTCTTCCTTATTTCCGGTGATCCCCTCCATGATGCCGACTTTTTGGAACCCCTTGGTGACAACTCCTTGGGTAAGATCCTTGTATCTCCTCCCCCTCCTCCTCCTTCTCCTCCTAAAGCCACCGCCACCCCATAATTCCCCTGTGAAAACCCTTTTTCCAGTTTCCACAGTTGATTTAAGAATCGAGCGTAGTTTCCAATTTATTCGTCGCAACATTGCATCAAAATGATTCATATGTACAAAGTAAAAACATAACACCAAATTTTATTTCATTTATACAAGTTTGTTACAAACGATACAAAGTACACATATGCAATCAATATTCATTACAAAAAGCACACTCCCAATCTTCACAGGTTGCCCTATGACTTTCCTGTGCTTCTTTGATTCTAATAAAAATCTTAAGCTATACCTTTGCAAGTTCTTCAGCACGCTTTTGTGTCTCTTCCGCCGTTAGGGGAGCTTTCTTTGGCGCACTGGGTGATGCTCCTGCGTCCTAAAAAGATGGATTCACGATGGGTTTGTCATAAAATATGACTGCGAGTAAAGTATTTCGTGAGCTTTCATACGTAAAATCAATGGTAGATAACAATATGCATACACAACAACAAACAATAATCATATTTTCATTTGTTTTTGATTTCCAGAAAATGTTCCTGATCCCCTTACGATCTCCAAATATATTCAAATATTCGATTATTATTTTATTATGTTAGAAAAGCCCATGTAAATGGCCCATTATTGGGCCCATGTTCTATTTTATTTCCTTCTTCTCCTATTAGTCCCACACCATTGTATAGGATTTCTTCTCTCCTTTTCTTTCCTATATATTTGTATTCTCTCCTTGTATTTTGATACACAAGCAATACATACAAGTTTTGAGCTCACTCAACATTGTATCAGAGGGAGCGGTTCGGTCCTTGCGGTTTCACTCTCTCTAACCGCCCGGCCCGTCTTCCTCTCCTGTCCGCAATTCCTCTGCGCCCTGTCCTTCTACTCGCACCGGGTAGCGGGCTCTTCTTCCCGCCCTCTCTCTCAGCGGTTTCTCCCTTGCTAACCGCTGTCTGCTCTCCTTTCTCTCCCTCTCTCCCGTGGATCCACCCCTCTCTGCCTTTTATAGCCTCTCTTCTCAACCCGTGGGCCCCTCTTCCCGCTGCCAGCTTTCTTCTTCTTCTTACCGCGCGGGCTCCTTCTCGCCCGGTCCCTCCTCCTCTTGCCGCTCGAGTAGTCCTACTTGCGGCCTCTTCTCTCTGCATATCGTGCCGCGCGGTCTCTTTCTCCTTGCCGCTCGATTGCTCCTACTCGTGGCCTCCTCTTGCGGCTTATCTTGCCGCTTGCGGTTTCTCTCTCTTGCCGCTCGAGTATTCTTACTCGCGGTCTCTTTCCTTGCCGCTCGAGTTCCCTACTCGCGGCCTCTGCTCTCAGCTTCCTCTCGCTGCTTCCCTCTTCTAGTCGTGCGGTCTCTCTTTCTAACCGCTATGACTTCTCCTTTTCTTTTGAGAGCCGACTTCTCTTCTCGCTCTTGTTTGGCTGCTGGTGTTCTCACAGTGACCGTGTGGATTGTCCTTGCTCTCTCTCAGCACCTGGTCGCGGCCTCCTGTTGCTCTCACCCCTGGGCTTGTCGCCTTGACTACCCACTGCGGCCTCATATCTAACCGCGTGGGCTTGTCGTGCTTCTCCTCCTGCGGCCTCCTCCTCTTCCCGCTGCAGGCGTTGTGTCTAACCGCGCACTCTTCTATTCGCTGCGGTCTCCCCGTCTCCATGGGCTCCTCCATCGACCTTACCGGACAGGCGGCTAACCTTCCTGCTGACCGCCCGGCTTCTCTTCCAGACCTCCGAGATGAGCTGCGGATCACAACTATCTCATTATTTGGGAAGAAGAATTCTGTTCCATGGGTCCATTCGGTTTGTCGTGTTCTTCAGGCCAAGAGCCTTGTACTTCACCTTACTAACGAACCTCCTTCCCCTACTATTGATGACTGGCTACGAAATGATGGCCGCGTACAAACATGGCTCCTTAATTCACTGGAGGGTGAGCCATACCAAATGATCATGTACCATGAGACTGCCAAAGCTATGTGGGAGGAGCTTCACTCCTTATACTCTGGAAAGGATAGTCTTCAACACCTCTATGATATTATTACCGACCTTCAGACTCTTGATGCTGGAGGGGTTGCTGACATGACCTCGTTTGTTGCTCGTGCCAAGATTCTTGCGGAGGCCTGGATCCAACATTAGTCTTCTACCACCGACCTTGCTGCTCTGCGCGCGCAAAAGGAGGCCGTCTGCATTGCCATGGTGATGCCTCGTGTCCCGCCTCACCTTCAGAGCATCCGGGCTCAGGTGTTGGCCTCTGCCTCTACTCCCTCCCTCTCTGATGTCTGCTCTATGCTCCTTCGAGTATCACCACCCCTGGATTCTCCGGCACCCCCCTCTCCGGCCCTCCTTCAGCAGACCCTTCCCCCTTGCTTTCCCCACCGACCTCTGCTCGCGGTGGACGTTCCGCTCTCGCGGCAGGGGGCGTGGGGGTCGGGGCCGCCCCAAGTGTTCATATTGCGGCCGTGATGGCCACACTGATGCCGTATGCTACAAGAAACATGGCTATCCTCCTCGCCCAACTGCGGCTGCTGCCACTGATGGCTCCTCCTCCACTGGTACCGACCTTGAGGCCGTTCGCCTTCAGCTACAGCAACTCCAGGGGCTTCTTAGCTGCTTCTGTTGCTTCCATCTCTACCGCAGGTATTACTTGTCTTTCCTCCAGTCTGGGTTGGATCTTGGACTCAGGTGCTACTCATCACATCACCTCGATGCGGCCACTCAAGTACTCAGATGTTCCTCATCCGAAATCTATCACCGTCGCTAATGGGGCGACTGTTCCGGTCTCCGGTTGCGCCGACATCTCTCTTTCCCCCTTCATCTCTCTTCGCTCGGCTCTTTATGTTCCGGGCTCTCAATTTAATTTGCTTTCTGTTGGTCGCCTCACTCATGATATGGATTTCTGTCACATTTACTCAATCTACTTTTTTGATACAGGATCGGCGGACGCGGACTTACCATTGGTAGGGGTCGACTGCAGAACGGGCTCTACCTTCTTGATGCCTCTTCTTCTATCCTCTCCCCCGTCTTCGCTGTTGATTGGCATCGCCGTCTTGGGCATGCCCCTCTACCCGTTCTCCAAAAGGCGCTGCCTGATGTATATTTTCCTGCTTTCAAATGTGATTCTTGTATTTACGGCAAACAACCGCACACTTCTTTTCCTGCTCATTGTGTTAGGAGCTCTGCTCCATTTGATTTACTGCACTCCGATGTTTGGGGTCTTTTCAAAGTTACAAGTATCTCTGGCTATCGTTATTTTATGACTTTCATTGATGATTATTCTCGCACAACATGACTTTACCTATTTCGTGATCACTCCGAGCTCACTCACAAATTTCGTGATTTTATACAAGAAACTCGAACGCAATTCTCCACAACAATCAAAACAGTGCGCACCGATAACGCTCGTGAATACACCGACCATGAATTTGCCAATATCTGTGCAGAATTTGGTATTATTCATCAAACCTCCTGTGCCTACACCCCCCAACAAAATGGCGTTGCCGAACGAAAGAACCGCCACCTCCTCGATGTTGCCCGCTCCCTCATGCTTCAAATGCATGTTCCAAAAATTTACTGGAACTTTGCGGTCTCCACTGCGTGTTTCCTCATCAACCGACTCCCTTCCTCGGTTCTCAACTCTGCCACTCCATTCAGCCTCCCATTCCCCTCTACTCCGGCCTTCCCTATCACACCAAGGGTCTTTGGCTGCACTTGCTTCGTTCACCTCCCAGGTTCCTCCTCGGATAAGTTGGATCCCCGTTCAGCTAAAACTATTTTCGTCGGCTATTCTCGCACTCAGAAGGGCTACCTATGTTACTCTCCGGTAACCCGAAAGGTCATCGTCTCCGCACATGTTTTTTTTTGGGAAGATCAACCTTTCTCTTCCCCACCTCTAGCTCCTTCCTCCCCGGCAACATCTCCACCAATGCCTATACCCCGACCCGTCATCCCTACTACTACGCCTGTACCCCTACGTCCTTCTAACCCTGCTCCTGCTCCCTCCAAGCCACCAGTTATCCAGGTTTACACTCGCCGCCTTCCTCCTCGTTCCGCTACCCCTCTGCAGTCGGCCTCATCCTCGGCTACCCTGCGCCTTGCTGATCAGGTATCTCCCTCCACCGCTCATCCTCTGGTAAATTATATCTCCCTGCATCGCCTCTCTCCCCAACTACACACATTTGCCACTTCTATTTCCTCCATTTCGGTTTCTTACACTGTGCAGGAGGCGCTACAACATCCTGGCTGGAAGGCTGCCATGGAGGAGGAAATGGCTGCTCTCTGGGCCAACCAAACCTGGACTCTCGCACCACTTCCCCCCGGGTCAGAAACCGGTTGGGTGTAAGTGGGTCTTCGTCGTCAAACATGCCGCTGATGGGACGATTGGCCGTTTGAAAGCTCGGCTGGTCGCCCGGGGCTTCACCCAACAACAAGGGATGGACTATGAGGAAACTTTCTCTCCGGTGGCCAAATTCAACACCGTTCGGGTTCTTATCTCGGTGGCTGTCCATCGCCGGTGGCCCTTACTGCAACTGGATATTAAGAATGCCTTTTTGAATGACGACTTGCAGGAAATTGTCTATATGCAGCAACCTCCCGGGTTTGAGACCACGGGGGAGTCTCAGGTTTGTCGCCTTAAGAAAGCTTTGTATGGCCTCAAACAATTACCACAGACATGGTTCGACAGGTTCAGTAAGGCTCTTCAGGAGGTTGGTTTTTCTCGCAGCACGGCAGACTTCTCGATGTTCACTCGTCACAGAACAACAGGGACGGTTCTTCTGTTAGTGTATGTTGACGACATCATCATTATGGGAGATGACTCAAAGGGAATACAGAAGGTCAAATAACATCTCGGTACAGTTTTTCAAACAAAGGATATTTTTTGGGCCTTGAGGTTGTTAGACGGCCAGATGGTCTCGTCCTTTCTCAGCGGAAGTATTGTCTCGACCTTCTTCATGATGCGGGTTACTCTGGTTGTAAGCCGATCAATACCCCAATGGATGTGAATCATAAGTTATGTGCTCAGGCTTCCGACTCAGATCTATTACTTGAGAATCCTGAGTACTATCGCTGTCTAGTTGGAAAATTGATCTACCTCACGATAACTAGACCGGATATCTCTTTCGCAGTTGGTATTGTCAGCCAGTATATGCATTCCCCGCGAAGATCTCATCTTCACGCCGTTGAACGCATTCTCAGATATCTCAAAACGGCCCCTGGTCAAGGATTGGTCTACAAGACCTCGTCTTCAGCTCTTACATTGATAGCTTACTCAGATGCTGATTACGCTGGTTCTCTTGATGATCGACGGTCAACCAGTGAGTTTTGCACATATTTTGGAGGACATTTGATTATGTGGCGGAGCAAGAAGCAAGCTGTTGTGGCTCGATCATCTGCTGAGGCTGAATACCGGGCAATGACGTCTGTAGTTTCTGAACTAACGTGGCTGGAAAGTCTTCTTACCGATCTCGGTATAAGACTTCCTTCCCCAACTCTTCTCCTTTGTGATAGCCAAACGGCTATACATATTGCCAGGAACCCAGTATTCCATGAAAGAACTAAACATATTGAAGTTGATTGTCACTTCATCAGAGAAAAGGTTCAAATGAAGAAGATCGACCTGAAGCATGTTCCTGGGACAGAACAAGTTGCGGATGTGCTCACTCAGGCTCTTCCCAGTACACTATTCTATCAGTGCTTGTCCAAGTTTGGCGCATACGATTTGTACGCTCCAGCTTGCGGGGGAGTGTTAGAAAAGCCCATGTAAATAGCCCATTATTGGGCCCATGTTCTATTTTATTTCCTTCTTCTCCTATTAGTCACACACCATTGTAAAGGATTTCTTCTCTCCTTTTCTCTCCTATATATTTGTATTCTCTCCTTGTATTTTGATACACAAACAATACATACAAGTTTTGAGCTCACTCAACAAATTACATAATTGTCATGACCCGTCTCGACAAAAGTCAGAGTGCGATTCGGGCGGACCGTGATGTCACACGCATGGGCGAAAAGAAAATCATGTCTGCTAAGGCGGATACAAAGATACTGGTAATAAGTTTAAAATAATTACTTTTAAGTAAAAACAGTTTGATTTTTATATGCGGAAGTTTTCAGAGTTTAAAACAGTGAGAAATTTTAAATGCACATGTATTTTGAAAAATTATGTTTTACAGGGCACTGCTACGAATTTCATACAATTATGATTCAAAAGAGGATGCACATGCATTAATATCAAATTCTTGTACATAAAATATTTAAATAGCCTAGCAGTTGTCCATGATACCAGAGAAAATGACTAATTGCAATTATTACATAGAAATATCTGATAGTAAATGAAATCTAAACGTAGAACCTGGAACTTAATGCTGATCAGGCTCGAATATATGACAGCACTGCACGAACGCTAAGGCAATTACAAAACAGAAAGGAAAAGCCTCGGAAAATTGAAATAAGCAGAGTGAGCAAAGTAAAGTACAAAACAGTAGAAACATAAACCTATACGTAGCAGTTTTCATAAACAGAGCTACTAACTCAGACAGGTAGAATAGTAAAACAAAAATAACTGAATTAAGCTTACTTTGGAGCATAACACATAATAGAACAAGTAATATCATAAGCTGCAATCAATGAAGTGTGTTGGTGTTTGGAGTGGTGCGTATGATTCACACTTAGTCCAGATACAAGTCTTATTAGAAAACTTCCTGCTTATTGTGACCCTCGTCATGGCCCAGACCCGACTCAAGGAGTCTTAGTGGGTCCCAACTGACACCGTGAAGGCTGCAACCCAAGTGACCCCAATACGTTTCAATGTTTGCTTATGTTATTATGAATTACACGATTCACACTTTAGGAGATTTCTAACATATCATGACCTGTTGTAAATTTAATAATTCAGTTGTACAAGATTAGAGTTCATAAACGCGCCAAGAGAGGAATTGAGATATGAAGCAACATTCACTCAAGTCTTAGAACCAGGCAGACATAAGAAACAAAATTCGGTGACACAAGAAAACTAGATATTGGACTTATGGTTTGCGAGTCGAAGCATTCATGTGTGACATGATTACAATACGTTATTTTCCAGGACACCAAATATTCATTTAAATTGATCTATTCGAAGACACCATTATCTCCCAAGTAAACATGCGTTTGATCTGAACATTTAATATAAAATCACAAATCATCAATTTGGTTGCTAACCAGAAATATTTTTTATTATCATTATGACACAAACATCTCCCAAGAAAAACATGTACGATACGTGCATTATATTAAGACACCAATCATATATCTGCTAACCAAAATTCGTTACAATTATCATCATGACACTTGTTGCTCGTGCTCGATATTCTATCATTCTTCTCATTATTCATCAAATCAGATAAAATCATTCATCTAAATTAATATCCAAATAAAATCATTCATCTAAGTTAAAATCTAAATAAGAGTCAAACATAATCTCAAACTCATGACATTTCCAACATATTGAACCCTAAACTACTAATTTATCCAACTAGTCATATGAATTAAATTCATTTGACAGATCAATTATATACAAAAATGCAGACATGTAATCAAAGAACAAAGACGTTAACTTAAACACAATGCTTGCAAGAGAGAGGGATCTCTACTTGCCTTAAATAAACTGAAGCTGACGAAGGCAGGCAAATGGCGCGAGCGATGTTAACAATCCTGTTTGAACCAGTTAAGAACAACGAAAGAGACAATTACCTAATAAGAACTCAATGCTAGCACGGGAAAAAATATTATAAGGCCAAAAACACGAGAGAGCGATTTACCTCCCTCAAAAATGAGGGGAGAGGAGACTACCACACAGAAACGGAGGCTTGACGGCACGTGGGCTTGGGGAAAACCTAATTCGGAGAGGGATTTGGAGAGATTCCAACACTTGAGTCGAGGAGCGGCACCGGAAAACACGAACAAACCACGGTTAGACGATCGTAAGGAGGGAAAAATTTGAAACACAACGAACACGCAAATTTGGGGCGTAGAAACCACAAAAAAATTCAATAAAATCCAAATAGAGGGGAAAAGGAGATTCTTACCCAAAAAGACCAAGATCAGACTCAAAAATCCAAGGAGAGGCGGATCCAAGCAAACCCTAGACGATCCTCTTGAAATCCACTGCCAAAAGAAGCAGAAGAGGGCCAATAGGGCTTCTGGAGGAGAAGGTCGCTTCTTAGACTTGGAGGAGAAAGAGGCTCTACTGCCGGCTCCAGGAGGTGGGACTGTCAGCCTCCAGGAAGAAGTTTGTTGTAGCTGTCGGCCTTGGGGGAAGCAAGAAACTGCCGGCTAGGGGAAGAATTAGATGCGCCGACCACGGGAGAAGGAGGAGGAAACACCAAAAACAGGTCGGGCGACGCTGGGATGCGGAAACGGGAGGCGCGGCGGTTGTTGCTTGCAGAATCGGGAGTCGGCGCTGATGGGGGAGACAGGATCGGGAGAGTCGGCCGAGCGGGATGCGGGAAGGTTTGCAGAAAACCCTAGCGCGAGCGGGTTTTGTGTTTTGCGATTGCAGGAGAAATAAAAGCGGGGGAATCAGCTCGGATTATATGGGGGGAGTAATTTAGGTTATTATTATTATTATTATAACATATATAAGAACTGGGTTGTTACATCCTCCCCTACTTAGTAAGTTTCGTCCCGAAACTTTCTGAGAATTTTCTGACTGAGGTCTCTTATGACGAAGATTCAGATGACATTCATTCCAACAAGATTTGCAGATTAAGGCATAAAAGTTGACTAGAAAGGAGAACAAGCGCAAAGGCTTTTCAAAATCAAGAGAAATGTTGCGGATACTTGCTACGTCGGTTAGATACAAGTTTACAGGGGAACTCTTTAGACTTAGCGGGTTCAGCCAGATACAAAAGATTTACTTCAGGGAGCACAGAGATTGCTTCAATTAGCTTGAAATTGAGATGTAAGACTCGAGAAATTGAGAGCGAGAAAATCCTTCCACGAAGCGAAGATAGAACATCAAAGAGAAAAAGAAGCTGAATGATGATTGAGTGATGACAAAAACAAGTCACTCTGGGGATGGAAGAACACAAACAACGCTGAAGTAATTCGACATAACCAATTATAAGAAGACTCTCAATTCTCACTGACACTCAGAAGCTTACTAGAAAGGGATACAAGATTACCAGATAAGATTGACAGGCACGCGAAACATGAAAGACTAATTACAAATATTGGAGACTTGAAATTAGAGATTCTAACACATTTCCTATTGTTAGGTACATAAATTATGTAATAATTACAGCATTTTCATTGAACAACTCTAGGTAATAATAATGCAAGTGCAACAATGAGATCTTGTGCAATGTCAAGCAATTAGTAAATCCATGTGTGTACAATCATTATCGTTGTTCTTGACTTTACACTTGTGCAATGATTTATGATATGAATATAAATGAATGGATATACATGTCATGTTAAGTGTCCATATCACTTAACATGTCATGTATATTAAGACTCTAATGCCAACGCACTTGAAAATATTAAACCACACATACAATTTAATATTCGCAAGCGGTGTATAACCTAGTGGAAATTCATATGCACAAAAATATTAAGTTTGCCCATACTCCCTTAACATTCATGTGCATACTACTCATGCTTATGAGTGAGTGTGTGCGTGTTTCAGCTGCGAACAACAGATAATGATAAGTGAGCGAAGAAATGATGCATGTATATTTATTTTTATAATAAAGATCAAAATATTTGATAATTACAAAAAAATACTTTATCTTTTGAACTAGCCTCCCTGAGCTCCCTCTGATACCAACTGCCACGACCCGTCTCGACAAAAGTCAGAGTGCGCTTCGGCCGGGCCGTGATGTCACAGACATGGGCGGAAAGAAAACCATGTCTGCTAAGGAGGATGCAAAGATACTCGTAATAAGTTTAAAATAATTACTTTTAAGTAAAAATAGTTTTGATTTTTATATGCGGAAGTTTTTAGAGTTTAAAACAGTGAGAAATTTTAAATGCACATGTATTTTGTAAATCATGTTTTACTGGGCACTGCTACGAATTTCATACAATTATGATTCAAAAGAGAATGCACATGCATTAATATCAAATTCTAGTACATAAAATATTTAAATAACCTAGCAGTTGTCCATGATACCAGAGAAAATGATTGATTGCAATCATTACATAGAAATATTTGATAGTAAATGAAATTTAAACGTAGAACCTGAAACTTAATGCTGATTGAACTCGAGTATCTGGCGGCAATGCACGAACGCTAAGACAATTCCAAAAAAAGAGGAAAAACATCATAAAATTGAAATAAGCAGAGTGAGCAAAGTGAAGTAAAAAACAGTAGAAACAAAAACCTACACGTACCAGTTTTCATAAATTAGAGATACTAACTCAGACAGGTAGAATAGTCAAACAGAAATAACTGAATTAAGTTTACTTCAGAGCATAATACATAATAGAACAAGTAATATCATAAGCTGCAATCAATGAAGTGTGTTGGTGTTTTGAGTGGTGCGCATGATTCACACTCAGTTCTGATATAAGTCTTATTAGAAAACTTCCTGCTTGTCGTGACCCTTGTCACGGCCCAGGGCTGGCTTAAAGAGGCATAGTGGGTCCCGACTAACACCGTGAATGCTGCAACCCAAGTGACCCCAACACGTTTCTGTAGAAAAAATCGGGGTGCCGAGAAGAGAAATTCGAACGAAGAACGGAAATAAAAAACAACACAAACACAAAGATATACAGAGGTTCACCCAAAACCGGGCTACGTCCTCTCTCCCCTTCTCCCCTTCCTTCTTGTATTCACCAAAGCAAAATACAGATTACAAAGTTACAAGGATCAAAACCGACCCTACCTCGCACCTCTCTCTTTGGACAAGAAACGGGAAGAAGAGCCGCCGCCGGAAAACACCACTGCTTCGGATCTCCAAAAGGTGCTTTCCAAACTTCCTCAGCCGAAACCGCTCAGAAAAACCTAACCCTAGAATTCGGGTTACACGCCTATAAATAGACCACCGCCGGGGGCTCGCCGCCCCCGGACCCCCGCGTTTACTGGTACTTCAGCCATCGGAGAGGGTCACGCTCCGACGTCTCTAAGCTCACGTGGGCTAACCCGGTGTGAGAAACAAGAGAGCCGGAAGTGTTCCCCAACTCCAACAATCTCCCACTTGGTGGACATCTTCCGACGGTGAGAGCAGCTCCTCCAATCTTCCTCTTCAACCCCACGACTGTTGCACACCACTCGAACTTAGCAACATGAACCGCCTTGGTGAGAAAATCTGAACTGTTCTCCGCCGTGTCGACTTTCTCAAGTCGGACCACCTCCTTTTCCACCTTTTCCCGAATGAAATGGTATTGGATGTCGATGTGCTTGGTCCTTGCATGGAAAGCTGGATTCTTGGCTAACTGTATAGCCCCTTGACTATCACACCATAGCTTCACCGGACCCTGCTCAAAACCAAGCTCCAAGCATAACCTGCGTAGCCATATGGCCTCCTTGCTAGCATGAGTAAGAGCCATGTACTCTACTTCCGTCGACGAGAGTGCCACCACGCATTGCCGCCGACTCATCCAACTGATAGCTCCTCCAAACAATGTGAACACATAACCACTGGTAGATCTCCTGTTATCCAAATCACCACCCCAATCTGAGTCCACGTGCCCAACCACGTTTAGGACTCCTCCATCGCCAGCACCTTCAAAACAGATAGAAAAATTTGAGGTACCGCGAAGATACCTGAGAACACGCTTCACAGCGTTCCAATGCTCCTTCCCGGGCTTAGCCATATACCGGCTCAACACTCCCACAGCATGAGCAATGTCAAGGCGGGTACAAACCATGGTGTACATCAAGCTCCCCACTGCACTAGCATATGGAACATTCGCCATGTCCTCGATCTCCTCATGTGTCTTGGGACACATATCCGCAGACAACTTGCTCCCTACTGGCATAAGAGCTCTCACTGGTTTGCAGTCAGACATGTTGAATTTCTTCAACACCTCTTCGACGTACCTCTGCTGCCCTAACCACAACTTCCTCTTGCTTCGATCCCTGGAAATCTGCATTCCCAATATAACATTTGCTGGACCCAAATCCTTCATCTCGAATTTGACCGAGAGCAACTTCTTCACCTGTTGGATCATCTTGACACTATTTCCCACCAGTAACATGTCATCTACATAGTGTCAAGAAAATGAAGTGCTCACCCTTCCTCTAGAAATAAATGCAGTGGTCCGAATTCGACCTTTCAAAACCCAACTCCAACATGTAGGTGTCGAACTTCAGGTACCACATCCTCAGAGATTGCTTAAGTCCATAAAGAGACTTCTTCAGCCTGCACACCAGATCTTCTTTGCCCTTTGCCTCGAACCCCTCTGGTTGCCTCATGTATATCTCCTCCAAATCTCCGTGAAGAAACGCCGTCTTCACATCCATTTGCTCAATCTCTAAATCATGTGCTGCCGCAATAGAGAGAACCAACCTGATCGACGTCAGCTTTGCTACCGGCGAGAAAATCTTGTCATAATCCACACCTTCAACCTGGGAGAAACCTTTTGCAACCAACCTTGCCTTGTACTTCTCCACGGTGCCATCTGCCTTCACCTTCTGCTTGAAGACCTATTTGCACCCAATGACCTTCCTCCCCTTTGGAAGCTTGCACAGACTCCAAGTCTGATTCTTCCGCAGAGAATCCATCTCATCCGCCATCGCGAGCTCCCACTAATTTGATTCAGCCCTTGATCTTGCATCCCTGACAGAGATGGGATCTTCACCAAGCATATTAAGACAGTAATATGCCCCAATGACACTAAGAGAATATCGAAGTGGTGCCCTTTTCTTTCTCGCCGAGCGCCTCAGAGGTGGAACATCATCAACTTCAACTACTGACCCACCTTCAATGTTCACCGTCTCTAAATCGTCTGATTCTGAATCAGACTCAGCACCAACAGTAGTAGCCCCTTGAGCATCAACCTGAGAATCAACTTCAATGCTCCTGGCTACTGTCTCCTCCTCTGCAGCCCTTGACTTCCCTGCTTGTGTGCTGACCTGTGGACTGACTTCATGAAACACCACATCTCCGCTGATCGTCACAGTCCTGGTCACCGGGTTCCAAAGCTTGTACCCCTTGACGCCTTCTTTGTACCCCACAAAGATGCACTTCTCGGACTTCATATCAAGCTTTCCCCTTTTCTCTTTTGGAATGTGAACATAGGCATCACACCCAAACACACGAGCGTAAGACAGATTCGACTTCTTCTTGAAAATTGCTTCATAGAGGGTACACCCCTGCACTGCAGAGGTGGGGGACCTGTTCTTCAGATGGTTGGCTGTAGCCACTGCTTCAGCCCAGAACTCCGCCCCTAAACCAGCCCAACTACGCATGCACTTGATCTTCTCCATCAATGTCCGGTTTAGCCTCTCCGACACTCCATTCTGCTTTGGGGTGTAGGGTGTGGTTTTCTGCCGTGCAATACCCTGCTCAGTACAGTACCGCTCAAAAGCATCAGAACAGTACTCGCCTCCGTTATCAGAACGAAGGACTTTCACTTTCTCTCCAACTGGTTCTCCACCAGGCTCTTGAAATCCTTGAACCTGTCTAGAACCTCTGACTTGGACCTGAGAAAATAGATCCAGGAATATCGTGAATAATCATCAGTGAAAGATACATAGTACCTAGCGCCGCCGAGAGATGGAGCTTGAGTCGGCCCGAACACGTCACTATGTATCAGATCCAGCACTCCAGTTGCCCTCGTGCCTGTTCCATGGAAGCTAACCCGGTGCTGCTTGCCAAGTAGGCAGTGCTCACAAAACCCAAAGCTCGTTGTGCACATCGGCACACCGTCCACCATTTGACTTGATGCCACGATCGACATCGCCTTCTCACTGATATGCCCAAGCCGATGATGCCATAGCTTGGACTGCTCCTCCTGGTCATACTTCTTGCCTTCAGAGATAAGTGCCCCGCTAGGAACCACTGTATTAGCAAGTAGTTTATACAGTGTCCCATGCCTAACTCCGTTGGCAATCACTATTGCCCCTCTGGTCATCTTGCATGAGCGCTTGTCACAACTGAAAGACACACCGGCATCCGCCATAGATCCCACCAAGACCAGATTTCTGCTCATCCCTGGAATGTGCATCACGTTCGGAAGAGACTTTGTAATTCCACTTGACAGCTTCAACATTACCTTGCCACGCCCAACAATCTGCACAGCAGTATCATCCCCTAACATGACGTCACCACCATTAAAACTCTCATACTCATAGAACCAGTGTCTATGAGGGGTCATGTGATATGAGGCTCCCGTGTCAACGTACCACAAATCTGTGTCGCTTTGAGCAACACACGCAGCAGCAATGTACATGTCACCGCCGTCGGTCTCCTTCTTTGGACCTGAAGTTGACTCAGCCTCCTTTTTCTGAATGGGCTTGTTTGGACACTGAAACTTCACATGTCCAACCTCATTACACTTCCAGCAGTGAATTGGCTTCTTCTCCTTTTCCCTGCTCTTGGATCTACCCCGAGACTTATCTCGAGAACCACCTTGTTTGTTATCCCTCCGTTGAGGGCGCGATCTGGATACGCTCAATGTACCCTTGCTAGTCTTCTCAGAGCCTCCTCTCCTGGTCTCCTCAGATAGTAGAGTAGCACACACTGAATCACTGGATAGCGCCTTCTCTCCATTGCCCCAATGACAACAATCACATTGTCCCAAGAATCCGGCAACGAGCATAGTAGTGTGATAGCCCTATCCTCATCCGAGATTTTCTCACCAATAGAGATTAACTGACCCACAACAGTGTTGAAATTTGTCAGATGTTCTGAGAATGAATCGCCTTCCTACATCTTCAGATTGTACCACTTCTTTCGCAGCAATAACTTGTTCACCAGTGACTTACCCTGGTAGAGGCTCTCCAACTTCCTCCATAGACCTTTGGCCGAAGTTTCCTCCATTACATTTGTTAAGATGGAATCTGCAAGGAATAACCGAATCAAACCCTTGGCTTTCCGATCGGCTTTCGTCCAGGTCGAAAACGCCTCTTCAGTCGATTTGCCGGATGGAGGTTCATCCGTTATTGCCCCCCACAAATCACGATCAACCAACAGATCTTCCATCTTCATCTTCCACAGATCAAAACGATTTCCATCAAACTTCTCTATCTCGATCCGCACTCCTGCAGAACTCATTGTCAGGAACCCAAAACTAGCTCTGATACCAAATGTAGAAAAAATCGGGGTGCCGAGAAGAGAAATTCGAACGAAGAACGAAAATAAAAAACAACACAAACACAAAGAGATACAGAGGTTCACCCAAAACCGGGCTACGTCCTCTCTCCTCTTCTCCCCTTCCTTCTTGTATTCACCAAAGCAAAATACAGATTACAAAGTTACAAGGATCAAAACCGACCCTACCTCGCACCTCTCTCTTTGGACAAGAAACGGGAAGAAGAGCCCCCGCCGGAAAACACCATTGCTTCGGATCTCCAAAAGGTGCTTTCCAAACTTCCTCAGCCGAAACCGCTCATAAAAACCTAACCCTAGAATTCGGGTTACACGCCTATAAATAGACCACCGCCGGGGGCTCGCCGCCCCGGACCCCCGCATTTACTGGTACTTCAGTCATCGGAGAGGGTCACACTCCGACGTCTCTAAGCTCACGTGGGCTAACCCGGTGTGAGAAACAAGAGAGCCGGAAGTGTTCCCCAACTCCAACAGTTTCAATGTTTGCTTATGATATTATGAATTACATGATTCTCACTTTCGGAGATTCCTAATATATCATGACCTGTTACAAATTTAATAATTCATTTGTACAAGATTAGAGTTCATAAACGCGTCAAGAGAGGAATTGAGTTATGGAGCAACATTCGCTCAAGTCTTAGAACCAGACAGACCTAAAAAACAGAATTCGGTGACACAAGGAAACTAGATAGTGGACTTATGGTTTGCGAGTCGAAGCATTCACGTGTGACACGATTACAATACGTTATTTTCCCGGACACCAAATATTTATTTAAATTGATCTATTACAAGACACGATTATCTCCCAAGTAAACATGTGTTTGATCTGAACATTTAATATAAAATCACAAATCATAAATTTAGTTGCTAACCAGAAATATTTTTGATTATCATTATGACACAAACATCTCTCAAGAAAAACATGTATGATGCGAACATTATATAAAGACACCAATCATATATCTGCTAACCAAAATTCGTTACAATTGTCATCATGATACTTGTTGCTAGTGCTCGATATTCTATCATTCTTCTCATTATTCATTAAATGAGATAAAATCATTCATCTAAATTAATATCTAAATAAAACCATTTATCTAAGTTAAAATCTAAATAAGAGTCAAACATAATCTCAAACTTATGACATTTTCAACATATTGAACCATAAACTACTAATTTATCCAACTAGCCAAGAGAGCTTTTGGAGGAGAAGGTCGCTACCTACACTCGGAGGAGGAGAAAGAGGCTCTACTGCCGGCTCCAGGAGGTTGGATTGTCGACCTCCAGGAAGAAGTTTGTCGTAGCTGTCGGCCTTGGGGGAAGCAAGAAACTGCTGGCTAGGGGAAGAAGAAGAGCCGTCAACCATGGGAGAAGGAGTAAGCGCCAGAAATAGGTCGGGAGGCGCTGGGATGCGGAAACGGGAGGTGTGGCGGTTGCTGCTTCCGGAATCGAGAGTCGGCGTTGATAGGGGAGACGAGACCGGGAGAGTCGGCCGAGCGGGATGCAGGAAGGTTTGCAGAAAACCCTAGCGCGAGCGGGTTTTGCGTTTTGCGATCGTGGGAGAAATAGAAGCGGGGGAATCAACTCGGGTTATATGGGGGGGGGGGTGGGTAATTTAGGTTATTATTATTATAACCTATATAAGAATCGGGTTGTTACAATAATGTATGAAGCCCCCTATTCCTGGAGGTTATAAGAACCGGGTTGTTACAGGGGGGGGGGCTATTATTATTATTATAACCTATATAAGAACCTATATAAAAAATATGTTACGCGTTTGATGGTTTGGGTTATTACATCCCCCCTACAGTCTTCTGCTTTCCCTACTGGAAGCCACCGCCAGCCCCCTCTTCTCCCATCCCCCCTGATTTAGCCGCCCCTTCCAATCCAACGCCTCCTCCTTGCCACTAGCCACCCTCAGCCGCATTCTCCTCCTTTGTGGAACCACAACCAGCCCTTCCGTTGTCTGATCTACCTCCCACAGCCCAGATCCATCCTTATAAAGCCCGATCTACAATTTCATGTCCGATCCCGCTTCCCACCACCAAATCCAACCACCTTCGTCATTATTCCATCTTCGATTCCACCTCGGATCATCGTCAAAGAATTTTCGGCTCCGAAATTATTGCTTTTTAGGATTATTATTATCAGTTGGATTTTATACTTAGTTGGATCTCTTGTATTGTGGCTGTTTGCTTTAGATTATTTTGTGAATTGCAGGATTTATTCGCCATGCGCTTTTACTTTGGCATTCCACGCGAATGAAAGCCTAACTCTCTTGCTTAAACAAATTATTTTTTCTTTTGCTATAATCATGTGCGTGCGATTAAGTTATTTAATGCCAAGTTTGAATTATCTGTCGGGTTTTGCATTGCATGTAGGGTTAGAGCAACATTACATCCTCCACCTATAGATTCGTCCTGCGTCAGGTTGTTTAAGAATACAATTATTTGATCATGTAACCACTTCTTGCAATTAGTTTTGCACTATCATCATGTTTTTCTCTTTTTCTTTGGGGTTGTCTCTATTTAGGTCAGCTTAGGGTAATGAAATACTGTGAACTTTAAAAGAGCTTCTTATTATATATTTACATAGTCCTACATTGTGAAACACTTGTAGACTTGTATATTTAATATAGATGCTAGGCTCGTTCACCTACAACTGGTTTTGAGTTGATATCATAGCAGGCTATGCCCAATGACCCATTTCATGCGCCCAATTAAAAAAACATTCCAATGAGTAAATCTCATGGTTTTTGCTTTATTTTGGTAGTGAAATGATATTTGATTTTGTAGTCATCCTTCAAAACATGATCAATGGATAGTTATTTTTCATTATGCTTGAGTTGGGGTTTTGAAAACTTTAAGTGTTCAGGCATTCTATTATGGGCTTGTTTTGTTGAGATCGTTGGAGGTCGGGGATACAAGGGACAAGCCCTAGAATGGTGGAGGAGAAGAGAAAGTTAAAAGAAGCTTGGGGGAAGAAGAAGAGGAAACCCTAGAGGAGGAGAGGGCTTAGAGAGAGAGATAGAGGAATTTTAGAGAGATAAAAGAAAGATCATATTTCATTGCTTGATTTCTCGTACAAGGACTAAGAGTATATATATATCAAGCCCCCGGGGGGTAATCCCGTAATTACAGCAAGCTGCATAAAAACATAAATTACGACTTGACTAATACAATAAAGACGATACAATACGAGTTGATGTAATAAAACTTATAATACTAGATAACCAACGACGTGGGGTCCATAACCGTCCTTCAAATTGAGCTTGTTCTCAAGCTCGAATTCTAGCAGGATGATCGGCTCGTATGTCTCCTTGATTTCATGCCAAAATAGCGCTTGGTAGCACATCCCGATGGCGTTCGCGGTGAGGTGTAGTGGAGTCGGCGTCGAAAGGACGAGCAACTGAAGCATTGGGGCCGGCTTGTCCGACGGAGCGACAGGAGGCGAAAATGGCAAGATGGCCTAGTGAACAACGACCGACATAATCAAGGCGTCTGGCGATGCGGCGGAGAACAACGATTGGAAGGTGGCCGAAGAAACCCTGATCGGCGAAGGGAACGGGTCTAGCGGTGATGGCGGTGCGGTGCAGGGAAGCAACGACAAAGCGATCGAAGTGGCCGACAGCAGAGACAACGATGTGGTCGGTGGCGGCAGAGCGGAAACCAACAAAGCGGGGGATCGACAGAGCATTGGCCGACAACAGAGGCAGTGGCCAATAATAGAGACAGTGGTGTGGTCGGAGGCGGCAGAGCAGAAACCGACGTGAAGGGTGTGACCGACAAGACATGGGCCGGTGGCGTCGACGGCGGAATGGCTTGTGGCAAAACTTCAAAGTATCCCGATCGCTCCAATTGATCAAGCTTGACATCAAAGTGAGACATGGAGTCCTGGAATGACGTCGGCCAGCTCATCAACATTGAGTGAAGGGTAGCCGCATCCGCGACACTAATCTTGATGTCCATTAAAATGAGTAGATTAAATAATTAATTCACTTAAGAATTAATTAGAAATGAAATTTCTGTGGGAAACGACAAATGAGATATGAGGTGCGCAGGGTTTAATACAAAAAAAATTAAAAAAGATAGGAGATTAAAGGGGGTAAGGTGTGCTGGTGGAGAGAGGCGGTTGGAGGAGAATTAAGAGAAAGGGGCGGTGGGCTCTATGAAAGAAAGGAAAGAAATTGTAAAAAAAAAGAGAGGATGAGGAAACGGCAGGGGCTGCTGACGGGGCTCCAAAAAATAAAGGAAAGAAAAGAATTTATCTGGCTGAAGGCGTGGGGCTCAAGGAGGAGGCGCAGGGCTCGAACGGATAGAGCAGTAGGCGGAAGGAGAGGAGCCGTGACTTGTCGATGCTGGTATCGGGCGTGGGGGAACCGTGAGACGTCGGAGGCGACGCGGGATCGACGCCTGCAACATGAAATGAGAATGAGCATGGTGCTGGATTGCCGTTGGACAGGGACGCAAGCAAGCCGCAATGTAGAGAGCCGCGGGGGTCACATAGAGCTATGCGGAAACGGGAGGAGGCGGAGCAGCGCTGGGGTTGCAGTGACAAGTAGTTTGCTGTAGGTGCTATTGCGACTCTGGCTTTCGGGAATGGCGGAGAAGGCGGCTGTAGATCAGTGTGGGTTCGGTTGGAAGCGGAGTAGAAGATGGCTGGAGGTTTATGAAGGAGGAAGAAGCTTCATAAATAGTGGGGCGGCGGTGCGGGGTAGCGAAAGAGTCGAGCCGAGGAAGAATGACTCTGATACCAATATGTTATGAGCATGTTTTGTTGAGATCATTGGAGGTCGGGGATACAAGGGGCAAGCCCTGGAATGGTGGAGGAGAAGAGAAAGTTAAAAGAATCTTGGGGGAAGAAGAAGATGAAATCCTAGAGGAGGAGTGGGCTTAGAGAATGAGAGAGAGAGAGGAATTCTAGAGATATAAAAGAAAGTTAATATTTCATTGCTTGATTTCTCATATAAGGACTAAGGACTTATATATATCAAGCCCTCAGGGGTAATCCTGTAATTACAATAAGTTGCATAAAAACATAAAATACGACTCGACTAATACAATAAAGTCGATACAATACGACCTGATATAATAAGACTCCTGATAGTAGATTAGCAACGTCGTGGGGTCCATAACACATTCCCGAACTCCTTTTTATCCATAAAGCTAGGACTTGAATATTTATACTGGATAAAGCTGAATTAACATTAGTAAACGCTAGGTAAATATCATGTAAATGTAAAAGGAGGATGCATAATCTTTTATTACAATCTATGTGATATTTATCTGTATCAAGATTTCTAAATATAAATGACACATATTTGTTGTTTTGTATATTTATGAAGTATTTTTATGTTTTTAAATTCTTTCTTGCATATTCGCCATGTATTATGAGTTGAATATGCGCTCTTTTGTTTTAAGATTTAGTTTCTCGCTTCTTATTACATGTGATATGTCACGTGTATGTATCCTATAAATATGATCTTGCTTCCGCCTCTTCCGCGATCCCGCGTTCGCCGCTATCCCGCGTCCTACGTCTCGCTTCGTTTCGGCGCTGCGATCCCGATCCTTGACGGTGCTTCCTCCGGCGACAACGCCTAGTCCCGCATTGTTCCTTCCGACGCTTCCCTAGACGTCTCATTCCAGTGCCGCCCTAGGAATTTCAACCGCCGCCCGAGCCTAGGCCTTCCAACGCCTCGGGCTTCCAGCGACCTTCTTCGGCGGTCTTCTCCAGCTAGGACTTGAATATTTATACTGGATAAAGCTGAATTAACATTAGTAAACGCTAGGTAAATATCATGTAAATGTAAAAGGAGGATGCATAATCTTTTATTACAATCTATGTGATATTTATCTGTATCAAGATTTCTAAATATAAATGACACATATTTGTTGTTTTGTATATTTATGAAGTATTTTTATGTTTTTAAATTCTTTCTTGCATATTCGCCATGTATTATGAGTTGAATATGCGCTCTTTTGTTTTAAGATTTAGTTTCTCGCTTCTTATTACATGTGATATGTCACGTGTATGTATCCTATAAATATGATCTTGCTTCCGCCTCTTCCGCGATCCCGCGTTCGCCGCTATCCCGCGTCCTACGTCTCGCTTCGTTTCGGCGCTGCGATCCCGATCCTTGACGGTGCTTCCTCCGGCGACAACGCCTAGTCCCGCATTGTTCCTTCCGACGCTTCCCTAGACGTCTCATTCCAGTGCCGCCCTAGGAATTTCAACCGCCGCCCGAGCCTAGGCCTTCCAACGCCTCGGGCTTCCAGCGACCTTCTTCGGCGGTCTTCTCCAGCGGGCTTCTTCAGCGCCCTTCTCTACCCAGTTTTTCCGGGCGACCCCTTGTCTCTGATTGTTTTGTCCTCCATGGGGGTTTCCAGAGATATCGTGGTCACATCCTCCGGTGTCCTCTCCAGCGACACGATTTAAGGGACACTCGTAGGATGTGGTTTCTTCGTTTTTTGAGTTCTTTGCCTTGCTAGTTACCTTCGAACGGTCATTGATTTGTGATTCCACCGACATCTTATCGTCTTCCCCCACCAGTGTCCTCACTGGCCCCTTTGCAGATTCTCCTCGCTCCTTAAAGATCACTACTGTTTCCTTGGATGACACAAATTATCTTGAATGGTCCAGGGCGACACAACATGTTATTCAAATCCTCCATCTATATGGACATATTGATGGTACCACTGTTGAGCCACCACGTACCGATCCCTCGTGGAGAAAATGGGATGCAGACAATTCCTTGGTTGTCTAGTGGTTACATCAATCGATGTCCCCTTTGTCAAGGCGTGCGCTTAGGCGCGCCAGAGGCGTCGGGCGCACCGGGTGCATCCCACCGCGCTTAGCATGGATGAGGCAGGCAATGTGCCCCAGGCGCGGCTTGGGCGCGCGCCTTACCAACTCCTAGGCACACCAAAGGCGCGCCAGGGCCTTTCAAGGTGTTTTCTTAGACCTATTTTTTGGGAGGTGGGCAACAACATGATCTCAGACGCACCCAAGGCACCCTTAAGCGTACTTGGACATCCAATTCGCTGAAAATCAACGAGTTGGGCGCCCGATTCGCCGAAAATCAGTGAGTTGGACGCCCAATTCGCCGAAAATCAGCGAGTTGGGCGCCCAATTCGCCGAAAACCAGCGAGTTGGACGCCCAATTCGCCGAAAATCTGCGCGTTGGGCGCCAAATTCGCCGAAAATCAGCGAGTTGGGCGCCCAATTCGCCGAAAATCAGCGAGTTGGGCGCCCTTACCGCCGAAAATCAGCGAGTTGGGCGCCCTTACCGCCAAAAATCAGCGAGTTGGGCACCCTTACCGCCGAAAATCAGCGAGTTGGGCACCCTTACCGGCGAAAATCAGCGAGTTGGGCCCCCTTACCGCTCAATTTCAGCGAATTGGGCGCCTATTTCGCTCAATTTCAGCGAATTGGGCGCCAAATTCGCTCAAATTCAGCGAATTGGACGCTCAATTTGCTCAATTTTCATTTTTTTTACCATTTTTGTTCCTCACGTGGCTTAGGAGCGCGCATGCGCCTAGGCTCTAGGGCCCCTTTGCGCCACGGTACGCCTTGTGCCTTTAATAACATAGGGTGTATCGCAGTTACATGCTTCTGAATTCTTCTTGTGAAATTTGGAAAAGGGACTGTGACACTTACTCTCAGGTAGGCAGTTTGACGCAGATTTATGAACTCACTCGCCGTGTCTTGGAGCTGAAGCAGGGAACTCTGTCCGGCTCTATCTACTACTCTGAGTTTGAACGTCTGTATCAGGAACTGGATTACTTTAACACCTTTACAACTGCTTGCACTGCCGATGCGCAGATTCTTCAGAAAGATAAAGACCGCTTTCAGGTTCACGTATTTTTTATGGGGCTCATTACGGAGTTTGATGCGGTTTTCCTGCATGTTCTCCACCACAAGCCTCTTCCCTCTCTTCAGGAAGCCTTCAGTATGCTCCTCAGTAATGAGAATCGCTGCCGCTCCCTTGGTTCCTCTACCGACCACTCTGCTCTTACTGGGATTGCTCGAGAACCTCCGTATTTATGTAGCCATAGTGGGAAGAAAGGACATTCTAAGGACATCTGTTTTTGTTTACACCATCATCTTGCTCCCTCTGGCCGGGGTTTTGCCGTTCGTGGGAGAGGGGGTCACCGTGGTGGTGGTCGTCAAGCTGGTGCCCGCACACAGTATTTTGCGCATTCGACTGAGCTTTATGAGGGCACCTATGGAGGACTTTCTGTTATGGAGTTAGTGGCCTTTCACCGTATGTTGCGTTCCCATTACGACTATACATCAGTTGATTCCACTGTCGCGTTTGCTACTTCAGGTTTCTCCAGTGCTCATGTTGTGTCTTCATCCCCTTCCGAGTGGATCATCGACTCAGGTGCGACGGATCACATGAATGAATCTGCCTCAGGTTTTACCTCCTATACTGCTCTCTCTGGTCGTGATAAGGTTATTGCTGCCAATGGTTCCATTTCTTCTACTGCTGGCAAAGGAACTATTGTATGTTCTCCCGACCTATCTCTTTCTTCAGTTTTTCATGTTCCTTCATTTCCTCGCAATCTTCTCTCAATTAGCCACTTAACTGCTTCTTCAGTTTTGCATGTTCCTTCATTTACTCGGAATCTTTTCTCAATTAATCACTTAACTGCTTCTTCAAATTGTTCTATAACTTTTTTTTCTGATGTTTGTGTGTTTCAGGGTCTGGATACAAAGCGGATGCTTGGCAGTGGTAGGAGCGTTAGCGGGTTGTACTTGCTGAACCAGTCGTTATCTCCCAGTGCTTTCTCTACCACAAGTGCTCCGACCTTACATGACATCTGACACTGGCATCTGCGTCTTGACCACCCTTTTGCTTTATATCTTATCAGATTGTTTCCTGCTTTCAGTTGTTTAATTAAATCGTTTACCTGTGACACCTGTGAACTCTCAAAACATGTTCGTCATAGTCTTAGTCATGTTTCTTTTCCTAGTTCTTGTCTTTCTGATGTTATACATTCTGATGTTTGGGGTCCATCTCCCGTGTTATATTTATCTGGCTATAAATGATTTGTTACTTTTATTAATTGTCATTCTCGTACTACTTGGTTGTATTTGTTAAAAATGATGAGTGACATGCTTACTTGCTTTCGGTCTTTTCATCGAATGATTGTGACTAAGTTCAACAACACAATTCGTGTGCTTTGTGGTGATAATGGCGGGGAGTATGATGATCGGGGAGTGTTTGGGGCCTATCTTGCCGAACATGACCTTATTCACCAAACCACTTGTGTCCACACTTCTACTAAAAATGGTGTAGCTGAATGGAAGAATATGCACTTACTGTAGGTTGCTCAGTGTTTATTACTTACCATGAACATTCCCAAGTCCTATTGGGGTGATGCGGTCTTGACTGCAGCTCATCTCATTAATCGTCTTCCGTCTCTCTCCCTTTCCTATGATATGCCCCTCTCTCGTTTAGCCAAGGAACACATTATCCACACCTCTCACATCGCTCCTCGCATCTTTGATTCGGTGTGCTTTGTTCTTGTTCATACCCCGCATCGCGATAAACTGGATGCTCGCTTCCTCAGATGTGTTTTCATGGGCTACTCTCCTACCACCAAAGGGTATAGGTGTTATCACCCTCCTACCCGTCGCTATTACTGCACTGTTGATGTTACCTTTCATGAGGGGGAGTTATAATTTGGTCCTCGTCAGGAAGAGACGAGTAGTAACAGTGGCATGACCATTGATTCCCCTCTCCCGATTGTTGCTTCTCCTCATATTCCCCCTCCTCCCACTCCTAGTTCACCTAGTACCGCTTCTGTTCCTCCCACTTCTATCCTTCCTATATTATGTACATACTCTCGCAAACCTCGGACCGCTGAGCAAGTACCGTCTGTGGATGTTCCACCTGTGCCGGTGCCTGCCTCAACTCTAGATTCATATGATGACCTCCATGTTCCTCTCGCTCGTCTTAAAGGTAATACTGGTGACACCAAACACACCATTGCTAATTACATTTCCTGTCATCACCTCTCTTAGGCTCATAAAGCTTTTATCTCATCTCTTTCTTCAATTGTGATTCCTAAGATGTGGCAGGAGGCTGTTTAGATACCTGAGTGGAAACAGACTATGAAAGAAGAGATGCGTGACTTAAAAAAATGGAACATGGTGGCTTGTAAGTCTTCCCCTTGGGAAGCGAACAGTTGGATCACGCTGGATTTTCTCTGTTAAGCAGAATCAAGTGGGGTGGTGGAGCGGCATAAAGCACGCTTGGTTGCTCAAGGGTATACCCAAACCTAAGGAATTTACTTCCAAGAAACCTTTGCCCCTATTGCAAAGATGAATTCTATTCGTATGACCCTCTCTTGTGCTGCTTGTCTTGGGTGGGAGTTACAACAACTCGATGTCAAAAATGCGTTCTTACATAGTGATCTGGAAGAAGAAGTCTGCATGAATATCCTACCTGTCTTTACCAAAGAAGGTCCAATGGAAAGGTCTGTCGTCTGCAAAAATCCCTGTATGGTCTGAAATAGTCCCCTTGAGCTTGGTTTGGATGGTTTAACAAAATCATGCTTCAACTAGGCTATACTCAAGTATAAGCTGATCATACTCTCTTTATCAAGAGGAGAGGAGCTCAAATATTAATACTTATTGTATATGTGGATGACATCATCATTATATGAGATAACCTAGAGGAGATCATGTACTTGAAAGAATAATTGGGCAAATAATTTAAAGTCAAAGATCTGGGAAAGTTGAAATAATTCTTTGAAATTAAAGTAGTGAGGTCTTGTCAGGGGATCTTCATCTCCCAGTGAAATTATACCCTTGATCTTTTGGAAGAAATGGGTATGCTTGGGTGTGCTCCTGTGGATACACCTATTGAGGCTAATCACAAAATTGATGCTGATACTAGTGGGGAGAATGTTGATGTTTTAAGATAGTAACGATTGATTGAGAGACTCATATACTTATCTCATACTCGCCCTGATATTACATACGTTGTGGGTGCCCTAAGTAGATTAATGCACTCTCCCACAATTTTCCATCAACAGGCTGCATATCGAGTACTGGGATTTCTTAAGAAGTCTCCAGGACGTGAGATTCTGTTCTCTGCAAATCAACTATTGGAAATTGAAATGTTCACAATTGCTGAGTGGGCAGGTAGTCAAGCCGATAGAAAGTCTACTATTTAGTATTGCTCGTTTGTGGGTGCAAATCTTGTATCTTGGAAGAGCAGGAAACAGAATGTTATTGCTCGCTCGAGTGTCGAAGCGGAGTATAGGGCTATGAGACAAGGAGTATGTGGGGGGTTTTGGTTGAAGACAATTCTCGAAGATATGAGTTTCCAGGTAAACAAACCAGTTACTATATATTGCGACAATAAAGCTGCCATCAGTATTGCTCACAATCCGGTTCAACATGATAGGACGAAACATGTTGAAGTCGACAAACATTTCATCAAAGTTCACATAGACGAGATATATTTGTACTCCGTTCGTGAATTCGTGTGATCAACTAACCGATGTCTTCGCCAAGGGGTTAAGCTGTGACAATTTTCATGAACGATACGGTCAAGTTGGGGATGATCGATATATATTCCCAACTTGAGGGGAGAGTTGAATATTTGCTCTTTTATTTTAACATTTAGTTTCCCGCTTCTTATTACACCTGATTTGTCACGTGTATGTATCCTATAAATATGTATGCTTGACCTAAATTAGGGCATTGGAATAAATTTTCTCTCAATTCTACTTTATGAGCATACTGAAAAAAGCATTACCATATCTTTTATGGTTTGTAATTTTTATGTGCTGCCTGGTAAATGATTTTTTTTTTGAGAAAATGTTTTTTCTTCTCGAAACAACTTCTAAACTTCTACTCTCTGATTATACCTGTCAACGGTGGAAAAATATTTCATAGTTATGAATTTATATACTTTTTGTGAACTTGCTTCTCTTCTTTTGTAGTTATATTATTATATTTTGGTCTCTACCTTTTTCTTTTAGAAAGACACTCCTGCAATCTGATTATCTAATAGTTCCCAATTACCGAATTTTCCTGCATTTTTTTAGTACAGATGGAGAAACTGGCTAGACTGCAATATCTGAAATTTAAGAATCCCAAGGATTGTGCACTTTTATACTTAGCATTAAATCGGATTCAAGTTTTAGCCGGTCTTTTCAAGATCAGCAAAGATGAGAAAGACAAAGTTTTATTTAAATTCCTCTCAAGGAATTTCCAGGTACCATATTTGCATAATGACATATAGTATTGCCATATGTTGCACTTTTTTTGTACTTTAATTGATGTTTTATTGCCCAAAAATATACCTTCTTGAACTTACAGGTTTTATATATCTCCAAACCACTTTACTGGTTGAAGGGTTGTAGCAGAATTGCATGTTCAGATACCTTGCCTGCAATGCAGTTTTGTCTTATTTTACTAGTTTGAATTATTTTTGAATTCCTTATAATTGAATTTATTTTAAAACTACGTAAACACGATTGGATGTAAGTGGAGTGAAGATACGGTAACTGTACTTTGGTGGTGATCATCTCATGCATGGTTTATAATCTAATGTGACCTGAACTCTTTTAGGGTACGCCAAATATTATACGGGTAATGTGACACTTCTAGCGTCAAGTTTTCTCTCCTTCTGAGTAACATGATATAAAAGTCGAAGGTCTTCTTTCTTGGTGGATCCTGTCAGTGTGTCAGACAAGTTTCAATCTTATATAGATCAACAACAGTTTGTATTGTCGTGGTATCAGGTACCCGCAACTTTAATGCAGTTAAAGCCATTCCTCTGTGTTGTCAACGGATGTTCGTCCGACTATTACTGCAGTAGACATCATTGCCGTCTATTGCTGGGGTAGATGTCATTGAGGAATCGGTCCCACACAACTTCTTTAGCGATGTCGTCAACCGTAGCTCTTGCGATAGGTGACACTGTTAACATACAACTCAACACCTACTCCCACCATTCAATTACATTGGGACGTTCTATCTATCAGCTATTGGCGACGACATTTCGACAAGAGGACTATTCATGAATTGAGTTGAATAGGGCTTTTTCATCCTCATGTTGGGAGGTCGTGTGATGTTCTATCTTGAACCCGGGTGACTCTTGTGTGTACTTTCTTATGTCCTCATCCTCCACGTCTATGAAAGATTATGAGTAGTCTAAATCACCTAGAGGGGTGGGGGGTGAATAAGTGCTTTGCTGAATTTAGGCTTTTTAAATTATTTAAGCTGACTACTACAGATAACAGAATATAAAGCACAACACAAAGATAACACACAAGATTTATAGTGGTTCCCCAGAGTATGGGTACATCAACTGTCCCTCACCATCTATCTAGCAGTGTACTAGACTCGGCAAATTCCTCAAACTTCTCAGATCAAAGATCTTACAACTCAGATCCACTTCTGGATCCTACCTCAGGTCTTCAGCAAGACTCTACCTCAGACTTCAACAAGTCCTACCTCAGGCTGTCCACAACCCTACCTTAGAGTGCAAGCACTCCTATATCTCAGAGATCCAGATGATCTCCTACCTCAGATTCATTCCTTGAATCTGTTACGGTCCCGCCTTGGTCCCGCCTTGGTCCCACCTTGGTCGCGAACTATTTATCTAGTCTACTTTATATTTTCGCAAGCGTAATTGATCCTCCGTGTCTAAGCCCAAGGAGGGGTCACTTTTATGAACTATTTATATGTGTGTGTGTGGCCAAGACAAGGGAAGTAAGAGTATTTTGACTTTATGTTTTTCTAAACTCTCTCTCTAGTTCTCTCCCTCTCTTTCTACCTTTCTTTAATTACGCCAGGTTTGCCCAAGCCGCAAGCCGACCGCTCTATCCCCAATCGCAGAAGCTTTCCGCGATTCCGCTCCCACCGATTCCTCCGGATCGACACCGCACGCCGCCGCCGCCATAGCTCGCCAGATCACTCCCTCCTCTTCTCTTGAGGACTTCCCTCCTCTTCCCTCGCGCACTCGCTCACAATTACGGTCCCGTAACATCTTGGTATCAGAGGGAAACCTTCTTCCCACCTCCAACATCCTAGATCCGGTCTTCCCCGCCTCCGCCGGGCAGTCTCCCTCCGTCCCGAACCACTGCCGGCCGCCAAGCACCGACCAGACGCGATCGAGGCCCGTCCAGCTGTTGCGTTTTGCTATACGTTACAACACTTTTGCGCAGCGAAAATTAGGAACAAGAAAACCCAAAAGAGTTCGGATCTAGCGATGAACATTAATCAAGAAGTAAAGAGCGGTAAATAAAATTTTACCTTTGAGCGATTGAGTCAATACTCAACCAAGGTGCTCCGGTTGATTCCAACGAACGACAACGGCTTGAGTTCCGAGCGTAGAATAATGTCCACGCCTCTACAGTTTATCCACACGAACGGGAGAACCCTTAGATTCTTGTCGCATAAGATCTAGGTCGGAAGAGGATTTGCCCTCAACGTCTCCACGGACTGCTAGATCCGTTCAAGGAGAGGCGGCAAAGACGAGTACGGTGCTTAGGAAACGATTTCCGACGACTTACAGGGATGGAGGAAGGTCGGCGGCGAGATCAGCGCTTACGGCCTTGCGGAACAGTTCTGTCGGGCGGGAAAGAACTGACTCGCAATTAGGTCTAAAATGTAACTGACTTGCTCGGTTTACTGTATATAACGTATATATATTAAGTACTGAGCCAACCCATACCAGCAGACCGCGCCGAACCGGTCTTAGGGGAATAAACCGGACAAAACAGAATTCGTCGAGTATCACGCCGATATTCAACGAATCAACACTTGACTCGACAAATTGTTGAGTATACACGTCGATATTCAACGAATCAACACTTGACTCGACGAATCGTTGTGTATACACGTCGATATTCGACGAATCAACACTTGACTCGACAAATCGTTGAGTGCACTCAACACACTCAACGCCTCAACACCAGACTCGTCGAATCAACACTTGACTCGACGAATCGTTGAGTATAAACGTCGATATTCGACGAATCAACACTTGACTCGGCGAATCGTTGAGTGCACTCAACGCAAGACTCGTTGAATCAACACTTGACTCGACGAATCGTTGAATGAACTCAACGCACTCAACGCCATCATTCGATTAGTCAACATTTAACTCGACGAAGGCATTGAATGATCTCGACGCTCTCGACGCCTAATTCGACGAGTCAACATTTGACTCTACGAAGGCGTCGAGTGGTCTCAAAGCTCTCAACGTCTAATCGACAAGTCAACATTTGACTCGACAAAAGCGTTTAGTGGTCTCGACGCACTCAACGCCTGACTGAGTAGACTTGATACACTCAACGCCATCATTCGACGAATCAACGCTTGACTCGACGAATCGTTGAGTGGTCTCAACACACTCAACGCTAACTCGACGAATCAACACTTGACTCGACGAAAGTTTTGAGTGGTCTCGATGCACTCAACGCATGGCTGAGTCCAGTCCTTTACTCATCTCATGCCAGTGCTTGGTCCTTCACTCATTACATGAGCAAGACCAACATAATCCAATCTTCCAAATTCTCCAAATGTTCTTATGTGCGACCCTTATAGGCTCATACTGCATTGGCAGTGAGACTACATGCTTGATCACTTCCAGATCACCATGGTAGCACCAACACAACCCCCATGAAGCCACCACAACATAAACCGACGACCGGCCTCCCAGATCTTCCTCCGCCTACCCCCTCGGCCGCTTCGCACAGCCCGGCTCCGCCCCGACAAGCTCCGACCAGCCTACTTTTCCCAGTCCGGCTACGCCCCGGTCGCTCTCCGCCAGTCCTAGTTCGTTCCCCGCCGCTCTCCGTCAACCCTATTCGGACAGCCTTACTCCACAACATCTCCTGCTCGGCTCCTCCATCAACGGGGGCCCCTTTCTCGCCACCTCTACCGGACTACTCCCGCCACCGACACCTTTTTCCTCCATTCCCTCCGACGCCGCTAACCCGCCACCTCTGTCCCATGCACTGACCGACCAGCCCTCCCTCTCGCAAATTTTCGACTCCCTCGCCACGCTCCTCACAAATAACAACAACGCCTTCATTGCTGCCGTAACCACCCAACTAGCGGCGAACCGACCGGCCCAACCGGCCACGGGCTCCAGTGAAGCGCTGATTTCGCAAACCTTGCCATAATTTTGTCCCCCGCGGCATGGCGGCAATAGGGTGCCACGATAATTGCGGCTGGACTTTTCAATATTCGACAGCCATGAAGACCCCTTAGCATGGATCTCTCGTTGCAAGCAGTTCTTCGCCACCAACGCACCCCTTGGGAAGAGTGTCTTAGCATTGCTGCCTTCTACTTGATCGGCCCCGCGCAACTTTGGTTTTTCTAACTGCAACGAGAGAAACCACTCCTCTCTTGGGAATATTTCAAGGTGAACTGCACTCTCCGCTTTGGCCCACCCCTCCACAGTAATCCCTTGGGTGATCTCATTTCCATTCGACAAACTGGTCCGATCGATGAGTACCTTGAACAGTTTCAAGTCCACCTGACTCGCACTACCTCCGTTCTTCCGACACAGCAGGTGTCCATCTTCACGGCGGGACGCGCCTCCGTATGGACGTAGAATTTCAGGCACCCGCAGATCTGACCACTGCAATGAGTTTGGCTCGTATTTGCGAGAAACGTCTGCTTTTGGATCGCCCTCATCTACATCACCAAGACACCAAGGGGTCCAACCATCCTCCGCGGCCTCTGTCATCGACCGCGACCAGTCTCCTCGCCCCAGACCGGGATGTTGACCGCTCTGCTACCATTCGACGACTTCGCCACATGAGATGAATGACCGCCGTGCCAAGGGCCTCTGTTACAACTGCGACGAACCATTTTTCCGTGGACATCGTTGCCAGCGCCTCTTCTGGTTGGAGGTCGGCGACTCGTCTTCTGAACGGGATGCTGACACTGACACGGGAGATCCGAATCCCACCGTCACTACAGACCAAGCTTGAGGGCAAGCTTGTTGTCGGGCAGGGTGAGGATGTTGCGGTCCCGCCTTGGTCGTGCATATCACGAACTATTTATCTAGTCTACTTTATATTTTCATATGCGTAATTGATCCTCCGTGGCTAAGCCCAAGGAGGGGGCACTTTTATGAACTATTTATAAGCGTGTGTGTGGCCAAGACAAGGGAAGCAAGAGTATTTTCATTTTATGTTTTTCTAAACTCTCTCTAGTTCTCTCCCTCTCTCTCCCTTTCTCTAATTCCGAGTTTGCCCTAGCCGCAAGCCGACCGCGCTATCCCTGATTGCGAAAGCTTTCCGCGATTCTGCTCCCACCAATTCCTCCGGATCGACATCGCATGCCGCCGCCGCCATAGCTCGCCAGATAACTCCCTCCTCCTCTCTTAAGGACTTCTCTCCTCATCCCCCTCGCACACGCTCGCAATCACGGGCTCGTAACAGAATCCTACCTCAGACTCACAGTAGAGTCCTACACTCAGGCCCTTTATACAACCCTACACTCAGCCTGACATCACAACCCTACTACTTAGGTCTCAGAGAGATCTTACACAGTAAATAATTTTTAAAATTGATTACCAAAAATGGCTCGAGTATAAATGTTACTTTAAAGCTTTGAGTATTCTTGAGCTTTCTAGAGAGTAAGCTTTCTTCTCAGCACCTGAATAAAATTAATTTGATCTTGTTAGCTTGTTGTTGCTATCTTTTTGCTTGAAGGCGACTGTAAGATGTTAGGGTTTCTTACTTCGAGAGTTCTCCTACTTACATAACCCCTCTCTTGACTTTTATAAGTCGGACTTCTCAAACAGTCAAAAAACATTTCTGGTAATAAGTCAAAACATCTTTCATAAGATACTGATGTGACATTTGCTTTCGACGCCACGTAGATTTCAAATCTCGCCATTCTACATAACAAGACGGTAAATTACCACTGTGTAGTCTTCTAACAAAATGATATCGTTTTGTTCTCTATACCCATCAAGATGGTATCGATTTTTTCTTTATACCCATCAAAACGATATTAACCAGAACTTCACAAATTAGCACTTAGACCAATTCTGAGTTATACATCAGTTCAAATTAGGTCTTAACTTATCTCCTGTCCTACTGAGTTTAATTAGCAACTGTTGGAAAAGCCCATGTAAAGAGGCTCCATGTTGGAGCTCATTTATTTAGTTTTCTTCTTCTCTCTTCATTAGTCCCACATCATGTATAGGGATCTCTTCTCTCTTTCTTCCTCCTATAAATGTGTATTCATATATTGTATTTGATTATTGAGAAATTATATTCAAGTTTGAGGTTTTATCCACATGGTATCAGAGCAAAATCGGTTCTTCGAGTGGTAAACCTTTTTCTAACCGCGGCTTCCTGTGCGGTTAAGCCTTTCTCTAACCGCTGCCTCCTGTGCGGTTAAGTCCATTCTGACCGCTCCTCCAGCTCTCTATCTCTCTTGTGGCTTCCACCTCCCGTTCTTCATCTTCATCTTTCTCTTGCCCTTTTATAACTCTCTCTCTCTCCCCGGTGGGGCCCTTTTCCCTTTCCCATTTAACCGCGCGGTTTCTTCCTGCTTACTCGCCTTGCGGCCAAGTCCTCGCCTTCTCGCCGCTCTCTTTTTCTACCCGCATTCTTGCTGTAGCACTCTCTCTCTTCTCGCTGCGACTTTGCTGGTCGCTGTCGCTTCTCTAACCGCTGTGGGATCCGCATCTTGGTCGCACCTTCTTTCCTTGCCGCTGGTGTGTTGTCACCGTGACCGTGCGGCTTCTCCTATTCTCTAGTCGCGACGGCTTCTCCTCTCTAACCGCTCCGCATTTTGGTCGCGGTCTCTTCTTTCCTTGCTGCTGGTGTGTTGCCACTAATACCGTGCGGCTTCTCCTGTTCTTTAGTCGCGACGGCTTGTCCTCTCTAACCGCTCCGCATTTTGGTCGAGGCCTCTTCTTTCCTTGCCGCTGGTGTGTTGTCACCGAGACCGTGCGGTCTTCTCGCGCGGTTTACCGTGCGGCTTCTTTCTGGTCGCTGTTCTGATCGCCAGATCTGCTCGCGCGGTCTCCTCTCTAGCCGCCGGTCTTCTTGCCGCTGATCTAGCCTCCTGACTGCCTGGACATGGGGTCTTCTTTTGATTCAACCGGACAAACGACTTCCTCTCCTGCAGAACGCCCGGCTCTGGCCCCTGAACTCCGGGATGAATTGCGGATCACTACTATTTCTTTAGCCGAGAAGAAGAACTTTGTGGAGTGGGTGCACTCTGTTCATCGCGTTTTTCAGTCCAAAGGTTTTCTACATCACTTGACCCAAGCTGTTCACGCTACTCCTACTGTAGACTGGTTGCGCAACGATGGTTGAGTTCAGACGTGATTCCTCAACTCCCTTGATGACAAACCTTATCGCGTGGCCATGTATCACGAAACGACTAAGGCGATGTGGAATGATCTCCATTCTCTCTATTCCGGCAAAGATAGTCTCCAGCACCTATATGACATCATCACTGATCTTCAGACTCTTGACGTTGGCGGGGCCGCCGACCTCACCTCCTTTGTTGCTCGGGCCAAGACTTTGGTTGAAGCCTGGATTCAACATCAACTCCTACGATGGATCTTGCTGCCCAACGTGCTCAAAAAGAAGCCGTCGGTGTTGCCATGATGATGGCTCGTGTCCCGCCTTATCTTCAGAGCGTTCGGGCTTAGATCCTCTCCCCAGCTGCTACTCCGTGTCTATCAGATGTGTGTTCCATGTTGCTCAAGGTCCCACTACCTACTGATAGTTCTCGACCTCCGTCACCGGCCCTCCTTCAACAGACTTCTGCGCCCTTACTGCCTCTCCCTCCTCCTTCTCGTGGGGGACGTTCTGGTTCTCAGGGCAGAGGTCGGGGAGGCCGGCCACGACCTAAGTGTTCCTTCTGCAGTAAGGACGACCACCTTGAGGCCACTTGCTACCGCAAGCATGGCTTCCTCCTCGTCCACTTGCCGCTGTTGCTGCCAGCGACTCATCTGTCACTCGTACTGACCTTGAAGAGGTCCGACTTCAGCTCCAGCAACTTCATGGTCTGCTCAGTCGCCCACCTGCCTCTGTTGCCTCTGCTGCCTCCATCTCACATGAAGGTATCACTTGTCTCTCCACTAGTTCGCGCTGGATAGTGGATTCAGGAGCCGCTCACCACATCACCTCCCCGCGACCACATCAGTACCTGGATTCTCCTCATCCTAAGTGTAACATTCCATGTTACTTCTAGACCCCTTAACTTAGATTGGGTTAGGCATGAGGTGGGTTTTAGGGAAATTAGCTAGGTTTGACCCTAGGTAGCGGGTTGTAGCCATGTGGGGCCCACTATAGGACCAAGTCAAACTAGGTCAAACTAGGTCAAACTAGCCTAAATAAGGACCCTGACCACACCATGACCCCACCACATTGCCCTAACCCTAAAAAAAATCTAAGTGGACCCTAGGGCATGTCACTAGGTCAACACTTTGACCCCAGTTGACCAAAGTCAACCTTGGGCCTAATTTGGTCAAACCCACACTCATAAGCCCAATTAGCCTAAGTAGGGCACCCTCTTGACCCAACCCAAGTTGGGTGGTGTCATTGGGCTCATGACCATCAAGTGGGGTCAGCCTACTCATCATGTTGACCAAGTCAACAAAGTCAACAATTTGACCTAAAAGATGAAAATAGGAGCCCAAGCCATTTCCCTTGGGCCAAGCCCACCAAACTTGGCCCATGACCAGCCCAAGTGGACAAGGACATCCCCTAACCCCCAAAATGAGGAGAGAGAGTGCATGCAAGGGGGCATTATGGGGAATTCACCTAAAGGAGGAGAGAGAAGGAGGATTTATGGGATGGAGGCCACTTGACCTTGGCTCTTTCTGCCCAAAAGCTGCTGGCTGACTGTCCAAGCAATTCCAGAGAGGTTTAGAAGCAGGAGGACCACTTGGCAGCCATGGGCAGAGCAACCAAGGCTGAGCCCGAGCTCACCTTGGTTGTATCTCCCCGTATACCCCACCCCAGCCCCAATTAACCCCTCCATCAGCTTCAGAGAGAGAAAAGGAATTGAAATCGAGTGCTTGAGCAAGGAAAACGGTGGAGGATCGAGCTTTTGAGTAGGAGATCGCCGGAGCACCACCGCCATGCCAAACCGCCGCCAAGCTCGCTGCTGAGCCTCCATTCAGGTCCGTTTCGCCTCACCTCTACCCGTACTAGAATCCTAGATCAACTAGGAGAGATATCGGGCTCAATTGAGCCCGATGCCATGTGAGAAATGAGAGAATTTTCCATGAATTTCATCCCGCTCAGGATCGTTGTCGGCGCCGCCTCCCGCCGTATCACCGCCGACAAAAGATGGCCACCACCACCGTGAAGGTGGTGGCACCGTTGGCCGGCAGTGGCGCCGCCTCAGGTGGCCGGAAACGGCCCCGCAATATTCCCCAGGTCGGCTCGATCTCAGCCGTTGAACCATTGGGGAAGATAACCAGATGCCATTCGTTTTGCTTTAGGATTCGTGCAATTTATATATATAAATGATATAATATTAAACATTATGAAATGTAATAATCTGTCACACAATTACAGTCAGATTGTATGTGATATTTAGGGTACTTAGAGGCTTAACCAGATCTTGACTTCTGAATGAAAAATGTAGCCTGATGTTTTACCTTTAAAATGCCCCCTAAACTTAGGTTTTGGTCCAGTGGTCTCTCCTGTAGGGCATTTTCCTAGGACTGGTCCTAGGCTAGGTCAGAAACTAAAACCTAAGCCCATGCCAAACCATAGGTCCACATGGCCTGAAATTTTGGGCATGTGGCTTATATGGGCATACCTAGACCCTGCCAAAAATTGAGAATTTTTGGGACAACTTTGCCTATAGTTTTTGTCATAATATCAAAAACTAAATAAATGAAATAATTGGAGTTATATACCTCCAAATGACCCCAAATTTTGGTGGTAGGTCCTTGAGGACATCCTTGGTGCATGAAAAAAATTTCAGCACATTTGGATCACTGCATGTTGGTGTAATCCACTTGCATGTGTTGGCTACTTATAGCCTTGGGGTGCAAGTAGCAAGAAATGAAATGTTGTGCATTCAGCCTAGTTGAGGCATCCAAAAATCATGGATTTGAATCCAGTGGTTCATTAGGGTAAATTTCACCCCTCAGATTAATTATGGGATTTTTGGAATAAAAAATCCCATTATTTGGAATTTTGAAAATATAGTCCTTATTGGAAAATAAATTGAGAAAATAGGTTTTGTTCATGCAAAAATCCTCAAACTTTGCCAAGTTAAAAAGAAGGTTATAATTGACTTAGGAAAATTTGATCCTTCTGTTTGAGAACTTCTGGAGTAAAATACCTTGAAATGACCATTTTACCCTTATTGCATTTATTCATGAATTGATGTAAATACATATCAGAAAAATTTGGAAATATTCCTAGTGTTGTATAATTATATTTCTAGTCTTGTATAATTATCTCAGAATTTATGGATGTACTGATAATTTTTAAATCTACATAATGGCATTTTGGTAAATACTTAAGAATGAGATTTGTTAGACCATTACACCATAGAGGTTGATGAAACTCTGCCATTAGTCTTAAATTAATGTCTTATATGCTCGGTAATTTTCCTAGAATTTTTGTAATTGAATTTCTTATACTTCCTTTGTAAAGTGATAATTATGATGATTTTGTATTAATTAAGGAATAAATAGAAATACTTAAAGGAAAATTATAAATCTTGGAAGACAATGATATTTCACTATGTTATAGGTCAGAAAAATTTCTCACATCAGTAGGATTATGATATGATATACTCCATGTGTTAAATGACCTGAAAGATTATTTGAAGAAATTAATTAATGGTTTAAATAATTGGGAAAATTATGAAAATCATCATGGTCATCATATAGGTCCATACCACCCTAGGATAAATAATTTGAGACATATGGGTCAAGGAATTAGAAGTTGGATTCCGGGGTGGAGTTAGGTCATGGGCTGCGCATAGTAAAAGTAGGTTATACTATAGGCCCACAAGGGGATAGATCGACAATTGAGCTAGAGAACACGATTGGAAGTATGACCCTGGTGGTTAGTGTCGTCTTAGTGACGAGAGTAAAAGTGCAAGCCATTGGGTAACAACTGGAATGAAGGTCGGCGGAAGACCGTCGCCATCCCGATAACAACTTGAGTCATTAGGGTCAACTAAGAGTAACAATGAGAGTTGAGTGTGGATTATGGGTAGACATCAACTAAAAGTAATTATCCTTGCGAAATGGAACTTTGGATTTTAATTCCATCTTGGTTCCTAGTGCCCCCGAGACCCCTTCATTGGGCATACCCTGGGCAGTCCTGGGATTAACCCTAATTCACTAAGTATAATAACCGGTAGGCAAGAGTAGCCTAATAGGCTAGGTAAACTGTACTTGTTCTCACTCGTGCCGGGTTGGAGGGACTTGGAGTCTATTGACTACTTGCTCACCCGTGCAAAGTTGGAGGGAATTGATGAGTTATATATTCACTCATGCCGGGTTGGAGGGACTTGGAGTCTGTCGACTACTTACTCACCCGTGTAGAGTTGGAAGGAAGTGTTTGGTTTACTTGCTCACCCAGGCAGGGTTAGAGGATTCAGGACAGGTTGGTCCTACGAGCTGGAGGCTCGAGATGAAATACTTGCATGTGCATAAATGGTGGTGGGTCATGCGGTACTGGGCCAATCGTCACACCGATGACAGTACGGTGACTCGGGTGAGGTGTACGGGTGGAAGGGCCAGTATGTTGTTTAATACTGCGGTCAGACAGACAATCCCTGAAGACGTATACCCGACCTAAAAGTCTAGCAGGCAGCTAGCAATTAGTACGCAGAGACTCTAGAGTGCACTTGTCGGTGTACAGAGACATACATGAGAGGTCTTGGCCTGATAGTGTGTATACCCGCCTAGAAAGCGGAGAAGCCCGATCCGCTGCTGCCGGAGCCACGACGGCGGTACCTGAGAGTGATGCTAGCTCTCGAAAAGTGGGAACTAAGGTTTGTGATCACGGAGTCGTTGTGTGTGAGTTGCACCTGCCTGCTGCATAATTTGCATCATAACATTCATTCATATTAGGGCATACGCTTCATAGATCCTTATCATATAAATTAGTATGGGCTCTTTTATATGATAAGTTACAATTCCTGGAAACCTTAACTTATAAATTTGTATGGGCATCTTTATAAGTTAAGGTACGCTCTGTGATGGTAGTGTAGTAGTAGTGTAGTTTTACTTTCCTGCATTACTTTCAGTTCTTCCTTTACTAGCACTGCTTTTTATTTACTAGTACTGCTCTTTACTTACCTATACTATATGATGCAGTGGCCCAGAGCCGCCCCGCTCTGTCGGAGTCACACCGAGCCAGAGGAACACGAATGGCACCCACTGCCGGGCTGCAGCCCAAGCACCCCACCCATGACCGCACCTATTCTCAGCGCGGCGGGATGTTGAGGCGAGGTCTCGAACCCAGCCCCCTTGATAAAGAGCTTTCCTAACAGCTCTCATCACCAACTGAGCTGCAGTCACAACCTAGCCAGAGGCGCCCCGCTCTGACGGCAGTCACAACCTAGCCAGAGGAGCACGTCCAGCGACACACAGCCGGGCTGCAGCCCAAGCACCCCACCCATGACCGCACCTATTCTCAGCACGGCGGGATGTTGAGGCGAGGTCTCGAACCCAGCCCCCTTGATAAAGAGCTTTCCTAACAGCTCTCATCACCAACTGAGCTGCAGCTCAGTTGGTGATGAGAGCTGTTAGGAAAGCTCTTTATCAAGGGGGCTGGGTTCGAGACCTCGCCTCAACATCCCGCCGTGCTGAGAATAGGTGCGGTCATGGGTGGGGTGCTTGGGCTGCAGCCCGGCTGTGTGTCGCTGGACGTGCTCCTCTGGCTAGGTTGTGACTGCCGTCAGAGCGGGGCGGCTCTGGGCCCACTGCATCAAAAAAGTGCACTTTTTTAATGCAGTGGCCCAGAGCCGCCCCGCTCTGTCGGAGTCACACCGAGCCAGAGGAACACGAATGGCACCCACTACCGGGCTGCAGCCCAAGCACCCCACCCATGACCGCACCTATTCTCAGCGCGGCGGGATGTTGAGGCGAGGTCTCGAACCCAGCCCCCTTGATAAAGAGCTTTCCTAACAGCTCTCATCACCAACTGAGCTCAGTTGGTGATGAGAGCTGTTAGGAAAGCTCTTTATCAAGGGGGCTGGGTTCGAGACCTCGCCTCAACATCCCGCCGCGCTGAGAATAGGTGCGGTCATGGGTGGGGTGCTTGGGCTGCAGCCCGGTAGTGGGTGCCATTCGTGTTCCTCTGGCTCGGTGTGACTCCGACAGAGCGGGGCGGCTCTGGGCCACTGCATCACTATATACTTGGAACTGCTAGAGTAGAATGTTAATACCTATTACAACTGCTAGTTAGTTCTTGTCACCTGCTTCCACTTTTGTTACCCCTTGTTATCCTCCGCTTCGTCCTCCCGCTCGGTGCCTAGGAGCTGCGGGGCGAGGTGCGGAGGAAACGACTTAGTCTTTTTGACTAATGGTCGGTGACCATATTATTTTAGGAGCCCGAGGAGATGGACCAACACGTCGAGGAGGCAGAACTTGAGGAGCAGATACCGATACCACCTACTACCGCTACGGGAGCACGTCCTCAGGTGAGATGAGTTGAGATGATAGATTCCGCTGCTGTTAGATTGAGAGAGAGTGATTTGATATTGATGTACTGGGCATAAGCCCTTATTCACTTTCATTTTCATACTCATTTTGGACTATATTCATGTACTTTTCATTTGATATATATATGATTAGTACTGTGGCTGTGGACTGTGATATTTACTCTGTTTTATACTTCTATTTCTCATATTGGCCGACAGGTTTATGATCGTACTAGCCGGCAGAATCGGCGACTTGCGGTGTCGACTAACCCGTGTGTTAGTGTCACCGTAAGGCGGCGGTTCTGAGCATAAGATCCGGGTACTCCTCGGGAGGGGGAATCGGATCTTACAAACTGGTATCAGAGCCAGGTTTCGATCCTGGGACCTGTGGGTTATGGGCCCACCACGCTTCCGCTGCTGGAGGTTCAGAAACCTCGCTTCCAAGGCATCTCTATCTGTGGAGGATACATAGTGCTCTAAGAACTCATCACTGAATTCCTCCCAAGTAATATCCATCAACTCCCTATCAGCGTATGTAGAGTCTCGTACAGACTTCCACCACCTTTTCGCATGAGCCTCCAGTACTGAGGTGGTAAGAGGGACAACCTGTCTGACGGGGCAGCTGATGCCAGCTAACAGCTCCTGAATGTTCTCGAGCCACTCCTCCGTCTTCACCGCATCTTCTGTCCCGCGGTACACTGGCGGAGACAGACTCTTAAAGGCATTCAACCAGTTCGACCCGGGGTTTGGCAGCTGTGCCGGGGCTTGCTGGGCTCTGAAGGCATCCAGGATAGCCGTCAGAGTTTGTCCCATCTCTGTCTGCATGAAGGGAATGACAGCCGGAGGGGGAGGAACCGCATCCTGTGGAGGCTGCATAAAGGTAAGGTAAACGTCAAAATTGGCCTAACTCATTGTTTAATGGACTGTTTTATGTGACTTTTTGCACATGGGCACAAGTTTTACAGAGACTGAGGGAGTTTCAGATGTATGCCAAGTTCTCGAAGTGCCAGTTTTGGATGCAGGAGGTTGGTTTCCTGGGGCATACTATCAGCGGGGCTTGATTGGCAGTAGATCCAGCCAAAGTAGAGGCAGTGTGGGATTGGCCACGACCAAAGACAGCGCCAGGCATCCGCAGTTTCTTGGGTTTAGCCAGTTATTATCGCAAGTTCGTGGAGGGGTTCTCGAGGATAGCCCTCCCCCTCACGTCCTTGACGAAGAAGGATGCGGTGTTTGTTTGGACAGAGCAGTGCGATGCGGCTTTTCAGGAGCTGAAGGACCGACTCACTTCATCCCCCATCCTTGCACTCCCATCTGGGAGGGAAGGATTCCAGATTTATACATATGCCTCCTATCAGGGGATGGGTGCTGTCCTGATGCAGCATGGACACGTTATCGCTTATGCTTCGTGACAGTTGAAGAAGCATGAGCATAACTATCCAGTACATGATCTCGAGCTCGGGGCTGTGGTATTCGCCCTCAAGACATGAAGACACTACTTATATGGGATCCATTGTGATATCTATTCAGATCACAAGAATCTCAAGTACATTGACACGCAGAAGGATCTAAACCTGCGCCAGAGGAGATGGCTTGAGTTCCTCTGCGATTATGACTATGAGGTGCACTATCATTCGGGGAAGGCGAACACTGTTGCAGATGCCTTGAGCAGGAGAGTCGACACCTCTGGACCGGAGCCTCGGATGATGTCTATAGAGTTGCTTCGCATGATGGAGGATATGCACATTACCATGGTTTCGGAGGCCGAGCCAGTGGTATACAGAGAGTACTTGAGTTCTTTGATCAGTGACGATGACATCCGGGAGCGCATAGTTACACATCAGAGATTGGATGCTGATTTAGAGCCTATTTTCGGCGCCCTGGAAGGGGGCAAGTATGAGGACTACACGCTGCCGGAGCAGCACATTACTACTACAGCCGGACCGGTAGAGCCTGACAGATCAGTTAGATTGGAGCCGATCCGGATTGACGATACGACCGTTCGAGTGTTGCGGAAGAAGAAGGTCCCTCTCGTGAAGGTGTTGTGGTCCAACCATGGGGGAGGAAGTGTACCTCATATGCTTCGAGATGGAGACAGTCGAGAGTTCCATAGCCGATATCCCGGTGGTCCGGGATTTCTCCGACGTATTCCCGGAGAAATTGCCCGGACTACCACCGGCTCGAGATCTGGACTTCAGAATTCAGCTAGTGCCGGGGGCGAGACCAGTGTCCCGGGCACCTTATAGGATGGCTCCCAGGGAGCTGGCAGAGTTTAGGACGCAGCGGAAGCGTGGTGGACCCATAACCCACAGGTCGGAGGATCGAAACCTCCCTCTGATACCAGTTTGTAAGATCCGATTCCTCCTCGGGAGGGGGAATCAGATCTTACACTTAATGTATTACAGTGGCCAATGGTGACACTGTTCAGGTCTCTGGCTTTGCTGATAACCCTCTCACTTTTTCTCTATCACTACGCCCGACTCTTCATGTTCCGGGCTACTCGTTTAATTTACTTTTTGTTGGTCATCTCACTGCTGATTTAAATTGCTCTGTAACATTTACATCTTCTTTTCTGATACAGGATCGACAGACGCGAAATATCATTGGTAAGGGACGACTGCAGAACCGACTCTACCTTCTTGATGACTCTCCTACTATCCTCTCTCCCGTCTCCTCCGTCGATTGACATCGACATCTTGGGCATGCCCCTTTACCCGTCCTCCAAAAGGCTCTACCATATGCATCTCTTCCTCATTTTCAGTGCGAATCTTGTATTTTCGGCAAACAACCCCGTTCATCTTTTTCATCTCATTGTACTCGGAGTTCTGCTCCTTTTATTTTAGTACACTCCGATATATGAGGTTCGTACAAAATCACTAGCATTTCTGGGTATCGTTATTTTTTAATTTTTATTGATGATTATTCTCGGATGACGTGACTATATTTATTTCGCGATCGCTACGAGCTTCCCCGTATCTTTTGGGCATTCCTCCTTGAGACCCACACATAATTCTCCACGAACATCAATACTCTTCGCACCGATAATGCTCACGAATACACTATCCACGAATTTGCGAACCTTTGCTCTGAATTTGGGGTCATTCACCAAAAATCATGTGCCTATACCCCCCAACAAAACGGGGTCGCCGAACGTAAGAATTGACATCTGCTCGATGTTGTTCGCTCTTTCATGCTTCAAACGCAGGTTACCAAAGCGTATTGAAACTTTGCGATTTCGACGGCATGCTATCTGATTAACCGTCTCCCTTCCCCCATACTCCACAATGCTACTCCGTTCAGCCTCCTGTTCCCCTATACTCCGACATTCTCTCTCACACCACGCATCTTTGGTTGTACTTGCTATGTTCACATTCTTGGTCCATCCACGGACCAGTTGGATCCCCGGGCGGCCAAACACATCTTCGTTGGCTATTCTCGAACTCAGAAAGGCTACGTATGCTATTCTCCTGCGACCCATAAGGTGATTGATTTTGCTGATGTTACTTTTCGGGAGGATCTTCCTTTCTTCTCTGCTCTAGATCCAACACCTCTACCACCACCTGTCCTACGACTTGTCATTTCCGTTACCACTTCTCCACCACCAAAAATTTCTGACCAGGCTCCCACTCTTTCCAAGCCGCCTCTTATACATGTTTACACTCGTCGCCATCCTGGCTCCGTTGCCCCAATGCAGTCGATTTCGACCTCTGATGCTCCGCGACCTGCTGGTCCGGCACCAGAATCCACCGCTCATCCCATGGTGAATTATGTATCCTTACATCGCCTATCCCCACGACATCAAACTTTTGCCACTTCATTATCCTCGATTTCTGTACCAAACTCTGTGCAGGAGGCTCTCCAACATCCTGGTTGGCGGCCATGGAAGAAGAAATGACTGCTCTCTGAGCCAACCAGTCATGGAACCAGGTACCTCCACCTACCGGTCAGACACCTGTTGGGTGAAAATGGGTCTTTGCCATCAAACATGCTCCTGATGGGACAATTGACCGTTTGAAGGCCCTCCTAGTGGCTCGTGACTTCACCCTACAACAAGGTCTCGATTATGAGAAAACATTCTCTCCAGTAGCCAAGCTCGACATCGTTCGTGTCATCCTCTCCGTGGCTGTGCATCGCCAATGACCCCTTACATCAACTGGATATCAAGAATGCGTTTCTGGATGACGACCTCCAGGAAACAGTCTACATGCAACAATCTCCCGTGTTTGAGACCACGGGTGAGTCCCGAGTTTGTCATCTTAAAAAGTCAATTTATGGTCTCAAACAATCCCCTCGAGCATGGTTTGACAGGTTCAGTAAGGCAATTCGGGAAGTCGGGTTTACTCGGAGCTCAACAGACTTCTCTCTGTTCACTCGACATCGGGCAACAGGAACGGTTCTTCTGTTAGTATATGTTGATGACATTTTAATCAGTGGAGACGATTTAATGGGAATCCAAGCGGTCAAACAACACCTTAGCTCTATTTTTCAAACAAAAGATCTGAGGCATCTTCGATACTTCTTTGGTCTTGAGATTGCGAGACGTCCAGATGAGCTTGTCCTCTCTCAACGGAAGTACTTTCTGGATCTCCTTCAAGATGCTGACTACTCTGGATGCAAGCCCACTACTAATCCAATGGATACAAATCATAAGCTATGCGCACATGCTTCTGATACGGATTTTTCTCTCCAAAATCCGGAATACTATCGACGACTTGTTGGAAAATTGATCTACCTAACAGTCACAAGACTGGATATGTCCTTTGTTGTTGGGGTGGTCAGTCGGTTTATGCATGCCCCTCGAATATCTCACCTTCAAGCCGTTGAACGCATCCTAAGATATCTTAAAACAGCTCCGGGTCAAGGGCTGGTATACAAAACCTCATCCTCTACTCCAACGTTGGGCAATATCTTCCTTATGATCTTTATTTCCCCATAATTTCTTCTCTAACTCCTTCAACAGCTGCATTTATGTGAGCCTTGAGAGAAGTACTTTGCTCAGCCAACATTAACTTCAGAGCAACCAATATAGAAGTTGTGGAATCTGCAGGGTTGTATGTGGTGGGACCTGAGGGGTGAGGAGCATCTTTAGAAGGTGGCTGTGACTTGTTCCTCATCACACATAGGTCCTCTTGGATTGTCAACTCAGTGTGAGTTGCATCCTCAGCCTCTTTAGGTACAAACACTTGATAATCTGGAGTAGGGAGGTTAGTGCAAGTCTCCCCCTCACTGCCAGCATCCACTTCCAGAAATTCACCTACATCATCATCTTTGAACTTGTCATGGATATCTTCTGGTTCCTTTTCTGCTAACTCTACTTCAACTGATGTGACTTCTTGTGGAAGAACTTTTTCTGCCTCTCCGCAGCTGAGGCATCCTTCTCCAAATCAACTAGGATGTCATGAATTTGAGTGCTGCCATCTTGGTGAACAACATCCATGTCATCAGTTGATGAAAGGTCTGGGACATGGATGGGTTCACTCCTTTCATCTTCTCCACTTCCTTCATCAAAGGACTTGAATCCCGAGACAATTTTTCCATGAGAGAATTCTTCCTTACTTCCAAAATCTACAACAATTATCTTACCCTTCTTCTTACCCAGTCTCTTCTTTTCTTTTGAAGGCTTCATCAGAACCTTTTCATATCTTTCCAGTGTCTTAATATCCATTCTTCTCATGTGATGGATTCTTGCATCTTGCTTCTGATTGAAGTTACCTGGATATGTAGTTAAGAGGTAAAGAGATAGGATCCTTCCAAGGTTAGGAACTTGTAAACTTTCCTTAATCCTTAGAAAGACAACTTGAGCTCAATTAGTCTTTTTCATCATAATCACTCTGCTCATGTACTTGAATATATTGTCATGAGACCCCACATTGCACAGGAGAGCCTTCCCAATGAAATCTGCAAGGAGCTTTCCTTTCTGATTGAAATACTTTCTTTCTAATGATCCATATGACTCTCCAGAGTATTCACACCAATCTAGAGCATCTATGGTGCCCTACCTGGTGATTTCTTGATGAATTTCCTCAAGAGAAAGAGGAAATTTCAGAGCTTTAGCTAGCCTCAAAGGGCTTATCTTGACCTTAAATCCACCTATCTTGCTTTTGATGGATTTTCCTGAAGGAGACACCTTGTCATTTGAATAAAGCTCCAAAACTTCCTGCTTCAGAATTACTTTCGGCTCAGAAAGTACAAATTCAAGGCAAACGACATCAAGTTGCCTGATTACTGACTTAATTTACTTTGGAACTTCTTGAAAGCCATGCCTTATAACCTCACTGCTCTCATACAAATAATCTTTTCTGTTGGGAGTCATTTCTTTGAGAGCTTGTTGTAACAAATTGTCGTGTGAGATGGAGAGCACGAGACAGAGACTAGGGCAAGGATGTTTACGTTTTAAACCTAAACCCTTTGGCACTAATGTATGCGTGTTTATATATATATATATCTAAAGAATTAGAAATGAAGCGTCGCGTACCTTGATAGGAGATCTATTTAAATCCAACGAGTGAGATTAATTTGAGAACGATAGAACTTGAACAGCCTATCAGAAATTTGCCGTCGTGATCCATCAAGACGAACAAAATAATGTAACCGATACTGATCAATTCATTTTGTCCACAGGTCGATCAAAATGTTACAGCCGATAATGATCCTATCCTTTAAGTATGTCACATTTGACCTCCTTATGGATCATAGCGACAAGCACACCTCCTGTGTGTGAGTCATTTGACTCATTCTTAGATGTTCCTGCATACATGATTAAAGTCCTAGCATCTACTAGATACCACTAGATAACATGATCTAACATTATGCAACTAAGATAAACAAAAAAGTCAACTGAGCATGCAAATCATTCTAAGTTAAGTATACCCTACTCAATCTTAAAGAAATTAAATTTTGCTTCATCTAGAGGCTTTGTAAAGATAGCTGCCACATGTTTGTCAGTGGGGATAATTCAAGACAAATATCTTCCTTTTCTACATGCTCTCTGATGAAGTGATACCTTCTCTCAATATGCTTAATCCTGCCGTGTAACACAGGGTTCTTAGCAATTGAGATGACACTGGATAAATCACAAAACATGAGTTTTGCTTATCTTTTGATTGTAGTCCTGCAGCTGATGCTGAATCCATAATAATTGAGCACAATAACTGTCACCTGAAATATATTCTGACTCAGTTGTTGAGATAACAACACTTGTCTGCTTCTTGTTACTATAGATAATAAGTCTTTTCCTAAGGAACTGACATGTTCTTGAGGTGCTTTTCCTATTTTCTTTGCAACCTGCACAATCTGCATCTGAAAAACCAGTAAGTTCAAAATCATTATTCTTGGGGTACTAAAGGCCAAAATGTTGAGTGCCCTTAAGGTATCTCAAAATTCTCTTTGCAATTGAGTAATGAGATTCCTTAGGACATGTCTGTTATCTAACACATAAACATGTTGCATACATAATATCAGTTCTACTAGCAGTTAAATAAAGCAAGGAGCCAATTATACACCTGTACATGGACTCATCAAAAAGTTTCCCTTTCTCATCCTTGTCCAGAGATATATTTGACCCCATGTGAGTTTTCATGAAAGTGCCACTTTCCATACCAAACTTTTTTATTAACTCCCTAGTGTACTTGGTCTGAGAGATGAAAATTCTATCTTCAGACTGTTTCACTTTGAGACCTAAGAAATACTTAAGCTCCCTCATACTACTCATTTCATACTCTCATTTCATCAGGTTAGCAAACTTCTTACAAAAGTTGTCATCCGTAGACCCAAATATAATGTCATCAACATATATTTGGACTAGGAGACTCCCTTTATTTCGCTAAAGAATAATGCATTTACTATCTATCTCCCCTCTTGAGAATTTATTTTTAATGAGTAATGTAGACAAAGTTTCATATCAAGCCCTAGGGGCTTGTTTTAATCCATAAAGTGCTATCTTAAGAAAATAAACATATTTAGGGTGAAAAGGATTGACAAAACTTGATGGTTGCTCTACATAAACTTCCTCTTTAAGGTCACCATTCAGGAAGGTTGACTTCATATACATCTGGTAGACCTTGAATCCCTTGTAGGCATCATATGCAAGGAACAACCTTATTGCTTCTAGCCTTGCTACTGGAGTAAATGTCTGGTCAAAGTCAATGTCTTCTTCTTGTCTGTACCCTTTTGCAAGCAGCCTTGCCTTGTTCTTTGCAATCACTCCATTTTCATTCATTTTTTTTTCTGAAGATTCACTTGGTCCCAATGATGTTGTGTCCTTGAGGTTTTGTAACAAACTTCCATACTTTGCATCTTTTGAATTGATGAAGTTCTTCCTGTATAGCCATTATCTAAAAAGGGTCCTGGTTTACTTCTTCAAACTTCCTTGGATCCACCAGTGAGAAGCTCAAATAAAAAGCTTCATTATGTATCTTGCTTATTGTTGTGATCCCCTGACTGACATCCCCTATAATTAGATTGCTGGGGGGATCCTTTAGATGCCTGGTTGCTGCAGGAATCCTTACTGCAGTTAGCTGTATTCTTGGAATGTCTTCAGACTGCCGACTCACATCTTCAGCAACCTAAACTACATCTGGTGGATGATCTACCTCAGTTATGATTTTATCATGTGAGAAGATCTTACTTGTACTCGACTTGTCATTTAAGGACAGTTCATTCATGTTTACTTCAGTACTTGCAAAGTTGCAATAATAGAACTAGACCAGCCCTTGCGTATCAGACTAGTCTCTTAAAAACTACATTGATTGATTTCTCAATCACGTTAAATTTCTTGTTGAATATACTAATAGGCTGTGCTATGTGAGCAATATCCAACAAAGATACCTTCATTGCTCTTCTATTTAAACTTAGTTAAATAAGATTTCCATTATTTAAAATGAAATAGTTTCAGCCAAAGATTCTAAAATATGATATAATTGGTTTTCTCTCTTTCAACAATTCATAGAGTTTTCTTGTGATTTTTGGTGATGCAAGCTCTATTCAATACATAGCAGACAATATTGACTATTTTAGCCCAAAAATTTTCTAGCAGTGATGGGTCACTCAACATGGTTCTAGCTGCCTCTATCAGTGTTGACTATTTTAGCCTTGAAATTTTCAGGCAGTGATGAGTCACTCAACATGGTTTTAGCTGCCTTTATCAGGGTCCTATTTTTTCTCAGCCACTTCATTCTGTTGTGGAGTTCTGGGAGAGAACTCTTGCGAGATACCATGTTTTTGATAGAAATTTGTCATAGCACCAGATTGAAATTCTGTTCTCTGTTAATTTCTTACTTTGACCACAGAGAACTCCATTTCTTTTTGAATGGACTTGACAAATGTCATGAAGACAGTAAGTGTATTTGACTTATTTTTAAGGAAGAACTCATGTATATCTAGAGTGGTCATCAACTATCACAAAAGTATACAACTTCCCTCCTAAACTTTGAATGCACAAAGGACCAAAAAGATCCATGTGCAAGTGTGCAACAACATCTAATAGAATCTTTGTGTGCAATGCTTTTAAAAGTGACCCTTATTTGCTTGCCCATTTGACATGCATGACATGAACCTTTTTTAATGCATTTTAATTTTGGTCAATCCCTAACTAGGTTTTCCATGAACAATTTGCAAATTGTTTTGTAGTTAATGTGAACTTATCTCTTGTGCCATTGTACAAATAGAGATTTTTTCTCATTAGCTACAAGACAAACTGCAATAGAAGAATCAGAATAAATGAAACCTAAACAATAAACATTTCCACTCCTGATTCCCAAGAGAATTGTCTCTAAGTCAATTGACTTTTTGATCAGTCAATTCTACTTGTGGAATTCAATAACATAGCCTAAGTTGCACAGTTGACTTATGCTTACAAGATTGTGTTGCAACCCCTCCACATAAGTTACCATTGTGATAGAGACTGCCATTGGTTATCATATTATAGACTTTGGTGACTCCTCTATCAGAACCTCCAAATATGATCTTTGGACCATTCTTTACTGGGGCATACTTCTTAAGAATGCTCCTTGTTCCAGTCATGTGTCTGGAACATCCATTGTCCAAATACCATATTTGTTTGAGGTCATAGATTTGCTGTGTTACAGAAAGTGACAACATGACTGCTATGCACTGTTTATCAAATCCACTATTTCATAAGCATACAAAACATATCAAAAAGGTAAGGTAAAAGATTATTGACTGGAATATTGTTACAAAGATTCTCAGTATAGAAAATCAATTAACAAATATCTTTATCAAACCTGTTGGGGAATAAGATTAGAGGCATAGGATGCAAGCTGAGCAGTGTTAACATTATGATTTCTCCTTGCTCTAGGTTGACAGGGGAGATGTAATTGAAGTGAAGGTAAGGTAATTCTAACTAGTGGTGACCATAATCACATAAGGTCTGTGTTACACTCACATTCGCCTAAGTGGACCTCCCTCTTTGGAACCACCGGACCGCGCATATAGAAGCCGCCATGATAAATTTATGGTGAAATATACTATTTTGTAATTTATTAGTTAATATTAATTATTGATTATTAATTAATATTGATTAAATTAATTAAATACAATAAAATATTATCTATGCTTGCCCTCATCTATATAAGGGGGATGCTTGAGTGTTTGGCATCTCGGAGGATCATTATTGTGCTAACTCTCTCTCTCTCTCTCCCTTTCTCTCTCTTAGGGCTCTTCTCTTTTCCTCTCATGTATGTATCACTATTATGAATGTAATGCAATGACTGTTGTCTCATATACTTCATTCTCTCTCTCGCGCGCATCGAATTGAGTAAGTCACTTATTGAAGATTTTTGTTCATAACAATTGGTTCGACTTGCCATTTTTCGGATTTCCACAGGAGCTTTCTTAGCCGCCAGTAAGAAACCATCCTCTCTGTCTGTAACAACCCGTATAAAAAAAACTAGAACAAAACTAATTATACATTTGAATGGCAATTGTGTAATTAGGGCCTTAGGTTTTTCTCCTCTAAACCTAAACCGACCAGCCGTCTCCCGATCCTTATTATCCCCGCAAGTCGAACCCACACGGCTCCCGTTTCCCGATCCCAACTCCAGTGCCAACCAGCCGCCTGCTTCCGCTACTCTCGCAAGCCCCGTCTCCCGGCGCCGATCTCGTCTCCTGCTCCAGGCGCCGATAACTTCTCTGGATCCTCCTCCGTCTCAGGCCGCCGCCTTCTCCTCCCATGGTCGGCGTCTCTTCCTCCTGCCATGGCCGACTGCTTTTGCTCTTTCTTTGCTAGGCCCGACAATGCCTCCTCTTCTTCGATTAGCAAGGGTAACGTCCCTTCTTCTCCTCCAAAGGGGCCGACATCATCTTCCTCGCTTCCTTGGGCTCCGTTTACGGCTAGGGTTTTGCTCGAACCCTCCTCTACTCAAATTTTGGGCCCGGATTTGACTTCCGCGGGTAATATTCCCCCTCCTCACCTTCTCTATTCAGTTTTTCATGATCTTTTCTTGGAAGTTTTTGTCTCCAAATTTTGTATACGTTGCAATTCAGATTTTTGCCCCCTTGCGATCGTCTAACTGTGATATGTTCGTGTTTTCCGGCGCCGCTCCTCTATTCAGTTGGTGGGAATCTTGTGAAGTCCTCTCCGAATTAGGGTTTCCCCGAGCCTAAGCGTCATCAAGTCTTCATTTCCGCGTGGTGTCTCTTCTCCCCTCACATTTGAGGGAGGTAAATTTCTTAATCTCCCTCTAATACCAACTGTCACGACCCATCTCGACAAAAGTCAGAGTGCGCTTCAGACGAGTCGTGACAGTTGGTATCAGAGGGAGGTTTGTTCGAAAGATAAAACATTTTGTAATTATCAAATATTTTGAACTTTATCATAAAAAATAAATATACATGCATCATTTCTTCACTCACTTGTCATTATCTGTTGTTCGCGGCTAAAACATGCACACACTCACTCATAAACATGAGTAGTATGCACACGAATGTTAAAGATGTATGGACAAACTTAACATTTTTGTGCATATGAATGTCCACTACTATATACACCGCTTGCTAATATTAAATTGTATGAGCGGTTTAATATTTTCAAGTGCGTTGACATTAGAGTTTTAATATGCATGATATGTTAAGTGATATGGACGCTTAACATGACATGTATATCCATTCATATCATAAATCATAGCACAAGTGTGATGCCAAGGACAACAATAATGATTGTACACACATGAATTTACTAATTGCTTGACATTGCACAAGATCTCATGTTTGCACTTGCATGATTATTACCTATAGTTGTCCGATGAAAATGCTGTAATTATACATAATTTATGTACCTGACAGTATGAAATGTGTTAGAATCTCTAATTTCAAGTCTCCGATTTTTGTAATTAGTCCTTCCTGTTTCGCGTGTCTGTCAATCTTATATGGTCATCCTCTATCCCTTTCTAGCTTCTAGGTGTCAGCAAGAAGTGAGAGTTTTCTTGTAAATGGTTCTGCTGAATTAATTCAGTATTGTTTGTGCTCTTCCATCCCTAGAGTGACTTGCTTCTGTCATCACTCAATCATCATTCAGCTTCTTTTTCTCTTCGATGTTCTATCTTCGCTTCTTGCAAGGATTTTCTCGCACTCAAGTTCTCGAGTCTTATCTTTCAATTTTGAGCTAATTGAAGCAATTCCTGTGCTCCCTGAAGCAAATCTTTTGTATCTTGCTGAACTCGCTAAGTCTAAAAAGTTCTCCTGTGAACTTGAATCTGACTTACGTTGTAAGTATCTGCAATTTTTCTCTTGATCTTAGTAAATATCTGCGATTGTTCTTTTTACTATTTCAGTACATTCATAGTTAGTTTTCATGTCTCAGTCTTCAAATCTTGTTGTAATGAATGACATCTGAATCTTCGCCATAAAAGCTTCAATTCAGAGAATTCTTAGAAAGTTTCTGGACAAAACTTCCTAAGTAGGGGAGAATGTAATAACCCGTAAAAAAATAGAACAAAACTAATAATACATTTGAATGGCAATTGTGTAATTAGGGCCTTAGGTTTTTCTCCTCTAAACCTAAACCGGCCAGCCCTCTCCCGATCCTTATTATCCCCGCAAGTCGAACCAACACGACTCCTGTTTCCCGGTCCCGACTTCAGCGCCATCCTGCCGCCTGCTTCCGCTACTCTCGCATGCCCCGTCTCCCGACGCCGATCCCATCTCCTACTCCATGCGTCGACAACTCCTCTGGATCCTCCTCCGTCTCAGACCGCCTCTTCTCCTCCTCCCGTGGTCGGCGTCTCTTCCCCCTGCCATGGCCGACTGCTTCAGCTCTTTCTTTGCTAGGGCCGACAACGCCTCCTCTTCTTCGATTAGCATGGGCAGCGACCCTTCTTCTCCTCCTAAGGGGCCGACATCTGCTTCCTTGCTTCCTTGGGCTCCGTTTATGCCTATGGTTTTGCTCGAACCCTCTACTCAAATTTTGGGCTCAGATTTGACTTCCGTGGGTAATATCCCCCCTCCTCTACTTCTCTATTCAGATTTCCATGAACTTTTCTTGGAATTTTTTGTCTCCAATTTTTGTATACGTTGCAATTTAGATTTTTTCCCATTTGCGATCGTCTAACTGTGATATGTTCATGTTTTACAACGCCGCTCCTCAATTTAGTTGGTGGGAATCATGTGAAGTCCTCTCCGAATTAGGATTTTCCTGAGCCTAAGCGTCGTCAAGTCTTCATCTCCGCGTGATGTCTCTTCTCCCCTCACATTTGAGGGATGTAAATTTCTTAACCTCCCTCTGATACTGTTGGTGCTTGGAGACCGGGCGGTCTGCCCCTGGCGACTTGAAGACCGCGCGGTCTGGCGATTTCTCTCCAGCGGTTAGCTAGCTGGTTGTTGCTGATTGGTGATCGGGCGGTCTGGAGGCTTGACACAGACGACTTGAAGACAGTGTCGGCTTGTCTTCTCTTCATTGTGGTTGTCGGGCGGTTAGTCTAACCGCGCTCCTTGTATAGTTACTTGTTCCTGTTATTATTAGTTTCTTATTGCTAATTTATAATCTCTCCTCTCTCCATTCTATAAAAGAGAGGCCATAACTTTGTAAACATTACATTTTTTTGATAATAAAATTCTATTAGTCCAATTTTCCGGTCTTCTTTTTCTTGTTCGCACATGGTATTAGAGGACTCGATCTTTTCCTCCTGATTTTGTGAGCTTCCTCTGACCGCGCGAGCTGTCTTCTCGCGACCTGTTCTCGCGGCTTGTTCCTTCTTCTCTCGACCTGTCTTCGCGACTTGCTTCTCCCTCCTGTTTGCGCTCTGTTCGCGCGGCTTCTTTCTCCTCCTGGTCGTTGCCCTTTGTGTGCGCGACCTCTCCGTTTGCCCTTTGTGTGCGCGACCTCTCCTCCTGGTCGTTGCCCTTTGTGTCCGCGACTTGTTCTTCTCGCCGCGACCTGTTTGTCTAGCCGCGCCCTGCTCTTAGTCGCTGCGACCTTGTCTCTTCTCTCTGTTCGCGCGGCCTATCTCTTCTGTTCGCGCGGTCTCCTCTGTTTTCTGCTCTCGTCTTCTATGGCCCTCTCCGATACCTCTACCACTACTCCCGTGGCCCACCCTCCTCCTCCTTCTCCTCTTCCTACTCCTTCGGGCAACCTTGGCACCGTTTCCAAACTCATCGGTCCCAACTACCCGGACTGGAGTGTCTCCTTCACCTTTCTTCTTCGCTCACAACGCAAATGCCATCATCTCACCGATGACACTCCTCCTCGAGACTCCGCTCTCTTTGATTATTGGGACGCTAGCGACACCCTTGTTCGCACTTGGCTGGCTAACAACCTTTCTTATGAGTGTCTCCCCGTCATCCGTCATGATGAAACGGTCAAGGCTGCTTGGCTTCATCTTGCCGCTCTCTACTCATAGGGGGCTCAGACATCTCGCATCTATACTCTGTATGCGGACCTCTTTGCTCGTCCCTCCATGTCTCCTGCCGTTGCTTACCAACAGGTTCAGGCTCTCGGAGCCGAGATTCTCCAGAATCGCCCCTTCTCTGCGGATTTGGTTGAGCAACACAAGCACTTCAAGGAACTTCTGGTTGTGTGCTATCTTCTACGACTTCCTGAGTCTTATGACATGATCCGTCAACAAATCCTTGGCGAGACGGATTCTCCCACCTTGGATGCCACTGCTGCCCGCATCTCCGCGGTTACGTCTCTGCTACAACGTCCGTTGTTATCCTCCCCTCCTCAATCAGACCTCTATGCTCACCAGACTCAACGGAGTGGCTCTGGTGGCCGCAACCACCACTCCGGCGAGCGCGGCCATTCCCGTTTTCTCTGCTCTCACTGTGGTCGCACCGGCCACCCGGTTGATCGCTGTTGGAAGAAGCATCCTCATCTTCGACCCACTAGGGACGCTTCCACCTCCTCTTCAAAGCAATCCGCCTCGGTGGTCACGTTTTTAGGTAGTGCCCACGTAGTTACTCAAGGTAAATGGCTGATCGACTCTGGTGCTACAAATCATATGACCGATAATCCTCAGTGTTTTTCTCTCTTATAAACACATGATCGGTTGCCCCCGGTGTTTATTGCGGACGGTTCTCCCTCACCGGTCAATGAGACGGGAGTGGTTCAAGTCACGCATTCTCTTCGCTTAGCGGATACCCTCTACGTGCCCAAGTTCTCTTGCAATTTATTATCTGTTACTTCTCTGTGCAAGCAACTACAGTGTTCCGTCACATTCACTCATACTTCTTGTTCTTTTCAGGATCCGGGCTCCCAATTGACGATTGCTATTGAGATTGAGAGCGGCGACCTCTACTTCCTCGACAACGCGTACGCTATGCCCGTCTTCTCCTCTTCTTCTACTGATCTTCTCCAGTGGTACCTTTGCCTTGGTCATGCTCCTCCACGACTTATTCGTCAGCCTCTGCCCCAGCTTCCTCCGCAGAGTCCTCTCAATTGTGACGCATGTCAGCTTGGCAAGCATCAACGCTCCTCCTTCCCACCAAAGCAAGGTCGTGGATCTTCCCGTCCATTTGATCTAGTTCACTCTGATATCTGGGGTCCCACTCCTACCCTCACCATAGGTCGGGGTAGTTCATATTTTGTAACTTTTATTGACGATTTCTCCCGCTGTACTTGGGTGTATCTTTTAAAAAATCGTTCTGAATTATTCTCTGTATGGACATCCTTTTATTTTATGATTAAAACTCAGTTTGATGTTTCTATTAAAATCTTTCGCTCTGATAATGCAAAGGAATATCTTAGTCATGATTTTTCTTCTTTTTGTATGCAAAATGAAATTGTTCATCAAACTAGTTGTGTTTATACCTCACAGCAAAATGGCGTGGCGGAACGCAAAAACCGTCACCTCCTTGATGTCGCTTGCACTTTGATGACACAAATGCAGGTTCCTCGCTCCTATTGGGGCTATGCCGTTCTCATCTCCTGCTATCTCATCAATCACATTCTCTCCACGGTTCTCCACGGTCAAACCCCATTCTCCATTCTCTATCCGGCCAAGGATTCGTTTCCTCTCCCTCTGCGTATCTTTGGGCGTACGACTTTTGTGCACGCTCCCTCCGCCACCCATAATAAACTCTACCCACGTGCCACCAAATGTGTCTTTCTGGGTTACTCTACCACTCATAAATGTTATTGTTGTTTTGACCCCGTTCTTCGCAAACAGTTCGTCTCCACAGACGTAAACTTCTTCAAAAATGCTTTCTATTTCTCTCACGACTGCTCCTTTCTTCCTGATGTTCCTTCTCCTACCATCCCCTCCGTCCCCTCCGTCCCCTCCGTCCCCTCCGTCCCCTCCGTCCCCTCTACACCTACCGAGATATCTCCTCCTCTACTGTGTCCACCGTCTCCTCCTCTCTCTCCGCCTCCGCTGTCTTCCACTTCTCCGCAGCCGTCTCTCTCTACTCCCGGGCCAGCTCTCTCCGACACGGATGCACCGGAAACTAAGGAACACGCCGAACTGGATCTTCTCATTGCTCTTCGCAAAGGAGTGCAGACATGTACCCAACACTCGCTAGCTGCTGTTTTTTCCTATGCTCGTCTTACTCGCATGAATTTTGCATTGGCGATCTCTGCCACTGCCACTCCCCGCACATACCAGGAAGCCCTTGCTATTCCTCATTGGAAGGCGGCTATGGATGAGGAAATTGCCACTCTCACTGAGAGGGGTACATGGACCCTTGTTCCTCCTCCGTTGGGCACCGATGTTGTTGGCTGTCGGTGGGTCTTTGTTGTGAAGTTCAGTCCAGACGGCAGTGTGGATCGTTACAAGACGCGTCTTGTTGCCAAAGACTTCACTCAGACTTATGGTATTGATTATTTTGACATCTCTCCCGTTGTTCGTCTCAGCATTATTCAGCTTCTCCTCTCTGTGGCCGTCAACAACGATTGACCAAATTCCTAACTGGATGTCAAAAATGCTTTTCTCTACGGTGATCTTCAGGAAGATGTCTACATGGAGCAACCTCCTGGGTATGTTGCTCAGGGGGAGACACAGGTATGCCGGCTGAAGAAAGCCATCTATGGCCTAAAGCAAAGCCCTCGTGTTTGGTTTGACAAGTTTAGTGGCATTGTGGCGGCCGTGGGTTTTACCAGAAGTTCCGCCGATCACTCATTGTTCATTCAGAAAACCTCCCTGGGTCTGGTGGTTCTTGCTGTATATGTGGATGATATTCTTCTCACTGGAGATGACCAGACTGGGATAACCTTGATAAAGAAACATCTCCGTCAACACCTGGTCACGAAGGATATGTGTTCTCCAAAATACTTTCTGGGAATAGAAATCTCTCGAAAGCTCAACTCCTTGGTCCTCTCCCAATGTAAGTATGCTCTTGATCTTTTTAAAGAGACATGGTTGACTGGGGCTAAACCTGCCCGATGCCTCATGACTCCTGGAGAAGATAAAACCTGGACAGATGACTCGCCTCCTCTATTTGATGTTACGAGGTACAGGCGTATGGTCGGAAAACTCATTTATCTCACGGTAACCAGACCCGACATCTCCTACGCTGTAGATAAGGTTAGCCAATTCATGCAATCTCCCAGGGAGTGCCATCTACAGTCTGCTCTGAGGATATTGGAATATGTTAAAGCGGCGCCAGGTAAAGGATTACTGTTTCAAAAGAATTGTCATTTGAAGGTTGAAGCATACTCGGATTCTAGATATGCTGATGACAAAGGAGATCACAAGTTGATGAATTGTAAATATTCATACTTTTTAGTCCTTTATATAAGTAGTTTTAGGTTATTTTTGTAGTTTTAGTTATTTTTCTTAAATAATTTATTTCTATTTGTAAATAATCTTCTAAACTTAAGTTTATTTTGTTTTCTGTAATTTTCAAGGTTGTAGATTTCAGATATCGGGGACACGTCGGTTTAGGTTTTTCATGTCGATTTTACTATGTCGGGGGATATATTGGGGATATTTCATATATCGGGTTTCAATATTTAATTATTTATATGTGTAATTATTTATAAATTTAATCATTATTTCATTTATATATATTAATATATTAATAATCAGATATTTATTGAACTTCTAAATTTATTAAACTAATATAAACATTTTGCGTTATACAAGTAATAATGATATAATGCATGAAATAAAACAAGAGAAACTAGAATGCCAGGAAGTTGTCTGTAATAATGGAAGATAAAAAATCTTTAGCTCATAATTCAAAAACCATGCATAATTGACGTCGATGATGGACTTGGGCAAGGAAGAAAGCCAAAGGGAAAAAACAACCTAAACAATGAAATAATTTTGTTTTATTATCTATTGGACCATAGACACTAATTAAAATAAATTGAAAAAAACAAATCTATAAAATATCTGGATATATCGGCGAATATATCCGTCAATAATAGACATATCGGAGGATATATTTCAAAAGGATATTTTGCAAAATAATATCGGAAACGTGTCGTTTTGTCCATAAAACTTTTATGTCGGCCGACATGTCGGTCATGTCGGAGGATATCCACAACACTGGTAATTTTTAAGAAAAGTCGTAAAAATTTCAAGGTACACGCCCGTGTCAAATTGGTCACGCCCGTGACCTGGGCGTGTTACTTTCATTCCAGCAAAAATTTGCTTTCTGTAAAGATCAGCCGCCTGTAATGCCAGCCGGTTGACGATCGTCGATCTCAGCTCGACGCTTCGCCAGCCTTTCGTCGATCTCAGCTCGACGCTTCGCCAGCTGACTCAACGGTCAACGCTCGACGCTTCGCCAGCTCGACGTTCGTCGAGCAACGCTCGACGAATTGAATCCAGAACCAGCTCGACGATTTGAAGACAGTCCCAACACTCGAAGAAAATTCTCGTCGACCAGAGCTCGACGAATTTATGCTAGTTCCAGAGCTTGACGAAATTCTGCAAGAGCTCGACAAAGTCAGCCGCGCTCGACGAAACATTGCCAGCCTTTCTCCGCTCGACGAAATTCTGCCAGACTTCTCCGCTCGACAAAAATTTGCCAGCTGCGTTCGACGATTCCAGTGAAGAATTAAAATGAGTTGTCCCGTTCCCGATACTTCCAGAACCTGGCCAGTCATCAGTGTTTCAAGCTTCTCCTGTACGCCAGCTTGCCACCTCCTGAAATTTTGTCTATAAATGTAAAAATTTTGTAATGACCAAGGGTTCAAACTTTTGAGCCATTTTGCTGTTGGACTGCTGCTTTGTTGCTTTTGGTACTATGTAAGGATAACTTCCCCCCTGCTCTTTGTGTTTGTCTTAGCTTATGTAATCAAACTTTTTTACTTAATAAAATATGTTTGTTTTTTCATCCTCATATTGTACTGAAATGCCTCTGAGTGTCTCTCTTTCAGCAATCTCAAGTAACTTTGTTTTTATTTTTAAATTGTGTGTGTGGGTGTATTTAATTTGATGTTGTTATATTTTTATGTTTTCATAGTTCCGATAGCTTCTATTTTTTCCTCTTTGTTTAGGTTTAGGATTAGTTTTTAGTACTTTAATTTCATTTTTATGGTTTTATACAAGTGTTTTCAAAGTGGCTTTCTATCTTTTTTTTTACTTAGTTCTTTTTATTTTTGTAAAACTTTTGTTCTTTTCAACTTTTTTTTACTTTTTAAACTCTTTTATAAAATTATAACAATGAAAAAGTTGTTATTTTAATTTTTAAGACAAGTTTGTTTTCTTTCTCTTTTTATTGTGTGTTTATGAGTGTATGAGAATAAGTTTCATTTTGCTCTTTCAATTATGTAGAGTGTGTGTGTGTATGAGATAACTTTTATTTCTTTCTTTCAATTATGTAGAGTGCGTGTCTGTGTGCATTTATTTCTCGCCTACTCGTTTGAATATGACTTGTCATTTCCCGCCTACTCGTTTGAGTAAGACTTGTCATTTCCCGCCTACTCGTTTGAGTAGGACTTGTCATTTCCCGCCTACTCGTTTGAGTAGGACTTGTCATTTCTCTTTTTTGTGTAAATTAGCTTTTTATTTTATAATTTTGAAAGACGTGAGCTCTCGTTTTAGTTAGTTTTATAATTTTCTAACGTTGTGTTTTTTTGTCCCTTTGAAGCGCTTAGTCTTCAACTCATGCCTCATTAAAATCATAAGGCGTCCCCATACCGATGAGTGGATAATTGTTCTTAGCCCTCGACATCGAAGAACATTGGGACATGAAATCACTCTAAATAATTAAAAGATCTTTTTCTCACTTTAATTAAATGGCTTAAGGTTTGCCCCGGGTATACGATGCGTAGAACCACATATCGATGTGTGAGCTCTATTTCTGTTATCCATACGCTAGCTAGTCGAAAGGTCGTGCGTATGGACTGATCACCCTTGGGTAAAAAGAGTTGTGTTCATACCCTCGAGAGAGGAGAAGTGTAATTCTACCGGATTGGGTTCCCCACCCATTAGCGGGGTTCTTAGCGTAAATCGGGCATTAAGAAGAATCTTTCGTCGGACGAGAGTTCGGTCGAATAGTCTTAATGTTCAGGTGAGCGATATTCCTAGAGATAGGTGAGCTCATGTTTGTGGAACCTCCACGACCAAGTTGCCTTTAATTAATTTGAAATCTCAGTTCTATAATTATTAAGATTCGTTTTAGTTTCGATCCGATTCGATGCCGAGCGTTAACCCTTCATCGAATTTCCTAACTCGTTTTCGTGCATTTATTTTATCCGCCTTAGGCCCTTAATTAATTAAAATCCTCAAATAATAGTTGCTCCGGGAAGAGTAAAAATAATCAACCTGTCCCCGAGAACAATACGACCTCGATATTCCCACCGAATATCGAGTACTACATGCGATAAGTGTACTTGTCTTCTTTCGTTAAAAACTCGCTTTTTAGCAGTCCGCGACGTTTGACCAATCGAACCAACCTTCTAAATAAAAGTCTGCTTAGCGACCATCAAGTTTTTGGCGCGGTTGCCGGGGAACCTTCGCGTTGTTATTTCGAATTCCGGAGTCTATTACTTTTACCTATTTTCTAAAAACAAAAAAAAAAACTTAAAAACTCTATTTAAAAAAAAAGAGTTTATTATTTAGTTTATATTTTAGGGTGTATGACCCGTGGACAACCCTCGGTGTCTGAAAATTTTGATTTGGATCCTGAGATCGAATGCTCCCTTGCGCGTATTCGATCTCAACACGAAATCCTTTTCTAGACCCGAAGGATCTATCGGAGAACCCTCTGCCTTAGTTATGACCGACCCTAACCCTCCCCAAGTGGCCGAGCGTACTATGTCTTATTACGCCCGACCTAACCTGGATGATACTGGGTCTAACATTATTTGCCCAACGGTGGCGAATAATAATTTTGAAATAAAATTGAGTGTCATTCAAATGATCCAAAACGCCATGCAGTTTGATGGACTGCCGGATGAGGACCCGAATGTTCACTTGTCTAATTTCTTAGAAATTTGCGACACCTTTAAGATTAATGACATCTCTGATGACGCCATTCGCTTGCGCTTATTTCTTTTTCCCTTAAATCAAAAGAGAAGGCGTGGTTGAATTCCCTCCCGCGAGGATGTATCACCACCTGGGCCGAGCTTGCGGAACGGTTTTTAACGAAGTATTTTCCGCCCGCAAAAACTGCAAAGTTGCGCGCGGACATTTCTTCGTTTGTGCAGAACGATTCCGAGTCTCTATTTGAGACTTGGGAGAGGTTTAAAGAATTCCTCCGCAAGTGTCCGCACCACGCGCTGCCTGCGTGGTTGCAGGTCCAGATCTTTTACAATTGGCTTAACCATCAGATGCGTCAAATGATTGACGCGGCTGCCGGGGGCACTTTAAATAATAAAACCCCCGAGGCTGCCCAAGCGCTTATCGAAGAGTTGGCTATGAACGCCTACCAATGGAATGTCCTGCGGGGACGCGCCAAGCAGGAGGCCGACCTTTTTGAAGTGGATGCCACTGCTCTCTTAACCCTTCAAGTTGAAAGGTTAACAAAGCAGGTGGCGGAGATGACTAATGCCTCCTCTACTTTGTCTTGTTTTATTCCCCCAACGTCTGCGTGGCCGAAGTGTTCGTAGACTTCGTGAGAAATTCGTGACGTCCTTCCTTCAACCCCAACAACAACCCTTATAGTAACAACTATAATCCGGGTTGGAGGAATCACTCAAATTTCTCTTGGAGCAATGCGAACAACGCGCAGCGCCCCCCTAATTCTTTTGCGCCCGCATTTTTCCCGCCTCCTCCGAAACCTTCTCCGGTTGAGGACATTTTTTATAAATACATAGCGTCCAACGAGTCAAATATCCGGAACATCACCGGATCGCTAAAAATTCTTGAACAACAGGTTGGACAGCTGGCGAGAATGATGTCGGAACGCGCGCTCAGGGCACTGCCGGGGAACACGGAGCCCAACCCTCGGGAGAACGCCAACGCTATAACCCTCCGTAGCGGTAAGGAGGTGGTCGATCCAAAACAGATCGATCCGCAGGTACATATTTCTCCTCCGACCCCTCTTCCCCCTTCTTCGATTACGCCGCCTTTAACGATTTTAAACGAAAAAATTATTTTAAACAAGGCCCTGCCGTATCCGCATAAGTTAGATAGTGAGCGTAAGGACGCGCAATACAAAAAATTTATTTTACTATTAAAACAAATTCACATTAATGTTCCCTTCTGCGAGGTGATCTCGCAGATGCCTAAATATGCAAAATATTTGAAAGAACTTCTTTCTAATAAACAAAAATTAGAAAATATTTCGCATATCTCTCTCAACGCAGACTGCTCAGCTGCTCTTACTAATAAATTGCCCCCAAAACAAAATGACCTCGGACGATTTTTTATCCCGTGCCTTTTTGGCAATATATTAGTAAAATACGCTCTAACAGATTTAGGCGGGAGAATTAATTTATGCCGTTCTCGCTTTTTCAAAAATTAGGTTTGGGCACTCCGGCCCCTACTAATATACGTATCCAATTAGCGGATCGCTCGGTTAAGTTCCCCTTCGGGGTAGTGGAGGAGGTCCTTGTCCGAGTTGACAAGTTTATCTTTCCGGTAGACTTCGTCATCTTGGACATCGAGGAGGACACCGATGTTCCAATTATACTCGGTCTCCCTTTTCTCGCCACCTCCCGCACATTAATTGATGTGAGTAACGGTCGTCTCCTCCTTCGGGTGGGAGATGATGAGGTTACTTTCTCTATTAATCCCTCGATGGAGGACTCATCATCGAGCGATGATTTCTGTTATAATTTAGATACTTTTTTCGGAGATCGTTCTTCTCCCGTTTTCGAGTCAATTTTTCTTAACGACGATATTTTTGCGCTCAAAAATTTTAATTGCGAAGAGGATTCCTCTATAGGTTTGCCTTTCGAACCAATTGGTTCGAAGGACATTAGAATTAAAACCTCGTTAGAAGAACCGCCCATCGTAGACCTCAAACCCCTACCCGAATCACTCAAATACGCCTTTTTGGAAAAAGATGATACCCTTCCCGTTATCATTTCTTCGCATTTGAGCGATTCAGAGATTTCCGATTTATTGGAAGTTCTACTTAAACATCGCCACGCAATTGCGTGACAAATTCTGATCTAAAGGGGATTAACCCCTCTTTTTGCACTAATAAGATTTTCCTTAGCGATAATTGCCGCAAAACCATTCAGCCGTAACGACGTCTTAACCTAAACATGAAAGACGTCGTTAAAGCCAAAATAATTAAATTATTAGATGCGGGGATTATTTATCCCATTTCAGATAGTGCTTGAGTTAGTCCCGTTCATGTCGTGCCCAAGAAGGGCGGTCTAACTGTAGTGAAAAAAGAGCACAATGAACTTGTCCCAACTCGTACTGTTACAGGTTGGCGGGTGTGCATCGATTATAGAAAACTTAATGATGCCACCCGTAAGGACCATTTCCCACTACCATTTTTAGACCAAATTCTGGAGCGTTTATCCGGTCATCCGTATTTTTGTTTTCTTGATGGTTTATCGGGGTTTTTTCAAATCCCCATTTCCCCCGATGATCAAGAGAAAACAACTTTTATCTGCCCGTTTGACACTTTCGCCTATCGAAGAATTCCATTTGGCCTCTACAATGCGCCAGCTACATTCCAAAGATGTATGGTGACAATCTTTGGCGAGTTGGTAGGAGACATCATGGAAGTCTTTATGGATGACTTCTCTATTCGGATGCTCTTTCCCGTCTTGTCTTCAAAATCTAGATCGTGTCGTCTAGCGATGCGAGGACACGCATCTCGTTTTAAATTGGGAAAAGTGTAACTTTATGGTTCGAGAAGATTTGGTTCTCGACCATAAGATTTTCTCTAAGGGGATGGAGGTCGATAAGGCCAAGGTAGAAATTATAGAAAAACTTCCGCCGCCAACTAACGTTAAATCCATTAGGAGTTTCTTAGGCCATGCGGGCTTTTATAGACGATTTATTCAAGATTTTTCAAAAATTACAAAGCCGCTTACTCGCCTCCTGGAAAAGAAATCACATTTTGTCTTTAGTAGTGAATGCGAGTCCGCGTTTAATTTCATAAAACAAAAACTTATCAATTCACCCATTTTAGTGGCGCCCGATTGGTCCCTTCCGTTCGAGATTATGTGCGACGGTAGTGATATTGCCTTAGGTGCCGTTCTTGGGCAGCGCGTAGACAAACACTTTCATCCAATTTATTACGCTAGCAAGACGCTCACTTCCGCACAAGTAAATTACACAACGACGGAAAAAGAACTCTTAGCCGTCGTTTTCGCATTTGATAAGTTTCGCTCGTATATAACGCTATCTAAAGTTATCGTATTCACCGACCACTCCGTCTTAAAATATTTACTAGCCAAAACGGACGCCAAGCCCCGCCTTCTTCGATGGGTTCTCCTCCTCCAAGAATTTGATTTGGAGATCCGGGATAAGAAGGGCGCGTAAAATTTAGCCGCCGATCACCTCTCCCGTTTAGAAAATCCGGCTGCGGAAGCGCTCGTTGAATCTGACATAAATGACAGATTCCCCGAGGAACGCCTCCTAGCCATTAATACCATTTCGTCTTCCCCGTGTTGGTTCGCAGATTTTGCGAACTTTTTAGTTTCCCGGATGCTCCCAAAAGACTTTTCAAGCTAGCAAAATAAGAAATTTTTTTTTGACTTTTTAAAATTTCTTTTGGGAGGACTTTTTTCTTTTTCGTATCTGCGTGGACCAGGCCGTCCGAAGATGCGTCGCGGGTGTGGAGTGCTTGCAAATACTTAGGCACTGCCACGAGGGTCCACCCGGTGGGCACTGTCAAGCTAACCGGACTGCTCGGAAGTCGCTACAGGCGGGCTTCTTTTGACCCACTCTCTTTAAAGACGCTCACAATTATGTGCGCTCATGCGATAGCTGTCAGCGGTCGGGTAACATCTCTCGTCGCGACGAGATGCCCCAAAATTTATTTTTAGAGTGCGAAATCTTCGATTTATGGGGCATCGATTTTGTCGGCCCCCTACCTCCTTTTAAAATTATTTATATTTTAGTGGCGGTCGACTACGTATCAAGGTGGGCGGAAGCGCAAGCTCTCCCCACCAACGATGCGCAAGTCGTCGTTACCTTTCTTAAAAAAACTATTTTTTCGCTTCGGCACACCTCGCGCTATTGTAAGTGATAGGGGAACACATTTCTGTAACGCCCAAATGTCTAAGACGTTAGCAAAATACGAAGTCACACACAAACTTATCACCCCTACCACCAGCAAATAAGTGGCCAAGTCGAGATAGTAAATCGAGAGATTAAGCGTACATTAGAAAAAACCGTTTCGATTAATAAGAAAGAGTGGTCCGTTAAACTTGATGACGCGTTACGGGCGTATCGTACGTCATACAAAACCGCAATTGGTTGTACGCTGTTTCGATTAGTCTATGACAAAGCGTGTCATCTACCCGTAGAATTAGAACATCGTGCACTTTGAGCTTTAAAACTCGTAAATCTCGACGCTAACTTAGCCGCTCAGGATATAAAATTGCAACTAAACGAGCTCGATGAATGACGTACGAACGCTTACGAGAGCAATAAGTTCTAAAATGAGCGTTTAAGTTCTATCACGATCGAAAAATCAAGTCCCCAAAATTTTTTTCTCCGGGCGATCTTGTCCTTCTTTACAATTCTCGTCTTAGACATTTTCCGGTTAAGCTAAAATTGCGATGGTCTGACCCCTTCAAAGTTGAAGAGGTTTGGACATATGGGACCGTATTCGTCTCCCACCCTGAAATAAGTTCTTTCAAAGTAAACGGTCATCGGTTAAAGTTTTACATAACGGACGATCCAGTGATCGGTTTTAACGAAACTATAACCCTCCTTGATATTATAACCCCGCCATAATAGTCAAGCTACACGACTATAAACAAAGCGCTCCTAAGTGGCACCCCACGTCTATTTTTTTCGCTCTTTCCTTATTTTGTTTCCTACTTGTTCTAATAATGCAGAGTTTCTAATTGAGCCTCCCCGAACACGTTCCAGGGAAGTTCCTACCCTCCCTTTTTTATATTGCATTTCATTTCTTTTTTGTTCCGCATACTTATATTACAACATTGGGGACAATGTTGGAATTAAGTATGATGGTATTTTCGTGCTTTCCTTAAAAAAAACAAAATAAAACACAAAATTTACAAAATCAATACTCCAAATTTTTTTTTTATCATCAAAATCTTAAAAAAAAATTACAAAAAAAAATAAATTCATAAAAAAAAAATTTAGTTTTACTTTGTAAATATTTTCTGTACATATTTTTTGTAAATATTTTTGTAAATATTCTTTTCTCTCCCCTCTTCCTTTCTTCCTCCTCTTTGTAAATAACTTTTCTTTTTTTCCTATCTTGTAAATGTTTGCTTAAAAATCTCAAAAATACAAAAAAATAAATAAACTTAAAATTTTTCAAAAAAAAAATATTTATATCTTTTTCGCATTTTAGTATGTATATATTAAAGAAATAAATTAAAAACTTTAAAAATCCAAAAAAATTATAAAACAAATAAATCAAATATTCCATTCTTAACCCCTTTTTGCTCTCCAAAAATATAGTTGCAAGTTTATTTATAAGTGAATTTCATTAATTCTTTGTTTATTATTCGTTTATTTATTATAGATGGATAGATTTAAATATCCGGAGGTAAGTTTTCAAGAATTTATTATACTTTGTTCTTAAGATAGATGACTCGTTTTCATCACTACTTCTAATTTATCATAAATAGAGCACGTGTATTATGTTAGAAATAAACAACTATAAGATTAAATTATGTTTACTTCTAGTTTTCTGCAACACATGAACGTTCAATTTATAAAGGTTGCTCTCAAACTTTTTTATTAAAATCTAGTTTTCTCTTTGAAAACCCTTTCTCCCTATATTTATCATGACTTACTTGACATGATAACAAAATTTTACCTCTAAAAGAACTTATGTCAATGAGAACAAGATTTCGTTTCTTAAACATAGGCATATAATATTTAAAAAGATTATATGTTACGGAGTAAGAGGATAAAATTCATTACTCCTATACATATACATTGGGTTAATTTGAAGTTATTCCAAAATTTAAACGTTAGGAAAATAAGATTTCTTTTTTCTTAACATTCAAGAAAAAATCAATTATTAGAGATTTGAGAAAAAATTACCTCACCTCTAAATCTAAGCCATCTTCATAAACTAAAATAAACCCCTCTAGCCAATTTCAATGATTCTAGACTTAATTTAAAATCATTTTGAGAGCATATGTTTTAAATTGCATTATTTCCCGTAAAACTCCTACAAACTAAAGTTTCTATAATTCCAAACTATTTTTATTAAACTAACGATTACAAAATTTTGCTTCTATTTGATTGCATCAATAATTTGTTTCTTTTTGTAAATACTCTTCTAAACTTAAGTTTATTTTATTTTCTGTAATTTTGCAGAAAAGTCGCAAAAATTTCAAGGTAAATGCCCGTGTCAAATTGGTCACGTCCGTGAACTGGGCGTGTTACTTTGATTCCAGCAAAAATTTGCTTTCTGCAAAGATCAGCCGCCTGTAATGCGAGCCGCTCGACGATCGTCGATCTCAGCTCGACGCTTCGCCAGCCTTTCGTCGATCTCAGCTCGACGCTTCGCCAGCTGACTCAACGGTCAACGCTCGACGCTTCGCCAACTCAACGTTCGTCGAGCAGCGCTTTACGAATTGAATCCAGAACTAGCTCAACGATTTGAAGACAGTCCCAGCGCTCGAAGAAAATTCTCGTCGACCAGAGCTTGACGAATTTATGCTAGTTCCAGAGCTCGACGAAATTCTGCCAGAGCTCGACTAACTCAACCGCGCTCGACGAAACATTGCCAGCCTTTCTCCGCTCGACTTTCGTCGAGCTCCGCTCGACGAAATTCTACCAGACTTTTCCGCTCGACAAAAATTTGCCAGCTGCGTTCGACGATTTTAGTGAAGAATTAAAATGAGCTGTCCCGTTCCCGATACTTCCAGAACCTGGCCAGTCATTAGTGTTTCATGCTTCCCCTGCACTCCAGCTTGCCACCTCCTGAATTTTTTTGTTTATAAATGTAAAAATTATTTAATGACCATGAGTTCAAACTTTTGAGCAATTTTGCTGTTTGACTGCTGCTTAGTTGCTTTTGGTACTATGTACGGATAACTTTCCCCCCTTCTCTTTGTGTTTGTCTTAGCTTATTTAATCAAACTTTTTTAATTAATAAAATATGTTAGTTTTTTCATCCTCATATTGTACTGGAATGCCTTTGAGTGTCTCTCTTTCAGCAATTTTAAGTAACTTTGTTTTTATTTTTAAATTGTGTGTGTGTGTATTTAATTTGATGCTATATTTTTATGTTTTCATAGTTCTGATAGCTTTTATTTTCTCCTCTTTGTTTATGTTTAGGTTTAGTTTTAGTACTTTAATTTCATTTTTATGGTTTTATACAAGTGTTTTCAATGTGGCTTTCTATCTTCTTATTTTTACTTAGTTCTTTTTATTTTTGTAAAACTTTTGTTATTTTCAACTTATTTCCACTTTTTAAACTCTTTTATAAAATTATAACAATGAAAAAGTTGTTATTTTAATTTTTAAGACAAGTTTGTTTTCTTTTTCTTTTTATTGTGTGTGTGTATTAGAATAAGTTTCATTTTGCTCTTTCAATTATGTACAGTGTGTGTGTGTATGAGATAATTTTTATTGTTTTCTTTCAATTATGTAGAGTGTGTGTGTGTGCATTTATTTCCCGCCTACTCGATTGAATTGAACTTGTCATTTCCCGGCTACTCGTTTGAGTAGGACTTGTCATTTCCCGCCTTCTCGTTTGAGTAGGACTTGTCATTTCCCGCCTACTCGTTTGAGTAGGACTTGTCATTTATCTTTTTTGTGTAACTTAATTTTTTATTTTATGATTTTGAAAGGTGTGAACTCTCATTTTAGTTAGTTTTATAATTTTCTAACATTGTGTTCTTTTCTGTCCCTTTTTTATAACCCTTTTGCGCTTAGTCTCGAACTCACGCCTCATTAAAATCATAAGCCGTCCCCATACCGATGAGTGGCTATTCGTTCTTAACCCTCGACATCGAAGAGCATTGAGACATATGAAATCACTCTAAATAATTGAAGGATCTTTTTCTCACTTTAATTAAAGGGCTTAAGGTTTGCCCCGGGTATACGATGCGTAGAACCACATATCGATGTGTGGGCTCTATTTCCGTTATCCATACGCTAGCTAGCCGAAAGGCCGTGCGTATGGACTGATCACCCTTGGGTAAAAAGAGTTGCGTGCATACCCCCGAGAGAGGAGAAGCGTAATTCTACTGAATTGGGTTCCCCACCCAATAACGGGGTTCTTAGCGTAAAACGGACATTAAGAGGAATCCTTCGTCGGACGAGAATTCGGTCGAATAGTCTTAATGTTCAGGTGAGCGATATTACTAGAGATAGGTGAACTCATGTTTGTGGAACCTCCATAGCCAAGTTGCCTTTAATTAATTTGAAAACTAAGTTCTATAATTATTAAGAGTTGTTTTAGTTTCGATCGGATTCGATGCCGAGCGTTAACCCTTCATCGAATTTCCTAACTCGTTTTCGTGTCTTTATTTTATCCGCCTTAGTTAATTAAAATCCCCACCGTATTTTCAGTAAAATAATAGTTATTCTGGGAAGAGTAAAAATAATCAACCCGTCCTCGAGAACAATACGACCTCGATATTCCCACCGAATATCGAGTACTACATGCGATAGGTGCGCTTGCCTCCTATCGTTAAAAACTCGCTTTTTAGCAGTCCGCGACGTTCGACCAATCGAACCAACCACCTAAATAAGAGTCGGCTTCGCGGCCATCACAAGTCCACATCAGGCTTTTGTATATTTGTAGGGAGTAACCTTACGAGCTGGAAGAGCAAGAAACAGTCGGTCGTCTCCAGGTCTAGTGCAGAAGCGGAATATCGAAGTATGACGTCTACCACATGTGAATTAAAGTGGTTGCGGGCTCTCATGCTTGACTTAGGAGAGGTTTACAACCATCATCTACCTATGTTTTGCGACAATAATGCCACTATATATATCTCTAAAAATCCGGTCTTCCATGAGAGGACAAAGCACATTGAAGTCGACTGCCATTTTATTCGGGAAGAGATTTTGAAGAACCAGATCTGTACTCCCTTCGTGACCTCCGACAACGAGTTAGCCGATATCTTCACCAAGCCTGTGTCTGCATCCTTTTTTCACATTTGCAACAAGGTAGGCATGATATATATATGCTCCAGCTTGAGGGGGAGTGTTGATGCTTGGAGACCAGACGGTCTGGCGGTCTGCCCCTGCCGACTTGTAGACCGCGCGATCTGGCGGTTTCTCTCTAGCGGTTAACTTGCTGGTTGTTGCCGATTGGTGACACAGGCGACTTGAAGACAGTGTCGGCTTGTTTTCTCTTCATTGTGGTTGCCGGACAGTTAGTCTAACCGCGCGGCTTGTGCGGCTTGTATAGTTGTTCCTGTTTTTTTAGTCCCACATTGCTTATTTGTAATCTCTTCGCTCTCCTCCATTCTATAAAAGGGAGGTCATACCTTTGTAAACATTACATTTTTTGGATAATAAAATTCTATTAGTCCAATTTTTCGGTCTTCTTTTTCTTGTTCGCACAGATACCAACTGTCATGACCCGTCTCGACAAAAGTCAGAGTGCGCTTCGGACGGGTCGTGACACCGTCCATGTCCTCCATCGCCTCCTCCGCCCACGAGAGCCTCGATCGGCCCCAATGCTTTGCTCACCAACATCCTTGCAATGGTGCAACATCTCAAGGACACACATGATCGGCTGAGTGCTTCATACGCGCCAACATTGTCGGCCTAACACTTGTCACTATTTCCATTGGTTACCATTCCATGTGACCTCAACTCAAGTTCTTCTCGGCCTTATCGCCCCAAAAACACTTAACTGGTCACTCTTGCCTTGGCCATGGTTACCCACCAACCTCCCATTTCCTGTAGCAACATTGGCCCCTTCTAAACCCTACCTCCAACACCACTCCTCCTGGACGGAATATTATTACGAGCCTACTTTGGCGCTTCATCGGAGGTGGCGGTAGAGGTGGAGATACAAGCAAGGTTGTCAAGATCGAAATCCTAGGTGGGATCGTTTTGAGGCTGTATCGGATCAGATCATAGGATCGGATCAGATCATAGGATCGGATCGAGGATCGCAAGATCCTACAACATTCATAAATTAAGACTAAAAATATAAAATTGAATTTTTTATTATTCACATGCTCAATTAACAAAAAAACAATAAATTGAGCAGTATGTGAATAATTATATTAAAATATTTTGAATAACTAAATCAGTACGATAATTTCATGCTAAGTTAACTTTCAGTTTCAGGTAGGACGCCAAATATCAATAATAAAAAGAAATCTGAAATAATTGATTGGTGAAAGTCTAGAAGCAAGAAGATGAACCCAAACTGTTGGATTGCTCGTACGCTGGAATTAAGAAGCTTGAATTGCTCGTATACTGGATTTTTATTCGCTAGATTGCTCGTACGCTAGAAAGGATGAGAAGACATCGGTCTGAAAGTAGGATGCAAGAAACCACCAGATTACCAACCACTGGATTGCTCATACGCAAAAATATAAGATAAGTCATCGACACTACTTGAAATGGAACCTGGTAAGAAAAGAAACAGAAGACAGTGCCCGGATTGGAAGCAACCAAAGACGTCGCTCTTGGCCTCCGTTTGCAGCCGGTAATTGACACTTGAGATACGGTAAAGTAACATGATATGATTCTGTAATGGGGTATGGGCGCGATTTGTATAAGGTTATGCAATGAGTTATGGGCGTTGGACATGTTGAATAAGGTAGGGATACGGGTGGACATGTTTCTAGTTACCGTTGGCTAAACTAGTAAAATCGAGTCGGGATCGCGATCCTAAAGATCCTAAGATCCGGATCGCGAGCCCAATCGTAGATGTGCCGATTTAGATCAAGGTAAGATCCGGATCGATTTATAAAATCTGGATCGTAAGATCTTACGTTCTGGATCGCGATCCTGATAACCATGGATACAAGGGGATCCAAACTCTACCAGCGGAGAATACGACTGGGAAAAGAAAGAATGGGAGCCATGCTCAACCTTCTCCCTCGAAATTGAGGAAGAAGGGAGAACTAGAGAGAGAAAGAGAACTTTGTTAGTTTCATTCATAATCCATACCATGACCCAAAAGGTCTATTTAAAAGACTTACAAGTGCCACATATGTAAATACCCAAAAATAAATAATTAATTTTTCGAGTCTCGTGTGAGTTCGAGGACAAGCTCGATTTAAAGGGCGGGTGGGATGTTAATGAAAAATTAATTAATTAAATAATTAATTTGGCCTCTTGGGTTACTGGCGTTCACAATGTGCTGAAGTTTGTTGGGCTTGAGGAAGGAAAATAGATGAATCTTGGGCTGTTGGGGTCGAGGGATGCACGGTTCAATGGTCGAACTTATATCGAGGAAGATTCGAGGATGTATATGACATGTAAAATGGAGGTGATGCAGAAGATCCACATTACGACTGATGGAGACGGAGCTGCTGTTGAGGAAGAAGGATGGAGTCGTTGCCAATGTAGAGAGATGAAGTGCTATCAACTGTCGACGCGAGAAGAAGTGCAAATCGACTGACGGTTAAGTGCGATCTAAGATTGTCTTCTGCGGTGGATCTACTGGGTGTGGTAGGACATGGATCGTGCGACGGCTTGCTGTAGAGCAGAAGGCCCGTCACGACGAGGGAAGGAGATTTAATTACTATTATAGAACGACGATGGTGGAAGATACTGCGGCCGATGTAGACGATAAGTGTAGGGGCCTGTTTGTTAGCCATTTGGAAGAAGAGAGGAAGTGCTCTGATACCAAGATATGCTATGAGCCTACTTCGGTTCTTCATCAGAGATGGTGGTGGATGCAGAGATATAAGATGAATTGAGCTCTACCTTCAGTGATTGTGAGGGGAAAAGGAGTCATGCTCAACCCTAACCCTAAAATCGAGGAAGAATGGAGTACTAGAGAAAGGAAGAGAATTTGGTTAATTTCATTCACATTCCATATCATAACCCATTCGCGAGAGGATTTTCATGGTATGCGACTTAATAGACATATAAGGAAGAAAAATGCAGAGTATACAGACGTTCATGATGGATTTGGGTATGAAGAAAGAAATGAAGAAGGAAGAATCATTTTAGACTTTGTCATTTCACATGAGCTAATTGTGACAAATACGTTCTTTAGGGAGAGGGAAGAACAATTAATTAAGTTTAAGAGTGAACCAAATTAGTCACAAAATAAAAGTTTTATGACTCGCAAAATGAATAGAAAGATTTGTAAGGAATGCAAAATCATACTAGGAAAAAATTTGACAATACAACATCGGTTAATGGTGTTTGATGTGCAAATCAAATATAATTATTTTAAGAGAAGGACAAAAGTCTTGCAAAATATTTGGTTGTGAAACTTGAAAACGAAAAAACAGATTGCTTCCAAGGCACTTGTTATGGAACAACTAATTGATGATTCTTATGTTGATCCTAGTATTACATGAGAAGTTATGAGTTCATATTTACAGTTAAGTGAAAAAAATATACTTGGAGAGTTTAAAGGTCGTGCGCCCCCACATAAAAAGTTTTTTTTGGTGGAAAGAGGAAGTGTAAGACATAGTAAAGGCAAATAAGGCTAACTATAAAACACTAAACGCTTGTATGAATGATGTAAACTTGACAATGTATAATGTCTCCAAGAAAGAAGCTAAAAAGTACTAAGTGAAGAAAGAAGTTAAATTTATGAAGAATTTTTACAAGTGATTAGATACCAAAGATAGAGATCGTGATATATATAAAATTGCTCGAGCTTCTGAGAGGAAGACATGAGATTTATGCCATGTTAAATACATAAATGATGAAACACATAAGGTTTGATGAATGATGTTACATTTAAAGAGCGGTGAAAAAGATAATTTTATCAACTATACAATGAAGAAAAAAAATGAACCGAGTTTGGAAGAGTAGTAAATCGGAGGAAAATAAGAATGAAACTTTTTATCATTAAATTCAAACATTTGCGGTAAATGATGCTCCGAAGAAGATGAGAATTGGAAAGATGGTTGGGTCAGACGATATACCCATTGGAGTATTGAAATGCCTAGAGAAGGAAGAGATTTTGTAGCTTATATGTTTCTGGAATAAGATATTGAAGACAGAGCATGTCAGACCAATAGAGAAAATATCTTGGTAACTTTGTATAAGAACAAAAGAGATATACAAAATTATGCCAATTACAGAGAAATTAAATTAATGAGTTATACCATGAAATTATGAGTACGAGTAATAGAGAAAAGAATAAGACGAGAGTCTATCATCTCAGAAAATCAATTTGGATTTATGTGAAGACGGTCAACTATGGAAGTTATACACCTCTTGAGGAGAATCATTGGCAACTATCAGAAAAATAAGGTTTGTATATGCTCTTTATCAATCTTGAGAAGACTTATGCTAGGTTTTCAAGAGAGGTCTTATGAAGAGTGTTGGATAAAAAAGCTGTAAGTTTATCATGCATTGACGTAATCAAAGACATGTATACAAATTCAGTGACGAGGGTGTAAACGTGAAACTTGAATGTTGACGAGATATTTTAGAAAAGAAGAGTTTAGGCTAAGCATGATAAAAACTGAGTGTATGAAGCTTAAATTTAGTTATGCAAGAAGGACAAATGACTCCGTCATTAAGTTGGGTGACCGAGATATTTCTCGCAATGAGTGCTTTAAATATCTAGATTGATTATTTTAAAAGATGGTGTAAATAAAGATGTGATACATTGTATCCAAGCATGTTGGTTGAAGTAGAGATGCGTTTGAGATCTTATGTGATCGCAAAGTACCATTAAAACTTAACTTGTAAATGTTGGATGTTGGCATCATGTCGGATTGAGTTTTTATATGTCAGATATCAAATGTTGGATACATGATAGAGATATTGTAAAATATCGGATTTCTACACTTCATAAATAAAATTATACTAAGTATACTTTTGTATTCTAAAAATAAAAATTAAAAGAACAAGTAGATACATTGAGTCATATGTATCCCAATAATAAATTAGAAAAGTGTCCAAACTAAAAGATCAGTATGACATTACGACTACTACTAGTAAATATCCAAAAACAAGTACAACAAACATCACTCAAGCTTTTATCCCACCATAGTGGGATCGGCTATATGGATCATTTGTCGCCATTAAGCTTTTATCCCACCATAGTGGGATCGGCTATATGGATCATTTGTCGCCATTGAGTCCTATCTTTAATCGTAATCTCACTAATACCTAAGTACATCATGTATTTCCATGTAGTTTTATTACAAGTCTTTTTTGGTCTACACCTATCCCGTTTAACATGCCTAGTACCTAAACTCTCACAACGGCTAACAAGTGCCTCTAATGGTCTTCTTTGTATGTGTTTGAACCATCTTAATCGAACTTCTCTTCAATTGGTGCTACTCCTGTCTGATCCCTGATACATTCATTCCTAATTTACCCAGTCTCGTGTATCCACATATCCAACTAAGCATTCTCATTTCCGCAACTCCCATTTTTTGCTCATGTACATAATTCACTGCCCAACACTCAAAACCGTAGAGCATCACTGGTCTAATTGTAGTATAACATAACTTGCTTTTAAGTTTTAATGGTACTTTACGATCACATAAGATCCTAGACGCGTTTCTCCACTTCAATCAATCTGCTTGGATTTTATATGTCACATCTTTAATCTACACCATTTTTAACTATCAATCCCAGATATTTAAAGCACTCACTGTCGTAAATACCCCGGTCACCCAATTTAATGACTGAGTCATCCGTCCTTGTACTATTAAATTTAAGCTTCATATACACCGATCCCAAAACAAGTACAAATAAAAAATGTGAAATATATTTAATATTATTAAATAATTTTATTTAAATAATTCTAAATTTTATAGCAAAGAAGATTTAAAAGTTCAATATCCTTGATTGATAATAAGCCTTCCTTTCCTTTATAAAATTGTATTAAAAACTTTAAAACATAAACTAATAATGTGTAGAATTTTTTATTATTTTTTAATATAAACTAACAAATATATAATGTGAAATGATTATACAATTTGATTTTAATAATAACACCTACAAAAGAGAACAAAATAATAAGTTTGGTCGATTTAAACATTATAAATTGCAACACATTGAGGTAATTTAAGTATGTTTATTGCTAAAAATACCTAAAATAAAATAGCGGACGATATTTTCAAAAGTCGTGTTGGCCGATATGTGTAAAAAATTTTATATGTTGGTCTTTTTTTCACTAAAGGGCATAACATATTTTTTTTGAAAAAAATATCGTTTTGCACTTAAAACCTCTATGTCAGCTCACATGTTGGAGATAATTTTAAACTATAGAAATACACGATAATAGAGAAAAATAAAAGAAATTTTTATTAATTTCTCCAATCATTGTAAATACATACAAGTATTTGTACACTTATATAGGAAATTTACGAGTAGTAGAAATGTCATTGTAAGATGTGCCACTAAAACTTAAAGAGGTATTGGACTCAAGTTGAGCCTTATAATTGGCCTTTATACATATTTTCTTCAACACACCCCCACAAGCCGGCGCATAAAGATCGCAAGCACCAAGCTTGGACTAGAACTAATAATATAATAGTCATGGTATGACCTTGGTGAGAATGTCAGTAACTTACCCAGCAATAAAATCATGTTTTAATTCCACCTTCTTCAATTGAATTTTCTCTCAAATGAATTGACAATCAACTTCAATGTATTTCGTTCGTTCATGAAATATAGGATTCTTTGCAATGTGTATAACAACTTTACTGACGCAAAATAGAGTGGTCGGTGAGGAATGTGACTCCAAAATCACCTAGGAAACTTTCTATCCATGTCAAGACACAATAACGACTATTAAGCGATACTCGGCTTCAACATATAAGCGAGCAACCACAAGTCGCTTCTTGCTGCGCTTGGTAATAAGTTGTCCTTCAAAATAAGTACAAAATTCACTTGTGAAGTGTTGATCATCCAGAGAGACAGCATAGTCAGCATCTGAGTAAACAATCAGAGATAAAGGAGAAGAAGAAGACTTGTATACATGCCCTTGTCCAGTTGCAGTTTTCAAATATCTGAGGATGCGCTCGACGGCCTGGAGGTGAGAGATCCGCAGAGCTTGTATGAATTGACTGATAAATCCAACACAAATGAGATATCATGTCTTCTAACTATAAGATAAATAAGTTTTTCTACTAGACTACAAAAATGCTCTGGATTTAGAGGGTGAAGATCAGAGTCGGAGTCATGAGTGCAGAGCTTGTGGTTGACATCCATAGGTGTATCAACCGACTTGTATCTAAAATAACGAACATAATGAAAAATGTCAAGACAGTACTTTCGTTGAGATAAGATGAGACCATCATGACGTCTTGCTACCTCAAGATCAAGAAAGTACCGGAGATTTCCAAGATCTTTTGTTTAAAAGACCGAGTTTAAGTGTTGTTTGATCGTTTTTATTCCTTTGGAGTCATCATCGGTAATCAGAATATCGTCAACAAATACTAAGAGAGTCACTGTGTCTGCCGATCAATGACGAGTAAAGAGAGAGAAGTCAGCCGAACTTCGTGTAAATCCAACATTACGGCCAACCTTACTGAACTTGTCAAACCATGTGCGAGTATATTTTTTGAGACCACAATTACATTTCTTGATGTGACAAACAAGAGACTCCTCCGTAGTTTTAAACTTAGGAGGTTGGTGCATGTAGATAGTCTCTAGAAGGTCGTCATTGAGAAAGGTATTCTTGACATCCAATTGATGTAAGAACCACTGTCAATGAACAACTAAGGAGATCATGACATGGACAATATTCAACTTGGCTACTGGTGAAAAGCTCCCATCATATTCGTGGCCTTATTGCTGAGTAAACACCCGAGGCATAAGATGAGACTTTAGGCATTTAATTATCCCGTCTGAAGCATGTTTAATTGTAAAGACCCACTTACATCCCATACAAGTTTGTTCGGAGGAATAATAATAAGATCCCATGTCTGATTAATCCAGAGGGCAGATATTTCCTCATCCATGGTCGCACGCCGTCCCGGATGCTGGAGAGCCTCTTGCAAAGAGTTAGGTATAGAAATGAAAGATAAAGAAGTTGCAAACTTGAGAAGTATTAGGGAGAGACTGTTGAATAATGAAAAGCACAACTCCAAATCGGACCCCCATCGTATATATATAACCTCAAGAATATAAACCCAATATTAACACTAATACAATATTAACACTAATAACAAAATGGTAACTACAATACTCCCCCTCAAGCTGGAGCAAAGATGTCAATCATGCCCAGCTTGGAAATGGTCAGATCTGAACGAGTAGGACCGACAGCTTTAGTGAAGGCGTCAGCAAGTTGGTCAGCAGAGGGGGCGTAAGATGGATGGACAGTCCCAGTACGAACATGGTCACGCAGAAAATGAATATCCATCTCGATGTGTTTGGTGCGCTTATGTAGTACCGAGTCCCGTATAAGTAGGAGAGCTGACTTATTATCACAGTAGAGCGTCGAGCCATCAACAATAGATAGGCCAAGTTCAGTCAGCAGCGATAGAAGCCAAACCAACTCAGTAATGCCGTGTGCCTTGGCGCGGTACTCTGACTCAGCAGACGAACGAGATACGATGGATTGTTTCTTACTTCTCCACGAAACAAGATGATCACCATGGAATACACAAAAACCTGACGTAGAGCGTCGATCCGTCAATGATCCAGCAAAATCTGCATCCGTGAAGCAGGAGAGACTGGTAGTACTGTCAGCCCGATAGATCAACCCAAGACCAGGAGCGCGCTTAAGATAGCGAAGAACACGTTGAGCAGCCTCTAGGTGAGATGTCCTGGGAGAATGCATAAACTGGTTCAATACGTCCACTGAGAAACTGATGTCAGGCCTGGTATTGGTCAAAAGTATATTAAACGGCCAACAAGTTGCTGGTACTGAGAGGGGTCTGAAAGTGGATCACCCGATTTAGCATGGATGCGATGGTTGATGTCTATAGGAGTACTTTCAGGACGACACCCAAGTAGACCCGTGTCCCGAAGAAGATCTAAGGTGTACTTGCGTTGCGATATAGAGATGCCCTGTCGTGAGCGAGCTACTTTAATCCCAAGGAAGTAGCGGAGAGGTCCAAGGTCTTTCACCTCGAAGGCCGAGCAAAGTCTAGCTTTCACCTCAGAGATGCTAGAAGGATCATCACCGGTGAGAATAATATCATCAACATAGACCAGGACAATGACACGACGTCCCTCAGTAGTGACACAAATGAAGCAAGTGTGATCTACACGACACTGAGTGAAGCTAGACTGAAGGATGACAGAACTGAACCGTTCGAACCAGGCACGCAGTGACTGCTTTAAGTCATACAGAGATTTGTGTAGTTGACAAACTTTCCCCGAATACTCCCCTTAAGGGCAAACCCCGGAGGAGGAGCCATATATACCTCCTCCTGTAACTCGCCGTGCAGGAAGACATTTTTGACGTCAAGCTAGTATAGAGGCCACACCCGAGAGGCCGCAAGCGAGAGCAGAAGGCTGACACTGGTCAACTTAGCCACGGGAGCAAACGTGGCACCAAACTCGTCCGGAGCCTGAGTAAAGCCCTTGGCCACCAAACGAGACTGAATCATTTGTCCTTACAACAATGTGTCGGGGTACACTGCCAGGAGTAGGACGCTCAGAGCCCCGTAGGTGTGGGTAGAGCTGATAGCAACAACTGCGATCATGGTAGAGACGGCCACAGTGAGAGCAAGGGCCGGGAGGACTCGTAGATCCACGACCACTAGGTTGAGTAGAAGAACCCCGACCACCGCGACTACGAGTGCTGGAGGTGGGAGGGCGGTGGTAAGCTGCAAGGGCCATCTGCTCAGTAGGGAGAGGGGAGGTAGCACGAAGGCCGGGAAGACTAGATTGCCTCTGCATACATTTCTCATGCTCCGCAACAATGGAGTAGGCCTCAATAAGATCTGACAAAGGTGACTTCCCAACAATCTGAGCTCGAGTAGACTCATATTCGGGGCGAAGCCCCATCAAGAACTGGTACTTCTCCTGTCTCTGGCGCTGTTTCCGAATAAGGGTGATATCAGTAGAAGACTCCAGGGCACTGAGAGGCTCAAAATCGTTAAGCTCAAGAAAACGGTCTTGAAGGTAAGTAAAGTACTCCTGAATAGAGCGCTCCCCCTGTGTGGCGAAAGCAATGTACTGAAAAATCCCGAAAATCTATGCATCAACACGTGTGTGGCCAAAAGTGCGCTGGAGAGCGGACCAAAGCTCGGAGATATCCTCAAACCGCATGAACTGACTGAAGATGCGAGGGTCCATCGAGCACTGAATCCATCCCAGAACCATTTACTTTTCAGTCGACCATTTGACTAACTCCTATTTCTTGTCATCTTTGTCAGTCGGTTTGGGCATCGGCGGGTCGCCGGTCAGCCAGAAAAGCTTATTCCGGCCGACAAGGGCCACTTTCATCGAATTCGCCCATGAAGGATAATTTTTCTTATCGAGAAGGACGCTAGTAATTCGTCCTATAGTGCCATTAGTATCCTTGGAATCCATGAAGCACAGAGAACAAAAACTGAGAGACGAGATCCCTTCCGCAAAGGAGACCGGGGACCGAAGGATGAAGAAGGATGATGAATCACATACAACACACCAAGAACGACGTTCGCAGAAGGGGCAACTGAAGGAGTATGGGTGGAGAAACTACAGGAGACGACTCCGGCAGGACACGGCAGCAGGCTGCAGGCGCTCCGAGGCAGTAGCGGAAGGGCTCGACAGCAGAGTTGGGTGGAGAAATTACAGGAGACGACTCCGACGGGAGACAACTCCGACGGGACAAGGCAGCAGGCAGCAGGCGCTCCGAGGCAGCAACAGAAGGGCTTGACAACAACGGAATAAGTTTTCCTGTCCCGAAGCGGGAGACGGCGAAACGCGGCAAGGCGACCGACGCAGCAGGCGAAGCAGCAGGCGGGGCGAATGGATGTCCCGATGCGGGAGTTGGCGAGATGCGGCAATGCGACAAATGAAGCAGCGGGCCGCAGGCGAGACGAGGCAAACCCTAGATCGTGCGGAAGTCCCGTTCCTCTGATACCATGTTGAATAATGAAAAACACAACTCCAAATCGGAGCCCCCATCGTATATATATAATCTCAAGAATAGAAATATAATATTAACACTAATACAATATTAACACTAATAACAAAATGGTAACTCCAATAGAGACAATGCAATGATACATAATTAGCTAAGGGATGAGCCATAAATCATAATAGGGATGACAGTGCGTGGTAATAGTTGATGTGTAGGAGGAGCTGGATGAGGAGAGTGAAAAGATTGGTCTTCGATGAAAGTGACATCAGCAGAAACAACAACCTTACTATCTTTGGAGGGTGACACATATACCCTTCTGAGTGTGGGAGTAACCCACTAACATATATTTGATAGCACGGGTAGCAAGCTTGTCAGTGAAAAGATCAAGACAATGGATATAATATGTACATCCAAAAACGCAAGGTGTGACAGAAAAGGGGGGGGGGTGGAAGGAAAAAGAAGAGAAAAAGGAGCCACAAAGTTGAGAATGGAGGAAATGCGGTTGATGAGATGATAGTCTATAGAAACCGCGAAGTTCAAGTAAAGTTTGGGTACCTGTATTTTAAACATTAGTGAGCATGCAACCTTAAGAAGGTGACGTTTTTTGAGCTCGACCACGCCAATTTGTTGGAGCATATAAGCACATGAAGTTTGATGAATTATCCCAAACTTGGTATAAAGATTAGTGAAAGCATGACATATATTCACGCACATTGTCGGTGTAGAGTATCTTAAGTAAGGTTGCAGATGTCGGATTCATGTCGGTTTGGTTTTTTTATGTCGGATGTCGGATTGCGGGGGATATATCGAGGACCTTTCAAATGCCAGTTAGCCACTTTGCCGCAATACCACAATGCTGCAATACCACAATGCCACAATACCACAATGCCAACTGACTCCTATAAGAATTTGCTACAAACACAAGGTCTATAATGCCAGAATACCATTTGACTGCCATAGGGACTTCTGGACTTACTACAGCCGCAATTCCACAATGCCAGCCCACTGTCATAATGCTTTGCCACACCAACAATGTCACACGGCCCACACCAACAATGCTAGAATGCCAACCAAGAAAGAAAAGAGAAATATATGAAGAGATATCAGTGAAGTAGAGGAAGAAGGAAGAGAGAAATAGCCAGCCGAGAAGAAGGAATAACCTAATTGACAAATAACCTAATTGCAAATATACTGGAAATAACCTAATTGCCACAAGCCGAGAAGTCCTAGATTCAAGGAAAACCAGATGCAACAGATAAAAGAGGAGTAGAGCAGAGAAGAAGAAAGAAGAAGAATGACTCACAGTGCCGAAAACCATGTGGAAAATTAAAAAATATGTTTTAAAAAATAAAGATAAGACTCACAGTACAGAGGGGATGAGTCACAAAAGAGGTGAGGAGTGGAGATAGAGGAAATGTCAAAAACCAGTGCCGATAAAAATACGGCCGATGGCAAAGTCCAAACAAGCAGAAGAACACAGCCCAGGTGCGAGAATCACTGGAGAATCACTGAACCAGAGAGCCAGGAAGAAGACTAGAGCTGTCAGTCGAGAGAGTAAGAAATCACGAGAGAGGGTGATTAGGGCAAGCCAAGCGGAAGGAGGAGGAAAGTGATGAGTTGGGGCGGATGAGAAGTGATATATTAATAAGTATAAACTTATAATATATAATTATATGACTATTAACTTATTAAGTAATGAGTATTAAGTAAATCAAAGTATTAATAATATGAAAGCATTTAAAAACGCCACATCCCGCTGTAAGCCGCCATAACCCACAATAACGGGCCGACATGTCCGTAATTCTAGAAACGCAAAAAGGTATTTGCAGCGACAACGTTGCGATTCCACCCAAAAAATGACACGTCGGCTGACATGTCAGCCGCAATCTACAAACTTGATCTTAAGAGAACTGAAAAATTGAGTATGAGTCTTAGTAATAAAAACCCAAAAGATAGATGTTACTTCAGCATGATCATGAAGTAAATACATTCAGGTCATGCAAATTATCAATAAATGTAATATGTAACGATAACCATAAACACTAGATGTTTTATACGGTCCATAAATATCAGAGTATACTAAACCATAATCAACATTGCTCCGAGTACATTGAGGAAAAAAAGACGAACGATGCTGTATTTAAAAGATACATGATTCACAAGTAAAGCACATTATGACCGTCAGTCCTTATGGCAGTCATCACGAAGCCATTCTTGTGATAATTTGCATGACCTGGTTGTACACTCTGATATTGATACACACATTATGACACTTTGGAGTGAAGTTCCTCACACATGGCTTTGATCGTGTATCATTATGCGAGTCTAACAAAGGAGAACCATAAACACTAGAGGGAGGAATGACCGTCATCATGAAGCCATTCCTCAGTGGGCGTAGTAGGGGTTGCCTTTGTCAGATGATTATGGAGACCTTTGGTATGTAAAACACAATGAGCGGTGTGCACCCACTCAACAAAGTTCTTCTTCCCACTAAGAGAGAGTGGTTATCCGAAGCTCATCATGGACTTTAGGGAGCTCGAGCAGGAAGAGAGAGCATCAGTCTAATCGATGAAGGACGAAATACACGGAGGATGCGATCACACATGCGTTTAGAGCAACAGAGGCCGACAGACAGGCTTCTGTGGTTATACTTCTGCGGTTAGAGAGTAGAACCCTATGGGCAGGCCGGGAAAGATAGCTGCTGATAGACGAAAGACAGAAACACATGACCGCATGAATGCTGGTGGGCAAGGGCACTTCCAATCACAAGGAGAACATGCGGCCTGGCGGACAATAGAGATGAGCAGAAGTCTTGACGGTCAGGGGATCGACGGTCAGACGCGCACAGGAAGGAGCTCGCAAGGTGAGGAGGTGTAGCTGGAAAGATGGCTGCCAGGTGCTTCTAGCAGAAGGCGTCCAGTTAGTGCGAGGTTGGCGAGCAGGCGCAACGAGAAGCCTTGATGACCAGGAGCTGCGATCATAAGGTCTGAAGGGCAGGAGGATGAGCAGGCAGGAGACCTGGGAGATCCCAACGAGCAAGCAATCACGGTAAGACTAGTGCGACAAGACTAGTGCTGCATGACTAGTGAGACCGCAGAGGCGACAGACAGGTGGGGCCTAGAGCGAAATAGGGGAAATGCTATAAAAGGAGATGGGGGAATGAAAGAAGGGGAAGGAGCAGGATCCGCAGGACTGCAGTCAGAAAAGGCTAATCGCCCAGACAGGCTGGCGGCGGCTGTGAGAGCAAGACCCCCCAAAAAATAACTTTTAGGATTGATGCCTCTGATATCGTGTCGAAATACACGAAAATAGAGAAAAATAAAAGGAAATTTTTATTAATTTCTCCAATCATTCTAAATACATATATGTATTTGTACACTTATATAGGAAGAGAGAGAGGAGTAGAAATCTCATTCTAAGATGTGAGACTAAACCTAAAGAGGTAGTGGGCTCAAGATGTGCCTTATTTTGGACCTTTATACATATTTTCTTCAACAAAAACATTGATTAAAATTTAAAGGAAAGTTTTACCGTATTGTAATTAGATCTGCGATGCTCTACAACTTTGAATGTTGGACAGTGAATTGTGTACATGAGCAAAAAATGGGAGTTGCGGAGTTGAGATTGCTTAGGTAAATGTGTGGACACACGAACAACAACAACAACAATACTCAAGCCTTTATTCCACTATAGTGGGGTCGGCTATATGGATCCTTTGTCGCCATTGTGCCCTATCTTTTGTCATAATCTCACTAATGCCTAAGTACATCATGCGTTTCTTTATAGTTTCATTCCAAGTCTTTATTGGTCTACCCCTCCCTCGTCTAACATGCATAGTGACTAGACTCTCACTACGCCTAACAGGTGCCTCTAATGGTCTCCTTTGTACATGTCCAAACCATCCTAGACGAGCTTCTCGCATCTTCTCTGAAATTGGTGCTACTCCTGTCTTATCAGTTATCCCTGATACTTTCATTCCTAATTTTATCTAATCTCGTGTGTCCACACATCCACCTAAGCATTCTCATCTCCGAAACTCCCATGTTTGCTCATTGACACAATTCACTGCCCAACACTCAGAACCATAGAGCATCGCGGGTCTAATTGCAGTACGGTAAAACTTGCCCTTAAGTTTTAGTGGTACTTTACGATCACATGAGATCCCTGACGGGCCTCTGCACTTCAACAAATCCGCTTGGATTCTATGTGTCACATCTTTATCAATACCTCCATCTTTTTGAACTATCGATCCAAGATATTTAAAACACTCACTACTGGAAATATCTTGATCACCCAACTTAATAACAAAGTCATCTGTCCTTCTTATACTGCTAAATTTAAGTTCCATATACTCCGTCCTTGCCCGGCTCAACCTAAAACCCTTCTTTTCTAAATCATCTCACCAAGATTCATGTTTTGCGTTTACACCCTCGCGCGTCTCATCAACCAAAATGGTATCATCGGCAAACAATAAACACCAAGGTATTGCTTGTTGGATATGTTTGGTGAGCTCACCTAAGATAAGTGTAAAGAGATAAGGGCTTAAAGCTGAAGCTTGATGTAATCCAACAGTGATAGGGAATTTCTATGTTAATCCTCCGGATGTCCTCACCCTTGTCACTGAATTTGTATACATATCTTTGATTATGTTAATATATGATACATTTACACCTTTTTTTCTAATAGTCTCCATAATATCTCTCTTGGAACTCTATCATAAGCCTTCTCAAGATCAATAAACAACTGATGGAGACACACCTTCAATGGGAGGTTGTAGTTGGGATTTATTTTATATGTTCATTGGGCCATACCAGTCCGATGACTGAGCTTGCAGAGAATGTGGACATGATTTTGTTGAGAATAGACCCACATCAGGAAACCAACAAATAGCCTTATGCACATAATATAAATACCAGGCCTGTCCACCTCCAATAATTAGTATTGGGTTTGTTGCTAGAGTTTTAAATTGCTATTGGAGCATGTTAAGACTAATGGCTCATATCACGTCACCCAATTAAAAAAAAGTAACCACGCCAAAGACCCAAATGAGAAGAGGCATATTGAAAATGGTCCCACATTGAGAAACTAATGTAGCTTTGTGCGCTTACTAATTACTATAGATCTCAGATTTCTTCACCTCCAATCAATTGATTTTAGGTTGGATGCTTGAGTTGTAATTGATTTAGTGTACCTTCTCCCTAGCTTAGATTTATTACTCTCAAACATTTTCATTATTCCAAGACTTCTAATCCTTCAGGAACATGGATGCAAAAATTATTTCTTCCTACATGCTTACATTCTGATCAGGAAAGACAATTGGATAGGAACACATGCTACACATTTACATTTTCCCCGTCTCTTCTACCCTTCTTCACTTTGCCATCTTAATATATATTTTGCAATGGAAAGACAAAAGATGCACACAAAATAATTAGTAGAGCACAATTATCTGCATCTTTATGCTCAATACTTATCTACTTTATGATTATTCAATACAGGAAGAGAAAAACAAAGCTGCAGCTTTGAAGAATGCATATGTTTTAATGGGAAGGCATCAGCTGGAGCTTGCAGTTGCTTTTTTTCTACTAGGTGGAGAACCTTTTTCTGCCGTCACTGTATGTGCCAAGAACCTAGGTGATGAACAACTTGCTCTTGTGATTTGTCGACTTCTTGAGGGATTTGGAGGACCATTAGAGCATCAATTGATAACAAATACGCTTCTTCCACATGCTATTGAGAATAATGACCAGTGGTTATCCTCCCTTCTTGAGGTATGTAATAATATGATCATTTATACTTGGTTGAATTAGTGGTAGTCCTTGTAGTGATTGCCCATTTATGCATGCAGTGGAGTCTAGGGAACTATTCTGAGTCTGTGAAAAGGTTATTTGAGCCTTCAGGGAATCCCACAAGTCACACATCTGCTAAAAAATGCCCACATGCTTCACTTGCAGACCCTAATATAGGTCGGTACTGTGTAGTTTTGGCATCCAAACATTGTTTAAGAAACTCGATTGGTGACTATCAGGCCACAGTGTTGTCAAAGCTTGCCACAATGATGGATAGTTATTCCTTGGACAGATTTGGGCTCCCTGTAAGTTCATTTCAATTTAATGTAATTTATCTGTTGCAATTCATCCATTTAATTTCCTTGAGCATTCTCTTTCAGCCCCCCTTTTCCCTCAAATTCTCACACACATTATTGCTCTTTGGATTATCCCATGTTTGCAGGGCACGCTTTTCATTTCTCCCTCACTCTTTCTTACACACATTATGACACTTTGGATTGTAATATTGATTCTTCTTGCTTTGCATATGTAATGCACTTTTATATTTGTAGTGATGTAAGGTAGGAAGTGCGAGTGTAGCTTATGGACCTGTTTGGGAGGGCTTTCCAGAAAGGAGTGGTGGTGGCAAAAGAAATGTATGAAAATGAGTTTTTGGAAAATGTATATTCGAAAAGGAGATCTGTTTGGGTTAACTTCTTTTGTAGAAATTTTCAGAAAGGAGAAGTGAAATAATATAAGAGTAGTCTATGCACCTAGAGGGGAGGGGGGGGGGGGGAGTAAATAGGTGTGCTTAGCTGTTTTTGGGCTTTTGAAAGTCTTAAATTGATTTATCAAAGAATCCAACCACAAAACACAACACACAATAAACACACAAGATTTATAGTGGTTCCTTAAAGTATGGGTACATCCACTGTCCCTCACCGCCTATCTATCAGTATGCTAGACTCGGGAAACACCTCCCACTACTCAGATGCAGGACCTTACAACTAAGATTCCTCAGAATCTTACCTCAGGTCTTCAGCAAGAGCCTACCTCAGACTTCTCCAAAGTCCTACCTCAGGCTATCCACAACCCTACCTCAGAGTACAAATACTCCTACACCTCAGAGACCCAGCTAGTCCCCTACCTTAGGTTTATACAGGATCCTACCTCAGGCTTAATTCAAAGCCTTACACTCAAATCTTACAAAGATCCTACTAAGAAATAATAAATAAAGAGATTACCGAAATGACTCGGAGAAATTAACTTTAAGCTTGAGTCTTCTTAGCTTTCTTGAGTAAAGCTATTTTCTGAATCAGCACTGTAACAAAGAATGTTTACTTGAATGTTGATCCAATGTTGTTCTTGCTTGAGAGAAGAAGTGGGTAGATTTCTTCTTCTTTTTCAGCAGGAAGATGAGCTTCCTGTTGATTCTTTGGAGCTAGCTTGCAGCACTTGTAAAGTGCATATAGATTTTTTTGTTCTCTTGTTGAGCTCTTGCTGCTTCTGCTTGTTCGGAAAAGCTAGCTGTGCTGTTGTATTGCTTTTAAGCACTTAACACAGCTTTTCGGATGACTTGGATTTTTCTAGCCGTTTATGCTCCTTGTTCTTCGTAGGTTACATATCTCTCTCTTGTTCTTTTATACCTTTGTATTTCTAACGGTCGAAACATTAGGCACATCCAGACAAAATCTTTAATTGACGTGACATCTGCTTTCTGCGTCTCCGTCATTTGAAATCCCGCCTTTCTGAAGAACAAGACGGTAAGCTTCTATCAAGACGATATTGTTTTGTGAAATACTTCTCACAAAACAAGTATTGTACTTGACGCAGAAATAACTGCTTATTGAAGCCTAACAAGACAGTATCATTTTGTAGCGTCTTCTAACAAAACAATATCGTTTTGTCCACTAACTTATCAAGACGGTATAGTCCTGAACTTCGCAAAATGACACTTAGACCATTTTAAGGTTGTAAACATATTCATTTAAGGTTTATACAGATCTCCTGCTTGGCTGGTGTTGACTGGACATTTGTTAAATAATGCCTACACAGTTCACAACGTACTTGCATCAAATACAAACTGTACTTATCATTATATGGATGACTTCTTCAAATTAGGTACAATGTTAGCAATGTACCCAACAATCTCCCCCTATTTGAAAAGTCAGAACCCCATAACTGATAAGATACATTCAGAGAATAAAGTTTCTACAACATCAAGATAGAGATAAAGCCAAGGCAACAAACAACACTTATATAAGATTTGGAGAGAACATATATATAAGTTCTTAGGACAAAGGGTTTAAGTTATTGAAATATAATCATTTTCCAGATCTTCTTTCCTTCAATCTCTGTCTGTCAAAGTACTTATAAGGTTTTGGAATGTATCTGAAAGGAACTCTGACATTGGTCTGTCTGCCCATGTTCTCATTGATGACTTTGTCTCTGAGGGAATTCCTTTCTAGATGCTTGATCCATTCCTCAGGAGGATAAATAATGTCCATGTCATTTCTGATTTGACCATGCCCTATCCAGGCATTCATGATAATTGTTCTTAAGTCATCGCTCCAGTGTTCATGATCATGATTATTAATAATATCTTGTCTTTTTGCCATGTACTCTTCAGGGTGCATGGTCCCTTCTCTTTCCCTCCTCTTGGCTTTTTGCACATTCTGTGCATCTCTTTCTTTTGCAGTAAAGTCAAAATCAGTGGGCTGATTGACATCTAGTAAGGGAAGATTGAGAGCCAACCTTGTGCCTTGAAGGGTCCACAGGGCTTGATCAACATTGACTCTCTCTCCCTTTCTGGCTTATTCAAATATTAGATGCTCAAGGTCAATTGTGGTAGCCACAATCCTGCTAGACAGAGTCTGAAAGAAATTCTCATTGTCCTCAAGAAGTTCAACTCTGTTCTATTCAATCTGTTTCATAACTTCATCCCGAGTAGCATATAAATTGTTCTCTATACGATTGACTCCTCTCTCAATAGTCTCATATATTTTGCTGACATATTATTTGATTTCGGTAATGTCCTAAGTATATTGCAACATATTATCATCAATTGTTTTCATTATTTTGGCATTGTGGTGTACAACACTTGCCGCTTTGTCAAACTATCTTGCAATCTCAGCATTGACATGAGCAACATCTTCTTTAATAACCTTCATTTCCCCATTACTCCATCTCTAACTGCATTACAAATTCATTTATAGAATTCTTCATAGAGATGGACTGCTCAGCTAACAAATCTTTTACCATTGTGTTCTGCTTATCCAACATAGCTTTTAATGCAAAAAGTATGGAGCTAGATGTAACAGAAGGGCCTGTAGATGTGGAAGGTCCTGAGGGTTGTGGTGTATTTTCAGTAGATGGCAGTTTCTTGAACATGGCTCACTCAGGTCCTCTTGGACTGTCAGCTCAGTGTGAGCTTCATCCCCAGCCTCTTGAGATATAAGCTTGAGATCAAGAGCAGGGAGCTCAGTGCGAGTCTCCCCCTCAACACCAACACCACTTCCTAGACTGGCCTCAACATCATCATTCAGGAACTGATCCAATGTGACTAATGCCTCCCCCTCAGTTGTGGGAATTATCTCTTGAAGGATATCATCATCCTCCTCCTCAGCTGATGCACTCTTTTCTAAGTCAGTGATGATGTTATCAACTTGAATACTTACATCTTGGTGAACCACATACATATCCTCTGAGGTTGTTAGATTTGGATCATGGATTGGATCACTTTTCTCTACTTCCTCAATAGTGTTATCTTCAGAGGCACTTCCATCAGCAGTGGACCTTCCTCTCTGCTAGATTCTGCAACAATCTTTTTGCCCTTTTTAGGACCTGGACTTTTCTTTTCCTTAGGTACCTTTGTCAGGACTTTCTCATATCTGTCCATTGTCTTTAAGTCCATTCTCATGTGGTGGATCCTTGTATCTCGCGTCTTATTGAAGTTGTCTAGATATGCAGTTGTCTGGACATAACTGAACATCCTTTAACAGATCCAAAACATATTTGCGTTGGGATACGAAGATGCCTTGATTTGACCTAGCCACTTCAATTCCCAGAAAGTATCATAGTCTCCCTAAATCCTTTACTTCGAACTTTGCAGACAATTGAGACTTGATATTCTCAATTCATCTAGGTCTTCACCGTGATCACGATGCCATCCACGTAGATAATGAGTACCAACATTTTCTGATCACGTCTTTTGATGAACATGGCGTGATTCGACTCTCCGTTCTTGTAGCCAAACTTAAGCATGGTCTTTTGAAACCTGCCAAATCATGACCTATGTTACTATTTCAGGCCATATAATGACTGGCAGACATGTCCTTCTGGTCCAATTTTCATAAATCAGGAGGGAATTTCATGTACACTTCATCCAACTCACTATGGAGGAAGTTATTTTTGACATTCAGTTGATGAAGATCCCGGCCCAAGCAAGCAACACATGATTAAAGAATCCGAATGGTGTCGATCCTTGCCACTAGAGAAAAGATCTCCTTGTAGTCTACTTCATGAGTCTGGGTGTATCCTTGAGCCACTAGTCGTGCCTTGTAACGTTGCTCCTCATCATCTTTGTTTTGTTTAATAAATAACACCCACCTTAAACCAACATCTTTCTTCCCATGAGGAAGGGAGAGGTGCCCCATGTGTGGTTCTTTTCTAAGGCTGACATTTCCGCCTCCATAACATGGGTCCATCCAGAGACACCTAATGCTTCTTGCCACAACTTGAGAATGGTAATCAAGGATAATGATGTAACAAAGGCCTTATGTGCATGAGTAAGATGATGAAAAGAAACATGGTAGGAATTAGGGTGTTGCTTGAAGATTGCTTTATTTTTCAGCAATGCAAGAGGGAGATGCAGGTCATGTAACATCCGTAAATCTGACACGAATTTTATTATAAATTATAGGGTCGAGCCGCGACGGATTTTGACCGAGACAGCGCGTCGTCGAGGTACGTTGTTCTATGATTTTAAATCGCGACCGTTTATTTGAGAGTTGGGTGTGCCAATAGACGTGTATTAGGTTGTTTTTGGGTGGAGTGAGGTGCCAATAGTGATTTTCCCCTCTCCTTACGTTAATAAGAAAAATAAACTGCTAGCAGCCCGATAAACCCGCACGATTTTTTTTCAAGGGGCTTAGCCGCAAACCGCAAGCCGCCTGCTTCGCTCCTTACGCCTTCCGCAAGAGACGACGACGGCGACGACCAGTCCACGCCTCCGCTGCCCTAGCCGACGACCGATCTCCCTCCGGAAATCGTTTTCGGTTTCTCCTCCCTCCTCTGCAGGCGCCAGCAAGCCTTCCTCTTCCTTCCTTGGTCGTGGGAGAAACGGGACTAACCTTAACCGGTGGAGGTAGAAGTTCCGATTTTAGTTCCAGTGAGTTCGATTTCTCCCTTCTATTTATTCCTTCATGGTAATCAGTCGATTTGGAAGTTATTGTGGACTAAAGTTTCGTTTCCTTGTGCCCTAATTAGGTTTGGAGTTTTAGATCCTCCGCGGAGTTAGTGTAAGGCATTTCGTGAGCCTAAATCACTCTTCGTTAAGGTAATATCCGAAGTTTAGCACTTGTATTTTGTAACCCTAGTTTTTTTGGAATTTTTCCACCGAAACCCTTAGGGGAAAATGATGAAATTAGGGTTGCCCTATCTTGCAGACTTGGTGGGGTCGGAGCAACACTTTGAAGTCCCCGCAGTAGGATTACCTTCGAAATAGAGATGTCGCCGCGCCGAGTCTACGAGCGCCGCACCACCACTGTAAGGAAACCTAACTTCTGTTATTTAGACATAATAAAAGTATATATTTTGTATACACACGAGTAGATTTATTTCAAGTACCATGACCATGCATAGAAAGGTGTGGTGATAGGAAAACGGTTACGAAAAACGTGTAGGGTGACACGATTTCCCTAAGACCCAAGTAGTTGGATCGTGAACAGAAACGTAGAGTACGAAAACATTAACCGTGTTCGTAGGTTGGGAATCTGTTCCGAACAAGGGCGTGAATGTCCATTCTAGTAGCCCACAAGAAAGTCAAGGGTCGCTTAGTAGTTCCCCAAAAAGATTTTCCATGCAGAGTAGCGTCAGACCAAAAAGGTCAGCCAGCACACAGAGTTCTTTCGTGCTAGGTAGAGGCACACTACCTTTCCCATAAGGCACATGGAACCTTATGAGTAGTACAGACTTGGGAATTGTCTTCCCTTGAGCCAGCTAGCAGATTCGAGACCGTGTCCGCGTGACACTAGAACAATTGAGTTCGTAAGATGGTCTCGGGTCGTCAGTTTCAGTTGCGCGTTAGGAGCTACTCTGCCTTGAGCCTTCCTAGTAGATGAGTAGGTTAGAAATCATATAGAACTCAAGTATAGACCTGTCGTGAGTCAGTACATTAGTTAGTCAACGTCAGGACTTGGGTAAATGAACAAAAAGTTACGAATATAGAACTAATAGATGTGTTGACCAGGAAGTATAGGAAAAACATGCATAACATATAACATAAAATGTTTTCAGTGCACGAGACTATTTTAAAGGCATGCATGCATTCATAAGTAAAACTGTTTTTAGTGTCACTAGGAGGAGTTATTTTTTCCTTACTCTGACCCTTCGTGGGCACTGTTTTTCAGGTGACCCAGGTGAGAAACTACGTCTAGGATGAGCGTTATGGTGGCGTCAGTTTGTATTATTTATCTTATTCAATTTTACTCTATTTCAGCATGTACTTGTAGATGAGAACATTGTAACAGATTAATGTTTTTATCTAATTTGTATCAGACTATTTATGATTAACCAGATTTTCATTAATTCAGTTCTAATTCCTGTTTAGTGGCTCTGTGAATCCGGATATCAGGTATGTGATTACCCTTAGTTTACTTTGTAAAACTTCCGCTGTAACGTCTTAAATTGCTTTGTATAGATTTTATTACCTGCTACTAGTTTTAATACTGTTTCCTAGTTTTCTTTATATCGCTGACCCCGGCACGACGACTGATTTCTGAAATACTGGAGTGGGTGG